>CM059795.1:50718037-53118037 GCA_030435695.1 Brachymystax lenok tsinlingensis
GCCGCAGCCCACCTGGATTTCAACCTCCCCAAGTTCTCCCATGTCACCCCGCTCCTCCACTGGCTTCCAGTTGAAGCTCGCGTCCCCTGGTGCTCGCCTACGGACCAGCAAGGGGAACTGCCCCTCCCCACCTTCAGGCTATGCTCAAACCCTGTGCCCCAACCCGGGCACAAAGCACACAACTCTGGTCTCTTAGCCCTCCAACCTCTACAGGGATCACCTCCCGCTCTGCCCAGTTAAAGCTTTTCTCTGTCCAGGCTGTCCCCCCCCCCAATGGTGGAACAAGCTTCCCCTTAACGTCAAGACAGCGGAGTCCCTGCCAATCTTCCTAAAACTTCTGAAACCCTACCTCTTCAAAAAAGAGTCACGCTTGCCCCCTTCATCTAGCTATCTTAAGAGGAATGTACTAATTGTAAAACACTCTATTATATATGAAACATCCCAAGTTGTAGACCCACTAAATGTTGACACGTGTATGTGGAAGAAGAGCTGAAGGTGATGAATGAGTTGCTATCAGCACATTGATCTTCAGGTGAACCTAACCATAGTATCCTTATACAGCTAGTTCCTCTCGGTGCTTGGTAGCTCATACTGAAGCTTACTATATACCATGTGCCTATGTCAACCGTTAACCGTTTCCAAGTAACATCAAAACCAAAAACATGCCCTCCTTTTAAAGACTTGATGAAGCAGAGAGAATCTTTATAACAAAATGTTAATGGACTTCTGCCGTGTTCCTGTTACATTTACACCACTTGTAGACACTTCTACAACTAATTTCCCAGGACATCCAGCAAGCAGAATAACTGGGTAGGAAACATTTTCATCCCAAATGGCACCCTATTCCCTTTGCACTACTTTTGACCAGACCCCTATGGGCCACTGCACTATATAGGGAATAGGGTGCCATTTGGGACGTACGCAAAGGGTCGTTTATACAAATCATCCTTAAAGTATCTGAAATCGTCTGCTCCCCTCCTCAAAGGCTGAATGCTAAGAGCCTGACCTTCAAGTGTTCTCTGGGAAGAATTAGGGTCCCCCCGCTGCTCTTAAAGAAACAAGAGTTGACTTTGTGGAGGACTTGTTTAAAGTGTCCTACCCACCAGCCCGCAGGAAATGAAAGATAGTTTGTTGTTGTTCGTGGCTTGGGTCCAGTTTTCTGTAAGTGACATACTGTATTACTTCCCTAGTAAATAGAACAGAAGGAGAGTGCCGTCGATCAAATCTACATTCTGAAAACCTGTAGTAGAGCAGAGCAGCTATACTGGGGGTAAACGTGTGTGTGAAATGAAAAGACCAAACAAAAAAAAGTTGGTTGATTTAAAAAGTAGTGGAATCTTGATCGTCGCACAAACACAAAAGGCCTCCATTTATCCTTTTTAAATAATTATTTGATACCATTCACTGCTGGTTAGACTCATTGCTACCTCTTAGCTATGTCTGTCAATATGAACACACAGTTGGTAAATGTGATATGATTATGTCACTGTAATGTGGACAGTTGCCATGTTGGTGAATAATCCCCATGACCTCTTCTGACTCGTCTGTAACGTTCTGTCCAAAACAGACTGCAGTTGAGTCCTCCTGCCACAGGAGGGGGCAGCTGTCATTTTGTCTCCTGCAGGTGGGTAGGTGGGGAAGTCACTTCTGAGTGGCGTTAGTTGGCAATTAAATGTCTGCGCTACGACTGGGCATCCCTTAAAATGGTGGTGTGGGAGGAAGAGGCTGCTACCATGACAGGATGTCTACATCAGCTGGCCTGACTATACGGCCCCGCATGTTAAACCATTTTGGAGGAGACTGTGCAACTCTGAGAGAACTGCAGATTCTCTCTGGCAGAACAGAGTGTACGCCGGGCAGGAGGAGTTGACAGTGAAAAACACTCAACTAGTGACCTCTTGTGGCCATTTTTAAATTACATAAAAATCAAATGGCTTTTTTTTATTTATCACCTACAAGGCTACAGTAACAGTACACAATTGAGGACAATTACAATATTGTCCTAATTTTGAGTGGAGCTCTATTGACAATCACAAAATCCGATACTGGATCTATATTTACAATCCCAAACTAACACTTTCAAAGATGGCTGTCCCTGTAGACTTCAGTCAAAGTGTTTATGAAGCTGTAGAGTAGTAGGTTAACGGGTCGTTCTTACGAAGAGTGCCTTTTGCGTCCATTTAAGCAGCGAAGCCCTATTGTATTTGTTGGCGTTCATTATTCTGGTTCTCCACGGATTTTGTGAAAAATGGTAATTCCCGTGAGATGGTAAGGCCTAGAAGGGTGCAACTTAGCATGATGGTAAAGACCCACGGGCCACAGCCTCATGCGATGCCACGCCGTTTGGCCAGATGGCAGTGCTATAATAAGCCATTTAAAGAAAACTTTGAAAGGTCACGCCCCTCGCCCCGTTTGACCTAGAGTCATGAAATTCGGTACATAGATCCCTCTCCTCACAAGGAACAAATTTGCCTCATGGACCCATAAGGTCCGCCAAGATGGATCTTCTGACATACATTTGTTTTTGTGAAAAGCATTTAAAACAATACTATTCAGGCACCGAATGACCGATCTACTCAAACCTTAACGTATAGCATCTTTGGACCGAGGTCTCTCAACACAATCTAGCACACACATGCATATAAATCACACACCGATATAACAAAACTTGATACACATGTTCCAAACAGTTTCAAGACTCAACATATGCGAGCACATTCAGATCGACCACACGATGGCGCTATAACTGGCACATGTTTATAGCTCTTGATTGGTTTGACTCAGAGTGATTAAATTTGGCACACATGTTCGATGATGTGTCTAGTTAACCTGTAGAGTATCTTTCAGTTTGGCCTTTGTGTTTGTGTTTAAATATTGTGTTTAAAGACATAGAATCCAACATACCAAATTAGGTCCAGCGGTTCTGGGAAAAAAATTACGTTTGAAGTAGTCAACATCATAAAACAATGTCCAAAATACATCAAAAGTGTATTGCATGATCCGTTTGATTTTGAGATCTGATATTTGGCAAGCGTGCTAAAGAGTAGAGAAGTAGCTCGTCCTATGGCTACGTGTCCAATTTGTCCTGATGGTGGCTCTGTGGGGCCATAGCTTGAACCCCGCTATTGGCTGCTTACTACTGCGCTGTTGGGGCTAGGAACACAAGCATTTCGCTACACCCACAATAACATCTGCTAAATATGTGTGTATATGACCAATAAAATTTGATTTGAGATTGTGCACCAATGTTGCATTTTACAAGCCTGATCTGTTAAATGAAGTGCCCTTTAATATAGACCACATAGAGAATTCAATTTTTTTCTTTATAGGAATGAAGACTTGCTTAAGTGCCAAAATTGAGCATTTTGACTTGTCCCAACATTTCTCCAAGCATTTCATCATCATTGAGAAGCCCTAGTTATTTTTTTTGCTTTGACAAAAAGTAATTTCTGAAGATTTATAATTTGTTATTAGTGATTTAATTTACGTCTGTCCCTCATTTTAAGGTCAACCCTGTTACGTGAACTGAACTCTCGTTTTGTTATGGTGAAACTATTCCTTTTTTACATACAAAATAAATATTGAAACATTAATAGTACAGTCAATGTCAGTAAAATCAGTGTAATCTGGTTCTACTCTTTTTGGCAATTTTCTGGTGTTTTGCGAAGTTGGCGCCAGAGGGTAGGGCTACCGTTTTATCAACTCTTAACCAATCATGCTATTTTCTTTGTTTTTCTCACATTGTTCCTAACTTATTTTGTACATAATGTTGCTGCTGTCGTCTCTTATGACCGAAAAGAGCTTCTGGACATCAGAACTGGGATTACTCACCTCAAATTGGGACGAGGAGTTTTTCTTCAATGTGTCGGATGCGAGGGATATACTACGGACACCCGACCAGGCCCAGATCCCCGTGATTCGCTGGAAAAGGAAACGTAGGTTTCGCAGAAAAAGATCTGGATGCCTTGTGAGGAGTGGCTAATCTGCCCTTGCCTTCTGTTCTGCTAGCGAACGTTCAATCGCTGGAAAATAAATGGAACGAACTGAAAGCACGTATATCCTACCAACGGGACATTAAAAACTGTAATATCTTATGTTTCAAGAACATACAGCAGGCGGGTTATACACTATCGTCAGGATAGAACAGCAGCCTCTGGTAAGACACGGGACGGGGGGCCTATGCATGTATGTAAACAACAGCTGGTGCACGATATCTAAGGAAGTCTCAGGGTCTTGCTCGCCTGAGGTAGAGTATCTCTTGATAAGCTGTAGACCACACGATCTACCAAGAGAGATTTCATCTGTATTTTTCGTAGCTGTCTACATACCACCACAGACCGAGGCTGGCAATAAAACCGCACTCAATGAGCTGTATTCTGCAATAAGCAAACAGGAAAATTATCATCCAGATGCGGTGCTCCTATTGGCCGGGGACTTTAATGCAGGTAAACTTAGAAACGAGGTAAAACTGATTTATCAGCATGTTAAATGTGCAACCAGAGGGAAAAAATGTCTAGACCAGTTGTACTCCACACACAGAGACGTGTACAAAGCTCTCCCTCGCCCTCCATTTGGCAAATCTGACCATAACTCTATTCTCCTGATTCCTGCTTACAAGCTAAAATTAAAGCAGGAAGCACCAGTGACTCGGTCAATAAAAATGTGGTCAGATGAAGAAGATGCTAAGCTACAGCACTGTTTTGCTATCATAGACTGGAACATGTTCCGGGATTCCTCCAATGGCATTGAGGAGTACACCACATCAGTCACTGGCTTCATCAATAAGTGCATCGAGGACGTCGTTCCCACAGTGACTGTACGTACATACCCCAACCAGAAGCCATGGATTACAGGCAACATTCGCACTGAGCTAAAAGGTAGAGCTGCCGCTTTCAAGGAGCGGGACTCTAACCCGGACAGAGCTGCCCAGTGACACGAGCCTACCAGACGAGCTAAATAACTTCTATATTCGCTTCGAGGCAAACAACACTGAAGCATGCATGAGACCACCAGCTGTTCCGGATGACTGTGTGATCATGCTCTCCGCAGCCGATGTGAGTAAGACCTTTAAACAGGTCAACATTCACAAGGCCGCAGGGCCAGACGGATTACCAGCACGTGTACTCCGAGCATGCGCTGACCAACTGGCAAGTGTCTTCACTGACATTTTCAACCTCTCCCTGTCTGAGTCTGTAATACCAACATGTTTCAAGCAGACCACCATAGTCCCTGTGCCCAAGAACACTAAGGTAACCTGCCTAAATGACTACCGGCCCATCGCACTCACGTCTAGTCATGAAATGCTTTGAAAGGCTGGTCATGGCTCACATCAACACCATCATCCCAGAAACCCTAGACCCACTACAATTTGCATACCACCCCAACAGATCCACAGATGATGCAATCTATATTGCACTCCACACTGCCCTTTCCCACCTGGACAAAAGGAACGCCTGTGAGAATGCTGTTCATTGACTACAGCTCAGCGTTCAACACCATAGTTCCCTCAAAGCTCATCACTAAGCTAATGACCCTGGGACTAAACACCTCCCTCTGCAACTGAATCCTGGACTTCCTGACGGGCCGCCCACAGGTGGTAAGGGTAGGTAACAACACATCCGCCACGCTGATCCTAAACACGGGAGCCCCTCGTGTGCGTGCTCAGTCCCCTCCTGTACTCCCTGTTCACTCATGACTGCACGGCCAGGCACGACTCCAACACCATCATTAAGTTTGCTGATGACACAACAGTGGTAGGCCTGATCACCGACAACGATGAGACAGCCTATAAGGAGGAGGTCAGAGACCTGACCATGTGGTGCAAGGACAACAACCTCTCCTTCAATGTGATCAAGACAAAGGAGATGATTGTGGACTACAGGTAAAAGAGGACCGAGCACGCCCCCATTCTCATCGACGGGGCTGTAGTGGAGCAGGTTGAGAGCTTCAAGTTCCTTGGTGTCCACATCACAAACAAACTAACATGGACCAAGCGCACCAAAACAGTCGTGAAGAGGGCACAACAAAACCTATTCCCCCTCAGGAGACTGAAAAGATTTGGCATGGGTCCTCAGATCCTCAAAACGTTCTACAGCTGCACCATCGAAAGCATCCTGACTTGTTGCATCACTGCCTGGTATGGCAACTGCTTGGACTCCGACCGCAAGGCACTACAGAGGGTAGTGCGTACGGCCCAGTACATCACTGAGGCCAAGCTTCCTGCCATCCAGGACCTCTATACCAGGCGGTGTCAGAGGAAGGCTCCAGCCACCCTAGTCATAAACGGGTCTCTCTGCTACCGCATGGCAAGCTGTACCAGAGTGCCAAGTCTAGGTCCAAGAGGCTTCTAAACAGCTTCTACCCCCAAGCCATAAGACTCCTGAACATCTAATCAAATGGCTACCCAGACTATTTGCATTGCCCCCTCTTTTACACTGCTGCTACTCTCTGTTTATTATCTCTGCATAGTCACTTTAATGACTCTACCCACATGTATATATCACCTCAATTACCTCGACACCGGTGCCCCCGCACATTGACTGTACCGGTACCCCCTGTATATAGCCTCCACATTGACTCTGTACCGGTACCCCCTATATATAGCCTCCACATTGACGCTGTACCGGTACCCCTGTATATAGCCTCCACATTGACGCTGTACCGGTACCCCTGTATATAGCCTCCACATTGACTCTGTACCGGTACCCCTGTATATAGCCTCCACATTGACGCTGTACCGGTACCCCTGTATATAGCCTCCACATTGACGCTGTACCGGTACCCCTGTATATAGCCTCCACATTGACTGTACCGGTACCCCTGTATATAGCCTCCACATTGACGCTGTACCGGTACACCCTGTATATAGCCCCGCTACTGTTATTTACTGCTGCTCTTTAATTAAATGTTATTCTTATCTCTTATTTTCTTAACTTCGTTGTTGGTTAAGGGCTTCTAAGTAAGCATTTCACTCTTAAGGTCTACACCTGTTGTATTCGGTGCATGTGACAAATAAAGTTTGATTTGATTTGCTTTGAAATACTGAGCGTGTCTAGCATGACACGTGAACCCTGTTACCCATAGACAGATTAGAAATGTTTTAACAATAAATAAAACATTGTGAACCTTCCATTCATTTACTAGTCCATGTTGTAAACAACAAGATTTCATTTCCCCCGTCACAAGAGGATTTATGGCGGATTTAAGATGAAATCGGCCACCTCATTACGGTCAACCCTGTGACTTCATTTGGCACTTAATAGGCGCGCTTACTGTAGTCATTTATTATTGAACCCCTGGGTGTCAAACGGAGGAGGGGGGGGGGCCAACTCAATATACTTTAAAATTACTAAAACCAAATCGAGAGTGTGTAGAAATGATAATGGGCCTACATTCATGCAGTTTGACTTCCCAGCTTGCTAGTAAACACTATGCACAGTCAATATATCTACATTCATATAGTATTATTTACGGCAAGGAAATATTTAAAAAAATTCAGTGCAGCCCTCTGGACCTCGTTAAAGACCAAATGCCTGATTTAACCTCTTGAGATGGGAAAATTTGTTTTTTTTTAATTAAGTTGTCTTTATGACAGAATATTATTAAATGAAATTAAGTTGTTTTCTTTTTTTACACTTTTAAAAAGTTAACGAATCGGTGGAACGACCTTTAACAATGAACAACAGTGTCTCTTCTTCTCAGTTTATTATCAGAGGTAGGTGTTTCAGCCGGTTGCATTATCCTCTGTCATAGCCGGAGTCGATGTTTCTCCTTCTTTTCGCCTCTTTTGAACCGTGTCTGGGCTGACAGAGCTCCGAGTCCCCCTCCACTATCACTGTCTCCACTGTTTAAGTTTGTATATTTAAGGTCATACGTCCATTCTATACAGCCTACTACTGCAACCCTACCGAGTGAACTATGTCATACGTCCATTCTACACAGCCTACTACTGCAACCCTACTGAGTGAACTATGTCATACGTCCATTCTACACAGCCTACTACTGCAACCCTACCGAGTGAACTATGTCATACGTCCATTCTACACAGCCTACTACTGCAACCCTACCGAGTGAACTATGTCATACGTCCATTCTACACAGCCTACTACTGCAACCCTACCGAGTGAACTATGTCATACGTCCATTCTACACAGCCTACTACTGCAACCCTACTGAGTGAACCATGTCATACGTCCATTCTATACAGCCTACTACTGCAACCCTACTGAGTGAACTATGTCATACGTCCATTCTACACAGCCTACTACTGCAACCCTACCGAGTGAACTATGTCATACGTCCATTCTACACAGCCTACTACTGCAACCCTACCGAGTGAACTATGTCATACGTCCATTCTACACAGCCTACTACTGCAACCCTACTGAGTGAACCATGTCATACGTCCATTCTATACAGCCTACTACTGCAACCCTACTGAGTGAACTATGTCATACGTCCATTCTACACAGCCTACTACTGCAACCCTACCGAGTGAACTATGTCATACGTCCATTCTACACAGCCTACTACTGCAACCCTACCGAGTGAACTATGTCATACGTCCATTCTACACAGCCTACTACTGCAACCCTACCGAGTGAACTATGTCATACGTCCATTCTACACAGCCTACTACTGCAACCCTACTGAGTGAACCATGTCATACGTCCATTCTATACAGCCTACTACTGCAACCCTACTGAGTGAACTATGTCATACGTCCATTCTACACAGCCTACTACTGCAACCCTACCGAGTGAACTATGTCATACGTCCATTCTACACAGCCTACTACTGCAACCCTACCGAGTGAACTATGTCATACGTCCATTCTACACAGCCTACTACTGCAACCCTACCGAGTGAACTATGTCATACGTCCATTCTACACAGCCTACTACTGCAACCCTACCGAGTGAACCATGTCATACGTCCATTCTATACAGCCTACTACTGCAACCCTACTGAGTGAACTATGTCATACGTCCATTCTACACAGCCTACTACTGCAACCCTACCGAGTGAACTATGTCATACGTCCATTCTACACAGCCTACTACTGCAACCCTACCGAGTGAACTATGTCATACGTCCATTCTACACAGCCTACTACTGCAACCCTACCGAGTGAACTATGTCATACGTCCATTCTACACAGCCTACTACTGCAACCCTACCGAGTGAACTATGTCATACGTCCATTCTACACAGCCTACTACTGCAACCCTACCGAGTGAACCATGTCATACGTCCATTCTACACAGCCTACTACTGCAACCCTACCGAGTGAACCATGTCATACGTCCATTCTACACAGCCTACTACTGCAACCCTACCGAGTGAACCATGTCATACGTCCATTCTACACAGCCTACTACTGCAACCCTACCGAGTGAACCATGTCATACGTCCATTCTACACAGCCTACTACTGCAACCCTACCGAGTGAACCATGTCATCTCCCTTTCTCTAAGAGAAATTCCCTTCTCTTTTTTCGTTTTTTTTTTTGCTTAACCTTTCAGAGATGTTTCCCGGTGTGATGTCGCTGACGGGCATCTAGCCTCTTCCAATGGTAACAAGGAAGTGTTCCTCCAGCGAGGCAGACGATAGCCTTTCACTACACGAGAGGTGCATTCCATGCATGCCTGTGCCGGGGCGTATATTCTTCCCAGTTTATACCTCTAGTTTGTTTTCTTTAAATCATTCTCCACCTCTCCAGTCAGAGCCAGCATTGCTCCAGGTCTGTAAACATTTCATGTCTATTTTTGGTTACCGTGGGGAAAAATCAGTGCCTCCCCTGGAGTGAATTAAGTTTTGTCTCTCTGGTTACGGTTCCCAGTTTCCAAACGGGTCCTGGCTTCAGCACAAGGTGTACCAAACTCACTAAGCCTAGGAAGTGGAGGATCCCAGCCAAAAGGGTCCACTGTTGTGTTTATACACAGATAATAGGCGCTGTGTGTGTGTGTGTGTGTGTGTGTGTGTGTGTGTGTGTGTGTGTGTGTGTGTGTGTGTGTGTGTGTGTGTGTGTGTGTGTGTGTGTGTGTGTGTGTGTGTGTGTGTGTGTGTGTGTGTGTGTGTGTGTGTGTGTGTGTGTGTGTGTGTGTGTGTGTGTGTGTACTTTTCACCAAATGTAAAGTTGTAAAAGTCTGAACTTGATTCTGTCATTATGTTTCATTTCCAGGCAAGAAGATGCGTCAATGTCTTAGTAGTGTTGGCCCCGTATGCCAACATCCTCAGATCCTCAAAAGGTTTTACAGCTGCAACATTGAGAGCGTCCTGACGAGTTGCATCGCTGCCTGGTACGGCAATTGCTCGGCCTCCGACCGCAAGGCACTACAGAGGGTAGTGCGAACGGCCCAGTACATCACTGGGGCTAAGCTTCCTGCCATCCAGGACCTCTATACCAGGCGGTGTCAGAGGAAGGCCCTAAAAATTGTCAAAGACCCCAGCCACCCTAGTCATAGACTGTTCTCTCTACTACCGCATGGCAAGCGGTACCGGAGTGCCAAGTCTAGAACAAAAAGGCTTCTCAACAGTTTTTACCCCCAAGCCAATAGACTTCATGAACAGGTAACCAATGGTTACCTGGACTATTTGCATTGTCCCCACACACACACGCTGCTGCTACTACTCTCTGTTTATCATATATGCATAGTCACTTTAACTCTACATTCATGTACATACTAGCTCAATTGGCCCGACCAACCAGTGCCCCCGCACATTGGCTAACCGGGCTATCTATCTGCATTGTGTCCCGCCACCCGCCAACCCCTCTTTTAAGCTACTGCTACTCTGTTCATCATATATGCATAGTCACTTTAACCATATCTACATGTACATACTACCTCAATCAGCCTGACTAACCGGTGTCTGTATATAGCCTCCCTACTGTTATTTTCACTGTCTTTTTACTGTTTTTATTTCTTTACTTACCTCTTGTTCACCTAAAACCTTTTTTTGCACTGTTGGTTAGAGCCTGTAAGTAAGCATTTCACTGTAAGATCTGCAACACGTGACAAATAAACTTTGATTTGAAGTAGGCTACACTCTGAAACATTTACATACAGCGTTCACCAGCACAAAGAAAAGGAGGGACACATTTGAAAGATGTATTTAAGAAATAAAGCTAGTGTAGCTAAAAATAACATATATAAAATGTGTATTTTACGTTCAACCATTAATGATGAGTTTCATGGGTTTCAATAACTGTCATGGACAGTTTTTCAGAAGTTCATCAGAGATTTCCTTTGTTATCCATATACTTTGGTAATAAAACACAGTGTGGATTGTGGAGAAGGGCGGATGGTGCTCTCTTCTCATTGTTGTAAGTGTGAAAGTTGTCTTAATGCTGATTTGATCAGAAATGGGACAAAGGTAATGCCATCATCAGCAATTGGAAATTACTTCCCGTGTCCTACTTTATGTCATGTGCTGTCACCGTGAAGACAGCATCACAACAGTCACACTACGCTCCACAACAGAGCAGACTCGCAGCGGTAGGTGGGAATGCTTTTGGTCTTTGTATAATGAATTATCACATTATTTCAATCATCCATTCTTATCCAGTTAAAACAATTTTAAATGAAAATATTTAAGGGTCCTATACATGACATTCTGTAATAATGACAAAAACATTGTAATCGCACGTTTGCACACATACAAGGTTATGCACACGAAAAGTAATGTGTATTGAGATGGTAGAGCTGGTTTGTGAAGACAATGAAGTTATAATTGTGTTCTGTTTAATCTTCAAATCAAACCCTTCAACATCATTCAACCATCAACAGCTGAGCCATTCTCAGTTGGTTCTGGAAGTGGACAACATTGCACACAGTCTTGCCTGGCCAGAGGATGCAACTGATCCATTCCCATACCACAGATCATCCTCTCTGCGTACAGGTGAGACCGAGGCCAGCCACACACTTGAGCGGTGTAACACAGAAGTTGACCATCAGGGGATTCTGCATCAGACCAGCCAAAGGAGGAAAGACCACCAGGGTTCCCATTAAGGAGAGCCAGAAGTGTCGAGGACCTCCATCTCCCAGCGCCAGAACTGGCCGACCCTGTGAGGGGGTAGTGAAGTTGGTGGTGCCGCTGTGAGTGGAACCGTGGAGGGGCAGGGCTGAAGGGGACAGAGGTGCCCAGAATCAAATTACATTTTATTGGTCACATAGACATGGTTAGCAGATGTTATTGCCAGTGTAGTGCAATGCTTGTGGTTCTAGTTCCAACAGTGCAGCAATATCTAACATGTCATCTAACAATTCCCCAACAACTACCTAATACGCACGAATCTAAGTAAAGGAATGGAATAAGAATATATACTGTACATATAAATATATGGATGAGCAATGACAGAGCGACATAGGCAAGATGCAATAGATGGTATATAAAGACAGTATATACATATGAGATGAGGGATGCGAGATATGTAAACATTGAGAAAGGCCAGAGGCAATGTGGGATGTGTCTCCTATCAGTGGGAGTCTGCATGGTTGACATTGTAAGCTAGATGAGAAGGACACATACTCCATTGATGAATTCATTTGAAAAGAAAATGGAAATCACTGTGTACTGCATATGTTTAAAGAGACTGAGATATGGGACAATATACTCTTCTCAGTCAATACAGTTCCTCAAGGTAAAAAAAAAAACAAATCATCTGAACCACCTCATTATATTATCGAGTGTCCCAAAGGACACACATGACTCTGGTCAAATGTAGTGCACAATGTAAGTACTAAGGGTGCCATTTGGGACGGATACATTGTGTCAGTAGAAAGAGAATAACATGTCCTGGTCTGGTGTTATATATTGGGGCCATACTTGCGAACATTACAAACAGTTTAAATGTAAACTTTCTCCGTCTCAAAATCCGCATCCGAAAATTATAATTGTTCACGTAGTTGCACGTAATAGAACGCTATTTCCGTACTTAGTGGTTGTCACTAGTTACCACAGCCACAAAGTCGATTTCGTAAAAAATTAAAAAAATAAATTGCTTTTTGGTCTTCATTTAAGGTTAGGCATGAGGTTAGCAGTGTGGTTACGATTAAGGTTAGGTGGTTTAACATGTGATTTTAAGAAGATAAATTGTATAAATAGGCGGGGTTTAGACATAATTATGACTTTGTGGCTGTGGTAACTAGTGACAACCATACTCAGACCAACGCTAAATAAACAGCTGGACCTGATTATATCAGTGATAATACAGAGAAGATGGTATTCTGGACCTGATTATATCAGTGATAATACCGAGACGACGGTATTCTGGACCTGATTATATCAGTGATAATACCGAGACGACGGTATTCTGGACCTGATTATATCAGTGATAATACAGAGAAGACGGTATTCTGGACCTGATTATATCAGTGATAATACCGAGACGACGGTATTCTGGACCTGATTATATCAGTGATAATACCGAGAAGACGGTATTCTGGACCTGATTATATCAGTGATAATACAGAGAAGATGGTATTCTGGACCTGATTATATCAGTGATAATACCGAGACGACGGTATTCTGGACCTGATTATATCAGTGATAATACAGAGAAGACGGTATTCTGGACCTGATTATATCAGTGATAATACCGAGACGACGGTATTCTGGACCTGATTATATCAGTGATAATACCGAGAAGACGGTATTCTGGACCTGATTATATCAGTGATAATACCGAGAAGACGGTATTCTGGACCTGATTATATCAGTGATAATACCGAGAAGGCGGTATTCTGGACCTGATTATATCAGTGATAATACCGAGAAGACGGTATTCTGGACCTGATTATATCAGTGATAATACCGAGAAGACGGTATTCTGGACCTGATTATATCAGTGATAATACCGAGAAGACGGTATTCTGGACCTGATTATATCAGTGATAATACAGAGAAGACGGTATTCTGGACCTGATTATATCAGTGATAATACAGAGAAGACGGTATTCTGGACCTGATTATATCAGTGATAATACCGAGAAGACGGTATTCTGGACCTGATTATATCAGTGATAATACAGAGAAGACGGTATTCTGGACCTGATTATATCAGTGATAATACAGAGAAGACGGTATTCTGGACCTGATTATATCAGTGATAATACAGAGAAGACGGTATTCTGGACCTGATTATATCAGTGATAATACCGAGACGACGGTATTCTGGACCTGATTATATCAGTGATAATACAGAGAAGACGGTATTCTGGACCTGATTATATCAGTGATAATACCGAGAAGACGGTATTCTGGACCTGATTATATCAGTGATAATACAGAGAAGACGGTATTCTGGACCTGATTATTTCAGTGATAACACCGAGAAGACGGTATTCTGGACCTGATTATATCAGTGATAATACAGAGAAGACGGTATTCTGGACCTGATTATATCAGTGATAATACCGAGAAGACGGTATTCTGGACCTGATTATATCAGTGATAATACCGAGAAGACGGTATTCTGGACCTGATTATTTCAGTGATAATACAGAGAAGACGGTATTCTGGACCTGATTATATCAGTGATAATACAGAGAAGACGGTATTCTGGACCTGATTATATCAGTGATAATACCGAGAAGACGGTATTCTGGACCTGATTATATCAGTGATAATACAGAGAAGACGGTATTCTGGACCTGATTATATCAGTGATAATACAGAGAAGACGGTATTCTGGACCTGATTATATCAGTGATAATACCGAGAAGACGGTATTCTGGACCTGATTATATCAGTGATAATACAGAGAAGACGGTATTCTGGACCTGATTATATCAGTGATAATACAGAGAAGACGGTATTCTGGACCTGATTATATCAGTGATAATACAGAGAAGACGGTATTCTGGACCTGATTATATCAGTGATAATACAGAGAAGGCGGTATTCTGGACCTGATTATATCAGTGATAATACAGAGAAGACGGTATTCTGGACCTGATTATATCAGTGATAATACAGAGAAGACGGTATTCTGGACCTGATTATATCAGTGATAATACAGAGAAGACGGTATTCTGGACCTGATTATATCAGTGATAATACCGAGAAGACGGTATTCTGGACCTGATTATATCAGTGATAATACAGAGAAGACGGTATTCTGGACCTGATTATATCAGTGATAATACCGAGAAGACGGTATTCTGGACCTGATTATATCAGTGATAATACCGAGAAGACGGTATTCTGGACCTGATTATATCAGTGATAATACAGAGAAGACGGTATTCTGGACCTGATTATATCAGTGATAATACAGAGAAGACGGTATTCTGGACCTGATTATTTCAGTGATAACACCGAGAAGACGGTATTCTGGACCTGATTATATCAGTGATAACACCGAGAAGACGGTATTCTGGACCTGATTATATCAGTGATAATACCGAGAAGACGGTATTCTGGACCTGATTATATCAGTGATAATACAGAGAAGACGGTATTCTGGACCTGATTATTTCAGTGATAATACAGAGAAGACGGTATTCAGGACCTGATTATATCAGTGATAATACAGAGAAGACGGTATTCTGGACCTGATTATATCAGTGATAATACCGAGAAGACGGTATTCTGGACCTGATTATATCAGTGATAATACAGAGAAGACGGTATTCTGGACCTGATTATTTCAGTGATAATACAGAGAAGACGGTATTCTGGACCTGATTATATCAGTGATAATACCGAGAAGACGGTATTCTGGACCTGATTATATCAGTGATAATACAGAGAAGACGGTATTCTGGACCTGATTATATCAGTGATAATACAGAGAAGACGGTATTCTGGACCTGATTATATCAGTGATAATACCGAGAAGACGGTATTCTGGACCTGATTATATCAGTGATAATACAGAGAAGACGGTATTCTGGACCTGATTATATCAGTGATAATACCGAGAAGACGGTATTCTGGACCTGATTATATCAGTGATAATACCGAGAAGACGGTATTCTGGACCTGATTATATCAGTGATAATACCGAGAAGACGGTATTCTGGACCTGATTATATCAGTGATAATACCGAGAAGACGGTATTCTGGACCTGATTATATCAGTGATAATACAGAGAAGACGGTATTCTGGACCTGATTATATCAGTGATAATACCGAGAAGACGGTATTCTGGACCTGATTATATCAGTGATAATACAGAGAAGACGGTATTCTGGACCTGATTATATCAGTGATAATACAGAGAAGACGGTATTCTGGACCTGATTATATCAGTGATAATACAGAGAAGACGGTATTCTGGACCTGATTATATCAGTGATAATACCGAGACGACGGTATTCTGGACCTGATTATATCAGTGATAATACAGAGAAGACGGTATTCTGGACCTGATTATATCAGTGATAATACCGAGAAGACGGTATTCTGGACCTGATTATATCAGTGATAATACAGAGAAGACGGTATTCTGGACCTGATTATTTCAGTGATAACACCGAGAAGACGGTATTCTGGACCTGATTATATCAGTGATAATACAGAGAAGACGGTATTCTGGACCTGATTATATCAGTGATAATACCGAGAAGACGGTATTCTGGACCTGATTATATCAGTGATAATACCGAGAAGACGGTATTCTGGACCTGATTATTTCAGTGATAATACAGAGAAGACGGTATTCTGGACCTGATTATATCAGTGATAATACAGAGAAGACGGTATTCTGGACCTGATTATATCAGTGATAATACCGAGAAGACGGTATTCTGGACCTGATTATATCAGTGATAATACAGAGAAGACGGTATTCTGGACCTGATTATATCAGTGATAATACAGAGAAGACGGTATTCTGGACCTGATTATATCAGTGATAATACCGAGAAGACGGTATTCTGGACCTGATTATATCAGTGATAATACAGAGAAGACGGTATTCTGGACCTGATTATATCAGTGATAATACAGAGAAGACGGTATTCTGGACCTGATTATATCAGTGATAATACAGAGAAGACGGTATTCTGGACCTGATTATATCAGTGATAATACAGAGAAGACGGTATTCTGGACCTGATTATATCAGTGATAATACAGAGAAGACGGTATTCTGGACCTGATTATATCAGTGATAATACAGAGAAGACGGTATTCTGGACCTGATTATATCAGTGATAATACAGAGAAGACGGTATTCTGGACCTGATTATATCAGTGATAATACCGAGAAGACGGTATTCTGGACCTGATTATATCAGTGATAATACAGAGAAGACGGTATTCTGGACCTGATTATATCAGTGATAATACCGAGAAGGCGGTATTCTGGACCTGATTATATCAGTGATAATACCGAAGACGGTATTCTGGACCTGATTATATCAGTGATAATACCGAGAGAAGGCGGTATTCTGGACCTGATTATATCAGTGATAATACAGAGAAGACGGTATTCTGGACCTGATTATTTCAGTGATAACACCGAGAAGACGGTATTCTGGACCTGATTATATCAGTGATAATACAGAGAAGACGGTATTCTGGACCCGATTATATCAGTGATAATACCGAGAAGACGGTATTCTGGACCTGATTATATCAGTGATAATACAGAGAAGACGGTATTCTGGACCTGATTATTTCAGTGATAATACAGAGAAGACGGTATTCAGGACCTGATTATATCAGTGATAATACAGAGAAGACGGTATTCTGGACCTGATTATATCAGTGATAATACCGAGAAGACGGTATTCTGGACCTGATTATATCAGTGATAATACAGAGAAGACGGTATTCTGGACCTGATTATTTCAGTGATAATACAGAGAAGACGGTATTCTGGACCTGATTATATCAGTGATAATACCGAGAAGACGGTATTCTGGACCTGATTATATCAGTGATAATACAGAGAAGACGGTATTCTGGACCTGATTATTTCAGTGATAATACCGAGAAGACGGTATTCTGGACCTGATTATATCAGTGATAATACAGAGAAGACGGTATTCTGGACCTGATTATATCAGTGATAATACCGAGAAGACGGTATTCTGGACCTGATTATATCAGTGATAATACCGAGATGACGGTATTCTGGACCTGATTATATCAGTGATAATACCGAGAAGACGGTATTCTGGACCTGATTATATCAGTGATAATACCGAGACGACGGTATTCTGGACCTGATTATTTCAGTGATAATACCGAGAAGACGGTATTCTGGACCTGATTATATCAGTGATAATACCGAGACGACGGTATTCTGGACCTGATTATATCAGTGATAATACCGAGAAGACGGTATTCTGGACCTGATTATATCAGTGATAATACAGAGAAGACGGTATTCTGGACCTGATTATATCAGTGATAATACCGAGAAGACGGTATTCTGGACCTGATTATATCAGTGATAATACAGAGAAGACGGTATTCTGGACCTGATTATATCAGTGATAATACAGAGAAGACGGTATTCTGGACCTGATTATATCAGTGATAATACCGAGAAGACGGTATTCTGGACCTGATTATATCAGTGATAATACCGAGAAGACGGTATTCTGGACCTGATTATTTCAGTGATAATACCGAGAAGACGGTGATTGGAGGATATATTGGCACGGATGTTGTTAGGGCCGAGACGAAGTCGACACACACCGGTTTAGAGGGCATTTTCACTTACATATTTTCATTAAAAACGTTATTTGGATTTATTTATTAATACTATTTCATGCTCCCACAAGACTATTGCTATTATAAACTGGTTACCAACGTAATTAGAGCAGTTAAAATATATCATACCTGTGATATACGGTCCCATATACAACTGCCATCCAATCAGGGATCGAACCACCCAGTTTATAATTCCAATTTTGGTCATGGCTAGAAGGGATACCGATACTGTCAAAGCCACGTCATATTCTCGTTCACTACGAGAGTTTGCGTTTTGCACATCGTCGAGTTCTACAGCAGACTGGACTTGATTTCCACAGAATCGCTAGCTAGCAGAACCATTGTGGTGCGTTCTACTGAGCCCACGTTACATTACTACGTGGGATCCAGAGTGGCCTAAGGCACTGCACCTCAAGAGGCGTCTCTACAGTACCTGGTTGGAATCCAGAGTCCCATAGGGCGGCGCACAATTGGCCCAGCGTCGTCCAGGTTTGGCCGGGGTAGACTGTCATTGTAAATAAGAATTTGTTCTTAATTGACTTGCCTAGTTAAATAAAGGTTCAATTAATATATATATATATTAGTGTTATCATCTAGTAGTTTTGCCCTTTTAAGAGGACAGCGACTAGAGGTCCGTGTAGAGTTTGAGTAGTTTTTCTGTTCTATTTGATAATTATTGCACCGACATGGTGTCCCAGCTCTACCAGTCCGTGATGTGAAGAATGGAAATATTTTCTTATTCTTTCTTTTCATATACTAACTGGCCACCAAACTACAGCAATTGAACAGCAATAACTATAACGCTAGCAATGGGAATATGGCATGAGAGATCAAAGTCATTGGTTGCTTAGATTTCATTTATTATTATTTGTTCCATTAAAACACAAAATAGACAAATACGTGGAACTTTTAAAAAGAGTGGGACCCTTGCTCTCCTAACAAAGTTTAACCCCCTCTACCGTCTCCTCTCCCTTTCTCTACCGTCTCCCTCCCCTCTACCGTCTCCCCTCCTCTCTCTAGCGTCTCCCTTCCCCCTCTACCGTCTCCTCTCCCCTTCTCTACCGTCTCCCCTCCTCTCTCTAGCGTCTCCCCTCCCCCTCTACCGTCTCCTCTCCCCTTCTCTACCGTCTCCCCTCCTCTCTCTAGCGTCTCCCTTCCCCCTCTACCGTCTCCTCTCCCTTTCTCTACCGTCTCCCCTCCTCTCTCTACCGTCTCCTCTCCTTCTCTACCGTCTCCTCTCCCCTTCTCTCTACCGTCTCCTCTCCCCTTCTCTACCGTCTCCCCTCCCTTCTCTACCGTCTCCCCTCCCTCTCTGCAGTCTCCCTCCTCTCCCGTCTCCTCTCCTCTCTCTACAGTCTCCCTCCCTCTCTGCAGTCTCCCTCCTCTCTGCAGTCTCCTCTCCTCTCTCTCAGTCTCCCTCCCTCTCTGCAGTCTCCCTCCCTCTCTGCAGTCTCCCTCCCTCTCTGCAGTCTCCTCTCCTCTCTCTGCAGTCTCCTCTCCTCTCTCTCTGCAGTCTCCTCTCCCTCTCTGCAGTCTCCCTCCCTCTCTGCAGTCTCCTCTCCCTCTCTGCAGTCTCCCTCCCTCTCTGCAGTCTCCCTCCCTCTCTGCAGTCTCCCTCCCCTCTCTGCAGTCTCCCTCCTCTCTCTGCAGTCTCCCTCCTCTCTCTAGCATCTCCCTCCCCCTCTAGCATCTCCCTCCCCCTCTAGCATCTCCCTCCCCTCTAGCATCTCCCTCCCCCTCTGCAGTCTCCCTCCCCCTCTGCAGTCTCCCCTCCCTCTCTGCAGTCTCCCTCCCTCTCTAGCGTCTCCCTCCTCTGCAGTCTCCCCTCCCTCTCTACAGTCTCCCCTCCCTCTCTACAGTCTCCTCTCCCCCTCTGCAGTCTCCTCTCCCCCTCTGCCGTCTCCCTCCCCCTCTGCAGTCTCCACTCCCCCTCTGCAGTCTCCCCTCCCCTCACCGTCTCCCTCCCCCTCTACCGTCTCCCTCCCCCTCTACCGTCTCCCCTCCCCTCTGCAGTCTCCCCTCCCCCTCTGCCGTCTCCCTCCCTCTCTGCAGTCTCCTCTCCCCTCTCTACCGTCTCCTCCTCCCTCTACCGTCTCCCTCCCTCTCTACCGTCTCCTCTCCCCCTCTACCGTCTCCACTCCCTCTCTACAGTCTCCTCTCCCTCTCTACCGTCTCCCCTCCTCTCTCTACCGTCTCCCCTCCCCTCTCTACCGTCTCCCCTCCTCTCTCTACCGTCTCCTCTCCCCTCTCTACCGTCTCCCCTCCTCTCTCTAGCATCTCCCCCTCTACCGTCTCCTGTTTGGATAGGCATAAGTATTATGATAATGGCTGATACAATCCTAATCTTTGATTGGTTAGTGTGTAGTCCTAGATGTGTGTTATCTGCTGTGTTTGCCATTGTTTTGTATGTTTTCGGATGTGTTATATTTAGATGTGTGTGTGTTAACTCCCACTGATGTTCCTTTGTTTCAGTTTTTTTACTTTACCTTGTTCCCAGCGTCCCGGTTCGGTGCTTTGTTTCTCCTCTACCTCATGTTCTGTGAGAGACAAACCCCACCAGAATACAATTTTGAGAAACATATTGTAGAATGGAAATGTTAAATATACCTTAGAAAACAATCTTTTTGATTGAGATTATTCCAGAATACAATCTCATTAGGGGTAGGCAGACCCAGTGGAAGGGGAGGAGCTAGTGCTAGGCACACCCAGGGTAGGGGGAGGAGCTAGGGCTTGGCACACCCAGGGTTGGGGGAGGGGCTAGGGGTCCTCGGCCACAGTCCAGGATCAGCAGCAAGTCCAGGTAGGCTTGGGCCAGGCATGTCCAGGAGTTATTAGATATAGAAAAAGACTGGGAGCATACCAATGTACACCAGATAAAACACAGTACAGTACACCAGATGAGACAAGCTGACCATGGACCCTAGGCAAATAAAAACTATTGCAGCATAAACACTAGAGACTGGGACAGGGGGACCAAGAGACAATGTGGCTCCGTCCAATGCCACCACTGAGTGCAACAAGCCAGGGACTCCCCCATAAAGAGTCAGTGGTATGGTTCATCAGTCCACTGCATTGGGACCTGATGCTTCCCTGCTTGGCTCTCAGCATTAAGGAATTAGGGAACTAGCATCCTGTCCAGGGGGGGGAACACGCTACTTGTACATCAAGTTGCCTTACGTGACAGAAACAGGAGATATACTTATGTCCATATGGGCCGTTCATGCTCAGACAAGGACTATTTGTCCAAGGCTTAGTGACGTAACTTACAAGACTGAAACCAAGTCTGACTCTCACATACAAGAGGAGCTCTGTAGGAGAAAGCTCTGTATCCATCCGTTTTCTTGGATATTTGGGGAACAAGGAGTCCTGCATCTTGTGGTTCTCTTCCCTTTCTAATACATACTCTTCTCAACCTCTCACATTCATCTCTCTCTTCCTGACCGACATCCCCTCCCCCCAACATCAGTAAATCATAATCACCTTTACTGTGCATCTTTGTAAAACATTAGCTAACTTACCATGTGTGTTTCCCTCTTACTATCACTCGCATGTTTATCCTTGCCATGGTGGCAGGCGTACAGTAGGTTCTCCTACCGACCACCAGGATGGGAGTTCCATCATAGAGAACATATGAGTTCCCGATGCAAGTTTTTTCACGATGCGAGATCTGAGGTGTTAAACAAATGACAAGTTAGAATAGCAGTTCATCTCTATAGCTAATCTAAACTTGATTAATAACACACACACACACACACACACACACACACACACACACGTCTGTCTACTTAGCTAGCTACAATATCTAACGTTAGTCAACGGAGTTGGCTAGCTATTTTACTAGGTTAACGACCTAGAACAATATCACTTCTTGATTACATTCGAACTCAGCCATCTTTTTTGTTTGCAATAAATGTGGTCATTGTCTTCTGTTTATAATGGTCTTCAAAAGCTTGTAGGCTAGTAAAATACTGAAGACCAGCAGTGGTAACCACCATCGTTGTAAATGAGTCATTACAACATTCCTGAGACAACTCAAGCTACGGGGACTACGACGTCACTTTAACACAAATCGGTATCCCGATAACAAATTCTGTATCAGCCAATTACAAAATGTTGACGTGGCAGAATTCTTTTTCATAAATCCCACCGGGGCGGAGTAACGTTCAACTCGATTACACCGGGGCGGAGTAACGTTCAACTCGATTACACCGGGGCGGAGTAACGTTCAACTCGATTACACCGGGGCGGAGTAACGTTCAACTTCGATTACACCGGGGCGGAGTAACGTTCAACTCGATTACACCGGGGCGGAGTAGCGTTCAACTCGATTACACCGGGGCGGAGTAGCGTTCAACTCTATTACACCGGGGCGGAGTAGCGTTCAACTCGATTACACCGGGGCGGAGTAACGTTCAACTCTATTACACCGGGGCGGAGTAACGTTCAACTCTATTACACCGGGGCGGAGTAACGTTCAACTCTATTACACCGGGGCGGAGTAACGTTCAACTCTATTACAACGAGGAGTTGACTTTTGATAACTGGATGCGGGATTTGCTAGATTGAGTCACCATCAGTCGACTCTTGTAAAAAAAAAAAAGTAATTCTGAAAAGACTTACATGTACCCGTTTGTCCTATACAAGTGCCCTCTTCCGCGTGGTGCTGAAATGTATACTTTTAATAAAATATTTTAGCGAATACAACCACCAATCCCTTGTTGCTCGTACAACGTAAAGTGAGATTCAATTGGTTCCGGGATCCTTGGGACATCCTACCCTAACCTACCCTAACCATTTAAATTGTAAACTTCCATTATTGCAGTAACAGCAGAGAAAAACTAAGGTGTAATTTCTAGTGACAGTCAAGCGACTGAGCCACTCCAAAATAACTGTTGGTTACGGACCACTGTTAACCTGTTATTCATTGCAAACATTTATTACAATTTATGATGCAAACAGAAAGTCTCTCCCTTATCCGGAACAGCTCATGGAATACGAGAGAATAGAGACGCAACGGGACAGACACAAAAAAAAAATATTATGCCCCATTCAATTATGGTTCTTAAAAAAAGAAAAACACTTTGAGATAAGCACTCAATTGTTAACATTGTAATTTGGCATTGCCTCCCTCGTGTTGTACTTCTGTAGATGGTCATTCAAAATCAAAGAACAAGGCATGCATAATAGTTTGTATAATGCACATTGATCAAGGAAACTGCTTATATAAAAAATAATATATATGGTGGGCGTGTACATTGTTTCTTATAGGGTTTCGTATGCCTATCCATTCCCACTCATGGACTATTCCTCATATCTTACTTGGTCAATATATTCATCCTGTTGGTGTCTCCTCGGGGAACTCGTCAGTAAAATGGCTTTCTAGCATTGACAACTACTAGACGTTACATTAAACCAACCACTTTTTACTGGCTGTGATCAAGCTATTTTCAATCATTTAATTCACAGTTAAATATAAATCTTTCTGATCTTGTCTGCTAGCTAACAATTTCAAATTCGAACCTCAAGAGATGATTATATAACCAATAGTTACTTTCCTTTTCCTCCTTCTGAATTAAAAATGTACCCTCCAGATGGTGGTCCACGGTCCTTTCTGCTATCTTCTCACACCATGCATGCGGACCACGAAAGGTCCATGCTGCCTACTACCCATTGGCCTAACCTACACTCATGTCCTGGAGCCTGGGACTAGTCATTGCAGTGTTGATGAAATGTGATCTTAAAAATGCCAGTAAGTGACAACCTCTTAAGGAATTTAACTTCTTCCAATACATTAATGTAGATCAATGCAGGGCTCTGTATATTATAAGAGTATGACACAGCCATAGAAGGGTGAGTACTGCTGTCTACATGGCCACATTTCTTTCTATGTTTACTGAAATAATGTAAAAAATATATATATAACGAAGAGAAAAAAAATGAAACATGATTAAACACGAGTCACATCTGCATGGTGTCTTTCAAGTTAAAACAAAATGTATTGCGACGTGTACAGCTACTCAGCTCTGTCTCACTGCTCAAAATGTGTCAGAAGTGTACGGTGGGCCTATACCAGATTCATTTACAGATTTTTTTTTACAGTTATAATGCATTTAAATCACACCAACAGATGACACGGTGGAGGCAAAAAGATTGAAACAAAATAGAAAAGATTCATCAGTTAGACTTTTTTTTTTCTCCAAACACTTCTGCAGAATCAATGCTATGTTAATTCTCTTAGAAAGAGAGAGTAAAGGAGCGGGGAAGGCGACACAAAAATGTTCCGGAGACCAATAAAAGTCTATTGGGTTCAAGTTGTATCATTTTTTTTCTGATAGTGGAGGCAGACTTTATAAACCAAACATGGGACTGAGTGTGGTGGCGGCGGTGGTAGAAGTGGGGAGTCTCCCTATAGCGCCTCCTGCTGCCGGGGTTCTAGTCGATGTACTGGGAGAGCCAGCGGAAGCCCTCGCCGTAGCCCTGCCTCTTCAGCACGCTGCACATGAACAACTCCAGTGGTCTCGTGTTCAACTCCTTCATGGGAATGTTGCCCTGGAGACCAGACAAAACAACATCATTCAAAATGCATGCTTTTATCTAACCACCTGTGGCTCTGTTTTTGTTCTTCCTTTGTTTTAAAAAAATCTTATCTATGTTAAGACAGGATATTGCTTTGGTTACTGTTAGGGCCAAGAGTTTTCCAACATGACCTGGCAAGGTGAAACTCAACTACAGTAGTATCGGTAGATGACAGGAGATGTAGGTCGGTGCAGTGATCTCCTCACCTTGCCTGTTGTCTGTCCATACAATCCAAACAGCTCACGCAGTTTCTCCTCACTGATGGCTTCTTGTCTGTCAATCTTGTTGCCAAGGACCAGGATAGGCACGTTTCCAATGGTCTCGTCGGTCATTAGTGCCTGTGTGTACCACAGGACGGAGATGTCTGGTTAGTTATCACGTTACGTCACACCAAACATGTCATGATCTTAGACATTATCTACCCATGAAAGGGCAAGGCATGCTTTCATTTCAACTTTTAGCAGTTACGACTTTGGAAACGGTAAAGAAACCATTCTTTTGTTCGCACATATCCAAGGAAATCAGTACAAAACTGATGAACTGCTTATGAAAAGGCCATTCGTTTGGATAGAACATGTATGGTGGGTTTTAAATTGAAATCGTTTTTTTCAGACCCATTTATCTTATTCATAGGGCCTTTTCAATGTAGTTGTGAAATCCATGATTACGCACATCAAGTTCTGTTTTGGACTCGACCAATCTCGGGATGTCCAAGCAATCCACAAGGAAGACGATGCCGTTGATGGCGGGGAGGTAGTTTTTCCACACTCTGCGAGCTGTTTGAAAACACGCACAAAGCCAGATAAATTAGAGCAGGTTTGCTGGGAACCACAAAATGAACAGATCGACATTCTCTCACACACAGACAGTCAGGCACACATACCTTGTGCATGACCTCCAAGGTCAAAGGTGGTGAAGGTCATGCCAGCAATCGTCAGCTCTTCCGAGGCTGGTGGGTAAAATGGGTCATGGTTACATTGGGAAACTACTACACAAGCTCAGTCAATTGGGTAACCATCAAATAGATAGGACAAGAGTCAAAAGTAGCCAGCGCTTGCTTTTTATGTACATCTGAGGGGCTGTGTTAATTTTGGATTGAGTCCAGTCTTAGTCCTTTCGTCATTTGAATTATGATTTGGTGTAGTTGTCAAAATGCTGAAAACAGTGGGCCATTTTAGTAAACTAAATGCCCTTTCATTTTAGTTACATTTGTATTGCCTCAATGACCTACGGTAAACATATCACTGACTTCCATGTGCACAAACATACATAGCCTTGTCCTACCAACATATCTTTCTGTATAACATCCTATTCTCTTCCCAACAGCAGAAATATGACAAACATAAAGACAAATCTGGCCAAGTAAATTCCTATTTTAGCCTACATAGATATTGCACATTACATACAAAACACACACTGAGACAGACAAGAGAGAGAGTAGCACAATCACCAGCTGGTAAAGTACTGGTAAAGCATTGTGTGACTGGTTAGCTACGGGGAAGCAAGAGAGTCGCCTGGGCCATGTGTGTAATCGGGAGGCCGAGCGGAGCCTGTCTGCCCATACTCATCGCTTGCTCCCCTGCAGCTCACCAGCTGATGTAGGCTGTTCATGCCCTTCCCACTGCTGAACAGAACTGTGATGCACATCTGTGCTGCTAAAATCTAAAAAAATTGTACTCATCACAGAAAAGGTTCGTAATCTCTCGAAAAACTCATGTCCAAGTCCACTTAGTAGTCAGATTTTAGTCACAGAAAAGTTAGTCTCGTCTCAGACAACTGAAATAAAAAATAATAATTTTCATTTATATTTTTGTCCAGGTCTATTCAGTCAGTTATAGTCTAGTCAATAAGCACAACTAAAAAAAATACTAAAAAAAATAGATTTATTTTAAGCTCTATTTTTGTTGATGAAATTATCACTGAGGAGATCATACTTGGGATTGATTGTTGAACTATTAGGCCTCTTCATAAGCTACCGTCTGTTTCCTTAGCTCTTGATGGGCACGTTTATAGACAAATTATACAAATGTGACTATAAAAGATCTACTCACTTGGATGTAAAGTTGGCACATGCTGTCCCAATCTGTCATCTTTGAGCATGTGCAGTAGCGTCGTCTTGCCAGCATTGTCCAGTCCAAGAAATACTAACTTGCCCGATTTCTTGTACAGTCCTAAAATATAATAAATGTATCAAACAAATATTATTTCTGAACATTTTTTGTACATTGAAAACGAAGAAGCTGCGAGTTCCTATCACCTTGCCCTGTCAATAATTGTTGACTTTCCTTTGCCTAACAATGTATTCACAATGAAACCAAATCATTGGAAACTCTTCTCAGCAACAAATTAAGTCAAACTTGAAAGTGCGGAAGTAACAAGTTAAGACTCGCTGTCAGGTATGCATAAACTATAGTGAACAAGCTTTGTTATTTCTCTGAGGCCTAGCCGTCATCGTTACTCCACACCACTTGAATATCAGCACTACCTGTTTAACAAGGTAAGCAGGAGTGTCACCACACCTCTCGGGGATGAGAGCTACCTAGCGTCACAGAAACTAGAGGGCTCTGGAGAGGGAGGCTAAAGAGAGTGGTTAGCAGCAGCCTCTTGTTTGTGTTTCACTGTAGCTAGGCAGTGGGCACACACACTGTGAAACACCTAGGCCTAGTCCTATACTACTCAAATCATCAGCTACCACGTTCAACCACAAGAGGGACAACAGATTTCCAGGAACGACAGACAGTACCACACTCTTTGGCATTCTTTAGGACAGGAGGCGATTGGGAAACCAAGAAATTAACAGAAAAAAGTATCAGTACTGAGTAGGTTTAAGATCCATCTTTCTATACAAGCCATTCAGAGGACAGTATTGAACGTGTAATAGGTGATGTTTACATGGTACTTACCTAGAAACTGCAGAACGCTACTGAAACCACTATAAATCCAATCAAATATGAAGGACATATCCGGAGCTGGTGAATCCTGTAAGACCGTAAGAAGAGGCTATGAACAACAAGCATGCAACAACAGTACATGTCAAATCGGTTGATTACTTACTTGGCTCTGATCTTCCTTAGACACACAATAAAAAAAAAAATACTATCTAGGCATAATGGAAGCTAGAACACAAGAGCAGTTTCCCCAATCTCATTTTAGATTAAAAATAGTTGGTGCTTTCAAGACAACTGGGAACTCTGGAAAAGTACAAGGTCAAATCATGACGTCGGTGATCTTTTTCGGATAGTTCGAAACAGAGACCCGAGTTCCCGAGTTGGAATTCCGAGTTAGATAACCGGTAACTACTTTTCCCCCAGTCGGAGCTCGTTTTTATTCAGAGTACCCAGTTGTCTTGAACGCACTGAAGTTGGAAGTCAGAGATCTTAAGAGTTCCCAGTTGTTTTGAATGGGTCATGACCCAACAGTGAAGAGATAAGGCTAATAGTTATCCCGGATTCCAAAACTGTTGATCAACAATCTATATCAGTGATGTGCACCTTCCTAATAATGAGTTGCGCCCCTTTTGTCCACAGAACAGCCTCAATTCACCGGGTATTGACAATACAAGGTGTCGAAAGCGTTACACAGGCATGCTGGCCCATGTTGACTCCAATGCTTCCCACAGTTGTCAAGTTGGCTACATGTTCTTTGGATGGTGAACCATTCTTGATACACACGGAAAAACTGTTGAGATTGAAACCCAGCAGTGTTGCAGTTCTTGATACACGCAAACCGGTGCGCCTGGCACCTACTACCTTACCCCGTTCAAAAGGCACTTTAATCTTGGTCTTGCCCATTCATTCTCTGAATGGCACACATACACAGTCCATGTCTCAATTGTATCAAGACTTAATAATCCTTTAAATCGTCTGCTCCCCTTTAATCACACTGACTGAAGTGGATTTAACAGGTAATGAATAAGAAATTATAACTTTCACCTTGTCAATCTGTCATGAAAGAGCAGGTCTCCCTAATGTTTCGTCTACTCAGTGTATAGGACATCTAAGTAAACTATTGTAATGTACACTGCTCAAAAAATTAAAAAAGGGAACACTTAAACAACAACAATGTAACTCCAAGTCAATCACACTTCTGTGAAATCAAACTGTCCACTTAGGAAGCAACACTGATTGACAATAAATTTCACATGCTGTTGTGCAAATGGAATAGACAACAGGTGGAAATTATAGGCAATTAGCAAGACACCCCCAATAAAGGAGTGGTTCTGAAGGTGGTGACCACAGACCACTTCTCAGTTCCTATGCTTCCTGGCTGATGTTTTGGTCACTTTTGAATGCTGGCGGTGCTTTCACTCTAGTGGTAGCATGAGACGGAGTCTACAACCCACACAAGTGGCTCAGGTAGTGCAGCTCATCCAGGATGGCACATCAATGCGAGCTGTGGCAAGAAGGTTTGCTGTGTCTGTCAGCGTAGTGTCCAGAGCATGGAGGCGCTACCAGGAGACAGGCCAGTACATCAGGAGGCGTGGAGGAGGCCGTGGGAGGGCAACAACCCAGCAGCAGGACCACTACCTCCGCCTTTGTGCAAGGAGGAGCACTGCCAGAGCCCTGCAAAATGACCTCCAGCAGGCCACAAATGTGCATGTGTCTGCTCAAACGGTCAGAAACAGACTCCATGAGGGTGGTATGAGGGCCCAACGTCCACAGGTGGGGGTTGTGCTTACAGCCCAACACCGTGCAGGGCGTTTGGCATTTGCCAGAGAACACCAAGATTGGCAAATTAGCCACTGGCGCCCTGTGCTCTTCACAGATGAAAGCAGGTTCACACTGAGCACGTGACAGACGTGACAGAGTCTGGAGAGCGCCGTGGAGAGCGTTCTGCTGCCTGCAACATCCTCCAGCATGACCGGTTTGGCGTTGGGTCAGTCATGGTGTGGGGTGGCATTTCTTTGGGGGGCCGCACAGCCCTCCATGAGCTCGCCAGAGGTAGCCTGACTGCCATTAGGTACCGAGATGAGATCCTCAGACCCCTTGTGAAACCATATGCTGGTGCGGTTGGCCCTGGGTTCCTCCTAATGCAAGACAATGCTAGACCTCATGTGGCTGGAGTGTGTCAGCAGTTCCTGCAAGAGGAAGGCATTGATGCTAAGGACTGGCCCGCCCGTTCCCCAGACCTGAATCCAATTGAGCACATCTGGGACATCATGTCTCGCTCCATCCACCAACGCCACATTGCACCACAGACTGTCCAGGAGTTGGCGGATGCTTTAGTCCAGGTCTGGGAGGAGATCCCTCAGGAGACCATCCGCCACCTCATCAGGAGCATGCCCAGGCGTTGTAGGGAGGGCATTCAGGCACGTGGAGGCCACACACACTACTGAGCCTCATTTTGACTTGTTTTAAGGACATTACATCAAAGTTGGATCAGCCTGTAGTGTGGTTTTCCACTTTCATTTTGAGTGTGACTCCAAATCCAGACCTCCATGGGTTGATAAATTTGATTTCCATTGATAATTTGTGTGATTTTGTTGTCAGCACATTCAACTATGTATTGAAAAAAGTATTTAATAAGATTATTTCATTCATTCAGATCTATGATGTGTAATTTTAGTGTTCCCTTAATTTTTTTGAGCAGTGTATTTAGATGTGACAGATTACAGAAAGGGGGAGGAGTGGCCATATGCAGTTGAAGTCAGAAGTTTCCATACACCTTAGACAAATACATTTCAACTCAGTTTTTCACAATTCCTGACATTTAATTCTAGTAAAACTTGCCTGTCTTAGGTCAGTTAGGATCACCACTTTATTTTAAGAATGTGAAATGTCAGAATAATAGTAGAGAATGATTTTATTTCTTTCTTTCATCACATTCCCAGTAGGTCAGAAGTTTACATACACTCAATTAGTATTTGGTAGCATTGCCTTTAAATTGTTTAACTTGGGTCAAACGTTTTGGGTAGCCTTCCACAAGCTTCCCACAATAAGTTGGGTGAATTTTGGCCCATTCCTCCTGACAGAGCTGGTGTAACTGAGTCAGGTTTGTAGGCCTCCTTGCCCGCACACGCTTTTTCAGTTCTGCCCACAAATGTTCTATAGGTGAGGTCAGGGCTTAGTGATGGCCACTCCAGTATCTTGACTTTGTTGTCCTTAAGCCATTTTGCCACAACTTTGGAAGTATGCTTGGGGTCATTGTCCATTTGAAGACCCATTTGTGACCAAGCTGTAACTTCCTGACTGATGTCTTGAGATGTTGCTTCAATATATCCACATCATTTTTCTTCCTCATGATGCCATCTATTTAGTGAAGTGCACCAGTCCCTCCTGCAGCAAAGCACCCCCCACAACATGATGCTGCCACCCCCGTGCTTCACGGTTGGGATGGTGTTCTTCAGCTTGCAAGCCTCCCCCTTTTTTCTCCAAACAAACGATGGTCATTATGGCCAAGTATTTCTAGGGTTTGGCTACTTCTGGAACCAGAGGAAGCATCAGTGACAAATCAAAGTTTATTTGTCACGTGCGCCGAATACAACAGGTGTAGACCTTACAGTGACATGCTGACTTACAGGCTCTAACCAACAGTGCAAAAAAAAACTAATAACAATAGGTAAGTAAAGAAATAAAAACAGTAAAAAAAAGACAGGCTATACAGTCGCGAGGCTACATACAGTCGCGAGGCTACATACAGACACCGGTTAGTCAGTGTCTAATATGGCATAATTTGCCTATATTTGTGTTTCCAAAGGTAGACTACCAGCAATCATCCTAGAGTCCAGGTCCTCTTATTTTACCTTTATTTAACTAGGCAAGTCAACAAATTCTTATTTTCAATGACGGCCTAGGAACAGTGGGTTAACTGCGTTGTTCAGGGGCAGAACGACAGATTTTTACCTTGTCAGCTCGGAGGATTCAATCTTGCAACCTTTCGGGTTACTAGGCCAACGCTCTAACCACTAGGCCACCCCTTACAAGACTTTAGAATCCCTGCAATCCGAGTTCAGCATGTGGAACGTGGTGCGTGTCACATCGTCACAAGGAGAGTCTCTCCATCTGAAGGATTTAGCAACATGTGATAAGAACAATGACAATCAATGGCAACCCCCTCAGGAAGTATTATCTTGTTCCAGTGAGATTCATTGGACAGAAGTACAGGCAGTTCAGACCAATGTTCACACAGCCAAGACACGTGCTCGTGAACATGGCCTCGACGACACTGACTCAGAGCCTGATGATGTGGACCATGGGCCTTGTAAATGGATAATCACAATCCAGGTTTAGTTTGCTAACATTAGCCTATTGTACTTTCCATGAAAAAAGACATGCAAGATACAAACCTAATGTCCTGCCATAATCATTCTAGCATGGAAAGGGTGCACAGGGAACCTTTTAAAAAAAATTGGAAATACTTTGTTGAACTGAATATTTAACATGAACAATTTGACTAAACTAACAAACCAATGGCCATCTAAGAAGAAAATCCTCTAAAATAAAAATGTGCATGCAGCTTCTGTAACTCAAAATAAAATGCAATTCACAGTCAAAAAGGTAGGCTCCCAACAACTCTACATAAATACCTTTTTCAGTGAGCACTGAGCAAGAGATAAAAATCAAAATGTAAGGGTTTTTACTTTTACCAATTTACTAACGAAGACACCGAAACTATAAAATAACATATGGAATCATGTAGTAACAAACCAACAAAAAAAGTGTTAAATCAAAATATATTTGAGATTCTTCAAAGTAGCCACCCTTTGCCTTGATGGCATTTTCTCAAACAGCTTCATGAAGTAGTCACCTGGAATGCATTTCAATTAACAGGTGAGCCTTGTTAAAAGTACATTTGTGGAATTTCTTTCCTTCTTAATGCGTTTGAGCCAATTAGTTGTGTTGTGACAAGGTAGGGGTGTTATACAGAAGACAGCCCTATTTGGTAAAAGACCAAGTCCATATTATGGCAAGAACAGCTTGAATAACCAAAGAGAAACAACAGTCCATCATTACTTTAAGACATGAAGGTCAGTCAACTCAGAAAATTTCAAGAACTTTGAAAGTTTCTTCAAGTGCAGTCGCAAAAACGATCAAGCGCTATGATGAAACTGGCTCTCATGAGGACCGCTACAGGAAAGGAAGATCTGATCCTCTGCAGCAGAGTTGACTTCATTAGAGTTCAGATTGCAGCCCAAATAAATGCGTCACAGAGTTCAAGTAATAGACATCTCAACATCAACTGTTCAGAGGAGACTGCATGAAATCAGGCCTTCATGGTCGAATTGCTGCAAAGAAACCACTACTAAAGGACACCAATAAGAAGAAGAGACTTGCTTGGGCCAAGAAACACAAGCAATCAACATTATACAGGTGGAAATCTGTCCTTTGGTCTGATGAGTCAAAATTTGGTTCCAACCGCCGTGACCTTGTGAGACACAGAGTAGGTAGGTGAACGGATGATCTCCGCATGTGTGGTTCTCATCGTGAAGCATGGAGGTGGTGTGATGGTGCTTTGCTGGTGACATTGTCAGTGATTTATTTATAATTCAAGGCACACTTAACCAGCACGGCTACCCCAGCATTCTGCAGCGAAACGCCATCCCATCTGGTTTGCGGACTATTATTTGTTTCTCAACAGGACAATGACCCAAAACACATCTCCAGGCTGTGTAAGGGCTATTTGACCAAGTGCTACATCAGTTGACCTGGCCTCCACAATCACCCAACCTCAACCCAAATTAAATGGTTTGGGATGAGTTGGACCGCAGAGTGAAGGATAAGCAGCCAACAAGTGCTCAGCATATGTGGGAACTCCTTCAAGACTGTTGGAAAAGCATTCCAGGTGAAGCTGGGTGAGAGAATTCCAAGAGGGTGCAAAGCTGTCATCAAGGCAAAGGGTGGCTACTTTGAAGAATCTCAAATATATTTTGATTTGTTTAACACTCTCTTTGGTTACTACATGATTCCATGTGTGTTATTTCATAGTTTTGAAGTATTCACTATTAATCCACAATGTAGAAAACAGTAAAAACAAAGAAAAACACGAATTGACTGGTACTGTATATTTGAAATAAAGAGAGGCCTCAGTGGCCTGGCTGGCTGAGTTGGTAATTTCACACCAAGACTTTTATCACAAAGCTCAGACTCAACTGTCTCCCCGTCTAGCGTGCACCACAATGTGCCCGGCAGGTCGACCTGTGACTAGTTACGCAACGTGCAAACAGCTCCTGGGCTAAAGTATATAGGAGCCAAAAGGTCAAGACCATGCAAATACAGCTGAACTACACATCAGCAGGAGCGCTCCCCTTTGCCCTGGCTGCTGCTGACACACTGTGGGCTGGAGGATCTGTGTGTGACGTGATCCAGTGGAGGCAAAAGATCTACTGGCAACATTTCTGAATTGGGGTGCCTGTGTAAACACAGCCTAGTAAATACCCTACTCTAGAACAGTTTAGCAGGGAAGCCAGCCTATTTTGTAGAGCTGTAAAACATCGGCTTCTAGTATTTTTCAACTATTAAAGCAAGAGAGCAGAGCCATACGCTAAACAACCTCTGATTTATCTTATCAGTCTGATTTTACATGAGTACGTCAAATGGATGCTAAAAAAAAGGTCACGGCAGTAGCAGTCACAGAGATACAATATAACAGTATTCTATGGTGTTATACGTTCACCTTAGTTCTGTTAATTCCCCTGAACATCAGTCCTTTTAAACATGTAATTGATCAATCTAAGCCCAACAATAATATTTAGAATTTACAGCATTTAGCCTAACCGAAAGACAAGTCAGAAAGTAGTGACACCTCTGCAAAATATTGTATACTTCAGTATTAAGGCCAGGGGGCATTGAGGTGAGGTGCAGGAGCAGAAGTGTACTTAGGGATGATAGAAAAATATACTTCCAGTAGGACATCAGACTCCCTGACAGATCTACTTGCCAGGCCAGCTGGCTCGTATTCTCACCTTTTTCCTAGAGCCTCTTAAAATAGGAGAACATGTATTCAACTCAAACATAAACTACAGGTTATGACAGCTAGCGATAATCTACAAACACTGATCAATTGAGTCACTGTTTTCAGCTCAAAGCTTTCTAGCCCTAATAGAAGTTGAGATGAGAGCAGATTACTCTAGAAAAGCCATAGCTACTATATACATGGGGGAAAGAAAACACCATGAATAAATCTAGATTATAAAACAGGTTTTTGGGATGCTGATTGGATGATTTCTGAGATTGTGGTGCCATAACCCCCTGCTTTCTCCAGGTTCCATTATATTTATCAATGCACACCCACTGTCCCACAGCCCAGCCAGTCAATTTATAAACTTAATCTCTCCTGGGGAAAAAAAGTGTCTAGACAATGTTTCCCTACGCTACTAGGCTAACATTTGGGTTGTCTAAACCTTGCTGTCTGCTTCTCTGACCTGTGGAACAATGTTGCAGTTTTTTTAGCCATGCATATGAACACGACTGACAGCTTCTCTGAGCCAGGCAAATTCTTTATCAGGAACATATATATTTTTTTATCTTTATTTTACTAGGCAAGTCAGTTAAGAACAAATTCTTACTTACAATGCTGGCCTACCGGGGAACAGTGGCTTAACTGCTTTGTTCAGGGCAGAACGACAGCTCGGGGATTCGATCCAGCAACCTTTCGGTTACTGGCCCAATGCTCTAACCACTAGGCTACCTGCCGCCCCAGACATACTTCATTATTAATGTACAGATCCAAAGAAATGGCAAAAGAAACAAAGGTAAAACCAACTAAAGTGCACACATCTTGCCGTCATTTCAGCTGCTTGATGTGATTGTGTTAGCTTTAGTTGGCAAGCTAGCAAAGGAGAAGTAGCTAGCCTGCATAGCTACATGTTAATGATTTGTTTACCATAATAACAATTGCAAATACAATGGATAGAATGCACGACCAGCCCGTAGATAATTTTCCTGACATTGTCAGCTAACCTGCGTGAGCACTTCCATGGGGGCAGAAGTCAGCGTGTTGTGATTCTGGATGGCTAGATTGTCAGCACGAATGACAAGAAACTGTAAGTGGCTCGTTTCATCTTGTTCTTGATACCATGTCTTGTTTTGACAGATTTCATGTCAATGCTAATATGGCTCAAATTCACTAGCTAGCTAGCCAACTACTGTAAGGATTTATTTGAGAGGAAACAAGTGCTCATTGTGCAAATGTATTTATAGTTTCAATAAAATATTGGAGACGAAATATAGCTTACATGTCAACAATCTAAGCCAACCCGTCTGTTTGGCTAGAAACTTGAGAATCTGTGAACTAACGATGGGCTTTTGCCCAGACTATTTTGAATGGTGGAAGGATAAAATAAAACTCAATATAATAATGTTTTTCATATAAACATAAAATCTTTTAACATGTTGGCAAGCGTTTTATAAATGCAATTAGGCCCTCGAACCCAGGAATTATCAAAAATAACACCCCCTCTAAGGGCTCTTTCCCCAGCCCTTGGCTTCTCCTCAGGCCTAAGAACAGCCTTCAGGTCGGGAGTTATTCACACGATAATTCCCAGGTTTCTCATGCCTTAATGATTAAGTATAATCCGAATCAATCTAATATGAAACGCTTAACAGTCGTGGCTATAAATCGGAAGACAAAAAAGACAATTGCATAGTGTCAGACACTAAATATATTCATTTAAAATGCCCACTAATTTATAGTAGATGTCAGAACATTGTTGATCTCACTACTATCTAATCAATCAATCAATAATGTCATTAATCATCATTTAGAAGTAGGGGTTAAATATATGGGGATTTTAAATATATGGCCAATAGCATTCAATATAGAGGAGAATCTGGATCTATTTGACTTATTTAGTTATTTCTAGTTTGGTGACTAACATACTACCATTTCTGGCTAAAGGGAATTGGGTTCAACATTGCATAAGTACCAGCGCACTTCACACCAGAATTCACCAACTCTCACACACACTCAAACGAATCTTATGTCACAGATACATTGGGAGTTTATTGACTCCTAAAAAAAAAAAAAAAAAACATTTCAGCTCCGAAGATGACTGTCATAGATATCAGATTTGACCAGTCTATTGTGATGCTCCATTTAATCCGCTACTGGATATGTCCTGTTTGAATGTAGAAAATGTTTGATTATTAAAATAAATCACTGGAAGTAATCCAACTGTATGTACACCGCCAAGGTCCACCTTCAACTGGGTACAGAACATTATAGAAGACACGTTTCGCCGAAGACACTGTAGTATAGTCGAGTTAAGGTTGGTCGACAATGATGTGTTAAGACAAACAGTAACTTATCCTCTCACAGCATCACATTAACCCGTTTACAATCCGCTAACTACCTGTCATTAAAACGAGTCTGTTTTAATTGATGTTGCAAAAAGCCATCATGATGAATAATAATAATAATAATATAGCAACGGCCCACTAATGACCAGTTGGTTAGCTCACGTTAGGAAGCAATGCTAAAGGATAGCGACACATTATATTATTACGTTTAGCTGGCAGCGGAGGAAGAGTTGTTTTATTTTTATTTTTTTTTAAATTCACATTTAACTAAAAACTGGTTAAACGTTTAAAAAAGAAAAAATAATCTAGCGAACGACAAGGTTGACTTAAAACACTATGTCAATGTAGGTGTTAGTTGGCCCTCTAGCTAAGCTAAGCGCATCAGAAATCCACAGATACGTGTCATGGTCCAAAGCTAGCTACAGACGTTAGCATCGAGGGAAACAACGACCGACACAGCTCACAAAGTCGGTTTGTTAACAACTACACAACATTTCCCAAGGTACTAATACACATTCTACTAAAATGGGCCGACATTTAAGAAAAAGGTTAACACATTATATTTCTAAATAAGACCACAACAACAACAAAAAAACGTTAGCTAACTAACGTCTGCCGTTGGGACTACACGGTTTGTTTTAGGCTTCCTGCTCAAATACCGTTAGCACAAAGCTAACGTTTACATCAACCCACTGGGTACAAACCCCACATTTACAAAATAAATCATGCCAGAAACACTTACCCGTTAGCTATCTAGGTGTAGAATCAATTGACTGAACGTGTGTGTTTTCTCTTAAAATCATGAAAAATCGCGACCTTGTGGTGAACAGAGTGTACCCGCAGGTTGGTTGCAGAGCCACGACACAGGGCTGTCCTCAGGCCTAAACCGCTTCCTGTTCATCAGTCATCCTTCCACTAGGGGAGCCACACATATTAACACGGTTCAACCTCTCCTGTAATGTCACAGGTGTTCACACAGAAAAACATGTCAATACTCCTGTTCATCAGTCATCTTTCCACTAGGGGAGCCACACATATTAACACGGTTCAACCTCTCCTGTAATGTCACAGGTGTTCACACAGAAAAACATGTCAATACTCCTGTTCATCAGTCATCTTTCCACTAGGGGAGCCACACATATTAACACGGTTCAACCTCTCCTGTAATGTCACAGGTGTTCACACAGAAAAACATGTCAATACTCCTGTTCATCAGTCATCCTTTCCACTAGGGGAGCCACACATATTAACACGGTTCAACCTCTCCTGTAATGTCACAGGTGTTCACACAGAAAAACATGTCAATACTCCTGTTCATCAGTCATCTTTCCACTAGGGGAGCCACACATATTAACACAGTTCAACCTCTCCTGTAATGTCACAGGTGTTCACACAGAAAAACATGTCAATACTCCTGTTCATCAGTCATCTTTCCACTAGGGGAGCCACACATATTAACACAGTTCAACCTCTCCTGTAATGTCACAGGTGTTCACACAGAAAAACATGTCAATACTCCTGTTCATCAGTCATCTTTCCACTAGGGGAACCACACATATTAACACAGTTCAACCTCTCCTGTAATGTCACAGGTGTTCACACAGAAAAACATGTCAATACTCCTGTTCATCAGTCATCTTTCCACTAGGGGAACCACACATATTAACACAGTTCAACCTCTCCTGTAATGTCACAGGTGTTCACACAGAAAAACATGTCAATACTCCTGTTCATCAGTCATCTTTCCACTAGGGGAACCACACATATTAACACAGTTCAACCTCTCCTGTAATGTCACAGGTGTTCACACAGAAAAACATGTCAATACTCCTGTTCATCAGTCATCCTTTCCACTAGGGGAGCCACACATATTAACACGGTTCAACCTCTCCTGTAATGTCACAGGTGTTCACACAGAAAAACATGTCAATACTCCTGTTCATCAGTCATCTTTCCACTAGGGGAGCCACACATATTAACACAGTTCAACCTCTCCTGTAATGTCACAGGTGTTCACACAGAAAAACATGTCAATACTCCTGTTCATCAGTCATCTTTCCACTAGGGGAACCACACATATTAACACAGTTCAACCTCTCCTGTAATGTCACAGGTGTTCACACAGAAAAACATGTCAATACTCCTGTTCATCAGTCATCTTTCCACTAGGGAACCACACATATTAACACAGTTCAACCTCTCCTGTAATGTCACAGGTGTTCACACAGAAAAACATGTCAATACTCCTGTTCATCAGTCATCCTTTCCACTAGGGGAGCCACACATATTAACACGGTTCAACCTCTCCTGTAATGTCACAGGTGTTCACACAGAAAAACATGTCAATACTCCTGTTCATCAGTCATCTTTCCACTAGGGGAGCCACACATATTAACACAGTTCAACCTCTCCTGTAATGTCACAGGTGTTCACACAGAAAAACATGTCAATACTCCTGTTCATCAGGCCATATTTGTACAAACAGTCTGACGGGGCAGTTTGTATGTTCATTGCTTCTGATGTGAACAAGAACGACTTCCAGTCCAACAATCTTTTAACTCCAGCAAGAGACAAATTATTTATTAAAACGTTTAATTAAAATAAAATTAGTCTGGTATTAGTCTGGTTTCATATAAACTCATTTTTGTTTGTAAAAGCCAGTCTGTCACCAGGTGTTGAACTGATCCTGTGTTTTTGGACTGTTTCCAGTACTGTAGAAATGAACTATGCACAGAAAGTGCCACGTGTACCAACTGCGCATGCTTGAAGAGAGGTTTTAACTTGAGCCTGCCGTGTGGTGGGACTAGTTGATCAGTCAGAATTGACTTTTCATAGAATTTACGCTGCAGGTTAGGATAATTAATCCTAACTTGGATCTGAGAAGTAGGATAAGAAAAAGGGTTTTGTCTTAAAACAAAATACAACAGAAATGATTCTGGACATCAGCGCGTACCCCATCTAGCCGTGGCGTGGCTGTTTGATCGATGCAGAGAAGTGTGATCAGACGTCCATGTGATTTCAGCGGCCTGTCATGATGAGTCCTACACCCCTAGTTGGACGGGGATCGGCCCCAAACATGCTCCTGTGATAGCTAATTCACCCTTTTTTTTTTTTTTGTTGTTTGTTTGTTTTTGAATTGTGTGCTAAAAGTCTCGCCGTTTTACCCTGCTAGCTAAACAGCCAAGTAAAGACGCAGTTCGCTATTCGACAACCAAAAAACGACAACCCCAAAGCATTTTGTTTCTGGTTTGTGTGTTTGATTACGGTCGGGTGTCAATTTCACCATGTCAAGTACGCATTTTACCTCTCAGAATGGGGCAGGAGGACCGCCGTACGCCAACGGTGAGTACCTTTTATGTCCTGAGTTTAACTAACGCTATCTAGCTACTTTTAAAAATGACATTTTAACTATCTAGAAAGATGCGATTTATTTTTATTTTTATCCGATCTTATCTGACTTTGCTTGTTAGCAAGATGGCCCGATTACCACAGTAGCCTGCTGCCTTGGTAACAATGCTAGCCTCGAATGAGGGCCGCTAGTACTGGGATAACTTTATATAGATATATATATATATATTGCTTTTTATCGAGGCCACAAGCACACACACACACACACACACACACACGTTGTTCGTATAGATAGCGACGTTAGTTGGATAGTTTCTGAGTTAGCCCCAACTACGACAGGCAGCTAACATTTATTTATCTGGCTTAGATTAGTTGACACAAGTCCAGATACATTGGCTAACTAGCTCAACTTGGTTATGCTCTAAACACACACACACACATTGCAGTTAGTTGGCAAAACTAATAGTATTTCCTCCCCTCCTCTAAACAGACCTGTGTAGACCAATTATTTATATATATATCTATATATATAAACCCTGGATTGCTGGTACTATGGGTTGGGCAATAAGAGGCTTTGAAGCCACGGCTCGGCCATATTAGCAGTCCTCCATAGGAATGAATAGACTCCTACAGTGTTATGTTTAAATGTTTGTAGATGTATCTTTTAGCATATGGTAGAGAAATCAGTGTTCACTTGTCTACCATCAACTACCTCCCATGTTGTTTTTAAGAGTTCATCCATAGATTCTGGCCCTCTATATCGTTTTATTAGGAAGGACGGCTTGTGTCTTTGTAGTGACTGTATTGAAACACCAGCCAAAGTGTAGAAAACCTGACCCATGCTCAAACATCCCTGGTCTTGGTGGTTGAATCTGTGTTTTGAAGTTCACTGCTCTACTGAGGGACCTTACAGGTAATTGTATGTGGGGTACAGAGATGAGAGTCATTCAGAACTCATGTTAAACACTTATTGCACATAGACTTAGGTGAGTCCATGCAACTTATTATGTGACTTGTTTAGGACATTTCTACTTCTGAATTTATTTAGGCCATTAAAGGGTTGAATACTTAATGACTCAAAACATTTTAGATTTACATTTTGTAATTTTTTAAAATGTAAAAAAAAATATAACACAATTCCACTTTGACATTATGGGGCATTGTGTGTAGGCCAGGCACAACACATCTCAATTTAATCCATTTTAAATTCAGGCTGCAACACAACAAAATGTGGGGGACAACAAGTCAGTGTGTACTTAATGAAAGCACTATGTGGTGCTAGCTAGTGAATATGCTAGCTAAACATTTGGCTATGAGCTAGCACTGGCATTATGGAGACTGAATTAAATGAAGTCATCTTGCTAGGTAGTCGTCTAGCTGTGGCCATCTGGCTAGTATCAACAAGGGCTTTCTACAAAATAGCAACATTAGCGCAGATGGATAGCTAACATTGGAATCTAGACCCTAGACTAAGCAACACACACAGACATGGGTGGCCAAACAGCGCTACTGCCACCTTCTGGTTTGGAGTATTTTAACAAGTCTTGATTAAATTCATCCTACTTCGCTTACTGTTTCCACAAGACGATAGACACTCGTCGCTGTACAGGATCTACTTCCCGTGACTCCTATTATTGCCTGTCGTGCTCATTTGCCTCGTCTTACTCTTTAATTGGTTGAGCAGTTGCTCTCGGCCCAGGCCAGGTTCACTGTGATTGGAGGAAGCGACTGCTGTGGCCTCTACAGGAGAGGTAGCTTCTTTTGGGCGATTTCCCCGGGGTTGCCTAGAAATTCTGTGATTATCGATTTTTGTCTTCGCTATTGAGAAGTAGTTTTCTGATCAGTCTGTTCCTCTCTGTTCACACTCCGTGTCAGTAAAGGAGCAGCATGCTTTAAATCCAGGTGAGAAGATTATATCCTTCTCTGTAAGTGTGTTGAGTAATGCTATTGCTTTGTCAGTCTGCACACAGATTGTTTTCCTTATTTTGGAGGCCTGGAGTCTATTTTAAATCCTAATTTCCCTTGCTGCATTTAGCCTATTACGTATGCTGCTGTCAACGCTATCGAACCCAAATCCTCCTTCAGAGAAACAAACTGTTGTAGGCCTTGTCAATCAATACTGCCATGCAGTTCAAAGTGTAGTAATGAAACATTGGTTGTAGAGTGAGATTTTCTTCATCTTTGTTAACTGGCATGCAAATGAGGCAGTTAGCTATTATTGATGTAGTTTGTTTTGCATGGCCTGGTGCCCTGGGGGTGGAGCTTTCACTTAATGGACCAATGGGATGGTCTAAAATGTGTGAACTCTGCCCACCCTGGGCACTGTGCCATGCAAAATTAGCGTCTATGTTTTGAATGCAGACTATAGGGACATTCACAATGGGATGTCAGAGTATGGTGCCTGTCTTTAAGTCAAACTGGCCTGGAGTCGTCTAACCTCTTATCATTTTCCTGTCTTCCAGGTCCCTCACAGAATCCAGTAGCGCTGCAGCCACCGGGACCGGGCTACATGGCCCACCAAACTCCATACAACCCAATGCAAGGCAAGGGCCCTAACGCCGCCCGGCCCTGGACTCTATAACTCTGGTCCCTACCAGCCCATCCCACCAGTCAGCTCTAACCAGGCCCTTCCAGTTCAGCCCATGTTAAACAGGCCTCCTATGGGACATCCACATTCCATGACCCCACCTCAATCTGCCAGCCCTGGCCCAGGCTCCAGGATGCCCCCAGCGCATGCCACCCCTCCACCTGTGTCTGCTAACAACTACCAGCACGCCCCAGCCCCAGCCTGGCAGTATGGGGGGGGACTCCACCGATGGGAGCTCCTCCATCAATGGGGGCACCGCCTCCTATGGCCATGCCTCCCTTTAGGCCTGTGGGTAATCACATGACCTCCTCGCCCAGCCTGGCAACCCCCCAGGCCTCCTTGGCAGAGTACAGCGCAGCGCCTCCTGTCTTCCACAATGCCACGCAACCCCTGGGGCCTCCCACCTCGCTCCAGGGATACACCCAGCAAGGTAAAACACAGTGTGGGAGGGAGCCGTACAAAGGCTGCATGATTAACAGTGCTACATATTCCACAGCTGTTTTGTTTCTACAACGAAGAACACTTTGTTGAAAACGTTAGACATCATTATGATCTAATGACATGTTATGGTTGTTTTCGACTGTGTAATGACACGCCACGTCGGTGGTAGCGGTTCTACCTAAGATCTTCTAGAACTAACCCAAGATAGACCACAGCCTGTCGTTTCCAGTGGGATTTTCTTTTATCATAGTGGGCAGTGCCAAGCACGAGCTAGCAAGATCCTATTGGCGCATTCTAGCATGACATGTCCAATAACTATTCGCCCTTGCACTCCTAAACAACGCTTTTCATTTTTATTTTTTTTTGCCAAAGGGTAAAGTGTACAAAACTTAGTCCACTCTGTTCGTGACAGATTCTAGTTTTTTTGTGAATAGAGCTCTAATTGAGATCAAATGTTCCATCGATGAGAAAATGTGCAGAATGTCAACCGAAATCAATCTCATTCCATCTTCTCCCACTGCCGGCCACTGGGCTTCCCCTCATCAGCATATTTGGTGGGTCGTGGAAATGCCAACCGGATGCTTCAGATTTACACATCTGGTGAAACATCTGGCTCTTTGTTCTGTGGTCTAGTTAACTGATATTGAAAGTTGACCACTGTAGCGGTATTTGTGGTGTGGCTTATTTTTGTTCGGAAGCCATCAGTGATTCATTTCATGATATTATACAACCTCTGCCCCCCCCCCTCCAATACAATTGTTAGATTTTCTCATGAAAACGAGGTCTCGACTCCCCAAGGGGGCGAAAAACTAGTTTAAGAGAACCAATCAAAGCGCACACCTATTTTTGCGCAAATATTGCACCAACAAACGGACTCCTGTCCAGATCAGTGTGCCACAGCTCTCCCTCGCTGTGTACCCCTTGAGTCGCGTCAGTCAGGCTAACATTATCGCTGTCAACAAGGATGACTCCTTGATGACGCATTGAACATGATTCACTCTAATCTGTCCAGTTTACTACTTTCATTCAAGTCGATTTGATGTTGACTGAATATTTATTCGCACTTGCAATCTTTGAATGACCGATCTTTGCTGTTGCAAGCAACATGAAAGATTGCTCTTATTTGGAATGCCCCAGTGTAGTCTCAGTAGTCACCTAGAGGTGTCTTCAAGTTCATTGACATTAGCTAGCTCTGGGTCAGCTGTCATCAGACTGTTCACCTCCAGTGTAGGGTTATAATGCTGCTCGCCTCGTCCGTTTTCCCTCTTATGCCTGGTAGTCCTATACCCCATGTCTTACACGTTACGTTGTCATGATGTATAGTTGCCAGTTTTGTCTAAGGTTATGTAATAGGTTAGCTTTGACTACAGCCATTGTGCAGGTTGATGTCTGGGCTGGCAGCACAATACAATGTAGGTGCAGTTGTATAACAATTGTATAAGGTTTGAGTTGATGGGTGTTGTGATAGGATACTGTATAAGAGATATGTAATAGGTATAGCTAATGCTCCTAAATGTTGTTGTCCAGGCTCTGCTCCTCTTCCGATGAACCCCATGGCAGCTCCTCACTCATACCAGCCAGGTATGAGAGCACCTTACGGCGGCCCCCCACCCTCTGTGAGACCCACCCCACCCACTACTGGACCTCCCATGGGCAATGCCACCCCTCCCCTTGGCCCCAAGACTGATGGTAAGGAAATATCAGTTCTGACGCCGTATTCATGAAAGGTCTGAGTAAGAGTGCTGATCTGTGATCAGTTTAGTCTTTTAATGAAACCGAGGGGAACCTGATCCTAGTTTGTTTACCTTACTTGTTGAAAAATCCACATATATGTATTGTGGTTTAGTAGTTGCTCATTTTATATTTGTTCATTTTTTTTTCCTCTGGGGTTGCGGGGTCTAACGTGGGGTTTCTCAGTAGTGGAACTAGCTCCAACAGCCACCCCCTTTGGGTCTCATTGCCTTCTCTGTCTTCCCACCATGCCAGCTCAGTGTGGGAGTGATGCTAGTGATGATCCCCACACTGAGTACGAGACCCAGGAGAATGATACGGAGTGTCCAGGTGTGGTTTCGTCGCTATCAGTGTGTTGTGTCCCCCTGTGCAGTTTTGATGACGATCACATTTTGATCCATTGTCTTCTATTAGATTTTGTTTATGTGGTTTCGCAAGGAACAAAAGGCCTAGAGAACTTCCATGGATATTTCAGATATCATCTGTTTACAGCTGACACTATTTCCAAGTTTGTCTTTGTCTGTTTTTTGTTGTTGTTTGTTCATGTGTCCAATTCATCACATTGTCTTACTGTCTGTCATTGTGACTGAATTGGGTACATTGAATGCGTAATTCACATGTTCTTAACCCTGTGGAAATGAAACGAAGTACAACCACAACTGACCTGAAACACAAACAACATGTATGCTAATTACTAAGTTTTCCCAAATGTACAGATTGTGCCTTTTTAAGTGTTTACACAAAAGTAGTGTTTTGTTTTGTTCTTTTAATGCATCTTTATTCTGACCACTAAATGTTATGTTTGCACTGTAACAGGACACATGCCCACACCTGGTAATGGTGCTCAAGTTCCCAACAGCTTTGATCACTTGGAGATAGGCCCTACAATGGGTCAGTCCTCCACAACATCATAGTTTCGCCAGAAATGAATGACTAATGTATAGATTTACTGCTAGCAACACTCAGAACTGAGAGATGAGGTTTGTTTTGGTGCTTGTCCCTATAGCTGGCCCAGTCCCGCCCCAGCAGCCAGGCCCCCCTACTCGACACATGGGTCTGTCCTACCCCTCTCTACCCCCGGGGTACCAGAACACCTCCGCACCCCCTAACACCGCTACCATGCACCATCCCATGCAGCCCTCGACGCAGCCTTACAGCCATGCACCTCAGCCATACCAGCAGGTAAGCGACCAGACTTCCATCTCTATGTTTTGTCAAACAAAATCCAAGACTTCAATTGGCAGTGTTTTAACTACTTTGCAGATATGAAACGGATTATCATAATATCAGTAAAAAAAAAATATATATATATATCAAATTCACAGTTTATGCTTCAAATCCAACCTTTAAGAGGTGTTAAAAATAGGTTAAATTTGACTCCGTTCCATGATGTACGGTAAGGCGTTGTTGGCAGAATAGGTGGATGCAGTTCTAGATGGATAGTAGTCCAATACCAAGTTGTAGATCACAGCTGGCCTGGCATTCAACCCCACTGGTGATCCATGCAGTGGAAAGAAATGAAAAACATGTTGCAACAAACCTATAGCTACGATTTGGAGTTAATAAATACCTTTTTGATTAGGGCAGCAGTGTATTATGTACATCTGCAAGCATAGCCCGGACAAGGCTGGACAAATCTTTTTGTTTTAATATATTAAAATACAGCATCCAATAAGTGGACATATTATTTCTAAAAATCTATGGGCAGTTTGGGACACAGTCACTCTCTTTCTTTTAACAAATAGGCTATGTCTAGCCTGCAAATTAGTTTTTTTTTTTTTTTGTTACGGCTGTGCACTGATCGAGTTTGTCACCCCTGGGCTAGCGTATCTATTTAGCAAGCTAAAAACACGGAGCCTAACGCTAGCTGCTGGGAGGATGTTATGTCATTGGAGGTGTGGATGAGTGACCGACCTTTTCCCCCGAACCTTTTTTCCAGTGGCTACAGCTAGAGAGGCAGGTGTCATTTGGTTAGCTAGAAAGAAATGTACATCGCTTTCCTAGATAAGCTATGCTGAACTTGAACGGCTGTTATCCACAGTTCGCATATCTCTTAGTTGTCTAATGTATTTTGACGTCGATCAAAAGGTGGGTTGGTACAAGCATGCATTGGCAGGCAAGCTGCAGAAAGACGAGCAGGATTCTATTCCCCATCGTTTAAGTGCATTCTTGACAGCCAACTACCTTTTTTTTTTTTTTTACATTTATTTTTTAAGTTTGAGAGGGTTTATCTAATGTTCCCTCGTTAGATTTTAGCTTATCTCGCTCTGGCTAGCATTAGTTTATCTTGTTGATGTGCATAGGCAAATGAGGGGGGGGAAGAGAATACCTTTTCATGGTGGTTTAATCAATAGGACTGTGAAGATCCCAAATATAAGAGGACTCGGTGGTGTTTACATATTTGCAGAAATCCATTCAGGTGTATTTTGTATTCTAATGATCTAAAGTAGCACTGTTGCAACTGCCTGTAAACACACAGTCCAGTTCAAAGTGAATGATGGCAGGCCCTACTGCCTGTAAACACACAGTCCAGTTCAAAGTGAATGATGGCAGGCCCTACTGCCTGTAAACACACAGTCCAGTTCAAAGTGAATGATGACAGGCACGTGTGGCAAATGGGTTGTTTGCATATATGCCTACTGAATCTCTTGATTGGCTATGGCGCATCGGTCTGCGTCAACTCCGGTCCTGGATAAGACAATGTTTTATTTACTGCAGTGTCTATTAATTGTCCAAAATGCACCGGCTGCTTTCCCACTCTATATTGCTAAAGAATTTTCACAAATGCCTTACTATACGTCATTCCCAAACATTCTATGAATTTGTGAAAATGATCATATCGAAGTGCTCAAAAGAAGAAAAAAAATTAATTCTCCCCTCCCCCCCTGGGGGTGTGGATGAACTTATTTTAATATTTAATCCTGCTAGAATGTCGTCAGTTCCACTTTAAATTCTACAGTTCATAGCTGAACCTTCTGTATGGTATACAGTCAGAGCTTAGCGCATGTCTGACTAGTGAACACTGAGACATTTTTTTTTTAAATGAACTCTATGTTGAAATAGGACATGCGTAGACTGAAATATTGAAACCTACCAGGGATGCACCCCAAGTGCGCTACTTTTTGATCAGACCCTCAAGGGTGCACCCAAGTTAAGTGCTGCTCTCATTCATTGTATTCACCACTTGACTGTCCTCTGTTCCCTCCCCAGCCCTCTGCAGGTCCAGCCCAACTGAGCCCCTCCTTGGCTGGGTTGAGTCTGCAGTCCCAGACCCCTGAGTCCCTGAGGGTGGTCAACCTGCTGCAGGAGAGGAACCTGCTCCCTCCGGGCCCAGTCACTCCTCCTACGCCCTGCCTGCCCCAGGACCTGCAGAAAATCAACTGCCACCCAGAGTGAGTAGTAGTTTTGTCTGGCGTTGTTTCTCAACGTCAACCCTCCCACCACAATGTTGAATATTGTGTGTTAATGTGCTTGAACTTGGCCCTGCATGTAAATAATATGTACTGGTTCTGCCCTGTTGTGCGTCTCCCTTCCTTCACTGCAGGGTCTTCCGCAGTACCCTGACCAGCATCCCCCAGACCCAGTCTCTGTTAAACAAAGCCAAGCTCCCACTCGGCTTGCTCCTCCACCCCTTCAAAGATCTCTCGGTAAGATGTTGCCCACTCACTCAAAACATGCCCAACCTTCAGTAGAATCTTCCTTCTACCAATCCCACTTCTGGTAAAAGATCAAAGGATGCATGTAGCCTAGAATAATTATCTTCAATGTATGCGTCCTCGATCACGTCTGAAATGTAATTTGATGTTTTGAAGATTTGTGTGAAACTTGGCATTGATGATTGACTATGACAATCTTAATGTTTCTCTGTGCACTGCAGGAACTGGCTGTATTATAAGTTAAATGATTCAAGAGCCGATGGGTATATACAGTATTTCATTAAAATGTATGTACTAATCCCAGATTGACCCTCTTTTTTTTAATTGTTTTGGTTTGTCTGTACACTGCAGCAACTGCCTGTGGTCACCTCCAGCACTATAGTGAGATGTCGCTCTTGCAGGACGTACATCAACCCCTTCGTGACCTTTCTGGACCAGAGGAGATGGAAGTGTAACCTGTGCTACCGGGTCAACGACGGTGAGGACCACAGCCACCAAGCGCCTCTCAAATGACACCTTATTCCCCATATATGGCACTTCCTTTGACCAGATCCAATGTGCATTATTTAAGTAAACACTAAAATGAGTTTCTAAGTGAGAAGTTAATGCTGGTCTGAAGCTGAAAAAGAATGGAAATTCACATGACCCCCACACGAACTAACTTCACCCGTACTCTACCAAGGTTTTCAAGCACACCGCTTTCCACCTAGACGTCCAGAATATCGTTAGCCGGACGATATTAGTGATGACGGACAAGGACAAGCCTGGTGCTGCTCTTTTCGGACTGTGACGATAACCTTTTTGTGTTTGGTGTAGTGCCAGAGGAGTTCATGTACAACCCAGTCAGCAGATCGTATGGCGAGCCACACAAAAGACCCGAGGTCCAGAATGCCACCATCGAGTTCATCGCACCATCAGAATACATGGTAAATACACATATGTAGTCTTTCAAGATTGATTGTCTATATTTTCAGGCAGAATATCATCTTATCTATATGTGGAGTGTTGCCCCCCTTTTTAATCAGCTGACAAAATGAAGTGATCTGGGTGCTGCTGTGTTCATCATGTGATTCCGTCAGGCTTTATGATGCGCTTAAGTTTAAAAAAAATAATAATTTACCCGCTATTTTTTTCTAGGAAACGTTTACATGTTTTGCGTGTGCGTGTTTGTGTTAGTCTATGTATTGACGTGGTGAAACCTGTCCTACTCAGCTGAGACCCCCCCAGCCTGCTGTTTACCTCTTCGTGCTGGACGTGTCCCACAATGCCGTGGAAACAGGATACCTAGATGTCGTCTGTCAGTCACTGCTAGAGAACATCGATGCGTATGTATGATCGACGTCACCACTGAAACACTTGACAGGAAAGCTGATTAGGCTTTTCCAGAATGGTCCGTTTACTTATGTTCTGGGCTTAATAAACGAATAACGTTTTCCAGAAGTTTTAAGTCAAGAAAACTCGCTAGCTTTTAAATTGTTTCGTCTCCAATAACCCCAAAACAATGTAGCTTTTAACAAACAAAAAGAGAGTGTCCTGTGACTGTCTGCTGAATCCCTGTCTGTGTTCCAGGCTCCCTGGGGACTCGAGGACAAAGATTGGCTTCATCACATTTGACAGCACCATCCACTTCTACAACCTCCAGGAGGGCCTGTCCCAACCACAGATGCTCATCGTCTCCGACATCGAAGGTGAGAGTGGGGGGAAAAGGGAAAAAAAGACAGAAAAGATTTAACATGGGCCCGGAGCTCTTTAAATTGCATTGTGTGGGTTCTGTTCTATTTTGTGCCGTTTTATTTGTGTCTCGTAAGAAAAGAAACGAGAAGGAGCAAGGGTTTACGAGCTTCATCTGTAGACTAATTCACTGCCTAGAAGTGATCAAATACATTCACTTTGAGTCTAATGGTCTTCTGTGCTGTCGTCTTCTTTTTCTCCAGATATATTTTTACCAACACCAGACAGCCTTCTAGTGAACCTCAATGAATGCAAGGAGGTGAGGAGCTAATATTCCCCAGAGACAGGCTAATGTAAAACGAACAGGTTATGACTCAAATCTGTCAAACAACTCACCACATTGCCTGAGTTAAGACACACTCACATTGGGTCACTTAGTTTTGCCTAAACCTCTCTTTAGGTCTGTTTTGCATTTCAGAACTTTATGTAAATGTGTTTATTTTTTATTTTTGCAGCTGGTGCAGGATCTGCTGAAGAGCTTGCCCCAGATGTTTGGCAAGACCATGGAGACCCAGTGTGCTCTGGGCCCGGCCCTGCAGGCAGCGTTCAAGCTGCTGTCGGCCACCGGAGGGCGTGTGTCCGTCTTCCAGACCCAGCTGCCCAGCCTGGGTGTGGGGGCCCTCAAGTCCAGAGAGGACCCCAACCAGAGGGCTTCAGCCAAGGTAGAGACTAGAGAGACCGGTTCACACTGGTTTATACATTCTGCTTCTATAATTGCACCCTATATGTCTCATACGTAGGGAATACTGTGCCGTGTGGGATACGCCCAACATGCACACCTGTTGTGCAGTGGTGGTTGAAACATGATAACTTCCATACCTAAAGATAATGTATTCTGCATAATATACACACTTTTTTTTAAATGTATTTTTTTTTTAATATATTTTGTCTGTGGTGCTCATTGTGTTGTGGTGATCCCCCCAGGATATCCAGCATCTTTCTCCTGCCACAGACTTCTATAAGAAGCTGGCCCTGGACTGTTCAGGACAGCAGGTGGCTGTGGACCTGTTCCTACTGAGCTCCCAGTACTGTGACCTGGCTTCTTTAGGTGAGTGGCGCCTTAAGCTGCATACATCTGCACTACAATGTGTGGTTATTTACAAAGACAACTTATTCCACAAGCAATTAGTGCCCTGTGCAATTAGTGCCCTGTGCATGTCTCTGATGTATGTTACTGTATGAGTCTTGCTGGTGACAAATCAAGTTTCCTGGCTGGATTCATGTGTAATCTCTCAATCTTCTCTCTCTCTCCTCCCGTCAGGTTGCATATCCAGGTACTCAGCGGGAAGTGTGTACTACTACCCCTCCTACCACCAGCAGCACAATCCAGCCGGGGTAGAGTGCTTCCAGAAGGATCTCAAGAGGTACCTCACCCGCAAGATCGGCTTCGAGGCTGTCATGAGGATACGCTGCTCTAAAGGTAGCAAGCAACTTTTTTGGACTGTGTTGATTTTATTGTAATCTGTGAAAGCAGCAGCACTTTAATTGTCTGAGACGAATTTCCCTTCGGGGACAATGCATCTTATTTTATCTTAAATCAGTGTAAGTGTATTTGCTGATGACATCTCAATGCTCTTTGATGAAGGATAGTGTTTAACCCTGTGAACTTTTGAGTCTGTCCTTGCTCCAGTAGTTTTCTGGTTCTGGGAAGAAAAACTTGAAATGTATTTAACTCAAACCTCTCTGACCTACTTCTTCTATTTTTGCATGTTTATTTTATTGTGAAAATAATATTAAACTCAAACCCCTTAACCTCCCATGTAAGGTTTGTCCATCCACACGTTCCATGGGAACTTCTTTGTGCGCTCCACGGACCTTCTGTCTCTGCCCAACGTGAACCCGGATGCAGGCTTCGCTGTGCAGATGTCCATTGAAGAGAACCTGGTGGACATGCAGTCGGTCTCCTTCCAGGCTGCTTTGCTCTACACGTCCAGCAAAGGTATACTGTCTGGAGCTGCTGTGGTGGGACTCTGAGATGGTATGGGAGGAGGCTTTTATTTTCTGTGGGGCTTTTATTTTTCTGTGGGGCTTTTATTTTTCTGTGGGGATTTACTTGGTTGAGACTCATTGTATATGTCCCAAATAGCACACTATTCCATGCAAAGTGCCCTACTTTTTTACCAGGACTCAAAAGACTATATAGAGAAAAGAGTTCCGTTTGGGACCCGGTCTCCATGTTTGTAAACGTGAGCCGTGAAAGGGTGAGATGGAACACGTTTTTAGACTGAATACTGAAACGTGAACATTTTCTATCTGAAGTGCAATGTAGTTAATTTTTTTATTTGTTTCGTTACTTGACCAATGTTATATTTCAGATGAATACCCATTCTAATGCTGAAACAATAACTTGTTGCATGGTGTTCTACAGGGGAGCGACGAATCCGAGTCCACACCATGTGTTTGCCTGTTGTCAACTCTCTATCCGACATCTTCGCTGGGGCTGATGTCCAGGCCATCACTGGTCTGCTGGCTAGCATGGGTAGGTCGTTTTGGTTTGGTATTTGTGTGGTTGTTAAAGGCATGTCTATTTCCATCAAGGTGAAGTCCTTAGTGTGTCCCATCATCCTGTGATCGTTAATGTCTCGTAGTGAGAGCAGGCTTGTCATCTGCACCCTACCATAGCTGCCTAATTTGCATGGACAGATGGTTGTAAGTGATATCAGACGGTTGCCTGGTTACCGTGACCTTTTGAGGGATCCAAGCGGCTAAATGAAACTGACTGTGGACTAATCTTCACATAGCGTGTTGATGGAGGTTTTACCCAGGTCTATTCAGTCACTGATGACACGTTGTTGTTCTGAAGAGAACTTACTGTAATATGAGGTGACATAATAATTTATAGTTTACCCTGATACAAAGCAACAAGAAATGATTGAAACCAATGGTTGCTCTTTGTAATGAAGGCCATGACTACAAACATGTACTGTACATTCATGTAATTTGTGAATCACAATCCCTGAGACAAAAACGTAGCTGTGTTTTTCTTCTCCTGATGTGTGTCTCTCCTCTCTCTCTCTCCAGCTGTGGATCGCTCGGTGACGGCCAGTTTGAGTGACGCCAGGGACGCGATGACCAACGCGTCCATCGACTCTCTGACGTCCTTCCGCACCTCTGTACTCACCATCCAGCAGCCTGGCTTGCTAGCCCCCGCCTGCCTCAGACTGTTCCCCCTTTACATCCTTGCCCTGCTCAAACAGGTACACTATCCACTCACTCTCTCCCTGGCTAGTCTCCTGGCAGTCTCAAATGGTAGCCTGTTCCCGTAGGGCTCTAGTCAAAAGCAGTGCACCATGGGCCTCCCGAGTGGCGCTGTGGTCTAAGGCATCGCATGCAGTGCTAGAGGCTTTACTACAGACCCAGGTTCATTTCCCAGGCTGTGCCTCAACTGTCCTGAGTCCCATAGGACGGCGCACAGTTGGCCCATTGTCGTCCAGCTTAGGGGAGGGTTTGGCCGGGGGGGCTTTACTTGGCTCATCATGCTCTAGCGACTCCTTGTGGCGGACCAGGTGCCTGCAGGCTGACATCGGTCGCCAGTTGAACGGTGTTTCCTCCGACACATTGGTGCGGCTGGCTTCCGGGTTAAGCTGGCGGGTGTTAAGGAGCGCAGTTAGGCGGGTCATGTTTCGGAGGATTCATGATGACTCCTTCGCCTCTCCCGAGCCCGTTGGGGAGTTGCAGCGATGAGACAGTTGAAAAAGGGGGGGTAAAATACCCCCCCCAAAAAAGCAGTGCATCGTTAAGAGAATAGAATGCCATTTGGGACGAAACCTCCCTCCCACCAAACAGAGGCTATTCCTGTAGTTCTTTAACAACTCTGCATGGCTTAAGTCTTGGAACAGAAACCAGCTTCAAAACACCATAAGAAATCTAGTCATATATTTGTTTGAGTCGCTCCTTCATGCTTTGCTCATGTTGTTTTTTGCTCTCTGATCCACAGAAAGCCTTCCGAACGGGTACAAGCACCAGGCTGGACGACCGTGTGTTTGCCATGTGTCAACTGAAGTACCAGCCCCTGGCCTACGTCATGCTGATGATCCACCCAGCGCTGTACCGCGTGGATGACCTGACTGACGAGGTGAGGGCTAGAGGAAACCCTGATGTTCACATAGATAGATAGATCATGCTTATAATGAGAGAAGTTATATTTTCTTGTAGTTTATACAATGTTATATTTGATCATGTCTTAAATTATGTAAGGCAACACTACATGGCCAAAAGTATGTGGACACATGCTTGTCGAACATCTCGTTCCAAAATCATGGGAATTAATATGGAGTTGGTCCCCCCCCTTTGCTGCTATAACAGCCTCCACTCTGATGTGGAAGGCTTTCCACTAGATGTTGGGACATTGCTGCGGGTACTTGTCCCATTTTGAGGTCAGGGCTATGTGCAGGCCAGTCAAGTTCTTCCACACCGATCTCAACAAATGTATGGTCCTCGCTTTGTGCACGGGGGCATTGTCATGCTGAAACAGGAAAGGGCCTTCCCCAAACTGTTGCCACAAAGTTGGAACCACAAAATCATCTAGAGTGTAATTGTATGCTGTAGCGTTAAGATTTCCTATCACTGGAACTAAACAGTCCGAACCATGAAAAACAGCCCAAGACCATTATTCCTCCTCCACCAAACTTTACACTTGGCACTATGCATTGGGGCAGGTAGCGTTCTCCCCCGCATCCGCTAAACCCAGATTAGTCCGTTGAACTGCCAGATGGTGAAGCGTGATTCATCACTCCAGAGAACACGTTTCCACTGCTCCAGAGTCCAATGGCAGCAAGCTTTACACCACTCCAGCCAACGCTTGGCATTGCGCATGGTGATCTTAGGCTTGTGTGCGGCTGCTTGGCCATGGAAATCCATTTCATGAAGCTCCCGACAAGCAGTTATTGTGCTGATGTTGCTTCCAGAGGCAGTTTGGAACTCGGTAGTGAGTGTTGCAACCGAGGACAGACGATTTTTCCACGCTTCAGCACTCTGCGATCCCGTTCTGTGAGCTTGTGTGGCTTCGCAGCTGAGCCGTTGTTGCTCCTAGACGTTTCCACTTCACAAGAACAGCACTTAGTTGACCGGGGGCAGCTCTGGCAGGGCAGAAATTTGACGAACTGACTTGTTGGAAGGGTGGCATCCTATGACGGTGCCACGTTGAAAGTCACTGAGCTCTTCAGTACGGGCCATTCTACTGCCAATGTTGGTCTATGGCGATTGTATGGCTGCATGCTCAATTTTATACAGCTGAATCCACTATTTTAAGGGATGTCCACATACGTTTGTGTGTTTTTGTCTATCCATGGTTCTGCTTCCATCTGACGTGTGGATATATTGTACTTTTCCTCTTTAATAACTTAAATTATTTAATTTATTAGCTTCTTCCCTCTTCTTCTCCCACCACAGGGATCCCTGAACATCAGTGAGCGCATCGTCCCCCAGCCCAGAGTCCAGCAGTTGTCTGTGGAGAAGCTGAGCAGAGATGGGGCCTTCCTCATGGACGCTGGCTCGGTTAGTTGAATGACTATTACCATGGCATTCATTTGTTATGGACAGATGCAATTCAAGCATTTTGCACATACGAATAATCCAAAGTCTGATGCGTTGCATCGTCATGCTTTCGCCGATGGTTTTTATTAAGGAATCTGTCATTTGGGGCACATCCTAGATAGACATGCAACACTATCTACAGTGGGTTTTTTCTGAAGAAATGGACAGATGGATAACATGAATACAATGTTGACTGACTTCTCCTTCCTCCCAACAGGTGATCTATCTCTGGATTGGAAGAAACTGCAATCCCAACTTCCTCATGCAAGTCCTGGGGGTCCCAGACTACGCTGCTGTGCCTCCGACCATGGTGAGGAACCTAAACACCTGCTCCCCTTTTCACAGTCTCTCTTAGCCCAGCTCCCCTGCTCTTGTCAAGGTTCTGTATTGCTCACCAGGACCTCTGTGTATTATACTGTATTTACATGTGGTAGTTGTATATTTTTGTTTGAGAGAGAGAGAGAGAGAGAGAGATTAGTGCTGTTTTAAATGAGATGTACAACAGATTTTCCGAAAGGGGTGCCATAAAGATATTTCATTATAATGGTGTTGAATCTCCCAGAACATGCTCCCAGAGTTGGACACTGCAGAGTCCCAGAGAACCAGAGCGTTCGTTGGCTGGCTGAGGGAACAGAGGCCCTTCTTCCCCGTCCTGCATGTCATCAGGTAGGCATTAGGAACAGTGGTGTGGCTTTACTCGACTAGAGCACTGGGAGAGTTCAGAGGCAATGTCTGTGTTCCAAATTGCACCCTATTCCACTTACAGTTCACTACTTTTGACCAGGGCCGTTGAGCTCTGGTCAAAAGTAGTTCACTGTATGGGGAATGAGGGTGCAATTTGGTTGCATACAATGTTTGATGTTTGCCTCGGGTGAACAAAGGCTGAAGTAGAATGCGTAGTATTTAGATCAGGTTGAACTCATTGACAAAGTGTCGACAGCCTACGTGCTCAGGTCAGTTCTGCAAAAGACGAATGCGTAAATGTTCTGGGATCCAACCTCCCTTTTCTGTTCCCTTTCAGGGATGAGAGCCCACTGAAAGCCAGCTTCTTGCAGAACATGGTAGAGGATCGGACCGAGTCGGCCTTGTCTTACTATGAGTTTTTACTTCACGTACAACAGCAAGTCTCAAAGTAAACCCAGCGTAGTCAGTCAGTCCTGGGAACGTCAGTGTGTGTGAACGAACGGTGGGAACCTGTCAGGGACTGCTGCCTCTCACAGCATCTTCGGTTGTGGCTCACCATTTGTGGGTGTGTATCATTGCCTTTCCTGAAGATTGCCCCCATCCGCAGACTTCCTTTCAAACGAATCCAACTTTGTGTGGTAATGCAGGACATGGACAGAGGCGACTAAGCGAGGTCTGATTTCGCTGCTGGTTTGACTATTTTTCAAGCTGGAACAGCTTGTCGAAAAAAAACCAGGGAATTCATGATACCGATATGTGCGTCAATGATTTTGAGGAAATCTGTGTTTATTCTCAAAGAACAATGTTTTCTAAGATTTTTTTTTTTTTTTTTTCAAATACAGTTCTGTGAAGTCTTCTGATCAAAAGCATAGTTGTATTTGCTAATGAAATAAAATACGTATCATGCTAAAGGCAATGTTGGAGTATCGCCTGCCCCTTGAAGACTTATTATTGGTTGCCACCTTCGAGCATAAGAATAGTATCTCAGCTACAATAATAATAATCTACCGATTTTTAGTTGTGAAGGACAGATTGTGTGCTTTATTTTGGTTATTGTGTCGAACAAATCTAGGCTTAACGCAAAGGCAGAAATGTAGAAGTTTTTTGAAGGCGAACTTAACCTTTGTTATATTTTGCTGCTTTTTCGAATGTTGTTAGACTAAACAATGCAACGCTGTCATCTCCTGGGTCCTGGTCTGTCGTCCTCTCACCCATTCTTTCCTTTCTCCATCATTTCTCTCACTTGTCATGGACATTCGACACCTCTGAAGACGTTGCTTTGTTTTAATAAGAGAATCCCGATCTGATTAAATCCTCTGATTTTTAAAATCCTCTAACTTGCCTTCTATGGGAACTTTTTATTATTAAACCTCTGTTAAAATACAGACACTATATGAAATATTTTAATATAATAGGTTATGGGAAATTCTTGAAATACAGACAAAGCCATTGTGATCTTTTTAATCATGCTTATTGATACTTGTGTATTGAAAAGACTACATTATGGTAAAGAATTGTCGATTTTAGTATGAACATATTAAGGTGAAATGACGCTAAGAAAATAAAATGTTCTGAACTTTTTAAACCAAATTGTGGTTTGTCATGAATGAGCAGGGTACAATTAACATGGATGTTGTCTCGAATGCTATGCCTTTTCAAATTCCAGTCACAACTGTGATAATTAGTGTGAAAAGCAATACAATGTTTTCTGATGCGAAGAGAAGCTACAATATCATATCTTCGAAATAATGACGGAATAAATATGTCATTCTTATTGTACTTAACAATTCCATACCTTTCCTGCCGTTAACGTTTCTACATTTGACAAGGCCAGAGGATGTTGCTGTTCTGGTCTCAATCGTTCTATGGTTAAGATATTATTTGTTGTGCAAGTTTCCAGAATTAAATAATAGTCATATAAAATGTGTGTTTTTTATTTTTATTCCTAATACATGTTGAAGTAGTTTGCCCAAGAGGAGGGAGGTAGTCTAGTGGTTAGAGCGTTGGGCCAGTAACCGAAAGGTTGCAAGAGCGGAGTTGACAAGGTACGACTCTGTCGTTCTGCCCCTGAACAAGGCAGTTAACCCACTGTTCTTAGGCCGTCATTGAAAATAAGAATTTGTTCTTAACTGACTTGCCTAGTAAAATAAGAGGTATCAATTGATCGAGTGCCGACTTAAAATATTCGCTTTTGACTGATTTGTTGCTTGAGTTAGAATTGATTGTGTTATTTCACTTGGAAGGGGAATCATGGATCTCGATACTGGAATGCTTTTATAACCAACCATTGATTTGACCGGCAGCTTTGGCTAAACTGACCTAAACCATTCCCCCATGCATTGTCAATGGGGTTTCTAAACCAACCCTGATGGAATCATTCTGGACACTGGTTAGTTTTGTGACGCTAGTCTGATTCCCCCCGCATGGGGAACACTGTAAACAGAAAGAGGTGCAGCGCTGAGCTGAAGTTGACTAGTGAGTCACACATGGACGTTCAGCCTATTCATTATTTCAGTCCGATTGGACTTATTTTATTCAATCAGCATGGTTTAACATGGCACTGTTGGAGATGGGAACAACCATTTCGCTACACCTGCTAAACATGTATGTAGACATAAGCACACTTGGCACCACTGAGGTGCGGATGTTAACTTTCTACGCGAGTTGTTCTTGTTCAGTTTCGTCCTAGGAACAGATTGTAGTGGTAAAATTAAAAATGGATGCATTTTGTTGGTGCCATTTTTAGGTTTAAGCTTCACTCCAGTCAAAACAGGCTCTGCGAACAGTCCGGCATAGCCGACGTTTTAAAGCCGTTTTTCAGCCTTGGGTGAATTTTGACTCGTTCTATTGTCCAGCCTACCTACGTGGATTCCTCCATCTAGTTCCCAAGAGAAGCACACCGGTAAGTCAACTTTGCTTTTGTACTTCGTAATCTTCTGTAAAGTTGTTTTTACATGCAATCATACTAGCTAGATAGCCGGTTAAGCAGGTCAAAATATCTATGACGGATGATACAAGTAATTATCACATGCATACCCTCCCTCACTTAGGGCTCTATTCAATCACAACCGCAAAGCGGTTGTTTTGGTGGTGTCTGAGGTGGAACTGTGTTAAAGCGGTCAAATTCACAAGCGGCTCGGAGTCGCATTAACAGAAATCTCATGCAGCCCCGTTTACAAGTTAGAACACTGGAATTTGATATGTAATCTACACCTCAATTAGGCTGATATAAATCCTCATTTAGTGTAATGATTTTGAAATTGAGCATCATTATTTATAGATAACCTACACTTTCTCGTTCACGGTGTAGATTCATGACAACAATGATCAAATCAAATCAAATCAAATTTTATTTGTCACATACACATGGTTAGCAGATGTTAATGCGAGTGTAGCGAAATGCTTGTGCTTCTAGTTCCGACCATGCAGTAGTATCTAACAAGTAATCTAACAAATTCACAACAACTACCTTATACACACAAGAGTAAAGGAATGAATACGAGTATGTACATATAAATATATGGATGAGCGATGGCTGACCGGCATAGGCAAGATGCAGTAGATGGTATGGAGTACAGTATATACACATATATATGAGATGAGTAATGTAGGATATGTAAACATTATATAAATGGCATTGTTTAAAGTGGCTAGTGATACATTATTTCATCCAATTATAATTATTAAAGTGGCTAGAGATTTGGGTCGATGACCGAACGGCATAGGCAAGATACAGTAGATGGTTTAGAGTACAGTGTATACATTTGATATGAGTATGTCGGATACGTAAACATTATATACAAAATTGTTTAAAGTGGCTAGTGATACATTTGTTACATCCAATTCCTATGTATAAAGTGGCTAGAGATTTAAGTCAGTATGTTGGCAGCAGCCACTCAATGTTAGTGATGGCTGTTTAACAGTCTGATGGCCTTGAGGTAGAAGCTGTTTTCAGTCTCTCGGTCCCAGCTTTGATGCACCTGTACTGACCTCGCCTTCTGGATGATAGCGGGGTGAACAGGCAGTGGCTCGGGTGGTTGTTGTCCTTGATGATCTTTTGGCCTTTCTGTGACATCGGGTGGTGTAGGTGTCCTGGAGGGCAGGTAGTTTAACCCGGTGATGCGTTGTGCAGTCCTCACTACCCTCTGGAGAGCCTTACGGTTGTGGGCGGAGCAGTTGCCGTACCAGGCGGTGATACAGCCCGACAGGATGCTCTCGATTGTGCATCTGTAAAAGTTTGTGAGTGATTTTGGTGACAAGCCAAATTTCTTCAGCCTCCTGAGGTTGAAGAGGCGCTATTCGCCTTCTTTACCACGCTGTCTGTGTGGGTGGACCAATTCAGTTTGTCCGTGATGTATGCGCCGAGGAACTTAAAACTTTCCACCTTCTCCACTACTGTCCCCTCGATGTGGATAGGGTGCTCCCTCTCCTGTTTCCTGAAGTCCACGATCATCTCCTTTGTTTTGTTGACATTGGTGAGAGGTTATTTTCCTGACACCACACTCCGAGGGCCCTCACCTCCTCTCTGTAGGCCGTCTCGTCGTTGTTGGTAATCAAGCCTACCACTGTAGTGTCGTCAGCAAACTTGATGATTGAGTTGGATGCGTGCTTGGCCCGCAGTCATGGGTAAACAGGGAGTACAGGAGAGGGCTGAGCGCACCCTTGTGGGGCCCCAGTGTTGAGGATCAGCGGGGTGGAGATGTTGTTTCCTACCCTCACCACCTGGGACCGGCCCGTCAGGAAGTCAGGACCCAGTTGCACAGGGCTGGAGTCGAGACCCAGGGTCTCGAGCTTAATGGCGAGCTTGGAGGGAACTATGGTGTTAATGCTGAGCTGTAGTCGATGAACAGCATTCTTACATAAGTATTCCTCTTGTCCAGATGGGTTAGGGCAGTATGCAGTGTGATTGCGATTGCGTCGTCTGTGGACCTATTGGGACGGTAAGCAAATTGGAGTGGGTCCAGGGTGTCTGGCAGGATGGAGGTGATATGATCCTTGACTAATCTCTCAAAGCACTTCATGATGGCGGAAGTGAGTGCTACGGGCGATAGTCATTTAGCTCAGTCACCTTAGCTTTCTTGGGAACAGGAACAATGGTGGCCCTCTTGAAGCATGTGGGAACAGCAGACTGGGATAGGGACTGATTGAATATGTCCGTAAACACACCAGCCAGCTGGTCTGCGCATGCTCTGAGGACACGGCCAGGGATGCCATCTGGGCGGCAGCCTTGCGAGGTTAACACATTTAAATGTTTTTCTCACATTGGCTGCGGTGAAGGTGAGCCCGCAGGTTTTGGTAGCGGGCCGTGTCGGTGGCACTGTATTGTCCTCAAAGCGAGCAAAGAAGTTGTTTAGTTTGTCTGGGAGCAGGGCGTCATGGTCGCGGGGCTGGTTTTCTTTTTGTAGTCCGTGATTGACTGTAGACCCTGCCACATTCCTCTTGTGTCTGAGCCATTGAATTGTGACTCTACTTTGTCTCTATATTGGCGCTTAGCTTGTTTGATTGCCTTGCGGAGGAGTAGCTGCACTGTTTGTATTCAGTCATGTTTCCGGTAGCCTTTACCTGGTTAAAAGCAGTGGTTCGGCGCTTTCAGTTTTGCGAATGCTGCCATCAATCCATGGTTTCTGGTTGGGGAAGGTTTTGATATTTGCTATGGGTACAACATCACCAATGCATTTGCTAATAAACTCGCTCACCGAATCAGCGTATACATCAATGTTGTTGTCAGATGCTATCGGAACATATCCCAGTCCACGTGCTCAAGCAATCTTGCAGCATGGAATCAGATTGGTCGGACCAGCGTTGAACAGACCTGAGAACGGGCGTTTCCTGTTTTAGTTTCTGTTTGTAGGCTGGGAGCAACAAAATGGAGTCATGGTCAGACTTGCGAAAGGAGGCGGAGAATAGCCTTGTATGCATCACGGAAGTTGGAATAACAGTGGTCAGGATTTTACCAGCCGGGTGGCACATTCTATATGCTGGTAAAATTTCGGGAGCCTTGTTCTTAAATTAGCCTTATTATGATCAAGAGCAGCTGCTTACCGATTTGACAGATCCAACGTCAGACACTATCGCCGGTTAACGCTTGATCTGATTGAATCAAGGCCTTACACTCATTCACTCTGTTTAGTTGTATGATTGTCAGTTAAGAAAATTATGCCTCTTTAATATCTGCCACCCCCAGCAGTTCAGCTGCAGTCCTCTGCTGTGGTATTTAATTTGCCGGCTGCACCAGTTCCTACTTCACTGGCCGTGAAGGGAGAAACATTTGAGGATTCCCAAATGGATACAGGTCATTCAGAATTATATTCTATACACATATACTCAATCACAGCAACATGTTGAGCTGTATACTTTCTGTCACTTTGTGCATCTCCTTTTCAGATCTGCAAGGCTCTCCGCCACTGCCTGACGGTCTTACCCAGAAGTGCATACACTGGGCCTATCAAGACTGACAAAGCAGAGATGGGTGGGTGACAAGGAAACATAAAACACAACATACACACTCTCACACACACTCATTCTCTGTCTGTCTCTCTCTCTCTCTATATATATTGTAGTTACTTGTGTCGCGGTTCAGTCAACCTAGGTGAGGTATTATCTCCACTAGGCCTTAGATTTCAGTCCACTGGTTTGTCACTGAACTTGAAGTCCCCTGGACAGAACTCCTGTTGCTATAACTAGCTCGATGTGTTTCCTGCCTTGTCCGCTGTCACTCTCAGTTTCGATTCCTTCTGGTAGAGCTGTGGGGCTTTTGAGTTTTAAACTAGATTTACAGGACCTGGTGCAACTCTGAAAACGGTCGACATATACTACCTGTTCGTATTCCTTCTCTATTTCTGATACCACTACCCGGTCCGGTGAGTATTGACCCTGATACTACCCATCAGTAAGCGTCCTTTACCCTCCTTGGAGTGTAGTTAAACTCTGTGCGAGATCCTACGTGGTTGTGTCTGTCCTAAGTGATGAACTCAGTTCAATTCAGCAAGTGCCTTTGGTGAGGGTTCAATGGGTTAAACGACCAATTCGCTTTACTACTGTCCCTCTTCTTATTTGAATATTCAGTTCAATACAACAGCGTTTTATCCAATACCAACAGCCAACGCATACAGTTATTTACTACGTATTCTCACTTCTATTTCCTATATCAGTTTACAGCGTGTCTAGGGTGCATATCATATTTACCAGTCCTTGGTGTGTATGAAAGTCCTCGAGAGCGTATAAGATATTGGATCTCCTTGGGTCCACAGGGTCTACTAATTTGTAAGTCTAAACTCAGTTTTTAGTTTCTATCGCTTATACTGGATAGCTTACTTAATTAAACTTTTGGTCAATCTATACTCCCGGAGTAGTTCACAATCCGATGTCTCTAGAGGTTTAAGAGCACTCAGTTTCTTCACACGGTACTCTGAATTTTTCAATTCAACCCGTGTTTCCAAACAATCTCTCTCCTCTAGATTCAAAGGCACTCGGTGATCGTAACTCTTTCAGAGAATTCACAAGATTGATTAAGTCTAAGTGAGAGCTTTAGTTAAATTAATAACACCTGTAGATTATCATTATCAATTGGTAACTATGTTTCAGTCAGAGATTCTTTGGTGGGACCTTAGTCCTGTAAGAGTCTGAGAGAACAATTTGTGACCCCTACCCTTGGGTTTGTCCATCTTATATACTCTTTAGTCTAAGTCTATTTCTTCTACTGGTGCTTGTGGCGCCCTATGGGCTCCCTCATTACTCTATGTTCATTTCCTTCATCAGCTCCAGCCACCCGTCTGGGTTGACTGGGGGTGATGAGTCACTTTCAGTTTGGTCCAAATACAGAGGTGCCACCACAGCCATATTTGAGCGCTTTGCGTCACCCTCTCCATGGCTTGGGATGTTCTTCCCCGCATCTCTAAGCTTCCTTTTCTTGGGGGACTTAGGTGGGCCTAGGTATGCAATACCCAGGACCAGCCCAGAGGCCCCCTCCTGTATGCAAGCATAGCTACTTTTACAGTCTCCACTCCAAGCAGTACAGTGAGTAATTATGTGTCCTGACTGGTTAGTACATTTCCAATTCAATTCCTGTGTACTCCTCTGTGGTTTTCTTAATCATTTACATGTCTAAGTTCAGCTCCTTCACCAAGCTTCTTCTGCATCTAGAGGCGGGGGTGTATCCTGTTCTGGGACGCTCAGAAGCGCTACCATAACAGGACTCACTTCTGCCCATTTAGGACCTTCCTTATCCTTTTTCTAGGTAATGGTGGTTGTCCTAGGTATGCAACACCCAGGACCAATCCCGTGCCATCCTGTAAGCAAGCATCATTTTTCCTCATTACTCACAGTACAATGACTAACAAGGTGTCCAGACATAGGAATACATCTCCAATTAAAATGTCCATGCCTGATCAAACTATAATAGTCAGTATCATAGGGAGGATGGCGACACATTTTAAATTCAAACTTCCATTCATCCTCATAGTAGTATAATCATCATGTCATATGGTGGTTGTTCACATACTTTATACTCTTTTGGATTGCATTTCTAAGGACTACTCTTCTGAGTATATTCTATGTTTCTAGCACTCAGCTTCCTGTCAGCTTCCTGTAGGCTGTGTGCCTTTTAAGCTTGGCCCTGCATATGCTATTCTAAGTTCATCTCCTTCATTAAACTCAACCAGGCCTCTGGGGGACCTGTGTCCAGAAAAAGGCCTACATCCGTTCCCTGAGAACATTCCATGTCCATTTTTGGGCTTTTTGCTACACTTGTTTATTTTATGTATGCTCCATTTTATTTGATAAAAAATGTCTGCAATAAAAGTCCGTTCACAGTTAAAGCAATGTCTTTGGTTTATTGGATATTTCTCTGTATTAAATGTGTGACTAAGAGGAAGTCTGCAGACCTGCAACCCTCGAGATGTGTGCAGGTTTTGTCATCTGAAGCTGAAACTTCAGAGAGATGGGGAGGAAGAGTGCAGTTTAAAGGTTTTTTATTAACTGACACAATTCTATAATGATACATGTGACCAGTAGTTACTGTATCATGATGTAGTGTTTTAATTACTCAACAAGTAGTGCCCCAAGGAGGGATTGAACTGTGTCTCAAAAGAAGCAGAACAGGTCAAATAAAGTCACCAAAAAACAGCAAGAGGTGCATATTTCTTCGCCCAGCACCGGTCACTGAGCTAGCAAGCTAAAGTTGACAAGCAAGTCACAGAAATGTACGTTCCAGTGGCAGTCAGTGCCGTTTAAGATGAGGGAGGACAATTTTTATTTATTTTTATAAGCATTGCATTATTTATATTACAGCATATTGGATGACTGTCATTCATATTCAGTTCACCCAGCTCAATGTAACAGTAGTAGGTTTAGTCTACTACATGACACTCAAATGTTCTTATACCCATCATGAGGTTGCTACAACCTAGCCTATGAATGACAGTTTACAACGTAGGGGCACACAGGTCGAGAGACACATTTAAGGTGACAGACAGTGACATTCAATAATGCCTTGCACACTCTTGCCTGCATCTAGCTGATATAGGGTGTAATCATTAGTCCACAGTTGCAAACAAGAGTTTCTATTGGACAAATTCAGGTATGTTTATCCCCGTTTCGTTCCGTTTGCTTTAAATAAAGGACAAACCGTGGCAGCCTTCCAGGTTAAAAAGTTCAGAGATAGGCTTGGCGATGATAGGGGCAGCAACCGTAAAGAAGAAAGGGTCTAAACCATCTGACCCAGATGTTTTTTTGGGGTCAAGTTTAAGGAGCTCCTTTAGCACCTCAGATTCAGTGACCGCCTGCAGGGAGAAACTTTGTAGCGGGGCAGGGGAAAAAGAGGGAGGAGCATCGGGGATAGTCTCATTAGAAGGGGTGGGAGATGAGGAAATGCTGGACGGGCAAGGAGGCATGGCTGAGTCAAATAGGAATCCTGACTTAATGAAGTGGTGATTAAAGAGCTCAGCCATGTGTTTCTTGTCAGTAACAACCACATCATCAACATTAAGGGACATGTGCAGCTGTGAGGAGGGTTTATTCTCTTCTCACAAAACATTACTTACGAAAAAACGTAAGAAGTTTATTCGTAAATATCTTTCTTAAGAACTTCGTACATTTCTTCTTATGTGGCATTGACATTAGTGACATGCTTGAAACCAAGAAATAAGCCTATGTGACAGGGATGATGGGATTTGGTTATTTTGTTATTGTTCACACATTACAGCCATCAGACTAGCTATATCAAAACCAACAATGGATAACCAAGGAAAGAGCAATAAAAACTTAAGCAAACAAGAGCTTGAAGTGATGGTGGAGGAAATGGCAGCCAGGAAAAGGGTGCTGTTGGGGAGACTCGATAACTGCGGGGTCACTGCAGAGAACAAAAAGAGAGGATGGGCGAGAGTGGCCGAGTCTGTCTCTGCCGTCGAGGGTATGGCAAGGGACAGGGTCGCCGTAAAAAAGAAGTGGTCCGACATCAAGTCAGTTGCTAAGAAGAAGGGATCTGAGAGACCATTCATGTGGACCAGCAGGAGGAGAAGGTGCCATCCATGATAGGTGAGACTTTGGTAGAGGGACTGCGACCGGTAAGTTAGGTAGCTACGTTAGCTTGCTAATGCGTAACGACATTATAGCCAACATAGCAAACGACCTTAACGTTAGCCAAGTTCTTCTGTGCAAATTGATGAGATAGTGCTAGCTATTTAACACTTATAGACTATTTTAATATATTGTTAATTACTAGCTAGCTAGATATTGTGTGTTTAATTTGTTTTCGTGCTGTATTTAAATATCCGGTAGCCAACTGTGCCTGTGGCGCAAGAAAACGTTCATGGTTACAAAAGTATCCATTCGTCTCAAGACAAGGGTTTAGCTGTCCTAAAGGTAAGTACATTTCCAAGAAATCCTAAAACATTATTTTCAAGAATCCCATTTCTTCTTACCTTTTTTCTTAGGAAGAAACATAGGAAAAAAATGTATAACATTTCCAAGGACTTTACTGTGGAATAGAAACTTTGCTTAACTTTCTTCATACTTCTATAGGTAAGGAAAAAATGGCAGTTCAGAATAAATTTCTTCTGAAGAAGGTTTTGTGAATCCGGCCCCAGGCCTTTAACCATTTTCCAGAACTTCTTGGGGTTAGACCCACAGAGAGAGAACTGCTCCTTAAAGTAACTAACTTTGGCCTTCCGGATAGCCTGAGTGCACTTATTTCTCATTTACCTGAACCAGAGCCAGTCAGCCTGAGTATTCATGTGCCAAGCCTTTCGCCAAATTCAACTCTTGAGATGGAGTAACTCTGCAAGATCACGGTCGAACCAGGGGCTGAACCTGTTTTTCATTCCCATTTTCTTTATGGGGGCGTGTTGGTTAACAATATCACTGAGAATATCAAAAAAGAAGGTCCAAGCGTCTTCGAAAGAGGGGATCAAGCTGATTCTATACCAATTTACAGAGGCCAGGTCATGAAGGAAGGCTTGCTCATTAAAGTTTTTCAGCAAGCGTCTATGACGCTTCAAGATTGCTTCGAGCATGTGAACTGGGATATGTTCCGGATAGCATCTGACAACAACATTGATGTATACGCTGATTCGGTGAGCGAGTTTATTAGCAAGTGCATCGGTGATGTTGTACCCATAGCAACTATTAAAACCATCCTCAACCAGAAACCATGGATTGATTGCAGCATTCGCGCAAAACTGAAAGCGCGAACCACTGCTTTTAACCAGGGTAAGGCGACCGGAAACATGACTGAATACAAACAGTGTAGCTATTCCCTCCGCAAGGCAATGAAACAAGCTAAGCGTCAGTATAGAGACAATGAATTGTGACTCTACAACGGCTCAGACACGAGAGGAATGTGGCAGGGTCTACAGTCAGTCACGGACTACAAAAAGAAAACCAGCCCCGTCGCTGACCATGACGTCCTGCTCCCAGACAAACTAAACAACTTCTTTGCTCGCTTTGAGGACAATAAAGTGCCACCGACACGGCCCGCTACCAAAACCTGCGGGCTCACCTTCAGCCAACGTGAGTAAAACATTTAAATGTGTTAACCCTCGCAAGGCTGCTGGACCAGATGGCATCCCTGGCCGTGTCCTCAGAGCATGCGCAGACCAGCTGGTTCGTGTGTTTACATATTCAATCAGTCCCTATCCCAGTCTGCTGTTCCCACATGCTTCAAGAGGGCCACCATTGTTCCTGTTCCCAAGAAAGCTAAGGTAACTGAGCTAAATGACTATCGCCCCGTAGCACTCACTTCCGTCATCATGAAGTGCTTTTAGACAAGGATCATATCACCTCCATCCTGCCAGACACCCTGGACCCACTCCAATTTGCTTACCGTCCCAATAGGTCCACAGGCAGCGCAATCGCAATCACACTGCATACTGCCTAACCCATCTGGACAAGAGGAATACCTATGTAAGAATGCTGTTCATCGACTACAGCTCAGCATTTAACACCATAGTACCCTCAAAACTCGTCATTAAGCTCGAGACCCTATGTCTCGACCCAGCCCTGTGCAACTGGGTCCTGGACTTCCTGACGGGCCGGCCCCAGGTGGTGAGGGTAGGAAACAACATCTCCACCCGCTGATCCTCAACACTGGGGCCCCACAAGTGCGTTCTCAGCCCTCTCCTGTACTCCCTGTTTACCCATGACTGCGTGGCCAAGCACGCATCCAACTCAATCATCAAGTTTGCTGACGACACTACAGTGGTAGGCTTGATTACCAACAACGATGAGACGGCCTACAGGGAGGAGGTGAGGGCCCTCCGAGTGTGGTGTCAGGAAAATAACCTCTCACTCAATGTCAACAAAACAAAGGAGATGATCGTGGACTTCAGGAAACAGGAGAGGGAGCACCCCCCTATCCACATCGACGGGACAGTAGTGGAGAAGGTGGAAGTTTTAAAAAGTTTTAAGTTCCTCGGCATACACATCTTGGACAAACTGAAATGGTCCACCCACACAGACAGCGTGGTGAAGAAGGCGCAACAGCGCCTCCTCAACCTCAGGAGGCTGAAGAAATTCGGCTTGTCACCAAAAACACTCACAAACTTCTACAGATGCACAATCGAGAGCATCCTGTCGGGCTGTATCACCGCCTGGTACGGCAACTGCTCCGCCCACAACCGTAAGGCTCTCCAGAGGGTAGTGAGGACTGCACAACGCATCACCGGGGGTAAACTACCTGCCATCCAGGACACCTACACCACCCGATGTCACAGGAAGGCCAAAAAGATCATCAGGAACAACAACCACCCGAGCCACTGCCTGTTCACCCCGCTATCATCCAGAAGGCGAGGTCAGTACAGGTGCATCAAAGCTGGGACCGAGAGACTGAAAAACAGCTTCTATCTCAAGGCCATCAGACTGTTAAACAGCCACCACTAACATTGAGTGGCTGCTGTCAACATACTGACTTAAATCTCTAGCCACTTTAAATAATAGGATTGGATGTAACAAATGTATCACTAGCCACTTTAAACAATTTTGTATATATTGTTTACATATCCGACATTACTCATATCAAATGTATACGCTACACTAAACCATCTACTGAATCTTGCCTATGCCGTTCGGCCATCGACTCAAATCTCTAGCCACTTTAATAATTATAATTGGATGAAATAAATGTATCACTAGCCACTTTAAACAATGCCATTTATATCATGTTTACATATCCTACATTACTCATCTCATATGTACATACTGTACTCCATACCATCTACTGCATCTAGCCTACGCCGGTCAGCCATCGCTCATCCATATATTTATATGTACATACTCGTATTCATTCCTTTACTCTTGTGTGTATAAGGTAGTTGTTGTGAATTTGTTAGATTACTTGTTAGATACTACTGCATGGTCGGAACTAGAAGCACAAGCATTTCGCTACACTCGCATTAACATCTGCTAACCATGTGTATGTGACAAATAAAATTTGATTTGATTTGACAAATCAGGACAGGTCGTTTTACTGAGCAGCCATTACGAACACAGGCTATAAAACAGTGATCACTAAGATCAATACAGAAAACACCAGACTGATACCTATCAAGGTTATTTGTGAGGATAACATCAAGGAGAGTAGCCTTTTCTGGGTGTTTGGAGTCATACATTTGTGGGATTGGTAATAATCTGAGAAAGATTTAGGGAGTCCTATTGCTTTAGGACTTGGTCAGGTGGTTTAAGCATGACCCAGTTTAGGTCACCAAACAGGACAAATTCAGACTTAGTGTAAGGGGCCAGGAGAGAGCTTAGGGCAGGTAGGGTACAGGCCGGTGCTGATGGTGGACGATAACACCCAGCAACAGTCAACTAAGAGCTATTTTAAAGTTTATTGCTTAAAACCAGCAAATCAAATTGTTTGGGGACAGACTTGGTGGAGACAACCGAGCACTGAAGGTGATCCTTGGCAAAGATTGCCACTCCCCCACCTTTGGAAGATCTGTCTTGCCGAGGTTGGTTATAACCAGTAAGGTTAACATCAGTATTCAAAACACTCTTTCTTAACCACGTCTCAGTAATGACCAACACATCTGGATTGGAGCTGTGAACCCACACTTTCAATTGATCCGTTTTAGGTAATAAGCGTCTCGTGTTAACGTGCAGAAAACCCAGGCTTTACGAGAGCAGAAATCAGTGAAGCAGATATCAGAGCACCAGTCAGAATTGGGGCTAGCAACAGTAGATGGGCCAGGGTGTACATGCACATTTCCAGATATCATCAACAGTAATACAATCAAGGCACGGCTTATGACAGGGTGTTGATTTATGACATTTGAATGCGCATTAGATGGCAACATGATCATATTGTACAGCAATTTCATCAGGTAACATGAATACAAAGCCGGTGAGAGGTGGTTAGAATAGGATGGGAGGCCAAAAGTCTGTGTAACCAATAGAGAGTCAGAGTCCCGAGTGTGGAACAAACATAGTCTGTCCGACGGTTGGGTAAACAAGAACGTTCATAGTCAAAAAAGCATGCAGGAGTCATGAGGCAAATAGCAAAATGCACAAGAAGAAATGTATAATGACTTGGGGCTAGCCATTGTATGTTCAGAGTCACTCGGCCCAACAGTGCCTGTGTGCTGGAGGTGAGTGAAAGCTCGGGAGAGTGCGGGGAGTGTGGTGGGGGTACCTGTACCAGACAGGGGGAGACAACCAGGGAAGACGGTAAACAGATCGCCAGATGGAATCCAAGCAGCAGTGCAGCAGGCAACAGGAGTAGGTGTCTCACCCACTTGGGAGAAGCTTTTATTTCTTAGAGACAGATTTCTTGTAGAAAATCAGAACAGCAGGAGGGGGTTTCAAGGCCTCTGGATTTGGGTGCGGTAGCTTGCCATTTGTTGGGCTCAAAGACTTCAACACCTTTCACTTCATACATCCATGCTAATTGAAGTTATATCTGGTCTGTCTCAGTTCCAGGTTGGATGGTGTCCTTGGTATTATTAATCCTTCCAAGTAATTCTGTCCAAAATTAGGTTGTAGGTTTGGAGTTTTGATCTGGAGTGACGGTTATGCTGTGGATGGTAGCATCCTGTATATGTCCCTGCCAAAAAATCCAAGTTTATCTAATTCCAAATCTATCTTTTTGTAAAAAAACATGTTGAAAAATGTGAGAGCTCACTCTCTCTCTCCCAGGAGGGAGGGAGAGAGATGACTGTATTAGCTTTACAATACTTGTCCTAAAGATTTATTTTATAATAATAAATAATGATAATAATAATAATGATAGCTAAAGCTCCATGTCCCGGAATTACATGCTAGTACTAGTGATAAAGCTATCTGCTGTTAGATACTGTTAGATATAGTGTTAGATATTACTGCACTGTTGGAGCTAGGAACACAAGCATTTCGCTACACCTGCAATAACATCTGCTAAATATGTGTATGTGACCAATAAAATTAGATTTGCTCCTGCTAGCAAGCAACCGGTCTAACTGCTGTAGCTAGCTACATTGCTACGGTTGCTGCGTTCTAAATAAAGTTGGGTGTTATTTTACAGCATTCTAAATAAAGTTGGGACAAATGCAAGCGGAGCATCAAGGAGGGAATGTGAGCACGACTCTAGGGTTTTCATGCAAGGCAAACTAGTTGCGGACTTCTAGGGGTTCAACGCGAGTGGTTTTCTCCATTGGTTTGAATGGGTAGTTGAGTAGGGCGAGACTTCAAAGAGTCCTTCAAAACAGACAAACTGATGCGTAAAAACGCAGCAACTCAGTCAACCAATTGAAAACATAGAACTGGGTTTTTAACTAATAATTTCTACCCACCACACCGCTGTATCGGAAATGCGTTTTATTTTGAGCGCAGCCTTGTAGGTCTGGTGCAGTTCACAGTCGAACATTTATCGGTCACTGTTAGCCCAGTAAATGTATTGAAAGAGGACCCAGGGATTGTAGAGAAAGAGGACCCAGGGAATGTAGAGAAAGAGGACCCAGGGAATGTAGAGAAAGAGGACCCAGGGAATGTAGAGAAAGAGGACCCAGGGAATGTAGAGAAAGAGGACTATGAACCCACACTTTATTTGACTTATTTTCTCCAAAATAAATGCATGTCTTAGCGTCAACAGTTTGTGTGTGTTGTTTTGTGGGTCAGAGCAAGATGAATGCTGATTTGAGTCAAATATAACATGTTGAATGGGTCCTTATGGTTGTAACATTAGTTGTATTGACAAAACACAATATGACAACAAAAAATCACAAAATACATTATCCTAAAAGTATTGAGGAATAATCGTAGGTAATTGCAGATTTTGGCCAATAGGTGTCCTCCTAAGTGAATATGTTGTATGTGATGGGAACAAGACCTTGGTTTTGAAATGTTGTCCAGGGTTGCATATAATTCATGTGCATGTAAATCACACCTGGCTCCAAATTGTATTGTATTGTTTTCTTTCAAATACATTAGGTGGACTTGATTTACAGATCTGAATGTTTTATAGTTCCTGTGTAGGCGACAGTTTTTGTTATTTTTTGGGGGGAAAAGTAGGTGGCCACAACAGTTTAGCAGTTGAGTCAGTTGTCTGCATGGGAGTGAAAAGAAATGCTAATATGATTGATATTGTTTTTGGAGTTGATATAACCTAGTGATTCTGAATTATAATGTAAAACGCCGACAAACCAAATCTAAAATGAATAGATGATACAAATGGCAGATTTTTTCCAAATCCAACAACCAATTGCACATTTCTGAAAGTCCTGTTTATTCAAGTTGGGAGATTTTTTTAAGGATGTCTCATGTTTATTGTGTTGTAAACTGATTAGGCAACACTCTGTACAAACAGTGTCTGGATGATGGCTTGTCTCTCTGCGATAATCAAAGTGTGAGGGTGTCAGTCAAGGACCTCAAAATCATTTTGCTTTGCTATAATACAAGGATCCGTGAACATCTTGATCTGAATTGACTTCAGTGTTTGCTAGACTTATGTAGCTAACTTCCCAAAAAGTGAATTCCTCAATTGAAAATGAGGTTGACACTTTTTACCGAACCTGAGATTGAAGGATGAAGATACGTCTGTTATTGGCTTGACATGTGCAAAAGTCTACACTGGAAAAAAAGCAACAGACATTTTGCCATTTTTCATTACATTCTTGAATTGATTACGTATTCTAAATTTGACATGAACTACATTCCATTAGGGTTGCACAATTCATGGTCATATGGCAAAGTAACAGGATTTTTCAAAAACCTTGGTAAATCATTATCTTGGAAATCTATGAAAACTTTGGGAATTTATACCTGTTGATTCTTTATCTCTTTGTCTGTGTTGTCGATGAGTTTCTAGTGGATAGACCATGATGAAAAAACAAAATCAGCAATGCTGTGAAGAACTCTTCAAAATTTACAATTACCACGCTCAGCCCCAAAACACCATCACACCACTGATACAGTGGGGTCTGAAATTATTGACACCTTTGATAAAGATGAGCGAAAATAACAGTCTAAAATAAATCATTCAAATACTAAGCTGTATTGTAAGGTAAAAAAATGGGAAATTCTATTATTTTAAACTAATACACTTGCTCAGAGAAATATTTAGTTTAACAAGTAATAATTCAAAAATAATGTTGTCAAAAGTTGAGTATTCGGTCCAATATTCCTAGCATCCAATGACTACATCAAGCTTAAGACTCTTCAAACTTGTTGGATGCATTTGCAGTTCGTTTTAGGTTGTGTTTCAAATTATTTTGTGCACAATAGAAATGTATGGTAAATAATGTATTGTTTAATTTTGGAGTGACTGAATCGTGAATAACGATGCGTGAGAAAGTTAGACGGTGGAAGAGTGAAAGATCAGATCACACCCCCAAGACTTGCGGACCTCTCATCTATACCAATACTAGAGGAGGTATTGCTTTTAACCACTGCTTTTAACCAGGGTAAGGCTACCGGAAACATGACTGAATACAAACAGTGTAGCTATTCCCTCCGCAAGGCAATCAAACAAGCTAAGCGTCAATATAGAGACATAGTAGAGTCACAATTCAATGGCTCAGACACAAGAGGAATGTGGCAGGGTCTACAGTCAATCACGGACTACAAAAAGAAAACCAGCCCCGTTGCGGACCATGACGTCCTGCTCCCAGACAAACTAAACAACTTCTTTGTTCGCTTTGAGGACAATACAGTGCCACCGACACAGCCCGCTACCAAAACCTGCTGTTTTAGATTGTATTTTTCATGTGAAAAACATATTTTATTATTTTATATCCCATTTACATGTTATGACAATTACTGAAAGTTTCCAATATTGCATGTTGTGTCTATGAATTTGAGGGGTTTACATTTCCCTAGCCACATCCCTCCGTTGCACACCAAAACAAGTGGCAGGGACCCTGGTTTGTTGTATTTTAAATCGCAGACTTCTACTTTTTTGTTTTTTGGCTTGCTCCTCAAGAAATGCTGTCGGCCATGACAGAAGCCAAACGTGAGTTGGCTTTGGGGTGGGGTTTGATGTGGGTGTTTTTTGGGTGTGTCCTTGCCACCACCAAAACACACCCATCGGTCAGAAACTTACCCTCAGCGGTTTCCCCCCACTCAATCAAAACAAACAAACCTCCTGCAGGTTAAGGTCAATAACTTCTGGCAGATGTATGGTGACATGCCCGAAGGAAGCTTTGAATAGGTCAGTAGCCTACAGATTAATATGAGAAAAATACAACTTCTGAATTTATGTAGATATTCTAGACGAATTGTTTTGATAACTTTCCAATTTCAACAATGTGCACCTTTCACCTTTCATTGGGCCGAAGCCTTAAAACGTGAAGTTGATCGCTTCAAATATTTATTTCCCTCATTAAAATGCAAATCAATTTATAACATTTTTCACATGCGTTTTTCTGGATTTTTTTGTTGTTATTCTGTCTCTCACTGTTCAAATAAACCTACCATTAAAATTATAGACTGATCATTTCTTTGTCAGTGGGCAAACGTACAAAATCAGCAGGGGATCAAATACTTTTTTCCCTCACTGTAGTCTTAATTCATTCCTACTTAGATCTGTGTGTGTTGGGTATATATTGTGTAATTTGTTAGATATTACTTGTTAGATTTTACTGCACTGTCGGATCTAGAAGCACAAGCATTTCGCTACACCCTCAATAACATCTGCTAACCATGTGTATGTGATCAATAAAATTTGATTTGATATCTGACAAGTTTCAACAGGTCAGACTAAACCTACCTAATTCTGGTCTCTCCATCAATGTCCATTGGTGAGCAGGCAAGAGGTGAGGCCTTTGCCAGTGTAGGTCAGCTCCTGGCCACTCAAAGATACTGGTCGGTCACACACAAACTTACACACACAGAGCACTGATTACATTATCACTGGTGGTTATGATTAGCATGGTGGAACCAACCGGATCGCTGCGCTCACCTTTCTGTTTCACTTCAGATATCATAAAATGTGAAGTGAAATACAATGGTGAACACAGCGATCAGGCTGGTTCCACCAGGCTAGGTTATTCCTTGGACATTATACGCATCTAAGAATGAGAAAATAAGCAACAAATATTGTCTGTTCACATACATTTGATAACACAATTGTGAAACATAATTGATCAGTCATTTTATTTAACCTTTATTTAACTAGGCAAGCCAGTTAAGAACAAATTCTTATTTACAATGACGGCCTACCAAAAGGCCTCCTGCAGGGACGGGGCGCTGTCACAGTTTCTGTGTTATTTGATTGTTGTTTCCTTAGGTTACCGCTGGAGGGCACCCTTAACCTGTTTTATAGTTTCCAGGTCACCCTGATTATTACTGATTGGATTCACCTGTGTTTAATTACCTTCTTTGTTCACCTGGTTGCCTTGTTATTTAGGTTCCTCAGTTGGCCTGTATCTTTGCTTAGGTCTCATGTTTTACTTTAGTGTGCTATTGTGTGGGTGCCTTGTTTCTGTTGTGACTTTAAGTTAAAGTTGTGGATTGACCCTTGCCTCTGCTTGCTGTGTTTCTCTGTGCCTGGGTTCGAGTTTATACAAGCATTATTATTACAGGGGCTGGAATTAAAAATATAGTACAAAACACACATCACGACAAGAGAGACACCACAACACTACATAAAGAGAGGCCTAAGACAACAACGTAGCATGGCAGCAACACATGACAATACAGCATGTTTGCAACAACACATGACAACAACATGGTAGCAACACAACATGGTGGCAGCACAAAACAGGGTACAAACATTATTGGGCACAGACAACAGCACAAAGGCAAGAAGGCAAAGACAACAATACATCACGTGAAGCAGCCACGACTGTCAGTAAGAGTGTCCATGATTGAGTCTTTGAATTAAGAGATGGAGATCAAACTGGACAGTTTTTGTATTTTGCAGCTCATTCCAGTTGCTAGCTGCAGCGAACTGAAAAGAGGAGCGACCCAGGGATGTGTGTGCTTTGTGGACCTATAACAGAATGCTACTGGCAGAACGGGTGTTGTATGTGGAGGATGAGGGCTGCAGTAGATATCTCAGATAGGGGGGAGTGAGGCCTAAGAGGGTTTTATAAATAAGCATCAACCAGTGGGTATTGTGACGGGTATACAGAGATGACCAGTTTACAGAGGATATAGAGTGCACTGATGTGTCCTATAAGGAGCATTGGTGGCAAATCTGATGTCCGAATGGTAAAGAACATCTAGCTTCCCGAGAGCACCCTTACCTGCCGATCTATAAATTACGTGTCTGTAATCTAGCATGGTTAGGATGGTCATCTGAATCAGGGTTAGTTTGGCAGCTGGGGTGAAAGAGGAGCGATTACGATAGAGGAAACCAAGTCTAGATTTAACCTTAGCCTGCAGCTTTGATATGTGCTGAGAGAAGGACAGTGTACCGTCGTGGCCAAAAGTTTTGAGAATGACACAAATATTACTCTTCACAAAGTCTGCTGCCTCAGTTTGTATGATGGCAATTTCCATATACTCCAGAATGTTATGAAGAGTGATCCGATTAATTGCAATTAATTTGCCATGCAAATTAAATGAATTTCAAGTCCTGCCACAAAAGGACCAGCTGACATCATGTCAGTGATTCTCTCGTTAACACAGGTGTGAGTGTTGACGAGGACAAAGCTGGAGATCACTCAGTCATGCTCATTGAGTTCGAATAACAGACTGGAAACTTCAAAAGGAGGATGGTGCTTGGAATCATTGTTCTTCCTCTGTCAACCATGGGTACCTGCAAGGAAACACATGCCGTCATCATTGCTTTGCACAAAAAGGGCTTCACAGGCAAGGATATTGCTGCCAGTAAGATTGCACCTAAATCAACCATTTATCGGATCATCAAGAACTTCAAGGAGAGTGGTTGTTGTGAAGAAGGCTTCAGGGCGCCCAAGAAAGTCCAGCAAGCGCCAGGAGCGTCTCCTAAAGTTGATTCAGCTGCGGGATCGGGGCACCACCAGTACAGAGCTTGCTCAGGAATGGCAGCAGGCAGGTGTGAGTGCATCAGCATGCACAGTGAGGCAAAGACTTTTGGAGGATGGCCTGGTGTCAAGAAGGGCAGCAAAGAAGCCACTTCTCTCCAGGAAAAACATCAGGGACAGACTGATATTCTGCAAAAGATGCAGGGATTGGACTGCTGAGGACTGGGGTAAAGTCATTTTCTCTGATGAACCCCCTTTCCGATTGTTTGGGGCATCAGTAAAACAGCTTGTCCGGGGGAAGACAAGGTGAGCGCTACCATCAGTCATGTGTCATGCCAACAGTAAAGCATCCTGAGACCATTCATGTGTGGGGTTGCTTCTCAGCCAAGGGAGTGGGCTCACTCACAATTTTGCCTAAGAACACAGCCATGAATAAAGAATGGTACCAACATATCCTCAGAGAGCAACTTCTCCCAACCATCCAGGAACAGTTTGGTGACGAACAATGCCTTTTCCAGCATGATGGAGCACCTTGCCATAAGGCAAAAGTGATAACTAAGTGGCTCGGGGAACAAAACATCGATATTTTGGGTCCATGGCCAAGGAAACTCCCCAGACCTTAATCCCATTGAGAACTTGTGGTCAATCCTCAAGAGGCGGAAGGACAAACAAAAACCCACAAATTCTGACCAACTCCAAGCATTGATTATGCAAGAATGGCTGACATCAGTCAGGATGTGGCCCAGAAGTTAATTGACAGCATGCCAGGGCGGATTGCAGAGGTCTTGAAGAAGAAGGGCCAACACTGCAAATATGACTCTTTGCATCAACTTCATTTAATTGTCAATAAAAGCCTGAAATGCTTGTAATTATAATTCAGTATTCCATAGTAACATCTGATGAAAATATCTAAAAGACACTGAAGCAGCAAACTTTGTGGAAATTAATATTTGTGTCATTCTCAAAACTTTTGTCCACAACTGTACTGTCTAGCCATACTCCCAAGTACTTGTATGAGGTGACTACCTCAAGCTCTAAACCCTCAGAGGTAGTAATCACACCGGTGGGGAGAGGGGCATTCTTCTTACCAAACCACATGAAATTTGTTTTGGAGGTGTTCAGAACAAGGTTAAGGGCAGAGAAAGCTTGTTGGACACTAAGAAAGCTTTGTTTTACAAGCATGAAAACTAAATACAGGCACAGACTATGTGTGGAAAATGATTTAAGACAGAGACTCTCTCCAGTACAAACCAACATTGCAGAGTTATGTGCATCCTTTCAAGCACACCCTTCTCATTAACCTGTGGTGATTATTCACAATTTTCGATGAACAAATATGATTTTATATGTAAGATGGTTAAATAAAGAACGAAATTATTGATTATTATATTATTATTTGTACCTTGGTCCTATAAGAGCTCTTTGTCACTTCCCACGAGCCAGTTTGTGACAAAAACTCACACTCATTCTTATGTTTATTAATACATTTATCGTATAATGTGTGTGGCAGGCTTACAATGATGACAAAAAACAACATTTGAGAGGAGCTGACCCTGGTGCTAGAGGGGGTACGCAGCTGGAGGTTGAATGTTTGAAGGGGTACGGGACTACAAAAAGTTTGGGAACCACTGGTCTACCATATCAAAAGCTTTGACCAAGTCAATAAAAATAGCAGCACACTATTGCTTAGAATCAAGGGTGATGGTGACATCATTTAGGACCTTTAAGGTTGCAGTGACACTTCCATAACCTGAGCGGAAACCAGATTGCATACCAGAGAGAATACTATAGACAGTTGATAAACAGGGCAAAATAGAAATTGTGGTATAACAGTTAGGATCAGCTTGATCTCCCTCTTTAAATAAAGGACACACCGTGGCAGCCTTCCAAGCAATGGGAACCTCCCCAGAGAGGAGAGACAGGTTAAAAAGTTCAGAGATAGGCTTGGCGATGATAGGGGCAGCAACCTTATAGTAGAAAGGGTCTAAACCATCTGACCCAGATCTTTTTGGGGTCAAGTTTCAGGAGCCCCTTTAGCACCTCAGATTCAGTGACCGCCTGCAGGGAGAAACTTTGTAGCGGGGCAGGGGAAAAAGAGGGAGAAGCATCGGGGCTAGTCACATTAGAAGGGGTGGGAGATGAGGAAATGCTGGACGGGCAAGGAGGCATGGCTGAGTCAAATAGGAATCCTGACTTAATTAAGTGGTGATTAAAGAGCTCAGCCATGTGCTTCTTGTCAGTAACAACCACATTAAGGGACATGGGCAGCTGTGAGGAGGAGGGTTTATTCTCCAGGTCTTTAACCGTTTTCCAGAACTTCTTGGGGTTAGACCCACAGAGAGAGTGTACTTATTTCTTATGTGCTTGAACAAGAGCCAGTCAGCCTGTGTATACGTGTGCCAAGCCTTTCGCCACATGGAATTCTTGAGGTGGTGTAACTCCCGGTCAAACCAGGGGCTGAACCTGTTTTTAATTTAAATTTTCTTTATTGGGGCGTGTTTGTTAACAATACCACTGAAAAGGTCCAAGCGTCTTCGAAAGAGGGGATCAAGCTGATTCTATATAAATTTACCAGGTCATGAAGGAAGGCTTGCTCATAAATTTTTTTAGCAAGCTTCTATGACAAATCAGGACAGGTGGTTTCACTGAGCAGCCATTGTGAACACTGGCTGTAAAACAGTGTTCACTAAGATCATTACAGAAAACACCAGACTGATACCGATCAGGATTATTTGTGAGGATAACATCAAGGAGAGTAGCCTTTTCTGGGTGTTTGGAGTCATATCTTGTGGGATTGGTAATAATCTGAGAAAGATTTAGGGAGTCTCATTGCTTTAGGACTTGGTCAGGTGGTTTAAGCATGTCCCAGTTTAGGTCACCAAACAGGACAAATTCAGACTTAGTGTAAGGGACCAGGAGAGAGCTTAGGGCAGGTAGGGTACAGGCCGGTGCTGATGGTGGACGATAACACCCAGCAACAGTCAACAAAGAGCTATTTTAAAGTTTATTACTTAAAACTAGCAAATCAAATTGTTTGGGGACAGACTTTGTGGAGACAACCAAGCACTGGAGGTGATCCTTGGTAAAGATGACCACTCCAGAAGAAAAAGAAACGCACACCTATATAGACGAGGTTCTGGCTAGCGGAGTGGAAAACTAGAAAATAAAGAAGAGCCGCACACTCTAGGAGCTCAGATGCAAAAAATATTTTATGTCCAACATTTCGACAGGCAAGCTGTCTTCATCAGGGTATAAGATTGTCACTCCACCACCTTTGGAAGATCTGTCTTGGTGAAAAAGGTTATAACCAGAAAGGTTCACATCAGTGTTCAAAACACTCTTCCTGAACCACGTCTCAGTAATGACCAACACATCTGGATTGGAGCTGTGAACCCACACGTTCAATTGATCCATTTTAGGTAATAAGCGTCTCGTGGCAACGTGCAGAAAACCCAGGCTTTACGAGAGCAGAAATCAGTGAAGCAGATATCAGAGCACCAGTCAGAATTGGGGCTAGCAACAGTAGATGGGCCAGGGTGTACATGCACATTTCCAGATATCATCAGCAGTAATACAATCAGGGCACGGCAGAGGACCTGGAGAGCTCTGCAGTGTTGATTTTTTATGACATCCAAATGTGCATCAGATGGCAACAAGATCATATTGTACATAAGTTGTACATAAGCAAGTTCATAGTCAACAAAGCACGCAACAGTCATGAGGCAAATAGCATAAAACACAATAAAAATATATAATTACTTGGGGCTAGCCATTGTAAGTTCAGAGTCACTCGCCCCAACAAGATAACTTGAGAGAGTAGCTCTTTATGAGTCCAGTAGGCAATAAAAGTATGAGATAAAATAAATAAATAGTAGGCCTATACCTAAAATTCAGATCAGTCCAAAGTCTGCGCTGTGTGTGTAAGTGCGTGTGTACTGGAGGTGAGCGTAAGCCCCGGAGAGAGGGGGGAGTGTGGCGGGGGTTCCTGTACCAGACAGGGGGAGCCAGGGCAGATGGTGAACAGATCGCCAGATGGAATCCCAGCAGCAGTGCAGCAGTCAACGAGAGTAGGTGTCACACCCGCATGGGAGAAGTTTTTTTTTTGAGAGAGGCAGATTCCTTGCAGAAAATCCCAGCTATCTAGCTATCAAGTCTCTCTCTACCGTTTTTTTCTACTTGCAAAAGGTGGTTGTTAGCTATCTATATCTCTTCAGTTACGGCAAATAGTCCTTTATGACGTCCAAACAAAGTTGTCCTGTGGCTGTTTGGAGATTGCGAGGAGGATAGCTTCTGATGTGATCAAAGCAACAATATTGTTTCTTATTGAGGTAATTTACAATTGAAGTGTCCTGGCTGCATATCGGTTAAAAAATTATCAAATGAGCTCTAGTGCGCCTAAAGTCATTTTCCAACGCTTTGTCACCGTTATATCAGTTCTAGAGCGTTAATATGTTTATGGAAAAAAAGTATGAAGTAGGTTACCTTCTGCATTTGTACAAATTATGCCGCTGACAGGTGAAGGTTGCTGGCCGGATACTTGCCAACATGTGTCTGACTGTTCCATTCATAGGAATGCTCACAGCGAGGGCATGTCTGACTGTTCCATTCATAGGAATGCTCACAGCGAGGGCATGTCTGACTGTTCCATTCATAGGAATGCTCACAGAGAGGGCATGTCTGACTGTTCCATTCATAGGAATGCTCACAGCGAGGGCATGTCTGACTGTTCCATTCATAGGAATGCTCACAGCGAGGGCATGTCTGACTGTTCCATTCATAGGAATGCTCACAGAGAGGGCATGTCTGACTGTTTCATTCATAGGAATGCTCACAGCGAGGGCATGTCTGACTGTTCCATTCATAGGAATGTTCACAGCGAGGGCATGTCTGACTGTTCCATCCATAGGAATGCTCACAGCGAGGGCATGTCTGACTGTTCCATTCATAGGAATGCTCACAGCGAGGGCATGTCTGACTGTTCCATTCATAGGAATGCTCACAGCGAGGCATGTCTGACTGTTCCATTCATAGGAATGCTCACAGCGAGGGCATGTCTGACTGTTCCATTCATAGGAATGCTCACAGCGAGGGCATGTCTGACTGTTCCACTCATAGGAATGCTCACAGCGAGGGCATGTCTGACTGTTTCACTCATAGGAATGCTCACAGCGAGGGCATGTCTGACTGTTCTATTCATAGGAATGCTCACAGCGAGGGCATGTCTGACTGTTCCATTCATAGGAATGCTCACAGAGAGGGCATGTCTGCATGATGCTGATGAGAGCCCCCTTGCTGGTCTTCACTATGTTGCATGTTCGCCTGCAAATCTCTCGAACAACTGTAGCAGGCAATCTGATGAGGTGGTGTTGACTGGGAGGCCCTGTGACAGGGTGTTATAATAGACAGCCAAGTTGTAAATTGCATTTTGTTCTAAAGACAGGACAAAGCTTTTTGCCAATGCACTTCACAACCAAAATGACCCTACTAGTTGTATCTGCATGGCTGGGGAATTAGCCTACTAGTTTATCAAGCCGGGTATTTTTTAATACAACTTTTCACATAACACACATTTCTCGTTTTTGATGAAGCCGTCTGTGTCATCAGGGCAGTAACTTGGGTCACTATCAGAGTAGTGATGGCGTGTCCTTTTCACAACGGAAAAGGTGTCACAAGGGTACTTGTGTCGCATGACACACTTGTATTCTGAGATCTTGCCTGATATGCTTTGAAAATAGCAAGTGAACAGTGAATTAAATGACTTATTAAATAATTTTTGGAGGTCGCTAAACCATCGCAATCACATTGCTGTTAGGATACCCACCGTTGCTCCTTCCGATAGGTCCGGCATCCAATCACGACCAAAGCATCAGTCTGGCACCCAACTGTGCACTTTGTCTAACAGAAAAACAGGGTCAAGGATTGTCATCATCCCTCAATTATAATTATAAACTGGGTGGTTCGAGGCCTGAATGCTGATTGGCTGAAATGCATGGTACATCAGACCGTACCCCAGGGGTATGACAAAACTTTTATTTGTATCGTTGGTAACCAGCTTACAATAGCAATAAGGCACCTCAGGGGTTTGTGGTACACTATATACAAAAGTATGTGGACACCCCTTCAAATGAATGAATTTGGCTATTTCAGCTTTTGTTGACAGGTGTATAAAAGCGAGCACACAGCCATGCAATCTCCATAGACAAACATTGGCAGTAGAATGGCCTTACTGAAGAGCTCAGTAACTTTCAATGTGCCATCATCATAGGATGCCACTTTTCCAACAGGTCAGTTCGCCAAATTTCTGCCCTGTAGAGCTGCCCCCGGTCAACTGTAAGTGCTGTTTGTGAAGTGAAGTGGAAACGTCTAGGAGCAACAACGGCTCAGCCGCGAAGTGGTAGGCCACACAAGCTCACAGAACGGGACCACAGAGTGCTGAAGCATGTAGCGCATAAAAATTATCTGTCCTCGGTTGCAACACTCACTACCAAGTTCCAAGCTGCCTCTAGAAGCAACATCAGCACAAGAACTGTTCGTCGGGAGCTTCATGAAATGGGTTTCCATGGCCAAGCAGCTGCATACAAGCCTAAGATCACCATGTGCAATGCCAAGCGTCGGCTGGAGTGGTGTAAAGCTCACCGCCATTGGACTCTGGAGCAATGGAAACGCGTTCTCTGGAGTGATGAATCACTCTTCACCATCTGGCAGTCCGACGGACTAATCTAGGTTTGGCGGATGCCAGGAGAACGCTACCTCCTCCAATGCATAGTGGCAACTGTAAAGTTTGGTGGAGAAGGAATAATGGTCTTGGGCTGTTTTTCATGGTTCGGGCTAGGCCACTTAGTTCCAGTAAAAGGACATTTTAACGCTACAGCATACAATTACATTTTAGAGGATTCTGTGTGTCCAACTTTGTGGAAACAGTTTGGGGAAGTCCCTTTCCTGTTTCAGCATGACAATGCCCCCGTGCACAAAGCGAGGTCCATACTGAAATCATTTGTCGAGATCGATGTGGAAGAACTTGACTGGCCTGCACAGAGCCCTGACCTCAACCCCATCGAACACCTTTGGGATGAATTGGAACGCCGACTGCGAGCCAGGCCTAATCGCCTAACATCAGTGCCCGACCTCACTAATGCTCTTGTGACTGAATCGAAGCAAGTCCCTACAAATATGTTCCAACATCTAGTTGAAAGCCTTCCCAGAAGAGTGGAGGCTGTTATAGCAGCAAAGGGGGGACCAACTCAATATTAATGCCTGTGAGTTTGGAATGAGATGTTCGACGAGCAGGTGTCCACATACTTTTGTGTCCAGGCACTTCACATTGCGTCGTTTCATGAGCTGAAATATCCCATAAATGTTCCATACGCACAAAGAGCTTATTTCTATCAAATGTTGTGCACAAATTTGTTTACATCCCTGTTAGTGAGCATTTCTCCTTTGCCAAGACAATATAATCCCACCACCTGACAGGTTTGGCATATCAAGAAGCTGATTAAACAGCATGATCATTACACAGGTGCATCTTGTGCTGGGGACAATAAAAGGCCACTAAAATGTGCAGTTTTGTCACACAACACAACGCCACAGATGTCTCAAGTTTTGAGGGAGTGTGCAATTGGCATGCTGACTACAGGAATGTCCACCAGAGCTGTTGCCAGAGAATTAAGTGTTTATTTCTCTACGGTAAGCCGCCTCCAACATCGTTTTAGAGAATGCCCAACCGGCCTCACAACAGCAGACCATGTGTATGGTGTTCTATGGGCTAGCGGTATGCTGATGTCAACGTTAAAACTAATGATGGATATTTTTTTTTGTAAAAGTCAAAGATAATAGTTTCAGTACAGTTGTAGTTTTTAAAATGTTTATTCATTGTTTTTTCATGATTAGTTTTTGTTTTTTATTTCAGTTTACTATAATAAATTTGCGTCTGACTGAACCGAATCCCATTAGTCTCCAGCTGCACAACATACAGAATCAATTTGAGCACCAGGCGTGTCCGTACAGCAAAAAAATCATAAAAGATGGTGACAAGATGGTCGACTGACCCGCTCTAACAATGTAAATACATGTCCGCAAAGGCGAAAGGCAGGCCTAAGGCGGCGAGATCAGTTGGGAACATTCTAGCCAATTATCTTTTGCATAAAACATGTCAATAACAACCTTTGTCAAGTACCTCAACTCCAAGGGGATTTCATCCACTGAGTTTTTTTTCTAAAATGAAACCTCCGACTCCTTTGAGTCTCTATGCAGACGATACTCGTAAACTAAAAGTCGTAAACACTTACTGTGTACCTATGTTTGTCCTCTGCTGATGCGTGCTTTTTGTTTGAAGTCCCTACTTTTCCATACAACGTTAATCAACTTAAACTACTGTTATAGAAATTTTGTTCTCAATGTTCACAAACTGAACTTCAATTAAACAAACTCTGTCTGTTACCCAGTATTTGTAAGATACTGGTTGAAATAAGACAGACAGAAGCCCAGAATACAATAGTCAAGTGTAAATGGTTTAATTCAGGAGAGCTCTCGCCTCTAAAAGGTGTACACAGTCTTTTATATGGCACAATGTTGAAATACAAAGATACAAAGGACCCACCATTTCCAAGAATTAGTGTCTACCCACACAGTACCCATTCATTCCTTATCACAATCTTTGCAACATAAGTCAAACTTGGGCGGTTCTTTAACTATCCCTCCTGTCTCAAGGACAGGGGCCTCTCGCATGTGTCTGGTAGAATCAAATAATTATTTGTTCTCTCAGATACTCCCTAGATGAAGTCGTACCAGCCTGTTCCACTCTACACACAAAGTTAATATCTAGACACACACACATCAATTGGACTACCATCTGTCTTATAACCCTATCTCTATTGCATACATTTTCAGAATGGAATATTCTTAGATGTACAAACATTTAGTCATAACCATAAAATCTATAACAACCACCAACTGTTTTCTCATTGCTGTCTCTCTAAATGGGCAACTCTGCTCGAATGCACGTGCCAATCGACTCTTAACAAGGAAACAGTCGGTGGTTGTATTCGATGAACATTTCATTAAAAAGTCTTGATTTCAGCAAACAAAGGCACGGAACAGAGGACAGACATAGGTACACGGTTAGGGTTTAAGATTGTACATGTTGAAGTATCAGTGTCACGGTTCATGAATTCACCGGCTCGCTCTGTGTGTGTGTGCGTGCGTGTGTGTGTGTGAGTGTGGGTGTGGCTGCTAATTGCCACTCTGCTTGTTGTCAGCGCCAGCTGACACTCGTTACGTGTGCCTACTTATACTCGTTGTCTTGGTCTTGTGTTTGTCAGTTCGTTGTCTCGTTTTCCTGTACGTGTCTCTCTCTCCAGGCCGAGTACTCTGTTCCCCGTTGGTTCTGTTCTCCGCTGGACTCTTCGTTCGCTATCGCTCCAGTGGAGGTGTCTACGCTGGGCACGTTCAAGATCGCTAGTCGGGGAATTCCTCTTCACTCACTGACAGTACAGAAGATTGGTTTCCTCCCGCAGCCTCGGCGCTGCTTAGCCCTAGACAGCTATTGACACCCTGGATTATCTGTACCTGTTTTCCACCTCCTGTATCGCTTCAATAAATGCTGAACGTGACTCGCTATTGAATCCTCCGTCCTTTCTTGTGACAGAACGAACTGACCAACCATGGATTCAGCGAGTGCGCCGGAGCTAACACGATTTCTGTCTCGAAGCATGTCTCGCATGGACCAACAGGAGGAACAGATGAAGGCAACGGGTCATGCGGTACAAGCATTGATAGCGCAGGTGTCAGAACTCACCCAACAGCTGCAACACCTAAGCATCCCGCTGCGCCCACAACATCGCCGGTTCTTCCTGTTCCTGCACCCTTACCACCAACCTGAGCTGCGTGTGCCCACCCCAGAGGCATATTCGGGTGAGCCTAATTTTGCAGACCATTTATTAACAAGTGCTCCTTGTTTTTCGCTCCAGCTACAGACGTTCGCCTCAGAACAATCGAAGGTGGCTTTACGCTAACCCTGCTGACAGGACGCCGCGGCTCAGTGGGGAACAGCGGTCTGGGAGAACCATCATCAATGCTGCTCGTCATTCCAGGCACTCTCTGAGGAGCTGAGGCGGGTCTTGACCGGGCCGCAACGGGACGCGAGGCAGCCCGCGTTCTTGCGGATCTTCGGCAGGGAGTAGACCTGTGTCGGATTACTCGATTGAATTCAGGACCCTAGCAGTGGAGTGTCAATGGAGCGAGGAGGCGCAGTGGGACATGTTCCTGCATGGGTTGGCTGACCGTATTCAGAGAGAGATCTACGCTGGACCTGCCCAGGAGCCTGGACGGACTCATCGAGCTGGCATTAAGGGTCGATTCCCGCTTAGACCGGCTGGAACAGCGGACACGTCAGGTCCCGGGTTTCGCGAGGTTCGTGGAACACTCATCACCCAGCGGAAATACGATCAGTCCCGTGTTCCATCAGAAACCCATGCAGGTGGGTGGGGCTCGACTCTCTCGGAGGAGAGGCAACGACGGAGGAGTAGAGGGTTGTGCCTGTACTGCGGAGGCACAGGACATTTTGTTAATGACTGTCCGGTAAAAGGTCAAGCTCGATGGTAAACCAGAGCCTACTATCGGGCGGCCTCTCGACGGATAAGCCCTCTTCCTCAACCCTCCTCCCGGTAAGACTACAATGGGCGACCCATTCCCACCAGTGTCAAGCCTTATTGGACTCAGGAGCGGAGGGTAACTTCATGGACCTGAGTCTGGCCCAGAGACTCCACATCCCCATCATTCCTCTCAACCACCGGATTACGGTTTACCTCACTGGATGGGCGGGAACTCCCGAACATTCACCTCACCGAACCCATAACCCTCGTTACTTCGGGTAATCATGTGGAGGAGATATCGCTCCTACTCATGGACTCTCCGCACATCCCCATTGTACTAGGCCACCCCTGGCTAGTCAAGCATGGTCCCAGGGTGGACTGGGGGCACAGTACAGTATCGGCCTGGAGTAATGAGTGTTATGCATCCTGTCTTGTGTCTGCTTGTTCGTCTGTGTCTGGTTCTGTGTTGCAGGAGGAGCCGGTGAATTTGTCTAACGTGCCCGCCGAGTACCTTGACCTGAAGGAAGTGTTCAGTAAGTCTTGTGCTGCTTCTCTGCCTCCACACCGTCCCTACGATTGCGCCATTGATTTACGGCCAGGTACGTCTCCGCCTAAGGGTGGACTATACTCTCTTCGGGTCCTGAGAGAGGGCCATGGAGAAATACATTTCTGAGTCTCTAGCAGCCGGGTTCATCCGCCCTTCTTCTTCTCCAGCAGGTGCGGGGTTCTTTTTCGTGGGTAAGAAGGATGGATCCCTGCGTCCTTGTATTGACTACCGAGGGCTGAACAACATCACGGTAAAGAACACCTATCCTTTGCCGCTGATGTCTTCAGCCTTCGAGAGGTTGCAGGGGGCATCAGTCTTCACGAAATTGGATCTACAGCAACGCTTACCATCTGGTCCGTATTAAGAAGGGGATGAGTGGAAGACCGCGTTCAACACCCCCAGGGGCATTTTGAATATTTAGTCATACCTTTCGGTCTGTCTAACTCCCGGCGGTCTTCCAAGCACTCATTAATGACGTGTTGAGAGATATGGTAGATCAATTTATTTATGTCTATCTGGATGACATTTTGATCTTTTCTTCCTCTCTCCAGCAACACGTTCAGCACGTCAGGCGGGTGCTCCAGAGGTTGCTAGAGAACGGGCTTTTTGTCAAGGCTGAGAAGTGTCAGTTCCATGCTCAGTCTGTCCCCTTCTTAGGGCACATCGTCTGCGTCTGAGGGGATGCGCATGGATCCCGAGAAGGTAAAGGCCGTGGTGGATTGGCCGAGCCAGTTCTCGTAAGGCCCTACAGAGGTTTCTGGGTTTCGCCAATTTCTACCGGCGAGTCATTCGCAATTTCGGCCAGCTGGCCGCTCCCCTGACGGCGCTGACCTCTCTCAGTACTACGTTCAGGTGGTCCAGTGCTGCTGAGAAGGCATTTTCCGACCTTAAGGGTCGCTTTGTTTCGGCCCCTATCCTTGTTGCCCCAGATCCTACCCGTCAGTTTGTGGTGGAAGTGGATGCGTCAGAGGTGGGCGTGGGTGCTGTTCTCTCCCAGCGCTCTTCCTCGGATGACAAGTTGCATCCTTGTGCTTTTCTCTCTCACCGGTTATCACCGGCCGAACGTAATTATGACATTGGGAATAGAGAGTTATTAGCAGTCAAACTGGTGTTGGAGGAGTGGCGTCATTGGTTAGAGGGATCGGGGGTCCCCTTTATCGTCTGGACTGACCATAAAAACTTGGAATACATCAGATCCGCCAAGAGGCTCAACTCCAGACAGGCTCGGTGGGCTCTATTCTTCGGACGTTTTGACTTTTCCCTCTCTTACCGCCCGGGCTCTAAGAACGTCAAACCCGATGCCTTGTCTCGTGTATTTGACCGTTCTGAAAGCCCGGCTACTCCCGAGTGCATTCTACCTGAGAGACTCATTGTGTCTACACTCACTTGGGAGATCGAGTCGAGGGTCAAGACAGCCTTAGAGGGGGTAACTCCTCCGTCCGGTTGCCCACCGAGTCGACTATTTGTGCTGGAGGGGCTGCGATCTGATGTTATTCGCTGGGGACACTGCTCCAAGGTAGCTTGCCACCCAGGAGTGACCCGCACCAGCTTCCTGGTTAAGCAATGGTTCTGGTGGCCAGCGATGGCCCAGGACATTCAGAGTTTTGTTTTGGCTTGTTCCTGCTGTGCTACGGGCAAGACTTCCAATCGGCCCCCGGAGGGGTTACTCCAGCCGCTGCCTGTCCCTTCTAGGCCTTGGTCCCATATAGCCTTGGATTTCATCACGGGCCTCCCACCTTCTCAGGGCAAGACTGTCATTTTGACAGTCGTTGACCGGTTCTCGAAGGCAACCCATTTCATCCCCTTAACGAAGTTGCCTTCTGCTAAGGAGGTGTCTACGCTGGGCACGTTCAAGATCGCTAGTCGGGGAATTCCTCTTCACTCACTGACAGTACAGAAGATTGGTTTCCTCCCGCAGCCTCGGCGCTGCTTAGCCCTAGACAGCTATTGACACCCTGGATTATCTGTACCTGTTTTCCACCTCCAATATCGCTTCAATAAATGCTGAACGTGACTCGCTATTGAATCCTCCGTCCTTTCTTGTGACAATCAGCTGCATAGCGACTTGAAGGAGTCGATGAAATACTTGGCAATAAGCATTATGAAACTTCTGTCCGATGAAGTAAACCTCACCTATCAAAATAGCAGTTCTCTCTAATCTTGACCAAATTTGACACTCAATAGGCAGGTTTCCATTGATCCAGGTTTATTAGACAAAAGCAGTGTCGCCATAAAAACATTTCGGCATGTGTAATGGCAACTGCAGATATAGGAAAACTTTTGTTAAAGATTGACAACCTTTTGATCCGTTCGCGAGGGGTAGATTTTTATTTTGTCTAACTTTCTTTATTGCGACAAATTATGGAAACGCTGTTAGAATAAATGATTGCTGAATAATTGAAGGTACACAGGAATTTGATGTCATCACGTGAGTATAAATCAATCAAATGTATTTATAAAGCCCTTTTCACATCAGCTGATGTCAAAGTGCAATAAAGAAACCCAGCCTAAAACCCCAAACAGCAAGCAATGCAGATGTAGAAGCACGGTGGCTAGGAAAAACTCCCTAAAGGCAGGAACCTAGGAAGAAACCTGGAGAGGAACCAGGCTCTGAGGGATGGCCAGTCCTCTTCTGGCTGGGCCAGGTGGAGATTATAACAGTACATGGCCAAGATTTTCAAAGGTTCATAGATGACCAGCAGGGTCATATAATAATAATCACAGTGGTTGTAGAGGGTGCAACAGGTCAGCGCCTCAGGAGTAAATGTCAGTTGGCTTTTCATAGCCAATCATTCAGAGTTAGAGACAGCAGGAGAGAGAGAGAGAGAGAGAGAGAGAGAGAGAGAGAGAGACGAAAACAGCAGGTCCGGGACACGGTAGCACGCCCGGTGAACAGGTCAGGGTTCCATAGCCGCAGGCAGAACAGCTGAAACTGGAGCAGCAGCACGACCAGGTGGACTGGGGACAGCAAGGAGTCATCAGGCCAGGTAGTCCTGAGGCATGGTCCTAGGGAGACACTGGCCCCGTCCGACGATACCCCTGGACAGGGCCAACCAGGCAGTATATAACCCCACCCACTTTGCCAAAGTACAGCCCCACACCACTAGAGGGATATCTTCAACCACCAACATCTCCCCCACAACACGAACAGGAAGATCACGTCAGTGACTCACCCCTTCTAGGGACGGCATGGAAGAGCACCAGTAAGCCAGTGACTCAGCCCCTGTAATAGGGTTTGATGCAGAGAATCCCAGTGGAGAGAGGGGACCCGGCCAGGCAGAGACCGCAAGGGCGGTTCGTTGTTCCAGTGCCTTTCCGTTCACCTTCACACTCCTGGGCCAGACTACACTCAATCATAGGACCTACTGAAGAGATGAGCCTTCAATAAAGACTTAAAGGTCGAGACCGCGTGTCTCACATGGATAGGCAGACCATTCCATAAAAATTGAGCTCTATAGGAGAAAGCCCTGCCTCCAGCTGTTTGCTTAGAAATTCTAGGGACAGTAAGGAGGCCTGCGTCCTGTGACCATAGCATACTTGTAGTTATGTACGGCAGGACCACATCGGAAAGCTAGGTAGGAGCAAGCCCATGTAATGCTTTGTAAGTTAGCAATAAAACCTTGAAATCAGCCCTAGCCTTAACAGGAAGCCAGTGTAGAGAGGCTGGCACTGGAGTAATATGATCAAAGTTTTTGGTTCTAGTCAAGATCCTAGCAGCCGTGTTTAGCACTAACTGAAGTTTATTTAGTGCTTTGTCCGGGTAGTTTGTATGTTCGTCAAAAGAGAGATCATGGTCCAGAGTAACGCTGAGGTCCTTCAGTTTTGAGACGACTGTACAACCATCAAGATGAATTGTCAGATCCAACAGAATATCTTTGTTTCTTGGGACCTAGAACTAGAATCTCTGTTTTGTCTGAGTTTAAAAGCTCCACTCCACATTTCATTCTAAATGCCTAATACTTGCAAAATAAAAAATGCAAAACTATAAAAATTGTTTCTTTGCATGACAAGGATTGCCCTGACTTTTGAGAACGCCTGAATAGTTTATCCATGCTTTTCTGGTTGGCTACCAAGTTCAGATCTAGAGCTCACCAGTTTGAAGTCCTAAAACAGGGAAATTAGTGACCTCTGGTTGGTTTTTCCCTATCGGAAAAATGTATGGGAAAATAATAAATACTTAAAAGAAGTGCTAAAGTTAACACAGGCTTAAGATATTTTATACATTTCGTTCTATTAGATAGTAACAGCAATATAACATTACCTTTATAAATTATGAAGTCTTTGTGTTTTTTTTTATTAAATACAATTCTTCAAAATTCACAAAAAGTAATGTTAGCTGATGAAGATTGTCTCATAGAACAAAACGTATAAAATCTAAGCCTGTGTTTCCCACACGTTTCCCTTATTTTCGGCGTTTGACCAAAAACCCTATTTTCCCAATAAGCAAAATGATGGCCCGTGAAAAGATTAGAACATGGCTAATAGAAGCCTGGGCACGGGAACGCGCCCTCGGTGTGCGTGGACAGATTCTGGGTGGAGTTGACCCTGCTGCTTCGCCTCTTTCTTCTGATAGGCTCTAGCCTGGACCCGGAGGAGTCAGACCCGCCATTTCCCTGCAAGCCTCCAGTCCGTTAGAGCCAGCCGGGGGAGGCGAAGTAGAACGGAGGAGAGACGGGGACTCGGTCAGTGTGAGAGAAAGAGAGACGGGGACTCGGTCAGTGTGAGAGAAAGAGAGACGGGGACTCGGTCAGTGTGAGAGAAAGAGAGACGGGGACTCGGTCAGTGTGAGAGAAAGAGAGAGGGGACTCGGTCAGTGTGAGAGAAAGAGAGAGGGGGACTCGGTCAGTGAGAGAGAGACGGGGACTCGGGTCAGTGAGAGAGAGACGGGGACTCGGGTCAGTGAGAGAGAGACGGGGACTCGGGTCAGTGAGAGAGAGACGGGGACTCGGGTCAGTGAGAGAGAAAGAGAGACGGGGACTCGGTCAGTGAGAGAGAAAGAGAGACGGGGGACTCGGTCAGTGAGAGAGAGAGAGCTCATTCCGAATTGAACAGAAGTAAAAACTAGGTTTGTATCCAATATAATATACAACCAAACTTCAATTTCAGGCTCACAAGTCGTGGATGCGGGCTGCATATCACCCTGGGATTTAGCTACGAGAGTAACGTTCCTGCCGTCTCATTTCCCTCGTCTTTATTCTGTGTCATGTGGCAGAACTGTGGAAGCTCCAGAGGAGAATAGCGATTCTACAGGATTTGAAACATTTGTTCTATATCTTAAATAGAGAAGTGCGAAGATGTCTGGGCAAAGCATTACGGACAGGATAACCGCAGCTCAACACAGCGTTACGGGATCTGCGGTGGCGAAAACGGTGTGCAAGGCGACCACGCATGAAATTATGGGGCCGAAAAAGAAACATTTAGATTGTAAGTATCAATGTTTTGTCGGTGAGTTGCCACAATGTTGCGTTTGATCAAGCGTGTGTCTTCGTGTGAAATTGGTTGGACTGAGGCCTACCAACATAAACTGACCCGTAGGCTATAATCAAGTCGTTCTTGTCTGATGGTCGCCCTACCTATGAAACGGTGCGAGATTATCTAGAAATGTTCCACAATTAACCTAAACTCCAGCCAGATGTCATGCTGTCAATTCCCAATGGAAATTAGCCTTGGCACGTGCTTGGCATGTCAACAATGAGATTAACCGGATTACAGTCACGTCATAGGCTATAGGCTACACTTTATTGTAAACGTTTTAAACTTTTCAAGACATGGTTTGACTTCTACCAAGGATGATGGCTATTATAACAATTATATATAACGCAATTATTTAATCATATAAATCGGATCGCTGCTCTAATTTGTTTATTCAGGCTTCTATTGAGACGTGAATGGTCCATTTGATCTCCTTTTCAATAGCGACTTTACTTGTTTCCAGGCAATTTACTGGCCATTGGGTGTCCCTACATGATCGTAGACGTTATCAGAGGGTTTCTCCTCCTATTTTTGACTGACTCGGTTATTTTAGTCGTTCAATTGGGAACCTCGACAGACAGAAACGTAACTTTTAGTGTCATTGCCCGCAAGATGGTCTGACTAGGCATGTAAAAGACATACCCTATGCACTTCCTGACATTTGACCATAGTTGAGTCACGGTTTTCAAAATTCAGTCCGTTTTCCCCCTTTTTGGGCCTATGGAGACCTATTTATTGCATGATATGACCCAGCTATCACAGTGAGGAGTGATTTTATGCCTATTAGGGATCAGAGGACGATTAGCCTTGGCCTAGGTGGCCATGATGGTTGGGAATAAAGCAGGACACGGGTTCACACCCCCTACTCTTGTGATAAGTACCATGTGATCTTTGTGACCAGACCACAGTGCACCACACCTTATACCATTGTGAAACCAATGCACATGATACACAATAAAATAAACACCGAATCAGGCAAGAAATCTGGGAAGGAATTACTGAAATTAGAATACTTAATCCAACCATGTGTTGGTATATTTGTTGAGCAATGTATGTGTAGGAGAACAATCTACATAAAGGCATAGAAGTGGTCTCTCACTATAAAAGTTTTCTATTGAAGCATGTCATCCGAGTGTGCTCCGAGTACTGCAGTGATGTTTTGCTCTATTTAAAGTCCCTAATACAACAGGCTACCTACCCAGGTTTTTCCGGGTTCTTCCTTCTGAATCCAACCAAAATTTGACTTTCGCTTTATCCAAACCCCTCCAAAAGACACGCATATACAGTGCATTCGCTAAGAATTCAGACCACTTAACTTTTTCCAAATTGTTACATTACTGCATTGTTCTAAAATGTATTACATTTCTAAAACCCTGTTTTTGCTTCGCCTACCTAGTATTGAGTTGCACCCCCTTTTGCCCTCAGAACAGCGTCTAGGATTTGATACCAGCAACCCTCCAGTTGCCAGCTCACTTCCCGTCAGATTTTTTCCTGTCAGACCTAGGATTTGAACTGGCAACCCTCTGGTTTCTGGCAATGCGCCTCTAATCGCTAGGCTACCTGCCGCCCCATAAATCCAGGGCTCCCCAAATACACCAAAGTAGACCCAGACAGACTGCTGAACAACTAATTAAATGGCCACCCGGATTATTTACATTATTTACACACCCGGATTATTTACATTATTTACACACCCGGATTATTTACCCCCCACCTCTCCTTTATTGTACACTGCTGCCACTCTCTGTTTATTATTTAGTCACTTCACACCTACCTACATGTACAAATTACCTCGACTAACCTGTATCTCCGCACATCGACTCGGTACCGGTACCCCCTGTACATAGCCTCGTTATTGTTGTGTACATTTCTTGCAACATTACAAGTGGTTGTTTTCTGATGAACTAGTTCTCCTTGGAAAATACTTAACACATAGGATCTGCATCTGCAACTTTTTGATTGATTCGATAAAAAAAAAAAAAAAAGTGAGTTTATTTAGTAAATATTTTATTAACTCTATTTCTTGAACTGCATTGTTGGTTAAGGGCTTGTAAGTAAGCATTTCACGGTAAGGTCTACACCTGTTATATTCGTCGCATGTGACAAATGAAAATGTATTTGATTTGAGATAAAACCAGGGTCCAGACCAGGATTCCACAAGCAGGGTCTGATAACCCGGGATTACCCTAATTCACAGTGGCGGAGGTGCATAAATATGGCGTCCTCCATGCACTTACCAGAATTGCCTCGTTTCCTAAGTCTCGCCGTATTTTACATGGCTCTCTTACTCTACAAAATGTTTATTTTAAAAATTTATTTTGTTGCCGTTAGCACAGTATACATGATCCCAATTTGAGCCGTAAGACGCTGGCAATTTGGAAAAGTAGACTGCTGATCTATTGATGCGTTGAACCATGTTACACGCCTTAGTGCCGAAACTCTGGATTGTGCTAAAACAATCACGTCATATCTGAATTCCGACATCTCTATGTACCTTCGCCATTGACAAATAAAGTGAACTTAATCTGGAAGATCCTCAACCTGTCCACACCTTTTACTGGGTTAAAACAATAGGGGACCTCAACGTACCATCGCATGTGCTTCGCAGACATACCTAGGTCCTTGTCAGTTTTTTTTCGGGGGGGATACCTGGAAAGTTGGTGGGCTGCTGTTTATATGTTGCAGATCCTATGTGTTAAGTATTTTCCGAGGAGAACTAGTTCATCAGAAAACAACCACTTGTGATGTCGCAAGGAGTGTGGCTGGTGAAAGAGGAAAGGCACAAGCAGGTCTCAATGAAAATGACTTTAGCAGTGGTTAAGCCTTTTCCTTTCCAACAAACTGACGTTGTGATTGCGTGTTAATGCACAAAAATAACCCCTACGTAAGAGTGCATCAAGTCTTGTTCATGAAAAACTGGAGCTATCAAGTATTTATGGCCAACCGATTTAGTCACCAGCAGAACCATTTTCCGTTACAGTGACTATTTGCGATTACAGTAGCCAGCCTTCTCATTGTCTGAACAGGTTTTAAGTTGGCATTAGCATGACCCTTTTTTGACTGTATCCTGGTTTATGGTGGTGGTAACATTTGTTCAGTCTCAGTCTAGGTTGGTTTTTCCATCTAGTCTATCCCGTCTCTTCCTTGTGTTTGCCCTTTTTAATGGGTTTTAGTTCTGGGTCCTTCTCAGCGCCCTTAGCGTCAGCGCTGAAGCAGATTGACTACAGGCATCGCCGCATCAATAGCTGTTCACACCATGCTGCTTACTTGCATACGTCTCGGTTTTCGATGACTAGAGACTGAAACCAATTTCCTGCTGGGCACTATTTTTAGCATTGGCTCCGTAATAAGAAATGTCATGTGTGGTGTTTGACAGGGATTTTGAAGGGCATGTCTGAAACTCGAAGCTAAAAGAGCGTGTGGAGGCCATACTTCACTGACTCCTGTCCCTAGAAGGCTTCTTGATTGGCTTCTCCTTGATAATGAGGCTGCTGGTGAGGGCCTCAAGGCTCCTTTTGTAGTCTGGGGGTGGCAGGAGCGGAGCAGGAATGTCACAAAGGTTGGAGGTACTTCAGGAGGGCCCGGCAGCACTTGGAGTTGGCGTTTCCTCAGACCCGAAATAGCAGTGGTGTGTCTAGCTCCCCTCCGGTCTGATTTGTACGCAAGATATGCCCCCCTTTCTCTTAGCTCCTTTGATTTGGGTTGGGTTTCCGGCCAGTGTCCGCATTCTTTAACACGGCCTGTTAAATATACTCCACCAAACAACTTTGAGACGTAACAGTTACCAAAGAGGGGGGACGATGTGCAAAGGTCAAACTGTTGTCTTTTCCACACTGTGAGCCTGCTCTTGTTTTCTGGTCTGCTTTGGTTAAGAGCAGGTGCAGCATTTCTGCTCCAAGATGACTGCTCTTGCAATTTTAGCAATATAGAGCTCTGTATAAGCTATAGCCTATCACTTTAGTTTCCAGTTTGTTGTAATCGGTGACTAAACTTTTATTGCGTGTTAAGGATTTTATGGTTTAATTGCTCTTACGCTAACCCATTTCTGTCCATCCCAAAGTGCAAGGGTCAATTGCGAGTGTGTAGTCTATTTGATACTTTAGGGACTTTTCGACCACTGTAAATGGAACATTTATTTTGTCGTTGTGTCACTAAACTTGTTTTGCGTACCAAAAACAGGACGTGGGATTATATTGAGGTAATGAAGTATGGTTCCCAACTTCCCACATCACCCGCCACTTGATATGATGGCTACATTTGGTGAACAATAAAGTATTTTTTTTTAAAGTCTGTGATGAGGACCTTTGTACTTGACTAAAACGTCACCTTCCTTCAATGAGTCAGCGTGCCTGGAATACCTTTTGCAATTGTTCCCTTTTGATTTGCGGCGTTTGTGTGTTTGTGCCAAGCTATTTACCATTGGGCAAACATGATGATGATGATGATGATGATGAGTCAAATTTTGTTTATTTCCAGAAGGAATTTAAATCTTAATTTGTTATTTGAGCTCAGGCATAAAACTCTCAATACATGCCCTAAACCAAAGTAATCACACTGGAGGGCGTAGATACGATAGCCCCTCAACGACCGTATCTGGGTGGCGTGGTAGCAACCACCTGAGTGTACCTCACCTGACACAGATCTAGGCTCAGCATACTTCTTTTGGGAAGGAAATGTCAACACTGACTTTCCATTTTTCTCCTATGAAAATAGGTATCTATGTTGTATTGTAGCTACTTTACTAAAAAAAAGGTTGTCAGAATACTGGGAGTGTTAGTGAGACTGAAACGAGGAAGCATGACTTTTACCTGATCTTGTTACTTTGAAATAATGTAAGCCTACAATATCTGTATTGTATTGTACAAAACACTTGTTTTCGTTCCTGGACCTATTTGCATCACAAAAGAGGTTAGCTGCATGGGACAAGGTATTATGTCACTTGAACACTCAACCACCTCCTACTTAAGGCCCTGAGAGGAGGAGTGGGTTTCAGTTAGATAATTAACCAGAAATGTAAAAGGTAGTACTAAAATTATGCTCAGTTGTGAGGACTTCTCTCCTCTCTGTGCATGTGGTAATACTGATTTACTGAGCAAGCGTGCACTATAGGATCCAAGCTTATTCTGAGAGCTTGACTCGTGAGTCAATCCTGCAACGTGATGCTCCCTAGAATCTGCTGAGGGTAAGGGGCACGATCCACGTAGGTTTCAAACCTCAGCAGTGTGTAGAGTGGAACCCGCAAGCACTTCAGTGCCCCGTAGCTCTTTTCTTGTTTGTGGTCTGTATTTGAAATGGAGACAACCATACGCAGTCAAACTGGTGGCTGTAATATTCTCCCTGCTGAGCAAGGAAGCACGTTAGAATTCCATGCGTTTCAGTTAACATTGCATGTCGAGTAAGCCTACATTCAAAATGTGGACTCCTGAAGCACAAGGAGGATTGGTACTGATGGGATTGGTTGAAGTGGGCCTACTTTTTAGCTATGGTAATAACCGTGTAAAGGTGCCATGAAGCATTGCCGCGAGAAGATGTTTCGGTGGGAAGCCGCTACAGACGGCTATATTGATCCGCTAATACAGGACTAGTAAAGGCCCAGAGCACAACTTTGTTTGAAAGACTGCCATGAAGACGCCATTTATTTTTCCTGTGTTATAGATAGGGAGCCTTCATTGGGTGTATGAATTGTCCTCTGAAGCGCTGAATGTGAACCACCTTTTGTATTTTCTTCTCTTTCTTAACCTATGTATTGCATGGTGTGTTTGTGGGGTTTTAGATACTACTAGGTTGCCTATAGCTTGAATTATTGCTTAATGCCTACCGTTCTGCCCAGTAACCACTGAGGTAGCGTTCTGTTGGGTCAGGCCAGAGGACACGCAGCATGAGAGGCTCTGCCACAGGTTCACCCTTAACCCCCCCCTCCCCTGCAGAACGCAGCCCACTCAGAGCATGTGACCGCAGTGGCATCGAATGACAGTCCCTCAAAAAGAGTGCTGACACCGCCGGACCCACTGAATGGAGTCTACTGTAACTCTGAAAAGTGTCATGATTCAAAGCTGCAAGCCAGGCACTACCATCAAATAATCATTCTTTAACCTCTGTATTCCGAGCTTGATTTTTATCTCTGTTGGCCCATCTCATAGATTAACCTCATTTAGCCATTTGTCTACAATGAAGTGAAGTGGGCAGCTTGCCTTCAGTTCAGGGTCTTTGGCAAGATTTTTTAAAAGATTGACTCACTCTGGTTTTACTATACCTGTGTTGCTTTCACTGAATATTTTAGCATGGTCAACTTGATCATTATAAAATGATTGTATCATATCACCCATGTGCTGTGTAGAGCTGGTCCCTAATATAGGGGACTGGTTACAAATGCCACTGATGCAAACGCAGACTGAAAGAGCCACAGACTACTCTAGCTGCGAATCATCTGCTACATCTGTCCCATAAAGGATCACGCAGTGAACTAACTAACCTTGTACTCCCCTGGAACATATCCCTCTACAATTTCAGAAAATGAATTGAAATGAAAATTCTAAAATCCTCTGAAAATAAATAGACTGAATTGACTATAGTGTTACTGCTACTGTTCTGCTTGATATATATTTACTGGAGGAGGTAGAGCCTGGATTCAAAGCTGTATTCTACATCAATGCCATGTTTAGGGAAGTGCTAAAAAAATAAAACAATATGTGGATAAACACTGATCGCCGTTTTGCAGTGGATAAAGTAACGGCCAACATTGCATATATTCGCAACGGATGGGTAAAATTAAAAAAAGGTACGTAAACATTGGTTGTGTTCTTTACCCTCCACTACACCGCAGGCTTGGGAAATAAACTCACTTCCTGAGTGTCAACAGCCGGGCAGGATGTTGATTTATATATATGCATTCCAAAAAAAATGTCAGGGAGCTGTTTGGGAGGGTAGGAAAAGAGTAATACCCTTTTGATCGGCTTCCTGTCGTTGATTATGAAAGTGTATCGTCTGTCCATTCTGTCTCCCCACTAGGGCTGGGTTTGTACTTTATCTTCTATAACGGTATTTGAATGCTTGGTTTGTTAAATGTGATACGCCGTGTGTAAGGTCCATTTTTATAGTGTACTCCGCTACTTGAGTCATCCCTCTCCGCTCTCTCTCTCCATGCCGCTTCCCACACAGACCTGGTCCCCCTGTCGTCACTCAAGGAGCGCATTTGTTGTTGCTCGACCACGAGACACTTTCGTTCAGTCTGCAAGGTCAATGCAATGATGTTGTTTCCAATTTGATCTTAATATAAGTCTTACTGCTAACAGCTAGTTTGTATTTTCTTAGCAAGTTCAGCATAATTGTGTTAGCTAGCTATCTAGCTAATAAAAGTACTGAGTCCGAGCAGTAACTCATCCATGGCATTTTCAGAAAATTTACCATGAAATGATTTTTTTTGGGCCATATCGCCCAGCCCTACACCATTGGAATAGAGCGCTGCGGCGACGATTTGACAAATTGGTCTTTGGCTTATCGCATGTCAAGTATGTGCAGTTATTGTGTCATTTCAAAAGGTCTTCCACAAAACGATTTCAACTCCACTTTCTAAATGACCTTCCCAACCAAAAGGAAATCCACTTCTGGCGACATTCAGTCGTCGACAAGCAATTAGTTGTACCAACAAATTTCCTCTTTATTTAGATGTTGATGAACCCTTGTAGGCCTAAAGCTTCACTAGGGTGTCCTCCAAGCTCATGTTTATGGGTGGCATCTGTCTCTTCCAAAATGAATAGTGTCATTGGCAAGACTCATAACGCTATACTGTACACTTCATGTGTTTTTTTTTTCCCCCCTGTCAAACAGATGTACTTATAGGCTAGATTTGGGTTCTACCGGAGGCAGGAAGTTTGGGGTAATTAATGCTACCCAATAAGTGGGGGAAAAAAACGACTTCATTATTATCTTCCCTCTGTAAACCTTTTTCCCGAAGCCATCAGTCTTTTCCTTGCATGTTTGGCCCTTGAAATCTGGTGTGTTAATTAAAGGAACTCTCAAGGGAATGCGAGGGAAATGCCTCGGCCGTTGAGTTCCAATCATTGCGAACTTGTCCAGAGTTCCGCACGAGGGGGGGGCTTCTACTATTTATCGAACTGTTTAGTTCATTTGAAGGCTTTTAATTCATGTCGGCTGCCCTGACCATGTCATCACTAGCATGTAATTGCTATTAAATACCCTTATCTACAGTATGTTTGACCTATGTACAAGCCCTCGACCCTTGCAATTGGAATAAATGTGTGTAGACTCAATGACCAACGACTGAGAGAATGGTGCACTTTCAACAGGAGGTCCAGGTCAACCACTGCATGAGCATTTCATAGCACTTAATGTCATCACACTAAATCTGGACTCATGAATCGCATGTATTAATGCATGTATTATAATTATTTATAAATTGATTGCAAATAAATTATATACAGTAGCTTATGAAAGTGTCCTAGCTTTTATTTTCTAGGAAGGTTTAGTCATAATTTTCACTTTATTTGATACATTTTGATTACGGCTTGACATGTGGCTATAGCTGCTGAGGCAGGCTCTTCTTTTGCAGACATTGGCAACGCAGTCTCCCTACCCAAAATATCGTGGTTTGTCATTACTGGAATCCTTTTGTCATGCTTTTCATTTTTAAACTGTCCACACAACCCTCCCAAACCACAAAGTATTCAGAAGAGAGCCTTGTCTGATCCCCATCAGCTTGATCTTGGCACTCCCTTCCTATTTCAGTCTTTGGATTCACGACCTTTGCAATTTCAGCTCAATTTGCACACTGTTGATATGACACTTGCTGCCATTTGTTTTTGGTATTTTAGCCTGGTTTACCCCAGGTCCATAGTGAGTCACCAAGACTGACTGGTCTTATCTGTACTCTTTCATTGTGATGATTTAGCACTAGAGTGACTAAAGTCTGTAGGCCTTCTAGGATTTTCAGGCTGGTGGTGATTTACAAAGAAACCGGTGGTTTAAACTTGGTTGGGTAACTAAAATAACGGACAAATCACCAACCGTGTTATTTTGGTTAGAGAGACTGGTCTCGTGAGACCCTATATCTCTGTTGCGTGAGATTTATGATCGTTGTGTACATGTTTGCAGTGCTCACTGTACACGTAGAAAATCTCTGAAATTCAAGCGTGACATTTTTTGCAAGTTTCAAAGAATCAGACCGACTGCCTGGAATACACGGGTCAGAACATGAGAGAACATGCAAATTGGTCTTGGTTTGCTTTATGGAGTGAAACAGCAATTTTAAGTTGCTGGACTTTGCTACTCCTGGCTCTCTTTTTGAACCAATGTGTCAGGCATTTTGCCCAATTCAGCCTGTTTTATAAATCAGACTCTGGCAAGCTTATTTAACAATAAAAGTTTGGTCTAGTTTAAACACATATATTTTTTTTAAATGTTTACTAGAACCAATAGCTTGGTAGATGTTGGGAGCCAGAATCAAAGGCTTTCAGAAACGCTACATTAACTAGAATGGTGATAAACAATGAAAGTCTATGTTCGCCAGTAGTTTTTTGACATGGGCTGTCGTTCCAAGAGTAATCCGAGCCATATTAGTAGGCTCTAGTTTTTGTCCATTTCCTCTGCTGCGGCCGAAGCCAACTTTCTGACGGTAGTGTCTCCAGATGTTAACAGAGCGAATGTAAGATTATGGTGTGCAGCTATGCAAGACTTAATTACCATCTGCATTTTGTCTATCACCAGGTGCTATGCTCAGGTTGACTAGCATCTTCTGAATTCTGCCCATTAATGGATTTTTATGGCTTTTAATACATCCTGTGAATAGACGGTCAGTTTCCTCTCTACTAAACTTAGTGCCAGTCAGACATGGATATAACTATAGGTCAACATGGCAGCACTTTAAGTTAGTGAAATGCAGGCTAGTTATTACTGACTTTTTGTGAAGTGTATAAATTCCACATTTAGTTAATAGATATTTAGTTTGATCTGTTAGATTATTTGCTTTGTACAGCAAATAATTCCACATTTTAGTTCTTTTGTACAACAAACATTTATTTTTATAGATGTTATTTGCCAAGCAACCATTTGGCAAGTGATCGTTTGGAATACTGTATTTCGGGAACAGCCCCCTAAAGTCATAAGGGTTGCTTGAAACGGGGCAGGAAAATCAGAGTACAGGGTCTCAATGGGTTTTACATGTAAGATCCGTTGGTGCTTGTATAATCAGCTTTTTGAACTTTTGCACCTAGAGAGAGTGCGTGTGCAAACTCTTGTATACCACTGATTGAATAAACCCCCAAGCTGTGAAGGTTGAATTTTATCCTATGTCCTGGCTGACAACTGTCTGAACTGAACTCTTCTCAAGTGATTGTGTTACAAATAGTGTCATCAGATTATCTACCATCTGCCTGGTACAGTTGAAACCGGGATTCATCCGTGAAGGGCACACTTCTTCTGCGTGCCAGTGGCCATCGAAGGTGAGCATTTGCCCACCTAAAGTCGGTTACGGTGCCGAACTGCAGTCGGGTCGAGACCCTGGTGAGGACGATGAGCACGCAGATGAGCTTCCCTGAGACGGTTTCTGTGCAGAAATTCTTCGGTTGTGCAAATCCACAGATTCATCAGCTGTCCGGGTGGCTGGTCTCAGACCATCCCGCAGGTGAAGAGGCCGGATGTGGAGGTCCTGGGCTGGCGGGGTTACACGTGGTCTGCGGTTGAGGCCGGTTGGTCGTACTGCCAAATTCTCTAAAACGACATTGCAGGCGGCTTATGGTAGAACTTAACATTCAATCTTCTGGCCACAGCTCTGGTGGACATTCCTGCAGTCAGCATGCCAATTGCACGCTCCCTCAAAACGACTTGAGACATCTGTGGCATTGTGTGGTGTGAAAAAACTGCACATTTTAGTGGCCTTTTATTGTCCCCAGCACAAGGTGCACCTGTGTAATGATCATGCCGTTTAATCAGCTTCCTGACATGCCACACCTGTCAGGTGGATGGCTTATCTTGGATAAGGAGAAATGTTCACTAACAGGGACGTAAACAAATTTCCTCTCGAGCTTTCAGTGATGGACCATCTTCTGTGTGTTTGTGTGAGTAAGGCCTGTATTAGAGGGTGTATGAATGACCTGATGGGATCTGGCATGAGAGACCAGTCTCATGGCACTGATGGAAAGGTGCCAGAAGGCATGGGCTTTCACTACAGGCCAGATGGCAAGGGAGCCCTGCCAAAGGCTAAATAATGCCCAGGATGCATGTGCTATCGTCAGACGTTTGTGACAACAGCCTGAATATAAACACTGGGTGCAACCTATCCTGGGCTGTGCTAAACAGCACCACAAGGACTTCGTGCTCTGTCAAACCTGGTGGGTCAAAGTGACGAGAGCCTGTACCAAGAAGTTTGTCATTAGCTCACCACAACGGCTTGATTCTGTGGAACTGGTTGTTCAAAATAACATTTTACCAACGCTTTCGCTTACATGCTCACTCGCATGCAGTCAAACACACAATTTCTCTTGCTCACACACGATAATATGCCAATAGGACCCTACAGTGACCGTTTCCCCTACTCTCTCCCCCCAGACTTGATCCACTGCACCAATGAGATGAATGTGAACATCCCCCAGCTGGCAGACACGTTGTTTGAGAGGACGGCCAGCACCAGCTGGGTGGTGGTCTTCAAGTCTCTCACCGCCACCCACCACACCATGGTCTACGGCAACGAGGTGAGTGAAACCTGTCTGGGGGCACAAATGGTTAAGGTTAGGATTGAGTGAGAGGATTCTGTACCTGGGGATTTCTTTTCCACCCCGAGCTCTGCAACTCAACACTTCCAGCAGAGCCATATATAATGGATCAGACTCCTTGCTGATCAGAGAGGCATGTCATGCCAGACACACTCTGAATTCCAAATCAACCCTATCTCCCCCATACGTACGGTAATGGTACCGTTGTAACATGCTCTACTCCTGGTGATGCCTATCTCTCTTAAATATGATATCATGAAAGATTTCACGTATAAATAAAAAATAATTCAGTGTCAGAAGTGACACTAATAATGTGGTGTTAAGGTATTTTCAAAATCCTTTTAACACTAGTGGTTTGAAAAGTGGCAGCAATATCCAGTCCATAGAATTGTGTAATTTGAATTATACTTGTATGCAACATTTGCCATGCATTTTCAAAAGTGGTTATGTCTTGTATTGCTGTTAGTCAATCATTTTGCATTCACCATCTATGAAGGTTTGCACACACACATGTTTCTGTGTTGCAGAGATTTATACAGTACATGGCTTCAAGGAATACGCTTTTCAACCTCAGTAACTTCTTGGACAAAAGTGGCCTGCAAGGTGAGTAACGTTCGCTCTGCACAAACTTTACTGCGGCACTCTTTATTTTTTCACGGGTTCAGTATCGTCTTAACTGGATGAGGTGAAATGCTCCCAATATTTTACACGTTTGGAATTGTTGCATTGTAATTTTCAGAAAATGTCCATAATATATCTACTGATAATAGTGGAATGATCGTGTTTTCGCAGTATTACAGTGTTTTGATTGGCTGTGATATTCACCTATTGATTTCTCCCCCCGGAGCGGCATCTGTTGTTAAACTGGGAAAGCTGTTCTGACTTTGGCTCTGTTGCCTATCGAAAATCTAGTTTTTTACAGCTGTCTGAAGCTGGTGGACCAAACCGAAAGTAACTTTCTATAGTTTTTGGTCCACCAGCTTCAAACAGCTGTAAAAAACGATGTTTTGTTAATGGAAAGATATTTCTCAGGGATTTAAGATGGTACAATAAACACAGCCACAAAGTCAGAACGTCTTTCCCAGTTTTAGAACAGATGCTGCTCCGGCGGAAGAAATCAATCACTGCCAATCACAACACTGGCAGATAAGTAATACTGTGAAACAATATCATTCCACTGTTAGCGGCAGATATATTATGGACGGTTTTCTAAACCATGAAAACAAATCCTGTGTACTGTGTGTACCTTTATTCTTTTTTTTAAGGCGTTCAGAAATAAATATATTTTCTCTAACAAGCATGCTTGTCTGACATTTAGAATAAAGAAACGTCAGCTCGATTCAAAACCTGTAACGATCCATAACTTTTGCCTACTGAACGTGTGTGTGTGTGTGTGTACGACAACAGGCGATATTGAGACCTGCCAAAATATTTTAGAAGTGGAGAACTGTTTATTTAAACACCCTTTTCCCCTCTGCTGTGTTCCCAATGAAATGGCGACATGGCCGACTCTCAGCTCACATCGAGCCCAGCAGAATGTATTTACTGAAGGTTGTTTCCCATGTTAACAAGTTGCCTGGCAGCCCAGACCAGTGGGACTTTTCAAAGGGCTGTGTAAAGGCAGAGTAAGCGCCCCCTAATCATGACCCAATGCCTTTTGTCAAGTTCTTACTTATACATTAGGGGGATAGGGAGCTGTCAGTTTAAGGATGACGACTGGATTTAGGTTGGAGTATAGCGCTCGTGACAGAAATCCACTAGATGGTGGGCCTTTGCTTTAGGAGAAATATGGGACTATATTTTACGATAGTTCGTGGTCGTTTTCATACCTGGTTTAAAGTAGTGTTGTTCTCAGTATTACAGTTGCGGGGGGGGGGAAAAAATCAGGAAACGGACTCAATGTCCAATAGCTTGGAAAATAAACGTGACACCCTTTTTATGAGTCCCATTTTGTTTATTTTTCAAGCTATTGGATGCACTATTTCACATAAAACAGGTTTTTCTCAAAGGGCCAGTTTTTTTTTTTTTTTTCTTCTCTATGTAAAGTTTTCAGAAGTGTGACGATAGTTTGACATTGGTATCATGGCAACACTGGAATACACACTTGAAGTGTCTTTAAAGTTTGCCTGTGTATTTGTTGAACGGGAAGTGGCACATAAATCGACAAAAAATCAGTAGTCGTAACTTTCATAATGTACCATGGCGTATTCAAGCTCAAGTGCATCCCTTAATTTCCCCTAATAAACAGTTAAGAGTATAGGCTAGTTGCCACCCTTTGCCTTGATGCCAAGTGTGCAAAGCTGTCAAGGCAAAGGGTGGCTACTTAGAAAAATATATTTATTTGTTTAACATTTGTATTGGTTACTACATGATTCCATGTGTTATTTTATAGTTTTGATGTCTTCACTATTACTATACAATGTAGAAAATAGTACAAATAAAGAAAAACCCTTGAATGAGCAAGTGTCCAAACTTTTGACCGGTACTGTGTGTTAAGATGCACCTGACGCTCAAAGAGTAATTCCCCTAGGGTCTTTTTCAGGCTATGACATGTCAACGTTCATAAGGAGATATAGTCGCTACCTGAATGAGAAGGCTGTGTCGTATCGACAAGTCGCTTTTGACTTTACAAAAGTTAAACGAGGGTAAGGACTTTTAATTCTCTATTCACATTTCCTTATAGCATCAGGCTCAGCTAGCATCCTCTCTATTGTATAAATACTGTACAGTCGAGTCCTGAAGTGTTTTGGATATTTTTTTGGCATAGTGCTTATTCTTCCACAAGGGCATATAGTTTAGCGGCTAGGGGTCGATTTGGCATCTGCTAGTGCGTTCTTTTAGATTGCATGCTTCAGCTTAGTACACACATTCATGACAGTCCAAAGCCATTAGGATTGGGCCCTTAATGATTGGAATATTATCTTTACCCGAAGGGCGGATGGCGTTATGAGAACCATGAACACAGAGAAGTTACTAAAGACCGTACCTATTATCCAAAACCAGATGGATGCGCTACTTGATTTCAACGTGAGTTTTCAATGCTTGACGTTTTGTACGTTGTTGTATTGCTATGGCCTAAAACTATTTCAAAAGTATTCAAAAAAAAAACATAGTCGACGATGGAGTAGTTGAGATCCTTTACCTCTGTCCTGTGGGTTGGGAGCTGTGTGAGTCAGACCAATGAGCGCTCGATAGGTTGACTGTCAATTAATCTGCTTTGGACCCCCTCCATCTCCAGGTCAACGCCAACGAGCTCACCAATGGAGTGATCAACGCGTCCTTCATGCTTCTGTTTAAAGACTCCATTCGACTGTTTGCGGCCTACAATGAAGGCATTATCAACCTGCTGGGTAAGTGCTTCCGCCTTCCGGCTCTCAAGAGTCTCTGTCCTGCCAAAACCAAGCCCTTATCGCTGTGTCATCGTTACCATTGAGTACTGATGCACAGACACCTTTTGATGATGCATAGATACCTTTGCACCCTGTCGTACGGAGTTCATACTGTATCGCTGGCCTCGAATGTTTGGCACCACTCGCTATCAGCCTGCTCCACGCTACCAGGCTGACTTAACGGGGGCTGACGAAGGACAGTGTTCTGCTACTACTCTGTTTTGCTTTAGTGTTCTAGTTGTGCTGGGTGACATAAGGTCTGTATTTAGGTTTAGGGGTTGGGTGAATTCCCTTTTTGAACTGAGCCACTCTATTTGATTTCTGAAACGCATCAACACATCTAGTTTCCAATTCTTCTCATTCATATTAAATGAGTTTCCTGAAGGGACTGTGTTAAACTGAAATTGAGCCCAATGCTGGTGGAGAGAGTAATCTTGCACACAGTCTGATTTCAACTACTCTGTGCTGGCTGTCTTTCACACAGTCTGATTTCAACTACTCTGTGCTGGCTGTCTTTCACACCGTCTGAATTCAACTACTTTGTAATGTTCTATCTGTGCATGTTCATCAGTGCATGTGACTTCGTCTGTTGGAAATGAAAATAATATCTAAACGTTGAAAATAGAAATTCCAGTACATTGACATTCTTGTATGCTCCACAAAGTTGGACGTCATAATTAGAGAATTGCACTTGTTTTTCTAGACTTGTTTACAAACCTTATGCAGCTCTGTGATATTTATGCTATAGTTGTAGTCATTTCATATCAAGGGGAGGAGAGAGAGAACATCAGAGGTTAACAAGCTAGTGAGACATTCATTCACCACTCTGAAGAGTTTGTATACATGTCCTGCAGACATCCACATTTAACTGTCAAGTTTCTAATTTGAGGAAACAGTTCTGTAATTATACTATAGAAAATGAAACGTCTCTCCCATTCATGTGTAAAGGCTGTTTAATTATTTGATACAGTCCCCTTGACTTTTTCCACATTTTCTTAAGTTACAGCCTTATTATAAAATTGATTAAATAATAATTTCATACATTTTAGAATAACGTTTTGTTGCTCGCCCCAATTCTTTTTTGTGCTCTCTGCTTCACTGATTTCTGCTCTTGTAAAAGCCTGGATTTTCTGCATGTTAACACTAGAAGCTTATTACCTAAAATGGATCAATTGAACGTGTGGGTTCACAGCTCCAATCCAGATGTGTTGGTCATTACTGAGACGTGGTTAAGGAAGAGTGTTTTGAATACTGATGTTAACCTTTCTGGTTATAACCTTTTTCGGAAAGACAGATCTTCCAAAGGTGGGGGAGTGGCAATCTTTACCAAGGAATGCCTTCAGTGCTCAGTTGTCTCCACCAAGTCTGTCCTCAAACAATTTGATTTGCTGGTTTTAAGCATTAAACATTCAAATTGTTAGTTGACTGTTGCTGGGTGTTATCGTCCACCATCAGCACCGGCCTGTACCCTACCTGCCCTAAGCTCTCTCCTGGCCCCTTACACGAAGTCTGAATTTCTCCTGTTTGGTGACCTAAACTGGGACATGCTTAAAGCACCTGACCAAGTTCTAAAGTAATGGGACTCTTTCTCAGACTATTACCAATCCCACAAGGTATGACTCCAAACACCCAGAAAAGGCTACTCTCCTTGATGTTATCCTCACAAATAATCCTGATTTGGTATTAGTCTGGTGTTTTCTGTAATGTCCTTAGTGATCACTGTTTTACAGCCTGTGTTCGTAATGGCTGCTCAGTGAAACGACCGGTCCTGATTTGTCATAGACGCTTGCTAAGAAACTTTAATGAGCAAGCCTTCCTTCATGAACTGGCCTCTGTAAAATGGTATAGAATCAGCTTGATCCCCTCTGTCGAAGAAGCTTGGACCTTGTTTTTTGATATTTTCAGTGGTATTGTTAACAAACAGGGCCCCATAAAGAAAATTTGAATTAAAAACAGGTTTAGCCCCTGGTTCGACCGTGATCTTGCAGAGTTACTCCACCTCAAGAATTGCATTTGGCGAAAGGCTCTGCACACGCATACTCAGGCTGACTGGCTCTCGTTCAGGCAAATGAGAAATAAGTGCACTCAGGCTATCCGGAAGGCCAAAGTTAGTTACTTTAAGGAGCAGTTCTCTCTCTGTGGGTCTAACCCCAAGAAGTTCTGGAAAACGGTTAAAGACCTGGAGAATAAACCCTCCTCCTCACAGCTGCCCATGTCCCTTAATGTTGATGATGTGGTTGTTATTGACAACGAGCACATGGCTGAGCTCTTTAATCACCAATTCATTAAGTCAGGATTCCTATTCAATCAATCACATTTTTTATGAAGCCCTTCTTACATCAGCTGATGTCACAAGGTGCTGTACAGAAACCCAGCCTAAAACCCCAAACAGCAAGCAATGCAGGTGTAGAAGCACGGTGGCTAGGAAAAACTCCCTAAAAAGGCCGGAACCTAGGAAGAAACCTAGAGAGGAACCAGGCTATGAGGGGGTGGTCCTCTTTTGGCTGTGCCGGGTGGAGATTATAACAGAACATGGCCAAGATGTTCAAATGTTCATAGATGACCAGCAGGGTCAAATAATAATACAGTGGTTGTCGAGGGTGCAACAGGTCAGCACCTCAGGAGTAAATGTCAGTTGGCTTTTCATAGCTGATCATTGAGTATCTATACCGCGCCTGCTGTCTCTAGAGTTGAAAACAGCAGGTCTGGGATAGGTAGCACGTCCGGTGAACAGGTCAGGGTTCCATAGCCGCAGGCAGAACAGTTGAAACTGGAGCAGCAGCACGATCAGGTGGACTGGGGACTGCAAGGAGTCATCAGGCCAGGTAGTCCTGAGGCATGGTCCTAGGGCTCAGGTCCTCTGAGAGAAGAGAGAAAGTAAGAGAGAATTAGAGAGGGCCTACTTAAATTCACACAGGACACCGGATAAGACAGGAGAAAAACTCCAGATATAACAGACTGACCCTAGCCCCCCGACACATAAACTACTGCAGCATAAATACTGGAGGCTGAGCGAGGAGGGGTCGGGAGACACTGTGGCCCCGTCCGACGATACCCCCGGACAGGGCCAAACAGGCAGGATATAACCCAAAGCACAGCCCCCACACCACTAGAGTGATATCTCCAACTTACCATCCTGAGACAAGGCAGAGTATAGCCCACAAAGATCTCCCCCCACGGCACAACCCAAGGGGGGCGCCAACCCGGACAGGAAGATCATGTCAGTGACTCAACCCACTCAAGTGACGTACCCCTCCTAGGGACGGCATGAAAGAGCACCAGTAATAGGGTTTGAGGCAGAGAATTCCAGTGGAGAGAGGGGAACCGGCCAGGCAGAGACAGCAAGGGTGGTTCGTTGCTCCAGTGCCTTTCCGTTCACCTTCACACTCCTGGGCCAGACTACACTCCATCCTGAGTCTTCAATAAAGACTTAAAGGTCGAGACCGAGTCTGCGTCTCTCACATGGATAGGCAGACCATTCCATAAAAATTGAGCTCTATATGAGAAAGCCCTGCCTCCAGCTGTTTGCTTAGAAATTCTAGGGACAGTAAGGAGGCCTGAGTCTTGTGACCATAGCGTACGTGTAGGTATGTACAGCAGGACCAAATCCTTGAAATCAGCCCTTGCCTTAACAGGAAGCCAGTGTAGAGAGGCTAGCACTGGAGTAATATGATACATTTTTGGGGTTCTAGTCAAGATTCCAGCAGCCGTGTTTAGCACTAACTGAAGTTTTATTTAGTGCTTTATCCGGGTTTCCAGAAAGTAGAGCATTGTAGTAGTCTAAACTAGAAGTGACAAAAGCATGGATACATTTTTATGCATTTTTGGATAAAGTTTCAGATTTCTGCAATGTTATGTAGATGGAAAAAATCTGTCCATTTTTAAATATTCTTGATATGTTCGTCAAAAGAGAGATCAGGGTCCAGAGTAACTCCGAGCTCCTTCAGTTTTATTTGAGACTGTATAACCATCAAGATTAATTGTCAGATTAAACAGAAGGTCTCTTTGTTTCTTGGGACCTAGAACTAGCATCTTTGTTTTGTCTGAGTTTTTAAAAGTAGAACATTTGCTGCCATCCACTTCCTTATGTCTGAAACACAGGCTTCCAGGGAGGGCAGTTTTGGGGCTTCACCATGTTTCATCGAAATGTACAGCTGTGTCATCCACATAGCAGTGAAAGTTAACATTATGTTTCCGAATGACATCACCAAGAGGTAGAATATATAGTGAAAACAATAGTGGTCCTAAAACGGAGCCTTGAGGAACACCGAAATTTACAGTCGATTTGTCTGAGGACAAACCATCCACAGAGACAAACTGATATCTTTCCAACAGATGAGATCTAAACCAGACCAGAACTTGTCCGTATAGACCAATTTGGGTTTCCAATCTCTCCAAAAGAATGTGGTGATCGATGGTATCAAAAGCAGCACTAAGGTCTAGGAGCACGAGGACAGATGCAGAGCCTCGGTCTGACGCCATTTAAAAGGCAATATACCACCTCCACAAGTGCAGTCTTAGTGCTATAATGGGGTCTAAAACCAGACTGAAGTGTTTCATATACATTGTTTGTCTTCAGGAAGGCAGTGAGTTGCTGCGCAACAGATTTTAAAACATTCTTTGAGAGGAATGGGAGATTCGACATAGGCCGATAGGTTTTTAATATTTTCTGGGTCAAGGTTTGGCTTTTTCAAGAGAGGCTTTATTACTGCCACTTTTTGTGAGTTTGGTACACATCCGGTGGATAGAGAGCCGTTTATTATGTTCAACATAGGAGGGTCAAGCACAGGAAGCAGCTCTTTCAGTAGTACTAGGGTCCAGTATGCAGCTTGAAGGTTTAGAGGCCGTGATTATTTTCATCAATGTGTCTCCCTTGATCCTAGATCCTGGCAGTGTTGTGCAGACTCAGGACAACTGAGCTTTGGAGGAATACGCAGATTTAAAGAGGAGTCTGTAATTTGCTTTCTAATGATATGATCTTTTCGTCAAAGAAGTTCATGAATTTTGTCACTGCTGAAGTGAAAGCCATCCTCTCTTGGGGAATGCTGCTTTTTAGTTAGCTTTGCGACAGTATCAAAAATACATTTTGGATTGTTTTTATTTTCCTCAATTAAGTTGGAAAAATAGGATGATCGAGCAGCAGTGAGGGCTCTTCGATACTGCACGGTACTGTCTTTCCAAGCTAGTCGGAAGGCTTCCAGTTTGATGTAGCGCCATTTCCATTCACATTTTCTGGAAGCTTGCTTCAGAGCTCGGGTATTTTCTGTATACCAGGGAGCTAGTTTCTTTATGACAAATGTTTTTTGTTTTTATGGGTGCGACTGCATCTAGGGCATTACGCAAGGTTAAATTGAGTTCCTCAGTTAGGTGATTAACAGATTTTTGTACTTTGACGTCCTAGGGTAGGTGGAGGGAGTCTGGAAGGGCATCTAGGAATCTTTGGGTTGCCTGAGAATTTATAGCACGGCTTTTGATGATCCTTGGTTGAGGTCTGTGCAGATTATTTGTTGCGTTTCCCAACGTAATACAATGGTGGTTCAATAGTCCAGGATTATGAGGAAAAACATTAAGATCCACAACATTTATTCCACGGGACAAAACTATGTCCTGAGTATGACTGTGGCAGTGAGTAGGTCCGGAGACATGTTGGACAAAACCCACTCAGTCGATGATGGCTCCGAAAGCCTTTTGGAGTGGGTCTGTGGACTTTTCCATGTGAATATTAAAGTCTCCAAAAAAATTTCTGCCATGACTACAAGGTCCGATAGGAATTCAGTGATTGAGTAGGCTGATTTCATGATGTTTTTGTCTTTTGAGCGTCTAGTCTTTTTTTTTTATTTTCTTTTTTTTTCTTTTTTTTTATAGAAATTTGCTATTGTAAATGTTTGCAACACCTCCCCCCTTTACGGGATGCGTAGGGGAATATGGTCACTAGTGTAACCAGGAGGTGAGGCCTCATTTAACACCATAAATTAATCAGGCTTAAGCCATGTTTGTCAGGCCAAGCACATCAAGATTATGATCAGTGATTAGTTCATTGACTATATCTGCCTTGGAAGTGAGGGATCTAACATTAAGTAGCCCTATTTTGAGATGTGAGATTTCACAATCTCTTTCAATAATGACAGGAATGGAGGAAGTCTTTATTCCAGTGAGATTGCTAATGCGAACACCGCCATGTTTAGTTTTGCCCAACCTAGATCAAGGCACAGACACGGTCTCAATGGGGATAGCTGAGCTGACTACACTGACTGTGCTAGTGGCAGACTCTACTAAGCTGGCAGGCTGGCTTTCTCATTGTGGCGCTAGGGGAGTTAGAGCCCTGTCTATGTTCGTAGATGAGAGCACCCCTCCAGCTAGCATGGAGTCCGTCACTCCTCAGCAGGCCAGGCTTGGTCCTGTTTGTGGGTGAGTCCCAGAAAGAGGTTCAATTATCTAAAATTCGATCTTTTGGGAGGGGCAGAAAACAAATTTCAACCAGCGATTGGGTAGTGAGACTGCTGTAGAGCTCATCACTCCCCCTAACTGGGAGGGGGCCAGAAACAATTACTCGATGCCGACACATCTTTCTAGCTGATTTACACGCTGAAGCTATGTTGCGCTTGGTGACCTCTGACTGTTTCAGCCTAACATCGTTGGATAAGTTGAATGAAAAAGGTTGAGCGAGGAGGTTAAAAAATGTATATAAAAAAGTAATTAAAAAGTAAAAACCGTAAAGTTGGCAGGTAGCAAAGTCAGGTTAACAACAAACCGCACAGCAGCACGTAAACAAGTCTACAAGTTGTGACCGGAAATTGACTCAGCCATGCCTCCTTGCCCGTCCAACATTTACTCATCTCCCACCCCTTCTAATGCAACTATTCCAGATGATTCTCTTTTCCTCCTGCCCCGCTACAAAGTTTCTCCCTGCAGGCGGTCACTGAGTCCGAGGTGCTAAAGGAGCTCCTTAAACTTGACCCCTAAAAAACATCTGGGTCAGATGGTTTAGACCCTTTCTTCTTTAAGGTTGCTGCCCCTATCATCGCCAAGCCTGTCTCCGACCTTTTTAACCTGTCTCTCCTCTCTGGGGAGGTTCCCATTGCTTGGAAGGCTGCCACGGTGTGTCCTTTATTTAAAGGGGGAGATCAAGCTGATCCTAACTGTTATAGGCATATTTATATTTTGCTCTGTTTATCAAAAGTGTTGATGTCTGTGGTATGCAATCTGGTTTCCACTCAGATTATGGATGTGTCACTGCAACCTTAAAGGTCCTAAATGATGTCACCATTGCCCTTGATTCTAAGCAATAGTGTGCTGCTATTTTTATTGACTTGGCCAAAGCTTTTGATATGGTAGACCATTCCATTCTTGTGGTGTCTCTGAGGGGTCTTTTGGCCTGGTTTGATAACTACCTCTCTCAGAGTGCAGTGTATAAAGTCAGAAAATCTGCTGTCTCAGCCACTGCCTGTCACAAAGGGAGTACCCCAAGGCTCAATCCTAGGCCCCAATTTACATCAACAACATAGCTCAGGCAGTAGGAAGCTCTCATCTATTTATATGCAGATGATAGTCTTATACTCAGCTGGCCCCCACCAGCTGAGTATAAGGCTGTAAATGCTCTACAACAAAGCTTTCTTAGTGTCCAACAAGCTTTCTTTACCCTTAACCTTGTTCTGAACACCTCCAAAACAAAGGTAATGTGGTTTGGTAAGAATAATGCCCCTCCGGTGTGATTACTACCTCTGAGGGTTTAGAGCTTGAGGTAGTCACCTCATACAAGTACTTTGGAGTATGGCTAGACAATACACTGTCCTTCTCTCAGCACATATCGAAGCTGCAGGCTAAGGTTAAATATAGACTTGGTTTCCTCTATCGTAATCGCTCCTCTTTCACCCCAGTTGCCAAACTAACCCTGATTCAGATTACCATCCTACCCATGCTAGATTACGGAGACATAATTTATAGATCAGCAGGTAAGGGTGCTCTCGAGCGGCTAGATGTTCTTCACCATTCGGCCATCAGATTTGCCACCAATGCTCCTTATAGGACACATCACTGCACTCTATACTCCTCTGTAAACTGGTCATCTCTGTATGCCCGTCGCCAGACGCACTGGTTGATGCTTATTTATAAAACCCTCACTCCCCTCTATCTGAGATATCTACTGCAGCCCTCATCCTCTACATACAACACCTGTTCTGCCAGTCGCATTCTGTTAAAGGTCCCCAAAGCGCACACATCCCTGGGTCGCTCTTCTTTTCAGTTCGGCTGCAGCTAGCGACTGGAACGATCTGCAACAAACACTCAAACTGGACAGTTTTATCTCAATCTCTTCAAAGACTCAATCATGGACACTCACTGACAGTTGTGGCTGCTTTGTGTGGTGTATTGTTGTCTCTACCTTCTTGCCCTTTGTGCTGTTGTCTGTGCCCAATAATGTTTGTACCATGTTGTGTTGCTACCATGCTGTGTTGTCTTAGGTCTCTCTTTATGTAGTGGTTTCTCTTGTCGTGATGTGTCTTTTGTCCTATATTTCTGTTATTTATTTTTAATCCCATTCCCTGGCCCCGCATGGGTGTCTTTTGCCTTTTTGGTAGGTCATCATTGTAAATAAGAATTTGTTCTTAACTGACTTAAGTCTGTAATGTAACAAAATGTGATAAAGGTCAAGGGGTCTGAATACTTTCTGAAGGCCCTGTAATACCAGTGTTTTATCACTGCTATTTTGCATTAGTTCCAGTGCTACATTATACTTTTCCTGTCTTCATTTCACAGAGAAGTACTTTGACATGAAGAAAACTCAATGTAAGGAGGGCCTTGACATCTACAAGAAATTCCTCACTCGAATGACAAGAATCTCTGAATTCCTCAAAGTAGCAGAGGTAAGATCCCACCTTTTTGGAAACTTCTGTGTGATCAGACTCCTACATTCACTCTTACCTGCATGTCATCTTTACCCACCTCTCTTCTTCCTTTCAGCAAGTAGGGATTGATCGAGGGGACATCCCAGACCTCTCCCAGGTAAGATGCTAAAAGTGAGGCTAACTGCTGCCAGCATCCTCAGATCAACTGAACACATCACACCAATACGCCACAATCTACAATGGCTCCCTGTGCAATCCCGTATTCACTACAAGACATTCCTCCTCGCCTAGAAATCCCTCCACAACCGGGCACCCACCGAACTCTCTGACCTTCTCCCAGCCTATGCCCCCTCCCTCCACTCTGCTGGTTTCCTTTTCACCCCAACATTCCACCTCTCCGCCATGGGTGCCAGGGCCTTCAGCTGCTTGGCACCCAGGCTCTGGAAAGCACTCCCCCCACACATACAACATGCAGACACAGTCATCTCATTCAAAACACACCTATAGCCCAGTGTCCATGATTGACTCTGTCCTACCCCCCCCTCGTGCCTTCCTAGTTCCCATGTGTGTGTCCCCAACTCCTTGTCCTAAACCGGGTCGGTATCCTATTCCCAACTCTACCCCCTAAACCTAAACCCTTATCCTAAACTGGGTTCGTATCCTCTACCCAAAACCTCCATCCTTCTTTTTATCGGTCCTGTTTCATCTGGTCGTTTGACTTTTAAGTTACACTTTTAATTGATGCACTTGATTTTATGTAGGTTCCTTGAGTATCTTGAAAGGCGTTCCCCAAAATAAAATGTATTTTTAGTATCTATCGCTTTCCTCTTTCTGCCTGAAAGTGCAGCGGGTCTGAGACGGAACCCTGCTGGACCCCCTTAGCTTGACTTTACTTTAACCCTCCCCCTGGCTGCTCTCGCCACCTGCTGCAGTTTCAGACCTTCCAAATTGCTCCACGGCTCAATGTACCTATGCACAGCTCTAGCTATAACGCATTGCTTGCTGGGCCCACACTGCATGTGGCCCCGTCATAGAGGAAATGCCAGACTCGGTCCCTGTCTGAATACTTTCAAAATGCGTCCTTCCTCCCTTCAGATAATCACAGATCTGATTTGGTTGGATTGGTGAAAGCAATGGGTTGATGACCTTTCTCTCATCTATCCCATCACTTCTAGACCTGTGATCAAGGCAGGGAGAAAGGAAGGGTGCACTTTATTTGCATTCGAACAGGGCCTCACTCACTCTCCCCTGACCTTGCACGGCATACAGCACATAAAGGTGTTAACGTCTGCCTTTGTCAAGGGCTATATCGAGCAGGCTAGAGTCGAGATGAAAGGACTAGGAGGAGAATAATACACCCACTTTGCATATATTGGAAATTACAGACACGGTATGCTATTATACCATGTCACCTTTCAAAAAGGGATACATTTTGTATGGGGTTAGCTACAGGTAATTGCCAAAATAAAGGAAACGCCACCATAGTGTCTTTTAATAGGGAGTTACGAGTTGGCAGAACAGCTTCAATGCGACATAGATTCTACAAGTGTCTGGAACTCTACTGGAGGGATGTGACACCATTCTTCCACAAGAAATTCTATCAGTTGGTGTTTTGTTGATGGTGGTGGAAAACGCTAAGGCAGGCACCGCTACAGAATCTCCCATAAGTGTTCATTTGGGTTGCGATCTCGGCCCAGTTTTTCAAAAATTATCTATCGGGATTTTGCCTATAGGATTAAATGCATTGAAATAAAACTGGAGTTCTATTCATTCTATTCCTATGCATTTAATCCTATCCGATAGGTGAAATTCAGATAGAACTGGTGACTGAGACACACACACACACACACAGCATATGTTTTACGGTCCTTGTGGGGACCTAAAATGTATTTACACTCCTATTTTCCATAAACCTAAACCCTAAACCTAAAATAGCCTTTGTCCTCATCGGGACTTGGGAACGGTTCCTTGATTTACTATCCTTGTGGGGACTTGGCGATTTCCGGTAACCACAAGGACAGTAATCCAAACCCCCACACAAACCCTTGGTTCTGGTACCGGTTCCGACAGACATTTCTGTTTGGAAAGTATTCAGACCCCTTTTTCCACATTTAGTTACGTTACAGCCTTATTCTAAAATAGATTAAATAAAAACAAATCCTCAGCAATCTACACACAATACCCCATAATGACATCACAATACCCCATAATGACATCACAATACCCCATAATGAAAGCAGAAACAGGTTTTTAGACATTTTTGCAAATGTATTAAATAAACAGAAACATAGTATTCAGACCCTTTGCTATAAGACTCAAAATTGAGCTCCGGTGCATCCTGTTTCCATTGATCATCCTTGATGTTTCTACAACTTGATTGGAGTCCACCTGTCATAAATTCAATTGATTGGACATGATTTGGAAATGCACACACTTGTCTATATAAGGTCCCACAGTTGACAGTGCATGTCAGAGCAAAAACCAAACCATGAGGTCAAAAGAATTATCGTTAGAGCTCCGAGACGACAGGATTGTTTCGAGGCACAGATCTGGGGAAGGGTACCAAAAAAATGTCTGCAGCATTGAAGGTCCCCAAGAACACAGTGGCCTCCATCATTCTTAAATGGAAGAAGTTTGGAACCACCAAGACTCTTCCTAGAGCTGGCTGCCTGGCCAAATTGACCAATCGGGGGTGAAGGGCCTTGGTCAGGGAGGTGACCAAGAACCCGATGGTCACTCTGACACAGCTCTAGAGTTCTTCTGTGGAGATGGGACCTTTCAGAAGGACAACCATCTCTGCAGCACTCCACCAATCAGGCCTTTATGGTAGAGTGGCCAGACGGAAGCCACTCCGTAAAAGGCACATGGAGTTTGCCAAAAGGCGCCTAAAGACTCTGACCATGAGAAACAAGATTCTCTGGTCTGATGAAACCAAGGTTGAACTCTTTGGCCTGAATGCCAAGCGTCACATCTGGAGGGAACCTGGTACCATCCCTACGGTGAAGCGTGGTGGCAGCATCCTGCTGTGGGGATGTTTTTCAGTGACAGGGACGGAGAGACTAGTCAGGATCGAGGCAGAGATGAACAGAGCAAAGTTCAGAGATCCTTAATTAAAACCTGCTTCAGAGCGCTCAGGACCACAGACTGGGGTGAGGGTTCACCTTCCAACAGTACAATGACCCTAAGCACACAGCCAAGACAACACAGGAGTGTCTTCGGGACAAGTCTCTGAATGTCCTTGAGTGGCCCGGCCAGAGCCCGGACTTGGCCCCGGCCAGAGCCCGGACTTGGCCCCGGCCAGAGCCCGGACTTGGCCCCGGCCAGAGCCCGGACTTGGCCCCGGCCAGAGCCCGGACTTGGCCCCGGCCAGAGCCCGGACTTGGCCCCGGCCAGAGCCCGGACTTGGCCCCGGCCAGAGCCCGGACTTGGCCCCGGCCAGAGCCCGGACTTGGCCCCGGCCAGAGCCCGGACTTGGCCCCGGCCAGAGCCCGGACTTGAAATCTGGAGAGACCTGAAAATAGCTGTGCAGCGACTTTCCCCATCCAACCTGACAGAGCTTGAGAGGAATGGGAGAAACTCTCCAAATACAGGTGTGCCAAGGTTGTAGCGTCATACCAAAGTAGACTTGAGGCTGTAATCGCTGAATTCTCCCCGAAAGCTCTGTAAATCGATCTGTGGACACCGTAGAACGAAACTGCTTCCATTGCGTGGTAGCCCCGATTCTCACGGACATAGGAGTATGTCTCTTCTGCCCGTATGAAGCAGGATGTGACATCTGACCACTTGACGCTGATATGTCCCTCCTACCATTTCATTCGCACTTCAGAGATCGATTTATAGCCAATAATCAAAAATTATTCATAGATTTGAAACATACACTTTTGTCATAGACGGACAATATTAATAAGGGATGAAAGGAGAGTTCAGGAAGCCAAGCTAGAGCTCTGTGACGTTCACGGCGATGTGGGCAGACGTTTTGATCAAGAGAGATCCTGTGGAAAATATGCACATTTTCTCTAACATTTTAAATACACAAATGTATTTTACAGTTATAAGGATGGTGAAATCTTAGTTATCGTATACTATATTTAGAAAAAATAATACTAATTTCAAACAGTTTTGTTGAATAGGAAATACATCATATAAAATGTCATATTTTATCAGATTTGTACTGTTTTTCCTTGAGCATGTGTCCTCAAAGTGATTACACCTCAGCAAAGTATAACTATTTCTACCAGAAAGGTGGTATTTTATCCTTTTCTTGGCATAGGCAGGATTACTAGTTATTGTTTATGGCCCTCATGATAAATAATAACGTTTGGGGATTACTTAGAACACGGTTTTCCATTTGAGGTTTTAAACCCACCCCCTTCCCCTATGTTCCTTTTGAGACCACAAGTCACTGAGATCTCTTCTAGCCTTGCTAGCCAAAATAATGAGCAACTGGGCATTTTTCTACACGATGGACTGTTAATTGCTTAATTCACTCAGGAACCACACCTGTGTGGAATCACCTGCTTTCAATATACTTTGTATACATCACTTACTCAAGGGTTTCTTTGGCAGTTACCTGTATATCTCTCACTTACATATCTAATCTTAGAATAACATTTTTAACATTGTTTTTACGAACATGTTCAGATGGTGCTTTACCAAGCAATATTTTACAAGGTCCCTCATTTTGTGCATTTTACTTGTTTTGGATTTAAATAGATCGATTCCTTTTAGTTAGTAGGTATCTTTCTCCCAAAACCTATTTTTAGGATCTCTGACAATTACCACCTTTTTATATTCTGTATCTTTCCTTAACTTTCCATCTTCAGATTACAGTTTGTGTAAGTATCTGTATCTCACTCTCTTTCTGTGTTTTTTGTAAGCCTAGTACGTTCTCTTTGTGTGCATTGTCTAACTTTTGAACTTTGAACTCACTTGAACTCTTTCCATTTATAATAGGCCCCCAGTAGCCTCTTGGATGCCTTGGAACAGCATTTGGCTTCTTTAGAAGGAAAAAAGGTGAAAGACTCCACAGCAGCCAGCAGGTAGTCCCTTTTCCTTTCCCTGCCAGTCCAATGCAGTCCAGTCAGACAAAGCCTGTTTGCTCACTGCCAGTCCAATGCAGTCCAGTCAGACAAAGCCTGTTTGCTCACTGCCAGTCCAATGCAGTCCAGTCAGACAAAGCCTGTTTGCTCACTGCCATTCCAATGCAGTCCAGTCAGACAAAGCCTGTTTGCTCACTGCCAGTCCAATGCAGTCCAGTCAGACAAAGCCTGTTTGCTCACTGCCAGTCCAATGCAGTCCAGTCAGACAAAGCCTGTTTGCTCACTGCCAGTCCAATGCAGTCCAGTCAGACAAAGCCTGTTTGCTCACTGCCAGTCCAATGCAGTCCAGTCAGACAAAGCCTGTTTGCTCACTGCCAGTCCAATGCAGTCCAGTCAGACAAAGCCTGTTTGCTCACTGCCAGTCCAATGCAGTCCAGTCAGACAAAGCCTGTTTGCTCACTGCCAGTCCAATGCAGTCCAGTCAGACAAAGCCTGTTTGCTCACTGCCAGTCCAATGCAGTCCAGTCAGACAAAGCCTGTTTGCTCACTGCCAGTCCAATGCAGTCCAGTCAGAGAAAGCCTGTTTGCTCACTGCCAGTCCAATGCAGTCCAGTCAGAGAAAGCCTGTTTGCTCACTGCCAGTCCAATGCAGTCCAGTCAGACAAAGCCTGTTTGCTCACTGCCAGTCCAATGCAGTCCAGTCAGACAAAGCCTGTTTGCTCAGGCACCAAATGTAGCAAGTGGGTATTAGTTGGAGCTGAAGTGTTTGTTGGTGGGCAGCAATCCCAACAATATGTTTTGTTACTGTGGTTCAACGTATGTTTTTCCTTGAACATATTGACAAATGCTCCAGGAGCGACAGTTGCAGTGTTTTTTTATCTTCAGTTTATTCAAGTTTATTCAAGTCAACCTACTTGTCTGTGGCTAATATCAGGGGCATTTGATTTTTGTTTCCTTTTTGTGTCTTTTTTGAATGCACTATAATTATGTGCACTGACCATCAGTGCTCTTTTTCTGTCCCTCAAGGGCTAGCACACTCTCCAGCGCTGTCTCCACTTTGGCCAACACGGGCATATCTTTCACCAAAGTGGACGAGAGGGAAAAGCAGGCAGCTCTGGAGGAAGAGCAGGCTCGCCTAAAAGCGCTAAAGGTACATTTTTCTTCTAGAGCTCGTGTTCGCTCGGCTTGTTGCCCTACTGGGTTTAATCTGTTCTGGCTTTTCAGCATTTTGGCTCGTAAGTTGCTCTCCTGAGGTCATTAGTGATTGGCTGATGATTCCAGTGACTCCCCACCATCAAACTAACATTTTCAGAGCTTGTGTTTTAATTTGATCCGGCTAGTCGGTGGGCCCGGTGTTGGGTTTTGTTCAATTTGTCCCGTTCCACCTAGGAGCAGCGTCTGAAGGAACTCCAGAAGGGGTCTTCTTTCTCTGCCACCACGGCTGCCTCCCCTGTGTCAATGGACGGAGGCACCATCAACACAGCACCGGCCATCGACCTCTTCTCCACGCCCAGCTTCACCAACAGGTGAGAGCACCCGTTCTGTCCTAGCCCTTACCCATATCTATGCCCCACTGCCTCCTCCCTTTTTGACCATCAACACCAGTGTCTTCCCAGTGTCACTGATGCAGCGAGGAGAGTCTGTCACCAAGCAAGCGACATGGCAGAGTAGTGAAGGCAGAGGCTGATATTCAAACCACTCCAGCAGCTGTCAGGTCTGTCTAGCAAAATGCTGGGACGTTGCACAGACGTTAGTAGTTCATACAGACAAACTATAGCTATTCAGCTAGCTAACAAAACTTGTGCTTAGCAAAATAATTATGAATTTGGTGCCAACTTGTACATAAAGGTTGGTAGCACTGTCATTTATCAGTAAACAGCCTAACCCCTCACAGTTATGTTTCTTGACTTAAAATATACTTCCACTCCACCATAGATGACATGCTGGCTGGCCAGCAGTACTTTTTATATACAGGAAACTGCCAAACGTAATGGAAACACTTGAGTAAATGAGGGATACATACAAAGTATATTGAAAGCGGGTGCTTCTGCAATTAATATCCCAACATGCTTAGGGTCATGCAGAAAGATGCTTGGCAGGCCATTATTTTGGCTTCCATGGCTATGCCCCCATAGGATGGCAATGCCCCCATCCACAGGGAATGAGCGGTCACTGAATGGTTTGATGAGCATGAAAACGATGTAAACCATATGCCATGGCTGTCTCAGTCACGGGATCTCAACCCAATGGAACACGTATGGGAGGTTCTGGAGCGGTGCCTGAGACAGCGTTTTCCACCACCATCAACTAAAACACCAAATCATGGAACTTCTTGTCGAAGAATGGTGTCGCATCCCTCCAATGGAGTTCCAGACACTTGTAGAATCTATGCCAAGGAGGCGCATTGAAGCTGTTCTGGTGGCTCGTAGTGGCCCAATGCCCTATTAAGACACTGTGTTGGTGTTTCCTTTTATTTTCTGTAGTGGTTTTATGTACCCGTGTCTACTATTGTAATTCTGTTCAGTGCACATTAGCGTAAAAGTGGCAGAGTTGGCCAAAAAAACTAGGTTACATGCATAGTGCCTAGGCACTGATTGGATTCACAACTTCTTGTGGAGTTTATGGCTGTGTCCCAAATGGCACCCTATTCCCTAAAAGTACACTACCTTTGACCAGAGCCCTTTAGGGAATAGGGTGCCATTTGGGATGCATCCTATGTTTACATTTGTTTACCCATCCAGTTATTTCAGATCTTTGAGTGGGGCATTAATAACAGCCTCGTGGTTGAGGTTGTTGAATATAGACTGGGCAAACCTCCTCATTCCACACTAGCAAGCCACTGCTCAGTAGTTCAGGACCTATTCCAAGAGAAGCCAGACTAGACAGTCAGTGCCAGGTAACCATAGAGCCAAACACTCCATTGCTATTAATAGGCCTGCCCATCTATTCTTACACACTCCTTCCTGTGCCTTTGCCCACCTAAAGAAACCGATGGCAGTGGAACGTATCCGTTGTGCCACAGCTGCATGAATGTCAATGTACTTCTAATAAAATGATCTCATACATAAATGTAAGCATTAAAAAAAGTATATAATTGTAGCTTCGACATAAAGGTGGATGGCAAGGGTGCTTGTTGCTTAACTGCACGGCTAGAACGTATTGCATTCCCATGTTCGATTCAGATCAGGGTAGCTGTTCAAGGAACGCCTCGGGCTGTACAAAGGGTATTGATTGCATGTGACTTTCATAGATACTACTGTTTCTCCCACTCGACTGCTCAAACAAGACCGCAAATTTTGTCTTCAGTGTGTGTGTGTGTGCTTGAAATGTTTGGGATTGTTTTAAACTTTTTTTTTTTTTGTAGATGAGGGGGGTAGATGCAACTTCTACCTTGAGCGTTATGAAAACCTTTTTGAACAGGCTACGGTAGAGTTGGGGATTTTGCTTTTGAGAGACTGATGCATCTTTTGTCTTTTTTTTATTTTTAATATACTTCTCTTCCTCCTCCCCACTCAAGCACTTCCAAGGCGGCGAACGACCTGCTGGACTTGCAGCCTGCGTTTCATCAGCAGCCACTGCCCGTCTCCACTGGCCTTCCGACAGCCAACACATGGGGAGGTGAAAGCTCCCATCACACCGTGGATGCCTGTATTACACCCCTTATTGACAAACATACTGTACATATACACACTCTTTCATTGTAATCCCCTGTGTAAACTAACGCGATAAGCCTGTGCCTACTCAAATGGCTTATTAACTCAGGAAGTTGGCTGGTGGAGGATATACCTCGTTTATTTGACCTAACTCCTGAAAGCTATTGGTGAACTTGAATTAGTGGCAAGGCCTCCTGAGTGGCGCAGCAGTCTAAGGCACTACATTGCAGTGCTAGAGGCGTCACTACAGACCCGGGTTCGATCCCGGGGCTGTATTACAGCCGGCCGTGATCAGGAGTCCCATAGGGCGGCGCACAATTGGCCCAGCTTCATCCGGGTTAGGTGAGGGTTTGGCCGGGGGGGGGGGCTTTACTTGGCTCATCGCACTCTAGCGACTCCTTGTGGCGGTCCGGGCACCTGCAGGCTGACATCGGTCGTCAGTAGAACTGGGTTTCTTCCGACACATTGGTGCGGCTGGCTTCTGGGTTAAGCAGGCGGGTGTTAAGCAGGCGGGTGTTAAGAAGCGCGGTTTGGCGGGTCATGTTTTGGAGGACGCGTGACTCGACCTTTTGCCTCCCGAGTTGCAGCAATGAGACAAGATAGAAAATAGGGGGTATGACTGTAAACATATTTATTCATAGTATTATTCAAGTTATTAATTTACCCCATCTGATTGCTATCACAGCTTCTGTCCATCATTCATGGGGATTGGTATTTAAACCTCATGACGGAGGTAGCAAATTTAAGGGGCACCTTTTATCTCGAGTGCCTTGTAATGTTGTGTGTGCGCTTTGGAATTCACGGTCTTGTGTCAATGGAAAGTAAATCGTGATTGAAATTATTAGATACAAACCAACCTAACTGTGTTTTGCCTTTTCACTTACAAATACACCAGGTTTAGTGTCCCTCAACTAAAACATTGTTCTTTTGTGTTTTACTCTAGTCATTGTGCTATCGCTAGTTAGCGTTGGCTCGCGAAAGTACCTCTAACGTTCTTCATTCTGGACACAGACATACAAATGGTATTCACAATTTCATCTGACTCTGGGGAAGTAGATAAAGGGCCTCATTGCCAACATCCTGAAGTATCCCTTTTCAAGGCTCTGTGTTTGTTTCATGTCAAGAAGTGAACATTTTGGACTGGTGCACAAGTTTAGTATATGGCCTTTGGTGTAAACACATTATGGGGTTAGATGCATGTGATGGAAGAACCTACTTCATGTCAAATATTGCTTGCTATAGCTTAGATACAATTATTGTGACTCTGGGTGGCAACGAGGCTGTTTTTGTTTCCTTGCAATGATGCGTTGAGTATTTGTGATAAGAGAACTCACAGGTCATGAAGAATTCTGGCATGTTCTGCCGCACCCTGTGTTGTTTCTGCATGCTTCGTTTGGCCTGACTCATCGTCCTCTACTAATATCTCCCGGTACTCTCTTCTTCTTCTTCTGTTTGTTCCCTTTGCCTGTGTAGATCCTTTCACTTCTACAGAAGCTGTCGACGACTCCATTCCAAACTTTAACCCTTTCCTATCACATCCTGTTGTTGATGCTGTCCTGTTGAATCTACCTGTTGAATCTTCCGATGGTGTTAATTCTAGGACACCCAGTCATGAAATGTTTGGTGGTAAACAACATTTTTTCTTTATTATGGGGTGTTGTCAATTGTCCCCATTTGTCATATTCAGCCTGCATGCACCATTCTGCTCTCTTTCTCTTAGTTTTTACCACTCAAGCTTTGTGAGTGCGTGTTATTGTGTTTACATAGGGTATATGATGTTGTAGTTAGATGTGCTTGCGCTACCAAAGTTTTTTTTTTTTTCAGGAATCAGGTGCTTATCTGGGTCGTTGTAGGTCATTGGTATTCCAAATAGGGAAAGGTGACAGCGTCCTCCCATAAATGACCGCACCAACAAGGTTTTAAGTTCATGGCGTTCTTTTATTTTAAAAAAAAGCTGATGCGTTTCGACCGTGTGGTCTTTGTCCATTGCTAGCACCATTACCTAAAACCCTTGCTGTGACAGTATATTATTTGTTTTTGTTTGACTGTGTGCAGTGATGACACAGGAGATTTTGGAATGCCGCGGACTCTGTTTGCTCACCCATGTAGGTTCATAGCATATAATGTAACATAAGACTTCTGTCACTTTGTTTTTTTACTTTTTTTGTATGAGGTGATAAGGAAAACAATCACATTGTTGCTTGAATTTTAATTTTTGATTGTCCAGATCATTGCAATCCCTTTATTGGATTCGAGCACCTCCATTGCATCTGATCATGAGCACACCGTGTGGACAGAGCAGTTTATCTCAGGTCCTATGATGGGGAACCCAATTGACCTATGTTTTCTGGAAACACAGGACCCTGAACCTAACCCCCCCGGGTTCATGTTTGCGCTAGTCTAGTTGCGTTCCTGATTTTGCCGTTTTGCTTTTAGTACTAGGGTTTTGCGTTGAAGCTTTTTGAAGAATTCCTTCCTTTTCACAAACTGCTCTGCTAGGTTTTACCTTTCCATTTTGACCATATTCTTATGGGCTTTTCTGGAGCTATATGTTTTTTTTTTTTTTCATCATTTCTAAACTTGTTTCTCAATGTGCCTTCTAAAACCGCCTCTCTTTGCTGTCCATCCTTCCTGCTTGCCTCTGGTTGTGTGTCAGACTCCTTCTGTGGGCCAGCATCTTACCCTACCACCCCTCTCTTTCAATCTGAGCCCCCTGCTGTAGCTGGTCTATTTGGAGGTAAGTACCTGGGGCTTGCCATTCCTACTGTCTCCTTGTCTTATCTCTGGTCCGAAAAGAGAACTGTACAGAATAGATTTGAATGGACAAGAAGGGTTTCCGCAAGATGGCTGAAGATGGTGGAACCATCCTACTTAAGTTAACAAGTGAAAGAAATGACTTCCATTTTGCAGCAGAAAGCTTAATGCCTCAACTAATATCAGCCCCCAACCCTCTTCTGTTTCCTCTGACCCAGGGTTCTCAGCATCTCCCACCCCGCAGCCTCAGACCGCCAGAGGCCTTAATGTCGACTTTGACTCTGTGTTTGGCAACAACGTGGACTCGGCTGGTAAATTTCCCATATCCCCCTACCTCTCCCAACTCCCTATCCCTCTCTTCACATTCACAAGCTTCACATGAGTTACCCTTCGGCACATCTCTAGGGTCAGCTTACCCCCTCCTAATTCTAACTTTAATCATCAGAGGAGAATCACAAAGCTGAACTTAGAACAGTGTCTAGGGGCAACATAATGCTTCTCCCATGGGTGCCACATCCCCTGCTGCCCACTGGGGGCAACTTACCTCATGGGCCATCGCAGTGCTTGGGGATTGGATGTTTTGGAAATGACTTCAAAATACTTGCAGCGAGTGCTTGGTCAATGATTGAGAAAATTTACCACCATGAAATATGGGCATGAATGATTTGCTTAGAAGTGTTCCAAAAGAAGCATTCATTTGATCTTATTTTTATATTTTTGGGGATGGGAAAGCACAGACTTCCCTCAGGGATTCATATGCACCATTTTCAGTTACCTGTCTGTCATTTGAGACATGGTGGGTTTCAGATCTGCTCTGGTTCCTTTGAGCTTCTTTAGCTAGCACTTCTTGAACTCTTTCACTGCTGGGGCCTGCAACATGGCAGTTTGTCATGAATAGAACCCAAAGACTCAGGGTAGTGCTTTCCTCAGCGTCACACTGTAACATAACACTTAAAAGGAAAACTCTACCCAAAAACTATCTTTTGGTATTTGCTTCATTATTCCGTTGTTGAAATAGTCCCAGAATGTTTTGCATGTCAGCAATCAAGTTTTCAAGATGTACAACTTTCAAAATACAGGCAGTATGATGCATTTAGCATAGTATTCATTTAAAGTGTCTCCTTTTTAAATGCTTACTACAGGAAAATGGAAGAGCTTAGGAAATGAGTATTGGCACTATTTCAATCTCTCCTTAATATAGACTACTGCCCCTGAGTAGTTATGCCTGTGAAGTCATAAGCACGTCGCCGATGGGAGCATTTGGCAGCGAAGGGCCCTTTGTTGCTCAGTAAAGTATTAGTGAAGAGGGGAGAATGTACACGTATGGTTTTTGGGGGACGCTTCGCTCACGACCTCACCATTGTTTTTGTTTCTCTCCCTTGTCCATTGGGTGAACACACACTTTGGGCCTTGGCTTTTGCATGGCACATGCACGACTGGGTGAGTGAGTTGACTGCACACTCCTTAGTCCTGGACCGCCAGAAATGTCATTTTCACATGCGACACCTGCTTCCCATTTTCGCTCACGTTAACCATTTTCCTCTTACCTGTCTCGTCTCTGGTGTTGTGTGTCGTTGTTGTGTGTCGTCTGGCGTTCCTTTACTACCTCGTTTCCCCCTCCGTCACTCCCTCCCTCCCACCCTACCCCCTTTTCTTTTAAAACAATGTTTTAGGTGGCATCCTCAAACCCACAGTGGCCTCCTCGGCCGGCCAGGGGCTAATCCCCAGCGGGCAGCAGCCTGGGAAGCTGGTGTCCGACGACCTGGACTCGTCCTTGGCCAACCTTGTGGGCAGTATGTATCATTAACGTGCTCCTTAGGCCTTTCTCCTACTTTAATGTAATGGTCCACTGCACATGCTATTGATGAATACTCAACGTTTTTAGCAGACCAGTTTCCAGATGAAATGTCCCGTGCCCATCTCTGTTGGACATTGTCAAGTCAGTGGCTCTATGCACTTGACAATGCATTCTCTTTCCTTTCCAGATTTGGGAATTGGAAATGGCGTGGCAAAAAAGTAAGAATGCAAAATGTTAACTAAACTGGAATTAGTTCTCCCCCCATACTGATGTGACAGTTTAATTAAAATAATTAACGTTTCCATTTTTTTATTTAGTGATATTCATTGGAGTCAGCCTGGTGAGAAGAAGTTGACGGGTGGAAACAATTGGCAACCAAAGACTGCTCCATCTACCACGTGGAACCCTGCCACCATGGTAAGTTTGTTCGGGCATAAGTCTTAATTAACTATAGTTTTCAAAGTTTTGATCACAAAAATCGATTGCATTGATCAATATAAATGATAAGCTTTATGAAAGGAAATGTGCCATTTCCTCATCTGCTTTTGGAATTGTTTATCCAACCCAAAACGCTGATTTGGTTTAAGTTCCTGGTGCATACGGATCATATGGACAGAAAGCACCAACTGCCTGCCTGTGTGTGTGTGTGTGTGTGTGTGTGTGTGTGTGTTTTTACTGTGTTAACTAAACATATTTTTTTGTTGTTTCAATATTTTCTAATCTCTGTCTCAAATGTCTGCTGCATTGTATAATTGTTCTCCTGGGGGGAAAAAATACAGAACGGAATGCATTTCCCACAATACGTAAGTTTCAATGGTTGTACCATTTCCTGCTCTTTGACCAAAGCTGGCATGCCTAGTATTAATCCCACACATTCACCCAGCCACGCCTTCTCTCTGACTTGTGGGCCAAGAGTCCCGGGTCACTCATCACCCGCCCTGCGGTCTGCACCGTGGGCGCCTTACACGACCTGCTGACCTCAATCTAACCCAGATGCCACAGCATGATCTGTCATGACTGACCTCTCCTCCTCAGCTCAGCCCTTTGTTCTCCAAAGGCTGGGTTTATACTAGGTCTAACGACATGTCTCTAGACTATAAGAATACGTCCATGGACAGTCGTTACACCTACTGTACATATTTTTATTTTTTAAATAATCCTTTGAACTTCTGGTCATACCTTAGTCTGAACCTGCATCACGGGTCACATACTACCTGTATAAATAAGGACAGAACTGTTGTGACACCATGACAGTCATAGCATGACGACGTGGTTTAGTAGGGCGAGACATTTTGGAACGATCTACATTTCTACAATAAGAACACATGTTTTGCTACCGTGCGCCCTTGTATGTTTTCGAGGGCGGTGGTGTTAACCACTAGACCACCCCAACTCGGTAAAAGTTAGCAAGACCTGTTTCCATAAGCGGCTCTCGCCTGTTCACGACACTTTCAAAGGTCATTGTCAAGACGGTGTTATCCAAGCTCATGACTGAAGGTTCAAGTGAAGGGTTTCCAAACATGTTTAAAATGTTTTGTGAGTGGGTATGGTGTTTCCATAAGAATGTTAAATAAGCCTTCTTACAACCACAAAAAAAGCCTAGTAAGCTATTATCAAGTGACCACTGTTATGGAAATATGCCCGAAAGACCATGGTATCTTTGTCTATTGATACTGTCAAGGCCAATGAGAGGATGGACAAGAAACTGGGGTAAGATCTTGGGTAGCTGCATGATCTATAACTAACACGCTTTATGCTATGTTTTGCCCAGATATCACTTTGCCCGTAAGGCATCTCTTCGATTTTTTTTCCCTCGTGGTTGTTTCTTCTGAACAGTGTGCAAAACAGCATGTCGGCTGGGATCCTATCCAGCAGTGTCAACACTGGCTAGCGAGACATACCCCAGTTTGGTTATTATCGCAAAGCGACCGCTTGTGATTTGCATAAAGTTCTGACGGCATCGTCCAGAGTCTCTGCACTTCATCTCCTTTCATTGAAAATGACTGCTTTCCGTTTGGTCATTCTAAATACTATCTGGTGAAAACTTGCCACATTCTAACTGATAATTCAGTGGAAGGTTAATGGTAGTAAAATCAATCACACACAAAACAAAAAGTCATTACGGTGGATACCTTGGTCACCAAGAATAATGACGATCACCTTCCAAGCCGTTGAAAGCGGCCTTTGTTTTGAATGGAAATACAGATTAATTTTTTTTTTTTTGCTGTCTTGTATGTTTGGATGTTCAGTCTCCCTGATACTTGACATCCAAAAAAACTAACTGCCATACACTAATATCTGTATTGAGATGGCCATGTAAGATGTTAACCTTTTGGGCTACTCGATCAAAACGGGATTCCAAAAGTTTGTGTTAGGAAAAACTCAAATACTTAAAATAATCTTTTAAGCAACATTTTAACTTTTTTTTTCGTTTTTTCACCTCCCCCTGGACACTTTCTGGTAAGAGTCGTTGAATCAGAACTTTACTGCCATGCAACAGTGGTAGCTAGGAATGGTTTCTGTCCCATTTGAATTGACTGTGATTTAAGCTTCCACAGTGGACTCCCTGGCCTACAATCTCAAATGGTGTTTAGTGTTGTCAAATGTCAGAAGGTGCTGTGCTATGATGACTATTGCAGAGGTACAGTAGCCGACAGCGAGCTTCTCCGGAACCGGATATTTACCTCCATACTTTCCTATTCAAGCAAATGTCTGCAATCGTTTTGCATGGCCTTATATTGTCTGCCGAGTACGCTTTTATGCAAAGCATTTGTGATGAATGTGTGAAGTAGAAAAATGGCCGTTGGACTATCGAAACAAGTGCTGAGTATGTAATGAAACCCACATGCATGTTTTATAAACGTCCACTTGTTCATTCTGTCCATTTTTTTCAATGGCTTGGTTTGCTAATGAAATATTTCCTTCCCGAGGGTGCCTTTTCATGCAACTGAAAGGCCTGTGATGTTGAAACCAATCGGGGTTTGTTAGTACTCGGAGGGCTGTTTGAGAGTAGCAGTTTCTCTATAAAAGCCCCCCTCTCTCTGTCTTTTACAGAAGAGCAGCTCTGCACCTGCAAGTAACAGCTTCTTGCTTCAGGGCTCTCTCTCTCTCTCTCTCTCTCTCACTCTCTCACTGTAAGGGTAAACTAGGGGGACTAAGGACAGGCATGCCAAATGTTTCCCAGATGTGCCATTAGTCTTGCCAAAGTGGAAGCAGGCAGGCAATGAGACTGAAGTGTTGCATGTGAATGGGACAATTGTAGCTTGTCTGAGAGATGAACAAAGACAACTTTGTTCAGGTGGGTTGTTTCTGGAGAGGAGGGAACTATACGGACCAAATTGACTAAGCATTTGCACCTGTTATTTTGCAAACGTGAACTAAATAAACATGAATATAAAACTGTCATTTATTTACAATTAGCTATATGCTAACTTTGTGTAAAAGTGACAGTGTCCTGGTTTATTGAGAGTGACCATCTTTTCTTGTCATCTCAGGCACCATCTGTCATGGCCTTCCCTGCAACGACGCCGACGGGAATGATGGCATATGGAATGGTAAGTCTTCTTTTCAAGCTATTGCAGCCATGCCTCAATCTTTCTGAGAATGTGCACCCATATCTGGCTTCTGGAGCTTAGTGAATGCCTCCCTCAGTACGTTCATTATGTTTCTGAGCCTTATTTTTAGCTGACAAAGACAATTCTACTTTTACTTTGAACCAATGACAATTGTTTGCTGCGTTTTACTTAATTTAATATATATATATTTTTAAGATTATACATTTGGCTCTGGTTCACTCCAGGGCCCGGGTTTTGCCTTTTTAGATTATAAGGAATGGACAGGAGGGGGCCTGATCCTAGATCAGCCCTCCTAGACATTTTACGAAGATGGATCTTCCGACGCAAAGGCACCCATCCCTGTGCTTTCAATGAAGCCATAGGGCCAACTCCTTGCAATGATCAACATGTTACATTTCACCAGCATAAACATAATGTACAAATCATGAGCAGAACCCATATTTAAATGGCTAAGCAAAATCCCGCACCCCCTGTCAAAAATAAATTCTGCAGCCTTTGACTGTAGCCTATAGGTTAGGGTTGGATGCAGCCTCAGATTCTCACTAGCACATAGCCGGGTGGTTGTGGATGGGTTATTAGAAATTGCGGGTGAAAAACACTCGTGTCCAATAAGAAATGCACATTTTTCGTTTTCTGTTGCAAAGGTTTTCCGTTGCGTGTGGTAATGAACATGACCCTGTTTTCTGGGGTTCAAAATGTTATCGGGAAGAAAATCGTGGTGGGGAACACCTTGTTTTGGCTTTTGAATAATGTGACATTAGGACCAATTTGTGACACTGTATTGCACGGTAAATTGTGTACTATGTTCTCGTTCATTTCTACACCCACAGACTGGCCAAAAAGGTCCATGACGAATCAAATGGAAAAGTGACCAAGACATTGTAATGGATGACACCTTGTAATGATTGACAATGCAAGCTGTTTACGCATCAAGACGAGCTGATTTAGCCATGAACTTTTACATCCCAGTTGCTCGTGTCTCATTATGGAGCTATATTTGAACTATAGTTAATCAGTAACCAGTGTCAAATCAGCCGAGGACAAACGTGAACAATGATTTTGTTCCGTTTTTAAAACTCCACTGTGCTTGAACTGAGACATCGTACTACTACGTAACCCGTCGGTATATCACTGAAATAACATGAGCAATTCTGTCAGAATTATCACAATTTCTTCAGCAGGAAAGAATTTGGTGCACGCAAACCTTGCATGACGTTTTTTTTTTATTTTCACAATTTCAATTTATGTTTGTCTTCCTTCAGCCTCCCCAGATGGGTTCCATGGGCATGATGACCCAGCCCACTATGATGTACAGCCAACCAGTCATGAGGCCGGCCAACCCCTTTGGCCCGGCCCCAGGAGCACAGGTACTGGTCTCTCCATTCTACTCCCTTCCCTGGTAGCTTTTCTCTGAACAGATGCATAGCAGCAGGGTGATGTTGCCCCGTAGACGCTGATCTTGGGTCAGTTTAGTATTTTCTGCACTGAAGTAGGAATCCGTTGCAGTGAAACTGCCACGTACATTATTTCAAACAACACTGTTTTTATCCCTTCTGACATCAATGCACGTGCGATAGGACAGCAGAGTGTGTACTAGAATTGATCATATTACGTTGCTGGATGCTCAGCTGTTTCGCCCTAATGCGGATCTCAGCTTTAAGTTTAGGAACGTATGAGGGGAAGCTGATCCTTGATCTGTACCTTGAGGAAACCTCAACCCCAGGAGCGTTTTACAAACTCTCCCTACCCCTTGGAGCAGCCTGGTTAGATTGTTCACATCCTCAAGCTAGTATCTTTCAGAATGGAGTCAATTCCATTGCAATTTGGCAAGTTTATTTCAGTTTACTTGAAATGGATTTGAGCCCAACCACGCTCTCTACTGCCTTTTGCAATATAATGAAGTCTGACAGGATGCATGGTCCAGCCCCACAACTCATTCTCCATACAAGTGGTATTGGAATACACACATGGTTATTCCAGATCACTGGTAAATGGTTTAATGTGGCAAGTGACTTAAGGAATTATTCTCTGGAGGTCAATAGGAATTCTATTCAGAACGAGCTTTCATTCACCCTCGTGCCATTTCGGCTATTATTCCGAATGATGCCTGGCATGTCAACACAGTATTCAGAATAGGATATAACAGCCTCCTCCTCCTTTCATCTCTTCAGTAGGCTCTACATCAGAATGGTAGCCGCCTTAGGAGAATTATATCTTGTGAAGCATGTTTCTTTTTCTGACACGATTTTTCTGCTGTCCTCTTGTCAAGAGCTGTAAGCTTTTACCTCCACACTGACAGTGTTCGGGCCCTACACTCTGGACCTGACCCGGGTTCTCTCCATTCTGCTCCATTTATATCTGTAGCTAGGTTCTCCCCTCTTGTTTGTAATTTCCCTCTCTAGCTGTTCCTCGATTTTCCCCCTCACCCTGTCATTCTCTCTCTGAACTAGCCCTCGGCAGCTTCTAGTCCTTCCAGTCAGAGTCCTCTCAGAGCACCAGGGAAGGACCCCTTTGCACAACTCTCTCTCAAGGATTTCTTGTAGAACTTCTTTAGGTACAAAATGTCCTGTGTGTGTGTGTGTGTGTGTGCGCGCTGCATGCTCATACCTGCACACTTCTGCTCCGCTTGCCAACACACCGGTGTCTCTCGGGTTTGATAATTATTTGTGCTTCAAAGCTTAATGTCCCAGTCATTCCCTTCATAATCACTCAACTACCTGTAAGATGTCGCTTGCTCCGTTGCCTTGCACGTCCGCACGGACGTCCGACCTAGACTGCCAAACCACACTTTTCACAAAGTACGTCGGCCCGTGTGACATTTTTGACAGCGTAACGAAAGCGGCGCTGTTGTTGACAGACCGCATCACTTCATAAACTGAGACATTTATTTAGAAAACAAAGCCACATTTGGTGTGCATCAAATATTCACTGTCCGTTACATGCGTTTTGCATAAACGATCAGCAGCCTCTTGTGGAAGTTGACCGTCAAAATAAACGTCACCACTGATATTGGAGCAATATGGTTTCTTTTGACACTCGTCTGTGCTGACAGAATGGAGCCCTTTGAGATAATTCTGTGACAGTTCTGCTAAATGTTTATTTTTCTCTATAGAGTGGACTTCAGCCCTATGTTTGTTTTATCACGCTGCAATTCAAGCTTCAAACCAGGGGTGGAAACCAAAACTATATTCCAATCGTTTCGTTCTGAACAGAACCACTTCGTTTTGTTCCAGTGTTCTGACCAGCAAAATAAAGTTCTGAACCGGGTTTAACCCCCCCAAAAAAAGTACTGGTTTATATTGTTCCTATTTTTAACCTGTGAAATCAAGTTTTTAATTTAGTTCATTAAATGACTTACTCATTCAGTGCGGATAGAGCAGGCAAGCGATCTTGTTTACATGGTGTAAAATGTGAGAGAGCGTTGAGGAGGCTACGCGCTGGGCATCTTATGACATGCATTATACGAATTAGATCCACAGAATTATACCTAGGAGGAGCAACTTTGAATGTCCTTAGTTTGAGCCAGCTAGCAAGCTTGTATGCGCAGCGGCACCGGAATTAAAAACACCTCTTTCCTTTTTTTTGTAGTTTAATAGATCCAACGTTAAACGTGATAACTAGGCCTGTAGTATCCTTAACTAGCATTTGAAAAAGTGCATCCATTCTTCTAATTAAAAATCTTTCTCCCTATCTTCTGAATCAAGCGTCAGTACGGTAGGTAGCCTATGGTTTGGAGGGGGGAGGGGCAGGTAGCCTAAACACGCACAGGCAAAGATTTTCAGCTGGCAGACACTGGAATACGTTCCTGAGTGACAGCGTGAGGGCTTTGGATAGGTGTTTTGTTGTGGGACTTGAAAAGAAATGCCTGGAACGTAAAATAAGGTTATTAACCGGTTCCCATGCTTTTAAAGTAAAGGTTCCGTTTCTGTTCCTTGAAAAATGTTATTTTCAGGTCTGTTCCCTGAACTGGTTCCAACCCCTGCTTCAAACACTTAATCGTTTTTTCCTTTTTTTTGCTGTCATCGTCATTGCAATACATTCCATTTGCATTAAATCAACGTGGCCAGAATGTATTTAATAGGTAGTAATTTCTTCTGCACTACGCTTTCAGGTGTGTTTGATTTGGCCAACAGTATGTCCTGGATGGAAGGCATTTTTGATCTAAGAATCGTCGATTTAACTGAATCGTGTCAATGACCTTCCTCGAGGACACACTGCTGTGCTGATCAAACACATATCCGAGAATGCAAGTGCTGGAGAAAAAAAATATCTAAAAAAATACATTTTTCTATTGTATTCTGGCCTACGTTTGTGAAGCAACTTTGGTTTGTTATCAAGGGAAACAAGGAGTATTAATGTTTTGACACTTAAAAAAATAAATACAAGTGAATACATTCACCATGGCCTTTATCTTTCTCTCAGCAGATGCAGTTCATGTAACCTAAAAAGGAGGCTTTTGCCCTCCGAAGACAAACCATGAAGCAGCGAGACTAACTTTCAAGCAAAAATCCAGTTCGCTGCTATACTCCTGCCGAGAATATCAGCACAAACAAGGACTCAAGGGGGACCATGTCCAAGAGGCGTCAAGTGTAGGACACGGATCCCATTTTGTAATCAGTCTTCAGAGAAACTGTGCCATTCTAACCCCTCTACAGGATCGCTCATCCCATTTTGTCTTCTGTAAAAGATACAAACGATTGCGGAAAAGGGAGACATTTTGACTTTGCTGTTTATGTATGGAAAATAGGGGTTTATCACACAGAATTGCTTGATCCGATCATCAAATCGTACATTTATCTAATTTAACCATGACTGATTAGTAAAGCTAACCTCTGTTTATACGTATTACGTTTGCAGTAGACATTCCTTGTGCATTGTATGTATTTATAACCCACGGAGGATATGAAATAGAAAAAAAAAATGAATGACATTGAACTCTTCCTTGTGGGAGGTATTCAGGTGTATACATGGGTATAATTGGCGTTTGAGAGTGACTGAGATAAAAAATAAATAAAAATAATATAAATATGGAAAAATGTAACCGACTCAGACAGCTCTAATCACTGAACCAGCGTAATGGCAAGCACAGTTCTTAGTAGCTCCGTCACAACCCTGGGGTGATTTTGGCGTCAAACAAGTAATGATTCAACAGTCAATTCTGTGAGCTAGGGTTTTTTTTTCCCAAGGGAACATTTTCACTCACTAGCATTGGGAACGATCCACATTTTATGCTTTACACTTGGCATGTGATTTATTTTACATGGAACAATTCTACGGCTGCCTTTCCAAAATGAATGTGCAGAGTGTCCTTCATGCTCGGGCCATCTTTACATAGACCAGGGTTGGGGGAAAGGAGGTGGTCACAGGAGGCAAGGGGAAATAGGTTGTCACTGGCCAGCTCTGTCTTAAGTGGCAAACCTGGGTTGAAATACTATTTGATATCTTTTTTAAATACTTTGTTTGCTCTAGAGTGCCAGAAGGGCTAGTTTAGCAGGTTTGGGACTAGTCTATTGGTCTATTAAGCCATACAAGATCAATCAAGCACAGATAAAGTATGTTTAAATGATTTAATATTTGAATGAATGTCGGGTAAGTGGGCAGTAGGGTCCAGTTGAGCGGGGAATCGGAGCACTGTTGAGCGGTGCTTTGTGTATATAAAATGAATCCTTTCCATCACGGGGGTGGGTGGGATATGTGCAGGATGGTCAGAACATGAAGGTTATTCTATTCATAAAATTAGCATATTAGCTGCATTGTACCTGCAGATTTATATTTTTGTTTATATGAAATATATAAATAAATGTATGCAGAATTTGGTAGATTTTTTTTTTTTTTTTTTCCAATAAAGTGCAGCTTCCACAAAGTGTTTTGCAACAGTATCTTGAGTTTGTGTGGGTGATTTAAAGATAATGAATTGTAATCAACTGTATTATGGAAGTATTGGGGGATTATACCCATTTGGGTACAAATGAGGTAAAGGTTTATATTTGGTGAAGAGTAAGACAAGTGAATCACTAATTCCCCCAGGTTATAACCAGGTCCTGTATGGACATCTTTTAGATCTTAATGAATAAGATGATATATATATATATATATATATATGGACAGAACCTAGATCAATACTTCTACTCTGAGCTGCTTCAAACCTGTGAAGCATCGTGTGGCACAACAGTTCCTTTTAAGAAAACATTCTTGGACCCTTTTGCGTTCTAGTATCATTGCAGGTTTAATAGTAATGCATGTCTCTTGATCCAAACATGAGGCCAATGCTAGATTTACAAAAGTGTGTGTATTAGTGCTTGGGCCTGGCTACTTGAACCTCTTGTGGATGATGCGTGCAGTGAGGGGCCAGTCTTCGGGAGCCTGGAGCATCCCTGGAGCTGAGGAGGAGCCATCGGAGCCGGGGTTCTCGGCTGGCACAGGGTGCAGGGGAAGGGCCTGGCCCACCACAGTCAGCAGCTTCATCTCCAGAGGGCCCAGGTGCATGTCTCCCTGCTGGCCAGCACAGAGAGGGGGAAGGGAGTAGTCCCATATAAGAGATGCATCCTGTTTGGCCCAAGATTTCCCATCGCAACAAGGGGAGAGATTGTTATACTCAGATCCCTACGTTGTCTCGATTTGCATCCACTGCCAAGAGGTGGCACAGAGAGGCAATCCCTAAGGCTCTCTTTCTTCACTCTCAAGCCTCTGTCCCTAGGGCTTTTTTTAAAAATTTTTAGGAGGAATCAACAGCTCTGGTGGACATTCCTGCAGTCAGCATGTCAATTACACGCTGCCTCGAAACTTGAGACATCTGTGGCATTGTGTTTAGTGACAAAACTGCACATTTTAAAGTGGCCTTTTTATTGTCCCCAGAACAAGGTCCACCTGTAATGATCATTCCGTTTAGTCAGCTTCTTGAGATGCCACACCTGTCAGGTGGATGGATTATCTTGGCAAATGAGAAATGCTCACTAACAGGAATGTAAACATTTGAGAGAGAGAAAAGGTTTTTGTGCATATGGAACATTTCTGGGATCTTTTATTTCAGCTCATAAAACATGGGTCCAACACTTTACATGTTGCGTTTTATAGTTTTGTTCAGTGTAGCTACGAGCTCTAGCTTGTGCTGTCGCTCAGCTGAGGCTGACCTATATATCTATCGACAGATGACGGAGGCTGCCAGTACAGCTTTATCTTTCTACTAAACTTTGGCAACTAAGAAAAACAAAAAAATGGGTTGGACCATGTTTTTGCTTTCTATTCGACCTGAGCCACCCTTAAATAGAAGGCATATCGGCCAAAGCAAGGTGAATGCCACTTAGAGACAACTGCTGTAAACAGAGCTTATGCCCTTGGTCGAGGGAAACTGAGTGGAATTGCGTCGTAAGATACCTATTTAATGTCGGCACAGATAGAGGTAAGGTGAGTAGAGGAAGCCACATTTGATTATTGAAATATGCCCATAGATGTATAGAGATCAGTTCTAACGGATGTCCTGAGATGGGTCTTTACCTGCAGGTAGGTCTGGCTGCCGTACAGAAGCACACCGAGGTCCTGAAGGGGGTCCTCTGTCGGCCCGTAGGCTGCCTCACTGCAGCTGCCGCTTGTTTCATCCCTCTCCAACTCTTTGGCCTGCTTTTGAGCCCGCCAGGCTTCCGTTGCTGGGTGGAGGGGAGGTATGGGGCTGCTGCTTACCCCGTCTGGTGGGAATCATGAAAATCATTAGAAATTGTGAAGGGGGGAGAGGGGTTAAAATGACTACAGTGATTTACTGAAAGATAAAAGCCCGTACAGTAAATGATTAGCTCAGTAAATGGAAGTGCCACATTCCAAGAGAGGAAACGTGCTGGTAGCCATTGTTTAGTTTAAGTTTTTTTTTATCTTGAGCTGAGAGGACATGCCGTCTTAGACGGAAATGAGTGTTGCCACGTTGCCAAATCGTCTTGGGAAGGGAGCTGTGACTCAGTGGCTTCCTGTGGCCGGGCGGGCCTCCCATTTAGAAAGACGATACCGATCACAGCGCCCTTCCCAGTTACTGGAAGATTGTTTTACTAACCAATCATCAAAAGGAAAGTCATCGTCCCCGAAAACATTTAATCGTAGATCAAAAATTAATCAGGCATGTCTATTTCTACTTGCTTCCCATTTCATGTCAAATTGTGCATTTTTCTATTTTCTTTCTCATTTTTTTCTCTCTGCATTGTTGCGACGGGCCCATAAGTAAGCATTTCAGTTAGTCTACACTTGTTGCTGACAAAGCATGTGACATAAATTATAATTATTTTGTCAGACGATTGTGATAATTGACATTTTGTAAGTGGCAATAACAGATGATTTAAGAAACGTGACTGTTTCAGAAAGGCTAACATATTTAGATTTGTGATATATGCTTGTCAATACAGTCTAAGGCAGCAACAGTTAAAAAACTCCAAAAGTGACAAGGAATCACTACTCTGGCCCTCTTGTGGTATTCCCTGCTTCTAGTCAAGGAGCTGCACTACTGGCAACAGTGAACAAATGTCATCACTTGACAGCAAAAAAAAGGAACACCTATGTGAGAATGCTGTTCATTGACTACAGCTCAGCGTTCAACACCATAGTGTCCTCAAAGCTCATCACCAAGCTAGGAACCCTGGGACTAAACACCTCCCTCTGCAACTGGATCCTGGACTTCCTGACGGGCCGCCCCCAGGTGGTAAGGGTAGGTAACAACATCTGCCACGCTGATCCTCAACACAGGGGGCCCTTAGGGGTGTGTACTCAGTCCCCTCCTGTACTCCCTGTTCACTCATGACTGCACGGCGAGGCACGACTCCAACACCACCACCGATGACAGTGGTAGGCCTGATCACCGACAACAACGAGACAGCCTATAGGGAGGAGGTCAGAGACCTGGCCATGTGGTGCCAGGACAACAACCTCTCCCTCCACGTCATCAAGACAAAGGAGATGAAAGAGGACCGAGCACCCCCCCATTCTCATCGACGGGGCTGCAGTGAAGCAGGTTGAGAGCTTCAAGTTCCTTGGTGTCCACATCACCAACAAACATGGTCCAAGCACACCAAGACAGTCGTGAAGAGGGCACAACAAAACCTATTCCCCCTCAGGAGACTGAAAAGATTTGGCATGGGTCCTCACATCCTCAAAAGGTTCTACAGCTGCACCATCGAGAGCATCCTGACGGGTTGCATCGCTGCCTGGTACGGCAACTGCTCGGCCTCCGACCGCAAGGCACTAAGCTTCCTGCCATCCAGGACCTCTATACCAGGCGGTGTCAGAGGAAGGCCCTAAAAATTGTCAGACTCCAGCCACCCCAGTCATAGACTGTTCTCTCTGCTACCACACGGCAAGCGGTACCGGAGTGCCAAGTCTAGGTCCAAGAGGTTAGATCTAGCCCCCCCCCTTACAACGCTGCTACTCTCTTATCATCTGTGCATAGTCAATTTAATAACTCTACCTACATGTACATATTACCTCAACTAACCGCACATTAACTCTGTACCGGTACCCCCCTGTATATAGTCTCTCTATTGTTATTTTACTGCTGCTTTTTAATTACTTGTTACTTTTATTTGTTATTCTTATCTTTTTTTCAAACTGCATTGTTGGTTAGGGGCTTGTATGTAAGCATTTCCCTGTAACGTTCTACGCCTGTTGCATTCGGCGAATGTGACTAAATATTTTTACTCTTCATAATGGTCTCCTGTACTGTGGAGTCAGATGGTCCCAGTCCTGCTGCCTGAGTCAGGAAGACGTTTCTGTGGACAGGAGAGCAGAGAGACGAGTGAGACCACAGATGGAAAGCAAGGAGAGTGCCGTCTTACCACAAGTGAGTGGATTAATAGAATAGCATTGCATATAATTGATTGCCTGGTCCCAGATCTGTTTGGGCTGTCTTGCCTAAAAATGGAATGACAACGACCATAGGAGTTGGCTATACAACACAAACTCATCTGGGACCAGGCTGTCCAGTTTCATTCAGTAAAACATATGAAATGTCACGTCACACAATGTGACTGTGAAATCAGGGCAAATGGCCATTACAGTATATGAATGTGAGTTATGTTGAGGTGAGGGACCTAGAGATTTGCAGGTCCTCCAGGCGACGCTCAAACAGCTGATTCATGTGCTCAAGATTCTCCTCCTCCAGTTGTTGGACGGCCAACGCTGTAATGGATACCTCTCTTGTGTAAATAGCAAGCTGTGGCGTATTCCAGAAAGCAGGATTAATTAAATTAGCCAACTAAATTTGATAAACAGCCACACAAACTTGATTTTCTCATTGATTAAGAAAACCGCAACAACCAATATACAAGTTCAGTCAATTATAAATCTATATTTCTCAAAAACATGGATATTATTTTTTAACAGTTAGCTGGCAACAACTCAATATTAAGTGTTGAGTGTTCTTAATGTTTTGTACACTCCGTGTATACTGTGTAACAACAGGGTCACACAAACAAAACCCCAATTGGTACCATATTATTATGGTACGTAATGATGGGTCTTATTGTGCATTCTTATGCTTTCCTTTAGAACAATTCATGATGACTACCAGAGTATGAACTGTAAAATAAAGCAAACCTAACGTACTGTTTATATTTTCAACCACACATACGCCATACCTCTCTCTTCAGCCACTCATTCTCTTTGATCTCCTGTCGGCTGTGCTTGTCAAGGTGTTTGATGGCCCTCTGAGGAAAAAGTGTGTTATCATCAAAACTAAATAAATCTGTTCTGCTGATGTGCCTTATGTCTTACCTCTGTAGCCAGATGTTTTTTTTCATCTATGAGATGCACTGTCTTCTTGTCAATTTCATTGAAAGTTACATCAAGAGAGTGCTGAATATTGTCTGTAAAAGTAAGAGACACGGTCAAGGAAAAGCTGTGAGGATATCTGTGTTTCTCTCTGTCTTGTAAATTAATTGACATTTGTCATTGTAAATATTATTTCTTTGATTAAATTATTCTGAAAAGGTTTCAATCTCGCTTCGACAAGAAAAGTTTATTCCTAAAACGAGTTACTGGGTTGTATAGGGTTACAGGGGTCCGAAATAAGAGTCGACTTCCCAGACAATATAGGCCTAGATATCCATCCCTTATAGGAGCCAAGCCTGTGAGTGCATGTACCTGCCATCTCCTGAAAACCCCTCTGCATCTGAGCCAGCTCAGCCTCCAGGTGCAGGATCTGCTGCTGGTGCTCTTGGCTTCCGATCATCTTGTACTCCTGCCTGATGTGCCTCTCGGCCTGCAATGCGAGCACTTCCTCCTCCAGGCGGCTGACTTCAACGCGCAGCTCTCTCACGCACAGGGACAAACTATTTTATATTCATGTTACATTAATATTGCACATTCATAATATTTCCAGGTGGGGAGTACCGGTGGATGGTGAAAACAGTTATTGACCGGTAGCTTTATGATTATGTTATATCGTATTGGAGAGGCTAGAGACTACCTGCCAGTTCTTTCTCCTGGCTGCAGACTAGCTCCAAGTTGTGCTGCAGAGCTTGCTCCACCTGCTCTTTGTTGACTACCTCTCTCTGCTCCAGCTTACGCTCCTGTTCTTTAGTCTGTTTCCGCAAGACCTTGATGTGCCCCAACTGCTCTTCTTTCAACTGCTCCTTCTGTGTGAGCACAAAAAACAAAACAAAAAAAACGTCATCCTTTTACAGTGGAGATTCTCTCACTCAATGAGTCTGTAGGTAGTCTAGTCGATGACCTTTGGGTGCACATTTGGGGTTTTCCCCCAGCACTACACAGCTGATTCAAATAACCAACACATTAAGCTTAGATTATTTGAATCCGCTGTGTGTGTGTGTGTGTGTAGGAGAGGGGGCTTTGTTTGGGAAAATTTGGTCCAAACTAATAAAACTGTTGCAAAATAAACCTACTGATGTTTCGGGGGAAATGGAAAATGAATACAGACCCTGTGAATCCACGACTGCCTAATGTTCTCACCAATTCAGTGTATCTTTGCTTCTTTGCCTCGAGTTGACTGACCTGCTCCTGGCACTCGTGCATTTCCTTTCTCTTAACTTGGAGCCTAAGCACAAGACACAAGTAAGTCATAGTCTGGGAATGTGTGGTTGGGAGTCGATGTCAAAAAGCTGGCACGTTCAATTTCTCTTGCTCAAAAAATCGTTCGGGTCTATCAAGCTAGAGAGGCTTCGTTTCTCTGTCTATTTCAAAAGGTAATGTGTCTAGCTATAGCACACCTACTCTCTGCATCATTCTATATATCTAGCTAGTTGGAACGAATGGATCATTTAAACAAAAAAAAGTAGGTTTTACATGTACGGCTTTTTAATTCAGCTCGCAGCTGGCTTGGTAAACTGACATAAGCAAATCTAGCTAGCTAGCCAATGTTAGGTCACTGACTTTAGAGAGTGATATTTGCAATAAACCAGCGTTGCAACATTGGCTTTAGTTTATTAGCTAAGAAGGTTAATAAAACAGTGCTTACTGAAAATTGATAAAGGCCTCCGCCAACGTAGTTTTGTCTTCGTCGGATGACTTCTTCTTGCCCATGTTGGGCTTGCTAAAATCTCCCAAAACAGCTGTTTGTTTCACCCCTTAGTGTCGGCGGAGAGAGAGACGTCTGTGTTCCCTCTATCGCCATGGAAACGCAGCATTCTACATCGACTCAACATCGCCCCCGGCGTCAAGAAAAGGGAACTGCATGTGGGTCGTCGCTAGGTACCACAGCCACAAAGTCATCAACTCAATTCTATTTCTACAATTTCTCTCTCGTTAAAATGTGATTTTTAAACTTTAACCGTAATCACACTGCTAACCCTAACCTTAAATTACGCGACCAAAAAGCAAATGTTTGTTTTCATTTTGGCATTAATACATATCAGTTTGCAAACACACACACACACACACACAGTTGAAGTCGGAAGTTTACATACACCTTAGCCAAATATATTTAAACAATTGTTTTTCACATTTAATCCTAGTAAAAAATCCCTGTTTTAGGTCAGTTAGGATCACCCCTTTATTTTAAGAATGTGAAATGTCAGAATAATAGTAGAGAGAATGATTTATTTATTTATTTCATAACATTCCCACTGAGTCAAAAGTTTACATACACTCAATTAGTATTTGGTAGCAATGTCTTTAAATTGCTTAACTTGGGTCAAACGTTTTGGGTAGCCTTCCACAAGCTTCCCACAATAAGTTGGGTGAATTTTGGCCCATTCCTCCTGACAGAGCTGGTGTAACTGAGTCAGGTTTGTAGGCCTCCTTGCTCGCACACGCTTTTTCAGTTCTGCCCACACATTTTCTATAGGATTGAGGTCAGGGCTTAGTGATGGCCACTTCCAATACCTTGACTTTGTTGTCCTTAAGCCATTTTGCCACAACTCTGGAAGTATGCTTGGGGTCATTGTCCATTTGGAAGACCCATTTGCGACCAAGCTTTAACTTCCTGACTGATGTCTTGATGTTGCTTCAATATATCCACATCATTTTCCATTCTCATGATGCCATCTATTATGTGAAGTTCACCAGTCCCTCCTGCAGCAAAGCACCCCCACAACATGATGCTGCCACCCCCGAGCCTCACGGTTTGGATGGTGTTCTTTGGCTTGCAAGTGTCCCCCTTTTTCCTCCAAACAAACGATGGTCATTATGGGCAAACAGTTCTATTTTTGTTTCATTAGACCAGAGGACATTTCTCCAAAAAGTACGATCTTGGTCCCCATGTGCAGTTGCAAACCGTAGTCTGGCTTTTTAATGGCGGATTTAGAGCAGTGACTTCTTCCTTGCTGAGCAGCCTTTCAGGTTATGTCGATATAGGACTCGTTTTACTGTGGATATAGATACTTTTGTACCTGTTTCCTCCAGCATCTTCACAATGTCCTTTGCTGTTGTTCTGGGATTGATTTGCACTTTTTACACCAAAGTACGTTAATCTCTTGGAGACAGAACGTGTCTCCTTCCTGAGCTGTATGATGGCTGCGTGGTCCCATGGTGTTTATACTTGCGTACTATTGTTTGTACAGATGAACATGGTACCTTCAGGCATTTGGAAATTGCTCCCAAGGATGAACCAGACTTGTGGAGGTCTAAAAAAAAATTCCTGAGGTCTTGGCTGATTTTCTTTTGATCTTCCCATGATTTCAAGCAAAAAGGCACTGAGTTTGAAGGTAGGCCTTGAAATACATCCACAGGTACACCTCCAATTGACTCAAATTATGTCAATAAGCCTGTCAGAAGCTTCTAAAGCCATGACATCATTTTCTGGAATTCCCAAGCTGGTTTAAAGGCACAGTCAACTTAGTGTATGTAAACTTCTGACCCACTGGAATTGTGGTACAGTGAATTATAAATTAAATAATCTGTCTGTAAACAATTGTTGGAAAAGTTACTTGTCACGCACAAAGTAGATGTCCTAACCGACTTGCCAAAACTATAGTTTGTTAACAAGAAATTTGTGGAGTGGTTGAAAAACGAGTTTTAATGACTCCAACCTAAGTGTATGTAAACTTCCAACTGTATATACCAGGCGGTGTCAGAGGAAGGCCCAAAAAAATGATCTAAGACTCCAGTCACCAAAGTCAGTGTTCTCTCTGCTACCGCACGGAAAGCGCTACCGGAGCACCAAGACTAGGACCAAAAGGCTCCTTAACAGCTTCTACCCCCAAGCCATAAGACTGCTGAACAATTATTAAAATGGCCATCTGGACTATTTACATTTACACCCCACATCTCCCCTTTGTTTTTACACTGCTGCTACTCGCCGTTTATTATCTATGCATAGTCACTTTACAAATTACTTTAACTAACCTGTACCCCGCACATTGACCCTTCTTCCTTAATATTATGTCATTTTCTTGTTACTTTTATATATATATATATATATATATATTTTTTTATTTTTATTTTTTCATATTTTCTTAACTCTATTTCTCAAGTTGCATTGTTGCTTAAAAGGGCCTGTAAGTAAGAATTTCACAGTAAGGTCTACACCTGTTGTATTCAAAGCATGTGACAAATAAGATTTGATTTGACCATGTTCCCAGTTGTCTTGAAATCATCATTATTACCATGGTTACCACAGCCACAAACTCCGTCTATTTCTACAATTTATCTAATTAAATTCCGATTTTAAACCTAACCTTAACCACACTGCTAACCTTAAATGAATATTAAAACAAACAAAAAAATACGATATACACTTTAGACTTTGGCTGTGGTAACTAGTGACTACCTCACATATAGAACAATGAGCCTAGTTATTGGGTTAGTCATCCCTGAACAGGATAACGACGCGAACAAAGCACAGCGTTTCTAACGGTGCGTTCAACACAACTGGTGACAAATCATCACTGAACAGGATAACGACGCGACCAAAGCACAGCGTTTCTAACGGTGCGTTCAACACAACTGGGGACAAATCATCACTGAACAGGATAACGACGCGACCAAAGCACAGCGTTTCTAACGGTGCGTTCAACACAACTGGGGACAAATCATCACTGAACAGGATAACGACGCGACCAAAGCACAGCGTTTCTAACGGTGCGTTCAACACAACTGGGGACAAATCATCACTGAACAGGATAACGACGCGACCAAAGCACAGCGTTTCTAACGGTGCGTTCAACACAACTGGGGACAAATCATCACTGAACAGGATAACGACGCGACCAAGCACAGCGTTTCTAACGGTGCGTTCAACACAACTGGGGACAAATCATCACTGAACAGGATAACGACGCGACCAAGCACAGCGTTTCTAACGGTGCGTTCAACACAACTGGGGACAAATCATCACTGAACAGGATAACGACGCGACCAAGCACAGCGTTTCTAACGGTGCGTTCAACACAACTGGGGACAAATCATCACTGAACAGGATAACGACGCGACCAAGCACAGCGTTTCTAACGGTGCGTTCAACACAACTGGGGGGGAACAATACGAGGTCAAATGAAAAAGCAGTGAAGTCGGACATGTCCGAGTTGTTTTGGACGCGTCAGAAATACTAACGGTAGGGCGCCTCTGCGTTAACGTTCCGTATTTCCGTCGGCGAGTCGACATTCTTCGTACGTTTTTAGAAGCTGTCTCAGTTTGTGTGGTCAGTAAGTTTACAGGACTGTCAAACGACACTTTTTATATTTTCCTACGAGAACCTGAAGAAATACCGCAAACAAAATAGACACAATCGGATACACTTAAAGTTTTGACGGACGGTAAGTGTGTTTTTGTGCGCAATGGCCGTGTAAGAAACGTTAACCTGTGACGACCCATAACGTCTAGCCAGGCCTAGTTAGTTAGCTCGTCAACTTACATTTGTTGAAACATCATCCTAGCAATCCTATGCAAGTACTCACGTTTTAAATTGAGATAAAGGAAAATGTTTAAATTAAACGTTAGCGAAATAAAAGTGACTAAGTTATAGTAAACCTCCATGACTAAGTTATAGTAAACCTCCATGACTAAGTTATAGTAAACCTCCATGACTAAGTTATAGTAAACCTCCATGACTAAGTTATAGTAAACCTCCATGACTAAGTTATAGTAAACCTCCATGACTAAGTTATAGTAAACCTCCATGACTAAGTTATAGTAAACCTCCATGACTAAGTTATAGTAAACCTCCATGACTAAGTTAATTGCATGGGGTTCGTTTTGAATTAAGAACATGCACTATTAAATGAAATACATGTGTTGCTCCATGAAGCACTTAATCCACACGTTGTTGGTTTACTTCATGGCCAAAAACATTTTAATATAATTTAGTAACGGAGCATTTGCTAAATTCAATCTTACCCCATGCAACTAAACATGGACGTTTAAGAGGTGTTGTCTGTCTTCCTAGCCGGGAATTGAGGAAATATCGCCAAGTAAAGGTCAAAAACCCAAAACGTGCACCCAGGGGGCCCATGACCGATTTTGTGATACCCTGCTTTACTCTACCTACTGTGGCTGCATTCCAAACACTTCAAAGACGCACCCTATCCGCTCAGCCCTCAAATTAAGTGGACACTTCTGATGACGTGTCATTACGTCTGACGAGTATACACTTGCAGGGTGAGGGAGGAAGAAATTACTTTTTAAATGGACCTCCCTTGCCGGGAAATTCGTTAATCCCGCGATGATTGTGTTTTCAGCCTAAGGGTACCTTGTGCTTGCTTTATATGCGTTACAGTCAATTATGATTGCATGTTTACTTACGTTTTCTATATAATTAGAAATATATGCCTACTGTATGATAACTAGCAAATTAATTAGCTAACTAACTTTAGCCTGTCTAGCTGGAACTTCTGAAGGAAAATGTTATATTTCTACAATTTCCAAAAGCTAACCAAACAAAAACATCATTACTTTTACGAGACGTGTTTGAGCGGTCATGTGCATTAGTAGCACAATTTCTAACTTATTTACATTTGTTTTTACTTACACTTGTATGTTGACTTCTTCATATTGACGATGAGGTTTTAAGTTTCGTCTGACTTTTCTTAGCGAATCGCAAATTGAATTATGGGACGTTTCAGGCCCCGAAGTGAACATAATTGTACACTCGCAATCTCGGATCAAAAACAAGGGCTGAGGGGCTTACGTAGTGAACTTCCCTCGTTTGGACCGACATCCAAGATGTTGACGGGTATTCCCCCTAGGGCAGAAGGCCAGGGTAAGTGGACGAGGGTGTATATTTTATGAGTTTGAAACGCAGCCTGTGTATGGCGGTATGGAATCATTCCCAAATCACTGTGTGTAGCTACTGGCTAGCTATATTCTCAGACAATATTTTGGCGCCTAGATGCAGCAAAGACCCACACAAATACAGTGGTGGAAAAAGTACAAAAATTGTTATAAACAAAAGTAACAGTCAGTATCTGGTGTGGCCACCAGCTGCATTAAGTACTGCAGTGCATCTCCTCCTCATGGACTGCACCAGATTTGCCCGTTCTTGCTGTGAGATGTTAGCCCACTCTTCCGCCAAGGCACCTGCAAGTTCCCGGACATTTCTGGGGGGAATGGCCCTAGCCCTCACCCTCCGATCCAACAGGTCCCAGACAGGAAAATGGTCTACGCGCTCAAAATGTAACGAGTACTTTTGGGTGTCAGGGAAAATGTAAGGAGTAAATTGTACCATTATTTTTCTTTTAGGAATGTAGTAAAGTAAAAGTTGTATTATGTATTAAAGTACAGATACCCCCCCAAAATACTTAAGTAGTACTTTTAAATGTTTTTACTCTACTGCACAGATATGACGAGGATGTCGCCAACAACTTATTCATTAGGGATGGTAATTTTAGTTCGCTTATATTTATCAGGAGCATGTTCTTTAGAACCTAAGGCAAGCCTTGCCACAAACAGACACAGCAATAAAGAACACATTAGCTAGCTGACTAGATGCAACTTGTTAATGCAACATTTTTGGATCACAAGAACATGTTCCTGATTTTTATATTTGGTAAAGGAAACATGCATGGCCTCAAGACAGAAGGCCCTTCCAAATGGCGATTGAGATATTGGAGGGAATCTGAAGAATAGGCCTAATTTATTCACTGAACAGGACACAATGCTCAAATATTTATTTCATTGCTAATCTGTTGAAACTCAACAGATTCATTAAACAGACCTAATTAAAAACAATGTTACTAGTCAATGCCTTTTACTTTTTGTGTATCCTCACAGATAATCCAGTCCAGACGAAGAGGTCATTCAAACACCGGTGTGGAGGTGCACACCTCAATTTGTCCTTTTGAAAGTCACTTGACTTTGTTGAAACGATACATTTTAAACCGAGTCCCTACGAAGACACGAGCTCAGAGAATGGGGATAGTACAGTCGGATTAGAGCTTGATGGTTTATTTGGAATCGACAAGTTAAACTGGACATTTGAGAAGGATGCGGTCTCCCCTCTTTTCGACATTGGATTGACCCGAATTAGGCGTGGGTGACACAACAGATCAAGATTTTGGAATCGGTGCGTCCAGGACACCATCGCCAGAAGGAATGTCTGCTGGTCAGAAAAGGAAGTGGAGAGATCACCCGTCTGGGCGCATGATCAACAAGAACGCCATCGCTGCAAGAATGAATCGTCTGAAAAAGAAGGAATACGTCAATGGAGAATATAGTCGGGTCTCTGTCGTCAGAAAACCACACACTTAAACAGGAAAACGTCCAATTGAATAAGAGGGCAGAAGACTTGGAAGATGAGTCGAGGTACCTGAGAGCTGTGTTGGCCAACGAGAGCATGTTAGCCCAGCTGTTGTCAAGGCTGAGCGGTGTGAACGGCATGAAATTATCTTCCTCACTTTTCCAGGAGTCCAACAAGAACGAAGACCACGATTATGCCTTGCCTAGGAAACTTGTGAAGATGGAGAAGGAGACCTCTGGTGGCGTCTGTCTGCACAAGGACAAGAACCACGTCTCAGTGGAGTTCTGCACTAAGTGTGCGGAGAGTGCAAACGCATCACTCAAAATGTAGGGTCAAGTACTTTTATCTGTTTTCAGATGTTGAGCCTGAACCTGATTTTAACTTCAGAGTAAAAAATATCAGGGGAATTTATGAACACTTAAATGTTTTGAGATCATTTCTTAAGAAATGTTGAATGAGCATGTGTGAAATCTTATGAAACCAATGATATAAGAACACGTTACTCGTTAAACCTTGTTGCCAGTTTTCTTCTAGGTGATGATTGTTCTACCGTGCTGGATGAATGGGTTACAGAACATCCCTGTCTGCTTGGCTCCGTGGTAAGGATCTCTTAACAAGAAAAGCTGATGATTTGATACGTTCTCAGATGTTCTTCAAGGTTATTTCAAGTTTTAAATTAACTTTCGGTATACACTGGAACATATGTTTCTGTTAGTTTGAGTTGAGTAATTACTTTAATTTATATCCAACTTTTCTTTTATTAAGCTCTATGCATTAAGAATCTGTAAATATGTACCTGATTTCACTCCCAAATATAAAGAAATGGGGGCTTTTTGAATTTAGCAGTCAAGTTTTAATGGAATTTAAGAAAAAAATAAATGGAGTACGGTGATGTTTCGCAAAGAGTTTTTTTAGTAGAAGATTATTAGTTCATACTGGCTCTCAAACCAGAATGCGTATGGAAAAAAATAATAATATATATAGTAGGTTACCACGGTTTGGTTAGAAATGGTCTCTTTGTGAAACGTCACTATCCTGCTGAAGGATGTTTTCATTTAGCGCCCCTATTTTTCTTTATTGCCAAAGTGGATTCTGCGGTCGGGGGAAGCTGAAGAGGCGGGACCCGCTGCTGCCAACTTGGCCTGATATTTTTTTTTTTTTAAAAGGTAGTATAACAAATAGTGTAAGTGACTACATTTTACCAGTATCCCACCACACCTTTTGAAAAAAGTAGTGAATTTAGAATATTGTGGATGACAAGTGTTCCACTACCTATCGCATTGACAGAGGTCGTATAATAGTTTCTGCACAAGTTTAACGTGACTTGTGTTGACACTTTTGAATGTAACCCAGTTGTAAAAGTATATTTTATTATTGATGTGGTAATCCTGATAGAAATGGACTTCACCAATGTTGTATAAACTGAGTCAGTATGTCTTCAAGAATTATGTATAATACCAGATTTTGTGCCAAAATCTCTAAACGAGAGAGCAATGTTTAAGGAAGTTTGGTTTTTTGATAAAGGAATTGACAATAAATCTTATTTTGATTATACATGCTTCAGTTATGGATTTTGTCTTGAATGTTGCTATATGTAATTGATAATGATCTTATTTTCTCTTTTAAAACAGAAAGCTTTCTCTGCAGACAAAGATCTATCAATTCCTCAACAAAATGGGGAATTGGTAATGGTTCCCAAACACGTGAGGCTTCATTTGAGTGGACAGCTCAAAGCATATTGTATGTGCATACGCCTACACGTCAGGTGTACTTGTTTTTAACATAATGCTGACGCATTTAGGTTTAATGTAATAGTTCACTCGTAAATTGGCTTCAGGTGTTTTTAGACCTCAAAATTAGTTTAATTATTGACTGTTTAAAGTTATTGACTGAATAAGTTAATGTCTAGCTATATGCCTGAAGCACAAATTTAATAGAACAGACAGGTGCTGTTCAAAATGATAAATATAAGTCATTTTGGATAGCACTTATCTTTCCCGTTAATTTGGAGTTGTGGCATATAGTAGGATTTACACACCTGGCAGCGTAGGCCATTGACTCTTTTTGACAGACCACTTGAGGTCTGAATGTCCAACAAATAATGTAAAGAACTGTCACTCAAACGTTTGTCAAGCTGGATGGCATGGCAGTGAATATATTTAATGTGAAGTATCCACAAAGCTTTACTTGGCATTTTGTATCTGAAAAATGGTTAGCTAAATACACACATTAACTTTGTTAAAGGTACAATCCATAGTTTATTTTTCAGCCAAATGGCAGACCCAAATACTTGATTTGATATAAAGCTGAAGGATGGGTTGGAGAAATGTTATGTAACCACCTTTAAATTAATAGATATGCAAGAAAAGACTTGACAGTACATAAGATCAAAATCATCGTTTTTCAAATACTACGTTTAAAACAACCTTATATTTTGGGAAAAACAGTTGTACTAAGCTCATTGGGCATTATAAGTTATATTATTCCAAGTATCAGTGGGTACATATTGATATGCGGTGTGTGCCCCAAAGTCACAGGTCATACATGGCATCCAAGGCCACTTACTTGGTCATGCAAACTAAAGTTTTATTTTTATTTAGACTGGCATATTTAGCCAGAGAAGGCATATATGGTGTAAAATGTCTGTTTATTAACACTATAAGTTCAAAATATGCTTTAAACTAATCATTTTCATGTGGACAGTCACTACATGCATCCATAGCGCCTATGAATTTTGAGTGGTTACATTTCTCCAGCCCTGTGATCCCGCACCATTTTTTGCAAACTAAGTGGTGGGGCTGCTGTTGACTGAAAATATGTGTTGTGTCTTTTTAAAGGATAAGTTTGGTATATAAGACCTAACAGTTAAATGGTGTCTCGCACTGAAAGTGCAATGTGTCATTTGGATTTCTGTAAAACAGCCACTTTAAACTTTAGCCACTGCTAACCAAAAGTCAATGGGGGTGATGGTGGTTCCCCCAAAAGATGTTTTCTACACTGGTCAAATTGAGAATCCATTAATTTGATATAGGCCGACTAACTTTAATCAAAACTATCCTCAGCTAATATTTAGATTTGGCCAATTTACTAGCAGGTCAACCAGCCAATGCCCATTATACATGTTGATATCAGTATACAAAGCAAATGTTTCTCATCAAGTATGTTGCTTGACATTGATAACTAAATGTTATGCTATTTTGACTGGATCGCAATTGGATCATATTTGCTTTGTTTATCAGTTGCATTACCCTAGGATATGACATTTTCAAACCTTTTCCCATGTCGGGCCACTCAAAAAAAAAGTATAATATTCCACACCTGATGGAGAGTCAAAGTCACCATTATTAGTCAGTTGTACAACCAAATGCCTTCAACCGAAATGTGTCTTCCGCATTTAACCCAACCCCTCTGAATCAGAGAGGTGCGGGGGGCTGCCTTAATCGACATCCACGTCTTCAGCGCCCGGGGAACAGTGGGTTAACTGCCTTGTTCAGGGGCAGAACGACAGATTTTTACCTTGTCAGCTCGGGGATTTGAACTTGCAACCCTCCGGTTACAAGTCCAACGCTCTAACCACTAGGCTACCTGCCGATGGTCTTATGAGCATGTTGAATGCTTGTTTTTGATGACCTTTGTGTTAAAAGAACATCCAATTTAGGACCCGTTATCAGTTTGTGCATTTTAACACACAGCTATGAGGTATTTAAACAAACAAAGAAACAACCATTTCATTGCGATCCTGATTCGGAGGTTTAACTTCCTATCACTAAAATTGGCTCATGCGTCACAAATTAATTTCAAAAATAACCTTTTGATTTCAAATGTGTGATATGCCAAGTTAAAACATTCAAAATGCAGAACTGTTGTACAACCTGATAATCACTAATTCTAATGGAAATTAAAGCGTGCATTAAGGTATAACATATGTACAGTGCCTTAAAGTATTCATACCCTTTAGTTCACTTTTTGTGTTACAACCTGGATTAAATAGATTTCTCACCATCTACACAAAATACCCCATAATGACAATATATCTAAATTAAATACAGAACTCTCAATTACTTAAGAATTCACATCCCAGAGTCAATACTTTGTAGAAGCACCTTTGGCAGCGATTTACAGCTGAGTCTTTCTGGGTTTGTCTCTTAAGAGCTTTCCACACCTGGATTGTTTTGCCTATTTTTTTATTCTTTAAATTCTCCAAGCGCTGTCAAATTGGTTGTTGATCATTGCTAGACAACCATTTTCAGGTTTTGCTGTAGTTTTGATTTAAATCTAACTCAGCCACTCTCGGTAAGCAACTCCAGTGTAAATTTGGCCTTGTTTTTTTAGGTTATTGTCCTTCTGAAATGTGAATTCATCTCCCAGTGTCTGGTGGAAAGCAGATTGAACCAAGTTTTTCTCTAGAATTTTGTCTGTGCTTAGAAATGGAATGGAGCTTTTTGGGGGGGTTTTCGGGCAAAACTCTGCAGTTCATAACAATTACAAGCATACCTATAACATGATGCTTATATACAGTGGTAGTCAGTTGTATTGGATTTGCCCAAAACATAACTTTACTCAGGACAAAAAGTTAATTGTTTTGTCAATTTTTTTGCAGTATTACTTTAGTGCCTTGTTGCAAACAGGATGCATGTTTTGGAATATTTTTTATTCTTTACAGGCTTCCACTTTTTCACTCTGTCAATTAAATCCAATAACATTCTATTAGTCACATACGTGTTTAGCAGATGTTATTGTTGGTGTATCGAAATGGTTGTGCTTCTAGTTCCCGACAGTGCAGCAATATCTAACAATTTCACAACATATACACACAAATCTAAGGAATGTTAAAAATATATAAATATATGGACGAGCAATGTCAGAGCGACATAGACTAAGATACTGTATTCTATACTATTCTACTGTATATACATATGAGATGAGTAATGCAAGATATGTAAACATTAAAGTGACTAGTGTTCCATTTATTAAGTTAGTATTGTGCAGTAACTACAATGTTGTTGATCCATTCTCAGTTCTCCTATCACAGCCATTGAACTTTTTTCAAGTCACCATTGGCCTCATGGTGAAATCCCTGAGTGGTTTCCTTCCTCTCCGGCAACTGAGTTAGGAAGGACGCCTGTATCTTTGTAGTGACTGGTTGTATTGATACACCATCCAACGTGTAATAACTTCACCAAGCTCAGAGATATTCAATGTCTTTTTATTTTTACCCATCTACCAATAGGTGCCATTCTTTGCGAGGCATTGGAAAACCTCCCTGGTCTGTGGTTGAATCTGTTTGAAATTCCTGACGACTGAGGGACCTTACAGATAATTGTATGTGTGGGGTACAGAGATGAGGTTAGCTATTCTAAAAATGTGTTCAACACTATTACACAGAGTGAGTCCATGCAACTTATGTGACCTGTTAAGCAAATGTGTACTCCTGAACTTATTTAGGCTTGCCATAACAAAGGGGTTGAATACTTATTGATTTAATACCTTTCATCCTTTTTCATTTAAATTTGTAAACATTTTGAAAAACATATTTCCACTTTGATATTATGGGGTATTGTGTGTATGCCAGTGACCAAAAACATCAATTAATCCACTTTAAATTTAGGCTAATGCAACAAAATGTGCAATAAGTCAAGGTGTGTGAACACTTTCTGAAGGCCCTGTTGAACTAGGTGTGTGATTTGCTGTGGTTGCACATCCAAGGCAGCATTTTACAAGTTAATTGCAGGTAAATTAATCTGTGGGTTGGAATCCTGTCTACCAATTTCAGTGAAGACATATCATGCTTAATTGTCCCTAGGAGGTTATTAAACTAGTTTTCATATGGTTATGACAACACACTGAACATGCAACACCGTAAATAACCCTGTAAGGTGTTCCTTGTTTAACAGGCAAACGTATTGCAATGTTACAGATAGAGCTGATGTGAATCCTTTGTCTACATGCCAGGCCTGTTTTGTTCTACATAATATATGAGCGTTCCACTACATAGTGCTCCGATGAAGGCAGCCGTTCATACCACCTGGGGGCCTCCAACTAAAATGTAAACAAGGGAAAATATGCATCCTATTATGTTTTCACAATGCAAATAGCTCTTTATAGATACTTGGGGAAAATCGTAAGAACATAGGTCTACTGGTAAAATGCATGGGGTACACTGGGCTAAATGGGATTTAGGATTTAAATGATATTTGTAGTGCTCAAGGAATATCAACACGAGGGGAGGATTTATTTTGAATGTATAATTTGACAGGATAATTGTAGAGCTAAGACGGTTGTGCATCTCATTAAGATAAGGCACATTCTTCAAAATCAAGGTTGGTCTTTAGACTAGCTCTGAGTGAGAACTGTGTGTGTGTGTGTGTGTGTATACACAGTGCATTCAGAGAGTATTCAGACCCCTTCTCCACATTGTTACATTACAGCCTTATTCTAAAATGGATAAAAAATGTCCCCCTCAAATCTACACACACTACCCCATAATGACAAAGCGAAAACGGATTTACAAATGTTTGCAAATTTATTAAAAAAAACACCTTATGTACATAAGTATTCAGACCCTTTGCTATGAGACTTGAAATTGAGCTCAGGTGCATCCTGTTTCCATTGAACATCCTTGATGTTTCTACAACTTGCAGTCCATCTGTGGTAAATTCAACTGATTGGACATGATTTGTAAAGGCACCCACCTGTCTATATAAAAAGGTCCCACAGTTGACAGCGCATGTCGGAGCAAAAACCAAGCCATGAGGTCGAAGGAATTATCCGTAGAGCTCCGAGACAGGATTGTGACTAGGCACAGATCTGGGGAAGGGTACTGACATATTACTGCAAAGCATGGTGGTGGCAACATGCTGTGGGGATGTTTTTCAGCGGCAGGGACTGGGAGACTGGTCAGGATCAAGGGAAAGATGAACAGAGCAAAGTACAGAGAGATGAAAAGTGCTCCAGAGCACTCAGGACCTCAGACTGGGACGAAGGTTCGCCTTCCAACAGGACAACAACCCTAAACACACAGCCAAGACAACGCAGGAGTAGCTTCGGGACAAGTCTCTGAATATCCTTGAGTGGCCCAGCCAGAACCTGGACTTGAACCCAATCAAACATCTCTGGAGAGACCTGAAAATAGCTGTGCAGCGGCGCTCCCCATCCAACCTGACAGAGCTTGAGAGGATCTGCAGAGAAGAATGGGAGAAAATCCCCAAATACAGGTGTGCCAAGCTTGTACCGAAGACGACTCGAGGCTGTAATCGCTGCCAAAGATGCTTCCAAGTACTGAGTAAAGGGTATGAATACTTATGCAAAAATGTCTACACCTGTTTTTGTTATCGTTGCAGTGTGAACGCTGCCATCCACTTGAAATTACAATTATGAATGGGCCTCTACTCCTTTTGCGATACAGCCGTAAACGACCTCATTACAAACATTTCAATCTGTAGTGCCCCCATTGGTTTGGTTTTGCCCTTTGACATTGCATATAAAGTAGAGGATACAAATATTATTTATTCGAAGCGATAGCATTGATATAATATAGTCATTGACATTATGATTATCCAGATGTTTTGTACATGTAATTCAAGGGACTGAAGAAAATAGAAAATACAGAACATTTTAGGTTTGTTTTGAAAAACCTTTTTAATCCTGAAGCTCCTCGCCATTTGAGATGGACAACTGAATCAACTTCAAGTAGCTGTCAAAGTGTCTGGAGCTTAGGTAGGTTCCGAAGAACACCTGTAGCACTATCACCACGCCCATTTTCCTCAAGACGGGTTGGGTAATGTTCATCCAAAAGCGGAGGACGTTTCCCTTTTCTGGCAATGGCGCAGTGTTGTACCTGTCAGATAATTACAAGTGGCATAATTAGGCAAAATCAAGGTCAGCCAAGCATCTCGATGAAACTTCAACCGACTGCAAAGAGTCGCACATACCTGGTTGCAAGGCCTGCATTCACAGGCAAAGCCAACAGAATAGGATATACGCCGGCACCAACTGCGCCGACAAGGGCACCTCTCATCAGGACACAGGTTGGACAGTTAAGGTCACCTGAAATTAGGTTTAAGAATATCAGAAACAATTAAAATATTGTCAAAAACTGCAACTGAAACAATTAAAAACACTCACCAGACAATAATGGTTTGGATACAGCTACATTATACATGGCCACTGTTGTCAAGAATGGTAGGACAGCCATTGGGAGATTTGATGAAAAACGCCCTTGAGTGACATTCAGTGCTCTCCTGTATAAGCTGTTGGCAATCAGTCCTGCAAATGCCCCGTTGCCTCCCAGGTACATGGGGCCATAGGTGAAGATTTTCCTGTAGAACAGTGATATTTCATAGGTTGTTAATGTTATGAGAGCATAAATGCAAAAGGCTGTCAATTACAAATAGGGCTGTCTAGGCAATGAAAACATGTCTAGGCTATAGAGATGGATGGACTCGTCTTTGTCCCTTCTGCCATTAGAAGGGTTGGTTGTTTAGCAACAAAAAACAGATGTTGCTCAACTATGCTTCAGGAAGCTTACGTTCCCCATCACTGAGCAATCTGGCCATCCAGAATCACAACACATGGACTTCTGTGCCATAGAAGCGTGCACATAGTTTGTTTAGTTGTTAGCTAACCCAGGGTTTCTCAAACTCACCCAGGTGGGGCCCCAGAACAAAGTTTGGGAAACCCTGAGCTGACCCATCAAAAGCGTCTGTGACCGCTTCAATGGCGCTGCCCATGCTATCTCCATTTTGAAGTAGTACATTTTCTTCTTCAAGATTGGCTGATCCCTCCTGATGAACTGGTTGGACATGACTCCAACGGTCACCTGGAGGGAGCAGCCAGTTGACTACATTAAAAGAGTCAAAGCCCTCTGTGGCGCTGTCCATGCTAACAGGGCATTTTGGCCACTAGAGGCCTCTATCATTCTCTATGGCATAGGCCTACGTACCTGTCAAGTTCAGGTAACCTTTCGAAATTTTCCGCCATCATTTTAATGATCAGAGCTCTGGGAACTGTGCTGCTGGTGCCTTTCTGTACAACGACATTGCTGTTTTCTGACATCTCCAGCAAGATTCCCCTGCAATGCATGACCACATTTAAAAAAATGTCACTGTCTATCAATACATGTAGGCTATCATTGACAGGGCTGAGTGGACGTGTATGCAACACGTTCGATAAGACTGCTAACTTTACCTAGCCAACATTACATGTTGATAAAACCCCGTCCAAGTACCCTAGTTCAGAGAGCAAAACATGGATATTATTAAATCACGATTACACTGGAATAACGCCCGTCTATGTATTGCTGTACAGTCGAGTATTCCGTCCTTACCTTGGCGAGGTTTCAGCTCTAATGTAGTTAATGTGCTGGAAACGTTTCGCTGTTTCAATATTTTCTTCTGTATCATTATTTAGTGAAGGGCGCAGCCATTTGAAACCACGTGTACCAGAATGAACTCTGAACCTTTCACAACACATGCTATTGGTTAGTACTCCCGAGGCGGGACAAAAAGCGCCGCCACGCCATTGGACGTAACGTCGTGTCAATCAAGGTGTAGCAGGTAAAACACACCTCTCCGTTGCTAAGCTAAAACTGGTACTGATGCTGCTGTCCACTCCGTGGCTGTAGATTTGGAAATAAAAACGTGGGGATGTGACACAGTTGCCAAAAGAACAGCAAATAAAGAGGACGAGGAAGTTCCAGATATTTCGCAAAGAATATATGAAATGTGTAAAATAGACGGGTTATTGCAGAGACATACGTTTTACAGCAAGATCAGCCGGTATTGTCCTACAGACGCGTTCGCACTGACATCAGGAAAGGCTATCGTTAATCAACCGCTTTGCAAACTCCCGGTTTCACTGTCCAGGCTTTCCTTTTAGCTAGCCTGGCTGGTTGTGCAACAACGATGCATGTGTCGGCGAGCATTGGGTTCGTTTCAGTTTGTGAATGGTTGAATAGACTTGGGCTATAAAGCATGTCGTTATCCTAAATCAAAGGAAGATGACGGAGAATCACGCCAGCTACATAACCTTAGCTAACTGAGTTGGATGGAGCCCATCAATTTGATTCGTGGTGGTATGACTTGCAATACATTTTGGCCAGCTAATGTTATGTATTTTTGATAGCCATAGATATCTGCACACCTGGTTCGTTTAACTAATTGGGCCACCCCAAATTCATAGAAAAACATATTAGGCTGAGTAATTGCTGCAAGGTAGCCTAATTAAACTTCATGTGCTTTTAGTGTTAGGCTGCAAATAGGCGGCTACCCCTGCTCATTTCATTATATAGCGGGGTTTTTTCACGTGCTAAAATATCCAATGGTTACATATTTCACTCTGCCGATTAACCTTACCGCACCTTGAACGTTTCTTTGAACTGCCATTGGTTTTGTTTTTAAATCTCCAGGTCATCACATGGGAGCGCCATTAACTCAATGCCAGCATCAAACTGCAAGGACAGTGACAGAAACGCGGAAAATCTCGCTGAGCCCGGGCTCAAGAAAAGTTAGTCAATTGAGGGAATATACCGAGCGACCACTTAGCCTAGGCTATAGTTAATGTCCATGACATTATATTATGCCCTGACAACTGTCTGTGCGGGAACATCAGAACACCTTCATCGGAACCATAGCCCACACAAGCTACAGACAAGACCCTTTTCACAGGACATCAGAAAATAGGAGGATTTGTCATTTTTATTTATTTATTAACTTCAACACTTTCGGGCTGAATGCATCACGGCGAAGCATTGGTCATCTTTGCTGAAGATTAACTTAACAAGCATGCCGAGCTACATTGCCAGTATAGTTTTTGTTTGTGGCCTGTTTTGCCCTATGCTATAGTCTATTGTTTTAGACTGTAGGCTAGCCTACTGATTCTGTTGGAGCAAAAGCCTATAGCTTTCAAAACTGAACTTAAGGGAGAACACACGTTATAGCACAACTGATTCACCAATGATGTGGTTTCCTACCTAGCGGTTACCACTACCGGAAACTTTTAATGATGCACTGAATATAACTTATAGCAGGAGTAAATCACCATACGGATCCAGGATTCAACTATGCCTGTAAGGAAAAAAGGTGAGCAGAAACGTAGTTTGCACAGCAGGTGCCTCATCACTAAGCAGCCACAAGTGAAAAAACAGTGTCTCTTTGTCATTCAGCAGTTCTAGAATGATGTTAATTGTTTAATTAACTTAGGACCCACACCTGTGTGGAAGCACCTGCTTTCAATATATTTACAATCTCATTTACTCAAGTGTTTCCTTTTATTTTGACAGTTACCTGTAGTTTATTATAGATAGGAATATTGGGTAACAAACACTTTTTGTAACTTTCACGAATAAGCATTTATAAATATTTTAAGTACTAGGCCTAATACGGTGCATTCGGAAAGTATTCAGACCACTTTACTTTTCCCACGTTTTGTTACGTTACAGCCTTATTCTAAAATGGATTACATTTGTTTTCCTCATCAATCTATACCTAATACCCCATAATGACAAAACGACAACAGGTTTAGAAATGTGTTGCATATGTATTAAAAATAAACCGATAACTTATTTACACACAATCCTGTCTCAGAGCTCTACGGACAATTCCTTTGACACTCATGGCTTGGTTTTTGCTCTGACGTGCATTGTCAACTGTGGGACCTTTTTATATAGACAGGTGTGTGCCTTTCCAAATCATGTCCAATCAGTTGAATTTACCACAGGTGGACTCCAATCAAGTAGTAGAAACATCTCAAGGATGATCAATGGAAACAGTATGCAACTGAGCTCAATTTCGAGTCTCATAGCAAAGGGTCTGAATACTACGTAAAGAAGGTATCTGTTTTTTATTTTTTTAAATTGCAAACATTTCTTAACCTGTTTTTGCTTTGTCATTATGGTGTATTGTGTGTAGATTGATGAGGAAAAAAAATATTTAATCCGTAATGTAACAATGTGGGAAAAGGTCAAGGGGTCTGAATACTTTCCGAGTGCGCTGTAATTCCTCATTTCTAAAGCATGTATAAGTTATACAGCATTTATACTTATTTGTAAGAATTTATGAAGCCTTATTCATTAAAGTGATGATGGCATTATTTTAATTGAATATTGCAGGGAATAGCCTTATACATAAGGCCTATCGTGGATAATGGAGATAAACACTAGACATAGTTGGGCTGGAAGTTATGGGAATTGTGCGATCATATTCAGTAAAGGATTTTTTTATATCCTTTTTATACATGGTGATTGTAGTGTAAGTTCAGTCCACAAAGCTACTCCATATAAATAGATGTGTAATGAGGCGTGTCCTGGCGTGACCTCAGGTGGTCACAGCCACTGGTCTGTAATTGTGCAGCACTAAAAAATAAATGCTGTCTGAGTTGTTCAACTGTACTGTACAATGAAAGTCATGGAAGAGGCCTCCAGAGTGGTGCAGTGGTCTAAGGTACTGCATCACGGTGCTGGCTGTGCCACTAGAGATTCTGGGTTAGAGTCCATGGCTCTGTCGCAGCCGGCCGTGACCGGGAGACCCACGGGGCGGCGCACAATTGTCCCAGCGTCGTCCGGGTTAGGGGGAGGGTTTGGCCGGCAGGGAGGTCCTTGTCCCATCGCGCACTAGCGACTCCTGTGGCGGGCAGGGTGCAGTGCACGCTGACACCATTGCCTAGGTGTACAGTGTTTCCTCCAACACATTGGTGTGGCTGGCTTCCCGGGTTAAGTGGGCATTGTGTCAAGAAGCCACCTTGGTTGGGTCGTGTTCTGAGGACGCACTGCTCTTGACCTTCGTATGGGAGTTGCAGTGATGAGACAGGACTGTAACTACCAGTTGGATACCACAAAATTGGGGAGAAAAGAGGAGTTAACATAAAAAATAATAATAAAAGAAAATATAGTAAAAAGAAAGTAATGCAAGTTCGTTCAACCGTCCAGACTTTTACTCCTGGAAACTCGAACTAGACAGCAGACAGCCACATCAAGTTAACAGGAATTATATATCAATAGCAGTAAGTAAAGCCTATTTTACAGTCTGTTCTTATGAGTTTCTTTGAAACAAGTCATAGTTTAGTGTACTGTGGTCTCCCTTGGTGACAGGGTCTGAGCCCAAGGAGGATGTCTCTGTGTGACTGAGTGGTATCTCGCCCCCTGACACCTGTGCCAAGCGGACACTCTATCCATGCTCCACATTTCTGTGCCGTTACAAAACTGCCTCTCATGTTAGTAGTGAAAATGGTTGTTAATTATAAACCATACAAGTGTCCTCATCCGTCTTTTGCACATGCAGTTGTCATTACATGCTTAAGGTTACGTTTTGTAGAATCGTTTTCACAAATGGGGACAAAAAATGTGGGCAGAAGTTCCAGCTACTGTAAACCTTATTCAAACAAAATGACTTTGTAAATTAGTCCTGGCGGTGCTAGTCTGATGGTCAGCACTCAACTGTATGTCTAAAATGACTTTTTTTCTTTTGAATAACGTTGTAACTGGTCTCCAATCCGTACCCTCCTGCAGACACAGCTAGGGCCCTAGGCCTTTTGGAAGACTACCGTGCTAAACTGAAGAAGCCAGAGGAACAACAGCTCAAAACTGCCATTCACAGAGTGATGGGGGTCTTCAAAAGCAGCCTGTTCCAAGCACTGCTTGGTAAGTCAGCTGGATATTGGAATCCATCCATTCCTTCACTAATCCATTGTTGTTATAATTGACTCCAGTATGTCAAATGTCGTTATCAATCAGAGGCATGTCATGAATGTTATAGCGTAACAAAAAACAATTTTCCCCTCTTCGCAACTGTCTAGCCATGTTCACCCTTATATTCTATTTCATACATACAGTAGGGAATTTGATAGACACCGTGAATGTCTTGTCTGCAAATATACATGCAAGTAATAACTATTTTATAATCAAGTCAGTACTTTTGGGGATTCAGAGTACAGCACTAGAGATTCGTCTATTATCACATTTGTTCAGCCTGCGTTTTTGCTATGCCTGAGCAGTGGGCACATTCTGCAGGTGTAGGGCTTTTTTTTTCCTTTTCTGAAATATAGTTATTTTGAACTCTGCTGATATTGCAGTAGAGGCTTCTCAGTGCCTGGGGTGTTTTTAAGGTGCTACTCGTACTCTTCCCCTGGGATGCTGTTTCGTAAGGATTCAAACGAGGCATATTGATGTGGGATTTTAGCATCTTTGATCATTCACCAGATACCTTTCAATGATTGAAGGGCGTACAAGTATTTTCTCAATGCATTATTATTATAATTATAATTATTTATTATAATTATTATAATTATTAATATTCTAATTATTATAATAATAATAATTATTATTATTTATTATTATTAAATATTATTATTATTGTTAGTATTATTTATTATAATAATTATTATTTATAATAATAATTATTATTTATTATAATTATTAATATTATTGTTATTATTATTTATTATAATAATAATAATTATTGTTATTACTATTTATTATTATTGTTAGTATTATTTATAATAATAATAATAATTATTTATTATAATTATTTGTTATTATTGTTATTATTATTTATTATAATTATTGTTATTATTATTATTTATTATAAATATAATTATTATTGTTATTATTATTTATTATTATTGTTATTGTTATTATTATTTATAATAATAATAATTATTATTATTGTCATTAGTATTTATTATAATAATAATTATTATTTATTGTTATTATTGTTATTATAATTATAATAATAATAATAATTATTATTATTGTTATTATTATTATTTATTATAATAATTATTATTGTATAATGCATGATTCTTATTCATCATTCAAAGGTTCATGACAATCTGACCTCTCAGGTTGAGTTTGAAAATGTATTGTAAAACGTATTGCTCGGGCCACGCATTATTGTTCCCTAAGCCTTCTCTGCAATTAGCAGTAGCAAAGCCTAGATGAAGTGAATGCTAGCACGCTACAATCTCTGTATTATAATCTGTGACATGAAATTCAGAGAAATGTAAGTGCACCTTAACGTAGTAAATTCATCATACATAGTTCCCTGTGAGTTGGCATTCAAAGGCTGTGCATGCCTTTTACACACCGATCAGACCTTGTTGTACTTGACCATCTGGAATCTCTATCCTCCAATTCAGGTTAATGCTGCTGTAGTTTATCTGAGAATGGGCTTTCGCTCTTTCTGGCACAAGCCTCCCACTGGTTATCAAAAAGGGAAACAATGACGCAACAATGATAAGGAGAGCGGAAATATCAAAACATTTTAATATGCATTTAAATAAATTGATCTCTAAACCTAAGTAGAAATGTCATTTTAAATATTGAACATGAATATTGCACTCTCAATGCCTTTTGGCCATGTTCCTTTTTTGAAGCTTGAAACTTGAGGATTAGCAGTCACTTGTAAAACGAATAATAAACAGATTTGTTTCATGTAGATTTTACAAACATGCCAATTTTTTTTATTGTACTAACATGAGCTGTTGCAGTAAACGGTTATGGTAATGTGAAACTTTTACTTGGAGACCGTACTGGGATTTTGACAACTGTAGTTATGGTTTTAGCAGGAAGAGGAAGTGCTGACTGGGGTCTAGAGTAAAGGTGCCACACTCTCTCTGCTCCCTGTTTTTATTATGTATTATTTTCCCCCTCATTAGTCGGTCTTACATGCTTTCTGCCAATCTCACTTACACCAATATATAGCCTAAGGACGATTTGATAAGAATGATCCATAGACGCTGCAACTTCATTTGTAGATTGAAAAGTTTAATATCAGACTGCTACACAACTTATTAAGGGGAAACCAGTAAAAAAAAAAAGGGGGGGGGCACCTCAAATCTCTCCAAACCGAACAACCCTCCTCGCTCTTCCTTCATTTCCATGAACCAGATGTCAAAATAAAATTCACATTTTCTAATAAAAGTTTCTCCGTTTCGAAAGGCAATGCAGAAGTTTTTTGACTTTCGTTGCGATCTGTGGGAAATGTTGAGTTGATCAGTAGAAGATTTAACTAAGGGGAGCTAGATTGGTGTATCCCCTTTAATACGATGACAATGGCTCCTGTGGTTGTCAGATCAAGATTGAGTTTCTGTGGGACTGTTAACTCCATTGTGAAATGCTTAATTTCAAGGCCTTTCATTTCGAGCCGCTGGTAATGGGTATTCATGCAGGTAGCCTAGCGGTTAAGAGTGTTGGACTGCTAACCGAAAGGTTGCTGGTTCAAATCCCCGAGCTGACGAGGTGAACATTCTGTCGATGTGCCCTTGAGCAAGGCACTTAACCCTTATTGATCTGGATAAGAGCATCTGCTAAATTACCAAAATTGTAAAACATTTAGTATTTTATTAGGATCCCCATTAGCTGCTTCCAAGGCAGCTGCAACTCTTCCTGGGGTCTAGGAAGTTGATGAGATAACTTTGACAGATTATGATGAAGAGTCCTTTGCTAATAGGGTTCGTCACCCTGGTCCGTTGGCCCTGTTCTCATACCGTTTTTATGATGGTCATTAACTACATTAATGTATCTGCCACTGTCAAAAAACATTTAACATTTGTCTACCACAGCCCCTGTCTAGTAGTTTGAAATGTAATTAAACGAGGCCTATTTGCTTAGCTGCCTCCATATTTATACAACGCTTTAAAGGTTGGCCAACTGTCGAGCGGGAGTATATTGCTATGATTTTGTGGCCTTTTGGAATATGAACTCTAAAGGGGATTGGACGCCCTCATACCGAAATGTGCTGGGGGAAGTTGTAATACTCTTAATGCATGGTGAAGCTTCCACATTGCCAAGCTTGGCTAGGAGCTTAAACAAAATATTGGAGGATTATATTGAATCTTTTACAACGTGCTCTTCGAGTACTGCGTAGTGCCCCCCGCAGCAGATGTTAGGCTGATCCGCTTCCATGCATCGAGATTCTTGTGCAATGCCGATTCATGGGTAATCATTGGAATACAATTAACTATATGTGGGCACTCTTAACTATAGTGTTTCTCATGTGCCGAACTACAGAAGAAGAACACAACCATATAGGCCATCATTTTGAGATGTAGTTTGGTCAGAAGGTGTGAGTGACTTTTGATGTGTGATTAATCCCTCACTTGACCTATTTGTAGCATAGACTAGCAGTTACTTATACATATAAAGATGAACCACTTTATCTATAGGGTCATAATCCTTGCCATTTTCATTTTTGTGTGTGTTGTTGGTCTTATAAATGACTCAACTTGCACGATTTAATGATTGGTACTGCATGTTCTTTTCCCCCACAACACCAGGAAATCGTTGGCTGGAGTGGTTTAAAGCTCGCCGCCATTGGACTCTGGAGCAGTGGAAAAACAAATCAAAATCGAATGTTGTTTGTCACATGCGCTGAATAAAACCGGTGTGGACCTCACAGTGAAATGCTTACTTACAAGCCCTTAACCAACAACGCAGTTTTAAGTAAATAACAATAACAAAAAAATAACAGAAGTAAGAGATAAGAATAACACGGCAACGAGTGGAAACTCGTTCTCTGGAGTGATGAATCACACTTCACCTTCTGGCAGTCCGACGGACAAATCTGGGTTTGGCGGATGCCAGTAGAACGCTACCTGCCCCAATGCATAGTGCCAACTGTAAAGTTTGGTGGAGGAGGAATAATGGTCTGGGGCTGTTTTTCATGGTTCGGGTTAATGTTACAGCATACAATGACATTCTAGACAATTCTGTGCTTCCAACTTTGTTGCAACAGTTTGGGGAAGGCCCTTTATTGTTTCAGCATGACAATACCCCAGTGCACAAAGCAAGTTCCATACAGAAATGGTTTGTTGAGATCGGTGTGGAAGAACTTGACTGGCCTGCACAGAGCCCTGAACTCAACTCCATCGAACACCTTTGGGATGAATTGGAACCTCGACTGCGAGCCAGGCCTAATCACCCAACATCAGTGCCCGACCTCACTAATGCTCTTGTGGCTGAATGGAAGCAAGTCCCCAAAGCAATGTTCCAACATCTAGTGGGAAGCCTTCCCAGAAGAGTGGAGGATGTTATAGCAGCAAAGAGTGGACCAACTCCATATCAATGCCCATGATTTTGGAATGAGATGTTCGACGATCAGGTGTCCATATACTTTTTGTTATGTAGTGTATGTTTGGGATCTATTGCTTTCTGTAAATTGTTGTTCAATCACCATTTCTCTGCTACCTCTGCTATGGAACTAATGCCTCTTGAAATAGATGTAATCATCTTATGAAGCATTAGCCTAGGTGCTGTCTAATCTGGTCAGGGCATGTGCAACCTGCTGAAACCCATCACAGCAGAGTGGAACTGTGGATGGTTTAACCTGTTCACCATTACCAATTTCTCTCAGGACCAGGCAAGGGAGTAATGCTAGAGGCCTCTCACTCAGCTACGCATCTACAGAGAGGGAGGGCAAGGAAAGATTCACTTGTCCGCTTCCCTCTGAATCCCTAAACCAGGGGTAGTCTACACATGCCAGTCTTGGAAGGCCATGTTCCTGCTGATTTTTTTTTATTTGCCCCTGAAGCTCAATGACTTCCCAGAGTTCACATTTGGGTGGTTTTACACATCTAATGAGTTGTTGTTGTTTAAAACCTCTTAATCATCGGACACTTTTTATCCAGTTTTCGCCTAAAATAACATACCCAAATCTAACTGCCTGTAGCTCAGGCCCTGAAGCAAGGATATGGATATTATTGATACCATTTGAAAGGAAACACTTTGAAGTTTGTGGAAATGTGAAATGAATGTAGGAGAATATAACATATTAGATCTGGTAAGATAATACAAACAAAAAAACATGTTTGAATTTTTTTTCATCTTTGTAATGGAAGAGAAAGGCAGTTTAGGCGCAATGTAGACATTGGCCACTAGATGGCAGCAGTGTGTGCTAAGTTTCAGTTTGATCCAGTGAAGCATTGCAAAACGGAACAATATTTTGTATGAAGTCTGCCTAAATGTGCCGACTTTGTCAATTGACACATTTTCAAGTGCATAACTATAGAGAACATACATTTTGTGTTACCATATAATTTTTGTAAGTTTACACACTCCCATGAATGTCATACATGATGGATCATTAACACTAACTTTCACACATCTAGATGGCCGCGCAGGGTGGGTGTGGAGCCAGAGACACCAGGGGTTCAAACTGTAGAACCCAGTCCCTACATTTGAATATAAAAATAGATTTTATCAGTCAGTGCTACATTTTATCTCTGGGACACTCAGGATGACAAATCAGAGAAAAATTACTGAATGTTATTTACCTTCAGAGGTGACCGTATCAAACCAGTTGCCGTGATAAAAGAGTGCTGTTGTTGTGCATTCAACCATGTTCAAAACTGTGCATTCTCCTCAAACAATAGCATGGTATTTTTCCAGTGTTATAGCTACTGTAAATTGGACAGTGCAGTTAGATTAACAAGAATTTAAGCTTTCTGCCCATATAAGACATGTCCATGTCCTGGAAAGTTTCCTGTTACTTACAGCGTCATGCTAATCACATTAGCGCACGTTAGCTCAACCGTCCCGGTATAGGAACACCGATCCCGTAGAGGCTAAAGGGCAAGACTGGTGTGAATAAGGTCCATTGCATAGCAATCATGTTTCAAATTCAGCAGCTTCACTTCACCTAGCATGATTGTTCCATTAGATGTGCCCTTTGTCCCCTTTGGATCCATCTACCACAAGGCTTGTCTGACTTTTTTAATAGACCATCTTGCCTGCACATGTATCGTCTAAGTTAGTCTTATCACGTCTATTCATCTGAATCAGTGGGGTACACAGCCTAGCTCCAATGGCCTAATCGCAAAAGCAGACCACAGTCTGCCAATTTGCTCCATAGAGGTTTTTTTAATGGGCTCGATTTGTTATTCAGATGAAAAGAAAAAGGCTGTACGCCAGCCTCCCTTAATAAGGAAGGCATCTCACTGCTCTCCTGTCTCATGGAGATCCTCTTTCTGGTAGCACCCCCGCCACCTACACCAAAGCTGAACTTTAATTGAATCTCTTCTCTCACAGGACGACTGTCCTGACTGATAGGAGGGGGGGAAAAAAATGACAAATCTCCCTCAGAATCACATAGACACAAGGGGGTCTTGATTGGACGTGTGGGTGGGCGAATCAATGGGATACACAGCCTAAACTTCAACATTACCTCATTCAGGAAGTGTGCTATCTTAGCGATGTTGGCCTAAAATAGATATGACCTTTAAAATGACCTTTCTGCTGTTCCCACCTGTGGGCTCCAACAGAGATCCTTACATGGCAAATGACAAATCTCCCTCAGAATCACATAGACACAAGGGGGTCTTGATGGGAAGTGTGGGTGGTTTTGCGCGTTTATCACCAGGGTCTTGATGGGAAGTGTGGGTGGTTTGCGCGTTTATCACCAGGGTCTTGATGGGAAGTGTGGGTGGTTTTGCGCGTTTATCACCAGGGTCTTGATGGGAAGTGTGGGTGGTTTGCGCGTTTATCACCAGGGTCTTGATGGGAAGTGTGGGTGGTTTGCGCGTTTATCACCAGGGTCTTGATGGGAAGTGTGGGTGGTTTTGCGCGTTTATCACCAGGGTCTTGATGGGAAGAGGAACAGTGCTACACGTAAGCTAGGCAAACATGCTAATGATTTGTAATGATCATTATTATAAGACTACAAACCTGATGGATAATAAAAGTGATTAAATAAAATAGGAAGGGAGACTGCCGTCTTGTGGCATGTTAGACTTGCAGCATTTCCTTTCCCACTACTTTATCTTGAGACCGTGGAGCACTGTTTATTCATGGTTTGACAGAAAACATGACATTTTGCAATGTCCTCTCCGTTTCAGTAGTCTGCATGACATGCAATGAAATCTATTCCATGTTAAAGAGGATATCAGTAGTCTGCATGACATGCAATGAAATCTATTCCATGTTAAAGAGGATATCAGTAGTCTGCATGATATGCAATGAAATCTATTCCATGTTAAAGAGGATATCAGTAGTCTGCATGATATGCAATGAAATCTATTCCATGTTAAAGAGGATATCAGTAGTCTGCATGATATGCAATGAAATCTATTCCATGTTAAAGAGGATATCAGTAGTCTGCATGACATGCAATGAAATCTATTCCATGTTAAAGAGGACACCAAGTGCATTAAAGCCCGGTATTAGCGCTTGTAACCCCCACGATGGTGGTGACTATCAGGTAGTTTCCTCAATTTCCCTTTTGATTGAGTAAACTATTTTATTCTAGTAGTCTGTTATTTGACCATTGTGCAACCGTGCCTTCAAAATAATGTAGGAGACATTTTTTTTGGTGGACATTTTTATCTGTTAAAGTATGGCAAGCAGAAGATTATAATTGTTAGACGGGCCAGCAGCTAAATTGGTAGTGCCAGAGAGGATCTGTGGAAACTAACAATAGAAAAACAGTGGAATATGAAAAGGTAACGAATGTCAGTTGCCTTATGAGTCCATACCCTTTTGTAAACCATGAACAACATGTACTGAAACAATATTTGATTAACGTTTGTTGGATTTATAAATGCCGATTTTATATATGATATGTGTACACTGAGTGTACAAAACATTAGGAACACCTTCTTATGCCCTCAGAACAGCCTCAATTCGTCGGGGCATGGACTCTACAAGGTGTCGAAAGCGTTCCACAGGGATGCTGGCCCATGTTGACGCCAATGCTTCCCACAGTTGTGTCAGGTTGGCTGGATGTCCTTTGGGTGGTGGACCATTCTTGATACACACGGGAAACTGTTGAGCAAGAAAAACCCAGCAGCGTTGCATATATTTTGTACATATTGTTATTATATACAATGTTGCTGATAATGCTGCTACAGGTCCAATAGAGGGCACCATACGGATTAGATACACACTACAATCCTACTACCAAAGGGTCTTGTGCATTTTATATATCTCTGTGGTCCTTGCCATGTAAGGACCACAGGTCGGAGCCCACCTGTGGGAACGGCAGAAAGGTAATTTTAAAGGTAATATCTGTGTTAGGCTGACATTGCTAAGATGGCACACTTCCTGAATGAGGGGAACGGCAACAGTGGAGGATCCACTTGCAGATGGTCTGAATGTGCTGTGATTCCAGAGGAGCCTCGTCAAGGTCATTTATTGGCACATATCAGTCAATGCAAACTGAATACAAATGGCATATGCCTAAATCTAAATTCATTTTTATACCATTGATAAAAGGACCTATCAACAACGCACACACACAAATAATTGTAGCCTAGGAGCTTATGCCTCATTTAATTAGATTTCAGAAGTAAGGGATGAGTCACCTCTTGTACTGTTTCCGATGTAATATGGTATTGTTGGATTTTTTTTATGGCCAAAAGGTCTGTTCGCCTCCCAATGTGCAACTCAACTGTTCAGCAGAGACCACACAGGATTATGCTCTGCACTATTTCACAGCCTTAATGGCCCTACCGCTCAAGAGTCTGGAGAATGCGTGACTCATCCATAGAAATGACTAATGGCTGGCTGTCTCTGATGTGATCGAATTTGTCTCTTTATGAAAAACGGCACACCTTTTTTTATTTTTTATTCAGGGTCATTAGTGCACACACCCACTCTGAGTTGACCTTCTGGATTGAATTATACTGTAAAAGCACAGCCTATTGGCGTAACTCTTTATTAAACAGAAAATTGCAGTCACACAGAAGAATACCTATACAGTGCATTCAAAAGTATTCAGACCCCTTGACTTTTTCCACATTTTGTTACGTTACAGCCTTATTCTAAAATTGATTTACATTTGTTTTTTTTCCCTAATCAATGTACACACAATACCCCATAATGACAAAGCAAATTTTAGCAAATTTATAAAAAATAAATAGCTAAAATATCACATTTACGTAAGTATTCAGACCCTTTACTCAGTACTTTGTTGAAGCACCTTTGGCAGCGATTACAACCTAGAGTCTTCTTGGATATGACGCTACAAGCTTGGCACACCTGTATTTGGGGAGTTTCTCCCATTCTTCTCTGTAAATCCTCTCAAGCTTTGTCGGGTTGGATGAGGAGCATTGCTGCACAGCTATTTTCAGGTCTCCCCAGCGATGTTCGATCGGGTTCAAGTCTGGGCTCTGGCTGGGCCACTTGAGGACATTCAGAGACTTGTCCTGAAGCTACTCCTGCGTTGTCTTGGCTGTGTGCTTAGGGTCTTTGTCCTGTTGGAAGGTGAACATTTGCCCCAGTCTGAGGTCCTGAGCGCTCTGGAGCAGGCTTTCATCAAGGATCTCTGTCTTTGCTCCGTTCATCTTTCCCTCAATCCTGACTAGTCTCCCTGCCGCTGAAAAACATCCCCACAGCATGATGCTGCCACCACCATGCTTCACCGTAGGAATGGTGCCAGGTTTCATCCAGACGTGATGCTTGGCATTCAGGCCAAAGAGTCAATCTTGGTTTCATCAGACCAGAGAATCTTGTTTCTCATGGTTTGAGAGTCTTTAGATGCCCTTTGGCAAACTCCAAGCATGCTGTCAAGTGCCTTTTTACTGAGGAGTAGCTTCCATCTGGCCACTGTACCATAAAGGCCTGATTGGTAGAGTGCTGCAGAGATGGTTGTCTTTCTGGAAGATTCTCCCATCTCCACAGAGGAACTCTGGAGCTCTGTCAGAGTGACCATCGGGTTCTTGGTCACCTCCCTGACCAAGGCACTTCCACGATTTTTCAGTCTGGCCAGGCGGCCAGCTCTTGGAAGAGTCTTGGTGGTTTCAAACTTCTTCCATTTAAGAATGATGGAGGGCACTGTGTTCTTGGGGACCTTCAATGCTGTAGACATTTTTTGGTGTCCTTCCCCAGATCTGTGCCTCGACACAATCACGTCTCGGAGCTCTACAGACAATTCCTTTGACCTCCGTGGCTTGGTTTTTGCTCTGACATGCACTGTCAACTGTGGGACCTTTTATATAGACAGATATGTGCCTTTCCAAATCATGTCCAATCAATTGAATTTACCACAGGTGGACTCCAATTCTGTTTTTGATTTTTAATGCAAAACATTTTAAAAACATGTTTTCATTTTGCCATTATGGGGTATTGTGATGCCATTATGGGGTATTGTGATGTCATTATGGGGTATTGTGTGTAGATGGAAAGTATTTATATAATCCATTTTCAAATAAGGCTGTAATGTAACAAAATGTGGGAAAAGTGAAAGGGTCTGAATACTTTCCAAATGCGCTGCATGTTGAATATTTCTCTTCTAAGCTCAGCGTAGGGCAGTATGTATTTACATAAAGCAGATGGATATGAGTCATAAATGGACATGACTGTTTGTGGTATGAGTGGGCGTTGCATCTCTGAGTGCCCTCTCCCACACTGTGGTGGGCCAAAACTCAAACAGTTTCTTCAGTGAGTTAGTGATCATGTTCAGTATTAAGCCGGTACCATCCCTCGATTTGCGTGGTCGCGCACTTCTCTACCATACGCAGCAATGTCCCAAAGCTGAGGGAGTGAAAATCATAGAGGTTAGCAACACTTTGAATGCTTCCACACAGCCGTTACACAGTAGGTAGTGTAAAGCTAAAAAAAAACACATTTTCGACCAGCCTTTACTTGGCGATACTTCCTCAAGACAAAATGGCGGCGTTCACATTGTTGGATTACTGTTGTTGGATTGTTGGAAAACATTTATTTTATTTAATAACTGATCATTTTTTAAAAATGAAAACGAGCCCTTGCAACTAGACATGGAAGGTTAGAAGATCTTTTGTCTTCCAAGTCGGGACATGTTGTTTGCCATATTGCTTGATCTCGTGGATGAAATTGCGCAAACTGCAAACAAAATGTGTTTGCGTGCTCTGGATTGCTGACTGTGGCGAAGTGGCAATCGGAGGGTCTAATTAGCCCATATAATCCTCTTATCTACACTTTGAAACGGCAGTGCTATGTGGATACTTCCATACAGCCGTCACACAAGTGGGTAGTGGGGTCCTCGTTCAAATAAATGACAGGTCTCATTCAAAACGTGTAGATGTTGCCTGACGTTAACGTGTGACTCTCAGTGTTGTTGGGTTGGTAGTTAGAAGAAACCCTAGTGCTTCAGCTGGACTGCACCCTCGATTGCCTCCGTTTTAACAATCGAGCAAGTGTATACATTTTTTGTTGTTGTTGTTGAAGGAAGTGACACTGAAATGCGTGTGTCCCAAAGTTGATGGGTTTTACGTATCTCCTCGTCAGAATGTTTAGCTCAGCAACATGTGGCAACAGAGTGACCCCCAGGTTGCTAGGGGTGAGGGACTGGTTCGGCGTTGGGGACATGAGTGAACCGCATCAGCTCTTCGTATTACTGATGTCAGATGAGAAGGTGCGGTCTTTGCTTGTTTACACAGCGATGGCAGGAGGGAGCCGTGCAGGCTGATCGACACCGGGAAAGCCCGCGGGCTCGTGAGACCTTGTGTATTTTCCCAAGAATCTTCGCTTCACTACACGCAATGGCCACCTGGATAGATGAGGCAGACCATATCATTTTGTTTTCCTGCTTGTTTAGTGCGAAATTGTTATTTGAACACAGCTGATGTGTACAGTAATTAAGAAAAGTAATTCAATAATTATTCATGAGTGTGGAAAGTTTAAGCTTTATGGAAAGCAAGTGTCACAAGGTTAATACAATTTTAATATCTTCGCTGTGGTGCAGAAGGCTTGATTCTCACTTTCTCCCTTATACTCTGTGATCACCACCACTTATGCCATTGGAGTTACATTGCTCAGCTGGCCTGGTGAATCCAGGTGAAAGCTATGATCCCTTATTGATGTCACCTGTTAAATCCACTTCAATCAGTGTAGATAAAGGGGAGGAGACAGACTAAAGAAAGATTTTTAAGCCTTGAGACCTGGATTGTGTATGTGTTCTATTCAGAGGGTGAATGGGCAAGACAGAAGATTTTAAGTGTCTTTTGAACGGGGTACGGTAGTAGGTGCCAGGCGCACCGGTTTGTGTCAAGAACTGCAACGCTGCTGAATATTTCATGCTCAACAGTTTCCTGTGTGTATCAAGAATGGTCCACCACCCAAATGACATCCATCCAACTACCCACAAAGTCTCTATCATCCATTCCATTTGTGTCTTTAAAGGTGCTACATGTAACATTTCAGGGGGGTTTCGGGATCAAATAGGGACTTGTGGTGGCAATGGGCTCGGTCGGTGCGACTGGGTTTTAGAGAGAATTTTAGAGGACCCCATCTTGGTGGTGTAGAGAATGTTACATTTTTAATTTTTTGTATATATTATAGCCAATTTCCTGCAAATCTACACATTTCTCCATGCAGCTGAGAGAGTGTTTCAGTTTTTAAAGATAATTTCCCTCAAATCTACACATTTCTCCATGCAGCTGAGAGTGTTTCAGTTTTTAAAGATAATTTCCTGCAAATCTACACATTTCTCCATGCAGCTGAGAGAGTGTTTCAGTTTTTAAAGATAATTTCCCGCAAATCTACACATTTCTCCATGCAGCTGAGAGTGTTTCAGTTTTTAAAGATAATTTCCTGCAAATCTACACATTTCTCCATGCAGCTGAGAGAGTGTTTCAGTTTTTAAAGATAATTTCCTGCAATTATACACATTTTGCCATGGCTAATTATATTTTTCTCAAACATAACACAATCAATAGTGCTAAATTCATTGTTTTGGGAATTTTCAATTTTCCATGTTGTCTATCTTTTATTTTGGTTATCGTTAGTTCTATATTATTAAAAGATATAGGTCCATTATCTTGTCTATATACTTTGTCTGGTTTTAGTCTTAAGTTTACACTGAAAGATGTTATCCAACCTGAATTATTTTTAAAGAAATAACACTGTTTGAACTTAGGCCTCCTGAAAAATGTTGAGGTGGCCTGCCCAAGGATTTCAATTGCAGAAAAATCCCTGCATTTAAGCCATATATTAGATTCCCCCATGTTTTTTTGGAAGGATACTGCTTAGAAATGCCTAACATGGCTTAGTACTGCTTCTTACCTTATAATAATCCCAAAAACCAGTTGCCAGGATGTGTCGAGGTTTTCGTATTGCTAATGTTTTTGATATTGCTGTCAACCTCACAAACGAGAACCAGTTGTAAATTCAGGAAGTTGTACACACAACAACAGTCGGACCGTATAATTACTAAATGCTAATTAGCAGCGTCGCACAGCGTTATAAAAAGTCTGTTTTACTCTTGTGGAGTACATTTAAAAATGTTAATCTGATGAAAATGCCTAATGAGTTTAGTTAATCTGTGGTTACCCATCAGAACCCAAAATATTATATTGTTTTACTCCGTTGTTTGTAATCATTGCAATTATAAACAGACACTGTATATCCTAAAAAAATTGTCAACTATAATTTTGATATCGTGATAGTCAATCTATGAATTTGAAAGTGGTTGTATTTCTCCTGCCCCAACCCTCAGCGTGACCACTTTGTTGAACTGCAGATTGCCGTTTAAACTCATGTCCTTTGACTCCCTTGTAGTATAGTTTTTCCTAGCCATGGCACACACCAGAGTAGGCATGGGTTGGAATCCAAGCTCTCCTACCTTTTCCTGTCTGCTCTTCACTGTCCTATCTGTTCAATTGAATGCACAAAAATACTAAGACTGGGAAATCTTACTTCTGTTTTTTGCCAGTTTTTGGCACAGTTCCCGATGACGCTGAATGACTGTATGCGGTGACGTCAAGGTCAGAGTTCACCCACCGTAGGAGCGTTAAATAGTCTCTAAGCTCCCATCAATTCAGTATTACCCTTCAAGAGTAATGTTCCTCCCACTCTTCACTCCGGCTCTGCTTTATCCGGCTCTTCCCTCGCTCTCTTCATTCATTAGTGTTTCTCCATCAGCGGTAGTTTCGTGGTTGCGTAGGTGAAGAACCGCCCGAAGACTCAAAAGACGTTACTCAGGGTTATGCAAAGGACTGCCTGTATCTCTAACAGGCTATATAGCTGTAGCTATAAAAGGTTGGGCAGTTGGCAACATGTCATAGGTCTGTGCCAGTGTTAGTGAATAAAGCATGGCTTCGAATGCTGCATAAAGGATACAAACATATTTATTTACATACACACTCCCGGTCAAAAGTTTTAGAACACCTACTCATTCAAGGCTTTTTCTTTATTTTTACTATTTTCTACATTGTAGAATAATAGTGAAGACATCAAAACTATGAAATAACACATATGGAATCATGTAGTAACCAAAAAAGTGTTAAAACAATATTCTTCAAAGTAGCCACCCTTTGCCTTGATGACAGCTTTGCACACTCTTAGCATTCTCTCAACCAGCTTCATGAGGTAGTCACCTGGAATGCATTTCAATTAACAGGTGTGCCTTGTTAAAAGTTAATTTGTGGAATTTCTTTCCTTCTTAATGCATTTGCATTTGAGCCAATCAGTTGTGTTGTGACAAGGTAGGGGGGGTATACAGAAGATAGCCCTATTTGGTAAAAGACCAAGTCCATATTATGGCAAGAAATGCTCAAACTGCGTTTTTAAAATAAATTAGATATCTAATTTATTTATTGTCCTATCATGGGGAACACATGTTTTTAAATAAATAAATGAATGTATAATTTATGGTCCTATCTTGATGGAACGGTCCACAACCCTATACCCTAGACACCCACCTGAACAACCCAGATACTAAAGACAAGTCCCTATCTGTTTTATGGGCCTGCTGTATGCAGCCTGTTTGCAGCCAGAGACCTTCTGAGGCTGCCTGGCAGGGTTGGTCCTACAAAGCCAGCGTCCCCTGATGGGAGAGCATAATAAACAAGGCAGTTCTCAAAGCTGCTGGTGAGAACCTTGACGACCTTGTACCTAGCCGGTGGGGATTCCGGTGGGGTGCCCCCACCCACCCAGGCAGTGGCAGTGCTGGCAACACTAGCTGCAGTGGCCCATGGGGAGGGGATCGCACTCAGAACTTCAGGGAGGCGATACTGGTAAGAGGTAAAAATCATTTTCATAAACTGCCTAAATTACAAAAAATATGAATTGCTAATTATGGAAATTGCAGGATTTAAAAAATACATACAGTACCGTTCAAAAGTTTGCGGTCACTTAGAAATGTCCTTGTTTTTGAAAGAAAAGCAAAAAAAAATGTCCGCCCCCAGGTGGTAAGAGTAGTCAACAACACGTCTGCCACGCTGATCCTTGACACTGGGGCCCCTCAGGGGTGTGTACTTACTCCCCTCCTGTATTCCCTGTTCACCCACGACTGCATGGCCAAACACGACTCCAACACCATCATTAAGTTTGCTGACGACACAACAGTGGTAGGCCTGATCATCGACAATGATGAGATCCGAGAACTGCCTGTGTGGTGCCAGGACAACAACCTCTCCCTCAATGTGAGCAAGACAAAAAAGATGATCGTGAACTACAGGAAAAGGCGAACAGGCCCCCATTTAACATCGACGAGGCTGTAGTGGAGCAGGTTGAGAACTTCAAGTTCCTTGGTATCCACATCACCAACGAACTATCATGGTCCAAACATACAAAGACAGTTGTGAAGAGGGCACGACAAAACCTTTTCCCCCTCCAGGAGACTGAAAATATTTGGCATGGGTCCTCAAATCCTCAAAAGGTTCTACAGCTGCACCATCGAGAGCATCCTGACCGGTTGCATCACCGCCTGGTATGGCAACTGCTCGGCAGCTGGCCGCAAGGCGCTGCAGAGGGTAGTGTGAACGGCCCAGTACATCACTGGGGCCAAGCTCCCTGCCATCCAGGACCTATATAATAGGTCCTATAAAAGCTTCTACCCCCAAGCCATAAGATTGCTGAACAATTAATAAAATCGCCACCGGACAATTTACATTGACCCTCCCTTTTGTACATTGCTGCTATTTGCTGTTTATTATCTATGCATAGTCACTTCACCCCCACCTACATGTACAAATTACCTCAGCTAACCTGTACCCCTGCACACTGACTCGGTACCGGTGCCCCCTGTGTATAGCCTCGTTATTCTTATTGTGTTACTTTTAGTCTAGTTGGTAAATAGTTTCTTAACTCTTCTTGAACTGTGCTGTCGGTTAAGGGCTTGTAAGTAAGCATTTCACGGTACACTTGTTGTATTTGGCGCATGTGACAAAACACACCTCCAGGCTGTGTAAGGGCTATTTGACCAAGAAGGAGAGTGATGGAGTGCTGCATCAGATGACCTGGCCTCCACAATCATCAGACCTCAACCCAATTGAGATGGTTTTGGATGAGTTGGACTGCAGAGTGATAGAAAAGCAGCCAAAAAGTGCTCAGCATATGTGGGAATTCCTTCAAGACTGTTGCAAAAGCATTCCAGTTGAAGCTGGTTGAGAGAATGCCAAGAACTGTCATCAAGGCAAAGGGTGGCTAATTTGAAGGATCTCAAATATATTTTGATTTGTGTAACACTTTTGGTTCCTACATGATTCCGTATGTGTTATTTCATAGTTTTGATGTCTTCACTGTTATTCTACAATGTAGAACATTTAAAAAAAAAAAAAAAAAAACCTTGAATGAGTAGTTGTGTCAAGCTTTGACTGACACTGTATATATTACTATTATTTATTGCATGTTTTAACCTGTAAAATACGTGTTTGTTTTGTTTGGGCAAAATCCACCATGTTCATATACTCTCAATTATGAATTATCTATTCGTCTTTGGAACCAAAATGGATTCATGAAAATGCCTCATAAGTAACATTGTGGCGTCTCTTTTTTGAGAGGGAGAAATGGTGAAACGTGCTATGTCGATATAATGGGGTGTGACAAACCTCTGCTGTGGAGGAGGGCTGGTTGTAGGAAGTGGAGGCAGCCGGAATAATCGCTGTCGTTCCCCGGAGAGGAGAAGCTATTACAGGGATGAGCACTGCCACCCACCCATTACGTAAGCGCAGAGAAAGTGTGTGTGTGTGTGTGTGTGTGAATCAGAATGAACGTTTGTCCATTTAGATGCAAAAAATATTTTCCTGGAGCCACTGCATGGTTGCCATGGAAACACAAAGGGGTAAAGCTGCATGCAAACAGCTGCTGTCGTGTATATATACCTGGAAACAAAAAGATTTGTACTGGCAAGAAGAGAGGGAATAAACAAAAAGGAAAGATGTGTGTCAACCTTTTTGAAATGAATTAAAACAGTGAGGATAGTGTTGTGTACAGCGCAGCACTTTGGCTCATTTATATTGTGTGTTTTATAGTGTGATGAGCAAAAGGTGCTTTTTTCATATAATGTTTTTCTTACAATGAGAGTTTATCCAAAGGGATAGCCTACTGAATAAAAACTGGTGGGAATTCCCCCTTCCCCCCACACACAGACAACATGTTTATTTAAACTCATGAGCAGATTGGGCACAGATATGCATGCAATAGGGATTAACATGGGTAACTAGGGATCCCGGGAACACTTCACATTTTGCAAAATTCCACAAAATACGCAGCATATTAGCAAAAAAAAAATAGCATATTATCCAGTCAAGGATGTCGCCTGGAAGCTTTTAGCCTAGCGTAATTACTTCACACAAAGTCGCCAAAAATTCACGCGCATAATTGACACTGCCGGGATGCATTCGCGACCTGAATGCAGTTAGTAAACCCTACATGAAACAGTGGCCTATATTCATGGATGCCATGGGAAGCCAGGCTTACCCAAAAAAATGTACCATGATTTTTTTTTTTTATATAATAATAATTTAGGTTTTGTCTCTGTGTTCCATAATTTTACTTAAATTTGCAAGAGGCTGAATGTATTTCATCCCCCTCTTCAAAGGGGGGAGACACTCTAGACCCGAACTGTTCTAGACCTATATCCATCCTGCATTGCCTTTCTAAAGTCTTCGAGAGCCAAGTGAACAAACAGATCACCGACCATTTCGAATCCCACCGTACCTTCTCCACTATGCAATCTGGTTTCCGAGCTGGTCACGGGTGCACCTCAGCCACGCTCAAGGTCCTAAACGATATCATAACTGCCATCGATAAAAGACAGTACTGTGCAGCCGTCTTCATCAACCTGGCCAAGGCTTTCGACTCTGTCAATCACCACATTCTTATTCTTATCGGCAGACTCAATAGCCTTGTCTTCTCAAATGACTGCCTCGCCTGGTTCACCAACTACTTCTCAGATAGGGTTCAGTGTGTCAAATTGGAGGGCCTGTTGTCTGGACCTCAGACAGTCTCTATGGGGGTGCCACAGGGTTCAATTCTCAGGCCGACTCTTTTCTCTGTATACATCAATAATGTCGCTCTTGCTGCTGGTGATTCTCTGATCCACCTCTACGCAGACGACACCATTCTGTATACAGCTGTCCCTTCTTTGGACACTGTGCTAACAAACCTCCAAACGGGCTTCAACGCCATACAACACTCCTTCCGTGGCCTCCAACTGCTTTTAAATGCTAGTAAAACTAAGTGTATGCTCGTCAACCGATTGCTGCCCGCACCCTCCCACCCGACTAGCATCACTACTCTGGATGGTTCTGACATAGAATATGTGGACAACTACAAATACCTAGGTGTCTGGTTAGACTGTAAACTCTCCTTCCAGACTCACATTAAGCATCTCCAATCCAAAATTGAATCTAGAATCGGCTTCCTACTTCGCAACAAAGCCTCCTTCACTCATGCCGCCAAACATACCCTCGTAAAACTGACCATCCTACCGATCTTTGACTTTGACGATGTCGTTTACAAAATAGCCTCCAGCACTCTACTCAGCAAATTGGATGCAGTCTATCACAGTGCCATCTGTTTCATCACCAAAGCCCCATATACTACCCAACACTGCGACCTGTATGCTCTCGTTGGCTGGCCCTCACTACATATCTGTCCAGGTCTATAAGTCTTTGCTAGGTAAAGCCCCGCCTTATCTCAGCTCACTGGTCACCATAGCAACATCCACCGTAGCACGCGCTCCAGCAGGTATATTTCACTGGTCATCCCCAAAGCCAACACTTCCTTTGGCCACCTTTCCTTCCAGTTCTCTGCTGCCAATGACTGGAACAAATTGCAAAATTCTCTGAAGCTGGAGTCTTATATCTCCCTCTCTAACTTTAAGCATCAGCTGTCAGAGCAGCTTACCGATCACTGTACCTTTTACACAGCCAATCTGTCAAACCTTCCAAATTTTGTCTTGTTGACTCGACTATTGGAGGTCTGGAGATTTTTAGTTTAGAGTTTTGTGTTTGAATGGAAGCGCTGGCTGCCGACCGAATCGGACAAGGAAAGTTTTAGTAGCATAATTTTTTGTATCTTATGTTATTTGCAAAAATTGCAAAAATCACTGAAGCTGGAGTCTTATATCTCCCTCTATAACTTTAAGCATCAGCTGTCAGAGCAGCTTACCAATCACTGTACCTTTACACAGCCAATCTGTAAATAGCCACACCCAACTACCTCATCCCCATATTGTTACTTAACCTCTTGCTCTTTTGCACCCCAGTATCTCTACTTGCGCATCATCATCTGCACATCTATCACTCCAGTGTTAATGCTAAATTGTAATTATTTTGCCTCTACGGCCTATTTATTGCCTTACCTCCCTACTCTTCTACATTTGCACACACTGTACATATATTTTTCTGTTGTGTTATTGATTGTACGTTTGTTTATGTGTAACTCTGTGTTGTTGTTTTTGTCGCACTGCTTTGCTTTATCTTGGCCAGGTCGCAGTTGTAAATGAGAACTTGTTCTCAACTGGCCTACCTGGTTAAATAAAGGTGAAAAAAAAAAAATCAATCAATTTCACCGGAGAAAGCATCCGAGCGAGTGAAACAGCGCCTCTCTGTATGTGTAGGCCATCTATCTGTAGCTGGCTGGTCCAAAAGAGTATGACATTATTGCCGCTCGTAGAATTGAATGCAAGGAAAGCCAGCAAACATGCAGCCTCTCTTGATTAAAAAAAAATATATATATATATATATATATATATATATATATATATATTACAATCAGCATGAGCTCAACTGTGAATGGTCCTGTCGCACCCAAAAAAAGGTGTCAAGGGAAGCCAGTTTGGATTTGGCTTCATTCAAATCGCATCGAGAGTATACATCTTCGACAAAGTTGTTGTGCATCTCGTTGAGTTGTTGTCCTCCAGTGGCTAGCTAGCTAAAATTGTCCCTTTCCTAAATTAGACATGGATGTACAGTACATCACAAAAGTGAGTACACCCCTCACATTTTTGTAAATATTTGAGTATATCTTTTCATGTGACAACACTGAAGAAATGACACTTTGCTACAATGTAAAGTAGTGAGTGTACAGCTTGTATAACAGTGTACATTTGCTGTACTCACTTTTGTTGCCAGCGGTTTAGACATTAATCGCTGTGTGTTGAGTTATTTTGAGGGGACAGCAAATGTTATACAAGCTGTACACTCACTACTTTACATTGTAGCAAAGTGTCATTTCTTCAGTGTTGTCACATGAAAAGATATACTCAAATATTTACAAAAATGTGAGGGGTGTACTCACTTTTGTGATATACTGTAGATAAGGATTTGTACTTGTGGTTTTACTTAATTCTCCGTACTGGCCATTGACTATAACGGCGATTCAACCATTAATTAATCCATTCATCCCCGGTCTGAGAGGATGGAAGTTCAACATGTAGCTAGATGTAGAACCCTAATGTTAACTAGCTAACGTTGCCCATGAATGGAAGTTAGGCTATCAAGCAAGCGTTTTAACCAGGTAGCCTAGGACAACAAAAAATAAAAGTGTGTACTGTATGACAGAGTGATACACTGTTTCGTCATCTAATTGTATTTGTCACACACATGGTTAGCAGATGTTAATGCGAGTGTTTGCGAAATGCTTGTGCTTCTACTTCCGACAGTGCAGTAATATCTAACTACCTTATACACACAAATCTAAAGGGGTGAAAAAGAAAATGTACATGTACGTATATGGATGAGCGATGGCCGAGCAGCATAGGCAAGGTGCAATAGATGGTGTAAAATACAGTATATACATATGAGATGAGTAATGTAAGATATGTAAACATTATTAAAGTGGCATTATTTAAAGTGGCATTACTTAAAGTGACTAGTGATCCATGTATTAAAGTGGACAGTTATTGGGTCTCAATGTAGGCAGCAGCCTCTCTGAGTTAGTTATTGCTGTTTAGCAGTCTTATGGCCTTGAGATAGAAGCTGTTCTTCAGTCTCTCGGTCCCAGCTTTGATGCACCTGTACTGATCTCGCCTTCTGGATGATAGCAGTGTGAACAGGCAGTGGTTTGGGTGGTTATGTCCTTTTTGGCCTTCCTGTGACATCGGGTGCTGTAGGTGGCATGGAGGGCAGGTAGTTTGCCCCCGGTGATGCGTTGTGCAGACCGCACCACCCTCTGGAGAGCCTTGTGGTTGAGGGCGGTGCAGTTGCCATACCAGGCTGTGATACAGCCCGACAGGATGCTCTCGATTGTGCATCTGTAAAGGTTTGTCAGGGTTTTGGGTGACAAGCCAAAGAGGCGCTGTTGTGCCTTCTTCACCACACTGTCTGTGTGGGTGGACCATTTCAGTTTGTCTGTGATGTGTACGCCGAGGAACTTAACATTCCACCTTCTCCACTGCTGTCCCTTTGTGGATCGGGGGGTGCTCCCTCTGGTGTTTCCTGAAGTCCACGATCATCTCCTTTGTTTTGTTGACGTTGAGTGAGAGGTTGTTTTCCTGACATCATACTCTGAGTGCCCTCACCTCCTCCCTGAAGGCCATCTCATCATTGTTAGTAATCAAGCCCACTACTGTTGTGTCGTCTGCAAACTTGATGATTGAGTTGGAGGCGTGCATGGCCACACAGTCATGGGTGAACAGGGAGTACAGAAGGGGGCTGAGCACGCACCCTTGTGGGGCCCCAGTGTTGAGGGTCAGCGAAGTGGAGATGTTGTTTCCTACCTTCACCACCTGGGGGGCGGCCCGTCAAAGTGCACAGGGCGGGGTTGAGCCCCAGGGCCTCCAGCTTGATGATGAGGTTGGAAGGTACTATGGTGTTGAATGCTGAGCTGCAGTCAATGAACAGCGTTCTTAATGAAAGAGAGGAGGATGGCATTGGCGTTTCTCTACAATAGGGTGAGTCAACATGTTTTTTGTATTGTACGAATGAGCACGCACACAGGCACACAGAAATCAGAACCATGGACAGCCACATCTTTAACTTACAGTGATTATACTGAATTGTTTTTGGTATCTTTTAGATGTCACTATTATACTAAGCATATGGGATTTTAATAATATTGAAGTTGAAATGGTGCTGGAGTAGTGGAGGCAGCTCCTGTTTTCTTTGCGACTTGCGGTAACTCTCTGTGGTTCTAAATCGATAGTTTAGTTTAGTGGTCTGAAAACATTAACTTGCTTGACTGTTCTGTAGGTCATGTGACTGTTTGTTACATGCAATATTCTTTGTGGACTTCACCGGGCAGAGGTTTCTCTCCAGTTTTGTGATGAAACAAAGGTGTGGTTATAACTTATTCTGCCACTGTGTCTTCTTATTGTCTCGTCCTGAGGCCTATATACTGTATGACGGTCGCAAGGCATATGCACTAACAGGTTATTGAGCAAACAAGGCAATAATCACAACACAGGTTGTAATACAGTGAGGGAAAAAAGTATTTGATCCCCTGCTGATTTTGTACGTTTGCCCACTGACAAAGAAATGTTCAGTCTATAGTTTTAATGGAAGGTTTATTTGAACAGTGAGAGACAGAAGAACAACAAAAAAATCCAGAAAAACGCATGTGAAAAATGTTATAAATTGATTTGCATTTTAATGAGGGAAATAAGTATTTGACCCCCTCTCAATCAGAAAGATTTCTGGATCCCAGGTGTCTTTTATACAGGTAACGAGCTGAGATTAGGAGGAAAATCTTAAAGGGAGTGCTCCTAATCTCAGCTTGTTACCTGTATAAAAGACACCTGTCCACAGAAGCAATCAATCAGATTCCAAACTCTCCACCATGGCCAAGACCAAAGAGCTCTCCAAGGATGTCAGGGACAAGATTGTAGACCTACACAAGGCTGGAATGGGCTACAAGACCATCGCCAAACAGCTTGGTGAGAAGGTGACAACAGTTGGTGCGATTATTTGCAAATGGAAGAAACACAAAAGAACTGTCAATCTCCCTCGGCCTGGGGCTCCATGCAAGATCTCACCTCGTGGAGTTGCAATGATCATGAGAACGGTGAGGAATCAGCCCAGAACTACACGGGAGGATCTTGTCAATGATCTCAAGGCAGCTGGGACCATAGTCACCAAGAAAACAATTGGTAACACACTACGCCGTGAAGGACTGAAATCCTGCAGCGCCCGCAAGGTCCCCCCTGCTCAAGAAAGCACATATACATGCCCGTCTGAAGTTTGCCAATGAACATCTGAATGATTCAGAGGACAACTGGGTGAAAGTGTTGTGGTCAGATGAGACCAAAATGGAGCTCTTTGGCAACAACTCAACTCGCCGTGTTTGGAGGAGGAGGAATGCTGCCTATGACCCCAAGAATACCATCCCTACCATCAAACATGGAGGTGGAAACATTATGCTTTGGGGGTGTTTTTCTGCTAAGGGGGACAGGACAACTTCACCGCATCAAAGGGACGATGGACGGGGCCATGTACCGTCAAATCTTGGGTGAGAACCTCCTTCCCTCAGCCAGGGCATTGAAAATGGGTCGTGGATGGGTATTCCAGCATGACAAAGACCCAAAACACACGGCCAAGGCAACAAAGGAGTGGCTCAAGAAGAAGCACATTAAGGTTCTGGAGTGGCCTAGCCAGTCTCCAGACCTTAATCCCATAGGAAATCTGTGGAGGGAGCTGAACGTTCGAGTTGTCAAACGTCAGCCTCGAAACCTTAATGACTTGGAGAAGATCTGCAAAGAGGAGTGGGACAAAATCCCTCCTGAGATGTGTGCAAACCTGGAGGCCAACTACAAGAAACGTCTGACCTCTGTGATTGCTAAGTCATGTTTTGCAGAGGGGTCAAATACTTATTTCCCTCATTAAAATGCAATTCCATTTATAACATTTTTCACATGCTTTTTTCTGGATTTTTGTTTTGTTATTCTGTCACTCACTGTTCAAATAAACCTACCATAAAAATTATAGACTGATCATTTCTTTGTCAGTGGGCAAACGTACAAAATCAGCAGGGGATCAAATACTTTTTTCCCTCACTGTTTGGCTTTTTTCTCTGGCTTGGCTTCCCTAGTGATTTTTACCCACGCATCGCTACTGCAGGAAACCCCTACAGTATAGCCTATAAAATAACGTGTGCTTCTTCAAGCTGTCATTGTGACTCTTCAGGCAGTTACAAATGTGATAGGTCTATGCCCAATTCACTACATTGTTTTCTGACAGACATGAAGTCTATTCAGAGGCATGAGGGGAAATTCTTATCTTCTCCTGTCCTTTCCTTGAGCCTATTTTCCAATCCAGTCCCACTGAAACCCCAAATCCTGACTCCTGTCCTCTCCCTTGAGCCTATTTTCCTATCCAGTCCCACTGAAACCCCAAATCCTGACTCCTGTCCTCTCCCTTGAGCCTATTTTCCTATCCAGTCCCACTGAAACCCCAAATCCTGACTCCTGTCCTCTCCCTTGAGCCTATTTTCCTATCCAGTCCCACTGAAACCCCAAATCCTGACTCCTGTCTCACATGACAATTCCTAACTTTGTTCTGTAATCCATAGATTGCGTTTCCAGAGCACGTCTCTTGCCTGTGCAAAATAACGCTATAACATTTCCCACACTTCTCTGCTCTGTCTTGTACTTGCTGCCCATATGAGAGCTTCGGTAGAAGAATGTGTGATCTACAAACAGTATGAGAGTAGATATTTACATTTTTTTTAAAACAGAGTTGGTCCCTGTTAAGATACCTTGATATTCTTAACTCTTTCCACTCTTCATCTCCTCGTAATTAATGAAATGATCTACTGTCTATAATCAACAAAATTTTGCCGAATATAGGATATATTCTTTAATTCGTTGGAGGTTATCTATCAAGTTTAGCTACTTTTGTTTGACTGCCGTTGAAGTTTGTATGATTCGACAACGCTAAACTCGGGTTGCTCTCTGAGCGTGCTGTGTCGAGATTAGCCTACTGCTGAAATGCGCTGAATGAATTGAGGAACATGATAACACTCGGAATATATGAACAACCTGTTTTGCCATTCACAACGTCATTGGCGATCAAAGATAGTTACTGTCATCATTTTAATATGCTCTGATATCTTTACATAGTGGCGCAGCCAAGCCAACAAGGAGGCGCAGCTCCCCTCGTAATTGGGGAAAACCCTGGCATAGTGACCATATCTTGGTTTTTAAGACGCTTTAAAAAGGCACTTTCTTCTGTATTTCCAATGACTCTCGTGATAAATATTCAAATTGGACTTTGACAACACAGTTACCTCTCAATCTCTACACACATGGATCATGCTTAACTATGGAGTCAATGTCCACTGCTATGATTGATACACACACACAAACATGCTTTAACTTTCAAATTCCACATAAACCTGACATTAAACTCAGAAATTGGAACCAGATCCATCTTCTGGCTGGCCAGGCAGAAAGACATTTAGAAGAAATACTGTATGACTGTCTCCAGGCGAGGCAGTTGTCCGTTAAAGCTATAACCAAATCAAAGTAGGCCCTTGCACGTCTTTGCCAACACAGCATGGTGGAGACCGACCAGCAGGTCATGATTAGTGTAGTAAAATGATTACAGAAAAACACTAATACATTTGGTTGAGCAGAGAAGCCATCTGTGTGACAGTGTGTGACAATCAAATTGGGTCACAACTGACTTCCAGATTGGGATTTTATGTTGTGTGTTTGTTTTGTGTGGCGATGCAGTGGATTAATAAAAGCATTTTTAAGTAGGGCCTACTTTATTATTATTATTATTATTATTATTAATATCTCTTTTTTTTAATAGATTTTTTAAATTATATATAGATAAAAAGAAATGGGCTATTGTAGTTCAAATAGAATAGCATTTTGTTTCCACATGCATCCTATATGTACCCTACTACCAGAGTTGGGTAGGTTACTTTCTACATGTAATCCGTTAGTTACATTTTGGACAGGTAACTAGTATCAGTAATGTAACATTTGGATTTCTCAAACTCAGTAACGTAATCTGATTATCTTCAATTGTTTTTAGATTACTTGACCGGGCGGGCGCGTATGCCGTTGCGCACATCTTGATTTTGTCAATCCACACCAGACGCGATTACGACACCAACTGTATTAATTTGGGGACAGGTCGAAACGCATTTAACATTCATGGACATTTAGCTAGCTAGCTTGCCGTTGCTGGCTAATTTGTCCTGGGATATAAACATTGGGTTGTTATTTTAACTGAAATGCGCAAGGTCCTTTTTTTTTTTCTGGATCTTTGTAGAATTCTGACCCATTGTGAGTCACACGATCGTGTGTTCTCTACTCCTAACAATTAATCCAGAGATAAATGGGGAAACCTAGTTCGTTTTCTAGTAGTCTCTCCTCCAGTCTTATTCTTATTCTGTGGACTTTATATGGAGGTTGGCATCCAACTTTGACTGGAGTGTGGACCTCAGTTCATCTTTTAATCACCTACGTGCGTGTGTGTATATGCTCCTAAAAACCAATGAGGAGATGGGAGGGGCAGGACTTGCAGCACGTCAAGTGCCAAAAATAGAACCAAGTTCTATTTTAGCGCCTGGCTACGCAGACGCTCATTGGCGCGCAAGCAGTTTGGCTGAAATTATTGAATAACATGTATGTGTTCATTTATTTTGCAACGCTCGTGCTCGCGCACACAATACGGGTGGTGTGGTTAGCATGTAAGAGGCGCAGGTTAACTGGCAGTCTAATGCCTAACCCTAACATATTTGTTTTCATTCATTTGTACAATGTACACTACATAACCAAAAGTATGTGGACACCTGCTGCTATAACAGTCTCCACTCTTCTGGGAAGGCTTTCCACTAGATGTGGGAAGATACTGTAGGGACTTGCTTCCATTTAGCCACGAGAGCATTAGTGAGGTTTGCCGCTGATGTTTAGGCCTGGCTGGCTGTCGGCCTTCCAATTCCTCCCGAAGGTGTTCGATGGGGTTGAGGTCAGGGCTCTGTGTAGGGCAGTCAAGTTCTTCCACACTGATCTCGACAAACCATTTCTGTATGGACCTCTCTTTGTGCACAGGAGCATTGTCACGTTGAAACAGGAAAGGGCCTTCCCCAAACTGTTGCCACAAAGTTATTTCCCGTCACTAGAACTAAGGGGCCGTAGCCCGTAACATACAAAAACAGCCCCAGACCATTATTCCTCCTCCACCAAACTGTACAGCTGTCACTATGCATTGGGGCAGTTAGCATTCTCCTGGCATCCGCCAAATTCAGATTTGTCCGTTGGACTGCCAGAAGGTGAAGCGTGATTCATCACTCCATTGCTCCAAAGTCCAATGGCGGTGAGCTTCACACCACACCAGCCGACACTTGGCATTGCGTATGGTGGTCTTAGGCTTGTGTGTGGCTGCTCGGCCATTTCATGAAGCTCCCAACAAATAGTTATTGTGCTGATGTTGCTTCCAGAGGCAGTTTGGAACTTGGTAGTGAGTGTTACAACCGAGGACAGATGCGTGCTTCGGCACTCGCGATCCTGTTCTGTGAGACTTCACGGCTTAGTAGTTGTTGCTCCTAGATATTTCCACTTCACAATAACAGCACTTACAGTTCACCGGGCAGCTCTGGCAGGGCAGAAATTTGACAAATGGACTTGTTACAAAAGTGGCATCCTAGATTATCAACTGTTTTGCCTTAATGACCATCGTTATGTTTGGAGGAAAAAGGGGGAGACTTGCAAGCCGAAGAACACCATCCCAACCGTGAAGCACGGGGGTGGCAGCAACATGTTGTGGGGGTGCTTTGCTGCAGGAGGGACTGGTGCACTTCACAAAATAGATGGCATCATAAGGAAAATGATGTGGATATATTGAAGCAACATCTCAAGACATCAGTCAGGAAGTTAAAGCTTGGTCACAAATGGGTCTTCCAAATGGATAATGACCCCAGCATACTTCCAAAATGGCTTAAGGACAACAAAGTCAAGGTATTGGAGTGGCCATCACAAAGCCCTGACCTCACCTATAGAACATTTGTGGGCAGAACTGAAAAAGCGTATGCGAGCAAGGAGGCCTACAAACCTGACTCAGTTACACCAGCTCTGTCAGGAGGAATGGGCCATAATTCACACAACTTATTGTGGGAAGCTTGTGGAAGGCTAACCAAAACTTTTGACCCAAGTTAACAATTTAAAGGCAATGCTACCAAATCCTAATTGAGTGTATGTAAACTTCTGACCCACTGGGAATGTGATGAAAGAAATAAAAGCTTAAATAAATAATTATCTTTACTATTATTCTGACATTTCACATTCTCAAAATAAAGTGGTGATCCTAACTGACCTAAGACTGGCAATTTTTACTAGGATTAAATGTCAGGAATTGTGAAAAACTGAGTTTAAATGTATTTGGCTAAGGTGTATGGAAACTTCCGACTTCAACTGTATATGGTCAATACACCACGGCTAAGGGCTGTTCTTAAGCACGACACGCAACGTGGAGTGCCTGGACACATCCCGTAGCCGTGATATATTGGCCATATCATAAACTTCCGAGGTGCCTTATTGCTATTATAAACTGGTTACCAACTTAATTAGAGCAGTAAAAATAAATGTTTTTTTTTGTAATACCCATGGTAATACGGTCAGATATACCACAGCTTTCAGACAATCAGCATTCAGGGCTCTAACCACCCAGTTTATAATGTCCCTCTAACCACTCCATGTGAATACAATCAAAACAGCCTATTATACTTTTAAAACTCACCTCACTGTGACGATGATCAATTTGAAGAAAGAAGTGAAACTGCTAGGTGAAACGGTGTAAACAAAATGAACAGTGGTTTCTAAGGTGATGATTAATTTAAAACAGGCAAATGCATATTAGAGCTTAGGCCTAGGCCTATGAGCCGTTATACAATACATAGCCTACCGCATATTACACATGGGAGAAAAACATAAAACAAAACTGATTTAAGATGTCTTTGATACATAGTTGGTCTTGCCTTTTGAGTGTGGACTGTATTATTATGCATACTGAATGGACTGGTTACCTTATGCTACGCTCCAAAATGTGTGGGTGAGAACGTATAGCCCTAGGCCATGCTGTTGGTTCATTGATTGTGCAGTGCTCCTTACAGTTAGTGAATTTTGTATTTGATTTTGAATAGCCTAGTAGTAGGATTTAAAAAAATATATTTTCAGAATTAATTCGGTGACACATGATCTGTTTAGCTATACAGAATACAGTGGGGAAAAAAAGTATTTAGTCAGCCACCAATTGTGCAAGTTCTCTCACTTGAAAAGATGAGAGAGGCCTGTAATTTTCATCATAGGTACACTTCAACTATGACAGACAAAATGAGGAAAGAAAATCCAGAAAATCACATTGTAGGATTTTTTATGAATGTATTTGCAAATTATGGTGGAAAATAAGTATTTGGTCAATAACAAAAGTTTATCTCAATACTTTGTTATATACCCTTTGTTGGCAATGACAGAGGTCAAACGTTTTCTGTAAGTCTTCAAGGTTTTCACACACTGTTGCTGGTATTTTGGCCCATTCCTCCATGCAGATCTCCTCTAGAGCAGTGATGTTTTGGGGCTGTCGCTGGGCAACACGGACTTTCAAAGATTTTCTATGGGGTTGAGATCTGGAGACTGGCTAGGCCACTCCAGGACCTTGAAATGCTTCTTACGAAGCCACTCCTTCAAGTTCGGCGGTGTGTTTGGGATCATTGTCATGCTGAAAGACCCAGCCACGTTTCATCTTCAATGCCCTTGCTGATGGAAGGAGGTTTTCACTCAAAATCTCACGATACATGGCCCCATTCATTCTTTCCTTTACACGGATCAGTCGTCCTCGTCCCTTTACAGAAAAACAGCCCCAAAGCATGATGTTTCCACCCCCATGCTTCACAGTAGGTATGGTGTTCTTTGGATGCAACTCAGCATTCTTTGTCCTCCAAACACGACGAGTTGAGTTTTTACCAAAAAGTTATATTTTGGTTTCATCTGACATTCTCCCAATCCTCATCTGGATCATCCAAATGCTCTCTAGCAAACTTCAGATGGGCCTGAACATGTACTGGCTTAAGCAGGGGGACACGTCTGGCACTGCAGGATTTGAGTCCCTGGCGGCGTAGTGTGTTACTGATGGTAGGCTTTGTTACTTTGGTCCCAGCTCTCTGCAGGTCATTCACTAGGTCCCCCCGTGTGGTTCTGGGATTTTGCTCACCGTTCTTGTGATCATTTTGACCCCACGGGGTGAGATCTTGCGTGGAGCCCCAGATCGAGGAAGATTATCAGTGGTCTTGTATGTCTTCCATTTCCTAATAATTGCTCCCACAGTTGATTTCTTCAAACCAAGCTGCTTACCTATTGCAGATTCAGTCTTCCCAACCTGGTGCAGGTCTACAATTTTGTTTCTGGTGTCCTTTGACAGCTCTTTGGTCTTGGCCATAGTGGAGTTTGGAGTGTGACTGTTTGAGGTTGTGGACAGGTGTCTTTATACTGATAACAAGTTCAAACAGGTGCCATTAATACAGGTAATGAGTGGAGGACAGAGGAGCCTCTTAAAGAAGAAGTTACAGGTCTGTGAGAGCCAGAAATCTTGCTTGTTTTTATGTGACCAAATACTTATTTTCCACCATAATTTGCAAATAAATTCATTAAAAATCCTACAATGTGATTTTCTGGATTTTTTTTCCTCATTTTGTCTGTCATAGTTGAAGTGTACCTATGATGAAAATTACAGGCCTCTCTCATCTTTTCAAGTGAGAGAACTTGCACAATTGGTGGCTGACTAAATACTTTTTTTCCCCACTGTATCTCACCACCATGGATTTCTCTCTTTCCTTTTATTCCTTTCTCGAGCGCGCAGACGGGCTGTCAACAGTTCAGTGAAATATGTTTTGCTGCGAAAAACATAGAACAGTGCCCACAAACTGTTAGGGCCTACATAAAAGCTGTCCCAACAGCAGAGTCCCAACACCTTACCACCTCCACACCTGGCTATCAGCGGAGCCTTGTCTGGCAGAGAAACAGTTCATTCAGCCCCATTTACTGCCTTTTTAAAAAACACAGCTGATATGGCTGACTTGCTTAAACAAATGGGGTTTCTACTGACAATTGAGATGTACAAACTATGGCATAAGGGGACGACAAGCAGATAAGAGGCAATCCGTAATTTCGATTAAGGTATTAATGAGCGAGGTAGGACGGACGTCGTCAATATAACTGTTTGTTCAGCCCTTTTGAAATGTACAGTGACAGAATTCAGAACATGGGCCGTTCTTAGTGTTTTCCCTGTACACCAAGTCAGAACCGTAGGATAAATAAAGGGGGCATATAAGCAGACAATGAAAGCTCTTACAATATTCAATGACTTACATTTCTCAAAAACACTTGCACCACCAAGTCAGAACAGTAGGCGAAATTAAGAGGGGAAAATAGACCAAATGATTAGTGTGAGTCACATGGGCTACTAACAGCTTACTACACAACATACACTATTACTTTCTTAGCTACAGTATACATATCTCCCTGACATATTACATCATTTATGCAGCAGCATAGAATACATTTTTGGACTCACCTTGTGATGTGCTCAGTTGAACAGGAAAGTGGTGCGGCGGTCCTTCATGGGCAGATTTTGTCATCAAAGAAAGTGAAAGAGGCCGGATTTACAATTCCCAGTTGGATGACCGTTCAAATAGTATTTTCCCAGTTTGAGCTTGTTTATTTCCAACTTCCTAGTCGCCACTGTCACCGACTCCTTTCAAGCCACTCATTGTTGAATTTGCCATTTCCAACTTGTTGTGTAATCTTTATGTCCAATGGCCGATGAGCACCGATACGTTTTATCTATAATTTCTCTTCATTATTCCACTTCCTATGACAAGGATTAAAAAGGATTTGCCAGTAGATTGTCAACTTGATTCATGATGATGACTGCCAGCTAGCATGCTAGTTAAGTCCAATCAAAGCTACTGTAGATATAACGTGATTTGATGTCATTTCATCTGTGGCCAACAACCTTAAGCCTTCTTGGAAAGGCACTTCTAATGTAACTACATGGCAGGACCCAAAGGGCTAGAATTTTCTATGTCTATCCGTACTAATGACTTAGACTTGGTGGTGACATAGTGTCCCCATGAGTGACAGAACACTGAGCCAATCACGGCACAAAGCTCTGTATTTTCTGCTGGCTTGCCCCCTCCACCACAGAAAGCACTGAGCTAGGCTGAAACACCTGCATTTTGGAGCTGTCTTACTCAAGAAAACAAAAACAAAAAAGACCACGTTTGTATGTGGCTTTTTTAACTCCATGATATATATTTGTTACATTGTTTGCAAACTGATATGTGACATGTATTAATGCCAAAATAACATGCAAAACAGGTGGGGCTCCACGTTCCGCGAATAACGGGTTGCCACTGTCCTTAACAGATTTCACTTGGCTTCCCAAGTTAAGCACTGGGTAGCTGCAGGAACAAGGTTGGAGAGCCCATTGGGTGGAATATCACCTGTCGGGCAGCGAGAGCATGCTCCTCAAACAGTAGTTGATGCGTGGAGTGTAGTAGGTAGTGTTGTATTTAATCCTCCGCTGCTCATGTTAAGCACATGCTCCGCTATAAAACCGAAGTAAGACAACAAAACGGACTGGCGGGAAAGCTCCTTGCCTCCAGTCCCTATTGGAGTGCAAACAGATGACATGCCCCCGGCCCTGTTCCTTCCCATTTGATAATGGCCCATTGTAAATCGAAATACATTTGACATATTAGTAAAGACGAGATTAAATTGAAAAAAGTCTGATGGGGGCAAATACAATCACTTGATGAGAGAACAGCTGTGCAGCCTGAGGCAAGGAACAGAGCGCAAGCTTTTTGTGCTTCTTTCTCAAATCATCACTAGTCTATAGTCACACCACGCAGCCTTTATATGGATTGATTTCTTAGACATTTTAAGGTTTGTATCATTCACATCTAAAGTTGCCAAATAACTTGAAACGGGTACTATATTCTAGACTTAAAGTGATCACTTTTACGCTCAATAGAGCCACGTCATATGCACACTCGCTCCGTAATGTGAAAAATATCCTTTCTATTTTATTCAGCCGAGTTCAATTATATTCTTTGTTCTATAAAATCATATAAAATGTAATAATGGCGTGGAACTCATAAGCATATCTCATAAGCATATTTTGAACAAGCCTACAGCCTATGGCGTGGCATATAGCCATTCAGTAACTCCTATTCTGTTCTTCTGAAATACATTTTCTTCATATCATGTTTCTTTAGACCTGTCTAAAATAAATGATGGATTTATTGTGAAGGTGTAGGCTATATTACATGGATTTATTGTGATGGTGTCTATTAAATTGATTCATTATACTTTGTGAAATGTGGATGTGCGCGCATTAGTGGCTTCAATGTGTGGAGGACTGGAGATGATGAACTTGTTTATGTTAGTTAACGGTCAATTACCGTGAGTCCGTCAGTCCTACCCATACCATAACCCCACCACCACCATGGTGGGGCACTCGGTTCACAACGTTGACCTCACCCACACCACGCCATACACGCCTTCTGCAATCTGCCCAGTACAGTTGAAACCAGGATTCATCCGTAATGAGCACACTTCTCCAGCGAGGAAGTGGTCATCGAAGGTGAGCATTTGCCCACTGAGGTTGGTTGCAACGCCGAACTGCAGACAGGTCAAGACCCTGGTGAGGAAGAAGAGCACACGGTTGAGACGGTTTCTGACAGTTTGTGCAGAAATTCTTCGGTTGTGCAAACCCAGTTTCATCAGCTGTCCGGGTGGCTGGTCTCCGATGATACCGCAAGTGCAGAAGCCAGATGTGGAGGTCCTGGGCTGGCGTGGTTACACGTGGTCTGCCGTTGTGAGGCTGGTTGTACGTACTGCCTAATTCTCTAAAACAACGTTGTAGGTCGGCTTATGGTAGAGAAACTAACATTACATTCTCTGGCAACAGCTCTGGTGGACATTCCTGGAGTCAACATGCCAATTGCACACTCCCTTGAGACATCTGTGGCGTTGTGTGTTGTGACAAAACTGTACATTTTAGAGTGGCCTTTTATTGTCCCCAGCACAAGGTGCACCTGTGTAATGATCATGCTGTTTAATCAGCTTCTTGACATGCCGCATCAGGTGGATAAAAATTGAAAGAAAAAGATGAAATGGAAATAAATACGCTTTTTGCGCATATGGAACTGGGATCTTTTGTTTCAGCTCATGAAACAAGGGACCAACACTACATGTTGCATTTATATTTTTGTTCAGTGCAATTTTGACTTTGCAGCTGGCCCATCTAGCAGAAATCATTCAGTTCAGCCTCAAGGACAAGACTCTTCCCAATAAACGTAAATCTGCTTAAGAGGCATTAGAAGAAGACAAAAATGTATATTACCAATTGAACATCTATAGCAGGATAAATCAATGTTCGAGTTTACATAGCTGGCCATAAATTAGATGTTGCATTTTACTTTATGGGTTGGTAATGTAGGCTTCTTCTAACCCATAAATTTTTACTACAGACAACAATATCATTAGCCTATAACTTTACATACAAAAAAAACAACAATGGTCTCAGATTTTGTCATTCCAATTAATTCAATACCCTTTGATCTTCAAAAATAGGATGTAGAAATATGGAAATATAGATTAGCCAAATTGTTATACTTGAGCATTAACCCAAAAACGAAGGACTAATTAGCCTACTCTGTTTATGGTTGTGTTGTCATGGAGTACTGATTGGGTTCATTGCATTCGAGTTGAAAATAAATGCTGTTCTCGGAATGGCACGCTTTGAGCACTACTGAAAAGTGCTATTTGTATGTGAAAAATGTATTTAAATCAAATCAAATGTATTTATAATGCCCTTCTTCCATCAGCTGATGTCACAGAGTGCTGTACAGAAACCCAGCCTAAAACCCCAAACAGCAAGCAATGCAGGTGTAGAAGCACGGTGGCTAGGAAAAACTCCCTAGAATGGGCAAAACCTAGGAAGAAACCTAGAGACGAACCAGGCTGTGAGAGGTGGCCAGTCCTCTTCTGGCTGTGCCGGGTGCAGATTATAACAACATGGACAAGATTTTAAAATATTCATAAAACAGGCAGAACAGTTGAAACTGGAGACATCAAGGAGTCATCAGGCCAGGTAGGCCTTGAGGAATGGTCCTAATGCTCAGGTCCTCCGAGAGAGAGAGAGAGAGAGAGAGAGAGAGAAAGAGAGATAATTAGAGAGAGCATACTTAAATTGACACAGGACACCGGATAAGAGAGGAGAAATACTCCAGATATAACAGACTGACCCTAGCCCCCCCGACACATAAACTACTGCAGCATAAATACTGGAGGCTGAGACAGGAGGGGTCGGGAGACACAGTGGCCCCGTCCGACGATACCCTCGGACAGTGCCAAACAGGCAGGGTGAAGGAAATTCCATTTGCTGCAGGCCATTTGCTGCAGGCCTATTGTTTGTTTTTGTTGGTGACACTTTGATAGCTCGATAATTTGCAGCTGTGCGCGAGTTTGAGCATGTGTCCATTAGGCCTATGGATTTTGTTTTTATCAGCATGAATTAAATTGAGCTATAAAATCCCCACTCGTGGTCTTCTGAAATTAAACTTGTTTTTGACAGTGTGGAGCACAATACCATGGAGGAGTTTAGAAGGGAGGAACTCAACTTTTATTCCATTGGCTGGGATCCACACTATGCAGCTGTTGCAAGAGTGCATTTTTAACTGGCTGTCCACTGGGGCATATTCATTACGCTGATTCTGTTGCAAAACTTTCCTTAAATGAAAGCCAACGGTACGAAACGGGGAGAGACCTACCTGAATTTGTCCAATACAAACTCTGTAGTTTTGCTGTGTTCACTTCCGTTTGGTTCTAAAACAGTAAACAGTTTCCTTAATGAATACATCCCTGGTCGCAAAAACAATGATTGATAGGCAGCTTAAACTCCTTCAATTCAACCATTATTGGGTTAAAATACACACACATTTGTCAACAGCCATCCACAACAACCACAATCTGTACGGGGCAAGTAGCTAAATGAGAGACCAGCAGTGTGATTCACATCAATGTGCTATATACAGTACCAGTCAAAAGTTTGGACACACCTACACATTCAAGGGATTTTCTTTATTTTTACTTTTTTCTACATTGTAGAATAATGGTGAAGACATCAAAACTATGAAATAACACATGTAATCAGGTAGTAACCAAAAAAGTGTTAAACAAATCAAAATATATTTTAAATTCTTCAAAGTAGCCACCCTTTGCCTTGGTGACAGCTTTGCACACTCTTGGCATTCTCTCAACCAGCTTCATGAGGAATGCTTTTCCACTTGTTGGCTGCTTTTCCTTCACTCTGCGGTCCAACTCATCCCAAACCATCTCAATTGGCTTGAGGTCGGGTGATTGTGGAGGCCAGGTCATCTGATGCAGCACTCCATCACTCTCCTTGGTCAAATAACCCTTACACAGCCTGGAGGAGTGTTGGGTCATTGTCCTGTTGAAAAACAAATGATAGTCCTACTAATCACTGACCAGATGGGATGGCGAATCGCTGCAGAATGCTGTAGTAGCCATGCTGGTTAAGTGTGCCTTGAATTCTAAATAATTCACTGACATTTTCAGTAGCAAAGTACCATCACACCTCCTCCAATTTGTATTTATTTATTTAATGGGTGATCATGCTTCACGGTGGGAACCACACATGCGGAGATCATCCGTTCACCTACTCTGTGTCTCACAAAGACACGACGGTTGGAACCAAAAATCTCAAATTTGGACTCATCAGACAAAAAGGACAGATTTCCATGGTCTAATGTCGATTGCTCGTGTTTCTTGGCCCAAGCAAGTCTCTTCTTATTGGTGTCCTTTTAGTAGTTTTTTTTGTTTGTTGTTGCAGCAATTCGACCATGAAGGCCTGATTCACGCAGTCTCCTCCGAACAGTTGATGTTGAGATGTCTGTTATTTGAACTCTGTGAAGCATTTATTTGGTGTTTCTTGGCCCAAGCAAGTCTCTTCTTTTTATTGGTGTCCTTTAGTAGTGGTTTCTTTGCAGCAGTTCAACCATGAAGGCCTGATTCATGCAGTCTCCTCTGAACAGTTGATGTTGAGATGTGTCTGTTACTTGAACTCTGTGAAGCATTTATTTGGGCTGGTAATTCTAATGAACTTATCCTTTGCAGCAGAGGTAACTCTGGCTCTTCCTTTCCTGTGGCGGTCCTCATGAGAGCCAGTTTCATCACAGCGCTTGATGGTTTTTGCGACAGCACTTGAAGAACCTTTCAAAGTTCCTTAAAAATTCCTCATTGACTGACCTTCATGTCTTAAAGTAATGATGGACTGTCCTTTCTCTTTGGTTATTTGAGCTGTTCTTGCCACAATATGGACTTGGTATTTTACAAAATAGGCCTGTCTTCTGTATACCACCCCTACCTTGTCACAACACAACACAACTTTTTGGATGCCGATTATGGCCGATTACATTGCACTCCACGAGAAGACTGCGTGGCAGGCTGACCACCTGTTACGCGAGTGCAGCAAGGAGCCAAGGTAAGTTGCTAGCTAGCATTAAACTGATCTTATAAAAAACAATCAATCTTAACATAGTCACTAGTTAACTACACATGGTTGATTATATTACTAGTTTAACTAGCTTGTCCTGCGTTGCAAATAATCAATGCGGAGCCTTTTAATTTATCATCGACTCACAGCCTACTTCGCCAAACTCGTGATTTAGTGCATTCGCAAAAAAAGCACTGTTGTTGCACCAATGTACCTAACCATGAACATCAATGCCTTTCTTAAAATCAATACACACAAGTATATATTTTTAAACCTGCATATTTAGTTAAAAGAAATTCATGTTAGTAGGCAATATTAACTAGGGAAATTGTGTCACTTCTGTTGCGTTCAGGGCAAGCAGAGTCAGGGTATATGCAGCAGTTTGGGCCGCCTGGCTCGTTGCGAACTGTGTGAAGACCATTTCTTACTAACAAAGACCGTAATTAATTTGCCAGAATTTTGCATAATTATGACATAACATTGAAGGTTGTGCAATATAACAGCAATATTTAGACTTAGGGTTGCCACCCGTTCGCTAAAATACGGAACGGTTCCGTATTTCACTGAAAGAATATACGTTTTGTTTTCTAAATGATCATTTCTGGATTTTACCATATTAATGACCTAAGTCTCGTATTTCTGTGTGTTTATTATATTATAATTATTTCTATGATTTGATATTTGATAGAGCAGTCTGACTGAGCAGTGGTAGGCAGCAGCAGGCTCGTAAGCATTCATTCAAACAGCACTTTCCTGCTTTTGCCAGCAGCTCTTCGCAATGCTTGAAGCACAGCGCTGTTTATGACTTCAAGCCTATCAACTCCCGAGATTAGGCTGGCAATACTATAGTGCCTATAAGAACATCCAATAGTCAAAGGTATATGAAATACAAATGGTATAGAGAGAAATAGTCGACGCGTCATTCCTATAATAACTACAACCTAAAACTTCTTAACAGGGAATATTGAAGAACTGGGAATATTGAACCACCAGCTTTCATATGTTCTGAGCAAGGAACTTAAACATTAGCTTTTTTACATGGCACATATTGCACTTTTACTTTCTTCTCCAACACTGTGTTTTTGCATTATTTAAACCAAATTGAGCATGTTTCATTATTTGAGACTAAATAGATTTTTATTTATGTATTATATTAAGTTAAAATAAGTGTTAATTCAGTATTGTTGTAATTGTCATAATTACAAATATATATATATATATATATATATATATATATATATATATATATATATATATATATATATATACAGTGAGGGAAAAAAGTATTTGATCCCCTGCTGATTTTGTACGTTTTCCCACTGACAAAGAAATTATCAGTCTATAATTTTTATGGTAGTTTTATTTGAACAGTGAGAGACAGAATAACAACAAAAAAATCCAGAAAAACGCATGTGAAAAATGTTATAAATTGATTTGCATTTTAATGAGGGAAATAAGTATTTGACCCCTCTGCAAAACATGACTTAGTACTTGGTGGAAAAACCCTTGTTGGCAATCACAGAGGTCAGACGTTTCTTGTAGTTGGCCTCCAGGTTTGCACACATTTCAGGAGGGATTTTGTCCCACTCCTCTTTGCAGATCTTCTCCAAGTCATTAAGGTTTAGAGGCTGACGTTTGGCAACTCGAACGTTCAGCTCCCTCCACAGATTTTCTATGGGATTAAGGTCTGGAGACTGGCTAGGCCACTCCAGGACCTTAATGTGCTTCTTCTTGAGCCACTTTGTTGCCTTGACCGTGTGTTTTGGGTCTTTGTCATGCTGGAATACCCAACGACCCATTTTCAATGCCCTGGCTGAGGGAAGGAGGTTCTCACCCAAGATTTGACGGTACAAGGCCCCGTCCATCGTCCCTTTGATGCGGTGAAGTTGTCCTGTCCCCTTAGCAGAAAAACACCCCCAAAGCATAATGTTTCCACCTCCATGTTTGACGGTGGGGATGGTGTTCTTGGGGTCATAGGCAGCATTCCTCCTCCTCCAAACACGGCGAGTTGAGTTGTTGCCAAAGAGCTCCATTTTGGTCTCATCTGACCACAACACTTTCACCCAGTTGTCCTCTGAATCATTCAGATGTTCATTGGCAAACTTCAGACGGGCATGTATATGTGCTTTCTTGAGCAGGGGGACCTTGCGGGCGCTGCAGGATTTCAGTCCTTCACGGCGTAGGATTACCAATTGTTTTCTTGGTGACTATGGTCCCAGCTTCCTTGAGATCATTGACAAGATCCTCCCGTGTAGTTCTGGGCTGATTCCTCACCGTGATCATTGCAACTCCACGAGGTGAGATCTTGCATGGAGCCCCAGGCCGAGGGAGATTGACAGTTCTTTTGTGTTTCTTCCATTTGCAAATAATCGCACCAACTGTTGTCACCTTCTCACCAAGCTGCTTGGCGATGGTCTTGTAGCCCATTCCAGCCTTGTGTAGGTCTACAATCTTGTCCCTGACATCCTTGGAGAGCTCTTTGGTCTTGGCCATGGTGGAGAGTTTGGAATCTGATTGGCTGATTGCTTCTGTGGACAGGTGTCTTTTATACAGGTAACAAACTGAGATTAGGAGCACTCCCTTTAAGAGTGTGCTCCTAATCTCACCTCGACACCTGGGAGCCAGAAATCTTTCTGATTGAGAGGGGGTCAAATACTTACTTCCCTCATTAAAATGCAAATCAATTTATAAAATTTTTCACATGCATTTTTCTGGATTTTTTTGTTGTTATTCTGTCTCTCACTGTTCAAATAAACCTACCATTAAAATTATAGACTGATCATTTCTTTGTCAGTGGGAAAACGTACAAAATCAGCAGGGGATCAAATAGTTTTTTCCCTCACTGTATATATATATTATATAAAAAAATCAGCCGTTTTTAATCGGTTTCAGCTTTTTTTGGTCCTCCAATAATCGGTATCGGTATCTGTGTTGAAAAATCATAATCTGTCAACCTCTAATTCTAGGTGACTTCCTCATGAAACTGGTTGAGAGAATGCCAAGATGTGTTATTTCATAGTTTTGTTATCTTCACTATTATTGTACAATGTAGAAAATAGTAAAAATAAAGAAAAACCCAGGAATGATTAGGTGTGTCAACTTTTGACTGGCACTGTCGATATCAATGATAAAGCTTGTAGCCTAGGGTCAGGTGGAACAAATGTGAACTTGCGCCATATTCCAACGGTGATTTGAATGTTATTAAAAACAGAAAGGTGTCAAATATAGGCGGAATCCTAGAAGTAATCATCTAGTTAAAAACAAATCTGTAATCTGATTGCACTATTTTTGCTCCTAACGTAATGGATTAGTGTTCGTTTTTTTTTGTAATCCATTACTCCCCAACCCTGCATGTGTGAGCCTGTGTGCATGTGTTATGTTTAGACTCCAGCTGGCGAAACAGGGGTATTCCGGGGGAAAATGTGGCAGGGATAGGGGTTGGGATTAACCAGACGGTGTGTGTGTGTGTGTCTCTCACACACTTACCTACTGAACCACAATAAGCCTTCACATTGCCATGGACCAAACAGATTAATCAAACTACTTCACTTGGCAGGCAACACCACTGTGCACGTGTTCGCACACACAGTCTTTCTCGCACAGACACTCAGACACACACTACACACACACACACATTGGTTGGAGCCTGTTGGTTTCTAATCTTTACAGGAAAATGCCACGAACACTATCTGATGTGTGGAGACATTTCACTGCAGCTAATGTAGAAGGACAAGCTGTGCACATTTTCAAATACTGTGCCAAATCATATGTGAAGAATGCAACAAAGATGCAGAATCATCTGGCCAAGTGCATAAAGTTCCCTCAACGCTCACATCAAGCAACCTCTGACCAAAGTCCCTCTACTTCTATTCAAGGTGAAAATGATGAATCAGACACCTTATCGATAGCAACAGCTCATGGTCCTCCTGGAATCAGAAGGTTTTTTTGAATCAATGGAGGAACGTAGTCAGAGAAATGCTGATTAATGTCTTGCTCGAGCGGTGTATGCAACTGGTTCACCTCTGATGCTCACAGGCAATGTGTATTGGAAGAGATTTCTGGATGTTCTTCACCCAGCATACACCCCTCCAACCAGACATGCTTTATCTACTCATTTTCTGGATGTAGAGTTCAACAGAGTTCAAGTGAAGGTCAAGCAAATCATAGAGAAAGCAGACTGTATTGCAATCTTCTCTGATGGGTGGTCGAATGTCCGTGGGCAAGGAATAATTAACTACATCATCTCCACCCCTCAACCAGTATTCTACAAGGCCACAGACACAAGGGACAACAGACACACCGGTCTCTATATTGCAGATGAGCTGAAGGCAGTCATCAATGACCTTGGACCACAGAAGGTATTTGCACTGGTGACAGACAATGCTGCGAACATGAAGGCTGCTTGGTCTAAAGTGGAGGAGTCCTACCCTCACAACACACCCATTGGCTGTGCTGCTCATGCATTGAATCTGCTCCTCAAGGACATCATGGCACTGAAAACAATGGATACACTACAAGAGAGCCAAGGAAATGGTTAGGTATGTGAAGGGTCATCAAGTTATAGCAGCAATCTACCTCACCAAGCAAAGTGAGAAGAATAAGAGCACCACATTGAAGATGCCCAGCAACACCCGTTGGGGTGGTGTTGTCATCATGTTCGACAGTCTCCTGGAGGGGAAGGAGTCTCTTGCTCAGGTGGAATTTAAACTTGTGCCTTTTTTCAGTGCTGATTTGAATGTCATTGAGAACAGAGAAGTGCCCCCCCCAAAGAAACTCTGCAAACATCCTTTCTGAATTTAAAAGGAATCCTCTAAGTAATCATCTAGTTTTACAAAAGTATCTAATTTGATTACCATATTTATGCTGGTAACGTAGCAGATTACAGTTACAGTTCTGTAATTCCTTACATATGTTTCCCTGATCACAGGTGCACCTTGTACTGGGGACAATAAAAGGCCAATTTAAAATGTGCAGTTTTGTCACACAACACCATGCCACAGATGCCTCAATCTTTGAGGGAGCATGCAATTGGCATGCTGACTGCACAAATGTCCACCAGAGCTGTTGCTCTATCTCTGTAAAAAAGCTCTTTTGTTGGGAAAAACTAGTTTTGATTGGCTGGGCTGGCTTCTAAGTGGGTGGGCCTATGCCCTCCCAGGCTCACCCATGGCTGCGCCCCTGTCCAGTCATATAAAATCCATAGATTAGTGCCTAATTCATTTATTTCAACTGATTGATTTCCTTATATGAACAGTAAAATAGTTTAAATTGTTGTATGTAGTGTTTATATGTTGGTTCAGTGTATTACTGCTATATTGGCTGCTGTACCAGCTGGTTATATCATTTATTCTAACTCTGAATGATCGGCTATGAAAAGCCAACTGACATTTACTCATGAGGTACTGACCTTTTGCACCCTTGACAACCACTGAACGTTTGGACATCTTGAAGAACAATCTGGCCCTAAATGACCATGTACTCTTATCTCCACCTGGCAAAGCCAGAAGAGGACTGGCCACCCCTCAGAGCCCAAAATGTTTTCTAGCCACCGTGCTTCTACATCTGCATTGCTTGATGTTTGGGGTTTTAGACTGGGTTTCTGGATAAGCACTTTGTGACATCTGCTAATGTAAAAAAGGGCTTTATAAATACATTTGATTGATAAATGTGATTGATAAGTGCTGTTGTCGTATCGGAGCTATCAAAACACGACCAACAGAACAGAGGGAGGGCTGCCACATGCTAATTGAGCAATACACTTAGGAATACTTCACCTGTCCTTTTTCTAATGTGATATTGACTTAACACATCTTCTGAGACACAGAGGAGGAATCATTCCCCCTGTTACACTCTTTCCTGGGCTTGTATGTGTCTGATATGTTTGTTTGATATATCTGCTGTCTGTGTGCTCTCCCTTGTCAACATTGAGAACCCATATCTAAGGCCAGGCAATTATTATTATCGACTGAGTTTGCTGCACTCAGAAAATCCTAGGCAATGCTCTAGAATTGACACAAGCTGTCACTAATCAATCGTTCAATGTCTGGTTGTGAGTGCAGTGGCGAGAGGACACTTCTTTTCAAGAGCATGGCCTTATTTCTATTACAGCCTATTGGATGACTCATTCATATTCCATTCACCCATTTCAATGTAACATTGATAGGTTTAGGCTACTACATGATACTCTAATGTTCCCTATATCCACCATGAGGTTGCTACAACCTAGCCTATGAATGGAAGTTTACAACAAAGGTGCACATGGGTCGAGAAACAAATTTGAGGTGACACACTGACACATGGACAGACAGTGACATTCAATACCGCCTTGCACACTCTTGCCTGCATCGAGCTGATTTCGGATGTAATCATTTGTCCAACAGTTGCAAATGAGAGTTTCTATTGGACAAATTCAGTTATGTTTATGCACGTTTTTGTTCCGTTTGCTTCCGTTTAACAGAATCGTCGGAATGAATACACCCCTGATCATGAGTATTTTTTTTATTTAACCTTTAACCAGACTACGGTTTTTAACCAGACTACGGTTTGCAACTGCACATGGGGACAAAGAACTGTTTGGCCATAATGGCCATCGTTATGTTTGGAGGAAAAAGGGGGAGGCTTGCAAGCCGAAGAACACCATTCCAACCATGAAGGACGGGGTGGCAGCATCATGTTGTGGGGGTCCTTTGCTGCAGGAGGGACTGGTGCACTTCACAAACTAGATGGCTATATGAGGAAGGAAAATTATGTGGATATATTGAAGCAACATCTCAAGACATCAGTCAGGAAGTTGAAGCTTGGTCGCAAATGGGTCTTCCAAATGGACAATGACCCCAAGCACACTTCCAAAGTTGTGGCAAAATGGCTTAAGGACAACAAAGTCAAGGTATTGCAGTGGCCATCACAAAGCCCTGACCTCAATCCTAGGGAATTTTTACTAGGATTAAATGTCAGGAATTGTGAAAAACTGAGTTTAAATGTATTTGCCTAAGGTATGTAAACTTCCGACTTTAACTGTACATGAGAGAAACGTGGATGTTTAAAGTGGCAACTACAGATTTATTTACATGAGCCAAGTGATAACTGAGCAATAGATTTCAACCAGCGGAACTTTAAAAGATAATTAACAAATTGTTAATAATTAAAACTAAATCAAACCCAGTTCAGAACTATTGCCTTTCGGATTGAACTTTGGATATATCAGCTCTGTAGAAGTCCTTTGTCCAAAGTTAGTTGCATGCCATGGGATAATCAGAAAACACAAAACAATAACAACAGTAGCATACAAAATTAATTATTGTTACACTTAAAAAAAATATTTGTTTAAAATTAACTACATTTGTGTCATTTCGACAACCCAGTGCAGGGTCAATATTGGCCAAACAAACAAACAAATTCAACCCCGCGGGATTGGGCTGTGCTTCTAACCCAGCGCCTTTCATCAATCAATCAAATGTATTTATAAAGCCCTTCTTACATCAGCTGATGTCACAAAGTGCTGAACAGAAACACAGCCTTGGGTTGAGCGCTTGAACCAGCTGCTGGGTAAATTAGACTATATTGCTGGGTTAAAACAACCCAGTGTGTTGGGTAGTGACATAAACCCAGCACATTGGGTTGGGGGATTGACCCAGCAGCTGGGCAATTTTTCCAGTGTAATCCTAATTTCTCTACCATTCCACCCCCTCCCTTTCTTACACACAACCAAGATACATTGTTGAATGTCAAATGATTAATTTGTATTGCCCGCATTTCAGAACATACATCACAGCACGTCAGAGAATTGTCCACAATGTACAAGAATATATCACTTCTTTAAATATCAAATTGAAACAAAGCCCTATTGTCTAAGTATATGTTATTTCATGAGATATGATTTCATAAGACAGAATTTATTTATATTATTTAATGAACCAAACAGTCCAAACATCAGACTAAAGCTGTGCTTGATGTGCACACTCAGATGGCGATCTGAGAAAAACAAATAATGCGTGTGTGAGACATAATCTGTCTATAATCAAAAGATTACCGATCTTAGGCGACAGCACACACACATCATGCTGTTTTGCCGTACAATAATTGTCTACATTTGCGTCGAGTCAAAACATTGTTACACTGAGAACAAACGTATTATATTACGTATGAAGGTCACTCTACTAAGGACTATTTCATTCATAAAGCACTTTTCACAATCCCCAAAATTTAACACTTGTATTTCAAATAAATTGTGATGGAATGAAAGCGTACCAGAACGTGCTTCAGCCCAGCTTGAACCCAAAAATGTATTATAAATTAATCATACAAATATATTAATATTTATGTGTAACAGTAGTTGGACTAAAGGAAAACAAATACATGCAGTGCATTCGGAAAGTATTCAGACCCCTTGACTTTTCCCACATTTTGTTATGTTTCAGACTTATTCTAAAATGGATTACATTTTATTTCCCCTCCTCATCAATCTACACACAATACCCCCGATAATGACAAAACAAAAGCGTTTTTATTTTTACAAATGTATTAAAAATAAACTGAAATATCACATTTACATAAGTATTCAGACCCTTTACTCAGTACTTTGTTGAAGCACCTTTGGCAGTGATTACAGCCTCGAGTCTTCTTGGGTATGACGCTACAAGCTTGGCACACCTGTGTTTGGGGAGTTTCTCCCATTCTTCTCTGCAGATCCTCTCAAGCTCTGTCAGGTTGGATGGGGAGTGTTGCTGCACAGCTATTTTCAGGTCTCTCCAGAGATGTTTGATCGGGTTCAAGTCCAGGCTCTGGCTGGGCCAATCAAGGACATTCAGAGACTTGTCCGGAAGCCACTCCTGCGTTGTCTTGGCTGTGTGCTTAGGGCCGTTGTCCTTTTTGGAAGGTGAACCTTCTCCCAATCTGAGATCCTGAGTGCTCTGGAGCAGGTTTTCATCAAGGATCTCTCTGTACTTTACTCTGTTCAATCTTGGTTTCATCAGACCAGAGAATCTTGTTTCTCATGGTCTCTGAGAGTCTTTAGGTGACTTTTGGCAAACTCCGGGCGGGCTGTCATGTGCCTTTTACTGAGAAGTGGCTTCTGTCTGGCCACTCTACCATGAAGGCCTGATTGGTGGAGTGCTGCAAAGATGGTTGTACTTCTGGAAGGTTCTCTCGTCTCCACAGAGGAACTTTGAAGCTTTGTCAGAGTGACCATGGGTTTCTGACCAAGGCCCTTCTCCCCCGATTGCTCAGTTTGGCCAGGTGGCCAGCCCTAGGAAGAGTCTTGGTGGTTCCAAACTTCTTCCATTTAAGAATGATGGAGGCCACTGTGTTCTTGGGGACCTGCAATACTCAAGGATGATCAATAGAAACAGGATGCACCTGAGGTCATTTTCAAGTCTCATAGCAAAGGGTCTCAATACTTATGTAAATAAGGTATTTCTGTTTTTTATTTTGAATACATTTGCAAACATTTCTAAAAACCTGTTATTGCTTTGTCATTATGGGTAATGTGTGTATATTGAGGAAAACAAATAATTTTATACATTTTATAATAAGGCTGCAACATAACAAAATGTGGAAAAAGTCAAGAGGCCTGAAAACTTTCCGAATGAACTGTACATACAGTAGGCAAAAATGCATTAAAACAAACAAAAATATAATTTAAGCGCGTATTAGCATTTGAATATGAAGGGGAACCGGGATACCTAGTCAGTTGCACAACTAAATGCATTCAACCGAAATGTCTTCCGTGTTTAACCCCTCTGAATCAGAGAAACACTCATGGCACATCCTTCCATTGATCTATCAATTGACAGGAACACAAAGTGCTTCCTCCTGTGCTTCCTCCTGTGCTTCCTACTGAGCTGTTGTAACTTCAAGAGATGTGTTCTGTGTTGGACTGTGATGTTATACCTTTCATAGAGTCCTGGTATGTCTGCACCCTAACACAAGTCCATTGTGTTCCGGAACTGTTGCTTGTATAAAATAACTTGTGTAAACAATATGATTGTATTATCCCCTCCCACTATATAAGAGACATGTAACCATTCACTCTTCGAGTTCTTCCCTCTGAAATCAGAGTTAGATCTGTCCTGCAGCTGCTTGTATTAAATATGTATTAAATATTTAGCTATTATACAATTAAATAGTCTCTGCCCTAATCTTTGGATCTAATTTTCCACAACCCCAAATTCCGCCACCACAATTCCCACTTTGTTGCCATGGAAACCATAAGCATCACCATACATGACATATCTGAGCTGTTGTCAGACAGAATTGAAAACATTCTGTTTTCTGGGAAATTGGCATTTTACGCAAAGGGGTGGTGTGAATGAACTCCTAAAAAGGTCATTTAATAATAACAATCCAGGGAAAAGGGAGGATCATAGGGATCAGGGGTCATTTCGATGGCACTATCATCTCCAATAGGGCAATTTGGATCCCCGATAAAGGGTGAAACAGTGGTGAGATCCGTCAGGTCCTTCAAGTTTACTTCTGTGGTCATGTCGATCTGGTGGGGAGGAGATACTGCTGTTTCACACAATCTCCTCACCAAGGTTGTCAGGCATGAGGACAGGCAGAATTATAGCACAAGGACTCCAACCAAGGCTAGGAGACCTTGCAACACGAGAGTTCCAATGTTCCCTAGTTTTCACCCATGCAAACAGATCCCAATCCCACTTGTTATCTCACTTGTTCACAGTAGCTACCACCTGTCTTATAGTGGCAACAGACTCCGCAACCACAATGGAGAAATCCGGAATGTAAGTACAAAGTTCTGCCTCCACAACTGCATAAACCCCTCCCTTATCCTCTAGCAGAATATCCAAAGCCAATCTATTTTGTAGAACCATGGTACGTGTAGCCACAGGTTCAGCAGTTCATTCTTCCATAGCAGGAGCAGTAGCATTACCCATTCTTTCTACTTCATTGGCTAGTTCTCTAATGGAATCGAGCACAATTGTTATGCCATAATTGGGAATTAATGCAGAGAAAAAGCTTTTGCAGGGCCAGCTACAATGGTCCTCCTATACAAGAGAGATGGTGAGTTGGGGGTGTTGGGGTAGCACACACAGCAGGAACAACAAGCAGTGTAGCAGGATCCTGACTAGTTTGTAGACAGATAGTAGTACGCTTTCCCCCCGCACACATACATAGTTCCATTTACTTAGAAAGTAGGTGTAGCGTACACACTGACATTCTTGAGTTTAAAACGTATTTCCAAAAGACATGTTAGGGTGGAATGTTCCATTTCTCAACAGTCAGGGCAGGGTTATGTTATTGTAGATAAAAAGGTTATACTTACAATGAATTTCCCCCAACTGGAGATCAGTTCCATTTGCTTTATAACACAAATAACCTGGGGGAGAGTAGGCCAGGGTGATAGGTTGCTTGGGCAGAGAGGTGGGATTAAAAAAAAAATCAAATCTTCTTGTATATAACACCTAGTGGTTAGAGCGTTGGACTAGTAACCGAAAGGTTGCAAGTTCAATTCCCCAAGCTGACAAGGTACAAATCTGTCGTTCTGCCCCTGAACAGGCAGTTAACCCACTGTTCCTAGCCCGTCATTGAAAATAAGAATTTGTTCTTAACTGACTTGCCTAGTAAAATAAAGGTAAAATAAAATAAAATACATTTAAGGTTACCTGCTTTGGTCCACATCAATATTTCATAAACACCGAGGGGTATAGCTAGTAATGGCATAGTCTGGTAACAATCCACAACCCCAACAGAGACATTACTAGCTAATTGTAAGAAAGTGTTCGACCCGGGGAAAACCCAATCATGTATATTACCTATTTTACTTCTAAAGACCAGGTTCAGGTCAGCGGGGTCATCTACTTCTGCACTTCCCCCTGTGGAAGCCAGGCTTCGTTGGAGCAGAGAGGTTGGGGAGAGGTTACTGGCACGTTCACCCGTCTCTCACTCAAAGTCTACTACCACCCAGAGGATTCCCACAGCAACAATGGATGCGAGTCCCAGGGTAAGCAGAGTGCCCCTACTGGGTTGTAGGAGGTCCCAGGGTAAGCAGAGTTCCCTACTGGGTTGTAGGAGGTCCCAGGGTAAGCAGAGTTCCCTACTTGGTTGTAGGAGGTACCAGGGTAAGCAGAGTGCCCCTACTGGGTTGTAGGAGGTACCAGGGTAAGCAGAGTTCCCTACTGGGTTGTAGGAGGTACCAGGGTAAGCAGTGTTCCCTACTGGGTTGTAGGAGGTCCCAGGGTAAGCAGAGTTCCCTACTGGGTTGTAGGAGGTCCCAGGGTAAGCAGAGTGCCCCTACTGGGTTGTAGGAGGTACCAGGGTAAGCAGAGTTCCCTACTGGGTTGTAGGAGGTACCAGGGTAAGCAGAGTTCCCTACTGGGTTGTAGGAGGTACCAGGGTAAGCAGCGTTCCCTACTGGGTTGTAGGAGGTCCCAGGGTAAGCAGAGTTCCCTACTGGGTTGTAGGAGGTCCCAGGGTAAGCAGAGTGCCCCTACTGGGTTGTAGGAGGTACCAGGGTAAGCAGAGTTCCCTACTGGGTTGTAGGAGTGAAAGGAGTAACATCTTCTTCTGGCTCTGCTACTTGCTGACAGTGGGAGGCATGGATCCAGGTGTCTTTCTCTAAGCACTTTACCGCTGTTGGGGTGGTGAGGGCGATCTGATGTGGTCCCTTCCACCTGGGTTTTAAAGGTTCTTTACCTCTGTCGTGCCTCCTGACCACTACCCAATCTCCAGGCTGGAGATCGTGATGGGGACAGCTCGAATACAGTTAGTCAGAGCTGTACAGTACTTCATCAGTGTCATCAGACAAATGAGGATCTGGGATTGCAGCTGGTGGTGACACAGGGGTCCTCATGGGACGGGCCATCAGTACCTCATGTGGACTGAGGCCAGATTTCCGGACTGGGGTGGAACACATTGAAAACAAGGCCATGGGTAGCGCATCCACCTAGGTAAGTCCTGTTCCGAGCACGTATTTCTGTTTATTTTTCAGAACACCATTATAGCTTTCCGGGTGAAACAGTACATGCAAATTTCTCTTAACTTGCATCATGTCACACAGGGATTTTATTATCTTCAAGTTGAAATGTGTCACCTTATCTTTATCATAATTTTGTGGTACAACTAATCAATGGTTCCTGCTGTGTGTGCTACCCCAGTACCCCCAACTCACCATCTCTCTTGTATAGGAGGCCCATTGTAGCTGGCCCTGCAAAAGCTTTTTCTCTGCATTAATTAATAATAATGCATTAATAAAAATTGTGCTCGATTCCATTAGAGATCATGTAACAAGCATTTAACCACAGTTTTTGTTTGTTTCCTCATTAGATGTGGAGGAGCTTTCTTTCATTACCAACATATATTTTATTATTTTACAGGTAGGCATGTGAACAAAATCTATTTGCTAGTCTGCAAATGGGCCCCAGGGGACTGGTAGGCTTGACAAAGAGGTTGATACTTGTTTTCCTACGATGTGTTCTTGACAAATTAGACATTAGGCACAGATTTGTGCAGCCATCGTAGTAAACTTGGATGCGTACCATTCTTTTCTACAAGCACTTACTTACCATCATTCCCTCTTTGGACACATGACTCTGTGATTCATGCGTCCCAAAAAAAACACAGCTGTTTTAAATAATAATAAACTAAATCAGAATAACAAATACAATTAGAATTCCATCCCTTGATAACTCCGTAAGGAAATCATTTTATACCCTAAGGGAATTCAACGAATACTCAAATAGACTAGACAGGCTTCCCTCAAATAGACTAAACAGGCTTCCCTCAAATAGACTAGACAGGCTTCCCTCAAATAGACTAGACAGGCTTCCCTCAAATAGACTAGACAGGCTTCCCTCAAATAGACTAGACAGGCTTCCCTCAAATAGACTAGACAGGCTTCCCTCAAATAGACTAAACAGGCTTCCCTCAAATAGACTAAACAGGCTTCCCTCACGCCACTCGTGTGGAAGTCGCTCACCCTCCCTGTGTGCTTTCTACATAGTTCAGGGACAGTGCTCTGTCTCCCTCCTTCTCGCCCGTCCGAATCAGAGTCATTGATAAATTAAATTGTAAAGAAAAAAAGTTAAGGATATGAATACAAATCTGGTGAGATTCGTATCAACAACAATACACTTCATACTTATCAGCATTTACATATATTTAAATTTCAACCAATTTCACTGATCTTTCTAGCGAGGTTGATCAGAACAGAGGTCATTCAACACCATTCAGTGAGTTTGTTCTTTCCCTGTACTTGAGACTCATTGTTAAAAAAAACATTCTCTTTACCAGGTTTACATTGGGTTTTTCAGTACATATCTCATCAGGAGAACCTACATGTTTTCAACCAAAATTTGGACAATAGATACTTCTGAAAATATAATTAGTGTGCCCTTTAAGGTGCATCCTGATAAACCAAATAGAAAAACCCACACAATAATCAGACACGGCATTAACACCACTAACACATATTTATAAGTATAGACGGTTGGCAAGTGTGTGCATGCAGGTGTGTGTATGGTAAAACGTAGGGCAAAAACAAACAAATGGCCATGTCTTAATTTGGGCGCTCCCTTAGCCAAATCTGGGTACCTTTATACGTTATAAAACTGCACAGTCCTACTAACTGCTCTCCCAAAGCACTTGCCTCTGGAAGCATTTCAGATACAGAATCATTGTTAAAACTACTTAAGGATCATTGGGGCGCTACCCAATCCCGACACTACCCGGCGCCAAATTCAAAATGCAAAAGTAGAATTATAAAACATTCATCAATATACAAATGTTGCATACTCTTCAAAAGCTTAGACTCTTGGCAATATCACAGCGGTGTCAGATTTCAAAAAGGCTTTACGGCAAAAGCACAACATTTGATTGTTTGAGGATAGCGCCTCACATATTTATGCATTAGCATAAATTCATAACCAGCGCGGGTCTCACAAAACACATAAAAGAGCTAAAATAAATCGCTTACCTTTTGATGATCTTCTGCTGAGGGCAATCCGAAGTGTCCAAGCAAGACAATACATGTTTCATTGTTTATATCCATAAATCTCTGTTTGGTTGGCGCCTTATGTTCAGAAAATCCACCGTCTACTCGCCCATTGTACAGGGAAGAGAAAGCATTCAAAATATACCTATCAACTTTGCCCAAACAAATCAAACATAATTTATAATGTATCCTTAGGTACACTTTTATGAATATTAACTATAATATTTCACATGGATAATATCCTAAACGATAGAAAAGGAAAATCCTGAGGCGCGCACTCATGGTCTCGCGCACAAAACTCAAAATCCACTTCCTCCATCCTCTTTCATTTTCTTCTTCTATTCGGTTATCTTCGAAAGGTAAACGCATGCAACCTTGTCTAAAGACTGTTGACATCTAGTGGAAGCCATAGGTACTGCAACCTGGGTCCTATTTTACAGCAAATCCCATAGACAGCCATTTGAAGTGAGGGCATGTCACAAAAAAACATTTTTCTGGACAGAAATTCCTCAGGTTTTTGCCTGCCATATCAGTTCTGTTATACTCACAGACATTATTTTAACCATTTTAGAAACTTCAGAGTGTTTTCTATGTGCATATCCTATTTTCTGGGCCTGAGTGGCAGGCATTTTATTTTGGGCACGCCAGACTCTCCAATTTTCCGAATACTGCCCCAGTGCCTGTAGAGGTTAAACTCAGAGAACTTGGTAGTGGACATTCCATCAGTCCTGGAAGAAAAATAAATAAACATGTACATCTTAATCAGCAGAAGAAATGTTTCATCTTAATCAGTTCTAAGAATGCAATATTTGGTACTACTATGCCAATATGTACCACCCTCCCTTTCTCAATCGAGCTCACTGCATTTTGTGCAGGAAGCATTGATAAAACCATGCGTATACATAATCATACTGGAGACACATCAGGTGATACAGGGTCCCGTTTAGCGGAATAGGCACCTTCTAAAGTAAACAATCTGAGCCCCTTTCTTGTAATCTATTATCTAGACCTGTTGCATTGACTTATGGCTTTTGTTCCTGGGACATCAACTTGTCAAAATATAAAACCTGTTGTTTAACAAATCTGCTTGGGCCTTCAAAAAATTGGTGCCGGCTTATCAGCTCTTTCTAATATTTTTTTTACAGCCCTGGTACTAAAAACGTTAATTTGGATCTACTTCAATTTTGGACAGTGTTCCAAGTAATGGAAACAGATTACTGGTGTTATTCACACTATTGAATAGAGAAATAATAATTGGAAATCATCAAAAACGTATCTTATTCAAACCTCCGTTCCAAATTTTACCATTGTGTCCTTTACAGCCTGAGTACCATTCACTTTCACTGGCGGCTTATCTATGGGTATAAGGGCACAAGGTGAGACCCAAGTGCAGACACAGGAGGCAGATGGTTGAGCTCTGGTATTTATTATGGCAAAAGGCAGGTATGGTACAGGCGAGAGTTCATAAACCAGGTCAGAGTCCAAACAGTACCAGACGATAGGGAGGCTCGAGGTCAGGGGCAGGCAGAGAGGTCAGGCAGGCGGGCTCAGAGTCAGGACAGGCAAGGGTCAAAACCAGGAGGGCGAGGAAAGAGAGACTGGGAAAACAGGAGCTGAGACACAAAACCGCTGGTTGACTTGACAAACAAGATGAACTGGCACAGAGAGACAGGAAACACAGGGATAAATACACCGGGTAAAATAAGCGACACCTGGAGGGGTTGGAGACAAGCACAAGGACAGGTGAAACCGATCAAGGCATGACAATGGGTCCACAGGAAGCTTATTTTTAACCCAAACACCAGATGGCAGCCTCTGATTTAATATCAGTCCCAAGGCTCAATCCCTGTGTGTGTCGTGTGACCTTGTATTGAAACCTTACCTATTCAAATTAATAAGATATTGCATTATCTGAAAGTCACAAATAACATATTACCATTCACATACTGTCAACACTCATGGTCTATCTGCTGTTGTAAAATTTAATGAGTACCATGAATCTTTCCATTTTACTGTCTTTATTAATGTCTTTGTTACACTCACTAGTCTCCATATCGGTTTCCTTCAACTTGGACCCTTCTACTCTTCCCAATAGCAAACCCTCTCAATCACTACTTCCAATACACACGGAACACTCTCAAACAATGTTCTGCTTTTTCCCCTATTGTATTGTTTGTTTTTTAAACCTTACAATATAGGGGTAAAAGCAGAACATTGAGAGTGATCCGTGTGTATTAGCAGTAGCGATTGAGAGGGTTTGCTATTGGGAAGAGTAAAAGGGTACTAGTTGAAGGAAACCGATATGGAGACTAGTGAGTGTAACAAAGACAGACTAGTGATAAAGACAGACCATGAATCTTTCCATTTTACTATCTGCTGATGTCAAATTGAATGAGTGTTGTCAGTACGTTGCATTCGGAAACTATTCACACCCCTTGACTTTTTCCACATTTTGTTACGTTACAGCCTTATTCTAAAATGGATTGAATAAAAATGTTTCCTCATCAATCTACACAAAATACCCATAATGACAATGCAAAAACTGTTTTTTTTGCAAATGTATAAAAAAAATAAAAACATACCTTATTTACATAAGTATTCAGACCCTTTGCTATGAGACTTGAAATTGCGTCCTGTTTCCATTAATCGTCCTTGAGATTATTTATACAACTTGATTGGAGTCCACGGAAAGGCACACACCTGTCTATATAAGGTCCCACAGTTGACAGTGCATGTCAGAGCCACGAGGTCAAAGGAGTTGTCCGTAGAGCTCCACAGATCTGAGGAAAGGTACCAAAAGATTTCTTCAGAAATTGAAGGTCTCCAAGAACACAGTGGCCTCCATCATTCTTAAATGGAAGAAGTTTGGAACCACCAAGACTCTTCCTAGAGCAGGCCGCCCGGCCAAACTGAGTAATCGGGGAGAAGGGCCTTGGTCAGGGAGGTGACCCAAGAACCCGATGGTCACTCTGAAAGAGCTCTAGAGTTCCTCTGTGGAGATGGGAGAACCTTCCAGAAGGACAACAATCTCTGCAGCACTCCACCAATCAGGCCTTTATGGTAGAGTGGCCAGACGAAAGCCACTCCTCAGTAAAAGGCATGCCAGCCAATCAATCAAATTTATTTATAAACCCCTTCTTACATCAGCTGATGTCACAGAGTGCTGTACAGAAACCCAGCCTAAAACCCCAAATAGCAAGCAATGCAGGTGTAGAAGCACAGTCGTTAGGAAAAACTCCCTAGAAAGGCCAGAACATAGGAAGAAACCTAGAGAGGAACCAGGCTATGAGGGGTGGCCAGTCCTCTTCTGGCTGTGCCGGGTGGAGATTATAACAGTACATGGCCAAGATGTTCAAATGTTCATAGATGACCAGCAAGGTCAGATAATAATAATCACAGTGGTTGTAGAGGGTGCAACAGGTCAGCACCTCAGGAGTAAATGTCAGTTGTCTTTTCATAACCGATCATTCAGAGTATCTCTACCACTGCTGCTGTCTCCAGACAGCAAGGAGTCATCAGGCCAGGTAGTCCTGAGGAATGGTCCTAAGGCTCAGGTCTTCCGAGAGAGAGAAAGAAAGAGAGAAAAAGAGGGAATGATGAAAGGAGCAAAGTACAGGGATCCTTGATGAAAACCTGCTCCAGAGCGCTCAGGAGCCGTAACGATGGCAGCTACATTAGGTATAATTTCCTCATCAACTAGGTCGCTGGTTATGCTCTGCTACACTTCATGTTAGACCTAATCCATTTGGCATTTTCTCAGCAATGGTTCCTTACATAGCTACTTCAGTTGCTGAGTTTCCAATGACACTCATGCATATAGTGGTCATTCATATTACACCTTGCTTTTTTGGGTCAGACACTGTCGTGTTTCCCTATAGCTCGTTTACCACTGGCTTCGAAGCAGCAAACGTTTCATATCTTACACGTGTGGTTGGGTTCTACGTACCGTCATACATGTATGTATGTATGTATGTAGCATTTATTCTAAACATGGGATAGCGATAGTGTTTCATGTTACTCATGCATATATCATTACGTTATGCTTGGCTGGGTAGATGTACATGCAGACGCCTCATTTAAACTCAACACATTACACGATTTATCTTGCGCTCAGCGTGCTTGTATTAATAAACATTCCATGTAATACTTTCCATTACAGCATAATTGCACTTTTGTTCTATTCTTCTATTTTACATCTATTTATCTTGTCTTCAATATTTAGATCCAACCTTTGCTCCACTATGTCCCTTCTCCCTGGTGAGTAACTTGTTTATTTTGGGGGGGGGTTTAATGCTGCCCAGCATAAAGTAACTTGTCATCAGCATCTGGCTCCGAGGAGCATTCCTCTGAGACCAGGCCTACCCAAAACTACTCAATTGAATTCCATATTGTATTTTGTCTATGTTGTCATTCAATTAAGCCTGTACTTGATTGAACTCCGTTACCGTTTTAAAGTCACCATTGGCCTTATGATGAAATCCCTGCGGGGTTTCCTTCCACTCCGGCACCTGAGTTAGGAACTTCACCGGCTCCAGCAGAAAAACTGACTGTTTTGGAGAGCCTGGCGTGCCCAAAGTAAAATGCCTCCCATTTAGGCCCAGAAAATGGGATATGCATATATTTAGTACCATTGGATAGGAAACACTCTGAATTTTCCAAAACTGTTAACCATTTGTCTGTGGGTCAATCACAACGCATTTGGCAGGCAAAACCCTGAGGAATCTCTGTCCTGAAAAAAGTCATTTTGACACATTGCTCATTTTTGAGCCCCTCCCTATCCAAAATGACCATATATAGGCATGTGAACTCAGTGCACGTCGCTTCCTTATGATGTCATCAACCACGAGACGGTGTTTTACTCCATCTTGGGGGGAATTTCGGCCATTGATAAACAGCTTGGAACGAGAGACCACGCTATGAAAACTCTTCAGAGTGCGCGTGCATGAGAAGGCGCGCTGTGCCTTATTTATCGTTTTTAGCGTTCAGTTTATATTCCGGCTGATTTATAATAGTACATATACGTAAAAGGGTTCCTAAGGATACATTTAAAACTATGTTTGATTGTTTTTGGACAAGTTTATAGGTAACATTTGAACGAGTTGGCGCCGCGTTTCAAAAGAGTAATGGAGGCTGTCGTTTTGCATGAACCAAATGGAGGATTTATGGATAAAATACATTACTTTTTCTAACAAAAGAACCATGGATTGTCTTCGTTGGACACTTAGGAAGACATCAGCAGAAGTTCTTCAACAGGTAATTACTTTGTTTTCGCTGTGAAATGTGTTATGTGTGTGCCATGATTGCTAATCGATACATGGCTATTGGAAAATATGTGAGGTGCTACCCTCAAACAAATGAATGTGCTGCTTTCGCCGTAAAGCCTTTTTGAAATCTGACAACGCTGTGATATTGCCAAGAAACAGAGCTTTTGATGAGTATGGAACACTTGTATATAGCTGGATGTTTAATAATTCAATTTTCGGATTTTAAATCTGGCGCTACAGGTTTTAGCTGGTAGTGTCGGGATGATCCCGCTAGCGACCCACTGGTATTTGAGTCGATATTATTAAATAACTTCACCAAGCTCAAAGGAATTTCAATGTCAGCTTTTTTATTTTTACCCGTCTACCAATAGGTGCCCTTTTGTGCGAGGCATTGGAAAACGTCCCTGGTCTTTGTGGTTCAATCTGTGTTTAAAATTCACTGCTCGAGGTAGTCATTCAGAAATCATGTTAAACACTATTATTGCACACAGAGTCCATGCAACTTAAGTGACTTGTTAAGCACATTTTTACTCCTGAGCTTATTTAGACTTGCCATAACAAAGGGGTTGAATACTTATTGACTCAAGACATTTCAGCTTTTCTTTTTTAATTCACTTGTAAACATTTCTAAAAACATAATTCCACTTTGACATGGTGGGGTATTGTGTGTAGGCCAGTGAAATAAAATCTCTATTTAATTGAAATTCAGGCAACTGAGTTGTTAAGCACATTTTTACTCGTGAACTTATTTAGACTCACCATAACAAAATTATTAATTTTTTAATATTTTTTAATATAATAACTTTATTCACAATGAATGAATGATGACATGTAAAGACATTGTATATTTTTCACCTTTTTGTCCCCCCCCCAACAAAGGGGTTTAATACTTATTGATTTAAGACATTTCAGCTTTTCATTTTTAATTAATTTGTAAAAATGTCTAAACATAATTCCACTTTGACATTATGGGGTATTTTGTGAATCCTATTGCTCTTGGTAAAATGTAATGGCAACATTTTACTTGACAGCCAGTGTCATAAGACGCTTTGACATGGTCATAATGTCATAACAGCTGACAGCTTTGCACACTCTTGGCATTCTCTCAGCCAGCTTCATGAGGTAGCCTTGTTAATTTGTGGAATTTATTTCCTTAATGCGTTTGAGCCAATCAGTTGTGTTGTGACAAGGTAGGGATGGTAAACAGAAGATAGCCCTATTTGGTAAAATACCAAATCCATATTATGGCAAGAACAGCTCAAATAAGCAAAGAGAAATGACATTCCTTCATTACTTTAAGACATAAATGCCAGTCAATCCAGAAAATTTCAAGAACTTTGAAAGGTTCTTCAAGTGCAGTCACAAAATCCATCAAGCGCTGTGATGAAACTGGCTCTCCTGAGGACCGCCACTGGAAAGGAAGACCCAGAGTTGCCTCTGCTGCAGAGGATAAGTTCATTAGAATTACCAGCCTCAGAAATTGCAGCCCAAATAAATGCTTCACAGAGTTAAAGTAACAGACATATCTCAACATCAACTGTTCAGAGTAGACTGCGTGAATCAGGCCTTCATGGTCGAATTGCTGCAAAGAAACCAATACTAATGGACACAAATAATAATAAGAAACACGAGCAATGGACATTAAACCGGTGGAAATCTGTCCTTTGTTCTGAAGAGTCCAAATTTGAGATTTTTGGTTCCAACCAGGTGAACGGATGATCTCCGCATGTGTGGTTCCCACCGTGCAGTGGTGTAAAGTACTTAAGTAAAAATACTTTAAAGTACTACTTAAGTAGTTTTGGGGTATCTGTACTTTGCTATTTATATTTTTGCCAACTTTTACTTTTACCTTACTACATTCCTAAAGAAAATTATGTACTTTTTACTCCATACATTTTCCCTGACACCCGAAAGTATTCTTTACATTTTCACAGAATAATGGTCCAATTCACGCACTGATCAAGAGAACCTCCCTGGTCATCCCTACAGCCTCGGATCTGGAGGACTCACTAAACAGAGAACCTCCCTGGTCATCCCTACAGCCTCTGATCTGGAGGACTCACTAAACAGAGAACCTCCCTGGTCATCCCTACAGCCTCGGATCTGGAGGACTCACTAAACAGAGAACCTCCCTGGTCATCCCTACAGCCTCTGATCTGGAGGACTCACTAAACAGAGAACCTCCCTGGTCATCCCTACAGCCTCGGATCTGGAGGACTCACTAAACAGAGAACCTCCCTGGTCATCCCTACTGCCTCTGATCTGGCGGACTCACTAAACAGAGAACCTCCCTGGTCATCCCTACAGCCTCGGATCTGGAGGACTCACTAAACAGAGAACCTCCCTGGTCATCCCTACAGCCTCGGATCTGGAGGACTCACTAAACAGAGAACCTCCCTGGTCATCCCTACTGCCTCTGATCTGGCGGACTCACTAAACAGAGAACCTCCCTGGTCATCCCTACTGCCTCTGATCTGGAGGACTCACTAAACAGAGAACCTCCCTGGTCATCCCTACAGCCTCGGATCTGGAGGACTCACTAAACAGAGAACCTCCCTGGTCATCCCTACTGCCTCTGATCTGGCGGACTCACTGAAGACAAATGCTTCATTTTTAAATTATGTCTGAGTGTTGGAGTGTGACCCTGGCTATCCGTCAATAAAAAAATATATAATAATTGTGCCGTCTGGTTTGCTTAATTTAATATAATTACTGGGTCACTTTCACTTGAGTAATTTTCTATTAAATTATCTTCACTTTTACTCAAGTATGACAATTGAGTACTTTTTCCACCACTGCCACCGTGAAGCATGGAGGAGGTGGTGTGGGGGTGACACTGTCTGGGATTTATTTAGAATTCAAGTCACACTTAACCAGCATTGTCACGTGTGCTCCCTCTCCGGCCTCTAGGTTACCAGACTGCTCATTCTGGCGCACACCTGTCACCATCGTTATGCTCACCTGGACTCTATCACTTCCTTGATTACCTTCCCTATATATGTCACTCCCTTTGGTTCCTTCCCCAGGCGTTAATGTTTCTGTTTCTGACTTTGTTTAATGTCGGTGTGCTGTTTGTGTTTCTTGTTTTGTTCATTTATTTATTAAATGTATTCACTCCCTGAACTCGCTTCCCGACTCTCAGCGCACATCATTACAAGCATGGCCACCACAGCATTCCGCAGCGATACACCATCCCGTCTGGTTTGTGCTTAGTCCCACTATCATTTGTTTTTCAACAGGACAATGACCCAACACACCTTCAGGCTGTGTAAGGGCTATTTGACCAAGAAGGAGAGTGATGGAGTGCTGCATCAGATGACCTGGCCTCCACAATCACCCGACCTCAACCCAATTGAGATGGTTTGGGATGAGTTGCACCGCAGAGTGAAAGAAAAGCAGCCAACAAGTACTCAGCATATGTGGGAACTCCTTCAAGACTGTTGGAAAAGCATTCCAGGTGAAGCTGGTTGAGAGAATGCCAATAGTCTGCAAAGCTGTCATCAAGGCAAAGAGTGGCTACTTTGAAGAATCTCAAATATAAAATATATTTTGATTTGTTTAACACTTTTTTGGTTACTACATGATTCCATATGTGTTATTTGATCGTTTTGAGGTCTTCACTAAAATTCGACAATATAGGAAAAAATAAGAAAAACCCTTGAATGAGTAGGTGCGTCCAATCTTTTGACTGGTACTGTGTATATAAACTCAGCAAACTTAACATGTGTAAATATTTGTATGAACATAACAAGATTCAACAACTGAGACTTAAAATGAACAAGTTCCACAGACATGTGACTAACATAAATTGAATAATTGTCCCTGAACAAAGAGGGTGTCAAAATCAAATGTAACTGCCCTCAGTCCAGCCTCTCGCAGACAGTCTGAGCACTGATGGAGGGATTGTGTGTTCCTTGTGTAACTCGGGCAGTTGTTGTTGCCATCCTGTACCTGTCCCACAGGTGTGATGTTCAGATGTATCAATCCTGTGCAGGGGTTTTTACACCTGCACACTGCGAGGATGATCAGCTGTCCACCCTGTAGCGCTGTCTTAGGCATCTCACAGTACAGACATTGCAATGTATTGCCCTGGCCATATCTGCAATCCTTTTTTTTATGACAGCCTAGGAACAGTGGGTTAACTGCTTGTTCAGGGGCAGAACAACAGATTTGTACCTTGTCAGGTCAGGGATTTGAACTTGCAACCTTTCAGTTACTAGTCCAACACTCTAACCACTAGGCTACCCCGCCCTCAAGAATACCTCCTTGTAGCATGCCTAAGGCACGTTCACGCAGATTAGCAGGGACCCTGAGCATCTTTCTTTTGGTGTTTTGCCTACCGTCTGTAAGCTGTTAGTGTCTTAAAGACCGTTCCACAGGGGCATGTTCGTTAATTGTTTATGGTTCATTGAACAAGCATGGGAAACAGTGTTTAAACCCTTTACAATGAAGATCTTTGAAAGACAGGGTCCTGAAAATGTGTGTATATATATATATATATATATATATATATATATATAATTACATAAACATACTGACATGTGGCTATGGTGTAATGGAATGTTTTGCCTTGCGTGTTAGGTTTTTACACTATGTACTGTAGGAGTCATAACCAGCCATAAAATAACGCAATATATGTCACAACAGGTCTAAATGTGTTATAACAGGCTATGTCAACTGTTATGACATTTTATGACATGATGTGTTCTGATGCTCGGTGTTAAGTAAAGTGTTACCATATGTATTTTATAACACAAGGAAGTGAAATTTCATCGTCAGAGTGTGTTTTCTGCTACTCTGGGCTGAGTGGGTAGACACCCTACAGGTCAGAATATTCACATGCTACACTCCTCTGACACTAAGGCAAGTCAATGAGCGTGTTTGATATGTGATGCCCCAAGGTGGTATTTTACAGCCATCTCAGAAAGGCTATTAAATCACCTTGCTTTAACATCCAGCATGTTGGATGTAATCATCAAGGCCTACCCCAGCAGGCTGTGGTTGAATTTCAAGCCCTTGAGTTGAGATTACATAGTGCATGTATCCTCCTGGAGTAAGGAAATTCCTGATGGCCTCAGTTTGGGATTGTTTTCTGGCCCCGTTTTAACTCTGTGTGAAAGCAAGGGAAGAAGTCTCCCTGTAGGGAAGCCAGTGGCCCTCCACCCCGGTGCTATGTGTCCACTTAAAGTGATATCCTGTTGAGCTGTCCTCACAGGCTCAAGTGTGCCCTTTACACGCGAGCCAAGTGTCTTAACCCCCAGCTGCCATCCCTCAGACAGCTCAGCACGCTGAGACAGAGAGGGACTGAGAGGAAAGAGGGCCAGTAGGGGCCCCCCATACCTCCTCTCCCATGCCAAAGAATGTCACTGCCTGTGCCTGCCGGTAGATTCACGTGTAGATTCAACTGTGTATGAAATTCGGGGACACCCATATGTATACAGTGGGTGGGGTTGTATGAGAGGGGTTGTGGAGAGGATTGCTGTCAGCGTTAAACACATTCTGAGACGCAGGGCTGCATTAGAAATCAGCTCCCGGAGTGTGAGTGCTGCCCCAGGGTGCAATGTCATTGTCTGTATTGGAGTTGAACAGGCGGATTGTCGGAGGATTAGGCTGTTTGGTTGCAGGGGCATCTGGTGCTCCCACAGCACACTGCTTTAAGGGACCAGCAGCACTCAGAATGTCCATGGAGACCAGCAATGTTTTACTAAACTGTAAGTTACCCCGTGTGCTACTTTTAGTTTTAAACATTTTGATTGTTTGAATACAGTTCACTATTTTACAGTAAGTTGCATATACCGGTAGGCCATTCATATTTTATGATATGATAATATATCTGAATTTAAATTAGTTACAATAAGCAAAATAGGGAAACACATCACACAATCTAATGTTGTGTTTACCCTGTTTTGCTGTATCTGAGTTGTGTGTATTGTTTTTTTGGGGGGTTTTTGAAACCAAATTGCCCTGCAGTAGTACAATAAAGATAATGTAAATCTGCTCGTCTTGCTGAATATGGTACCTATACAAGTCTTACTAAATACGGTGCCGTGTAGTGTTGTTGGCTTGTAGAACATGTGGATATCACATTGAATCTGAAGACGGCTGTGACGAAGAGAATTCTGCATTTGCTCAATGCTTAGGGGATTTGCATACATTTTGGCTCAATGAAGTGTGTATTTGTATGTGCCTTCTGGGATGAAGTGTGTATTTGTATGTGCCTTCTGGGATGAAGTGTGTATTTGTATGTGCCTTCTTGTAATCCATAAATTGCAAAAAGAGGCATTTGTGCCAATGGTTTGTTAAACAAATATGTAGTGACTTGAAACTTGACAGATTTTCCCAGCTACCTCAAAACAAAATACTAAAATAGTAAATCTTAGCAGTGTATTAAGGACTTGCTCGAACTGTTTGTGTTGGGGACTGAACCATTGTACTCCCAACGTCTTGTGATGAATAAAAAACATCTTGTTGTCATTAACCTCCATTTAAATGTACATTTGGGTTTTGTCCGCGGTTACCTCTGGACTGGTGCGGCAGATAACTTGTCATGGGTTCAGTTTCTTTCATTGAACATGCAGTAGCCATTCTTTTGAAAAGTCTGCTTTGTTAACTATTCTTTCGATTGCAGTACAAGTAATAGTCCACCTGCATTATTGTACATGTTTAGCTTGTTGATAAGAGCTAATCAACTCTGGTGTTTGGAAATGCTTTGTATGATGCGTTGTTGGCCATGACTTCATGCTGTTCATATATGTGTAGCTCACTGATCAGTTCACTGTGCTTTTTAGTCTACGATCTACGACATAAAGGAGCCTCAAAGAACCTTTTGGGGTTCAAAAGAATGGCACTAATGGGGGAACCTTTTCAGATTCTTAGAGGAAAATAATCTTAGCGGAACCCCTATGTAAAGGTTCAAACAGGAACCTTATTCTGATGGGAGGGGTTCACATTTTCATATTGTAGCGGTGGCAGCCTATCAGAACATTGGAGGCGTAGCTTTCAGATAGTTATTTTTGGCCATCCGTGAAAATAAATGTAATTCCTGTTGATCATGTTTAGTTGGTACACTGCAAATACAGTCGAAGTTGGAAGTTTACATACACCTTAGCCACCTTTCACAATTCCTGACATTTAATCCTAGTAAAAATTCCCTGTCTTAGGTCAGTTAGGATCACCACTTTATTTTAAGAAGGTGAAATGTCAGAATAATAGTAAAGAGAATGATTTGTTTCAGCTTTTATTTCTTTCATCACATTCCCAGTGGGTCAGAAGTTTATATACGTACACTCAATTAATATTTGGTAGCATTGCCTTTAAAATTGTTTAACTTGGATCAAACGTTTCGGGTAGCCTTCCACAAGCTTCCCACAATAAGTTGTGGGAATTATGGCCCATTCCTCCTGACAGAGCTGGTGTCAGGTTTGTAGGCCTCCTTGCTTGCACATGCTTTATCAGTTCTGCCCACAGGTTTTCTATAGGATTGAGATCAGGGCTTTGTGATGGCCACTCCAATACCTTGACTTTGTTGTCCTTAAGCCATTTTGCCACAACTTTGGAAGTATGCTTGGGGTCATTGTCCATTTGGAAGACCCATGTGTGTCCAAGCTTCAACTTCCTGACTGATGTCTTGAGATGTTGCGTCAGTATATCCACATAATTTTTCTTCCTCATGTAGCCATCTATTTTGTGAAGTGCACCAGTCCCTCCTGCAGCAAAGCACCCCCCACAACATGATGCTGCCACCCAAGTGCTTCACGGTTGGGATGGTGTTCTTCGGCTTGCAAGCATCCCCCTTTTTCCTCCAAACATAACGATGGTCATTATGGCCAAACAGTTCTATTTTTGTTTCATCAGACCAGAGGACATTTATCCAAAAAGTACGATCTTTGTCCCCATGTGCAGTTGCAAACCGTAGTTTGGCTTTTTTTATGCCGGTTTGGAGCAGTGGCTTCTTCCTTGCTGAGTGACCTTTCAGGTTATGTTGATATAGGACTCATTTTGCTGTATAGATACTTTTGTACCTGTTTCGTCCAGCATCTTCACAAGGTCCTTTGCTGTTGTTCTGGGATTGATTTGCACTTTTCACACCAAAGTACGTTCATCTCTAGGAGACAGAACGCATCTCCTTCCTGAGTGGTATGACGGCTGCGTGGTCCCATGGTGTTTATACTTGCGTACTATTGTTTGTACACATGAACGTGGTACCTTCAGGCGTTTGGAAATTGCTCCCAAGGATGAACCAGACTTGTGGAGGTCTACCATTTCTTTCGGAGGTCTTGGCTGATTTCTTTTGATGTTCCCATGGTGTCAAGCAAAGAGGCACTGAGTTTGAAGGTAGGCCTTGAAATACATCCACAGGTACACCTCCAATTGACTCAAATTATGTCAATTAGCCTATCAGAAGCTTTTAAATCCATTACATCATTTTCTGGAATTTTCCAAGCTGTTTAAAGGCACAGTCAACTTATTGTATGTAAACTTCTGACCCACTGGAATTGTGATACAGTGAATTTTAAGTGAAATAATCCGTCTGTAAACAATTGTTGGAAAAATGTATTGTGTCATGCACAAAGGAGATGTCCTAACAGACTTGCCAAAACTATAGTTTGTTAACAAGAAATGTGTGGAGTGGTTGAAAAACGGGTTTAATGACTCCAACCCAAGTGTATGTAAACTTCCAACTTCAACTGTATACCTTTTCCTTGAATATTTATGCATTTTACATCATCTAATATAATAGTAATAAAATATTGTAGTGACTCTTGACGCTGATAAGCACATTTCTTGACTATGATGTCAGAAGTGAAAGAGGCGGCATCCCTGATAGAGAATGTTTGGATGGCTTCACATTGTTACATGAAGCCTAGTACTGTATAAAAGGAGGGGGTAGTGTAGCGACCCTGACATTGGTAAGCAAGTATACTGACTTCCCCAAGTGACTTTCTTGGAGTAGTCGGTTTCCTGACCGCAATGTCGATGGCTTGATTCCACCCTTGGACAGGTCCTGCTGTTTTTATTATTATTATTTGTAAAAAAAATAAAAATATGTTTTATTGTCAAATACATAAGATGGGTGCAGTGAAATGTGTTGCTTTATAGAAGTGGCCACCAACCTTTTATTAGTCAAGATCACATTCACAGTCTAAAAGAAAGATTTACCAACAATTCTTAAAAAATTTAACATTGACCTAATAAAAACAGTTCTATAGGAAGGAGGTTTGTGCAGTCGGCCTAATACATTATCACAGCATATTGGCTACATGCCTGGCCTGCCAAAATATTACTCTTCTCAAACCATATTATATTTCAAAACCCAAGCTTTGATAAAACAAAAGATCAGTTGGTGAAGCACTTGCATAAATTGAAATAATTTGCAAATATTTAGTTTTTTTATACTGAACAAAAATCTAAATGCAACACGCAACAAAACAAAAAATCTATGATTTTACGGAGTTACAGTTCATATGAGGAAATCAGTTCATTTTAAATAAATAAATTAGGCCCTAATCTATGGATTTCACATGACTGGACAGGGGCGCAGCCATGGATGAAGAGCCAGGACCAGCCAATCAGAATAAAATGTTCCCCCATAAAATGGCTTTATTACAGACAGAAATAGTTCTCAGTTTCATCAGCTGCCCGGGTGGCTCGTCTCAGACAATCCCACAGGTGAAGAAGTCGGATGTGGAGGTCCGGGGTCTGCGGTTGTGAGGCTAGTTGGATGTACCTCCAAATTCTCTAAAACAACATCCCAGTTGTCTTGAACGCGGCATTAGTCTCAGGAGAGGAAGGGAGAGCGCAGCGGAGGGTCTGCCTCTCATGGTCCCTCCTCTCTCTTTTCTTTCCTCCAGTGTATGGGGGGTGATTCATGCCAGAATTAATGCTAAATGCCTTGCTCAAGGGCACATCGACAGATTTTTTCACCTTGTCGGCTCAGATGTTTGAATCAGTGATTTTTCGATTACTAGCCCAACTCTCTAACCACTAGGCTACCTGCTGCCCATTTGATGGTGAAAGGTTATTTGTGACTCAGTCATCTTAAAGTCTTATTATTTTTCTGATTTAAAAAAAAAAAAAACGTTTAATTAATTCATCTATTCTCCCATATGTGACTAAATGGAGAAGAAAATGCATCCAGTGTCCTGACATCTGATGGTACTGTGCCAAAAAAAGAGGACACTTAGCCTACTGTCTCTGAGCAGTGCTAAAGCTGTTCTATTTCAAGGATCCGCCACTCCAGTGAATCCTGCTATAGCCTTCTGGCTAAGTGAGTGTCTTAAGCTGAAGCTGCTATAACAACACATAGATACACATACGTGAAAGACGTCAAACTCTACTTTTTGGATTAAATTACACACAAGCCCGGAGGGGAAATACTACAATTTGTGTTGTGTGTAGATAAATATGGTGTTTGTCAATCAGTGTTTAACTAGAGTGTTTTGTATCAAACTCTTTCAAAGTAGGAGAGTTTGAATGAGGTATCCTCCTGGGTGGAATTCATTCAAAAAGATTAGGGTTTAAATTGAGTAGCTTTACTTCCCTGTACTGCAGTGAATGGCTGTGGATACCTAGTCTGGTTACCATTCTCTTTAGCTAACATTCCACTGTTTGCCATTTTTTGCTATTGCCAAAGAGACTGGCCTTTCTGCCATAGTCTGTCGGCATTAGATGGAATGTTGTGGCCCCTTCCGCCTGTGGGGAAACAACCTGTGGTTACCTAGGTTACCCCATTGGCTCACAGCAAAAGCATGACCTTTTTCAAACACATTTTTCTTGTCTGCTTGTTTTAGTTCAAAACTACATGTAAGAAAAGTTCCACGTCTAAAAATGACATTTCAACATTACCTGCTCCTGAGTGTTCTCACTATTTAGAAAAACAGAATATTGTAGGGCTTCCCGACCGGTACATTAAGCTTGCTAAGACCAGCAACGTAAACAAACGGACTTTACAGATACAAGTAGTGAATGGAGTTACAGACTATACTAAACTTACCTGTGAATAAATGTTTTCCACACACATTCACTACATGACCAAAAGTATGTGGACACATGCCCATTTGAATCCAAAATCATGGGCAATAATATGGAGTTGGTCCCCCCTTTCCTGCTATAACAGCCTCCACTCTTCTGGGAAGGTTTTCCACTAGATGTTGGAACAATGCTGTGGGGACTTGCTTCCAATCAGCCACAAGAGCATTAGTGAGGTTGGGCACGGATGTTGGGCGATTAGGCCTGGCTCACAGTTGGCATTCCAATTTATCCCAAAGGTGTTCAATGGGGTTGAGGTCAGGGCTCTGTGCAGACCAGACAAGTTCTTCCACACCAATCTCGACAAACCATTTCCGTATGGACCTCGCTTTGTGCACAGGGGCATTGTCATGCTGAAACAGAAAAAGGCCTTCCCCAAACTGTTGCCACAAAATTGTAAGGGTAGAATTGTCTACAATGTCATTGTATGCTGTAGCATTAAGATTTCACTATACTGGAACTAAGGGGCCTTGCCCGAACCATGAAAAACAGCCCCAGACCAATATTCCTACTGTTGTCCTGTCATCTGGGGCAGGTCCTGTCATCTGGGTTTGGCATCTGCCAAACCCAGATTCGTCCGCCGGACTGCCAGATGGTGGCGCGTGATTCGTCACTCCAGGGAACACGTTTCCACTGCTCCAGAGTCCAATGGCGGTGAGCTTTACACCACTCCAGCAGACGCTTGGCATTGTGATCTTAGGCTTGTATGCGGCTGCTCGGCCATGGAAACCCATTTCATGAAGCTCCCGACAAACAGTTATTGTGCTGACGTTGTTTTCAGAGGCAGTTTAGAACTCAGTAGTGTGTTGCAACCGAGGACAGACAATTTTTAAGCGCTACGCTCTTCAGCACTCGGCCGTCCCGTTCTGTGAGTTTGTGTGGCCTACCACTTCGCGACTGAGCCGTTGTTGCTACTAGACATTTCCACTTCACAATAACAGCACTTACAGTTGACCGTGGCAGCTCTAGCGGAGCAGAAATTTGACAAATGATGTGTTGGAAAGGTGGCATCCTATGACAGTACCACATTGAAAGTCACTGAGCTCTTCAGTAAGGTGATTCTACTGCCAATGTTTGTCTCTGGAGATTGCATGGCTGTGTGCTCGATTGTATACACCTGTCAACAACTGGTGTGGCTGAAATAGCCAAATCCACTCATTTGAAAGGGTGTCCACATACTTTTGTACTTACAGTACCACTCAGGTTAGGACACACCTACCCATTCAAGGGTTTTTCTTTATTTGTACTATTTTCTACATCAGAGAATAATCAAAACTATGAAATTACACATATGGAATCATGTAGTAACCAAAAAAGTGTTAATCAAATCAAAATACACTACTGTTCAAAGGTTTGGGGTCACTTAGAAATGTCCTTGTTTTTGAAAAAAAGAAATTGTGAGAAGATCTTGTACAATGAAGATCTTGTACAATGTTGTGTACTACTCCCTTCACAGAACAGTACAAACTGGCTCTAACCAGAATAGAAAGAGGAGTGGGAGGCCCCGGTGCACAACTGAGCAAGAGGACAAGTACATTAGAGTGTCTAGTTTGAGAAACAGACTCCTCACAAATCCCACTAAGCGCAAACCAGATGGGATGGCGTATTTCTGCAGAATACTGTGGTAGCCATACTGGTTAAGTGTGTCTTGAATTCTAAATAAATCATTGACAGTGTCACCAGCAAACCACTATCACACCTCCTCCTCCGTGATTCACGGTGGGAACCACAGATGCGGAGATCATCATTTCACCTACTCTGCGTCTCACAAAGACACGGTGGTTGGAACCAAAAATCTCAAATTTGGTCTCATCAGATCAAAGGACAGATTTCCACCTGTCTAATGTCCATTGCTCGTGTTTCTTGGCCCAAGCAAGTCTCTTATTTTTATTGGTATCCTTTAGTAGGGGTTTCTTTGCAGCAATTCGATCATGAAGGCCTGATTCATGCAGTCTCCTCTGAACAGTTGATGTTGAGATGTGTCTGTTACTTGAACTCTGTGAAGCATTTATTTGGGCTGCAATCTGAGGTGCAGTTAACTCTAATGAACTTATCCTCTGCAGCAGAGGTAACTCTAGGTTTTCCTTTCTTGTGGTGGTCCTCAGGGGAGCCAGTTTCATCATAGCGCTTGATGGTTTTTGCGACAGCACTTGAAGAACCTTTCAGAGTTCTTGAAATGTTCCTCATTGACTGACCTTCATGTCTTAAAGTAATGATGGACTGTCGTTTCTTTTTGGTTATTTGAGCTGTTCTTCCCATAATATGGACTTGGTATTTTACCAAATAGGGCTGTCCTTCTGTATACCACTCCTACCTTGTCACAACACAACTGATTGGCTCAAATGCATTAAGAAGGAAAGAAATTCCCCAAATTAACTTTTAACAAGGCACACCTGTTAATTTTTTTGTGTCTACTACATAGTGTTGATGTCTTCACTGTTATTCTAAAATGTAGAAAATATAAAAAAAATGAATGAGTAGCTGTGTCCAAACTTTTGACTGGTACTGTATAGTGTAGCTTTGTTCAGTCTACTTGGACACCGGGTCCTCACATTTCCCACTCTCCCAAGCTGAATAGCCTGAAGCCACAGGGTTCTTTTCGCGGGTTCTATTTGCCTACGTGGGAGCATTACGAACCGTAGGGCAGGATTTTTGTACATTGAACAACACAGCAGCTTTTTGGCATGTTTTATTTCTGTATAACAAAAATACATTACAAAGTTCAATAGGAAATAATGTTTTTGTTTTCCCCAATTTCTGGATGTGGTCGAGGGGGTTTCCTTCTCATGGCATGAATACTGACTCGGAGTATCTTCAAATATGAACTTTCTATCGTTAATGAGCTCCAGGAGAACAGAGGATTTGATCTTGATTCGATAACCCTCACAGCTATCATCCAATCACAACGATGATGCAAATCCACTCACTTTTTTCTCCCCTCTGAACTCGTTGGTTTTCGATTGCTGAACAACAATTTTTTGCTAGTCCAGATTAAACCTGTCAGAAGTTGATAGCTCACATCTAAATTCTCAAACTAAATACATACCCCAATTCCAACCACAAAACGTCTTAGCTTTGATTTTAAGCTTCAAAATACAATGTGCCTAGTTAACAGCTAAATGTTTGTTTTTTACTTTGTTATAATTGTAATTCTATTTTCGAGGCTCCACACAAAATATGAATGTTATTTTCCACAACCAATGAGCAACTCCGCTGTGAATCCAGCTGACTGAACATTGAGATTGCCTAAAGGCCAGTCTCTTTGGCAAATAGTGGATTATTGGCTAATGTCCCACTTCAAAAGCAATGTTTTATGCAAGTGAGTAGGCTTCTCTGTCTCGGTATGTATAGATTGAAAGTCTGTTCAATGCCTATTGCCTACAAAGCAATGCACAGTTAATACATTATGCAAGAACTGGTAACACTTTATAATAATTTAATTTAAGACATTAAGGATTTGCTGAACGTTTTGTAAATCATTATTACTAAATTTTGGTAACCAAATAATTGGAAAGCTAGTTAGCATAATGAATAATGAAATGTTTTTCAAATTAAATAAATTAGTTTCGTAAATGCATTTTCACCATATAATTGAGACTTGATGAAAAATGGCTTTGACCAAGCTTCTTCAGAGTACACCAGACTGCTGGCGGCACAAGCTGTTCAAATGGGTCTAGCTTGGACTCCTTGTCAAAGATATAGTCAACTGCTCGATCAAGAAGCATCAGCTGCTAGTCTTCACTAAGGCGACGGACTGGGAACAGAGCTGAAGATATATTTAGTGCTTACAGCTATTTGCTATTTGTTTGTTTGTGGTATCTTTACCTTGAGAACCTGCCTAGCACTGATACAACCCTATAGAATAATGTTGTTTGTACTTTATAACTCAGTTTAGTAGCATTCAGTGAAAGTGAATTCCCGACATACGCAATGCAGATATCCAGAGCAAGTTAACTGCATTGCACTACTACCGAGTTTGGAATTACTCAGCCTCTTTCCCTTAGAAGGTTTCCCAGATGTATCGCCAAATGCTCTTGTCAGGTATGTCTGTCACGACTTCCGCCGAAGTTGGTCCCTCTCCTTGTTCGGGCGGTTTTCGGCGGTCGACATCACCGGCTTTCTAGCCATCGCCGATCCATTTTTCATGTTCCATTTGTTTTGTCTTTGTTTTACACTCCGGGTTTCTATTTCCCATTTACATGTTCATGATTTAACCCTCTGTTTCCCCCATGGTTTTTGTGCGTGTTTGCTTGTTGATCTTTGTCGGTGTTTACGGCTGGTTATGTCGCCCGTGTGTTTTAAAGAGCACGTTGGATTTTTTTTCCCCCCGTATTTTATTAAATACGTTGTTTACTCATCTCTGCTTTCCCGCGCCTGACTTTTACACCAGCTACACACACCGGCATTGACAACGTCAATGATGTTCTGCTACGGCATCTAATATCAGTACCAGTGATTTAATTTCACAAATTGCCCCCATTTATTTTGACCAATAAGGCTGTAATCTTAGGTTTAATCCAAGATCCTCATTTGCATGTACATCTGAAACGCGGCATGTTGACCTGCAGTAAATGAAAGTCCGGAATTACCGGAATTACCGGAATTAGCGAAATACCTTTTTATGTGGCTGTTTTCATCCATATTTCCTCTCAAGAGACGTCTCTAAGTATTGCATATGATCAAATTGTGTATCCGTCATGTGTTTCACAGATATCCAGGAGATCTATGAGGTGACGCTGCTGAACACCCAAAAGAGCTTTGAGCAGAAGCTGGAAGAGATCAACCACATGGCTGACAAGTGGGAGCGGACAGGCACGGACTTCCCCACCACGGTGCTACAACATGCCTGCCCAACAGAGGTGAGCCTCATGGGACCTCAGAGTCTCATGGCCTATTTATTTATTTATTTATTGCCTTACCTTCCTTATCTTATCTCATTTGCACTCTTTGTATATAGATTAGTTTTGTTCTACTGTATTATTGACTGTATGTTTGTTTTACTCCAATGTGTAACTCGGTGTTGTTGTATGTGTCGAACTGCTGTGCTTTATCTTGGCCAGGTCGCAGTTGTAAATGAGAACTTGTTCTCAACTTGCCTACCTGTATTATGACATCATATAGAACTACCTGGTTAAATAAAGGTGAAATAAAAAAATAAAATAAAAGAGTAGTGATCATAGAAATATAATGAATCCTTCCAGTCCACCCAATAAGGGATAATTGACTTGAATAGGGAGGCCGTTTCTTCTCCTTGTAGTTCTGTGGTAGTGGTCCTATTTCAACAAAGAAGAAGCTAGATGACTTTAAAAAACATTATGAAATAATATCACAATAAGATACGTTTTTCTGTGTCATAGTTTAAGCAGTAGCGGTGTGTGGGTAAAATCACTTGAGAAACAAAGCCAGGGGGGAAAAAAAGCCTAATTACAACTTATGTGTTGCGATTATTGTGATGTTTGCTCTATAACCTGTTAGTGCCACTGTGATATACTGTATAGGCCTAAGGCCGAGACTATAAGAACACAACAGTCACACAGTTGCAGAATATATTCAATCACAAGATTTTTTCATCATAAAACCCGGAGAGCAACTTCTGTCCAGTGAAGTCCACAAAGCATATTGCATGTAACAAATAGTTACATGACCTAGAACAGTGGTTCCCAAACTTTTTATAGTCCCGTACCCCTTCAAACATTCAACCTCCAGCTGCGTACCCCCTCTAGCACCAGGGTCAGCGCACTCTCAAATGTTGTTTTGTTGCCATCATTGTAAGCCTGCCACACACACACACACACTATATAGGATACATTTATTAAACATAAGAATGAGTGTGAGTTTTTGTCACAACCCGGCTCATGGGAAGTGACAAAGAGCTCTTATAGGACCAGGGTACAAATAATAATATAATAATAATCAATCATTTTGCTCTTTATTTAACCATCTTACATATAAAACCTTATTTGTTTATCAAAAATTGTGAATAACTCACCACAGGTTAATGAGAAGGGTGTGCTTGAAAGGATGCACATCACTCTGCAATGTTGGGTTGTATTGAAGAGAGTCTCAGTCTTAAATAATTTTCCACACAGTCTGTGCCTGTATTTAATTTTCGTGCTAGTGAGGGCCGAGAATTCACTCTCACATTGGTACGTGGTTGCAAAGGGCATCAGTGTTTTAACAGCGTAATTTGCCAAGGCAGGATACTCTGAGCGCAGCCCAATCCAGAAATCTGGCAGTGGCTTCTGATAAAACTTTTGCAATTTTGATGAGGCTCTCTTGTTCAGATATCGGTAGGTGGACTGGAGGCAGGGCATGAAAGAGATAACGAATCCAGTTGTTTGTGTCATCCGTTTCGGGAAAGTACCTGCGTAATTGCGCACCCAACTCACTCAGGTGATTTGCTATATCACATTTGACATTGTCCGTAAGCTTGAGTTTATTTACACACAAAAAAATCATACAATGATGGAAAGACCTGTGTGTTGTCCCGCACATTGAATATAGTTGCGGAGAGTCCCTGTAATCCTAGATTCAGATAATTTAGGTGAGAAAAAACATCACCCAGATAGGCCAGTCGTGTGAGAAACTCGTCATCATGCAAACGGTCAGACAAGTGAAAATTATGGTCAGTAAAGAAAACTTTAAGGTCATCTCTCAAGTTTAAAATAACGTGTCAATACTTTGCCCCTTGATAACCAGCACACTTCTGTATGCATATCATTGCATAGTGCAGAAAATACACGAAAGATCAGGGGTCTTGCTTTAACAAAGTTAACCATTTTCACTGTAGTGTCCAAAACGTCTTTCAAGCTGTCAGGCATTCCCTTGGCACCAAGAGCCTCTCGGTGGATGCTGCAGTGGACCCAAGTGGCGTCGGGAGCAACTGCTTGCACGCGCGTTACCACTCCACTATGTCTCCCTGTCATGGCTTTTGCGCCATCAGTACAGATACCAACATGAGCAGCAGCTACGTTTGGCTACGTACGGACCGTTAGTGGAATTCCCGCGAGAGAGTAACGGTTAACGGGATTGGATGTTAATTATTTGACTAGGCTACCTGTATTTCACATTGTGTTGTTATTTCACTGAACACTAGATGGTTTAATCAAATGGCATTCCAGAGTATTTGCAAATGCCCCCACTCTTTTACACCACTGCTACTCTCTGTTGTTATCATCTATGCATAGTCACTTTAATAACTCTACCATACATGTACATATTACCTCAACTAACCGGTGCCCCCCACACATTGACTCTGTACCGGTACCTCCCTGTATATAGTCTCGCTATTGTTATTTTACTGCTGCTCTTTATTTACTTGTTACTTGTATTTCTTATTCTTATCCATGTTTTTTTTATAACTGCATTGTTGGTTAGGGGTTTGTAAGTAAGCATTTCACTGTAATGTCTACACCTGTTGTATTCGGCGCATGTGACTAATACAATTAGATTTGATTGATTTGAATTCAACGGAATTCTGTGCTGTATTGAACGACCATTTGAAAAAACTGGGAGGGGTGGGTTGGGGAACGGAGTCAGCATGGCCGCTGCCCTTTTTTAAATACGTCATTCCTTGCTTAAAGCCACAGCTCGCCGCACACCAAACGGAAGGAAACTCACCTCCAAAGTATGTTCAAGAATGTACAACGACGTTTTGGGGAAACGTGTTGTTCAGTACAAACCGTTCCGCAACGTAGCAAACGTTCAAAATAGAGTTCTTTGGCCACGCACACCAGTGGTGGGTTTGGTGTTAAAATGATAATGCCTACTCTCTCTTAGTGTCCTTTCTCTCTCAAAGGCCAATTAGCTAGTGCTACACAGACCAGCACTCTGTTGCCTCTCCTGTTATTTCCTTGTTTGGTAATAGCTTGAGAAAAGCATAGCATGGAGACAGCTGAAGGTTATAAACACTGCCGTTTGATGAAAGCAAGAGTTTCCACAATGAGTCAGACTTCTATTAATAAGTCCTCGAAATGGAGCTGGAGGTAGATCATTTATAGATCATTTATAGATCATTTATAGATCATTTGATATTTTTACCTGAACACTCTTGAGTACTGAGTCACACCCTGAGAAAGGCAATCTTTTGGAATAATTGTGCCACTGTTACTTCAACACTGTAAAGGTCAAGTTTAAGCCATGCAGGGGATCTTGCCTGTGATGGGATCTTTAAGAATTGACAAATTAGGAAGCGATAGTCACTCCTGTACAACAGTGTTCTTAACTTAGAAGAAAGACGCCAGATTGGCGCACATTCAAACAAATCTAACAAAGTGGATCTTCGTCAAATCCGGGGTTGACATCCATACAAGCATAGAGATAGTCACCTGGAATGCATTTCAATTAACAGGCGTGACTTGTTAAAAGTTAATTTGTGGAATTTCTTTTTTTCTTAATGCGTTTGAGCCAATCAGTTGTGTTGTGACAGAAGATAGCCCTATTCGGAAAAATAACAAGTCCATATTATGGCAAGAACAGCTCAAATAAGCAAAGAGAAATGACAGTCCATCATTACTTTAAGACATGAAGGTCAGTCAATCCGGAAAATGTCAAGAACTTTTAAAGTTTCTTCAAGTGCAGTTGCAAAAACCATCAAGCGCTATGATGAAACTGGCTCTCATGAGTACCGCCACAGGAAAGGAAGACCCAGAGTTACCTCTGCTGCAGAGGATAAGTTCATTAGCGTTAACTGCACCTCAGATTGCAGCCCAAATAAATGCTTCACAGAATTAGAGTAACAGACACATCTCAATATCAACTGTTCAGAGGGAATCAGGCCTTCATGGTCGAATTGCTGCAAAGAAACCACTATTGACAAATTTATTTCAATCAAATGTATTTATAAAGCCCTTTTTACATCAGCCGATTTCACAAAGTGCTGTACAGAAACCCAGCCTAAAACCCCAAACAGCAGCAATGCAGATGTAGAGGCACGGTGGCTAGGAAAAACTCCCTAAAGAGGCAGGAACCTAGGAAGAAACCTAGAGAGGAACCAGGCTCTGAGGGGTGGCCAGTCCTCTTCTGGCTGTGCCGGGTGGAGATTATAACAGTACATGGCCAAGATGTTCAAACGTTCATAGATGACCAGCAGGGTCAAATAATAATAATCACAGTGGTTGTAGAGAGTGCAACAGGTCAGCACCTCAGGATTAAATATCAGTTGGCTTTTCATAGCCGATCATTTAGAGTTAGAGACAGCAGGTGGTGCGGTAGAGAGAGAGTCGAAAACAGCAGGTCCGGGACAAGGTAGCACGTCCGGTGACCAGGTCGGGGTTCCATAGCTGCAGGCAGCAGCACGACCAGGTGGACTGGGGACAGCAAGGAGTCATCAGGGCAGGTAGTCCTGAGGCATGGTCCTAGGTTTCAGGTCCTCAGAGAAAAGAGACAGAATTAGAGGGAGCATACTTAAATTCACACAGGACAGCGGATAAGACAGGAGAAATACTCCAGATATAACAGACTGACCCTAGCCCCCCGACACAAACTATTGCAGCATAATTACTGGAGGCTTAGACAGGAGGGGTCGGGAGACACTGTGGCCCCGTCCCACTATACCCCCGGACAGGGCCAACCAGGCAGGATATCATCATTGCCAAAGCACAGCCCCCACACCACTAGAGGGATATTTTCAACCATCAACTTACCATCCTGAGACAAGGCCGAGTATAGCCCACGAAGATCTCCCCCACGGCACAAACCTGAGGGGGCCGCCAACCCAGACCGGAAGATCACGTAAGTGACTTACCCCTTCTAGGGACGGCATGGAAGAGCACCAGTAAGCCAGTGACTCAGCCCCCGTAATAGGGTTAGAGGCAGTGAATCCCAGTGGAGGCCAAGTCACCAATAATAAGAAGAGACTTGCTTGGGCCAAGAAACACAAGCAATGGACATTTTGTTTGTTTGTTTAACTAGGCAAGTCAGTTCTTATTTACAATGACGGCCTACCCCGGCCAAACCTTAACCCGGACAATGCTGGGCCAATTGTGCACCACCCTATGGGACTCCTAATCTCGGCCGGTTGTGATACAGCCTGGAATCGAAACAGGATCTGTAGTGACGCCTCTAGCACTGAGATGCAGTGCCTTAGATTGCTGCACCACACAGGAGCCCCTAAAACATTAGACAGGTGGAAATCTGTCCTTTGGTCTGATAAGTCCAAATTTGAGATTTTGGGTTCCAACCTCCGTGTCTTTGTGAGGCGCAGAGTAGGTGAACGGATGATGTCCACATGCGTGGTTCCCACCGTGAAGCATTGAGGAGGAAGTGTGATGGTGTGGGGGTGCTTTGCTGGTGACACTGTCAGTGATTTATTTAGAATTTATTTAGAATTTATTTAGAAAAATGGCCAATATACCACGGCTAAGGGCTGTATCCAGGCACTCCTCGTTGCATCGTGCTTAAGAACGGCCCCCAGCTGTTTTGGCCATATTGCTTAATTCTACAACAGGGTCCCTACTTAGAAAGTGTCACAAAGCAGGTTGTGGCCTCTGCAAGCTTTCTGTCCACTGGCCAACACTGTCTGGTCTGCATTGAGTTGGTTTACCTAACGCTCTGGGGTGAAGTTTCTCCTGGGTCCAGATCTAGGATCAGATTTCCCTCCCCCAATCCTAACCTTAACCATGGGGAACATTTCTAAATTGATCTCAGATCAGCATATAGGGGAAAATTCACCCTACACCTTATACCTAACACCCTAGTTACATTTGTGAAGAAAGAGCCTGAGAAGTCTGGCTACATCATGTCCCATGTCTTGACTCTGTCTTCTCCTTTGGGTCAGAAATCTCCCAACAATAATGTGATGTTGTTATTTTGTTCCGTGTTACGAAACACAAGGCAAGTATATTAAGCCATGCTAAATAAATTGAAGGCTTAATAAAATCAGTGCTTTGTGGTAGAGTGTTGACACTCTCTATCCCATGCAATCTGGTACAGTGTTTTTGATTCCACTATTTGTTATTTTGCCACACAAGATGCAGTCTTTTTTTAAATGTTTTGCTTGAATTCATTTGAAATGAGCACAGTTTCCTTGGACACATTTTAAATGCAAGACTGAGAGCATAGATGGTGAGTGAACAGAGTGAGACTGATTGGAGTGTGGATTTAGGGTTGATATAGACCTACAATGCCTTGCAAAAGTATTCACCCCTTTGACGTTTTTCCTATTTTGTTGCATTACGACCTGTAATCTTTATTTGGTTTCATGTAATGGACATACACAACATAGTCCAAATTGGTGAAGTGAAATGAAAAAAATTACTTATTCTACAAAATAAAATACATAAAAGTGGTGTGTGCATATGTATGTATAAGATCTGGCGCAACCAATTACCTTCAGAAGTCACATAATTAGTTAAATAAAGTCCACCTGTGTGCAATCTAAGTGTCACATGATCTGTCACATAATCTCAGTATATATATACACTTGTTCTGAAAGGCCCCAGTGTCTGCAACACCACTAAGCAAGGGGCACCACCAAGCAAGTGGCACCATGAAGACCAAGGAGCTCTCCAAACAGGTCAGAAGTACAGATCAGGGTTGGTTTATAAAAAAACAACTTTGAACATCCCACGGAGCACCATTAAATCCATTATTAAAAAATGGAAAGAATATGGCACCACAACAAACCTGCCAAGAGATGGCCGCCCACCAAATCTCACAGACCAGGCAAGGAGGGCATTAATCAGAGAGGCAACAAATAGACCAAAGATAACCCTGAAGGAGCTGCAAAGCTCCACAGTGGAGATTGGAGCATCTGTCCATAGGACCACTTTAAGCCATACGCTCCACAGAGTGGCCAGAAAAAAATAAGCAAACATGTTTGGTGTTCGCCAAAAGGCATGTGGGAGACTCCCCAAACATATGGAAGAGGGTACTCTGGTCAGATGAGACTAAAATTGAGCTTTCTGGCCATCAAGGAAAACGCTTTTTCTGGCTCAAACCCAACACCTCTTATCACCCCGAGAACATCATCCCCACAGTGAAGCATGGTGGTGGCAGCATCATGCTGTAGGGATGTTTTTCATCGGCAGGGACTGGGAAACTGGTCAGAATTGAAGGAATGATGGATGGTGCTAAATACAGGGAAATTCTTCAGGGAAACCTGTTTCCGTCTTCCAGAGATTTGAGACTGGGACAGAGGTTCACCTTCCAGTAGGACAATGACCCTAAGCATACTGCTAAAGCATCACTTGAGTGGTTTAAGGGGAAACATTTAAATGTGTTGGAATGGCCTAGTCAAAGCCCAGACCTCAATCCAATTGAGAATCTGTGGTATGACTTAAAGATTGCTGTACACCAGCGGAACCCATCTAACTTGAAGGAGCTGGGGCAGTTTTGCCTTGAAGAATGGGCAAAAATCCCAGTGGCTAGATGTGGCAAACTTATAGAGACATACCCCAAGAGACTTGCAGCTGTAATTGTTGCAAAAGGTGGCTCTACAAAGTATTGACTTTGGGGGGGTGAATAGTTATGCACGCTGAAGTTCTGTTTTTTTGTCTTATTTCTTGTTTGTTTCACAATAAAAAATGTTTAGCATCTTCAAAATGGTAGGCATGCTGTGTAAATCAAATGATACAAACCCCCCCCAAAATCTGTGGTCCCAATGAAGCCTATTCTATTAACATAATACAATGATACTTAATGTGAGTGTGTGTCCTCAGATGAGGGAGCGGAGCAGCTCGGAGCCCAGTAGGAAGGTGCAGACCGAGATCAGTGTAAAAGTCTCTGAAGTCAGTACCATGTGGAAGCCCCACTCTACCTACTGTAGTGTGTGTGTGTGTGTGTGTGTGTGTGTGTGTGTGTGTGTGTATTTAGAGCATCACATCACATTGTCCATCTCATCTGCACCTAACTAGGATGACTAAAGTGTACTCAAGTCAATCCGCCTTGCTTAGAAGCGTAATTCTGTGGTAATTTGATGCTTAAGATGATTGAAGTGCCAGAACTTGACGATTGTTTGAGAAGGTATAACTTGATGAGGAAGGATGGAACTACCAGTAAAATAAGTCACAGAAGACACTGGGCCTTATACAGTATGTTCTATTTAGTTATGTGGAGCTCCGCTACTGGTCTCTTGTTGTTAAAGTGAAGATGTTCCACGTGATGGCTGGTGAATGCAAGCTTGCGCAGTTGTTTTTGTATGAGCTGGCAATGCAAGAGTGATCCAGAATCTAATCACCCATCTCTCAGGTCAACAGCAAGGGTTTAACACACACGTGTAAAAAGATGGCCGGTCAACAGCAATGTTTTGGAGACCCACAGGGCTCGACATCAGCGGCTTCCAAACTGCAGGGCCAGAGGGGTTATTTACAGCATAAGAGAAAACACTGAATGTTGACTTAAACTGTTGATGGCTTTCCAGGCAGTACCAAGATGCATTGTTATAGATGGGTTTTGAAGCCCCAGCTGTGGGAAAACACACTGGCTTGTTTACTAGGTTTAATTTAAGGCACAGAGCTTTTAGCACTGGCTGGCTGCTAGTTATGGCTACATTGGGGCTACAGGAAAACAGTTGTTAGCTTCTATACTGGACGCACAGCTTTTTGCATGAGTAAGCAGGGCACAAACCACCTGATTTAAGTGTTTTCAGATGTGAATTCTTGAAAAGTAGAATCAGAGCGAAATTTACGCTGAGCCCAAGTGTAATTTCATAAATTGGCAGCGAAGCCATGGTGTGGAAATTGTTGTTCTAGCCTAGCACTCACACACTTGATTCAACTATACTGAACAAAAATATAAATGCAGCATGCAACAATTTCAACGATTTTACTGAGTTACAGTTCATATAAGGAAATCAATCAATTGAAATAAATTTATTAAGCCCTAATCTATGGATTTCACATGACTGGGCAGGGGCGCAGCCATGGGTGGTCCTGGGAGGGCATACGGTAGGCCCAACCACTGGGAAGCCAGGCTCAGTCAATCAGAATGAGTTTTTCCCCGCAAAAGGGCTTTATTACAGACAGAAATAGTCCTCAGTTTCTTCAACTGTCTGGGTGGCTGGTCTCAGATGGTCCCGCAGTTGAAGAAACCGGATGTAGAGATCCTGGGCTGGCGTGGTTACACGTGGTCTGCGGTTGTGAGTCCGGTTGGACTTACTGAACATTTTCTAAAACGATGTTGGAGGCGGATTATGGTAGAGAAATAAACATTAAAGCAACAGCTCTGGTGGACATTCCTGCAGTCAACATACTAATTGCATGCTCCCTCAAAATTTTTGACATCTGTGTTGTTACGTTGTGTTGTATAACAAAACTGCACATGTTAGAGTGGACTTTTATTGCCCCCAGCACAAGGTGCACTTGTGTAATGATCATGCTGTTTAATCAGCTTCTTGATATGCCACACCTGTCAGGTGGATTAATTATCTTGGCAAAGGAGAAATTCTCACCAACAGGGATGTAAACAAATGTATGCACAAAATTGGAGAGAAAATCCTTTTGTCCGTATGGAACACTCTGGGATCTTTTATTTCAGCTCATGAAACATGGGACCAACACTTTTCTTGTTGCGTTTATACAGTACCAGTCAAAAGGTTGGACACACCTACTCATTCCAGGGTTTTTCTATATTTATATTCTACATTGTAAAATAACAATGAAGACCTCAAAACGATCAAATAACACATATGGAATCATGTAGTAACCAAAAAAGTGTTGAACAAATCAAAATATATTTTATATTTGAGATTCTTCAAAGTAGCCACCCTTTGCCTTGATGACAGCTTTGCAAACTCTTGGCATTCTCTCAACCAGCTTCACCTGGAATGCTTTTCCAACAGTCTTGAAGGAGTTCCCACATATGCTGCGCAATTGTGGTAGATGAAGTTGGCTGCTTTTTGGCTGCTTCACTTGGCTGCTTTTCATTCACTCTGCGGTCCAACTCATCCCAAACCATTTCAATTGGGTTGAGGTCGGGTGATTGTGGAGGCCAGGTCATCTGATGCAGCACTCCATCACTCTCCTTCTTGGTCAAATAGCCCTTACACAGCCTGGAGGTGTGTTGGGTCATTGTCCTGTTGTGAAACAAATGATAGTCCCACTAAGAGCAAACCAGATGGAATGGCATATCACTGCAGACTTTTGTTGTAGCCATGCTGGTTATAAGTGTGCCTTGAATTCTAAATAAATCACAGACAGTGTCACCAGCAAAGCATCTCCACACCCTCACACCTCCTCCATGCTTCATGGTGGGAACCACAGATGCGGAGATCAACCGTTCACCTACTCTGCGTCTCACAAAGACACGGTGGTTGGAACCAAAAATCAAAAATTTGGAATCATCAGATCAAGGACAAATTTCCACCGGTCTAATGTCCATTGCTCGTGTTTCTTGGCCCAAGCAAGTCTCCTCTTCTTATTGGTGTCCTTTAGTAGTGGTTTCTTTGCAGCAATTTGACCATGAAGGCCTGATTCACGGGGTCTCCTCTGAACAGTTGATGTTGAGATGTGTCTGTTACTCTGTGAAGCAATTATTTGGGCTGCAATCTGAAATGCAGTTAACTCTAATGAACTGATCCTCTGCAGCAGAGGTAACTCTGGGTCTTCCTTTCCTGTGGCGGTCCTCATGAGAGACAGTTTCATCATAGTGCTTGATGGTTTTTGCCAATGCACTTGAAGAAACTTTAAAAGTTCTTGAAATGTTCCGGATTGACTGACCTTCATGTCTTAAAGTAATGATGGACTGTCGTTTCTCTTTGCTTATTTGAGCTGTTCTTGTCTTAATATGGACTTGGTCTTTTACCAAATAAGGCTGTCTTCTGTATAACACACGTACCTTGCACAGCACAACTGATTGGCTACTTTGAAGAATTTGTTTAACGCTTATTTGGTTATTCGATTATTCCATATGTATTATTTCATAGTTGTAATGTCTTTACTATTACTCTAAAATGTAGAAAATAGTAAAAATAAAGAAAAACCATTGAATGAGTAGGTGTGTCCAAACTTTTGTCTAGTACTCTGTTTTTGTTCAGTATAATTACCTCATCAAACTGTTGGGACGTAATACAGTAGATGTATGAATTGGTCCCATGATTCACAAACATTTATCTACAGTACACAAAATTTAAGGAGAATTGGCAAAAAAAAATATCAAGTTACTGTAGATTCATATTGCAGTATGGTATTCCTAATTTTCATAGAAATCCGAAGCCCTAAAATAGAGGGATAGAAAACACCGAACAGGGAGAAGAAGGTGTTTGCTGTAGCATGTCTTTTGAGTCCTGTTTTGTGGGTCCTGAACAGATGATTGTTTACATATAAAAAGCTTGGTGGAGATAGGGGAGCTTAGCAAATGACTACAGACACTCCTCCACTTTTCATCTCTCTTTCTCTCTCTCTCTTGTGCTCTCCCTCTATCTTTCTTTGTCGCTTTCATGCAACATTCTACATCGTTCCTCGGCCCCTATCTCTATCTTCCTATCTCCCACTATTTTCTCTCTCTCTCTCTCTCTCTCTCTCTCTCTCTCTCTCTCTCTCTCTCTCCCTGTATGTAAAGCAGTGAGACTAGCAGTAATTGCCACCTCTCGCCCACACAGCCAACACCAAGGCCTTCACTGAGCCAATCGCTCCGGGAAAACACACTCGGCCCTGAACTTTTGCTTTGGAATTTCACAAGCATGATACAGAGAGCCTCCTCTCACAAGGCCCTATCTAGTCAATTTCCATATATTTTTATCAGGTCATTCAGACTTACAGTGCATTTGGAAAGTTTTCAGACCCCTTGACTTTTTCCACATTCTGTTACATTGCAGCCTTGTTCTAAAATTGATAAAATAGTTGTTTTCATCATCAATCTACACACAATACCCATTAATGACAAAGCAAAAACACATTTTTAGAAATTTTAGAAAATGTATATAAAAAAATTAAAAAAACAGAAATATCTTATTTACATACGCTACCGTTCAAAAATAAGGGGTCACTTAGAAATGTCCTTGTTTTCCATGAAAACATATATTAAATGAGTTGCAAAATGAATAGGAAATATAGTCAAGATGTTGACAAGGTTATAAATAATTATTTTTAATTTAAATAATAACTGTGTCCTTCAAACTTTGCTTTTGTCAAAGAATCCTCCATTTGCAGCAATTACAGTCTTGCATACCTTTGGCATTCTAGTTGTCAATTTGTTGAGGTAATCTAAAGAGATTTCACTCCATGCTTCCTGAAGCACCTCCCACAAGTTGATGGGCACTTCTTACGTACCATACGGTCAAGCTGCTCCAACAACAGCTCAATAGGGTTGAGATCCGGTGACTGTGCTGGCCACTCCATTATAGACAGAATACCAGCTGACTGCTTTTTTTTCTGCATCTCACAAATGTTCTTCTTTGTGATCCGAACACCTCAAACTAAGATTTGTCTGTCCATAACACTTTTTCCCAATCTTCCTCTGTCCAGTGTCTGTGTTCTTTTGCCGATTTTTTTTCTTTTTATTGGCCAGGCTGAGGTATGGCTTTTTCTTTGCAACTCTGCCTAGAAGACCAGCATCCCGGAGTCGCCTCTTCACTGTTGACAGTGAGACTGTTTTTTTGCGGATACTAGACACTCTAATGTACTTGTCCTCTTGCTCAGTTGTGCACCGGGGCCTCCCACTCCTCTTTCTATTCTGGTTAGAGCCAGTTTGCGCTGTTCTATGAAGGGAGTAGTACACAGCGTTGTACGAGATTTTCAGTTTCTTGACATTTTCTCACATAGAATAGCCTTCATTTCTCAGAACAAGAATAGACTGACGAGTTTCAGAAGAAAGTTATTTGTTTCTGGCCATTTTGAGCCTGTAATCAAACCCACAAATGCTGATGCTCCAGATACTCAACTAGTCTAAAGAAGGGCAGTTTTATTGCTTCTTTAATCAGAACAACAGTTTTCAGTTGTGCTAACATAATTGAAAAAGGGTTTTCTAATGATCAATTAGCCTTTTAAAATGATAAACACAACGTGCCATTAGAACACAGGAGTGATGGTTGCTGATAATGGGCCTCCATACGCCTATGTAGATAATCCATAAAATGTCTGCAGTTTCTAGCAACAATAGTCATTTACAACATTAACAATGTCTACACTGTAACAATGTCTACACTAATGTTATTGTAATGGACAACAAATGTGCTTTTCTTTCAAAAACAAGGACATTTCTAAGTGACCCCAAACTTTTGAAAGGTAGTGTAAGAATTTAGACCCTTTGCTATGAGACTCAAAATTGAGCTCAGGTGCATCCTGTTTCCATTGATCATCCTTGGGATGTTTTTACAACTTGATTGGACTCCACCTGTCATAAATTCAATTGATTGGACATGATTTGGAAAGGCTCACCTGTTTATACAAGGTCCCACAGTTGACAGTGCATGTCAGAGCAAAAACCAAGCCATGAGGTCGAAAGAATTGTCCGTAGAGCTCCGAGACAGGATTGTGTCGAGGCATAGATCTGGGGAAGGGTACCAAAATAAATCTGCAGCATTGAAGGTCCCCAAGAACACAATGGCCTCCATCATTCATAAATGGATGAAGTTTGGAACCACCAAGACTCTTCCTAGAGCTGGCCGACCGGCCAAACTGAGCAATCGGGGGAGAAGGGCCTTGGTCAGGGAGGTGACCAAGAACCGATAGTCAATCTGACAGAGCTCCAGAGTTCCTTTGTGGAGATGGGAGAAACTTCCAGAAGGACAACAATCTCTGCAGCACTTCACCAATCAGGCCTTTATGGTGGAGTTGCCAGACGGAAGCCACTCCTCAGTAAAAGGCACATGACAGCGCGCTTGGAGTTTGCCAAATGGCACCTAAAGGATTCAGACCATGAGAAACAAGATTCTCTGTTCTGATGAAACTAAGACTGAACTTTTTGGGCTGAGTGCCCAGCGTCACGCCTGGAGGAAACCTGGCACCATCCCTACGGTGAAGCATGGTGGTGGCAGCATCCTGCTGTGGGGATGTGTTTCAGGGGCAGGGACTGGGAAACTAGTCAGGATTGAAGCAAAGATCAACGGAGCAAAGTACAGAGAGATCATTGATGAAAACCTGCTCCAGAGCGCTCAGGGCCTCAGGACTGGGGCGGAGGTTCACCTTCCAACAGGACAACAACCCTAAGCACACAAATGCACTGTAATATAAGAGTGTCTAAGCTCTAACAGACTTTCCCATAAGAGGCAATGAACACTTGATCACCAAAACTGGTTGCCTTGTGGGTGTTTAGCAAACCCAACACATGCTAGGTAATGCTAGTATCAACAGCTCATCCAAAACGCTGAAACTATAGCAAGCCTTGATTAGTCATCGCACAGCTGTACATGTCCTCTTCCCCACTAAGGTCCAGGGTGATCACTTCAAATCTGAGGAAGAAGGGTTAGGCAGAAGGATCAACTTTAACATGAGGCTGTGGTCCTGTGAATATCTGCTAGTGAAAAGACCCAGTAATGTTTTGCCCGACGACAAGATATCACGCTGCTTGACTGCTGAACAGTGTAGCATGTAGCACCCACACATTTGGACCAGCGCAAGTTGGTAGATACGAGTCACGCTCAGTGAGCTGCATCGGGGTATAAGATGCCTCCATATGCACAATGTACAAGCACGCACGATAATGCACATAAACCTGTTTACTACTATCATAAAATCATGTGCCGTCATGCTGCAATGCTCCAGCAGATGCTGTGTAAGGGATAGCTAGTGTTGTCCTCTATGTAACCACAACCTCACGGTGTGCTTTTGTAATGATAGAAACCATCCCATGACACTATGTGCAGATAATACAGAACATGAATAACACAACATCCACCTAGGTGATGTATACGGAGTCTAACCAGTACGTGCTTTCCACTATGTGATATTGGCAGCCATGCTTTATGCATACTGTGATGAAGCAAGGAATATCATCTTACGGCTGGATGTGCGAGCATTCATCACAGCATTAAGGGTTGCAGCAATTTCTGAATCATGTTTAGAAGAGAACTGCCAAATGTAATTTTAGAGTGTTGTTAGTTTGCAAATGTGTCGCTTGTTTTAAGTACAGTAATCCAATGATTCCAATTATTTCTAACTAGGAGAAGGAACAGTTCACTCATTTGTCCGCATTGGGCTTGTTAGCTAAGCTCTTTGGGCCTTATAGCATGTTGATTATAGCATTTTAGGAGCTGCATTTCCTCTCAAATCCTTTCATAAATGTATTTTACTTTTAGACACAGCCCATCCAAGTATGTATCATGACAAAATAATAATGTATGTAAAGGTAATGCATTTTCTGGGTGACTTTCTGGCTAGTTAACATGAATATCTTATAAGAGTTGAAATAATGAGTCAAGATGAACACGCAGGGATTCTTCTCCTCCTGTTTTCTTTGACAGAAGTGTTTCATAACAAGAGTTATTGGTCTCCGTCAGGGACAGCCAGTGTGTGGGCTTCAAGGGGAAAAAAAATGGTCCTGTGTGTTCAAACGTCCGGGCCGATTTCTGGTCCCAGTCCGTCCCTGGTATCCATTGTGTGTTATGGGCAGCCTCCTCTGACGGGCCATGTTGCTGCATATTAAGAAAGACAAAGCTTCTCTCGGTTGGACATTTCATACACTTTCAGCTTGATTTCCAGAACAGTTTAATGATCTTGGTTAAATATAGATATCAGGGCTTGTAAGTAGGGTTTTATATTACCGTAAATAGAGTAGACTTTTGTATTTTACAGTAAAACAAGTAGTGTTATATTTTACAGTAAAACGACTAAACAGCGAAGCAATCTTTTTTTTTTTGTATTGGTCATTCAACCAAAATGTTCTCATGGAATTTCACAATAAATTCCACTTTGTCCATAATGAGAACACGACTACTCAGTGTAAAGATTTGTCTCTGCAACAAACTAAACAAAGTCAAACATTGCTGTCCGGTTTCTATAAACCTCCCTATTGGGTATGTTTAAAAAAAAAAATCACGTTAGCCAACTGAGCTAAAGCCAAGGCCTACACAGGTGTGTTCAAGGTTACTCATCAAAGTCTTGCAGCCTACACACACACACTGAAATACTGCTGCTCCGTCTCAGCATCACCATCACCGCGGCTCTCTTCCTCCGCTCTTTTCCCTCTCCACACATCGTCTGGAAAGCAGAGGAGGAGAGAGGAGAGGACAGGGAGCAGGTTCTCAGGTTGGAGGGGGCCAAGCCTGTGGCTCGCTGGCCAGCACGACCATGCATTTGTACGTGTGCTGGACTTTAAGATTGCGTTAGGATCATGAATGCCTTCAGCATTGTGGAGGAGGAATCTAGTTTCTCAGACGGGCCACACTTCCAGTAGCGGCTATCCGTGTGCCTTCTCTTCCGTTCCGCTCCTCTTCTACCCCACACCCATCTTTCTTTTTTTTTTTTCTTCTCTCCATCTCACTGATTTTGTGGCAGCGATGATTTCAAGCATAGGTTGAGCTTTTCTGCCCGCAATGGATTGTCTTTGCATTGTCACAACTAAGGTAAGAGCAGCAGTGCCAGTGCTAGAGACATAATGAGAGAGAACGAGAGAGGGATATGCAGCGAGGACGGGAGGGAAGAAGCTCTGTCTGTGTCTGTCCTCCAGCGTTGGTTTGTCTGCATATTTCAGCTGCCTGCTCAAGGAATGTGTGTGTGTGTGTGTGCGCGTGTGTGTGCATCTGTGTGTGTGTGTGTTATGGCCAGTGGTTCACATTTCATGTTTAAGTGTGATTTCATATTTCTTTATTTTCCTCCTCCAAGTTGTGTGTGTCCGTCTGTCCACAACAGTCGTGGCTTGGTTAACAGGCTTAAAGCCCGCTGGGGAGCGACAGCACCTCTATTGAGATGTCACTCTACTAGAACTTGTCGGAAACTTCAGGCAGTCCGCTGCTGCTTTCAGAGAGATAATGACCCTCTTTGTTGTGAGGTCCGGAACATTTTTTTTTTATCAGGTTCTAAACAATAGCTTATAGCAGAGCTTGGCTGGGCTGCATCTGGAATCAATTAAGGGGAAGCCTCTTTCCCAGCTGTCCACAATTAGCAGTAGTATCACTGTGGTTATTTGAAAGCAGCAGTTTAATCCTCTCTGATTTGTGTTGTAAGAGACCGGCAGACTGACCAAGTAATCAATCTGACAAATGAGAACAATTTTGACCGTGTGAATGGTTTTAATCTTTTTATAATTTTGTCTTGGCAGAAGTGTGAAAGCGGTAGTCAAGGTTTGTTTATGGGCAGGAAAGAATACCAGGTGTAAGACCTGCTTTGGTGGAGGGTGAAGTTGTCCCTAGACGCTGATCTCGGATCAGTTTTGCATTTCCCCCCACTAATGTTTAAGGTTAGGATTATGAGAGCCGAGATCCAAGGGAAAAAGTAATTCCAGAGCACCTGCTTTGCAGTCGTTCTCATAAAAAGTTATGTTTGACTGAATTGTAATGACTAATCATGGAATCCAAGGAAGACCCCCAAAAAAACTCTGTCACTAGTAGAGCTATTCCCTCCATCTGGTGACAAAAAATAACAGCAAGGTATTGTTCACTGGGTACCAAAAGAAAGAAAAGACTGAAACAGCGAGGGACTACCTTTGGCTCATTTTGGTTTTCCCATTGCAAAGCGTTTCAAAATGTTTTCCGTTGTGTGCACGACTCCTAGAATAGATGATGACAATGTTAATTTCCCTTTCTCAAAGCCTTGTTCAATATTTATGTTTGTTTAGAATGCCATGTTAAATCCATGATGAAGAACACTGTACCGTGCTGTGGCATACACTGCCTTCAGCAGGCAGGTTTCAGAAGGGGTTTTCATTGCAGTGTACTCATTGGGAAAATGTTGTTAAGTGTACAGTTCCCTCATTCACTCAAAACAAATTACAGTAATGAGGTTTCTGAGTTAGGCAAAGCAAAAAAAACTAAACAAAAATTTTATTGACATAAAATACTTTTTTTGTCTAGACTTGGCCACAGAATGAGACCTTAATTAGCCTCACAGAATGCATTTTGATGGCACGTGAAGACTGTGTCAAAGGGTTATTGGGACATCAGACTGTGTTGTTACCACATTGGGTCATGTAAGGTCATCACCTTCTTTCTGTGTGTGTGTGTGTGTGTGTGTGTGTGTGTGTGTAGGCCACAGATTGCCTTTGCACCTGGTTCACACCATGCAGAAAATGCTGATCAAGCCACTGGAGTCACTACCCTCCCAGCTGGTGCACATGATTCCCTAGACTGTCTGGAGGTGCATGCATTCACCTGCACTGCCCAGCTGACCTAAAAAAAAAAACTGCCTAACATTCCTAGCCTGGACAAGTGAGCATAGCTGGGAGAGATTGTATTGTCAGGAATACACATCCTAAAGATAATGACATTTCACAGAGAGACAGAGAGACAGAGAGAGAGACAGAGAGACAGCTGAATAGTTTTACTGTTACTCTGTCAGCCCCCACATGAAAAAGGGATGGGGAATTGGCAGGGTATATGCAAATGAGCTCCGAAAGCGTCTGTGACTGTGCTTGTCTACTGTAGTTAAAAAAGTGGTGTTTTTTGCGGACAATACTGTAGTATTTACTACGCCGTATTTAAGTGGGTGGATAGTATTCTGCAGTATAATACAGCATTCTATAGTAAGTACGACACATGATCGAGGGATACTACACATACTAAAGTGTGTAGTATAGTATACCACCGTTTATTATAGAATGCTGTTGTAAGTACTGTAGCATTCCATAGGAAACTGTAGTATTTTTCATGTGTGTGTCCTCTCATGTGTGCAGTGTGGAGCTTGTCTCATTCTAGATGCTGGAGTATCGATCTCTCCCTGGTCTGCGGAGTTGACATTCGAATTCCATTCGGCTGCTGTGCTAGAAATAGCGTCAGTGTCATGCAGGATATAACAGTGCTGTGATTGTGACTGTGGTTTTTTTGTAAAGCTATTTGTATTGCTTTCAGAAGGGAGATTTTACTTCATAAATTAAACAGCATTTGCGTCGTTTGCTTTCATATACTACACAATTCAAGGGGTATTTGTGCATGCAGCAGTGCAAATACACACAACAACCAAAAACAATTTGGTAAATTATTAAAAACATGATCAAAGTCCAGCCAGTGGTTCCTTGAGGAATGTAAAAACTGATAACAAGTATAAATATAAAGAGACTAAGTGACCAGGTAAGAGCTCATTTTGTACAAAGCAGTGTTTATCAGTTGTTATTGATCAGAGGGGTTTACTACAAAGCAGTGTTTATCAGTTGTTATTGACCAGAGGGGTTTACTACAAAGCAGTGTTTATCAGTTGTTATTGATCAGAGGGGTTTACTACAAAGCAGTGTTTATCAGTTGTTATTGACCAGAGGGGTTTACTACAAAGCAGTGTTTATCAGTTGTTATTGACCAGAGGGGTTTACTACAAAGCAGTGTTTATCAGTTGTTATTGATCAGAGGGGTGTTAGGAGTTAAACAGCTGAAATGCCTACATATTCTGATATAACCTTTTATTTTTTAGAAAGATAAGCTTCAAATGGTCTTATTGATTCAACAAATGGAAAACTCATATCTAAATTGAGCCTTTTTAATGAACCAGAAAATCAATAGCTATTTCTGGTTGCTAACTAATTGATCTTATTTTGTAGTATACCCCTAAGTTGAATTAAAATCACTTTATTTGTCAATTGCATACAAGGTCCAACCACAATTTGACTTTGGATAGGTGCAGGGGCTGCCACACTGGGCGCCCAGGGAGCTGTTGTGGGGGGTTTAAGTGCTTTGCTCAATGGCACAACAGCAGGCAATGGCATCTAGGATTTGATACCAGCAACCCTCCAGGTACCAGTTCACTTCCCGCCAGATTTTTCCTGTCGGACAAGGGATTGGAACTGGCAACCCTGCAGCTGAAGGCTCTCTTAACGCTAGACTACCTGCCACCCCTTGATGGCATCAGGTACAAAACAGGTTAAAAATTTTTTTGTGTGAAACATACATTTAAATGTACACAGTCTTTCATGCTACGAGGGAAGATTTCTGATTTACTTCATGAGCCCACTTCCTGGTTTTGAGTTGGACCCTTACTCTAGTCCATCATCCACAGGAAAGGGGGTTATCAACATTTCATTGAATTAAAAAAAGTGTAATTATTTTGATGACAGGTCACAGGCTGATTTGTAGCTCACTGTGCAGCCTGGCATGGCCTCAGACAGTGGACTCTGTCCCTGGGAAATGGAGAGTCTGATGTTTATCTTGGCAGTGAGGCCTGGGTAACCGCTCGGAGTCCCAGATCGAAACAACAGAAGCACCCCCCCAGCTATTCATCTCAGCTATTAAGACTCCAAGGCCATTAGATTCCAAGGCCCATATTTCTGCTCTCAGTTTTTGGTTTTGGTTTGTCGTGGGCAGTTCCTGAATCTGGTCTTATTCACTATTCATTATTTTATTTTTTTACTCTGAGTCCTTCTGGAAAGTTACATTTGGGATCTAATTCGCTAAATGGCATTAGCTTGCTGTGCTGCTTGTGAACATGGCAGAGGTGGGTTGGCATTTGGTTTATCATGTGAAGGTGAGTGCGAGGGACTGCTAATCGAACCGGATGACTGATTGTGTGGGGAGGCAGTTCAACTCTGGCCCACACACAAAGAACTAATTTGTGTTCTCACAATGCGATGAGATTCCCTAACTATTGAAAATGCTATCCATTCGGCTTTTGCCAATGTTATCCAACATGTTGTGTGAGAACCGATTGCATGATATTGACAGATGTATTGACTATGGCCAGCAAACATCGGACTGACATAGCCAAGGGGTAGGAAGAAGCTGCTTCAGCTTTCCAACAGGAATGGACAAAATGCTCATTCAGACAATATTGGCTTCTGTGTGCTCTGCGTGTCTGGTTATTAAGCTAACCCCAAAGTAACGGTTGCTACTAGCACACACCACTATGGCTAGGGATTCCACATCGGCCACAACCCCTTCCCAGTTTTAAGCATACGCAGCGTAATGATATGCAATTTTCATTCCACAAGGCATATTATGTAACGATAGTGAGGCACGTTGAGTGCAGAGCTGTAACGGAGAAAGAGGGAGAGGAGAAGAGAGCACTCCTACACTAACAGTGCTATGATTCTCCACGTCCGTAGCTTTTTCAGATCCACTCTCCATTCTCTAGGTGGTGATGCAATGCGAGGGTTTCCCACACACAAGGGGGCCCGGTGGAACATATAGTAGCAACTACAGGTCATGTGTGTAGGAACAGGAGCTCATAAAGATTTTTTTTTTCTGCTATACTTTATTTGAATGTTCTGTTCTAATGCCTACGCAAGGCTGTGGTAGACGTGACTTACAGACTGTTTTTTGTTAGTTTGGCAGGGACTGACTCGAATGTAACATTCGTTGTCAGTAATGCCAAGATCTAAAAGTGTATTTAAATACATACGAGACGGGACGGGACGGGAATCCCCAGACTAACCATTTAGATCAGTGTGATTTAAATGGTCCTGATTGCGTGTGCAAACGTAGCGTGGTAGATGGTTGGGCCATTGACGAATCCAGATTAGAATCCTCATTCAGCGTGGGGAATTTCCATCTGACTTGCAGCAAGACTTCGTAGTGAACTCCAATTTACATACTACTGTACTTAATTGTTCTGCGTCAGACCTATATAAATGTACCTAGACGATCTAGCATTCCAATTATGTGTTAGATTATTATTTTATTTTACCAATAATTGACTTAGTCACAATGAAAATGTGTTGTCTTCAATCTCTTTGGTGCTGTCAATGACCCCCTCCAATCCCTCTCAATTATGTATACTGTTTGGCGCCTGGTCAAGTGATAACACTTGACAGAATACACACATGTTGTTGCCCCAATGGTTATGGGTTTGATCCCCACCTCTGGCTTTCTTGCTTTCCCCAACCTGTACCCCCATCTATTTTACTGCGGTCTCAATAAAGCAAAGGGTGTAATTCCACTCGAATTCAAAAATAGATAAACAAATATTTATATTGTAAGTCGCTTTAAGCAACCTTCACCAGAATAATTGTATCATTAAATTTTTTTAACTTTTTGGGTTATTACGTAGTTAAAAATAGACTATTTGTAGTTATTGTCTCTTCTCAATCTCTTTGCTTTGTCTTTGGGGAATGGCTCAACTTAAGTTAAAATAATTACAGGTTTGAAAAAAGTTGTCATTCTGTGAGTTCAGTGTAGCATTTGAACATTTCAAATATGTGTTAATAGTTTATACATTGTTTATGAATGCTTATTCATGATTATAAAGTGTTACCCACTAATCACCCTGATTCATCATGCCAGTCGTAGTGCAAGAATGGACAAGTGGACAAATAAGGACAGATGTGAAGGAGTGAGATGGGGAGATTGAAAGAGGGAGATGGAGGAATGGATGGATGGGTGGGTAGAGGGAGGGGGAGATGGATTGATGGACAGAGAGACCAATTGGTTCAATAACCTCCTTACACCAACTTGAGTTCCAGATTAAACCATGTCCAATACACGACACCACAGGCACACACACTGCCTCTATCCCTCTAGGGCAGGTGTTCTCATCCGTCAGCCGTCTCATCCGGACTAAAAGTTGATGACAAAACACACCATGCCGACGAACGGTTAAAAGCAGAGCTTGGCAAATCGCAGCCTGTTACATCGCTGCCAGTGGAGGGAGAAGAAGAAAGGACGAGAGCATAGAGAGAGAGGGAACGAGGAGGAGAGAACTTCTATCTGATCCAATGATCGACATGGCCATCTCTATACTTTCCTCTAAACCTTTGTAAACAGTTTTTAAAACCCTGCAATAGACCAGCATCCCGTGTACTTGTACATCAATCTGCCTCACGCTAGAAACAGGATGGGTCCTTCTGGCTTGGACAAGGCTACTTACTTTATTGTGAACGAAATAACTGAAAAGGCCATTGACAAACGAGGACAAAATAAACCTGAATACATAATACACCTACTCAATTGTGGTTAAATCGGATTAGGTAGCAAGTTGAGACTTTCTTAACTTACAGTATAAATGTATATAGTGTATTAATCAACTGTGTATAGAATAGTAGCTCTTACTGAACTTACAGCTTATTCAGTAACTGTAGAGCGAATCTCTATGGCCATGTTTGAGAGCATCAAATATGTGATGCATTGTGAGTAAATTGTGACTGACTGACTGCTCTAAAAACAATAATGAGTAGTTATTTATGATGCATGGTCGATTTGTAGATCAGTCAGATGTAATGTCCAACTGGCCCATTGTTTCCTGGTAAAAACGGACCTGTCCCCTGACTTAATTGGTACGCCAGAGTGTTGGAGCTCCTTAGGGTTGTCTGATGAATATTGACTTTGGACTCATCTGTAGCGGAGTGCTGCTTATGCTTGATAGCCAAGAGTTTTTAACCTAATCCACACACTGCAACGTATTAAAGGGAAAATGTATGTTGGGTCAAATTCCCCTTACCTTGAGTTGTGTCTAAAGACCCATAGTGACCGCATTCATAATAATCCATTGTTTACTTTTGCCACAGCCGTGAGTTAGCGTAATTAGCGTCGTCCAAATTGATGAATGTAATCCATGGTACAGATATAAGCAAAACTACATTGCAAGCAGAACCTTCCTCAAATATTCAATATTCAATTCAATACAATATTCAATACAAAATATTTCTAAAATATTCAATCTATTGTCATATAACTGACAGGTATACCGTTTTGAACCTGGGTTTGAGTTCAGCGCTGTCAAATTATTTGTTATAACTTCCCATTTAGTGCATGATATTTGATGTGAAAATAGATCAAATTGACCCTGATCTCATGTTTTCATGTCCATAGCTATCCTCTGACATGAACAAGCCAAAACCAGTCTTCCCCTGAAACAGTGCCCAAACGGGTTCAGCCATCTCGCGCGGAAGAGAACACAGTGCTTGATCCAATCGAGTGATTCATTTATTAGGTAACACTTTATAATAACTATTATGAATAAGCATTAATAACCACATCATTTGATTGATGAAAATGTAGAAGCGTATAAATAGTATAAGCTTTCGATTCCGTAGGCATTTACAATAGTTTATAACAAATTGAAGCATTTATAGGCATCTTTAAAGATGTATCAATGAAAGATACTAGAAAGAGTTACCATTCATTGAATGGTAAAGGCTTAGAGGACGGTTGCACTGCAGTTCTGTACTTAGCTTCTTCGCTATAGTGCTGTTGTAGTATGTAATGGCATAGAAATAATTGTATTACATAATAGCATTACATTACGTATTTATTATATTTTAAATGCCGATGCGTGGGATGTGTTAAGTGTGGTTAGGAGCGTGACCCACTGTGTCATTCTGGACACACCCACGCATACACAGGACACACCCACGCATACACACACGCACAGAGGTAATTGAGGTTCAGGGCGAGACTCTACCTAGACCATATGGAGGCAGATTGTTTGAGTCTGCAGAAAAAAACAATCCTTCCTCTGACCTTCGATTCTACCTGTGTGTGTGTCTTCGATTCTACCTGTGTGTGTGTGTCTTCGATTCTACCTGTGTGTGTGTGTCTTTGATTCTACCTGTGTGTGTGTCTTCGATTCTACCTGTGTGTGTCTGTGTGTGTCTTCGATTCTACCTGTGTGTGTGTGTGTCTTCGATTCTACCTGTGTGTGTGTGTGTGTGTCATCGATTCTACCTGTGTGTGTGTCTTCGATTCTACTTTGCTGTATCTGTGTGTGTTGGGGTGACTCATTCATTCAGTGGGAGACGCCTCTGGGAGAAGATATATTTACAGTTGCTTTGCTGCAGCTTTGCCAGTTCTTCCTCTGTGCTGCCAGCATGGATCCAGTCGCACGTTTTGTTTTGCGAAGATTGGGATTTTATTACACTCTCTTGTCATTCATTGACAAACAATGCACCTCATTCAGTATCAAACAGGGCAAACGCAACACTATTTTAAGTGTCACATGGTTTAGAGGTTACAGAAGGTCAGTTAGGTTTATCACTCAGTTGCAGACCATTTAAGCGATCTCAGAGTGTACTAGCTACCTTCATAATACTTTTCCTCCTCCTCAAATGCACTGAACCAAAATATAAACGCAGTATGTAAAGTGTTGGTCCCATGTTTCATGAACTAAAAAAAAAACAAAAAACAGAAATGTTCCATATGCACAAAAAGCTTATTTCTCTCAAATTGTTTTGCACAAAATTTGTTTACATGCCTGTTAGTGAGGCTCACTCCTTTGCCAAGATAATCTTTTGAGGGAGCGTGTAATTAGCACAACCAATCCATGACCACATCCGGCTTCTTCACCTGCAGGATCGTCTAAGGAGGGGTGGGGTATTTCTGTCTGTAATAAAGCCCTTTTGTGGGGGAAAACTCATTCTGATTGGCTGAGCTTGGCTGCCAAGTGCGTGGGCCTACTGAATGCTCTCCCTGGCCCAACCATGTGAAATCCATAGATTAGGGCCTAATTAATTTATTTAAATTTGACTGATTACCTTATAGGAACTATAACTCAGTAAAATCTTTAAAATTGTTGCATGTTGCGTTTATATATTTTTGTTCAGTATAGAATGGATGTGTCAATGTGTGGATTGCTTACATCCCCCCAGTCAGTTACCCGCAACATTAAGATGTTTTGCGGTATCTAGTATGGCATGTCACATCGTTTATGGGGTTGTCTGAAATGCCTTATAAAATGCACTACTTTTGGTCAGAGACCTGCAATACTGTATGTGTGACTCTGACCAAAGGTGCATTTTAGGGGAAAGGGTGCCATTAGAGAGAACGGAAATGTTCCATACCCATGCTGGAGGTGGGCCTAGTGGTCAACACAGCTGCCTCCAGACCATGCATACCCCCTACCCATCAAACAGTGTACGTCCCAATTTGGTTTCTAGCTAACGATAGCATGATAACATCCAATGAATGTTTTTTTTTTAAATGTACCAGGTGAACGTTATTTGTTAGACATAGGACATGCCGTAATGATTTTAAGAACGTTTTGGAGAAGATTTCCCCATTTGTCTAATGTTCTGGGATGCGGAGGTAACCTGCCACATTCTTCACTGTGCATCCCTGTCCACCTGTCTCCCTCTCTCCTTTCCATACGAAAGGAAAATCAATTGTATCATACACAATCAGAAAAATACATACCGTATTGCGTGAGCTAGGCCTACATTCATTTCTAGACAGCCTTTCTTTCTGTGGTGTTAAAACATTGTTGCACAGCAGTTTCATCTCTTGTCGTTCATCCACCAACCACCCCCAGTTTTCCTCCTCTTCCTTTTCTCGCAACCTTCCTCGTTTCTCCCCCCACTCCTCCATCCCCCTCTCTCTCTCCCTCCCTCACTCTCTCTTCCCACTCATCTCAGTTTGTTTCCTTATCGCATTGAAAAACTAAGGGAGATCTTTCTCATCCGGTACACTGTAAAGCAGCTGACTGCCGAACAGCAAGTTACCACGGTAACCGTGTCTGGCACCAAAAATATATTCTGTAAAGCATCTTTGATACCTCCCACTGCCTTCTGCCTCGTGCCTGTTCACATACCGCCACTTTCTGCACTCTGAGGCAGGATGCATACGAATGAAGAGCATCAAGCATTTCACTGTACATGACATATATATGGCTGGAAATCAAACTGTCACATAATTGGCCCTCCACGGCTCCAAATATGAAGAGTCAGATGATTGGAGCTGCTGCCCTCTGACCTCCAGAAGAATAGTCCTGCGATGATACTTCTGCTTTCAAGCGTACATGAGTTTATTTTCAGAAACCACACGGCGTGTGTAATATCACTGTATTGAGCCCAGATATCCTTCTTGTAGATTCAAACTCGATTGGTGTTCTATTTCTGCAAACATGCTCCCCCCCAAAAAAAATAAATGAAACAGTGCACAAAAAATGAACTTATTCTTTAAGGCCAGGCACCACACCCTAATAGGGATTTAAAAAAAATCATAATTATATCACAATGAACTTTTACCAGTTGAATGTAAACACATCTTTTTTTTTGTATAACAATTTTTCAGAAATATTTTAGTACAATGTGAAAATGAGGAGATATGTCAAAAAGAAAATGCATAGTTGCAAATACATTTTTGGGGACAGTAGATGAAGTCAGCTTAAATGATTTTGTTAAGACTTGTCCGCAGCTGATTCTGAATAAATACTTTTTTAATCTTTCTATCTGTAAAATACTAAAAACATGTACTGTACGTAAAATTCATTTTTGGCAAATTTTTTCAAATAAAATGAAATATAGAATAAAACATCTACAACATACACTATATATACAAAAGTATGTGGACACCACTTCCAATCAGTGGATTTGGCTATTTCAGCCACACCCGTTGCTGACAGGCGTATATAATCGAGCACACAGCCATGTAATCTCCATAGACAAACATTGGCAGTAAAATGGCCTTCCTCAAGAGCTCAGTGACTTTCAATGTCGCACCGTCATAGGATGCCACCTTTCCAACAAGCCAGTTCGTCAAATTTCTGCCCTGCTAGAGCTGCTCCGGTCAACTGTGAGTTCTGTTATTGTGAAGTAGAAACGTCTAGGAGCAACAACAGCTCAGTCGTGAAGTGGTAGGCCACACAAGCCCTCAGAACGGGACCACAGAGTGCTGAAACACGTAGCGCGTAAAAATCGTCTGTCCTCGGTTGCAGCACTCACTACCAAGTTCCAAACTGCCTTTGGAAGCAGCGTCAGCAAAATAACTGTTCATCAGGAGCTTCATGAAATGGGTTTCCATGGCCGAGCAGCCGCACACAAGCCTAAGATCACCATGCGCAATGCCAAGCATCAGCTGGAATGGTGTAAAGCTCGCCGCCATTGGACTCAGGAGCAGTGGAAATGCATTCTCTGGAGTGATCAATCACGCCTCACCATCTGGCAGTCCGACGGACAAATCTGGATTTGGCGGATGCCAGGAGAACGCTACCTTCCCCAAGGCATTGTGCCAACTGTAAGTTTGGTGGAGGAGGAATAATGGTCTGGGGCTGTTTTTCATGGTTCAGGCAGGGCCCCTTAGCTCCAGTGAAGGGAAATCGTAACACTACAGCATACAATGACATTCTAGACAATTCTGTGCTTCCAACTTTGTGGCAACAGTTTGGGGAAGGCCCTTTCCTGTTTCAGCATGACAAAGCCAACATGCACAAAGCAAGGTACATACAGAAATGGTTTGTTGAGATCGATGTGGAAGAACTTCACTGGCCAGTGCAGAGCCCTGACCTCAACCCCATCGAACACCTTTGGGATTAATTGGAACACCGACTGCGAGCAAGGCCTAATTATCCAACATCAGTGCCCGACCTCACCAATACTCTTATGACTGAATGGAAGCAAGTCCCCGCAGCAATGTTCCAACATCTAGTGGAAAGCCTTCCCAGAAGAGTGGAGGCTGTTTATAGCCGCAAAGGAGGGACCAACTCCATATTAATGCCCATGATTTTGGAATGAGATGTTTGATGAGCAGATGTCCACATACTTTTGGTCATGTAGTGTATCAACAATTCCCTCTGGAGACTATATCTAAGGATAAACACGCAACGTCTGGTGAATGAAGATGGCTTCTGAAGCTGAGAAATCTGTTGGCGGTGGGAAGAGTCTCTTTCGGGAAATGGCATACACCCTGGTTCGAATCCAGGCTGAAAAGTACACTGAATTAAGGCTACCAAAAGCCTATTTAGACCTATCACCATCTCTTCAAATTTAAGTTACTAAAGGTGTTCCAAATAAATGGGCTTTGAAATTCTGGGCTCTATTTGAACAAATCTAACGTAATGGTAAATCTAAGCGCAGGCAGTAGCATTATAGGTTCAGGGGCGTGTCAGGAATGTTCACTGTCTCACTGGCCAATCAGAACGTGTTCCATGGCGAAATATGTCAGCTCCTGTTCCAATGTTAGTCTGTTATGCTTGTAGAAAAAAAGAGGCAGGGAAGTGCTGTTAAGGTCCACAATAGTAGGTTTTGGCAGACAGAAGGTGCTCTTTGGTAAAAGCGGTAAATTGGTCATCAGAAAGAAAGGAGGACCAAGGCACGATAAACATAATTAACAAAATGCTTTTATTTGTCTGGCATGTTCAATGGAAACAAAGTTTAAAAACGTTGCGTTTCGGCCACATGGCCTTTGTCAGGGAGTACAAAGAAATGATAATACAATGTCCTCTTTTGAACACCTTTTTCCAATCAGCCCTGATTTGAAGAGGGAGTAGTTACAGAATTCATTAGACAAAATTTAAAAAATGTAAAAGTCTGTTATAGTTTGTTAAATGGCTTACAGAAACTAAACAATGAAATGTTGACCTAAGTAATTACAATAGCATTCACACTGATATAGGGGTTTGGCCTACTATGAAATGCATTATGGCTGAGTATTGATATGCCAAACATTGTCAATATGCAAGATTAAATTCATTATTGATAAGGCTTAAAAAGAGAACTAAAATTCTAAACAAAACAACAACTTGTTTTAAATAGGCTACGTCACACCTACAGGCACCATTATCCCATTGGGCATGTAATATTAAAACAATGCAGACTATGGAGGGTTTTATGCACATCCAAAATGGGACCTGCGTGGCTAAATCAAATCCTGTGGGCCTACCTACAATGCATAGATAAAAAGGGAATGTCAGCTCACAGTTGTACTCCTCTGAAACTTTATATTTTAATAAAGCTTTGGTGATTAACATTTCATTCCAAGCGGTCTCAGGAGACAAACCCTTAAATCGACAGTCTTGACTACTTTTGTGATTGCATTGTGCAGGACAAAAAAAATACTTAATTGAGATTAGGATATGTTTATTATTAATAAACTAAAATTAAATGGGAAAAAACACACGTTTTTTATGTTTGTAAATACGAAGTATAAAGGCCCCAAAAGCACATTAGGCTACTCTTGTTCCATGTCCATATGGGCAGTGTGCGTCACGGCTGGATAGGTTTGCGTTTCCGCGGTCAAAATTCATTCCATAACCAACTGTGCTACCGCTAAAACCAGTTTGGTTGGTCTTAAATAACCATATCAGTGCTGCCTGAAATTAGCACTTTGGATCATGTTTTTAAGGACACACCTCAAATATTTCTGCCCCGCCCATCTGAGCGCAAGCCAGCTGATATAAGACAGGTACATTGCCGAACCTGGCGTCAGGGCAGGGAAACGCCAGTGGGCCAGTTTTTACATGACGACAATGCAAACTAACGTGCGTTGGCAATAGCACCTCCTCAACGCCGGCCCAAAATAGAGCCCTATGTGTAGATGAATGTAGTGAGCTTTGAAATTATTGATGTATGTCCATTTGAAAGTGGTTAAAATTCATAAACTGTTTAATGACGGTAGTATGATAAACTAAAGAAAATATACTTTTTCATGAAGTTTGACATTTTAATGTTTGCTTTTTGAAAATACTAATATTAATGGGCCAAAATTGATAGGTAGATGCAGAAACATAATTTCAGCCAGTGGTGGCTGCCTTAAGTTTGAGTTTGAGTTAATTTTTTACAGTGATATTGATCAACCTTAAGTAGGTTTCCAGTTTTTTTCAAACTTACTCAGTGTCCAGTGTCTAAACTTGGGGTTGTGATCTTAACTTCCTAGAGAATGTGTTAACTCATTGCGTATTAATATGTATTTCATCTGAAAATAACATCTGCTGGGCTTTTCTTTCAGGAGTATTCACCTTTTGTTGCAATCGGTTATTTGACACAGAGCAGCTTTCTAGCTGTTAGCAGTGATCCCTTACAGTGTTGAATCAATTGTTGTGAAAGCTAGAGCGAGAGCTTGTTTTGTGCCCCCTAGTGGATCCCAAGCCCGCACACTGGTTGGGTTAGAGATTAGAAAGTGAAAGTTACTCATGTACCTGTATGTAGTATACCGTACTGTCAAATTGTCAGTTCCCACAGTACAAAAATCCTAGCTGTTTGTTGAGTGACAGTGTTGGCTGGTCCCATAGTGTTCTCTCTATGATAGTGACAACTATACCTTCTAGAGGCCGTAGCCTACTGCAATTGCCCTCAAATTGCTGTTCTTGCAGGGATAATTATGTGCTGTCTCTGTAGTAATAACGCTGCCTGTTCTTACAATGAAGGCTGTTTGTTTAGTGTTCCTACTTTCTGTGATGGCAGTTTAGGGTTACAACATTCTAGTAACTTTCCCCAAATTCCCAGGTTTTCCTGAAGATTCCCGGAATCAGAAGTGAATAAGCTGGAAATCTGGAATCCTCCAACCTGATTTCTGGAAAACCTGGGAATTTTGGGAAAGTTACTGAAAGTGTGGCTGTTCGTGCAGTACCTGTGATGACCAATCTCAGTTGGCTGTCAGCTGTTTATACTGTAATCATGATGGCTGTTTTTGAGTTCCGCCACACAGAGGTTCTGTGCCTTTGTGTGTATACAACGCAGCACAAAAAAGTTAGGAGTACGGTCACACAGAGATTTTAAAATGAACTGTACACAGTACCCTTTATGTCCTGTTATGTTTGCAGGCCAACATGTTCATACTAAAAAGTGTTTCCAATCTGACAAACAGGAACCTGTAGTGGTGTAGTAGGATGGTTTTCCTCCGCCTCATCCCTGTAAAGCAACTGTAATAGTTTTCTGTAGCTGAGTTTGGAGCTGAAGAGAGGCCTGTTATGTAGCAGTTTGTGTGGAGAGAGAATCACTTTTTCATCCGAGGTGGTGGGCAGCATGCTGGGATTGCCGAGCTCCCCCGACAGTAACTAACCTACATTTCGGCTTAAATTTCAACTCATCTGCCCTGGGCTCTTTATGTACCTCCGATTCAATCTTCCAAGAGGAAACGGCTGTGAAAAAGAGGCAAGAGATCGGGCGTCCTGTTGAGACTAAGGCGAAGGGAAAACTGGCCACCACTTCCCTCCATTCTATTGGCCAATGTACAGTCACTTGATAATAAGATGGAGGACCTCCGACCACAGATTTGCTATCAACGGGACTCTTGTTTTTATTTTATATTTAACCTTTATTTAACTAGGCAAGTCAATTAAGAACAAATTCTTATTTACAATGCCGGCCTACACTGGCCAAACCCGGGGGACACTGGGCCAATCCTGGCCGGTTGGGTTACAGCCTGGATTCGAACCAGGGTGTATGTAGTGCCGCCTATAGCACTGAGATGCCGTGCCTTAGATCGCTGCGCCACTCAGGAGCCCCAACTGCAATATTATCAGTTTTTTTTAAAGCAATGTTCGTAATTGTATCAGAGACAAGCACAAAGACAGGTGAAACCGGTCAGGGTGTGACATTATACACACTTCGACAAACCCAACACCGAGCCGTGCACGAGGGTCCCTGCCGTCCCAGAGGACTGGGTGATCTCGCTCGCCGATGTGAGTAAGGTTTTTAATCTGGTCAACACTCTACACGGGGCCAGACAGTATTCCAGGGCGTGTTCTCGGAGCATGCGCAAACCAGCTGGCAGGCATCTTCACAATCATTTTAAACTTTTTGGCGAAATTCAACATTTTGAATCCAAAATGGGTGACCTACGTGATTCGTGTAGATCCAGTGAGAAAAGTTTGGGTGGGTGGACTTTGGATCACTACTGGCTGTATGCGAACAAGTGATGCACGTTTGGAGCAATACTGGCTGTATCCAATGCTCAGCCAATCGTTCACATAACAGAATGCAGCACGCGACTGAAGAGAGAAGAGACAACCAATTTGCTAGTTACAGCATCAGCGCGCGCTCTGGAAAGAGAGTGGAAAGGCAGTTTGCCAGTTAATTTACAGCATTGCGTCCCCTGAACGATAACAAAGAGGTAGGTGAGAATCCTGACCACGGAGATGGCGGCGTACTTTATGAGCTGTAACTGAAAAACAACATGCGTTTGGAAAGTTTGAGGTGAGGGAGAAAGTGTGGTGGAACAAGTCTTGTTAGCATTGTTAAGTATCTTGCTAGCTGGATCAAAGTATCCTAGCTAGCCAGAGAAATGTTGAGCAACATTAGCCAACTTAACTGATCAAATAATTGAGTTTAAATTAGCTGGCTAATAAAGTCAGACAGCTAATGTTAGCTAGCTAACATTACAAGATCAGATGAGCTAACATTAGTAACCCAACCAATTCGCTACAGTATTAACTGGTAACGTTATACGACTCCTTGCCGTTCCTCAAATTATAACGCGTTAGTTGCTTACTGGACCCTGGCAATCTGTGTGAAATGTTAACTAGCTAACGAACTAACTACTATCTGTAAACTAATGTTTTCCCTCTACAGTATGTGGTTAATTTTCAGAATGAGGTGAAATTAGGTGAAAATGAGGCATTGCTTGTTAAACAGTTAAGTGTAGCTGGAGCTGGGCCTGTCTTAAGCTGGAAGCCGCTATAGAGGTGCTTGTTAAACAGGTGAATTCAGGGATCAAGTGTAGCTGGAGATGGGCCTGGCGTAAGCTGGATGCCACTATAGAGGTGCTTGTTAAACAGGTGAATTCAGGGATCAAGTGTAGCTGGAGCTGGGCCTGGCTTAAGCTGGATGCCACTATAGAGGTGCTTGTTAAACAGGTGGATTCAGGGATCAAGTGTAGCTGGACCTGGGCCTGGCTTAAGCTGGATGCCACTATAGAGGTGAAAGGAACACCACACACTTTCCCTCTTTCTCACTTCTTCAATACAGTGGATAACAAGGGGGTATGCCAGGTGCACTCTCTGCCTGGAAGAGATAAATGATGCCAACAAAGGGTATCATGCTCTGCTGGCACATTATAGAACAGATGTCCACAGGCAGAAAGTGTACGATGTAATAATGTGCAGTGTAGCCCGAAGATATTGTTTTTGTTGTGTTGAACATGACAGTAACTTGGGTGAGTGAAGGGGGATTAATTAATTTTTTACTCAGTGAATGTTATTTTTGCACACATGTAGGCTCCATCATACTTATTTCCATCATTAAAATGCAAATCAATTTATAACATTTTTCACATGATTTTTTCTGGATTTTTTTGTTGTAATTCTGTCTCTCACTGTTCAAATAAACCTACCATTAAAATTATAGACTGATCATTTCTTTGTCAGTGGGAAAATGTACAAAATCAGCAGGGGATCAAATACTATTTTTCCCTCACTGTATATATATATGACTATTAGTATATTACCACAAGTATTTACACTGAGTATATCAAACATTAGGAACACCTTCCTAATATTGAGTTGCATCCCCTCCTTTCGCCCTCGGAACAGCCTCAATTAAATCGTCGGGGCATGGACTCTACAAGGTGTCAAAAGCGTTCCACAGGGATGCTGGCCCATGTTGACTCCAATGCTTCCCACAGTTGTGTCAAGTTGGCTGGATGTCCTTTGGGTGGTGGACCATTCTTGATACACACAGGAAACTGTTGAGTGTGAAAAATCCAGCAGCGTTGCATTTCTTGACACAAACCAGTGCGCCTGGCAACTACTACCGTACCCCGTTCAAAGGCACTTAAGTCATTGGTCTTGCCCATTCACTCCCTGAATGGCACACATACACAATCCATGTCTCAAGGCTTAAAAATCCTTATTTAATCTGTCTCCTCCCTTTCATATCCACTGATTTGAAGTGGATATAAAAAGTGACATCAATAAGGGATCATAGCTTTCGCCTGGATTCACCTGGTCAGTCTAAGTCATGGAAAGAGCAGGTGTTCTTAATGATTTGTCTACTCAGTGTGTATATTCTTGCTACCAGTGTTAATTTTGGCACTCTTTTTTTTAGATTTAGTCTAATCTTAGTCATTTTGAGATTTACATCTTTTGAAAAATGATGTAGTCTAGTTGTTGTGAAAATGCTGAAAACAGTGGGCTATTTTAGTAAACTAAATGCCCTTTCATTTTAGTCACATTACATTTGTATTGCCTCAATGACCTACGGTAAACATATCACTGACTTCCATGTGCACAAACATACATAGCCTTGTCCTACCAACATATCTTTCTGTATAACATCCTATTCTCTTCCCAACAGCAGATATATGACAAACATAAGACAAATCTGGCCATGTAAATTCCTATTTTAGCCTACATAGATATTGCACATTACATAAAACACAAGCAGAGAGAGATAGAGTAGCACAATCTCCAGATGGTGCCGCAAATTATTGGCAAAGTATACTGAGCGAAAATATAAACGCAACATGCAACAATTAAGGGTTTTATTGAGTTATGGTTCATATAAAGAAGTCAGTCAAATGAAATAAATAAATTAGGCCCTAATCTATGGATTTCATATGAGTGAGAATACAGATATACATCTCCTGGTCACAGATACCTTGAAAAAAGGTAGGGGTGTGGATCAGAAAACCAGTCAGTATCTGGTGTGACCACCATTTGCCTCATGCAGCGCGACACGTCTCCTTCGCATAGAGTTGATCAGGTTGTTGATTGTGGCCTGTCGAATGTTGTCCCACTCTTCAATGGCTGTGCAAAGTTGCTGGATATTGGTGGGAACTGGAACACGCTGTCGTACATGTCCATCCAGAGCATTCCAAACATGCTCAATGGGTGACATGTCTGGTGAGTATGCAGGCCATGGAAGAATTGTGACATTTCCAGCTTCCAGGAATTGTGTACAGATTCTTTGCGACATGGGGCCTGGTATTATCATGTGTAGGCCATCATTTGTAAACTGACTTGCCTAGTTAAATAAAGGTTCAATAAATTTTTTTTTTTTTTTTTTTTTTAAATGCTGAAACATGATGAATGTTACGATAATGGACCTCAGGATCTGACCTCCGTATCTCTGTGCGTTCAAATTGCCATGGATAAAATGCATAAGCCCGTAGCTTATGCCTGCCTGCCCAAACCATAACCCCACCACCAGCATTGGGCACAACGTTAACATTAGCAAAATGCTCGCCCACACTACGCCATACAAGTGGTCTGTGGTTGTGAGGCCGGTTGGACTTACTGACAAATTCTCTAAAACGACATTGGAGGTGGCATATGGTAGAGAAATAAACATTAAATTATCTGGCAACAGCACTGCTGAACATTCCTGCAGTCAGCATGCCAATTGCACGCTCCCTCAAAACTTGAGACATCTGTGGCATTGTGTTGTGTGACAATATATATATAATAGAGCTGACGTTGTTCCTCATTTAACATGTCAGACGCATGTTTGTTGTACATACAGTGGCAATAGAAAGTATGTGAACCCTTTGGAAGTACCCGGATTTCTGCATAAATTGGTCATCAAATTTGATCTGATCTTCATCTAGATCACAACAATAGACAAACAGTCTGCTTAAACTAATAACCCACAAACAATTATACATTTTCACGTCTTTATTTACCACACCGTGTGAACATTCACAACAATAAATCAAATTTTATTTGTCACATACACATGGTTAGCAGATGTTAATGCGAGTGTAGCGAAATGCTTGTGCTTCTAGTTCCGACCATGCAGTAGTATCTAACAAGTAATCTAACAAATTCACAACAACTACCTTATACACAAGAGTAAAGGAATGAATACGAGTATGTACATATAAATATATGGATGAGCGATGGATGAGCGATGGCTGATCGGCGTAGGCAAGATGCAGTAGATGGTATGGAGTACAGTGTATACATATGAGATGAGTAATGTAGGATATGTAAACATTCTAGAAATGTATCGTTTAAAGTGGCTAGTGATACATTTATTTCATCCGGACAAACATAGTGTGCTTAAATGAATAACACATAAATTATTGTATTTTTCTTGTCTATATTGAACATTCACAGAGTAGGTTGGGAAAAGTATGTGAACACCTAGGCTAATGACGTCTCCAAAAGCTAATTGGAGTCAGGAGTCGGCTAACCTGGAGTCCAATCAGTGAGACTAGATTGGAGATGTTGGTTAGAGCTGCCTTGCCCTATAAAAAACCCTCACAAAATTTGAGTTTGCTATTCCCAAGAAGCATTGCCTAATGTGAACCATGCCTCAGAACAACAGAGATCTCATAAGACCTAATATTAAGAATTGTTGACTTCCATAAAGCTGGAAAGGGTTACAAAAGTATCTCTAAAAGCCTTGATGTTCATCAGTTCACAGTAAGGCAAATTGTCTATGAATGGAGAAAGTTCAGCACTGTTGCTACTCTCCCTAGGAGTGGCCGTCCTGCAAAGATGACTGCAAGAGCACAGCGCAGAATGCTCAATGAGGTTAAGAAGAATCCTAGAGTGTCAGCTAAAGACTTACAGAAATCTCTGGAACATGCTAACATCTCTGTTGACGAGTCTACGATACGTAAAACACTAAACAAGAATGGTGTTCATAGGAGGACACCACGGAAGAAGCCACTGCTGTCCAAAAAAAACATTGCTGCATGTCTGAAGTTTGCAAAAGTGCATCTGGATGTTCCATAGCGCTACTGGCAAAATATTCTGTGGACAGATGAAATTACAGGTGAGTTGTTTGGAAGGAACACACAGCACTATGTGTGGAGAAAAAAAGGCACAACACACAAAGATCAACCTCATCCCAACTGTAAAGTATGGTGGAGCGAGAATCATGGTTTGGGGCTGCTTTGCTGCCTCAGGTCCTGGACAGCTTGCAATCATTGACGGAAAAATGTATTCCCAAGTTTATCTAGATATTTTGCAGGAGAATGTTAGGCTATCCGTCTGCCAAGTGAGTTTCAACAGAGGTTGGGTGACGCAACAGGACAACAACCCAAAACACAGAAGTAAATCAACAACAGAATGGCTTCAACAGAAGAATATACGCCTTCTGGAGAGGCTCAGCCCTGACTTCAACCCGATTGAGATGCTGGGGCATGACCTCAAGAGAGCAGTTCACACCAGACATCCCAAGAATATTGCTGAACTGAAAGAGTTTTGTAAAGAGGAATGGTCCAAAATTTCTCCTGACCGTTGTGCAGGTCTGATCCGCAACTACAGAAAACATTTGGTTGAGGTTATTGCTGCCAAGGGAGGGTCAACCAGTTATTTAATCCAAGGATTCACATACTTTTTCCACCCTGCACTGTGAATGTTTACACGGTGTGTTAAATAAAGATGTGAAAATGTATAATTGTTTGTGGGTTATTAGTTTAAGCAGACTGTTTGTCTATTGTTGTGACCTAGATGAAGATCAGATCAAATTTTATGACCAATTTATGCAAAAATCCAGGTATTTCCATGGGGTTCACATACTTTCTCTTGCCACTGTAGCATATTTATATCTGAATGTTCCTAAACGTTGGGTCCTGCTGAATGCACCCCAGGTTGTTAGCTATAGCTAGCTAATGAGGTAACATGACTGAACAAGGTGGATCCTAAACATATGGTTAACGGTCCGGTCCGCAGAGTAGCCTAGTTTTAGAACGGCCCGCGTAATGCTTTATTAATGTAGAATGCGGCCTGCCAAAGCACGATAGAAAAAAAGAATTTGAGACTACAAATTCAAAAACATTTCTATACTCAAGGGATAGAAACTGTACTTTTGTTTTACTATTAAACGTAATGCTAATAGTAAAGCAGCTTGTGTTTCTCAACCAGGCAAAGTGTATCTAACTAGAAGGCTGGTGTTGACTGGTTAGCTACAGGCTAGCAAAAGAGTCGCCTGCAGGATGTGTATAATTGGAGCCGGAAGGGAGCCTGTCTGCAGCTGTCTGCCCACATTGCTTGCTCCCCCGCAGCTCGCTAGGCTGTGTGTGCCTGGTGTGGCCCGTTCTTCCCCCTGCTGAACAGAACGGCACTGCGCATCTGTGCTGCTAGTATTAATTGTGCTTTTCACTGAAAAACTCTCAATCTCTCCAAAAACTCTTGTTCAGTCCACTTAGTCAGATTTTATTCACAGAGATAATTTTGTCTAGTCTTGTTTCAGTCAACTGAAATGCAAAATCATTTTCATTTAGTTAGTTTTTTTCTGGGTCTACTTACTCAGTTATAGTCTAATCAATTGCTATTCAAAAATAGGTGTTTGACCAATCTTTGATTCACATTTTTCATTTACTTTTCCCACATTTTCCCCCCCCACAGTTTTGTGGTATCCAATTGGTAGTTACAGTCTTGTCCCATCGCTGCAACTTCCCTACGAACTCGGGAGAGGCGAAGGTCGAGAGCCATATGTCCTCTGAAACATGACCCTGCTAACCCGCACTGCTTCTTGACACACTGCTTGCTTAACCCGGACGCCAGCCGCACCAATGTGTCGGAGGAAACACCAAGCTGGCGACCGAAGTAAGCTTGTAGGCATCCGGCCCGCCACAAGGAGTCGCTAGAGCGCGATGGGACAAGGAAATCCCATCCGGCCAAACCCTCCCCTAACCCGGACATTGCTGGGCCAATTGTGCGCCGCATCATGGGTCACGGCCAGCTGTGACACAGCCTGGGATCAAACCCGGGTCTGTAGTGACGCCTCAAGTTGCTCGCGTCGCAAAATAAATGTAAACACACGTTATCCAATTATTTCATCCCCACTGCTCTCGCGCGCCAACGAGCGTCTGCGTTGCCAAGCACTAAAATAGAAGTCAGTTCAATTTGTGATGCAAGTCCTGCCTCTCCCATCTCCTCATTGGTGTATAGAAGCAGATACCCACGTGCCATCTCCTCATTGGTTATACCCACGTGGGTGATTGAAAGATTAACTGAGTTCTGTTCGTCGTCGTGGTAACTAGAAACAATTTGGTTGACCGTTTTATGTGTGGATTCATTAATTAATCATTGGAGTAGAGGACCTTGTGCATTTCAGGTAAAATAAACAACTCAACGTTTATATCGCAGGACAAATTAGCTAGCAACAGCAAGCTAGCTAAAGAGGACAAATTAGCTAGTGACTGTAAGCTAGCTAGCTAAATTACCATAAAATGTTTAATGCTTTTCGACCTGTCCCCAAATTAATGTAATTGGTTCAGTTTGTTTTGATATTTCAACCTGCGTGTCGTGATTGCGTTTGGTGTGGGGGGGACAAAATCAATATGCGCACGATGGCGCACGTGCACGGCATTAGACTGCTGCGCTACTCGGAAGGCCAGTCACTATTTTTGTTGACGAAATTAACACTGCCTGCTACCAGACACTTTTCAGCCCTGTTTACATGTATGTCCTACTAAAAGTCACTTTTTTTCCTATAGACCCACCTGTTACTGTACTCTTTTACAGCTGTTGTATCATGTGCACATGGTGAATAAACTTTCAAACTTGATAAGGAAAACACAATAATAAAATAACAGACACATTCTTCAGTAAAAACAGTCCTAGAGGCACCAATTCCTCAAACGTTTAAGTGCCTTGGAGATCATTCCACACAAGGTGCAATTTTTTTCTTCTACCCAGAGATCTTAAGGAAACTCCAGAGTTACCCATCCCTGAGACCGGGTCTGGTATCTCGTACATCTTTTAGTTAACGATGAAGTAATATATGGAGGACGTTTATGATGGAGGGCTTTATGAACAAAAAGAGTGCAATAACCTACGAGTACTTCAAAGGAGGTCCAGCCTACTTTCTGATACACAATGTAGTGATGCGTACTGAACCTATCGCCTGTAACAAGGCGTAGTGCGCTATGATAAACTGCGTCCAATGGCTCTTGATGAATCTTGCGTCAGGGGATCACACACCGTCACAAGAAGCAGACTTTCCTTCTTCTTCTTCTACAATCTCCACACAGACAGCTCACATATACAGTAAACTCTCTCACTCTCCTCTCCGCTCTCTCTCTCTCTCTCTCTCTCTTTTACTCGCTTACTCTCGGCAGCTGAATCCCGCCTGCCTGTCAGCTGCAGTGTTAGATGTTGCATTGCCTCCTTTCCCACTATTTGTAAAAAGTCGCTCAAGCAAAGGAATCAATACGATATCACACGACACTAAAGCAGCGTAGACCTCGCTCACTGATGTAACGTTTCTCTGATCTGATGTTTTGGGGTGCTCTCTTTCGCCTTTGTTTTCCCTTCCTAAAAGAAGCTCAGCCGTCACATCGTCAGCCTTATGCTCCTTGTGCACTGCAATGCTTTTTTGCATGTTACTGTGCACTGGGAAAAAATGCTTCGAAGGTAAGGAATCTATGTCTCCCACTCTCACGTGTGTGCGTGTGCGTGTGTGTGTGTGTGTGTGTAAGAGAGTGAGGGAGAGGGGGGAAAAAAAGGGAGGATGTGTGGTTGTTTTTTTTGTTTTTCTACGCCTCTTTCCAATTGTGTGAATGTTACCATGTAGGCTGCAGTCTTTCATGAATTGAAGAGGGAGATCACCGAGCTTTTTTTTTTATTCAGAAACGCTGATGCCCTCTGACAGCTTCAATACATAATAGTGTAATTTAATATAATTTATAATATAATATAATTAATATAATAATTTAATATAAAAATATAATTTCTAATGAGGCAGGAGTTCTTGTTCTCAGCCACAAAAGGGGCTTTCCCCTCTCTCCCCTTGCCTTGCTTACCCTCAGCTCCCTGTGCCTTGTTGCGTACACAGATGTGTTATTTCAGTTTGTGCCCGTTCGACATGGTTAGCTGAGCGCAGTGAACTCTTTTTCAGGGTCTGAGTCTTTTTGTTTCCATATATTAGAGGGGGTCAACAACAACAACAAAAAAAAGAGGGGCCACAATTCAGGTCTGGAGATTTCCCTCTGTCATGGGGAAAGTGTCTACCCACCGCTTCTGACAAAGAACATTCCCGAGACAGATATTTCCCATAAGCACAGGGACCAGTTTCTTTGGGGTGCTGTCCTTGCCACTGTTTGTTCGGAAGCTCTAATAAATGATTGCTTCATTTTGAATGAATGCTGAGATTATTATTGAAACGCTTGATGTCCAGCAGCTACACTTCTTTTGCAACACTGTTTCATGACAGTCAAATTCAGAGCAGTTATGGGAATGGATCAGTGGGTGGGATGGGAATTGTGGGTAGTGTATGCATGCCGAGGATTCAAACAGCAGTGTCTCTGTACCTGGACTACACAGAGGATAACTGATGGCACACTGATGAATTACTGATGGATCGGTCCCATCCCTCTAGAGTCGTTCCTAGTTGTGCTGAGCACTTGCAAGGGGCATTGCCAATGCATATACTTTTACAGTGGCGACATCTCCTGCCATCTCTAGGTAAAGCCTCGACTTTACCTAGACTTTGCTTAACATACGGCAGAAATGGTAATAGATGATTCATCACAATATGTAGTTCTCACTTATTTTTTCCCTACTATAGCTGATTATTACAACATGCAACTCTTTGCATGTTAAATGCCACATTCACAGGGCAGGGCTATGTCTTTTCATGAGTAAATTTGTACTACATACTACACTTACTACATACAGTTGAAGTCAGAAGTTTACTTACACCTTAGCCAAATACATTTAAATTCAGTTTTTCACAATTCCTGACATTTAATCCTAGTAAAAATTCCCTGTCTTAGGTCAGTTAGGATCACCACTTTATTTTAAGAATGTGAAATGTCCGAATAATAGTAGAGAGAATGATTTATTTCAGCTTCTATTTCTTTCATCACATTCCCAGTGGGTCAGAAGTTTACATACACTCAATTAGTATTTAGTACAAACTTTAAATTGTTTAACTTGGGTAAAACGTTTGGGTAGCCTTCCACAAGCTTCCCACAATAAGTTGGGTGAATTTTGGCCCATTCCTCCTGACAGAGCTGGTGTAACTGAGTCAGGTTTGTAGGCCTCCTTGCTCGCACACGCTTTTTCAGTTCTGCCCACAAATGTTCTATAGGATTGAGGTCAGGGCTTTGTGATGGCCACTCCAATACCTTGACTTTGTTGTCCTTTAGCCATTTTGCTACAACTTTGGAAGTATGCTTGGGGTCATTGTCCATTTGGAAGACCCATTTGCGACCAAGCTTTAACTTCCGGACTGATGTCTTGAGATGTTGCTTCAATATATCCACATAATTTTCCTGCCTCATGATGCCATCTAGTTTGTGATGTGCACCAGTCCCTCCTGCAGCAAAGCACGCCCACAACATGATGCTGCCACCCCTGTGCTTCACGGTTGGGATGGTGTTCTTCAGCTTGCAAGCCTCCCCTTTTTCCTCCAAACATAACAATGGTCATTATGGCCAAACAGTTATATTTTTGTTTAATCAGACCAGAGGACATTTCTCCAAAAGTACGATCTTTGGCCCCATGGGCAGTTGCAAACCGTAGTCTGGCTTTTTTATGGCGGTTTTGGAGCAGTGGCTTCTTCCTTGCTGAGCGACCTTTCAGGTTATGTCGATATAGGACTTGCTTTACTGTGGATATAGATACTTTTGTACCTGTTTCCTCCAGCATCTTCACAAGGTCCTTTGCTGTTGTTCTGGGATTGATTTGCACGAAAGTACGTTAATCTCTAGGAGACAGAACGCGTCTCCTTCCTGAGCAGTATGACGGCTGCGTGGTCCAATGGTGTTTATACTTGCGTACTATTGTTTGTACAGATGAACGTGGTACCTTCAGGCGTTTGGAAATTGCTCCCAAGGATGAACCAGACTTGTGGAGGTCTACAATTATTTTTCTGAGGTCTTGGCTGATTTCTTTTGATTTTCTCATGATGTCAAGCAAAGAGGCACTGAGTTTGAAGGTAGGCCTTGAAATACATGCACAGGTACACCTCCAATTGACTCAAATGATGTCAATTAGCCAATCAGAAGCTTCTAAAGCCATGACATCCTTTTCTGGAATTTACCAAGCTGTTTAAAGGCACAGTCAACCTAGTGTATGTAAACTTCTGACCCACTGGAATTGTGCTACAGTGAATTATAAGTGAAATAATCTGTCTGTAAACAATTGTTGGAAAAATTACTTGTGTCATGCACAAAGTAGATGTCCTAACAGACTTGCCAAAACTATAGTTTGTTAACAAGAAATTTGTGGAGTGGTTGAAAAACGAGTTTTAATGACTCCAACCTAAGTGTATGCAAACTTCCGACTTCAACTGTAATACTTCTATTTGAAGTAGTTGTTTTTGACTGTGTATTTGAAAATACTAAAATAAACAGAAAATAAGTATTTAAAATACAAGTACTTAAATACACATGTATTTGAATGCTAGTCTGCTACTTATGCTGGACTATACTTCATGTGGAAGTAACTTCACCTTGGATTAGTAATTCCAATAACTATGCAGGCATGAGGCATGTTGTACAGACTTGAATATTGAACCTCACATTAATTCACATTTTTTGATAACAAGGCGATTTATTGATCAAGTTCACTGACTGGTACTTTCAGATGGACATTTTGCTTTTTGCATCGAAATAGACCGTACCATTTCATGTTGAATGCAACAGCATAGTTGTGCATCACTATGAAGATGCATATTATGACATACCTTTCATGGGATATAGCAAAATAAAAGGTTTTAAAATAAATAGAGAGTAGCAGGTTGCTTATTTTTGATTTGTTAAAAATAGTGACCTACTGTGCTCTCTCAACATCCGCATATTATAGGTTATACAGCAGTGGTCACCTACCGGTCGAGGTATTCCTAGTTGATCGTCAAACATATCCGTAGAAAAGCCAACGATAAAGACTTGCGCTCCTTAAAAATAAAATCCAATTTATGCTTGATCTGTTTGTTGTCGGAGGCTCCGTATGGAGGGTGTGACGCAATTGAGGCGGCATGCAGAGGCCAAACTGAGCTCTGGACCGCATCGCTGTGCGCCTCTCAAATGTTGTATAGCTACGTTTGGCTCGGCATTGACATGATTGGTTGATGGTATTTGGGGGCGGGAGGTCCTATATAAACACAAACTCACTTCCTTCACAACAGCTCTGCTCAACAGCCCTGAGCTGCTCCGGCGCAAGAAGTATGAACGCCCTGACTTCTGCAGAGTCCGTATGTATCACTGTAAATGCTGCACGTCCAATGCAGACCTTGGATCGACTTGTATTCGTCTTGCGCTCTTGGCGGTAGGTGCACTTGAATCAGAAGCCCTGCGCACCGATTAAGCAAAGAGTTCTCATTTTGAAACATTTAATTTGTCTGAAAATAAACTCTGCCTGCCCGGCGGACCGGGAGATCTGTGGCTAAATCGAGTTCGCCTACTGTGCTGGCCAATCGGATAGCTTAAATTACGGTTTCTACAGCTTCCACGACCCTGGTCACAGCAAAGTTTGATACTAGCCTATGTGAGGTTTCATAGGTTTTAAAATCATGACTAGACCGAGACTGTCAAAGAATTACAGCAAAGTTTTTATTCAGCTCTGTCACCGCTGTTTTTATTTAACACGATTGCAAAACAAACCGAGCGCTTCTCCCTACTTCCACTTGCGCGAATGAGTATCCAAGCCCAAGTGTATCGATAGTCATGCCTTTTTATTAATAGCAGCATCTTGTTGTGTTTATTTTAATATTGAGGAATATTTAACTTTCTCTGGTCATAGGAACAACATGAATTTGTGCATGATGCGGTGCGACTCGAGTTTCGCCACCAGGTGGATGACAGTGTCTCCTCTCTCTGGTCAGTGTCACTGGAGGAAAGGAAGGAGAGAGAGAGAGAGAGAGCAGGTACCGCTGAGATTAATGCCATGTTCAAAACAACTGGGAACTCTGGAAATCTCGGACTTCAGTACGTTCAAGACAAGTGGGAACTCAGGGGGGAAAAACGAGATCCGACAGGGAAAAATCTTTTTAACGGTCATCCAACTCGGAATTCTAAGTCGGAAACTCTGGCATCTTTCTAAAGCTCCGACCTTCCGACCAGTAAATCACTGACGGGATGATTGGACCTAGTTTTCTTTCTGAGTTTCCAGTTGTATTGAAAGCACAATGACCATCAGATGCAGCTACCATCAGTCCAGTAAAATAAAAAAGCAAATGATTTGCAAGTTATTTACATTTATGCTCAGCTGTGCCTCACAAGTGCTACACCAGCTGATCTAGTTTGTTATCAAAGCTCAAAATTTGAAATATAAAATGGTGTGAGAATAACAATTTTGGCAGGCCAGGCATATAGCTAATATACTGTGATAATGTATTAGGCCTACTGCACAAACCTCATTCCTACAGAACTGTTTTTATTAGGTTAATATCTTAGGGTGCGGCAGCATAGGTGATGGTTTTGGAGAGTCTGGCGTGCCCAAAGTAAAATGCCTGCCACTCAGGCCCAGAAAATAGGATATGCACATAATTAGTACTATTGGATAGGAAACACTCTGATGTTTATAAGAGTGTTAAAATAATGTATGTGAGTATAACGGATATAGCAGGCAAAAACCAGAGGAAAATCCATTCGGATTTGCAGTTTTTTTAAGGTAAATGACCTTCTCCAGGGTGCCTATTCGGGTGCCTATTCAGTTTTTTTTTGTAAATGACCTTCTCCAGGGTGCCTATTCGGGGCGGCAGGTAGCCTAGTGGTTAGAGCGTTGGACTTGTAACCGGAGGGTTGCAAGTTCTAATCCCCAAGCTGACAAGGGAAAAAAATCTGTCGTTCTGCCCTTGAACAAGGCAGTTAACCCACTGTTCCCCGGGCGCCGAAGACGTGGAAGTCGATTAAGGCAGCCCCCCTGCACCTCTCTGATTCAGAGGGGTTGGGTTAAATGCGGAAGACACATTTCGGTTGAAGGCATTTGGTTGTACAACTGACTAATAATGGTGACTTTGACTTTTTGACTTTGACTTTATTCATTTGTATTTTACCTAGGACTGAGACTGCAGTACCTATGGCTTCCACTAGATGGCAACAGTCTTTATACAAAGCCTGGAAGCTGTAGCAGTGAGCAGAACGGATAGGAAGAAGTCAGGGGACCACTTTTGTCAACAACGTTTGACGCGTGCGAGACTGTGAGCGCGCCCCAGTTTATTTTCCTTTCCTATTGTTCACGTTATCGTCCGGTTGAAATATTACAGTAAATATACATAAAAGGATACATAAGGATACATTAAAAATGATGTTTGATTTGTTTGTAGAAAGTTTATAGATATAATTTGAACGTGTTCAATGGGCGACTCAACGGTGGATTTTATGATCATAACGCGCCAACCAAACTGAGATTTATGGATATAATAAATGACTTTTTCTAACAAAAGAACCATTGGATGTCTTTGTTGGACACTTGGGATGCCCTCAGCAGAAATTCTTCGAAAGGTAAGTGATATTTTTTAGCTCTTATATGGGTTTTGTGTGACCTGCGCTGGATATGAATTTATGCTAATGCATAAATATGAGGTGCTATCCTCAAACAATCAAATGTGCTTTCACCGTAAAGCCTTTTTGAAATCTGACAACGCTGTGATATTGCCAAGAAGCAGAGCTTTTGATGACTATGCAACACTTGTATATTGATGAATGTTTTATAATTCAACTTTTGGATTTTGAATTTGGCGCCTTACATTTCACCAGGTAGTTGTCGGGAGTGGCCCGCTAGCGCGCCGGTGCTCCCTAAGTAGTTTTAATGTAAAAAAAAAAATGTAAGTCATGTTTAAAAATAAAATCTGAGCGGTAGATCTCGGCTTGCTTTTTGACAGCGAAAAATGATCTTGACCTGGAAAAGGTTGATGAACACTGATATACAGACTACAATAGATTAGGCAGGGAGAAAAAGACTGATGCTAGTGAAGTGAACACTGATATACAGACTAAAATGGATTAGGCAGGGAGAAAAAGACTGGTGCTAGTGAAGTGAACACTGATATACAGACTAAAATGGATTGGGCTGGGGAGAAAAATACTGATGTTAGTGAAGAACAGTGAAGCCACTGTGAATATTGGGGTGGACTAGCTTCTGCTGCACTGTTGTGTGTGTGTGTGTGTGTGTGTGCATTTGCGAGGATGGTGCCGGTTTGTGTGTATTGACTACACATTTATCATCTATAGTGTGTTAGTAGTAGGTTTGATTTTTGTTCTCTGTGTGTGTGTCTGGCTGCTTGGGTGAGTTTTTTTTTTTTGCGCCTTCTAGCTGGCACAATTCCATGTGTGTGTTAACCTTGCCAAAAATATATCTTGCAGTAATTGGTTCAATGGTTCATACAAATAATTATATATACTGTATATTTATAATATTTTTTGTTGTTGTTGTAACTGGATAACAGCGTCAACTAAATCACATATTATTATTTCACTAATGGATCAGAAAACCAGTCAGTATCTGGTCGGACAACCATTTGTATACAGCTCACATTCAATCTAACTAACCCAGATGAGTAAAAAAAAGACGTGTTCAAATACCATTTGAAATCATTTACAATACTTTAGCAGTGCTTGATTGCGCTTACCTGCACAACCCAAGCGAAAAAATAAATTATTTTCATATATTATAAGTATACAAATAATATATACTGAACAAAAATATAAACGCAACATGCAACAATTTCAAAGATTTTACTGAGTTACAGTTCATATAAGGAAATCAGTACATTTAAATACATTCATTAGGCCCTAATCTATGGATTTCACATGACCGGGAATACAGATATGCATCTGTTGGTCACAGATACCTTGAAAAAAGGTAGGGGTGTGGATCAGAAAACCAGTCAGTATCTGGTGTGACCACCATTTGCCTCATGCAACGCGATACGTCTCCTTTGCATAGAGTTGATCAGGCTGTTGATTGGCTGTGTGAAGATGTTGGATATTGGCGGGAACTGGAACATCCTGTCGTACACGTCGATCCAGAGCATCCCAAAAATGCTCAACGGGTGACATGTCTGGTGAGTATCCAGGCCATGGAAGAACTGGGACATTTTCAGCTTCCAGGAGTTGTGTACAGATCCATGCGACATGGAGCTGTAGATTACTATACTGAAACATGAGGTGATGGCGATGGATGAATGTCACGACAATGGGAATCAGGCTCTCGTCACGGTACATGTTTGTTGTGTATTGCTTATGCCTTCCCATACCATAACTCCACTGCCACCATGGCACTCTGTTCACAATGTTGACGTCAGCCAACTGCTCACCCACATGACCTCATACATGTGGTCTGCGGTTGTGAGGCCAGGTTGGACGTACTGCCAAATTCTCTAAAATGACGTTGGAGGTGGCTTATGGTAGAGAAATTAACACTCAATTATCTGCCAACAGCTCTAGTGGACATTCCTGCAATCAGCATGTCAATTGTACGCTGCCTCAAGAAGCATCTGTGGCATTGTGTTGTGTGACAATACTGCACATTTTAGAGTGGCCTTTTATTGTTCTCAGCACAAGGTGCACCTTTGTAATGATTATGCTGAATAATCAGCTTCTTGATATGCCACACCTTCAGGTGGATGGATTATCTTGGCGAAAGAGAAATGCTCACTAACAGGGATGCAAACAAATTTGGGCATTTTTTATTTCAGCTCATGAAACATGGGACCAACACTTTACATGTTCCATTTATATTTTTGTTCAGTGTAGTATGAACCCGCCTGCTGTAGTGACACCCTGCCGGTTGCCCTTGCCCAGGCAAGATGAGCTGTCGTCTTGGTGCGTGAGAATATTCTAACTATGAACACAGCCAACCACCTGCAATATGCATGCACCGCCGGGTGTCAGCCACTCACCTAAGGTAACAGTGTTATATACAGTATGAGATGCGATGCAGAAAAGAAGCAACATAGATACTGGACTATAGGGCTGACGCAATCACGATCATATTAGCAATTACAGCCGGAAGTCATGTAGGCTCCACACCCTCAGAGTGAAACATCGTAGGCAGTAGAGGATTATGGCCCATAATCTTGAGGGTCACGCCGTGACTGATGAGAAGCAGTGCTGATGCAGGAGTGGGCGGCTCATAGCTCAGAGCTGGCCCACAACGCTTACGAAGGAATCAGAACCGTGAGGAGTTCAAGGATCTTTTCATTGGTTGCCAGCATCAGTGTTGAACAGGGGTTAGCCAGGTGCCGCCCGTGCTCAGCATGCAGGTAGTGTAACATGAGAGGGTAAGGCAGTGCAGGTAGTTCTTGTTAATGACGACTGACGTTCCATTGCTCATTCTTCATCGCTGAGTGTATAAGTGCTTTTAACATGCAAGAGTCCATAAAACAATATAATTTCATGCAAGATTAAAGGGATAGAACATTAGTGCTTCTCATCTTAAGAGCCCATAAAAGCCATCAAACAGACTGCCTCTAGCAAAGGTTAATGTAAATCCAACACCATCGCCTTATGTGAACTCAAACTTGTGCCACTGAGAGAGAAGAGATACTCCTGATATGCATGTTGGTTGCTTCCCTAGTACATAAAGAGTAGGCGACAGATGGATTCCTGAGCGAACTACATGCCGAAGGGTCCTGACAGCTGAGATTAACTGAACCCCATCGGACCATGAAGAGAAAGGCTGCCTTTGCCTACCTGAAATTTGGAATAGAAAATGCATACGTGGTTATAAAACAGAAGACATCGTACAGAGAGAAGAGCAGAGGATGACCATCGGGTTCTTGGTCACATCCCTGACCAAAGCCCTTCTCCCCCGATTGCTCGGTTTGGCTGGGCGGCCAGCTCTAGGAAGAGTCTTTGGGGTTCTAAACTTCTTCCATTTAAGAGTGATGGAGGCCACTGTGTTCTTGGGGACCTTCAATGCTGAAGAAATGTTTTGGGACCCTTCCCCAGATCTGTACCTCGACACAATCATGTCTCGGCGCTCTACGGTCAATTCCTTCGACCTCATGGCTTGGTTCTTGCTCCGACATGCACTGTCAACTGTGGGACCTTTATATAGACAGGTGTGTGCCTTTCCAAATCATGTCCAATCAATTGAATTTACCACAGGTGGACTCCCATCAAGTTGTAGAAACATCTCAAGGATGATCAATGGAAACATGATGCACCTGAGCTCAATTTCGAGTCTCCTAGCAAAAGATCTGAATACTTATGTAAATAAGGTATTTCTGTTTTTTATTTTTATTTGCAAAAATATCGAAATACCTGTTTTCGTTTTGTAGTTATAGGGTATTGTGTGTAGATTGCTGAGTTTTTTTTATTTAATCCGTTTTAGAATAAGGCTGTAACGAAACAAAATGTGTAAAAAGTTAATGGGTCTGAATACTTTCTGAAGGCACTGTAGATGACCTGATAACATATCAAATGAAATGTTATTGATCACATACACATATTTTGCTTGTGTTACCTGCTCCAAAAGTGCTTTAATATCTAACAATACACACAAATCTAAAAGAAAAATAATGGGATAAAGACATTTATAAATGAGGTAGAGCAATGTCGGAGTGGCATTGACTAAAATACAGTATAATAGAATACAGTATATACATATGAAATGAGTAAAGCAATATGTAAACATTATTAAAGTGACTAGCGTTCCATTATTAAAGTGACCAGTGATTCTGTGTCTATGCACAGTACCAGTCAAAAGTTTGGACACACCTACTCATTCAAGGGTTTTTCTTTATTTTTACTATTTTCTACATTGTAGAATAATAGTGAAGACATAAAAACTATGAAATAACACATATGGATGGTGTTGGATTTACATTAACCTTATATATATATAAAAATAGAAAAAGGTATTCAGACCCCCTTGCTTTTTCCACATTTTGTTAGGTTACAGACTCATTTATAAAAATAAAAATAAATTCTCATCAATCTACACACAATATCTCATAATGACAAAGCACATTAATCTGCTTTACTGGCATATATAAACAGGGTGTGAGTTTCAAGATTAGGGAAGATCATTTTCAACTTTATAATAAAAGCATTACATGCGTAATTGCATTTGGGGTCACTTTTGATAATAATGTTTTCCGCTAATGGGACATTTGCACTTATAGCCTACTACCATCTGCGCTTATAATGTGAAGAAATAGCCTAATAGATCTGTTGCACCATTCACATTGCATAAAAACTTTATTTCAATGCTAGTGGTTATATTAATGTCCCAGACTGTTTGTAATATTTATTTCTCACCCAGAATAAAATAGGTCGACTTTTGTACTATGGGGGATAGTATATTGACATAGGCTAGTGCTTTTGCTGTTCGTTATTCCGACGAAAAGTAAATGTGGACAGTTCATCCAATATCTTCAATATGCACCTTGGAATTGGATAAGGATGCGCGCAGTTGCGTCCCCGATGTGTCTGTCTGTCACGTTGGTATAAAGGGTTGGGAGACAGGCGCAGGAATGAGTAATATGGGTTTTTATTATGCCCATATTACGGCGTGCCGTGTATAGGCACCGGGACGAAGACAAAACCAACACGTATACAAAAACACAGGGTTGAAATCCAAAACAAGAGAGCAAGGAGTACCTAAATAAATAAATAAATACACACTCGCACAATGATTAAACCACGGGACAAGACCCGGAATCATCTGCGCAATCCACAATTGCACGAAAGCCAAAACACACAGCACAGGTACTCACATGCACCAACGGACATAGTACAACAATCGACAGCCCAATGGAGAACCAAAGGGCACATATATACAAACACTAATCATTGGTAATTGGGGCCAGGTGTGCGCAATGACAGTTCTGGAGGGATCCGTGACACTGTCTTCACTTGTAGCCTGTGAGAAAGACCTGGTCTCGTGACGGAGAGTGGTGTAAGTGAGAGATGCTTCGGCTTGCGCAGCACTCTGGGAAAAGGGTACAATGCAGCACTCAGGGTCGCAAAAGGCATGGCTTTTTTTAGAGTGCTTTACAGCCACAAAGGCTACGCCGCCGCGAAACTCAAGGCATTATCAAGTGCTTGTCAAATTGTGTTATGAGAGACTATTGGAGTGTGTACAGCCTTCGCCAAAAACAAAGCAGAGCTCATGCCTTTTTTCATATCATCATTAGTCTCATCATGCAGCCTTACAATGTATTAAAAATCAAAACATATAGCCTGACGTTTTTAGAACAACTAAAGTTACATTAATAACTCTAAATTAAGCATATAGGAGGACCATTTTTCTTTGTTAACCGATGAAAACACAGAATAGCCGCATGTGCACACTCCCTCAAATCGTTTGGAAAAAATATTTATATTTTATTCAGCTTTGTTCAATTGTATTCGTCATACTATAAGATGATATAAAATAATGCCACGGAATTATAAGCAAATCTTGTCTGCTAAATGAACTAGTGTAGCCCGCAGCCATATGGCATAGCCAGATCAGGACCTAAGATAAGGACAACTCAGAGTATGCCATTATTTTCTTCTGAAATAGACTACATAAATAATGGATTTATTGTGAAGGATTGGGGTATATTACATGGATATATTATACTTTTTAAAATGGTGTGGAAGCCAGCAGATGCTAAATGTGTTTTTGTTAATTAACGATCAATTACCGTGAGGCCGACAGTTATTTGCTTGACAATCACCGGCTGACAAAATTCTGTGACCGCCACAGCCCTACCCTGGGTTAGATATCAATCTGATCATCCCATTCAGAAACTTCATTGGTTGGTTGACCATGCTTGTACATCTCTCCTCAAAGTATGTGATTCTCTGAAAAAAACAAAACAACTTTCACATCAAATCTCCTTCACATCAAATCTGAGGAACATGCAATGTGTTCTAACGCAGGGCATCCTACTTCCTCGTGCACCACATGTTCCTTTCTTTTGTCAAACAATACATTTCCCGATCTCTGCATGGGGGTCCTCTTTTTCCTCCCTTACCGGCATGTGGTGCAGCAGCTAAATGTGCCTGGGCTACAACATGGCCCCTGTAGCCTCTTAGTTCCTTCTTGGCTAGGCTCCCTCCCTGTACTGGGTGTGTGGGAAGGGGGGACTCTTTGCCGCAGAGTGTTAGGTGCAGCGATGGGGAAGCAATTCTTAGCTGTCCCACATCCCGGCAGCATTGCTGGCACGCACACGCGCACACACACACACACACACACACACACACACACACACACACAGAGAGAGATACACAAAATGAGCAGCAACCACTCTAAGAGCTGCCAGAGTGGGAAGTAGCAGTAGCTTCAGGAGAGCTCCTTCCAGTCGAGCACTATCAGAGTGAGTGAATATCCTTCCAGAGGTCCTGAAACCACAGACAGCGAGCATACACACTCCATACACGGGCATGCAGGAGAAGAAGAAAAAAAGCTTGGAGGTAAGAAAAAAAACACTCAATAAATTACGAGGGGTATTTAAACTTCAGTGCTGAGTTAGGGAGCTGGCAGTGTTAAAGTGATAAAATAAAGATCCTGTCTTACTGCGGCTTTAGTATTGTGGGTGTGTATTTGCTGCCGTCTCAACCATCAGGCTTAAAACTGAGGAGATATGCAGACTGAACTCTCTAGAAAACAACTGCAGCAAAGTGTGTCTCTCTCTCTCTCTCTCTCTCTCTTTTTCCCTCCCTCTAACTCTATCTTCCTCCACCTCCACACACACATACACGTAGACAAACAACAAAATATGTAAAGGGAAGGGGAATGTGTATTTGAGGCTGACGTGTCCGAGCCGGGGCTTGAGGTCCAGGGAGATCGAAATTATCCATGTTTTGAGGATGTCAGGAAATGCCTTCAAAACAGGCCACTAGGGGCAACAGTGAGTGCTATTAGCGTCAAGTATGAATGTATCAGAAGGTTGAGGGTTTGTTCCCAGTCGTGGACACTGGTTTTAACCTGATCCCAAACTTTAACCCTTACCATCCGGAATGTGTGCCTAAACTTAACCCTTAACTTTGAAATTTGACGTTTGGATAAATGGAACGATAGACCACCTCGCCACTCGGGAGCTGTAAGGCACTGCATCTCAGTGCTAGAGGCGTCATTACAGACCGTGGTTCGATTCCAGGCTGTATCACAAACGGGCGTGATTGGGAGTCCCATAGAGCGGCGCACAATTGGCCCAGCGTCAATAGGGTTTGGCCAGGGTAGGCTGTCATTGTAAATAAGAATTTGTTCTCAACTGACTTACCTAGTTAAATAAAGGTTAAATAAATACAAAATTAATACAAAAAAAAGAGAAACAGGAGCAACAACAAAAAATTTATGTTTGGAGCAACTTCTAAAGAGAACGTGGACAAACGTTTAATTCTGCAGTTAGACTATGAGAGCCTCATGTGTGGTCAGATTGCACCCTACTCCCACACCAGCAGAAGCTCTCATGTTTATTTTGGCTTGGAGAGATGGACCATTGCTCTATACAGTCCTTCCACCCATAGCGACTTCCATGTTTGAGAGAGCGATAGAGAGAGTCCTGCAATAAAGTGGCGTGTGGTAAGATTAAATAGGTTTGCTTCGTGTTTTGAAGAGTGAGAAAAAGAGAGGGGACATTATATTTGGTGAAAAGGCATTTCAGCAACTCCTGGAGGACAGTGGAAGTTTATAAAACTGCTTCTTTATTGTTATAAAGTAAAACCGTGACATCATATTTGGGACATAAACTGAGAGAAAGAGACACGTTCCTGGAGAAAGGAGAGAGAGAGTGACTCTTTTAGGCCCTGCTCCCTCTTCTCCAAGTGGTTTCAGCTTATTCATGTCTCTCTGCTTTGCTCCTTTCTCCCCCTGTATCGCTCCTTTTCTCTCGTCCAGAATGCAGCCATTGTCTGGGTAAGCCCTCTCATGTTTGGGCCTGGTGCGGGGTAATGGGATGGAGGGAGAGAGGCAGGGAGAGAGGGGTGGGAGGTGGAGAGGTAGTTCCTTTTTCATGGGCTAAGGGAGATAAGTAAACATGGGCCATTAACAGATGGAAGGCCTGGCACTCACCCAGTGACTGACCCATCCTGCTCTCTCTCTAGCCTCAACTGCTATCCTCATGAGCCCAGAAGCTACCCAAATGCAATTCAGAATCTATGCAGTAGGAGGGTGCAGGAGTTCACTCAACCATCACTCAAAATGCATCATCATCACAGTTTTTGCTCTGTTCTGAAAGTGCTCTATCTAGAAAACCTGACTGCTGACACGCACACTTCCCCCAATTACCTGTGGACTAATGAACAAAATACTAATATATAGTTTTTGATTGAACAATCCATTTAAAGGTAGACTCAGCAATATAACATGGTTACTGACAAAAACAACATAATTCAAATGACTCTACCACTACTGGCTCCTCCATAATGTGAATAGGCAATAGTGTCAGTCTAGGCAGATTTAAACATTGCTTTTCTTGACTTCTGTTCTGTTTAGTTAGTGATGACATTCAACGCCCTTACTAGATTACAACGGCAAAGTCCTCCTTCACCGCTAACGTAGTTTGGCAACCCCCGGTTTGCGCGAAACGAGTGCACCCTTGCCGTGACATGTAAGAGGTTGAATGCTTTCTAAGTGCAAGCTAACTAAGCTCCCTTTGCTGAATTGTCAACAGACAGGAAGTTATTTGGAGGGGAAGCATTGCGTTCATCTTTGTCAAGCATGCCTTGATGTGATACTGCCATGTTCCCACTAAGCATTTGCTGTCAGGTGACGTCTTTTGGACGCTCTTCGGACCCGCTGTCTTTTTTAGATCTTTTTAGGTGCGGCCCGGATCAGACTTGATTTCAATGTCCGGACCAAATCTGAACCCATCATAGACGTCTATATTTGGTTCAGCTTTGATCTGGTCCGGATCGGCCTTGATTTGACCCCAAAAGAATACTTCTATAATTGGTTCAGATTTGGTCCGGTCCGGATCGGCCTTGATTTGACCCAAAAGAATACTTCTATAATTGGTTCAGATTTGGTCCGGTCCAGATCGGCCTTGATTTGACCCCAAAAATTACTTCTATAATTGGTTCAGATTTGGTCCAGACTGGCTTTGATTTGGCCCACATATAAACATACATTATTGGTCCAGTAAGGGGTTTGCCTTTCACGCCATGATCCGGGTATGTTGTTTGCAAAGAGTATAGGCCTCCAATTCACACTAAGTATTGTAACGATTTGCGCTGAGAGTCGGGAAGCGAGTTCAGGGAGTGAATACATTTAATAAATAAATGAACAAAACAAGAAACTCGAACAACGCACCGACATTAAACTAAGTCAGAACAGAAACAATAACACCTGGGGAAGGAACCAAAGGGAGGGACATATATAGGGAAGGTAATCAGGGAAGTGATAGAGTCCAGGTGAGCGTAACGATGGTGACAGGTGTGCGCCAGAACGAGCAGCCTGGTAACCTAGAGGCCGGAGAGGGAGCACACGTATTTACTGACTGCGACGTCTTTTGGAAAAATACATATTTTCAACGTCTGTAAGTGATGTATTTTCAACGTCCACATAATACTTTTTTTTTTATGTCCGAAATATGTATTTTCGACATACCAAAAATACTATTTTTTCGATGTAAGGGAAAGATGTCTTCTAACCTTTCATTCAGCACCTAAAATGCACGTGAGGTCAACGTCTGGAAAAATGTCTAAAAGACGTATTTTCAACGTAATTTTGCTTACTGGGTTGTTTTCATGCAAAAAATGAAGAGCTTGTGTGTGTGGTGGTGTGAATGACTACGCATATCAGGCTTTTTTCTATACACACTGTGACCACAACCAAGTCTTAGATTTAACCTCAATGACAGTCCATCTAGGATGGCTAGTCGTACTAATTAATTTATTGATATCTCAGCGGGAACATGCGTTGATGTAGATGCAGCTGGGGAAAGAGAATTTCTCTTAAGAGGAAAATGTACACTAAGCACTTTCGTTCTATTGAGAGCCGAATGGCCTCTGACATTGCTGAGCGTATGACTTAACAGATGGTAAATCACAAAGACAACATCAGTAGAGGACAAGTAATCACAGCAGTGACCCGAGATCACAGCAAACCTCACTGGCTTTGTCACTTCCTGCCATGAGAGCTCTGTGAAGCCTTTTCTACAAGAATGAAAACAAGTAGTTGGTGCAATAAACTTTTGTGAACTATTTACAGAAAATGTATACAAAACAATGCATATAGGAGCAGATCAGCCTACAGTTAACAGAAGAAACAACCAGTTGTGCATCCTGATGTTAACTATAGGCTGATCTGATGTATTATTTTGGCCGCCTACTGGTTTTCTTTATTGGATTACCTGCCATTTAGGGGCCTACCTTCCCACTGCACTCATCTCATCTTTGATTAAGCCTTTTCTGCAGACATAACTCACATACAAGACACAGGCCAAGCCAAGAACTCGAGTTCATGTACAATGAAATGCTTGGAAGTCAAGGCCTTCATTTTTTATGCACATAATATGCCTGAAATAATTGTTGAGTTGAATTGTTGAGAATGTTGTACCTCAGTTGTACCCTATTATGGTAACACAAAAATATTGTGTTTGTTTTTACAATATAAGTAGTGTGCATGTGTGATGCCATGAATACAATATGGACTATGCCTGAGGGGCAAGGGATTGTGTGCATTTCCTATTCTGTTAGTCGGTTAGAAAACATACTTGGGTAGAATGTGGCGTTTTGCTCAAGCTAATTGATTACATTGTATTGCAAATATCTTGAAGATATTCAAAACGTATGACTTCTTCTGTATTCTAAATTCCCAGCTTTAAAAACACAATACAACAAAGATTGTATTATGCATGTGAACAAGTCAAGACCCTCATGGGAACGTGAATGGAATTCATAAGTGGTTGAGAGTCATTGAGTTAGGGATCCTACTCACTGTTGCATCATTCATTTATGTGAAAAGCGTGATTATATTTAGAATAGTTAGGGCTGGTGTGAAGAGTAATATTGACAAATCTTTTTTTTGGACCCCAATGTGTGCTCTTCTTTCAGTGGTTCATTGACTTACAATTACTGTAGGTTGTCTTGGTTACCTAGGAGGCATGGCTTTAACCGGAAAGCACTGGGATTGCTTATTATATCACCAGAATCATATAGCATTACTGCTGTTTTTGTTTAAACAAAACAGAATAATATTTTCTTCTTGTGAATTACTATGCCACAGTTTGTCATGGTTGTGTTTTAGTTTCCTTTTTGTTTTTAGTTCCATTATCGGCATAATGTATAACAGTTACAAATACATCATTCCCCTCAATCAAATGTCCAGTGGTTGTTTATTCTGTACCCCTGTTGTGTGTATCACTGTTTTCATTTTTTAAAACCATTTTTACCAGTGGGGGGAAAAAGTACTCATTTGTCATACTTGAGTAAAAGTAAAGATACCTAAATAGAAAATTACTCCAGTAAAAGTCACCCAGTAAAATACTACTTGAGTAAAAGTCTAAAAGCATTTGGTTCTAAATATACTTAAGCATCAAAAGTAAATGTAACATTTTCTTGTTTTCTTTTAATTACAGATAGCCAGGGTCTCACTCCAACACTCAGACATCATTTACAAACAAAGCATTTGTGTTTAGTGAGTCCGCCAGATCACAGGCAGTAGGGATGACCAGGGATGTTCTCTGTTTAGTGAGTATGCCAGGTCAGAGGCAGTAGGGATGACTAGGGATGTTCTCTGTTTTAGTGAGTCTGCCAGATCAGAGGCAGTAGGGATGACCAGGGATGTTCTCTGTTTAGTGAGTCTGCCAGATCAGAGGCAGTAGGGATGACCAGGGATGTTCTCTGTTTAGTGAGTCTGCCAGATCAGAGGCAGTAGGGATGACCAGGGATGTTCTCTTGATAAGTGGGAGAATTGGACCATTTTCTGTCCTGCTAAGCATTCAAAATGTAACAAGTACTTTTCCTGTACTTCTTTGATGTGGGACCTCAGTGCTGCCGCTCAGCTACAAGCTTAATCACCTCTATTCTGCTGTAATTAACTCTGCTGTAAATGCAATCAAACTCTAAATTAATTTCCACTTTGCCGTCGTCTTTATGTCCTGCAGCGAGGAACGGATGGCTCCTGTGGGGCCCGCCGGCAGGTTCTTAGGAATTCTGTATGGCTACCGCCTTAGCTCGGACACAGGTATTTTGGAACATCCGGTCCGTTTTTTTTAGAACTTTTATATGTCCTTTGATTTTACATTTCTGTTAGTGTGCGTTTGAAAACGTGTATTAATCTTTTACGTCTGTTCTGCTTGCAACGCCAGGATAGTGGGATTGTTTTCCCGCTGAGGCCACCCGTAGGAAAAATGTATGCACGCATGACTTAAGGATAAAGCTGTCTGCTAAATGACATATATTTACATGATTGTGTATATCACAGGGTTTTCTACATTTCATCTTGGAGTGTGAAAGGGAAATCTCACAGTCATGCCGCTGTGTTGCACGTGTACATCACTGGTTACTGTAGCTTGGGGGAGTGCTGAAAGAAAACCAGACTGCCTGGCTCTCTCTTTTTGATATGCTGCACTGCATCTGCACTTGCTAAGACAGAAGACAGCAGGAGAAAGTACAAGTGCTCTTGTGAAAGTTATGCTAAATTATGAATGACAGCTTTAGGGCTTTTTAGTTGCAGGTAGGGGAGACTGGGAGCAATTGTTACAGGGGGCGATTGTAACAGCTTGAATTTCCCCCGAACAGAAACAAGCTAGAGTGATGAAGCTCACACAGCAGATGCCCATTTAGGTTCTCTCCCTGCTTGAAATGTTTCAGCAAAATATTAGCAAAGGTTCGTTTTTAAGGGGTTAAAATAGTTTTTTCCACTAGCTGCATTTTTCTTATACTGTCCTGAGGCTTAATGCTCAATAATTCAAACTAGTATACTTTTTAGCACTATATATTGGCTAAACATTGACATGACTGACATGTGTCACTATTGCTGTCTCTTGCTAGGCACATGAGGTTTTGTCATGGCAATTGTAACGCAGTGTTAAAATGCCCCAGATCCAAGCAGCCAAATTATGAAAACAACTGATTTTAACTTTAAGATCTTATGAATTATACACATACTCATTTTAAATAGCCTTGGGGTCCTACAAAGTACCAAAAAAGTTGTAAACAGTTTTGAGAGGAACCGAATGGCCGTGGACAAATGGGTGTTACTGTAAATATTGGTTACGTGCATAGCAAGACTTGAATATGCAAAATCATTACACGTGTCTATGATAATATGATAATTCATTAACATGAATGTTTTTGAAGTTAATTTATTTGGGTTATTTTTTAGGTGTTACATTTGACCTCCGTTACTGTTACAATTGCCCCTGTCCAGTCTTTTCGGTTTAAACATTGTAATCCAACTGTCTTATATACAGACATATGAATGAATAGGAGACAGATGCAACGTTCTTATATAAAAAAAATGACTGGACTAGTTCAAGTGGTGTCTGAGTAAAATATATATATACACTGCTCAAAAAAATAAAGGGAACACTAAAATAACACATCATAGATCTGAATGAATGAAATAATCTTATTAAATACTTTTTTCTTTACATAGTTGAATGTGCTGACAACAAAATCACACAAAAATTATCAATGGAAATCAAATTTATCAACCCATGGAGGTCTGGATTTGGAGTCACACTCAAAATGAAAGTGGAAAACCACACTACAGGCTGATCCAACTTTGATGTAATGTCCTTAAAACAAGTCAAAATGAGGCTCAGTAGTGTGTGTGGCCTCCACGTGCCTGAATGACCTCCCTACAACGCCTGGGCATGCTCCTGATGAGGTGGCGGATGGTCTCCTGAGGGATCTCCTCCCAGACCTGGACTAAAGCATCCGCCAACTCCTGGACAGTCTGTGGTGCAACGTGGCATTGGTGGATGGAGCGAGACATGATGTCCCAGATGTGCTCAATTGGATTCAGGTCTGGGGAACGGGCGGGCCAGTCCTTAGCATCAATGCCTTCCTCTTGCAGGAACTGCTGACACACTCCAGCCACATGAGGTCTAGCATTGTCTTGCATTAGGAGGAACCCAGGCCAACCGCACCAGCATATGGTCTCACAAGGGGTCTGAGGATCTCATCTCGGTACCTAATGGCAGTCAGGCTACCTCTGGCGAGCACATGGAGGGCTGTGCGGCCCCCAAAGAAATGCCACCCCACACCATGACTGACCCACCGCCAAACCGGTCATGCTGGAGGATGTTGCAGGCAGCAGAACGTTCTCCACGGCGTCTCCAGACTCTGTCACGCCTGTCACGTGCTCAGTGTGAACCTGCTTTCATCTGTGAAGAGCACAGGGCGCCAGTGGCGAATTTGCCAATCTTGGTGTTCTCTGGCAAATGCCAAACGTCCTGCACGGTGTTGGGCTGTAAGCACAACCCCCACCTGTGGACGTTGGGCCCTCATACCACCCTCATGGAGTCTGTTTCTGACCGTTTGAGCAGACACATGCACATTTGTGGCCTGCTGGAGGTCATTTTGCAGGGCTCTGGCAGTGCTCCTCCTTGCACAAAGGCGGAGGTAGTGGTCCTGCTGCTGGGTTGTTGCCCTCCCACGGCCTCCTCCACGTCTCCTGATGTACTGGCCTGTCTCCTGGTAGCGCCTCCATGCTCTGGACACTACGCTGACAGACACAGCAAACCTTCTTGCCACAGCTCGCATTGATGTGCCATCCTGGATGAGCTGCACTACCTGAGCAACTTGTGTGGGTTGTAGACTCCGTCTCATGCTACCACTAGAGTGAAAGCACCGCCAGCATTCAAAAGTGACCAAAACATCAGCCAGGAAGCATAGGAACTGAGAAGTGGTCTGTGGTCACCACCTTCAGAACCACTCCTTTATTGGGGGTGTCTTGCTAATTGCCTATAATTTCCACCTGTTGTCTATTCCATTTGCACAACAGCATGTGACATTTATTGTCAATCAGTGTTGCTTCCTAAGTGGACAGTTTGATTTCACAGAAGTGTGATTGACTTGGAGTTACATTGTGTTGTTTAAGTGTTCCCTTTATTTTTTTGAGCAGTGTATATTTTATTCAATTGCCCGAGACTCCCCTACTGAAGGCATTTTAATGTGCGCTGCTTTCCCAGGGGTTGATAATGAGGAGGTGGCTGGTATATTGGCAGTATTGGGAAGAGATTTTCTGATATGATGATTCAAGGTTAGATGCTGCTTATTGACAGCACTGAAGACTCCTTCAGCACTCTCCTTCTATTCCTCTCCACAAATGTATGCCGTCCTGCACTGCAGAGTGAGGGAAATCAGAACAGAATTGAACCGTGAGACAGAGAGAGATCTGCGGTCCCTGACTGCCTTATTGGTTCCTGCGTGGTGCCCATCTCCCTTAGCATCAAGGCCTCATCTACTCATGTAGCTGATTCAGCTGTATCGCTTTGTAACTGGAACTCTGCTCCACATGCAGAGGAAACGAAGACTCCTCAGGTTTAGTTAAAGGCGTGCTAGGTAGACATTATACTCATACTAAGATCGAATCGTACTACACCGTCTCCGACGCACGTCGGACGTGGTAGGGCTTGCAAACTATTACAGACTACAAAGGGAAGCACAGCCAGGGAGCTGCCCAGTGACACGAGCCTACCAGACGAGCTAAATACCTTCTATGCTCGCTTCGAGGCAAGTAACACTGAAACTTGAGAGCACCAGCTGTTCCGGGCGACTGTGTGATCACGCTCTCCGCAGCCGATGTGAGTAAGACCTTTAATCAGGTCAACATTCACAAGGCCGCAGGGACAGACCGATTACCAGGATGTGTGCTCCGAGCATGCGCTGACCAACTGGCAAGTGTCTTCACTGACATTTTCAACCTCTCCCTGTCCGAGTCTGTAATACCAACATGTTTCCAGCAGACCACCATAGTCCCTGTGCCCAAGAACACTAAGGTAACCTGCCTAAATAACTTCCGACCCGTAGCACTACGTCTGTAGCCATAAAATTCTTTGAAAGGCTGGTCATGGCTCACATCAACACCATTATCCCAGAAACCCTAGACCCACTCCAATTTGCATACCGCCCCAACAGATCCACAGATGATGGAATCTCTATTGCACTCCACACTGCCCTTTCACACCTGGACAAAAGGAACACCTATGTGAGAATGCTATTCATTGACTACAGCTCAGCGTTCAACACCATAGTGCTCTCAAATCACTAAGCTAATGACCCTGGGACTAAACACCTCCCTCTGCAACTGGATCCTGGACTTTCTGACGGGCCGCCCCCAGGTGGTAAGGGTAGGTAACAACACATCCGCCACGCTGATCCTCAACACGGGGGCCCCTCGGGTGCGTGCTCAGTCCCCTCCTGTATTCCATGTTCACTCATGACTGCATGGCCAGGCACAACTCCAGCACCATCATTAAGTTTACAGATGACACAAAAGTGGTAGGCCTGATCACCTATAGCCTATAGGAAGGAGGTCAGAGACCTGACCGTGTGGTGCAAGGACAACAACCTCTCCCTCAACATGATCAAGACAAAGAAGATGATTGTGGACTACAGAAAAAGGAGGGCCGAGCACACCCCCATTCTCATCGACGGGGCTGTAGTGGAGCAGGTTGAGAGCTTCAAGTTCCTTGGCATCCCCATCACCAACAAACTAACATGGTCCAAGCACACCAAGACAGTCGTGAAGAGGGCACGACAAAACCTATTCCCACTTAGGAGACTGAAAAGATTTGGCATGGGTCCTCACATCCTCAAAAGGTTTTACAGCTGCACCATCGAGAGCATCCTGACGGGTTGCATCACTGCCTGGTATGGCAGCTGCTCGGCCTGCTCCGACCGCAAGGCACTACAGAGGGTAGTGCGCACGGCCCAGTACATCACCGGGGCTAAGCTTACTGCCATCCAGGACCTCTATACCAGGCGGTGTCAAAGAAAGGCCCTAAAAATTGTCAAAGACTCCAGCCACCCTAGTCATAGACTGTTCTCTCTGCTACCGCACGGTAAGCGGTACCGGAGCGCCAAGTCTAGGTCCAAGAGGCTTCTATACAGCTTCTACCCCCAATCCATAAGACTCCTGAACCTTTAATCAAATGGCTACCCAGACTATTTGCATTGCCTCTCCCTCTTCTACGCTGCTGCTACTCTCTGTTATTATCCATGCATAGTTACTTTAACTCTAATAACTCTACCTACATGTACATATTACCTCAATTACCTCGACACCGGTTCCCCCACACTTTGACTCTGTACCGGTACCCCCTGTATATAGCCTCCACATTGACTCTGTACCGGTACCCCCTGTATATAGCCTCCACATTGACTCTGTACTGGTACCCCTGTATATAGCCTCCACATTGACTCTGTACCGGTACCCCCTGTATATAGCCTCCACATTGACTCTGTACTGGTACCCCCTGTATATAGCCTCCACATTGACTCTGTACCGGTACCCCCTGTATATAGCCTCCACATTGACTCTGTACCGGTACCCCCTGTATATAGCCTCCACATTGACTCTGTACCGGTACCCCCTGTATATAGCCCCGCTATTTTTATTTACTGCTGCTCTTTAATTATTTGTTATTCTTATCTATTGATTTTATTAGGTATTTTCTTAAAGCTGCATTGATGGTTAAAACTTTTTCAGGATTTGTGTGTCCCCTGCGGTACGGTTGAGCTAAAGTAGGCTAATGTGATTAGCATGAGGTTGTAAGTAACAAGAACATTTCCCAGGACATAGACATATCTGATATTGACAGAAAGCTTAAATTCTTGTTAATCTAACTGCACTGTCCAATTTACAGTAGCTATTACAGTGTACTAATACCATGCTATTGTTTTAGGAGAGTGCACCGTTATTAATAAACAAATTAGGCACATTTGGGCATTCTTGATACAAAACTTTGAACAGAAATGCAATAGTTCATTGGATCAGTCTAAAACTTTGCACATACACTTCTGCTCTCTAGTAGCCAATATCTAAATTGCACCTGGGCTGGAATAATACATGATGGCCTTTCTCTTGCATTTCGAAGATGACGGTACAAAAGAAATACAAAAAAACTTATTTTTTTCTTTGTATTATCTTTTACCAAATCTAATGTGTTATATTCTACTACACTCCTTTCACATTTCCACAAACTTCTATGTGTTTTCTTTCAAATGGTGCCAAGAAAATGCATCTCCTTGCTTCGGGGCCTGCGCTACAGGCAGTTAGATTTGGGTAAAATTGAAAAAAAAGGGGCCGATCCTTAAGAGGTTTTAAGTAAGTAAGCATTTTCACGGTAAGGTTTGCACCTTTTGTATTTGGCGCATGTGACAAATAAAATGTTATTTGATTTAGTATAGACAGGTCTTTAGATAAACATGCTTTGTAAGCTGTGGTCCTGTGTGGCTCAGCTGGTAGAGTACAGCGCTTGCAACACATTATCTGTGTGTGGGGAGGTAGTGCACTCCTGTGGACCCTATGTAGACATTTGGGACTCACTCTATGTGTAGACAACAGTGTGGACACAGTGAAACACAGTGTAGAATGGGGTTAGCAAAGGTGTAGGTTATCTACCAAAGGACAATTATTATTATTAATGAAGTAATAATGCCAGCCGGGAATTTCACCTTGACAGCAAGTCTTCCTCGGAGAAGGTTAATCTAGGACCCTACAGACTTCGAAGAGAGGGTTCCTCAAGGGTTCTTTGGTAAGCGAGATGGTTTTATTTGGATCCATAAAGAGCCTTTGAGCCCTTCAATGGGTCTTTGCAGTTCAGAAATTGGTTCTTTAATCTTTTAGTGATAATTAAAATAGTTTGGGGTGTGGTTTGCACACAGCTCTTTTTGTGCAACCATGAGTGAGTGTAATTCCAGTTGATCTAGTCTGTTGTGGATGTAATTACATGTTAAATATGACTACATAGCCAATAAAAGTGTCTTGAGAAAGACTCATGTAAGGCCGTGTGTCAATTGAGAACTGTTGACTTAATCAGTGGTTCTCAATTCTCTTCTCAGGGACCCCCAACTGTTCCAGATCCAGTTGACCTGATTCAACTTGTCCATTTACACAATAATAACACCTATTACATTTGAACAATATAATATCACTAACCAGAATAAACAAAAAATCTGTTGGTCCTTCAAAAGGTACTTTGTAGAAACATTAAGTGTTCTATATAGCCATAGAGGAACCCTTTTTGGTGCTAAAGTGCCTTGCAAAAGTATTCATCCCCTTTGCCGTTTTTCCTATTTTGTTTCATTTCAACCTGTAATTTAAATAGATTTTTATTTGGACTTCATGTAATGGACATACACAAAATTGTCCAAATTGGTGAATGGAAATGAAAAAAGAACTTATTTCAAAAGATTCTCAAAAAAGAAAATGGAAAAGTGGTGCGTGCATATCTATTCACCCCTTTGCTTTGAAGACCCTAAATAAGATCTGGTGCAACCAATTACCTTCAGAAGTCACATAATTAGTTAAATCTAAGTGTCACATGATCTGTCACATGATCTCAGTATATATACACCTCTTCTGATAGGCCCCAGAGTCTGCAACACCACTAAGCAAGGGGCACCACCAAGCAAGCGGCACTATGAAGACCAAGGAGCTCTCCAAACAGGTCAGGGACAAAGTTGTGGAGAAGTACCGATCTTGGTTGGGCTATAAAAAAATGGTCAGAAACTTTTAACATCCCATGGAGCTCCGTTAAATACATTATTAAAAACTGGAAAGAATATGGCACCACAACAAACCTGCCAAGAGATGGCCGCCAACCAAAACTCATGGACCAGGCAAGGAGGGCATTAATCAGAGAGGCAACAAAGAGACCAAAGATAACCCTGAAGGAGCTGCAAAGCTCCACAGCGGAGATTGGAGCATCTGTCCATAGGACCACTTTAAGCTGTACACTCCACAGAGCTGGGCTTTACGGAAGAGTGGCCAGAAAAATAAGCAAACACGTTTGGTGTTCGCCAAAAGGCATGTGGGAGACTCCCCAAACATATGGAAGAGGGTACTCTGGTCAGATGAGACTAAAATTGAGCTTTTTGGCCATCAAGGAAACACTATGTCTGGCACAAACCCAACACCTCTTATCACCCCCGAGAACATCATCCCCACAGTGAAGCATGGTGGTGGCAGCATCATGCTGTAGGGATGTTTTTCATCGGCAGGGACTGGGAAACTGGTCAGAATTGAAGGAATGATGGATGGTGCTAAATATAAGGAAATTCTTGAGGGAAACCTGTTTGTCTTCCAGGGATTTGAGACTGGGACGGAGGTTCACCTTCCAGTAGGACAATGACCCTAAGCATACTGCGAAAGCAACACTCGAGTGGTTTAAGGGAAAACATTTAAATGTCTTGGAATGGCCTAGTCAAAGCCCAGACCTCAATCCAATTGAGAATCTGTGGTATGACTTAAAGATTGCTGTACACCAGCGGAACCCATTGTTATGAATAAATTCATATGATTTATATGTTTAATGACTAAATGTTTGTATGTTTAAGTAATGACTAAGAATATTCCATTCTGAAAATGTATGCAATAGGGATAGGGTTATAAGACAATGATAATCCAATTGATGTGTGTGTGTCTAGAAATGTATAATGTATAGAGACTGGGACAAGATGGTAAAATCTTGCAATAAGGAGTATCTGTGAGAACAAAGAATTCTTTGTGAAACCATACTACAGGAGAGAGGCCTTCTCGTCCTCGGGACGGCTAGGAGCTGTCCAGATTGACTTATGTTGCAAGATTGTGATAATGAATGAATGTGTACTGTGGGAAAGTACTATTTCCTAGAGAGGGTGGAGCATTTGTATCATTTGTGTTCAGCTTAAAGCTTATACAATATAAAAATACTGTGTTCACATTTGTAGACTGGGCTTCTGTCTGTTTCATTTCAACCAGTATCTTACAAATTCTGGGCTACAGACAGAGTAGTTAAATTGAAGTTCAGTTTATGAACATTTGAGAACATAATTCTCGTACCACCCATCCAACTTGAAGTAGCTGGAGCAGTTTTGCCTTGAAGAATGGGCAAAAATCCCAGTGGCTAGATGTGGCAAGCTTATAGAGAGAGACTTGCAGCTGTAATTGCTGCATAATGTGGCTCTACAACGTTTTTGGGGGGGTGAATAGTTATGCACCCTCAAGTTTTCAGTTTGTTTTTGTCTTAGTTCTTGTTTGTTTCACAAGAAAAAATATTTAGCATCTTCAAAGTGGTAGGCATGTTGTGTAAATCAAATGATACAAACACCCCAAAAATACATTTTAATTCCAGGTTGTAAGGCAACAAAATAGGCCACTGTATTAAAGAACCTATGTTTTAATCGTTCTTTGTAGAACCTTCAGAAAGGGTTCTTAATAGCACCATAACAGTTCCATTTAGAACCTGATGAGCATGGTTCCTCACAATACGACATGCTCAGTCTGTCCAGGACAACCTAGGGTATGACACATGTCATCATTGTAACGTAGCGATCATACACATTGATACTGTAAATTACATGAGTTGTCAAGTATTGAAATGGGAAGTGCACATTTGGAACTCGTGTGTGTGTGTGGTTAGCTTGTATGACATCAAAGCGCTATTTTATTATAATCCTCATCTTTCAGAAACACATCGACCCTCTCGATTTACAGCCTTTCAGTCAATTAGGCAACAACAAATGTGCAAAAGTAGCTCAATTAGCGGGAGGAATTGGGGGCCTCGGTTTATAATGTCTGTCAGTCAAAACCAACGCATTGAAGCGGACAACCTGAGTAGCCATTGCATTACATGCTATTGTACAGCTACTGCGTTCAAATTTAGGGGCTTATCAATGACAAAATCTGCCATTTTCAACCTGTTTACGGTATCAAAAGGCCGTGAGTGGAAAGTCTAGATTTCGCTGAGACTGAATGAATAGTCTGTCTCAGCCCCACTTGGAATCTTTTATGACGAGTTTTTATCAGTAGTTTCTCGTTACATATTCACTGGTTTACCAGTTATTTCAGTAGGAAGCACTCAACAGGGTACATTTACTTGCCCGAAAGCATTCAATTAAGTGGTTTTGTTTTATATTACCACACTATAACTCATGTATTTTAATCACAATGTTTGTATACTGAGTATATCATGTACAATTATAATTAATATGCTTTGTTTAACAGATTTAAAAAAATAATAAAATATTTTCTTATTTTTTTAAAAATCTGTATTGTTTTGTCATTCACTTTTCTTTGGTGCGAATAAATAAATAAATAAAACCTCAAACCTAATTATAATGTCAGACTCTGGTTATTCAGGGATGCTGTTATTACGCGAGTATCAGGTCTGATGAGTTGCTTGCGCCCACACCTTTATCCAGCACCAACCTTGTGCCCCAGCACAAACCCCCCAAAAAAACTCAGTCTTGTTGCACCCCCTATGGGTCATTGTTGGTAACACTCACAGAAGTGAGGGCCACTTGTTTACTTCGTTATAGAGAGCGTGAGAGGGAAAGGGTTTTAAGGACATAGGGAGATAAAAGCAATTGTACTGGTTATTGCCTAATGTCATTAAGAAATGTATTTGACACTAGATTATATATATTTTTTTTAATCTGCTCAACCTGCAGTGTGGGAGCTTACATTATGGCGCCTGTCTGACACAGGATCCTGTGTATATCTTTGCTAAATATAAGCGGCAATATTACTGTTTGTCACTCTTGAGCCAAGGTAGCAACAACATAGCCATAACACTTTATCAAAATAAATTAATCTTAGATAAATCAATCTGTAATTCATTTTAGACGTTTTTGCCGAGGAGGTCTTAGTCGCGGGAATTTTACATCTACCGGAAGATGTTTGGTGCTGTAGTTCTCAAGAGAAAAACTGTGCATGAAAAACTAGTAGAGCACTGCAGCCAGTAGGGCCCAGCTGCTGCTGTGTTCTCTCGTCTCTCTCGTCGAACGACAGCAAACACTTCATTGGAGAATCTGCTCCTGATCCCCGGGTTCGTCCCCTTTGTCGGTGTCCTGCGGCTGGAGCCGCGCGCCAGGGAGGGGGGTACTGTCACGTGTGCTCCCTCTCCGGCCATTGTTCCCACCCTGACGAAGGCGCGTGTAGACTTCGGCTACCAAACTTCAACTCGCCTCAAGAAAAAAAGGTTGTCCACGAACACAGCCGGAAAAAAAGCCAAAACGAACATAAACATCACACAATGTTGTGATAATATATGCGCAGAATTCTTCAACTGGAAAGAATAGGACAGGCTTTAGTGAGTAGCATGGCACTTGCAATACCAGGATAGTGGGTTCGATTCCCCGCTTGGGGCCACAGAAATGGAAATGTATGCATGCATGACTGTCGCACCGTCTGCTAAGTGGCTTATGCAGTATATTATTATTATTATTATTATTATTATTATAAACCTCCATTTGACATTATATGTGGTCTGGGTTAGGAAACAGGAGGTTCCTTGTTTATTTCCAAAGGGATCTTCCTGGAGTGTCAACTCGCAATTCTCACCTTGACCTCAGAAGATCCAGCACTCTCTTCAATTCCCCTAATCCTGGCCCTCCACGCTCACATGGGCATCCCGCCAGGCAGGGCTTGGGGTTGTGTTCAGCTCCCCTGTACTGTCACACGTTTAAATACCGTAGTTATGAGTGATGGCAGGAGAAATCATAGCACTAACTTCTCCCGACGAAACACAAACTGTTTTCATGATTGTGAGATTGATGTGGGTGTCCTTGAAACTGCCTAGGGTGATCAAAAAAATAAAAAGTGTTTTGTTATTTGTCATCTTTGTTTTGAGAATGGCGTCAAGATCCATTTAAGTAGCACCTGATTTGTGCCAAAATCACATCTTTCCACAGCACAGAAAATGCACAGTTTTCGTACCTGTCATCAATATATAAACCCATTAAACCCAAAATGTTTATTTTCATTTTTTACTATATCATTTATTTTCATTTTTTTTTTCTCTTATTTTCATCATCTCCTACTCTGATTCAGACCGTAGTTCATTTGGTGACTGTTTACCTGCGGTGGCCTGACACAGTACCTTTCCACCACTATCAGAAGAGTGATATTAACTGTATGTCACAATGCTAGGTCACACTGAGTCTCACACACATCATGATTAAACCAATGTCTAAAGAAAGTGTTTTAATGCTTAATAGTATGGCTTGTCATAGGCTGGCACAGCAGTTCATAGCAAATGGGATGCAATTCAAATTAGTGCATTGTAAAATTACGCTAGTTACCCAACTAGCCCTGCTAAAAAAAAATTGAACAATGAATGACAGGAAACCGGATAGGAAACCAAGTTTGTTCCAAAAGTGTAGGAGTTTTCAAAAGAGATTGCGGCGCTAAGGTGTGCGGGTGTGGATAAGAGAGAGAAAGAAGGAGTGGCAGCTTTACAGAGAGAGAGAGAGAGTGGAGAGGAAAGGGATAATATAATAGACTGTGATAGAGAAGCGATGGGCACGCCATGGCTCTGTATGTGAGAGATCGAGAGGAGAGTGTATACTGTATAGGAGGGTGAGCGAGAGATAAGCGATGGGCACGCCATGGCTCTGTGGGTGGGAGAGAGAGAGAGAGAGAGAGAGAGAGAGAGAGAGAGAGAGAGAGAGAGAGAGAGAGAGAGAGAGAGAGAGAGAGAGAGAGAGAGAGAGAGAGAGAGAGAGAGAGAGAGAGAGAGAGAGAGAGAGAGAGAGAGAGAGAGAGAGAGAGAGAGAGAGAGAGAGAGAGAGAGAGAGAGAGAGAGAGAGAGAGAGAGAGAGAGAGAGAGAGAGAGAGAGAGAGAGAGAGAGAGAGAGAGAGAGAGAGAGAGAGAGAGAGAGAGAGAGAGAGAGAGAGAGAGAGAGAGAGAGAGAGAGAGAGAGAGAGAGAGAGAGAGAGAGAGAGAGAGAGAGAGAGAGAGAGAGAGAGAGAGAGAGAGAGAGAGAGAGAGAGAGAGAGAGAGAGAATACTGTATATGTATATGAGGGTGAGCGAGAAAGACAATGTGTGTGTATGTGAGGGAAAGTGAGAGAGGCGGGGGGGTTAGGGAGAGGCGTGTGAGTGTGCAGGGTATAGACTCCCGCTTAGCCAGGAGTAAAGCTGCTCTCTCAAGCTGCGTGTGCACTTTCCTCTTCTCCTCATCTCTTATCTCCACTGCCTTGGAGCTGAAGCTACACTGGCCGCGTCGCACCTCCTAAAGGAATGTCTCCCATTGTCAAAAGCCCCGACTGCAAGCCCATGCTCTGTCATTGCAAAGTTGCATGCACCAACAACACCTTGTCGTTGATGTTCGGATGCAAGGTAAGCGGCTGACGGGCTGTTGAGTGCCTTGTTTGTTCGTTAAAGTAGAGTTGATGTCGATGCGTGGGGCTCTGGTTGTTTTTTTTATGTTCGGGATAACTAGATGGAATTTTCAGAAAAGGAGTGTATTGTTTAAATGATGTATACCGCTCACGTAAATATTTGGATGGGATATTTGACATTTCGTAGGATGCGAAAGCCAAGAAACCTTAGCATTAGAGGAATTATTGAGTATTAGCCCAGCATCAAAAACAAAAGTCCATATTAATGTTACCCGGGACCTAATGAAGCCAGATCTCCAGCATATGCATAGCTAGTGCATAGTGTTTAACACCATTTGAGCATCCTCCTACTGTCGCTCCTTGTTAATTTTAGTGGAAAGGTCATGGTTACTCCTTTCCTGAGACACGATGCTGCAGGTACATCTCTTATGTGCTGCTCTACTCTCTGCTTAACCTTTTGCTTTTTCCCATATTCGCTTTTCTCTTTTAAAAAACTAAAAGCGAAAAACTGGGCTCAGAACACATCAGTTCAAGCCTGAGAGCTTTGGCTGCTCTGTCCGCTGATTCAGATCCTATAGAAAGGGAATCATGCCTGCAGAAAAAAAAAGTCTCAACTTTTCCTCCTCCTCGTAACCACTATCCACTACTGCCTTTGCAGTGTATTAGGGACTTGCTTTGTGCCTAGATGGGAGGACTTGCTAAAGCTGTAATGTGTTTGTACCTAGAACAGTACTTCAGCCTTACGTCAAACAACAAGGAATTGTTTTCGGCTTCCCATTGCTTCTTGTATTGCATTAAAGTAGAATCCAGATTTGTTGAGGGAGTCTAATTTCAGCATGTTTTGGTGACGATTTTACACCATTCTTTTTCAAATTTCTCATGTTTCTTTTTTTATTCAGAACAAATCCTGACAAATTGAAGCGGCCTAATGATACGCTATAGTGGAAGACTGCAGGATGCCTAGTATGTCAGTCACTGAATTATTATTTTTGCTGCCTGTCACAGAGGCATGACTAAGTGCATTTGCTCTTAACAAGGTACAGCAAATCTCAGCGTCAGTGATCCATGCTCCCTCTGCACCAGAGATGGGGGAGGGAGAGAGAGACCAGAGTCATTCTCACTATAGAGCTAAATTCCTTGTCTCTACAAGATTAAATAATCCCCAAATTGACGCATGTAGAGTATCTTTGAAATTTCCCATTTTCACTGTAATGCTGTTTGTAAGAAAATGTCTCCCGGACATATTTTGGACACACGCAGGCACACATTCCAACAAACATACTCCAACTGCTGAGCAGTGGCAGCATAGAGGGACAGGTTTTAGGCAAGTTAATTGGTTGTCGCTTGGGAGATTAAATTGGGAGATTTATTGGCATGCAAGGGTCAAATATATATAAATATCCTTACCGCCCTGCTCGGTCCCTTAGATCAGCTGAACTTGGTTTGTTGACCGTCCCTCGTTTCCGGTTGTCCACTGTAGGTGGGAGGTCATTTGGTGTTAATGCTCCTAAATGATGGAATTCACTACCTCTTACACTACGCAATACCTCATCCGTGGGTGCATTCAAGATCCAGTTGAAAACATATCTGTTTGACATGCATTTTGGGTAGTGTGTATCCTATGTGACTGCGATGTATGTGTGGGTGTTCTGAATGTATTGTAATGTGCAATGTAAAGCGACCTTGAGCTATGGAAAGGCGCTATATAAATAAAACTTCTTCTTCTTCTTCTTCAAATATTAATTTAACAGTCAGTAGAAAGCTGTTATGTACAGGAGGAATTGGATTCAGTATCTATTAAATGGAATGAAAGTATAACTCTCAAAACATATGGGGGAGAGGGCAGGTGCTTCCCTTTACTCTCTAACTCAGCTCTCCCTCCCTCCCTTCACGTCTTGGAGAACGGGAAATAGGGCTAGCGTAGTGATGAGTTGGTATATAAAGCCACGGAAAAGGGGTCAGTGCACACAACCGCGAGGAGATTCCAAACAATTCCGCACAGAGCTCAGAATCAGCCCTCGGCCATGCCACCTCACATTCTCGTCTCATCCCGTCTCCACGAGCTGAACCTTTCTGAGTGCAGCAAACGCCGGGGAAGGACCCTCCGTGCACTGAGGGCAGCACGGCGTTACCCTATACGTGAGCAGCACACAGCTCATCAGGCAACCCTACAGCCAGCCATGGAACATCCTGAAACTTCTGCATAATGTAGTGAATTTGAGTGAAGAATCCTCACGCGTCATACAGTACTGGGACATTTGTTTGATTTGTTCATAAATGTGTGAGCAGGACAAATCCCTTGAGATTAGGCATCTATATAGATGATGTCTCCCTTGGCCACTTTCAGAGACGAAGGGGCTCTGGTCAAAAGTTGTTCACTTATGTAGAGAATAGGGTGCCATTTGGGACGTAACCTACCTGGTCATGGGATTATGTTGGATCATGTTAGTAGGTTTAATACTTGTCAGTTCTCCTCAGTCTTTTAGTAACAATGTCATCCCCGGCCCCAGTAGTTGATACCGTCCCTTCACGTGTTCTCTGAGTATTATGTCTCGATATTCAAACAACCACGTCACTGATAACATACAAAAAAGTGCCCCTGTGACAACAATTTTGGACCCCCTTGTGGCCCCCTTAAATGTGGAGTATGAAATAATTTTTGCATAACAAATTTCTGCTCGCGTTCTTTTTTTACATCCGTTATTAGACAGTGGCAACGTGGAACACTACTTAAACGCACACATTTACTAGAGGGACATGGTCTTTTGCCTACTAATGCCTGCATTGAAGTGAAGAAAACAATATGACAACAATAACGTCTAATGTAACTGGCCCCTCTAACAGTACAACTGGCCCCTGCTTGGCCCCCCCGGTTGAAAGGGTCTAGAACCTCCACTGGTCAACAGTTGTTTATTATTGTTTATTGATTTCCCACAATGACTTACTGTCACATGTCTCACAACATCATCGTCATTGTAAAGTACAATACCACTCTCCGTCTCCGTCTCTCTCTCTCTCTCTCTGAGATGATCTACCCATTAAAGCGTGGTCAGATTAACTGATAAACTGGTTTCAAGAATCCCCCCAACCCCTCCATCCATTCTGCACTAACCGTCCCTGCTTTATGAAAATCTATACATCTCGTTGCGTTCCCTACCTGGACTGGGCTCCACGGCCATTCAATTTAGAATTTTGGTAGTGATTGCCTTTTAATTAGCTGTATTGATCCAAGAGAAGCGTATATTTGTCTGCCTAGAGTAGGCTGTGCATGTGCTGGGTCTCTGTAATGAGTTACAGTTATAACATTGTGTGTAAAAATAGGCTCACATTTTCCCCCCGGAGGACCTCATTACGTATTCAGTCTTGCGTTCCTCTTTTTTTTTAGGAAGCAAAAAGGACATTTTCCTCACAGTTTAACCAGCTGTCAGATGGGCCTCTCTCTTACCCCTCGAGCACTAGTCACTCAGGGTTCTAGTAGTATATGTAGGGTTGCAAAGGGAGGGTATATGATTGGAAACTTTGTAAGTTTACCAGAAGACGAACAGAACTTTGGTCATTTTAAAGTTAGATTCATAATTTTTATCAGATGACATCTAGGCATCCTGCGCGGACGGGGGGGGCCTGGGATTAAAAATACAAATATAGGACAAAACACACATCACAACAAGAGAGACACCACAACACTACGTTAAGAGAGACCTAAGACAACAACATAGCATGGCAGCAACACATGACAACACAGCATGGTAGCAACACAACATGACAACAACATGGCAGCAACACAACACGGTAACAGCACAACATGGTACAAACAGCAAACACAATTGTCCATGATTGAGTCTGAATGAAGAGACAGAGATATAACTGTCCAGTTTGAGTGTTTGTTACAGCTCGTTCCAGTCCATAGCTGCAGCGAACTGAAAAGAGGAGCGACCCAGGGAAGTGTGCGCTTTGGGGACCTTTAACAGAATGCGACTGGCAGAACGGGTGTTTTATGTGGAGGATGAGGGCTGCAGTAGATATCTCAGATAGGGGGGAGTGAGGCCTAAGAGGTTTTTATAAATAATAATCAACCAGTGGGTCTTGTGACGAGTATACAGAGATGACCAGTTTACAGAGGAGTATAGAGTGCAGTGGTGTCCTATAAGGAGCATTGGTGGCAAATCTGACGGCCAAATGGTAAAGAACATCTAGCCGCTCGAGAGCACCCTTACCTGCTGATCTATAAATTATGTCTCCGTAATCTAGCATGGGTAGGATGGCCATCTGAATCAGGGTTAGTTTGGCAACTGGGGTGAAAGAGGAGCGATTACGATAGAGGAAACCAAGTCTAGATTTAACCTTAGCCTGCAGGTTTGATATGTGCTGAGAGAAAGACACTGTACCGTCTAGCCATACTCCCAAGTAATTGTATGAGGTGACTACCTCAAGCTCTAAACCCTCAGAGGTAGTAATCACACCTGTGGGGAGAGGGGCATTCTTCTCACCAAACCACATGACCTTTGTTTTGGAGATGTTTTCTTTATATAGTTTACTATGTCAATATACTGTATCTTTATTGTAAATGTTTTGGTGCCAAACTGGTGGCAGTTGTGAAAAAAGTCAATAGCTGGAAGAGTTGCAGAGTTAATAGAAAATAAAGCCGTTGTTGATTAGAAAATGTTCTCATTAATTAGGCTGTTCTCTCTTGAACCGTGTGGTCTATCCACTAGAAACTCATGGACAATGTGGACACATATAAGAACTGAATACTATATATGAATACAGTTTTAAAAGTTGTTTAATTATACATTGCCAAAGTTACCATAGATTGACATAGATTATGTCAATCTATGGTAACTCTGTTGCCAATGACTGTAACGAATTGCAAAAATCGCTGAAGCTGGAAACCTATATCTCCCTCACTATCTTTAAACATCAGCTATCTGAGCAGCTAACCGATCGCTGCAGCTGTACATAGTCCATCTGTAAATAGCCCACCCAATCTACCTACCTCATCCCCATACTGTTTTCATTTACTTTCTGCTCTTTTGCGCACCAGTATCTCTACTTGCACATCATCATCTGCTAAATTGTAGTTACTTCGCTACTATGGCCTATTTATTGCCTTACCTCCTCACGCCATTTGCACACACTGTATATAGACTTTAATTTAAAAAAATATATATATTTTGTTATTGACTGTACGCTTGTTTATCCCATGTGTAACTCTGTGTTGTTGTATGTGTTGAACTGCTTTGTTTTATCTCGCAGTTGTAAATGAGAACTTGTTCTCAACTTGCCTACCTGTATTATGACATCATATAGAACTACCTGGTGAAATAATAATAATCTTTTTTTTTCTTCTTTTTAATCTATTTACTTTGGTAAATTAACGGTAGCTTTGCAACGCTAAGTATACTTCAGTGGGCTGAACCGAGTAGGGTGAAGTTGCTCATAGACGCTGATCTTGGAAAAGGTTGCATCCACTAATGGTTAAGGTTAGGATTTGGGGAGGTGGAATCTGATCCTAAATCTGTACCTAGGGGAAAGGTCACCCCAGAGATAACCGCGCTACGGTGCTAAACCATGCTACGTGGGCCGTGTCTCAGTGCTATGATTGTGGTGACAATATGGAACGAGTACAAACATGCCCTGTGGTCAAAGTTTCAGATCTGATGGCTATCAACGGTTGTTGTTGTTTTGGGGGGTTGTTGGCAGTAACCAATATGCCAAGATACAGTGCCATAATGTTAGATTGTTGTCTGTAAATTAAAAGCCATCATAGAGTGTCCTTTAACTTAATAATTTGTTCAATTATTCTTCACTTTTGATAGCCTACAGTCCCACAAAATTGAGCATGTCAATTTTCAAGTTTTTAAAGATATATTGCTTTTAGTCTCCTGATGTCCAAAATTAAGCAAGAGCAATAAGCCTCTTGATGCTTTGTTTAGCGCATCAGTCTGGTTTTGCAACAATACCCTGACATTTTCTAGGAGGTAAACATAGACCTGCTATTAGGATAGTATGTATTTTGAGACCGAATGACGAGAAATATACGCTAACAAACTGCTGTATTTTCTATTGTATAAACTACGTATTTCTGTGTGTCATTGGTGACTAAAATAATCATTAATACAACTGTACAGTTGGATACTGACAGTGTATAATCTGTACATTAAAATAATGTACACCTAACACCTAATCCCTTCCACACCTCATCCCAATGTATTTTTCCTTTTCAAACCTCATGCAACCAAAGGTTAATCATTTCAGACCAAATGGTAAACTATTGCATGAGTTTTTTTAAATGACAAATATAATTTTGCAATCTTTTCTTCAACCATATTATAACTGAAAATGCCTAGCCTTCTCCTAGTCATTTTTAAAAGCACTCAAGTCAGTTGGGTCTTGGTTGGCCCATTGTAGATATGGCACATAAGCTTCTGCGTTACGATACTAATTAAATACCAATACGATATTAATACTGATCCTGCTATACACTATAGATAGTGCCATATGGCGTATTGCAAAACTCAGTAAAAAAAAAGAAATGTCCTCTCACTGTCAACTGCGTTTTATTTTCAGCAAACTTAACATGTGTAAATATTTGTATGAACATAACAAGATTATACAACTGAGACATAAACTGAACAAGTTCCACAGACATGTGACTAACAGAAATTGAATAATGTGTCCCTGAACAAAGAAGGAGTGAAAATCAAAAGTAACAGTCAGTATCTGGTGTGGCCACCAGCTGCAAGTACTGCAGTGAATCTCCTCCTCATGGACTGCACTAGATTTGCCAGTTCTTGCTGTGAGATGTTACCCCACTCTTCCACCAAGGCACCTGCAAGTTCCTGGACATTTCTGGGGGGAATGTCCCTAGTCCTCACCCTCCGATCCAACAGGTCCCAGATGTGCTCAATGGGATTGAGATCCGGGCTCTTCGCTGGCCATGGCAGAACACTGACATTCCTGTCTTGCAGGAAATCACGCACAGATTGAGCAGTATGGCTGGTGGCATTGTCATGCTGGAGGGTCGTGTCAGGATGAGCCTGGAAGAAGGGTACCACATTAGGGACGAGGATGTCTTCCCTGTAACGCACAGCGTTGAGATTGCAATGTCCGATGATGCTGTGACACACCGCCCCAGACCATGACGGACCCTCCACCTCCAAATCAATCCCGCTCCAGAGTACAGACCTCGGTGTAACGCTTATTCCTTCAAAGATAAACGCGAATCCGACCATCACCCCTGGTGAGACAAAACCGCGACTCGTCAGTGAAGAGCACTTTTTGCCAGTCCTGTCTGGTCCAGCGACGGTGGGTATGTGCCTATAGGCAATTGTTGCCTGTGATGTCTGGTGAGGACCTGACGTACAACAGGCCTACAAGCCCTCAGTCCAGCCTCTCTCAGCCTATTGCAGACAGTCTGAGCACTGATGGAGGGAATGTGCATTCCTGGTGTAACTCGGGCAGTTGTTGCCATTCTGTACCTGTCCCGCAGGTGTGATGTTCGGATGTACCGATCCTGTGCAGGTGTTGTTACACATGGTCTGCCACTGCGAGGATGATCAGCTGTCCGTCCTCTCCCTGTAGCGCTGTCTTAGGCATCTCACAGTACGGACATTGCAATTTATTGCCCTGGCCACATCTGCAGTCTTCATGCCTCCTTGCAGCTTGCCTAAGGCACGTTCACGCAGATGAGCAGGGACCCTGAGCATCTTTCTTTTGGTGTTTTTCAGAGTCAGTAGAAAGGCCTCTTTAGTGTCCTAGGTTTTCACAACTGTGACCTTAATTGCCTACCGTCTGTAAGCTGTTAGTGTCTTAACGACCATTCCACAGGTGCATGTTCATTAATTGTTTATGGTTCATTGAACAAGAATGGGGAACAGTGTTTAAACCCTTTATAATGAAGATCTGTGAAGTAATTTGTATTTTTACAAATTATCTTTGAAAGACAGGGTCCTGAAAAAGGGACATTTCTTTTTTTGCTGAGTTTATTAATGTAGATATAGTTATTAACACAAATGATGTAAAAGACATCACAGTATTTGTGATGTGACGTGACTGCTGACATGCACAATTGTTTTGGAAAGTCAAAGTCACCATTATTAGTCAGTTGTACAACCGAATGCCTTCAACTGAAATGTGTTTTCTGCATTTAACCCAACCCCTCTGAATCAGAGGTGCAGGGGGCTGCCTTAATCAACATCCACGGTACCCGGGGAACAGTGGGTTAACTGCCTTGTTCAGGGGCAGAACGACAGATTTTTACCTTGTCAGCTCAGGGATTTGAAGTCCGACGCTCTAACCACTAGACTACCTGCCGCCTAAACAGTGGACTAATGAACTATCCCTTTAACTATGTGTCAGTTTCAATGTTTTGAAGAACTATGGCAAGCATATTTTTGAATGCACACTCACTGCTGTCAATGGCAGCTCAGGATGACTCATGTCGAAAGGGAGGAAAAGCTCAGCTCTGCTCTTTCTGGATAATGTCTCAATGATTTGGAGAGATTCTGGCAGCTTGAACATGTAGGCCTACACACTATCAAAAGTCAAGGTAAATGGGTTACACTTCACATTACCTCGCCCTAATGCCAATATAGTTATTCCATAACTACTTTGGTAACCACAATGTTGTTGCACTTGCAGTGTTTCTCAGTCCTGGTCCTAGGGACCCAAAGGGGTGCACATTTTTCATTTTTGCCCTATGGCACTAACACGCCTGATACAAATCAAAAGCTTGATGATGAGTTGATTAGTTGAATGAAGTGTGTGAATGCAAAAACAACAATTTGCGACCCTTTGGGCCCCCAGGACCTGGATTGAGAAACAGACGGTAACAGTCGGCCACAGTGGATTAGACAGTCGGCCACAGTGGATTAGACAGTCGGCCACAGTGGATTAGACAGTCGGCCACAGTGCTTTAGACAGTCGGCCACAGTGCTTTAGACAGTCGGCCACAGTGGATTAGACAGTCGGCCACAGTGGATTAGACAGTCGGCCACAGTGGATTAGACAGTCGGCCACAGTGGATTAGACAGTCGGCCACAGTGGATTAGACAGTCGGCCACAGTGCTTTAGACAGTCGGCCACAGTGCTTTAGACAGTCGGCCACAGTGGATTAGACAGTCGGCCACAGTGGATTAGACAGTCGGCCACAGTGGATTAGACAGTCGGCCACAGTGGATTAGACAGTCGGCCACAGTGGATTAGACAGTCGGCCACAGTGGATTAGACAGTCGGCCACAGCGGATTAGACAGTCGGCCACAGCGGATTAGACAGTCGGCCACAGCTGATTAGACAGTCGGCCACAGCTGATTAGACAGTCGGCCACAGCGGATTAGACAGTCGGCCACAGCGGATTAGACAGTCGGCCACAGTGCTTTAGACAGACGTTAGACGGTAGCTTCACAACTCGCCAAATTCTGATTCAAAGTAGTTGGGGTGCAACAGTGTAGTGGTTACATGTACTACCAATAAATTGGAATCCTGTGTAACTACATGGTAGTATCTGTGTTATATACGTCATGTGGTATCTTTACTTCAAGTAAAGTATGTCCACTTATGGGCCAACCACACATTTTCATAACACTGCATCTGTATAGGTCTACAGGGGATGGAATGAAATGCCATTCTACCCTAAATATGAATAGAATGGCACACAGAATCACAGAATACATTGAGAGCTAATGACATTTCTGGGTAACACTTTACATTACAGTGTCGTTATTACTGTGTAGCTACTCGTGTAATGAAAGTGTAAGAAGTATTGTAATTACTCATTAAACCCTAACACTTACTTAAGCACTAACTCTAACCCTAAGTAACTCTTAAGTACTGTTTAAGTACAGTGTAATAGTGAGTAATTACAATTACAGGAAATTTGTGTTACAAATGGTAATGGAAATGCATTAGAGTGGTATTAGGCCTAGTTTCTTTCCAAAACCATCTATCCAGTACTCCTCCACGTCCCATTTTGGGCGACAGACAGGAGCGATAGTGACTCACACCTGCCCCTGTGTTGCAACCAAGTTCATCAGCTCTCTATGTTCATCTGAAGTGGCCATGTTGGCATAGAGTAACAGGGCACTGTCCTTGGCTTCCCTCTCCACTGTCCTTGGCTTCCCTCTCCACTGCCCTTTGCTTCCCTCTCCACTGTCCTTGGCTTCCCTCTCCACTGTCCTTGGCTTCCCTCTCCACTGCCCTTGGCTTCCCTCTCCACTGTCCTTGGCTTCCCTCACCACTGCCCTTGGCTTCCCTCTCCACTGCCCTTGGCTTCCCTCTCCACTGCCCTTGGCTTCCCTCTCCACTGCCCTTGGCTTCCCTCTCCACTGCCCTTGGCTTCCCTCTCCACTGCCCTTGGCTTCCCTCTCCACTGCCCTTGGTTTCCCTCTCCACTGCCCTTGGCTTCCCTCTCCACTGCCCTTGGCTTCCCTCTCCACTGCCCTTGGCTTCCCTCTCCACTGCCCTTGGCTTCCCTCTCCACTGCCCTTGGCTTCCCTCTCCTGTGTTTGGGTGTTTGTGTGTGTGAGAGTGGGCATCCCAGTTCTTTTATGTTCACTGTTTCCTTTCTACTCCGTATAAAGTGTGTTTAACTGAAGTGTGTTTTTTTTTAAACTTGAGACACCGTACAATTTCAAGTCCTCTCAATTTACAGATTGAACAATATCATCAGCTCAAGAAAAACCCGACTATATAAAACACGCACACACCTTTGTGAAGAGGTGATTTATGATGTTATGATAATGTTGCCATAATATAATCGTTTGCAGTTTATGCCACTAGGCAGAAGCTTCTATCAAAGCAAAAGTCGTGTATGTGACCCCCCCCGGAATTGAATCCAGGACGCTTGGTATTGCCAGCGCCGCAAGCTTGCCAACTGAGCCACGTCTTAATAACGTATAGAATGAAGATGCAGAGAGGACATTTTATGTTACTGTGCCGATATTAAGGAATGGCACTGCCAGTTTCCACTTTTCAGTGGGCACTGCTGTGGTACGCTAGGCACAGACACTAAGTGCCAGTGTGGGATGACGTCTGCTGATTGCCCTGTCTGAATAGTTATATTCAATTACAGGGTGCACTGAGAAAAGTGTGCCAACGCAAGGTATAATGGCATCTTAAAATGGTAGCCACACAAGTGTAATACATTCACACGCAATGTCTCTCTTGCACACACATTTATCTCTGGATACAGATACATACATTACAGTATGGATACATATACATTATATAGAGTGCTATAGACAAAGAAAATAAGGGCTAGATTCTCTCAGATCCACGTGGTGGAACCTACGTTAAAGCTGTCAAATCCACAAGTGGCTCCCAGCATTATACCTAAAGCAGACATTGCCATCGCATTAAGAGAAATCTTGTTTACAAGTTTGAACAGTGGATTGTGAGATGCAATCTACACCTCCTATTAGGCTGAAACAAATCCTCATTATTTAGTACAATTATTTTCAATTTGAGTGTCATTAAATCTACTGTATATAGCCTACACTTTTTCATTCTGAACTTCTAACATGAGTGGGATGGGTGTGGCTTCATGACAATGACACCAGCAACCACCCACCGATTTGACAGTTCTAACGCAGTTACACCTCCGACACCGCCAAAACACAAGCAATGCGGGTGTCGGCTATCGCTGGTTTACGCTTGATTTCATTGAATCTAGGCCTAAATCACTTTACAGCTCTACATTTCTTATATATATATATATATTTGTACTTTTACCCCAATTTTCTCCCCGATTTATATCCAAATGTTAGCTACAGTCTTGTACCATCGCTGTGACTCCCGTACGGACTCGGGAGAGGCGAAGGTTCTCCCGAAACACGACCCTGCCCAGCTGCACTGCTCGCTTAACCCGCATCAATGTGTCGGAGGAAACACCGTACAGCTGCTGACCAAAGCTGGGCCAATTGTGCGCCGCCTTATGGGTCTCCAGGTCACTGCCGGATTTGACACAGCCTGGGATCGAACCCGGGTCTGTAGTGATGCCTTATACCGCTGCTCCACTCAAGTGGCCAAGCACCATTATTTCTACCTTAAACCAGTGACATCCCACTCCCTAAGTAACCAATGTTAGTGCTTACAGTATGTGTCTCAATAACCAATCATAATAGACAGTAAGCATATTGTAGAAACCCTAACCCAAAACCTAGCGACCTTGTCAAGGGGATCCGATCTCTTGGCGTAACGACTAAGGTGTTGTGTTAATATTCAGTGTGTGGCAGACGTGGGAATCAAACCCATGTACTGTATTTGGTGTAGTACTGGGGTTAGAACTCTGTGGTAGTCTGATAGGGGTCAGATGGTTGAGGTTAGTTTGCGAAGGGAATTGTGGTCAGAGAGGAAGAGCGCATGATCTTTGCCCTGGGGGCACCAGCTGGAGTGTTCACTGTCTGCCTGTTCTTACTCAGACTACTAGAGGAGAGCGAAAGAGAGAGTTAGAATGCATTAGTTTGAGAATGTAATTAACTTTTCAGATTAGCGTGTCAACCCAAACCGTACTGGGTCTGATATTTCCTTTTAATTGGCCTTTCCAGTACGGTTCCAGCAACTATGGTGGATGTATAACATGGCTTGTCTCAGTAGTGTGAAAAGGGTAAAAGAGAAACTGAGGAAAGATCGAGGGAGTGATAAAAGAGGAAATAGGACAGTGGATTAGACAGTCGGCCACAGCTGATTAGACAGTCGGCCACAGTGGATTAGACAGTCGGCCACAATGCTTTAGACAGTCGGCCACAGTGCTTTAGACAGTCGGCCACAGTGCTTTAGACAGTCGGTCACAGTGGATTAGACAGTCGGCCACAGTGGATTAGACAGTCGGCCACAGTGGATTAGACAGTCGGCCACAGTGGATTAGACAGTCGGCCACAGTGCTTTAGACAGTCGGCCACAGTGGATTAGACAGTCGGCCACAGTGCTTTAGACAGTCGGCCACAGTGCTTTAGACAGTCGGCCACAGTGGATTAGACAGTCGGCCACAGTGGATTAGACAGTCGGCCACAGTGCTTTAGACAGTCGGCCACAGTGGATTAGACAGTCGGCCACAGTGCTTTAGACAGTCGGCCACAGTGCTTTAGACAGTCGGCCACAGTGCTTTAGACAGTCGGCCACAGTGCTTTAGACAGTCGGCCACAGTGGATTAGACCGTCGGCCACAGTGCTTTAGACCGTCGGCCACAGTGCTTTAGACCGTCGGCCACAGTGCTTTAGACAGTCGGCCACAGTGCTTTAGACAGTCGGCCACAGTGGATTAGACAGTCGGCCACAGTGCTTTAGACCGTCGGCCACAGTGCTTTAGACCGTCGGCCACAGTGCTTTAGACAGTCGGCCACAGTGCTTTAGACAGTCGGCCACAGTGGATTAGACAGTCGGCCACAGTGGATTAGACAGTCGGCCACAGTGCTTTAGACAGTCGGCCACAGTGGATTAGACAGTCGGCCACAGTGGATTAGACAGTCGGCCACAGTGGATTAGACAGTCGGCCACAGTGCTTTAGACAGTCGGCCACAGTGCTTTAGACAGTCGGCCACAGTGCTTTAGACAATCGGCCACAGTGCTTTAGACAGTCGGCCACAGTGCTTTAGACAGTCGGCCACAGTGCTTTAGACCGTCGGCCACAGTGCTTTAGACAGTCGGCCACAGTGCTTTAGACAGTCGGCCACAGTGGATTAGACAGTCGGCCACAGTGCTTTAGACCGTCGGCCACAGTGCTTTAGACCGTCGGCCACAGTGCTTTAGACAGTCGGCCACAGTGGATTAGACAGTCGGCCACAGTGCTTTAGACAGTCGGCCACAGTGCTTTAGACAGTCGGCCACAGTGCTTAGTGTCTAATCATAATGCGAGATTATTAGCACAGGATGTGAGGTAATTGGAGAGTTTGAGGCATCAGATTGTTCCTCTGCATAGGAACATGTGGAAAGATGCTTTAAAATATGACTGCAGCTTAAATCAGGGAAATCTGACATGTGTAACTAGCTTATTGCATATTAATATGTATTGGGATAGTTGTCTCTGGCCTATTGCTCTTGATGTTATTTGCACAGGGTGAGGGGCTGGGTGGTATAGCATTAGGCTTATAGCATACATCTGACATTATATCCAGAGAAACTTACAGGAGCAATTAGGGTTAAGTGCTTTGCTCAAGGGCACAACGGCAGATTTTTCACCTAGTCGGCTCTGGGATTCAAACCAGCAACCTTTTTGCTTATTGGCCTGACGCTCTTAACCGCTGGGCTACCTGCCGCCCTATACGTAGGCTTCTCGCTCAACTCTTAAAAATGTTGCCTTCAGTTTCCATTTTCCTGCCTTGAGGCCCTTATTAAAGATTGCTTGTGCATTGCAGCTGACATGATCCACCTATAACGCTGTTCCCTCAGTCGTAGATATCTCATCTATTGTTTTGGTTAATCACATACTGGGATTTTTGTACTCAGAGCCTGCTGAATGTTGTGAATCGCTTATTTAGGATTGCATCCCAAATGGCACCCTATTCCCTACATAGAGCACTGCTTTTGACCAGAGCATTATGGGCGCTGGTTAATAGTAGTGCACTAAGGAATAGAATGTCATTTGGGATGGAATCTGAGTGTGTCCATTCAATGTTGCTGCGGTACATCGGAACTTGATTATCATGTTTGTTCTTTTGACCCGTCATTTTCCAGCCATTACCGTCTGCCCAAACTGTGTGTGGGGTGGGTCTAATTGTTGGAGAGCATGGTGGCATTCGTCACCCCTGTCTGTTTGTTTCTATCACAGCTACACTGGCTGGTGTGTTTGTCTTGAGTTCACGAGCGTGTTTGCGTGTGGCGAGCTTCTTCCCGGACGACTGGAGCTTTTGGATGAGTGTTTACTTTTGAGCAGGATGACGTTACCCAGACTCAGATCTCAGGCCTTTTCTGCATCCCTCCCCTAACCACACGGTTAGGATTTGGGGAGGGTAAACTGATCCTAGACATGTACCCATATGAGAAACTTTACCCTGAACATTTTGACTTTTTCTCTTCTCTTGGTTTCCCCCTTGTGGTCAAAGCTGGATTACTCTCTCTTGTCCACAGAACAGGCAGGCTGCAGTGCAGGGGTCCCCACACACTGGCCAGCCCTCGGCATGCATGAGCCCCGACTTGATGAACGCTCCCTGGGTGAGAGAGGGGACTTTTTACACTGTCCCTCTGGTCCCATCTTCATGCCATCCTTCTCCCCATGCTCCGGGCAGGGCACTGCCCATCCATGCCACTCTCATGCTGCTTTCCACTCTTGTGCTGTACACAGAGAGGGCTTCACTGCTTTCATATCATAAGGCACTCAGGCTTTTCACTCTGTCATGGATAAAATAGGTTAACATTAGAGACATACAGTATTAGCTTGATGGAAATATAGGTATTTATTTAATATTGTTTTGAGTTGGTTTGAACATTTTAGGGTTTTGTGGGCAAATAGCGATGAGTTATCTTAGCAGGTTTATAATATAGATAACGTTACATCCAAAAAGCAAATGTCATTTTGTCAAACACCTCATGCGAGAAATCAAGCCAAATTTGTTTGCCATGATATGACATCTGTGAAGGCAGGAAGAAAGACGTTCAGGAAAGTAATCTGAAGCATTGTCTAGTCCGCTGTATCCCAAGGCTAGTTCAAAGGATCAGTTAAACAAGACACTCCTTCACTAATTTCATTTGAGTGTATTTTCACATAAAGAAACGATGCCTTGTAAACAACAGGTGTAGATAACATTAATATGCTTACGGGCCCTTCCCAACAATGCAGAGAGAAAGAAAAATAGAGAAATTGTAGAAAATAAAGCACGTAATAATAAATACACAATGAGTAACGATAACTTGGCTATATACACAGGGTACGAGTACCTAGTCGATGTGCAGGGGTGCGGGGTAACTGAGGTAGATATTTACATTTAACTAGGAATAAACTGACAGATAATAAAGAGTAGCAGCAGTGTATGTGATGAGTTTTTTTTTTTTAAGTTCCTGCAGAAAGGTTCAATGCAGATAGTTTGGGTAGCACTTTGGTTAACTATTTAACTAACTATTTAGCAGTCTTCTGGCTTGGCGGTACAAACGGTTCAGGGTCTTGTTGGTTCCAGACCATCAGTACCTCTTGCCGTGTCGTAGCAGAGATAACAGTCTATGACTTGGGCCTTCCTCTGAATCTGCCTGGTATAGAGGTCCTGTATGGCAGGGAGTTCAGCCCCAGTGATGTACTGGGCTGTACTCACTACCCTCTGTAGCGCCTTGCGGTCAGATGCCAAACAGTTGCCATACCAAGCGGTGATGCAGCCAGTCAAGATGCTGTCAGTGGTGCAGCTGTAGAACGTTTTGAGGATCTGAGGGCCCATGCCAAATCTTTTCAGCCTCCTGAGGGGGAAGAGGCGTTGTCGTGCCCTCTTCATGACTGTGTTGGTGTGTGTGGACCATGATAGATCCTTAGTGATATGGACACAGAGAAACTTGAAGCTCTCGACCCGCTCCACTACAGCCTCGTTGATGTGAATGGGGGCATGCTTGGCCCTCCGTTTCCTGTAATCCACGATCAGCTTCTTTGTCTTGCTGATGTTGAGGGAGAGGTTGTTGTCCTAGCACAACACTGCCAGTTCTCGGACCTCTCTATAGGCTGTCTCATCGTCGTCTGTGATCAGGCCTACCATGCCGTGTTGTCTGAAAATGTATTGATGTTGTTGGAGTCTTGCAGTCATAGGTGAACAGGGAGTACAAGAGGGGACTAAGCACGCACCCCTGAGGGGCCCCCGTGTTGAGGGTCAGCATGGCGGATGTGCTGTTGAATTCCCTCACCACCTGGGGGTGGCCCATCTGGAAGTCCAGGATCCAGTTGCAGAGAGAGGTGTTCAGTCCCAGGGTCCTTAGGTTTGTGATGAGCTTGGAGTGCACTATGGTGTTGAACGCTGAGTTGTAGTCAATGAACAGCATTCTCACATTGGTGTTCCTCAAGGGCAGTGTGGAGTGCAGTAGAGATTGCATCCTCTGTGGATCTGTTGAGGCGGTATGAGAATTGGAGTGGGTCCAAGGTGTCTGGGATGATGGTGTTAATGTGAGCCATGACCAGCCTTTCAAAGTATTTCATGGCTACAGATGTGAGTGCTACAGGGCGATAGTCACTTAGAAACATTACCTTTGTGTTCTTGGGCACAGGGCTATGGTGGTCTGATTGAAATGTAGTTATTACAGACTGGGCCAAGGAGAGGTTGAAAATGTCACTGAAGACACTCGTCAGCTGGTCAGCACATGCTCTAAGTACGCTTCCTGGTAATCCTTCTGGCCCTGCGGCCTTGTGAATGTTGACCTGTTTAAAGGTCTTACTCACATCGGCTATGGAGAACGTGATCACAGAGTTGTCCGGAACTGCTGGTGCTCTCATGCATGGTTCCGTGTTGCTTGTTTTGAAGCGAACATAGAAGGCATTTAGCATGTCTGGTAAACTTGCGTCACTGAGCAGCTCAGCGTCTGGGTTTCCCTTTGTAATCCATTATAGTTTTCAAACCCTGCCTCATCCGACAAGCGTCCGAGCCGGTGTAGTAGGATTTGATCTTAGCCCTGTATTGATGATTTGCCTGTTTAATGGTTCATCGGAGGACGTAGCTGGATTTCTTATAAGCGTCTGGATTAGTGTCCCGCTCTTTGAAAGCAGCAGCTCTAGCCTTTAGCTCAGTGCAGATGTTGCCTGTAATCCATGGCTTCTAGTTGGAGTATGTATGTACTGTCACTGTGGGGACGACGTTGTAGATGCACTTATTAATGAAGCAGGAGACTGATGTGGTAAACTCCTCAATGCCATCGGATGAATCCCCGAACATATTCCAGTCTGTGTTAGCGAAACGGTCCTGTACCTTAGCATCCACTTCATCTGACCACTTCCGTATTGACCATGTCACTGGTACTTCCTGTTCGAGTTTTTCCTTGTAAGCAGGAATCAGGATGATAGGGTTCAGATTTGTTAAATGGAGGTCAAGGGAGAGCTTTATGTGTTTTTCTGTGTGTGGAGTAAAGGTGGTCTAGAGTTAGTCACCTCTAGTTGCACGTGTTACATGCTGGTAAAAATGAGGTAAAACAGATTTCAGTTACGCTTCATTAAAATCCCTGGCCACTAGGAGCGCTGCATTTATATGAGCATTTTCTTGTTCGCTTATGGCGGTATACAGCTCGTTGAGTGCGGTCTTAGTGCCAGCATCGGTCTGTGGCGGTAAATAGACGGCTACGAAAAATATAGATGAGAACTCTCTTGGTAAATAGTGTGGTCTACAGCTTATCATGAGATACTCTACCTCAGGCGAACCTCGAGACTCTTTTAGTATTAGAGATCGCGCATCAGCTGTTGTTAACAAAGAGACACCTTGAGCTTAACCGGCACTACCATTCTGTTCTGCTAATGCATAGAACAAACAGCTAGATATACTGTGCCATCGGAAAGTATTCAGACCCTTTGACTTGTTCCACATTTTGTTACTTTACAGCCTTATTCTAAAATGGATTAAATAAAAAATAAAAAATAAACATAATATCCCATAATGACAAAGCGAAAAAATTGTTTTTTAGAAATGTTTGCAAATGTATATAAAAAAACTGAAATACCTTATTTTACATAAGTATTCAGACCCTTTGCTGTGAGACACAAAATTGAGGTTGGTGCATCCTTTTTCTATTGATCATCCTTGATGTTTCTGCAACTTGATTGGAGTCCACCTGTGGTAAATTCATTTGATTGGACATGATTTGGAAAGGAGCACACCTGTCTATACAAGGTCCCACAGTTGACAGTGCATGTCAGAGCAAAAAGGGCCTTGGTCAGGAAGGTGACCAAGAACCAGAACTCTGACAGAGCTCTAGAGTTCCTCTGTGGAGATGGGAGAACCTTCCAGATGGACAACCATCTCTGCAGCCCTCCACCAATCAGGCCTTTATGGTAGACTTACGGAACGGAAGCCACACCGTTCCGTCAATCAGACGGAAGCCACTCCTCAGTAAGGATTGAACCAAGATTGAACTCTTTGGCCTGAATGCCAAGTGTCATGTCTGGAGGAAACCTGGCACCATCCCTACAGTGAAGCATGGTGGTGGCAATATCATGCTATGGGGATGTTTTTTTACAGCGTCAGGGACTGGGAGACTAGTCAGGATCGAGGCAAAGATGAACAGAGAAAAGTACAAAGAGATCCTTGATGAAAACCTGCTCCAGAGTGCTCAGGACCTCAGACTGGGGCAAAGGTTCACCTTCCAACAGGACAACGACCCTAAGCACACAGCCAAGACAACACAGGAGTGGCTTCGGGACAAGTCTCTGAATGTCCTTCAATGGCCCAGCCAGAGCCCGTACTTGAACCAGATCGATCATCTCTGGAGAGAGCTGAAAATAGCTGTGCAGCAATGCTCCCCATCCAACCTGACAGAGCTTAAGAGGATCTTTAGAGAAGACTGGGAGAAACTCCCCAATTACAGGTGTGCCAAGCTTGTAGCATCATACCCAAGAAGACTCGAGGCTGTAATCGCTGCCAAAGATGCTTGAACAAAGTACTGAGTAAAGGGTCTGAATACTTTTGTAATTGTGATTTCCGTTTTTTATTTGTAATAAATTAGCAAAAATGTTTTTGCTTTGTCATCATGGGGTATTGTGTGTAGATTGATGAGGGGAAAAAAACAATTTAATACATTTTAGAATAAGGCTGTAACATATCAAAATGTGGATAAAGTCAATGGATCTGAGTACTTTCCAAGGGTACTGTATACCATCCATGTCCTTCTTCAGCCATGACTCCGAGAAATAGGATATTACATTTCTTCAGGTCCCGTTGATAGTCTCGAACGGAGCTTGTCCAGATTGTTCTCCAGAGATTGTACGTTCATCAATAGAACGGAGGGTAAAAACGGTTTATGTACTAGCCAACGTCATTTCGTCAGGGTGCCCACACGTCGGCCCCTCATACTCAGCCGTTTTCTTTTCCGAGTCTCGGGGATTAGGGCCTAGTCCAGAGTAAGCAGTAACTCCACTTCTGACTTGTTGAAGTAGAAATCTTCATCCAAATTGAGGCTAGTGATGGCTGTTCTGATGTTCAGAAGCTATTTTTCGGTCATAGGAAAAGATGGCGGAAATATTATGTACAAAAGAAAACACACAAAACCACAGCATTGGTCAGGAGCTTGCTATCCATTGTCTCTTTTGTCATTGCTACTAACTGTAGCAATGTTCACCTAAACCAGAATTCAATCCAAGGAGAGTTGTCGACAAGTGCACTGCACTTGACTTTTAAAGGTAATTAATGCTTGAGCCGTCATTTGCAGCTTTACCGTAAAATGCCATATCCGCGAGGGTGAGGGAAATTGTATTTAATTGCGTTTGTCGACAACACGGCCTTTGATTGAATCCCGGCGCTAGTTATTTCACAAAAAGGCCCTGTGAAAAAAAGTGCAACTTTCTCACTTTCCATTCCAATTTCAATAAGGCTACCATGTTTCAGTCCACCCACCATTGTGCATTCTGACATCATCTGGGAGGGCCCACATGTTCACACTTAAATACGCTGTCATAGATTCACACTTGCTGGCAAAGACCTCCCTTCCCCTTCTATCCCAAGACCCCCAATGGGAAAGCTTTCACTGTCATTTCACAAGAGTTTAGAAGTGGTGAAGCGCCATATGAATAGTACGGGAACCATGAACCATCACAGAAGATTCCTCATTCACTTCATTGGGCCACATAATTGGGCTACACATGTAGCCTAGTCAATGTATTATGTTACTTTGTAACATTTATCTACAAACAGCATGGTTCACAAAGTGGAACTTAAATATATTGTCAGTCTATTATTGTTGTCATTCTGATGGACTTTTTACTGTTTCCTTTCCCTGTGCTCCTTTTCTCCTTCACTTCCTCCTCCGTTCTAAAGCAGTATCGCTATGAAGATGAGGACTCTCCGCCTGAGCACGGGTTCCCGCGGCTGACCAACGAGGTGCGCGCCCCTGAGCTGGTGCACGTGTCGGAGAAGAACCTCTCGGAGATTGAGAATGTGCATGGCTACGTGTCCCACTCCCATATCTCCCCGCTCAAGGTCAGCAAACGTCCTCTCCTACACCCCCAATCCAGTGAGCAAAACTGGCTGAAAATACCTAATTTCAACTGCACAAATTACATATTTTCAACCAGTGTTTTTCTCATTGGCGAGATCTCGCCAAACCACACCATGCATTACTGTCAACATGGTGGACTCCATGTTCCTCCCTAACGCGCGCTCTCTCTCTCTCTCTCTCTCTCTCTCTCTCTCTTTTGCCCCCTCAAGTTTCCTTTATTTTCTCTTGTTCTTTCTGTTTCTTTCTTACCATCTCTTTCTCTCATTCCTCTTAGCCATTCCTTCTCTGAATCTCTTGAGTCATTCAAAAGCCATTGTGATTCCTAGCCTGTCTTCAGTAAGCCTCTCATAAGTGCAGCTCAGTACCCTACTGCTTACACAAGAACATAGTCGTGGTCATTTTATTAGGCACCAAATGTAAGAAAATTGACAAACAGGGAGGGACTACCTGGACTTGTCCAATAAGAAATCTTTTAAATAATTGTCCATTAGGGACAGATCAAAATGTACTGGGGAGGGGTGGTCTAAAACTGTGGTCCCACATATGCTGAGCATTTGTTGGCTGCTTTTCCTTCACTCTGCGGTCCGACTCATCCCAAACCATTTTGGTTGAGGTCGGGTGATTGTGGAGGCCAGGTCATCTGATGCAGCACTCCATCACTCTCCTTCTTGGTAAAATAGCCCTTACACCGCCTGGAGGTGTGTTGGGTCATTGTCCTGTTGTGAAACAAATGATAGTCCCACTAAGCCCAAACCAGATGGGATGGGGTATCGCTGCAGAATGCTGTGGTAGCCATGCTGGTTAAGGGCGTATCCCCACACCATCACACCTCCTCCGCCATGCTTTACGGTGGGAACCACACATGCGGAGATCATCCGTTCACCCACACCGCATCTCACAAAGACACGGCGGTTGGAACCAAAAATCTCCAATTTGGACCAAAGGACAAATTTCCACTGGTCTAATATTCATTGCTTGTGTTTCTTGGCCCTAGCAAGTATTTTCTTCTTATTGGTGTCCTTTAGTAGTGGATTCTTTGCAGCAATTCGACCATGAAGGACTGATTCACACAGTCGCCTCTCAACAGTTGATGTTGAGATGTGTATGTTACTTGAATTCTGTGAAGTATTTATTTGGGCTGCAATTTCTGAGGCTGCTAACTCTAATGAACTTATCCTCCTCTGGGCCTTCCATTCCTGTGGTGGTCCTCATGAGAGCGCTTGATGGTTTTTGCGACTGCGCTTAAAGAGGTTCTTGAAAGGTTCTTGAAATTTTCCGTATTGACTGGGTCTTTTACCAAATAGGGCTATCATCTGTATTCCTACCCCTACCTTATCACAACACGACACACAACTCAAAAAATTCCACAAATGAACTTTTGAGAAGGCAGACCAGTTAATTGAAATGCGTTCCAGGTGACTACCTCATGAAGCTGGTTGAGAGAATGCCAAGAGTATGCAAAGAATCTCAAATATAAAATATAACACTTTTTTGGTTAATACATGATTCCAAGTGTTATTTCATAGTTTTGATGTCTTCACTATTATTCTACAATGTAGAAAATAGTAAAAATAAAGAAAAACCCTTGAATGAGTAGGTGTTCTAAAACTTTTGACCGGTAGTGTGTGTATATATATTTGTATTCTGATCCCTTGACATGTTCCACATTTTGTTACGTTACAGCCTTATTCTAAAATGTTTTTTTTTATTCCTCACCAATCTACACACACTACCCCATAATGACATCACAATACCCCATAATGACATCACAAGGGGGGCGGCAGGTAGCCTAGTGGTTAGAGCGTTGGACTTGTAACTGGAGGGTTGCAAGTTTGAATCCCTGAGCTGACAAGGAAAAAAATCTGTCGTTCTGCCCCTGAACAAGGCAGTTAATCCACTGTTCCCCGGGCACCGAAGATGTGGAAGTCGATTAAGGCAGCCCCCCGCACCTCTCTGATTCAGAGGGGTTGGGTTAAATGCAGAAGACACATTTCAGTTGAAGGCATTCGGTTGTACAACTGACTAATAATGGTGACTTTTTTGACAATACCCCATAATGACATCACAATACCCCATAATAAAAAAGCTAAAACAGTTTTTAGACATTTTTGCTAATTTATCCCAACAAAAAAACTGAAATATCACGTTTCCATAAGTATTCAGACCCTTTACTCAGTACTTTGTTGAAGCACCGTTAGCAGCGATCAAAGCATCGAGTCTTCTTGGGTGTGACGCTACAAACTTGGCACACTTGTATTTGGGGAGTTTCTTCAAATCAAATCAAATTGTATTTGTCACATGCGCCGAATACAACAGGTGTAGACCTTACAGTGAAATGCTTACTTACAAGCCCTTAACCAACAATGCAGTTTTAAGAAAATACCTAAAAAAAGTTAATAAAAAAAAGTATGAGGTAAGAATAACATTTAATGAAAGAGCAGCAGTAAATAACAGTAGCGGGGCTATATACAGGGGGTACCGGTACAGAGTCAATGTGCGGGGGCACCGGTGACGAGGTAATTGAGGTAATATGTACTTGTAGGTAGAGTTATTAAAGTGACTATTAAAGTGACTAGCTGTTCAGGAGTCGTATGGCTTGGGGGTAGAAGCTGTTTAGAATCCTCTTAGACCTAGACTTGGCACTCCGGTACCGCTTGCCATGCGGTAGCAGATAGAACAGTCTATGACTAGGGTGGCTGGAGTCTTTGACCATTTTTAGGGCCTTCCTCTGACGCCGCCTGGTGTAGAGATCCTGGATGGCAGGAAGTTTGGCCCCGGTGATGTACTGGGCCGCACGCACTACCCTCTGTAGTGCCTTGCGATTGGAGGCCGAGCAGTTGCCATTTCCAGGCAGTGATGCAACCCGTCAGGATGCTCTCGATGGTGCAGCTGTAAAACCTTTTGAGAATCTGAGGACCCATGCCAAATCTTTTCAGTCTCCTGAGGGGGAATAGGTTTTGTTATGCCCTCTTCACGACTGTCTTGGTGTGCTTGGACCATGTTAGTTTGTTGGTGATGGGGACGCCAAGAAACTTGAAGCTCTCAACCTGCTCCACTACAGCCCCGTTGATGAGAATGAGGGCATGCTCGGTCCTTCTTTTCCTGTAATCCACAATCATCTCCTTTGTCTTGATCACATTGAAGGAGAGATTGTTGTCCTTGCACCACACGGTCAGGTCTCTGACCTCCTCCCTATAGGCTGTCTCATCGTTGTCGGTGATCAGGCCTACCACTGTTGTGTCATCAGCAAACTTAATGATGGTGTTGGAGTCGTGCCTGGCCGTGCAGTCATGAGTGAACAGGGAGTATAGAAGGGGACTGAGCATGCACCCCTGAGGGGCCCCCGTGTTGATGATCAGCATGGCAGATGTGTTGTTACCTACCCTTACCACCTGGGGGCGGCCCGTCAGGAAGTCCAGGATCCAGTTGCAGTGGGAGGTGTTTAGTCCTAAAGGTCCTTAGCTTGGTGATGAGCTTTGAGGGCACTATGGTGTTGAACGCTGAGCTGTAGTCAATGAATAGCATTCTCACATAGGTGTTCCTTTTGTCCAGGTGTGAAAGGGCAGTGTGGGGTGCAATAGAGATTGCATCATCTGTGGATCTGTTGGTGAGGTATGCAAATTGGAGTGGGTCTATGGTTTCTGGGATAATGGTGTTGATGTGAGCCATGACCAGCCTTTCAAAGCATTTCATGGCTACGTGAGTGCTACGGGTCGGTAGTAATTTACCTGTTCTTGGGCACAGAACAGGTTACCTGTACTTGGGCACAGGGACTATGGTGGTCTGCTTGAACCATGTTGGTATTACATACTCAGACAGGGAGAGGTTCAAAATGTCAGTGAGGGCATTGAAGATGAAACGTGGCTGGGTCTTTCAGCATGACAATGATCCCAAACACACCGCCCGGGCAACGAAGGAGTGGCTTCGTAAGAAGCATTTCAAGGTCCTGGAGTGGCCTAGCCAGTCTCCAGATCTCAACCCCATAGAAAATCTTTGGAGGGAGTTGAAAGTCCGTGTTGCCCAGCGACAGCCCCAAAACATCACTGCTCTAGAGGAGATCTGCATGGAGGTGGAGGAATGGGCCAAAATACCAGCAACAGTGTGTAAAAACCTTGTGAAGACTTACAGAAAACGTTTGACCTCTGTCATTGCCAACAAAGGGTATATAACAAAGTATTGAGATAAACTTTTGTTATTGACCAAATACTTATTTTCCACCATAATTTGCAAATAAATAAATTAAAAATCCTACAATGTGATTTTCTGGATTTCTTTTTCTCATTTCGTCTGTCATAGTTGAAGTGTACCTATGATGAAAATTACAGGCCTCTCTCATCTTTTTAAGTTGGAGAACTTGCACAATTGGTGGCTGACTAAATACTTTTTTGCCCCACTGTATGTTCGGTCATAAGAGACAGTAGCAGCAACATTATGTACAAAACAGGTTACGAACAACGCTAAAAAACTAACAAAATAGCATGGTTGGTTAAGAGCCGATAAGACGGCAGCCATACCCTTCGGCGCCATCAGGCCATTCTTCTCTGAAGATACTCTCAAAATCCGTCAGGTTGGATGGGGGAGCGTTGCTGCACAGCTATTTTCAGGTCTCTCCAGAGATTTTCGATTGGGTTCAAGTCAGGGGTCTAGCTGGGCCACTCAAGGACATTCAGAGACTTGTCCCGAAGCCACTCTTGCGTTGTCTTTGCTGTGTGCTTAGGGTTGTTGTCCTGTTGGAAGGTGAACCTCCGCCCCAGTCTGTGGTCCTGAGCGCTCTGGAGCAGGTTTTCATCAATGATCTCTCTGTACTTTGCTCCGTTCATTTTTGCTTCGATCCTGACTAGTCTCCCAGTCCCTGCCGCTGAAACACATCCCCACAGCAGGATGCTGCCACCACCATGCTTCACCGTAGGGATGGTACCAGGTTTCCTCCGGACGTGACACTGTGCGTTCAGGCCAAAGAGTTCCATCTGGGTTTCATCAGACCAGAGTTCATCAGACCAATGTTGTTTCTCATGGTCTGAAAGTCTGTAGGTGCCTTTTGTCAACCTCCAAGCGGGCTGCCATGTGCCTTTTACTGAGGAGTGGCTTCCGTCTGGCCATTCTACCATAAAGGCCTGATTGGTGAAGTGCTGCAGAGATAGTTGTCCTTCTGAAAGGTTCTCCCATCTCCTCAGAGGAACTCTAGAGCTCTGTCAGAGTAACCATCGAGTTCTTGATCACCTCCCCTGACAAAGGCCCTTCTCCCCCGATTGCTCAGTTTGGCCGGGCGGCCAGCTCTAGGAAGAGTCTTGGTGGTTCCAAACTTCTTCCATTTAAGAATGATGGCCACTGTGTTCTTGGGGACTTTCAATGCTGCAGAAATGTTTGGTACCCTTTCCCAGATCTGTGCCTCGACACAATCCTGTGTCGGAGCTCTATTGACAATTCCTTCGACCTCATGGCTTGGTTTTTTGCTCTGACATGCACTGTCAACCGTGGGACCTTATATAGACAGGTGTGTGGCTTTCCAAATCATGTCCAATTAATTGAATTTACCACAGGTCCAATCAAGTTGTTGAAACATGATCAATGGAAACAGGGTGCACCTGAGCTCAATTTTGAGTCTCATAGCAAAGGGTCTGTATACTTATGTAAGTGGCATATTGTGTGTAGATTGCTGAGGAAAATGTTTTATTTAATCCATTTAGAATAAGGCTGAAACGTAACAGAATTTGAAAAAAGTCAAGGGGTCTGATTACTTTCCGAAGGCAGTGTGTGTGTGTGTGTGTGTGTGTGTGTGTGTGTGTGTGTATTTATTTATTTATTTATTTAAATATTAATTTCAATATTAATATCATACAGTGGACACCGAAGCCTATAGGCCTTTGCATGCAATGCCCTGATACATTTAGTGCTCAAATCTCAGATAGCTGAACCGTGAGGTGGACAATTATTGTTTTAGGAAAGAAGCCTACACATTGAAACACAAGGAATATACTATTTTAAGGACATGTAAATGCGTCTCATTTGGCCAACATCCATTGTTCATTGATGGCGCTGGCTACGCCAGGTTGAATCTGAAAGCGTATGGATGTCCATAACATTTCTGTCATGTTGTCCGGCGCCAAATCTTCCTAAATGACTCTCTGAAATGGCATATTGTTTTTATGAAGGTTGAGAGAATATTCACATTAAAATCTGTCGCGAATTGGACGGAAACCTAGCTACAGACACCCTAAAGACTGGCAAGTGCTCTAGTCCAGTGTCACTTTGATTATGCCTGCACATCATGGTTCACCAGCAGCCCCAAACGTCTTCAGAATTAGCTACCAGCCAAACAAGCTAGTAAGAATTGTACTTAAAATCCCCCCTCATACTGATCTGGAGGTTGAGCATGTTTTCGTCTATCACTGTAATGTGTCTGTATCTATGTAATTGTATATGTATTTATGTAACAAATAGGGAGCACAATGGAAATTAGGCTCTGACTTTATTGTGCAATCCCGGTCACTTAAAAAAAATATTTGTGTGCAGTGTATATGTATTTTTTTAACTGACAAATCAAATCATTCAATCCAGATTGTGCAGCGGCCAATTGATGAATGGAAAGCGACATCTGTTACAAAACACCAAAAAGTTGAATGACATTCGGATAGCCTTCGATACTGGGTAAGCCTAAGGTAGGGAGGGATGTATTTTCTGTTTGTCAAGATTGACATAGTCTATTTATTGTGGTGTTGAAAATGCAAACCATGATATTGAAATGCCCGAAGTCAGGAAATGCTTTGTTTATTGGTTGTGTGTGTGGTGCATTAGCACAGTAACCTGTTGGTGGGAAAATTTGTTGCATATGTTTTACATAATTAGAAAATCTGATTTTACCTTAGCAGATCATTGTCTGCAGCTGCTTCTGATCGTAGTGCAATGAAACAGGCAGGGAGAGTGAGCTCGTCCGTGGTGGTCGGGGAACCCTCAACCTTCTGACCCGTAGCTCTGCGTGGCATTGACTGTGCCACAAAAGCATGCTGAAGTGGCAAAGTCGATATATCCACGTTTATAAACACAGGGTCGCTACAGTTGTTGTTATTCATATTTTGAGTTCATCATATGAGGGGGTGAGGGTGTTCAATTTATTTTACAGTACAAGGGAGGGTCATGTGAAAATATGTTTTACTTTGGCAAGTGCATTTTTATTTGTCACACCTTGAGTTGGACCAGCCAGTAAATTTAAATCTGTCCCTTACATGCCCTAATGAACATGACCCATGCATAAAATTCCTGATCTGGATGGAAAACAATCAGTTTTTTATTTAAATGCGACACGGGCTGTTTCTGTGTTGGATGCATTAGACTATTTTGAGAAACTTTTCTACAGAAAGCTAATGATTGAATTACTTTTATAAGGAATTGAATACTGAATAATACTCTTTTATAATCATAAATAAAGGAGAACATTGCTTATATGTAAAAGAAGGTGAATAAATGTCTGACATGCTTGACTTCTTGGAGCAGGATTCACACATTCATCGATTAATGTTAAATAAAGTAATTGATAGTGTCGTTGATATGGCACTCAACCAATCAGAAATTATTAGGGAGATTACTTTGCAAGCCAAACTGTCTTGGATTTTACTGTCATTTGAATTCAGTTTCCTGACTGTAATAAAGTAAATGAACAGCAGGTGGTGCTGAGTGTTCAGTTTTAAATAAGCGTCATTAAAACAACAGTTGTTGCTCAGCACACACTGTAGGGTGAAGTTGCCCCTACGCTGGTCAGTTTATAATTTTCCCCCTTAATGGTTAAGGTTAGGATTGTGGGAGGAGAAGCTGATCTTTAAACTGTACATAGGGGAAACTACACCCCAGAGCTCAGAACACAATACGAGCCAGCTGGGGGCAATGTGGGACTAGAATGGGAATGAATGGAGAATGTGTACATAGTAACCAACACTGATTAGTACAGACAGCATTCACTATTTAATTTGATTGTTGTAAGTAGGCAGCCTTGTCTGAGAGAACGGCCCATAGGGCAGGAGCCTATGTCCTGTTTCTGTAGCATGAGGCAGCTTGATGTACAAGTACATCCCCTGGACAGGACGTTAATCTATAGCAGGGGCTATATTGTTGAGTGCCAAGATATTTGGATTTGTCTGTGATTTCATTGTAGTTCATTTAAAGTGTGATTTAAAAAAATGAAATGTTTTTTTTTGTAGGAAACTCTCATTGGCCGAATCTAGCTAGAGCCTTTATTTGTTTTTAATAAAACAAAGGAAAAGCAGCACAGAACTGATATTCATATTCCACTAATATGATTCACATTTATACTTTATTATCTAGATTAAGGTAGGGGAGAGTGGGGTAAATTGAGCCATTTATTACATTCAGCATCACTCCGTCATGGGAAATGTAGTATTCTTCCTAACAAAAAAACTACAGCTGAAGTCGGAAGTTTACATACACTTAGGTTGGAGTCATTAAAACTCCAATTTCTTGTTAACAAACTACAGTTTTGGCAAGTTGGTTAGGACACAAGTCATTTTTCCAACAATTGTTTATAGACAGATTATTTCACTTATAATTCACTGTATTACAATTCCAGTGGGTCAGTAGTTTACATACACTAAGTTGACTGTGCCTTTAAACAGCTTGGAAAATTACAGAAAATGATGTCATTGCTTTAGAAGCTTCTGACATCATTTGAGTCAATTGGAGGTGTACCTGTGGATGTATTTCAAGGCCTACCTTCAAACGCAGTGCCTCTTTGCTTGACATCATGGGAAAATCAAAAGAAATCAGCCAAAAAAATGTAGACCTCCACCAGTCTGGTTCATCCTTGGGAGCAATTTCCAAACGTTCATCTGTACAAACAATAGTACGCAAGTATAAACACCATGGGACCATGCAGCCGTCATACCGCTCAGGAAGGAGACGCGTTCTGTCTCCTAGAGATGAACGTACTTTGGTGCGAAAAGTGCAAATCAATCCCAGAACAACAGCAAAGGACCTTGTGAAGATGCTGGAGGAAACAGGTACAAGTATCTATATCCACAGTAAAATGAGTCCTATATCAACATAACCTGAAAGGCCGCTCAGCAAGGAAGAAACCACTGCTCCAAAACCGCCATAACAAAGCCAGACTACGGTTTGCAACTGCACATGGGGAGATCGTACTTTTTGGAGAAATGTCCTCTCGTCTGATTAAACAAAAATATAACTGTTTGGCCATAATGACCATCGTTATGTTTGGAGGAAAAAGGGGGAGGCTTGCAAGCTGAAGAACACCATCCCAACCGTGAAGCACGGGGGTGGCAGCATCATGTTGTGGGGGTGCTTTGTTGCAGGAGGGACTGGTGCACTTCACAAAATAGATGGCATCATGAGTCAGGAAAATTATGTGGATATATTGAAGCAACATCTCAAGACATCAGTCAGGAAGTCACAAATGGGTCTTCCAAATGGACAATGACCCCAAGCATACTTCCAAAGTTGTGGCAAAATGGCTTAAGGACAACAAAGTCAAGGTATTGGAGTGGCCATCACAAAGCCCTGACCTCAATCCTATAGAACATTTGTGGGGAGAACTGAAAAAGTGTGCGAGCAAGGAGGCCTACAAACCTGACTCAGTTACACCAGCTCTGTCAGGAGGAATTGGCCAAAATTCACCCAACTTATTGTGGGAAGCTTGTGGAAGGCTACCTGAACGCTTGACCCAAGTTAAACAATTTAAAGGCAATGCTACCAAATCCTAATTGAGTGTATGTAAAATGCTGACCCACTGGGAATGTGATGAAAGAAATAAAAGCTGAAACAAATAATTCTCTCTTCAATAATTCTGACATTTCACATTCTTAAAATAAAGCGGTGATCCTAACTGACCTAAGACAGGGATTTTTACTAGGATTAAATGTCAGGAATTGTGTAAAACTGAGGTTAAATGTATTTGGCTAAGGTGTATGTAAACTTCCGACTTCAGCTGTATTAGATGTTTGTCCTTCAGCCTGTTTGCATGCTTCTGTCAAAGGCACCAATTCCACCACCTGTGCTGATGTTCCTGCAGGTAACGTGCATGTCACTATCACATTGTCCATTTTAGTAACTGCCCATGCTCAGCCTTCCTCTCACTCCCATCCACAATGCTTGAACCATCTGTTTTATGAGATAAACTCAGGGTTTTCCAACAGATGACTCTTAGTAAACCCATCAGAGAGCTGATCCGAAACCAACTCACAACAGTCAAGTAATGTGGTGTCTGGAGGAAGCGTCAGAGTAGCTGGATTACATGGTGTGCCACGTTGTATGATGATGTTAGGAGCATCCAACACAGTCGACCACTTGTTCCAACGAGAACCCCCATACACAGATTCTAAACAGATGTTGAACTGAAAAACAACTATTTCCATTGATCGTAAATTCCCTCTTGACCTTTAGTTGTCTGCGTTGTGTATTTATCTTAGAATATTCTTACACTATGATCCTTTATTGACATCACTTGTTAAATCCACTTCAAGCCTTGAGACTTTATGAAAACATTCTATTTAATCAGGCAAATCAGTTAACAACAAATTCTTACTTACAATGACGGCCTACACTGGCCAAACCCGGACGACACTGGGCCAATTGTGCACCGCCCTATGGGACTACCAATCACGGCAGGGTGTCTGTAGTGACGCCTCAAGCACTGAGATGCAGTGTCTTAGACCACTGCGCCACTTGGGAGACAATTGACACAAGAATTGTGTATGTGTACCATTCAGAGGGTGAATGGGAAAGACAAAATATTTAAGTGCCTTTTAACGGGGTATGGTAGTAAGTGCCAGGCGCTCCGGTTTGTGTCAAGAACTGAAACTCTGCTGGATTTTTCACGTTCAACAGTTTCCTGCGTGTATCAAGAATGGTCCACCACCCAAAGGACATCCAGTTGACTTGACACTACTGTGGGAAACATTGGAGCCAAAGCAAAACTCAATGTTAGGCACGTGTTCTTAATATTTTGTACACTGTGAATTTTGTGTACTACTTTTGACTAGGGCACCAATTTCCAAACTGTGACACATAACTGAGAGGGATGAAAGATAAATCATGCATACTGTTGTGTTATTTGTGTATATGTGTATACATTTGCCTCAACAGTTACTGTCAAAAAGAAACTCAATATTTAAGTCTTGATTTTATTCAAGTTTCGTAACTTAGGGTTGCTGAAAATCTGCGGCGTTATTTGACCAATTTTTTTGCAAAGCTAGATCTATTTTATTGAAAATGACATGTGACATCCCAGTGTCCTTGTGAGAACAGAGTAATAACAGCTTAACAGCTATACTGACAGCAAAGAGAGAAAATGCTGCCCGTCTTAGCTCTACTCTGTTTTGACAGAAGATCTCAATACATGGCAACGACATATCAATGGACACAGCAGGTCTTGGATTCAACACAACACTGTAACACAAGTGGGCCCCGTAGCTGCTATGACAGTCGCATGGACTCTTTTGATTAGGGTAATATCAGACTATTTTTTTCAGACACTTTTTGTCATTCCCTGGAACTCACAGAACTCACAAGGAAAGATACGTTGCTATGGTAGTCTGTTCATTAAAATGAGACTTTGTAAAGGATGGAACTCTTTTAACCATCGAAAAGTGGTGGAATTCTGTGTGTTTTAACACATTGCATTGGAAACTCTAATTCTTATCTCCATTTTATTCAAAGCCAGCGACTGAGCCATGAGGTATAACTTGTACTCCCCTCCTACTTGTTTTCGTAGCATCGGGTGAGAGTACGACCTAACTTGGTAAATTTGCAGGTGAAAGATAACTTGCGCTCACCAGGCCTTTCACCTGGTTTGGCAGCACAGAAAGGTACAGTATTAGCATTTAGCAGTGCATAGGACACACCACCTTGGTTTGGGTGGGGTTTAGGGTTGTGGTCTAGAATTACTCTATTGACAGTTCTTTGGGAAATGATTACTTTGTAAACCAACATACAAATTAAAATTAGGACAACCACTACTGGTGCTAAAGCAACAGAAGGCAATGTTTACTAAGCATTTTTTAAACCCAATGTTTGTATCTGTTATCAGTGTTCAAGTTACAAAATCAAGAGAATGAAACAGTTGCAGGCTTTGGACATGGGCATATCTGGCCCCAAAGGGTGCTCTTCCTTATTGGCTCATATGCAGGAAGTAAGACTCTCTCACTTCCTCTCATCCTCATTCAAACCTAACATTGTTCTCCTGCATCCTCCTGTTTTTCTCTCTCTCTCTCTCTCTCTCTCTCTCTCTCTCTCTCTCTCTCTCTCTCTCTCTCTCTCTCTCTCTCTCTCTCTCTCTCTCTCTCTCTCTCTCTCTCTCTCTCTCTCTCTCTCTCTCTCTCTCTCTCTCTCTCTCTCTCTCTCTCTCTCTCTCGCCCTCTGTGGCGCATGCAGTATGACTGGGTATGACAGTATACTGTAAGTCCCAGAATAGCCTGCAGCTCTCTATCTTTATGTATTAATCGTCTCTCTTTTGTCTTCCAAACGAGTGATGTTGTCTTTCACATCTTACCTGCAGCCTGCACTGGTTACCCGTTTTGATCTTACATACCCGGGTGTGACTGCAGCAAACTACCTGGCAAGTTTTCTTTTTCCTTTTTATCGCTGGTGAAAGTTTTTTAATTTTTTTATTTTTTATTTCTTTCCTGTGCTTTTGAGGTCAGTTTTCCATTTCTGTGACCAAATGTTGATGAGCCACGCATGGAGTTCACTTGGCACTTTTCAAATGTTTTTCTTTGTACTTGAAAGGTAACATATTTCTGTGCGATTCCACTGGGTTTCTGGGCGGTTGAACACTGTGCGCCATAAATTACCTGAGGAATACCAAGTGTGTTTGTGGCAAATTTTCAATGTCACTCAAACGCAAGTTATTTTTTGTGCCACCAGTCATTCAGTTTGGGTGATCAGTGTTGCAAACAATCATTGTTTGTTGTGCGTAATACAATGACAGGCTTTTTTTCTTAACGCCAATGAATATGACTCATATCCACTCAGTGTCTTTGCTTATGCTTTGTTTTTTCGCTTACGCTCAAGACAAATTTTGGCACGTCCATCTCAGCGTGGAAAGTGGGATATTGTTATAGGAATGATCAAAAGGCTATTATGAAATGAAAATCTATAATTTGTCACCCTCAAACAAAGTTTTTGACAGTTCGATTAGCAAAAATTTGGATTACACCGATTTTAGCGCATTGATTCCATTAAATAACTGAGTAAGAAAACAGCAATATAAGTAATGTGGTTTTTCAATGGTACTTTCAAAGTACTGGGCACTATGAAAGAAAATGCTACCACACCTTAGTTGCTCAACGATTGTCAAGGGTGATTATAGCAGCCGACAACAGAGACATTAGGCTAGGGAGAGTTTGTCTGAGCAAGGCGTTATTATGGGAATGGACTGATTTGGAAAATATGTCTTCATCAATTCAATGCCGACACGTTATCGACATACTGTACAGTCTTTTTCCGTGGTAATATCTGCTTGTAAAAATGCATGAATCTTGCAGCAGCGATTAGCCCTCTGTCAATCAAGCAGTGTGAACTTTGAAAGCAATACGTTGGTTTAATGAATGCCCAGACGCAGTAGGTGACAGATGTTTGTCAGAGTAATCAGTCCAATTCGGAGAGCAGGCTCTTGCTGTGTGTGTGTCAATGGTTGGTAGGTAGGTAGCAGGCTCTTGCTGTGTGTGTGTCAATGGTTGGTAGGTAGGTTGCAGGCTCTTGCTGTGTGTGTGTCAATGGTTGGTAGGTAGGTAGCAGGCTCTTGCTGTGTGTGTGTCAATGGTTGGTAGGTAGCAGGCTCTTGCTGTGCGTGTGTCAATGGTTGGTAGGTAGGTAGCAGGCTCTTGCTGTGCGTGTGTCAATGGTTGGTAGGTAGGTAGCAGGCTCTTGCTGTGTGTGTGTCAATGGTTGGTAGGTAGGTAGCAGGCTCTTGCTGTGTGTGTGTCAATGGTTGGTAGGTAGGTAGCAGGCTCTTGCTGTGTGTGTGTCAATGGTTGGTAGGTAGGTAGCAGGCTCTTGCTGTGTGTGTGTCAATGGTTGGTAGGTAGGTAGCAGGCTCTTGCTGTGTGTGTGTCAATGGTTGGTAGGTAGGTTGCAGGCTCTTGCTGTGTGTGTGTCAATGGTTGGTAGGTAGGTAGCAGGCTCTTGCTGTGCGTGTGTCAATGGTTGGTAGGTAGGTAGCAGGCTCTTGCTGTGTGTGTGTCAATGGTAGGTAGGTAGGTAGCAGGCTCTTGCTGTGTGTGTGTCAATGGTAGGTAGGTAGGTAGCAGGCTCTTGCTGTGTGTGTGTCAATGGTAGGTAGGTAGGTAGCAGGCTCTTGCTGTGTGTGTGTCAATGGTTGGTAGGTAGGTAGCAGGCTCTTGCACGTGTGTGTCAATGGCTGGTAGGTAGGTAGCAGGCTCTTGCACGTGTGTGTCAATGGCTGGTAGGTAGGTAGCAGGCTCTTGCTGTGTGTGTGTCAATGGTTGGTAGGTAGGTAGCAGGCTCTTGCTGTGTGTGTGTCAATGGTTGGTAGGTAGGTAGCAGGCTCTTGCTGTGTGTGTGTCAATGGTTGGTAGGTAGGTTGCAGGCTCTTGCTGTGTGTGTGTCAATGGTTGGTAGGTAGGTAGCAGGCTCTTGCTGTGTGTGTGTCAATGGTTGGTAGGTAGGTAGCAGGCTCTTGCTGTGTGTGTGTCAATGGTTGGTAGGTAGGTTGCAGGCTCTTGCTGTGTGTGTGTCAATGGTAGGTAGGTAGGTAGCAGGCTCTTGCTGTGTGTGTGTCAATGGTAGGTAGGTAGGTAGCAGGCTCTTGCTGTGTGTGTGTCAATGGTTGGTAGGTAGGTAGCAGGCTCTTGCACGTGTGTGTCAATGGCTGGTAGGTAGGTAGCAGGCTCTTGCACGTGTGTGTCAATGGCTGGTAGGTAGGTAGCAGGCTCTTGCTGTGTGTGTGTCAATGGTTGGTAGGTAGGTAGCAGGCTCTTGCTGTGTGTGTGTCAATGGTTGGTAGGTAGGTAGCAGGCTCTTGTACGTGTGTGTCAATGGCTGGTAGGTAGGTAGCAGGCTCTTGCTGTGTGTGTGTCAATGGCTGGTAGGTAGGTAGCAGGCTCTTGCTGTGTGTGTGTCAATGGCTGGTAGGTAGGTAGCAGGCTCTTGCTGTGTGTGTGTCAATGGCTGGTAGGTAGGTAGCAGGCTCTTGCTGTGTGTGTGTCAATGGTTGGTAGGTAGGTAGCAGGCTCTTGTACGTGTGTGGATCCCCCAAGGGAAGAAACACACTCAGATTGGGTCTCCATCTTGACTCCCTGTTGTCATAATTACTCCACTGGCTTGTTATCCCCAGAATTGTAGGCCTTGATTGGCTCATGCGGTTTCTCTGATTGGCTATTAAACCACAGTTATTAGTCAATTCTCTTTATTTATATAGAAAGAGAGGGGGAGAGGGTGAGATGGATAGGGGGAGATGGGGGAGATGGATAGGGGGAGGAATATACACTGAGTGTACAAAACATTTCGGTGACACAGACTGAAATCGGTGTAGATCAAGCGTTGGACAACTCTACACATTTTTCCAAGGGGCGGAGAGAAGATTTAAAAAAAAATTGTGCAGTTATACAGCTAATTTCCTGCAATTCTACACGTTGCCATAGGCTGGAGGCAAATGTTCAGTTTTTAATATGGTACCTGATGATCAATGCCCCACCCCGGTCGGTAATTCAACAATGCTCACTACACGTTTAGATAGCTGGCCGCTATACTAACTTACCAATCTAAAAATGAACTAATTGAGTGACTGCTTATGCACAACCAAATTTCTAAATTGCACCTTATGTATTCTATTATAAGTTGGGATTGAGTTTCTAAAACAAAATCTATATACACTACCGTTCAAAAGTTTGGGGTCACTTAGGAATGTCCTTGTTTTTTAAAGAAAGGCACATTTGTTGTCCATTAAAACAACATAAAATTGATCAGAAATACAGTGTAGACATTGTTAATGTTGTAAATGACTATTGTAGCTGGAAACGGCAGATTTGTTTTATAGAATATCTACATAGGCGTACAGAGGCCCATTATCAGCAACCATCAATCCTGTGTTCTAATGGCACATTGTGTTAGCTAATCCAAGGTTATCATCTTAAAAGGTGTATTGATCATTAGAAAACCCTTTTGCAATTATGTTAGCACAGCTGAAAACTGTTGTTCTGGTTAAAGAAGCAATAAAACTGACCTTCTTTAGACTAGTTGAGTATCTGGAGCATCAGCATTTGTGTGTTCGATTACAGGCTCAAAAAGGACAGAAACAAATAACTTTCTTCTGAAACTCGTCTCTTCTTGTTCTGAGAAATGAAGGCTATTCCATGCAAGAAATTGCCAATAAACTGAAGATCTCATACAACGCTGTACACTACTCCCCTTCACAGAACAACTGGCTCTAACCAGAATAGAAAGAGGAGTGGGAGGCCCCGGTGCACAACTCACAAGTCCTCAACTGGCAGCGTCATTAAATAGTACCCGCAAAACACCAGTCTCAACGCCAACAGTGAAGAGGCGACTCCGGGATGCTGGGATCTTTTGCCCATCTTAATCTTTTATTTTTATTGGCCAGTCTGAGATATGTTTTTTTCTTTGCAACTCTGCCTAGAAGACCAGCATCCCGGAGTCGCCTCTTCACTGTTGACGTTGAGACTGGTGTTTTGACAGTTGTATTGCTTCTTTAATCAGAACATAACATAATTGCAAAATGGTTTTCTAATGATCAATTAGCCTTTTAAAATAATAAACTTGGATTAGCTAACACAACGTGCCATTCGAACACAGGAGTGCTGGTAGCTGATAATGGGCCTCTGTACGCCTATGTAGATATTCCATTAAATCTGCCGTTTCCAGCAACAAAAAGTCCTTTACAACATTAACAATGTCTACACTGTATTTCTGATCAATTTGATGTTATTTTAATGGACAAAAAAAATGTGCTTTTCTTTCCAAAACTATCAGGTATGAAGGTAAGACCCAGATGCAGACCACATCGAATAAACAATAGTTTAATATCCCAACAGGAGCAGGCAATAGACAGGTCAAGGCAGGCAGGGGTCAGTAAACCAGAGGTGGGGCAACGGTACCGGGTGGCAGGCAGGCTCTGGGTCAGGGTAAGGCAGAGGTCGGTAATCCAGAGGGGGGCAAAGGTACAGGTCGGCAGGCAGGCTCAGGGGCAGGCAGAGTGCTCAGGCAGGCGGGTTCGGAGTCAGGACAGGCAAGGGTCAAAACCAGGAGGGCGAGAAAAGAGAAACTGGAAAAGGCAGGAGCTGAGACACTAAACGCTGGTAGGCTTGGACAAATGACACACTGGCAAAAGACAAACAGAGAACACAGGTCTAAATACACAGGGGATAATGGGGAAGATGGGCGACACCTGGAGGGGGGTGGAGACATTCACAAAGACAGGTGAAACAGATCAGAGTGTGACAAAAACAAGTACATTTCAATATGTACAGTGGGGCAAAAAAGTATTTAGTCAGCCACCAATTGTGCAAGTTCTCTCACTTAAAAAGATGAGAGAGGCCTGTAATTTTCATCATAGGTACACTTCAACTATGACAGACGAAATGAGAAGAAAAAAAATCCAGAAAATCACATTGTAGGATTTTTTATGAATTTATTTGCAAATTATGGTGGAAAATAAGTATTTGGTCAATAACAAAAGTTTATCTCAATACTTTGTTATATACCCTTTGTTGGCGTTTTCTGTAAGTCTTCACAAGGTTTTCACACACTGTTGCTGGTATTTTGGCCCATTCCTTCATGCAGATCTCCTCTAGAGCAGTGATGTTTTGGGGCTGTCACTGGGCAACACGGACTTTCAACTCCCTCCAAAGATTTTCTATGGGGTTGAGATCTGGAGACTGGCTAGGCCACTCCAGGACCTTGAAATGCCCGGGCGGTGTGTTTGGGATCATTGTCATGCTGAAAGACCCAGCCACGTTTCATCTTCAATGCCCTTGCTGATGGAAGGAGGTTTTCACTCAAAATCTCACGATACATGGCCCCATTCATTCTTTCCTTTTTACACGGATCAGTCGTCCTGGTCCCATAGCAGAAAAACAGCCCCAAAGCCCCCATGCTTCACAGTAGGTATGGTGTTCTTTGGATGCAACTCAGCATTCTTTGTCCTCCAAACACGACGAGTTGAGTTTTTACCAAAAAGTTCTATTTTGGTTTCATCTGACCATATGACATTCTCCCAATCCTCATCTGGATCATCCAAATGCTCTCTAGCAAACTTCAGACGGGCCTGAACATGTACTGGCTTAAGCAGGGGGACACGTCTGGCACTGCAGGATTTGAGTCCCTGGCGGCGTAGTGTGTTACTGATGGTAGGCTTTGTTACTTTGGTCCCAGCTCTCTGCAGGTCATTCACTAGGTCCCCCCGTGTGGTTCTGGGATTTTTGCTCACCGTTCTTGTGATCATTTTGACCCCACGGGGTGAGATCTTGCGTGGAGCCCCAGATCGAGGAAGATTATCAGTGGTCTTGTATGTCTTCCATTTCCTAATAATTGCTCCCACAGTTGATTTCTTCAAACCAAGCTGCTTACCTATTGCAGATTCAGTCTTCCCAACCTGGTGCAGGTCTACAATGTTGTTCCTGGTGTCCTTTGACAGCTCTTTGGTCTTGGCCATAGTGGAGTTTGGAGTGACTGTTTGAGGTTGTGGACAGGTGTCTTTTATACTGATAACAAGTTCAAACAGGTGCCATTAATACAGGTAATGAGTGGAGGACAGAGGAGCCTCTTAAAGAAGAAGTTACAGGTCTGTGAGAGCCAGAAATCTTGCTTGTTTGTATGTGACCAAATACTTATTTTCCACCATAATTTGCAAATAAATTCATAAAAATCCTACAATGTGATTTTCTGGATTTTTTCCTCATTTTGTCTGTCATAGTTGAAGTGTACCTATGATGAAAATTACAGGCCTCTCTCATCTTTTTAAGTGAGAGAACTTGCACAATTGGTGGCTGACTAAATACTTTTTTGCCCCACTGTATATGGACCACAAGTGTATTGTTGAGGCCAGGTCATCTGATGCAGCACTCCATCACTCTCCTTATTGGTCTTCGTCAAATAGCCCTTACACAGCCCGGAGGTGTGTTTTGGGTCTTTGTCCTGTTGAAAAACAAATGATAGCCTCACTAAGCGCAAACCAGATGGGATGGCGTATCGCTGCAGAATGCTGTGGTAGCCATGCTGGTTAAGTGTGCCTTGAATTGTAAATAAATCACAGACAGTGTCACCAGCAAAGCACCATCACACCTCCTCCTCCATGCTTCATATTGGGAACCACACATACAGAGATCATCTGTTCACCTACTCTGCTTTTCACAAAGACACGGTGGTTGGAACCAAAAATCTAAAATTTGGACTCATCAGACTGAAGGATAGATTTCCTGTATTCCACCCCTACCTTGTCGCCTACACAACTGATTGGCTCCAAGGCCTTAAGAAGGAAATAAATTCCACAAATTCACTTTTAACAAGGCACACCTGTTAATTGAAATGCATTGCAGGTGATTACCTCATGAAGCTGGTTGAGAGAATGCTAAGAGTGTGCAAAGCTGTCATTGGTCCGCGAACCTACAACAGGGGTGGCTCGGGGAGGAAACAGGTTAAAGAAGGACATGGATTGTGTATCTGTGCCATTCAGAGGGTGAATGGGCAAGACCAAAGATTTAAGTGCCTTTGAACGGGGTACGGTAGCAGGTACCAGGCACACCGGTTTGGGTCAAGAACTGCAACGCTGCTGGGTTTTTCACGTTCAACAGTTTCCCGTGTGTATCAAGAAAGGTCCACCACCCAAAGGACATTATGCCAACTTGGCACAACTGTGGGAAGCATTAGAGTCAACATGGCCCAGCTCCCCGTGGAACGCTTTTGACACCTTGTAGAGTCCATGACCTGATGAATTGAGGCTGTTCTGAGGGTAAAAGGGGGTTCAAGTCAATATTACGAAGGTGTTCCTAATGTTTTCTACACTCAGTGTTGATATGAAGGCAAATGCAGGGTTTGAACCCATGTCACAAGGGGCGGAGTCAGCAGTGCTACGATTAGACCGACACAAGTTGTGGAGTTTTGATGGCATCGTAGTTGCCCACCATGGCACCTCAGAGCATAGAGTTGCACTTATAGACATTGTTAGTATTTTTTAACTGTATAAAGAAATATTCCATATACTTAATGCCAGCATACCGTCATGCGTATATACATTTACGCATGGGTGGCCCCGGGAACCGAACCCACAACCCTGGTGGTACAAGCACCATGCTCTATCATCTGAGCCATACAGGACCACAAGTGTATTACATTGTACCACAGAAGGTCCTCTGAAGTATTACCATCAGCAAGGGTTAACAGCATCAAGTAGATATCGAGGCTTCTATTAGTCATTGCAAATCCTGATGGAGGACTTTTCATTTTGTCATTAACATACTAATTTCTTTCTCCTCAGATTGGTTTAAATACAACCATAGTTCTTATCGTTGAAGTGAAGGCTTAATGAATTGGCTGAGTGGGGTATTTGGAAATGAACTCATTAATATATTCTGAGTCTTTTGAGGGGTCTTAAACATCATGGTGAACATTCCCAGGCTATGTCTCAAAATGGCATCCTATTCCATATACAGTGCACTACTTTTGACCAAGTATCATAGGGCTCTGGTCAAAAGTAGTGCACTATGTAGGGAAAAGGGTGCCATTATGGGACGCAAGCCAAGGGCACATGTGTATTCTGGACACATACAGTAAACAACCTGAAGGGAGGTGAGAGGTGTTTGGCTTCCACATCTTGCCACAGTAAAAATAGATGCACCAATGGTTTACCCTTGAGATGTGTGCCAATGATGTATTTGCCTTACTGTTATACTGTATGTGGCATGATGCACAATTTGAAGGATTTTTTTAATAATTGAGTGATCTGAAACCTTTTTATGGGAGGTTTAACAACAATTGATTTGTGTACAAATCACATTTAATATGAAATGTCAATGTGTTATTGATCTCATGACAAGTACTCACAATGGTCAAATTCCAACAGCCTGAGAAATGCTCATATGCGCTAAATCAGAAAACAGACAGTATTTAGTTTTCAGATTTTCTGATTTTCAAGCCTTCAGAAAGTATTTATACCCCTTGACCTATTCCACATGTAGTTGTGTTGCAGCCTGAATTCAACATGGGTTAAATATATGTTTTCTTTATCACACATCTACACACAATACCCCGTAATGACAAAGTGAAAACATTTTTAGAAATATTAGCATTTATTGAAAATGAAATACAGAAAATACTCCTTTGTCAGCACCTTTGTCAGCGATTACAACAGTGAGTCTTTCGAGGTAAGTCTCTAAGAGCTTAACACACATGGATTGTACAATATTTGCACTTTATTCTTTATAAAATTCTTCAAGCTATGTCAAGTTGATTGTTGATCATTGCTAGACAGACATTTTCAAGTCTTGCCATAGATTTTCAAGCCGATTTAAGTCAAAACTGTAACTAGGCCACTCAGTAAGTTTTAGGTTATTGTCCTGTGAATTTGTCTCTGGGTCTGTTGGAAAGCAGACTGAACCAGGTTTTCCTCTAGGATTATGCCTGTGCTTAGCTCTAAGCATGTTTCACTGGCGGTCCCGTTCTGTCAGCTTGTGTGGCCTACCACTTCGTGGCTTAGCCGTTGTTGCTCCTAGACGTTTCCACTTCACAATAACAGCACTTACAGTTGGACGGGCAGCTCTAGCAGAGCAGAAATTTGACGAACTGACTTGTTGGAAAGGTGGCATCCTATGATGGTGCCATGTTGAAAGTCACTGAGCTCCTCAGTATGGGCCATTCTACTGCCAATGTTTGTCTATGGAGATTGCATGGCTGTGTGCTCGATTTAATACACCTGTCACCAGCAGGTGTGGCTGAAATAGATGAATCCACTCATTTGAAGGGTATCCACATACTTTTGGCCATGTAGTAATTACTTTAGTGCCTTTTTGCAAACAGGATGAATGTTTTTAATTTTTTTTATACTGTACAGGCTTCCTTCTTTTCACTCTGTCATTTAGGTTAGTATTGTGGAGTAACTACAATGTTGTTGATATATTCTCAGTTTTCTCCTATCACAGCCATTTTCACTGTTTTATGGTCACCGTTGGCCTCATGGTGAAATCCCTGAGCGGTTTCCTTCCTCTCTGGCAACTGAGTTATAAAGGACACCTGTATCTTTGTAGTGACTGGGCGTATTGATACACCATCCAAAGTATTTCATATATTCACCATGCTCACAGAGATATTCAATATGTTTACGCATCTACCTATAGGTGCCCTTCTTTGCGAGGCTTTGAAAAACCTCACTGGTCTTTGTGGTTGAATCTGTGTTCATAATTCACTGCTCGACTGAGGGAGCTTAGAGAATTATATGTGTGGGGTACAGAGATGAGGTAGTCATTCAAAAAATTCATGTTAACCACTATTATTGCACACAGAGTGAGTCCATGCAACTTATTAAGCAAATATTTTCCTCCTGAACTTATTTAGGCTTGCCATAACAAAGGGGTTGAATACTGATTGACTCAAGACATTTCAGCTTTTAGTTTTTTATTAATGTGTAAACATTTCTAACAAGATAAATCCCACTTTGACATTATTGGGTATTGTGTTTAGGCCAGTGACACAACATCTCAATTTAATCCATTTTATATTCAGGCTGGAACAACAAATGTGGAACAAGTCAAGGGGTGTGAATACCTTCTGAAGACGCTGTACATGCAAGTATGACATATTTGTTAGCTTTAAGTGACGTGTTAAAGAGACATGATCAATATACAGTATGTTGCATGGCAGACATTATATATTGTCCATTTCATTTAAGTTAGCATTTTCATTAGACAATTATTCACGGTAACTACACAAGTTTCAATCTAGGACCTAAAAGGGATCTTCGGCTGTCACCATAGGAGAACACTTTGAAAAACACTTTTTTTGATTCCAGGTAGAACTGTTTTGGGTTCCATGCAGAACCTTTTCCACTGAGGGTTCCAAAAAGTGGACCCAAAAAGTGTTCTACCCGGAACCAAATAGGGTTCTTCTATGGGACAGCGTAGGAACCCCTTTGGAACTCTTTTTTTCTAAGAGTAAATCTATCTAAACACTACATGCTCACAGGGTCACCTTCACCAAACACAGCACAGGAGGGGTACACGGGGATTAATATTCCCCCAAGTCCTTCTTTTAGTTGCTTTAAATGGGGGCATCTGTCTGACGTCTTTGGTATCATCTGATAGAGATTCTTTGAAAAGTGTTTGTCTACTCCTTTTTGCCAACAGATTTGTTATCAAAGTAGCATCTGTTTCAATCAAGTAAAGCCCAGGCATTATGTGTTCTCTGTCAGGCTTGAAAGAGAACATTTGTCTCATCCAGACTTGTTGACTCAAGACTGTGTAAGAAATGGGAGAAACTCTTGAGCTCACTAATGTCTACAAATCTAAAGGAATATTTTTTCTGTGAGCGAGTTTGGCAATTGTATTGCTAATGCAACGCTCAGGAGACCTCTTGGAAGCGTTCTCTAATCCCTCTACACAGCTTCAACATCATGTCACATCATGTCACTGTATTCTAATTACAAAGCTGAAAACGTAAGCCGCTACTGTTCAATTCATCAAATAGTGATATTAGTGATAAGCACATTTTGCTGAGAAGCTTTAGTTGTTTTAACATGTTACAATTACATTTGTGTTAAAATAAAATATATCATTGTGCAATTATTGTATTTCCAACACATTTTTAACATGTATATTTCCGGTAGGGATGCGCTGTGATTGTATTGATGTGGAAATTAAATACAGTTTCTTCATACCTGGAAATCTGTCGGTGCTCCAGTATCAGACTGTAAACAATAGATGTCATTCCACAGCTGTTGCTTAGTAACAGTTGGAACCAAGCCAGAGTATTTTGATAATCAGATCGGAGGTTCTCTCTATCTCTGACCTTGTTACCAGTCTGTCACTAAATGTATCTGTGGCCACATTGAACACGAGCTATTGCTTCTATGCCTACAGGGAGGGCCTTGATATACTGTAGCATTTTCCCGGATGGATGGATAAGGTCGTTGCTGTAGAAAAGTAAAGTATTCCTAATCAACCCCGCAAGAAAAAAAACGTCCTCTTGAGGTGAACTGTGCAAACACAGCTTTGGTGATGTAGTTCTCGCTAAATCAGAAGTTCCTGATGATAATTACTGTGTATGCCTTTTGTGTATGATTGACAGTTTTGAAGATTCACTGGTTGCATTCCAATTTGCACCCTATTCCCTATATAGTGCACTACTTTTGACCAGAGCCCATAGGTAAAAAGTAGTGCACTTTAAAGGGAATACGGTGCCATTTAGGACAGAACTGTTCAGCCTCCTTGCTCTGTACAACAGGTTAGGAAGCGGGAACGGAAAATGTCATCTCGCCATCGCCAGCCATTTTGCCCTTACACAGGATGCTCTTATCAATCTGCCTTATTATCTGGATGCTCTTCTGTCTCCTGATTTGCACGTGCGTCTCTGAGCGCTAGAATGACATTATCTCCCGGGAAACACCTGTATAATTGGAGAATTCATCCAGCGCCATCAATGGCTCCGTTTTATTCAATGTAATGAATGTCAGAGGAGGACCATAGAGGAGACAAGGTACTCCAAAATCATAATTATCCCTGGCATGAATAGTTGTGTTATACTTTAGTCTGTATTTTTGGTTTTATAATAGTTTCCGGCAGTTGATGGATACATGCAGGTGTGCATTGACTGCATGGTTCAATGACAGTGGGACTGCAAATTGTTTTGGATTGCCCCTACCCCTATGGGAGTGTTTTGCTCTCCCACCACAGAGGCACTGTTTAGGCAAAATGTTTAGAATTACAGGAAATTATCTTTAAAACTGCAATATTTATAGCAAAAGATTAGCTATTAAACTGCACATTTTTCTCGCTGACCAATGGTCAAATGTGTAGAATTGCGGAAATGGGCTCGCAAAACTGTGGTACGCCACTGGCAGATCAGCACCACAGTAAGCGACCCTGACCTTTAATTTAATGCCCCCTTGCTTTTCCACCCCTTCAAAGTAGATTTCACCCAGAAACATCCACTGTGTACTGGGGTACTGGAGAATTGGAGAATTTCTCTCCCAGTCTGAAGCCCTTACACAAGAAGGGATATGCCAAAATTGATTTGCTATTAGATGGTAAGTACTTGGCCTCGGTAGCGATGGGGAGCACTCCTGTAAGTGGTCAATTTTCTGTGCTTTACCAGTACTCACTCAAAATACCTTTTGATTTACCTCTGATGGAAAATCCATTGGTGGACAGCATATACACTATACAGTGCCTTCGGAAAGTATTCAGACTCCTTGACTTTTACCAAATATTGCTACATTACAGCCTTATTCTAAAATGGATTAAATAAACAAAAAATCCTCATCCATTTACACACAATACATAAATACCTTATTTACATACAGTACAGTACTAGTCAAAAGTTTTAGAACACCTACTCATTCCAGGGTTTTCTATATTGTTACAATTTTATACATTGTGGAATATCTATGAAATAACACTCATGGAATCATGTAGTAACCAAAAAAGTGTTAAACAAATACAAATATATTTTATATTTGAGATTCTTCAAAGTAGCCAACCTTTGCCTTGATGACAGCTTTGCACACTCTTGGCATTCTCTCAACCAGCTTCATGAGATAGTGACCTGGAATGCATTTCAATTAACAGCCAATCAGTTCTCTTGTAACAAGGAAAGGGTGGTATACAGAAGATAGCCCTATTTAGTAAAAGACCAAGTCCATATTATGGCAAGAACAGCTCAAATAAGCAAAGAGAAACGACAGTCCATCATTACTTTAAGACATGAAGCTCAGTCAATCTGGAACATTTCAAGAACTTTGAAAGTTTATTTAAGTGCAGTCGCAAAAAAACATCAAGCGCTGTGATAAAACTGGCTCTCATGAGGACCACCACACTAAAGAAAGACCCAGAGTTGCCTGTGCTGCAGCGGATCAGTTCATTAGAGTTACCAGCCTCAGAAATTGCAGCCCAAATAAATGCTTCACAGAGTTCTAATAACAGACACATCTCAACATCAAGTGTTCAGGAGACTGCTTGAATCAGGCCTTCATGGTCAAATTGCTGCAAAGGAACCACTACTAAAGGACACCAGTAAGAAGAAGAGACTTGCTTTGGCCAAGAAACACAAGCCATGGACATTAGACCGGTGGAAATCTGTCTGATAAGTCCAAATTTGAGATTTTTGGTTCCAACCGCCGTGTCTTTGTGAGACGCAGAGTAGGTGAACGGATGATCTCCGCATGTGTGGTTGCCACCGTCATGCATGGAGGAGGTTGTGTGATGGTTCTTTGCTGGTGACACTGTCTGTGATTTATTTAGAATTGAAGGCACACTTAATAACCAGCATGGCTACCACAGCAAATCAAGAAAAACCCTTATTTAACTAGTTAAGTACAAATTCTTATTTACAATGACAGCCTACCCAGGACAAACCCAAATGGGACTCCCAATCACAGCCAAATGTGATACAGCCTGGATTCAAACCGGGGACTGTAGTGATGCCTCTTGCACTGAGATGCAGTGCCTTAGAACGCTGTGCCACTCGGGAGCCTGAGTAGGTGTGTCCAAACTTTTGACTGGTACTGTAAAGTATTCAGACCCTTTGCTATGAGACTCGAAATTGAGTTCGGACTTGAACCCGATCGAACTAAATACAGCTGTGCAGCAATGCTCCCCATCCAACTTGACAGAGCTTGAGAGGATCTGCAGAGAAGAATGGGAGAAACTCTGCAAACACACGTGTGTTAAGCTTGTAGCGTCATATCCAAAAAGTCTCAATGCTGTAATTATTGCCTAAGTGCTTCAACATAGTACTGAGTAAAGGGTCTGAATACTTATGTAAATGTAATATTTCAACAACAAAAAAAACATTTTGCTTTGTCATTATGGGGTATTGTGTGTGTAGATTGATGTGGGAATAGATTTTTAAAATCCATTTTAGATTAAGAGATGATTTTGGAATGAGACGTTTGTGTCCACAAACCTTTGGTCATGTAGTGTATGTGCGTAAGTAATGAAAAGTAAGCCTTCAATATTGTATGGGTCCTCCTATGTTGTTATGAGAGAAAGTCTTCCAGTTAGGTTATCTCCTGGTGTCCTGTTCTTTCTGCTACAGCTCTTAATATAGGGGAAAATGTCCATTTGTTTTAATGTTTAGTTTTGCCGTCCCTCAAATGTTGTGTGCCCTCACTATTAACCAGAGAGTTTAGCTAAATGCCTGGCAAGAGATTTTGTGATAATTGTATGTAAATATGTGAGATATATGTATAGCTGGAGAGCTACAAAGAGTCCCAAATGAGGCTTTAGAGAGCAGGGATGTCAAACTCTATTCCTGGAGTGCCGTGTGTCTGCTGGGTTTCGCTGCTCCCTTGTACTTGATTATTCAACTCGAAGTCCAATGTCCATAACTTTGTAGATATAATCTTCCCATGTAATACTTCAAATAATTCTAATACTTTCCAGGTTATTTTCCCGTTAATAAGGCACTGCAAAAGTAGACAGAATTGTAAGTGTTTTTGATACACTTTTTTATTCATGTACTTTTACAGTAATTCTATTTAATCACGTGTCAATTGTGTATTTATTTATGCCCTTCCCCCTTACTCTAGTAAAGGCAGGCGCTGATGTGTGTGTGTGTGTGTGTGTGTTTGTGTGTGCACTAACCAACAAGTCAAGGTCATCAGCCGGGTCTATATATTTTTTTCACTTCAATCAATAGGCAGCCCTGCAAGTTTGACAGCCTCAGTGTGTGAACCGTGGAGTGAGTGTACGCATATTTATGATTGTTGTTTATTGTGTGTGTGTGCAGGGGCTCAGACAGTTTTTTTTGTTGCCGTAGGGCAAGCCTGGTGTGAGTTTTTACCTCCACGTGAGTTGGTAGAATGGAGTTTTTCTCCCTCTTTTAAATCCTGAGTTGCGTCTGTATGTGTGCGTGTGCATTCGGAGGGGTGGGATAAAGTGGATGTCGAATTTCCACTGGACCTTGTGTACAATTGGACATAAGGTAATCTTCATCTGTCCTGTGCCTGCGGATGCAGGATGGCGTGAGAGGATGCCGGTTTGACCTGTTGTGTAATGTGCCTCACTCTGCTGGTACATCTAATCTCTAGTTTAAGAAAGACCAAGCTACTTCTGAGTATGAGTGACAGCTTGAACAGGATTTCTATTACACACAAGTGTTAGTTGATGACTCCAGGGACATTACCTCTGTGAACCCATCTCTCTGCAACTGCGTCATGTAACACTTGTACGTACACCCAAGCTTTACCACTGTCTGTAACCCTTTCCTGCAGTCAAATGACTAGTGGCCTCATGGGTGGAATGTTATTAATTCTTTAATTATGAAAAATATTAATAAACATTAAAAAAACAGCCATAAATCTGGTGTTTCTATGTAAAATATGTATATTTTTTTTATATTTCAGTCTTCTGTGATGTATATAAAGTGTAATAATGGTTTGAAAACTTACAATTGTGTGTGAGGTACAGTATATACTTTGGTTTCAAAGTAGATCTGTTTAAGACTACAAAGAATCCTTGATTTAGCCCACTGCGGTGAAAGGTTCAAAGGCATGGTTCATCCAATCTACATGGTTTTTGGGGAAGTTGCAGCTTGTAGTTCGCTTTGCTGACATTGGGACATTAGATTACATCACAGGTGGCTGGTGGCACCTTAATTGTGGAGGACAGACTCATAGTAATGGCTGGAGCCGAATAAATGCAATGGTATTGAACACATCAAATACGTGGTTTCCATGTGTTTGATACCATTCCATTCACTCCATGTCAGACGTTGTAATGGCCCGTCTTCCCTTCAGCAACATACGTTTTTTGTGGACGATGCTAAATCATGCTGACTACTAAAAGTAAATGATGGATTATTGTGGATGCTGCTGTCACTGCTGGCCTACAAATCAACTCAAGGTAAGATTAATTGTGTGTCCAACTAATCACCCCAAACAACTCCAAAACAACTAAAAAGTACTCCAAACGGGTACCCAAAATAGAATAAAAAAATGTGCGTAAGATTCTATTTGTTTCAATATGGTTTTATAATAGAGCCTTGTCAGACATGTTATACAGTGCCTTCAGAAAGTATTCATACCACTTGACTTATTCCACATTTAGTTGTTACAGCCTGAATTCAAAATGAATAATACTTTTTTTTAAATCTCACCCATCTACACACAATACCCCACAATGACAAGTGAAAACATGTTTTTAGAAATTGCTGGAAATGTATTGTAAACATAATACAGAAATATCTAATTTACAAAAGTATTCACGCCCCTGAGCCAATACACAGTAGAATCACCTTTGGCAGCAGTTAGGGTCTTTCGGGTAAGTCTCTAAGAACTTTTCACACCTAGATTGTACAATATTTCAATTATTATTTTTGTAATTCTTCAAGCTCTGAAGACGATTTAAGTCAAAACTGTAACTAGGCCACTGAGGAACATTCAATGTTGTCTTGCAAGCTCCAGTTAATATTTTGCCTTGTGTTTAAGGTTATTGTCCTGCTGAAAGGTGAATTTGTCTCCCAGTGTCTGGTGGAAAGCAGACTGAACCAGGTTTTCCTCTGGGATTTTACCTGTGCCTGTGGTTGAAACTGTTTGAAATTCAATGTGTATAGGCCAGTGACACAAAATCTCAATTTAATCAATTTTAAATTCAGGCTGTAGCACAACAAAATGTGGAATAAGTCAAGGGGTGTGAATACTTTGTGAAGGCACTGTACATCACTGCAATGCTGGCAACTTCAACCTTTCAAATCTAGATCCCAATTCTGATTGTTGGGAATATGATTTATATAGGAAGGGACAAAAACAATACACTTAGAAGATATATTAGGACATCCTGGTAAAAATATCTCAATATACACATGATTTATGCCAATTAAAACCTGTAGATTGTCCTCATACAACAGAACAATATAAGGTAAACAGTTTACCTTAGAGGTTGAAACAGTGTAACCCCCAAAATTGTACTTTATTTTTTTTAAGAATCACCTGAAATGACTGAAAATAATGGGCCAAATGTTAATTTATGTGCATTCTATGTTAACTAATTATCTTGCTATTATTAACTTTATCTGATACAGTATCGTGGTCTATCTTGCCATCATCTACAGGCATTTAGCGGTATAGCATTCTGATTAGTAGTATTGCTGAAAGCCAAATGTGCCTGTATTGGTGTCCTCTGCTTCTTTTAGGTGTAGAAGGGTCAAATCTGGGAGTTAATGCATTTTCAAGGGCTTATTTTAAATATCTGACCCAGGAGAATGTAGCTAAGTAGTGACAATATTGGTGGGAATCACACAGACTATAAGCCTAAATGCATATTTGTATATTATTTACAGTATGCATTATCTTTAGGCCTTTGTACGTCTATGTAGATATTCCATAAATAATCTGACGTTTCCAGCTACAATAGCCATTTACAATATTAACAATGTCTACACTGTATTCCTGATCAATTTGATGTTATTTTAATGGACAAAAAAAATGTGCTTTTCTTTCAAAAACAAGGACATTTCTAAGTGACCCCAAACTTTTGAACGGTAGTGTAGGTGTCATGTCTTGCTCGTGTGTTGTGTAGATATTATTATTATTTTATAGTTATTATCATCCTGTATTATTATATTTCCAGTTAATTCTCCAAGTTAAGATCCAGTCGAAGGGGAACAATGCACTGAAGGCCAGCGGGAGAGTAGTGTGGAGGGTAACCTCTTGGTAAGGCCAAGGGTGGCATGACAAGAAGCCGTGTGTCGTCCATGTTGAGTGCCCCCCCTCCCAGACCGCCCTGGAGCTGTTTACTGTTTACCTGCATGTCCTGCAGACAGAACCCCGGGATGACCAGGGCAGACCCTCCAGATGGCAGACAGCCAAGGAATTTTATCCAACCCTGCATGACAAGTCACGATCCAAACTTTCACTGACATGCTGCAGTCACCGACTGGGACTTTTAGCCCGTCATAGCCAATGTAAACATTTTACCAAACGCAGCAGTGGCGGAAAAAGTACCCAATTGTCATGCTTGAGCAAAAGTAAAGATATCTTTATGGAAAATGACTCAAGTAAAAGTGAAAGTCACCCAGTAAAATACTACTTGAGTAAAAGTTCTAAAGTAATTGTTTGTTTTTACATATACTTAAATATCAATAGTAAATGTAATTGCCAAAATATACTTAAGTATCAAAAGTAAAAGAATAAATCATTTCACATTCCTTATAATAAGCAAACCAGGCACCATTTGTTTAATTGTTATATATTTACGGATAGCCAAGGGCACACTCCAACACTCAGACATCATTTACAATTGAAGAATTTGTGTTATTGAGTCTGCCAGATCAGTGGCAGTAGGGATGACCAGGGATGTTCCATGTTTAGTGAGTCTGCCAGATCAGAGCCAGTAGGGATGACCAGGGATGTTCTCTGTTTAGTGAGTCCACCAGATCAGAGGCAGTAGGGATGACCAGGGATGTTCTCTGTTTAGTGAGTCTGCCAGATCAGAGGCAGTAGGGATTCCCAGGGATGTTCTCTGTTTAGTGAGTCTGCCAGATCAGAGGCAGTAGGGATGACCAGGGATGTTCTCTGTTTAGTGAGTCTGCCAGATCAGAGGCAGTAGGGATGACCAGGGATGTTCTCTGTTTAGTGAGTCTGCCAGATCAGAGCCAGTAGGGATGACCAGGGATGTTCTCTGTTTAGTGAGTCTGCCAGATCAGAGCCAGTAGGGATGACCAGGGATGTTCTCTGTTTAGTGAGTCCACCAGATCAGAGGCAGTAGGGATGACCAGGGATGTTCTCTGTTTAGTGAGTCTGCCAGATCAGAGGCAGTAGGGATGACCAGGTATGTTCTCTTGAGATGTGCATGAATTGGACAATTTTTCTGTACTGCTAAGCATTCAAAATGTAACGAGTACCTTTGGGTGTCAGGGAAAATGTATGGAGTAAAAAGTACATTATTGTCTTTAGGAATGTATGTAGAGTAAAAGTTGTAGAAAATATCAATAGTTACGTAAAGTACACAAACCCCCAAAAACGACTGAAAGGTAGCATTAGTCCAGTAGATAAGCACCAAAAAACTACTTAAGTACATTACAACACTGAAAGGTAGCATTAGTCCAGTAGATAAGCACCAAAAAACTACTTAAGTACGTTACAACACTGAAAGGTAGCATTAGTTCAGTAAATAAGCACCAAAACATTACTTAAGTACGTTACAACACTGAAAGGTAGCATTAGTCCAGTAGATAAGCACTAAAAAACTACTTAAGTACATTACAACACTGAAAGGTAGCATTAGTCCAGTAGATAAGCACCAAAAAACTACTTAAGTACGTTACAACACTGAAAGGTAGCATTAGTTCAGTAAATAAGCACCAAAACATTACTTAAGTACGTTACAACACTGAAAGGTAGCATTAGTCCAGTAGATAAGCACCAAAACATTACTTAAGTACGTTACAACACTGAAAGGTAGCATTAGTCCAGTAGATAAGCACCAAAAAACTACTTAAGTGCGTTACAACACTGAAAGGTAGCATTAGTCCAGTAGATAAGCACCAAAAAACTACTTAAGTGCGTTACAACACTGAAAGGTAGCATTAGTCCAGTAGATAAGCACCAAAAAATGCCATGTTGTTCACTTTTCTATTAATGATTTCATGAATGCGAAGTTGAGTATTTGCCGGCAAGCAATAGGCAATTGTTTTTGGAGATTGTTTATGGAAAGTATTTTTCATAGCTGCCATTCTTAGCCTCACCAGCATCTAAAGCTGATATTCAATCAATTTGCATATGAAGAGTGATGTGTTGTTGGATTTGCCCCAAACATAACGCTTTGTATTTAGGAAAGAAAATGTTACATTCTTTGGCACATTTTTTGCAATTTTACTTTATTGCAAACAGGATGTATGTCATTTAGGTTAGTATTGTGGAGTAACTGCAATGTTGTTGATCCATCCTCAGTTTTCTCCTATCACAGCCATTAAATGTTTTAAAGTCACCATTGGCCTCATGGGGAAATCCCTGAGCGGTTTCCTTCCTCTCTGGCAACTGAGTTAGGAAGGAAGCCTGTATCTTTGTTGTGACTGAGTGTATTGAAACACCATCTGAAGCATACAATTAATAACTGCACCATGCTCAAAGGGATGTTTTTTTTTTTTTTTTACCCGTCTACCAATAGGTGCCCTTCTTTGCGAGGCATTAGAAAACCTTCCTGGTCTTTGTGGTTGTATCTGTGCTTGAAATTCACTGCTTGACTTAGGGACCTTACTGATAATTGTATGTGTGGGGGTTCCCGAGATGGGATATTCATTTAAAAAATAATGTTAAAAACTATTATTGCACACAGAGTGAGACTATGCAACTTATTATGTGACTTGTTAAGCACTTTTTTACAAATGAACTTATTTAGGCTTGCCATAACAATGGGTTGTGAATACTTTCTGAAGGCATTATTCTAACAGTCATGATGCAGCTGTAGTGTGTCTCCCAAATAGCACCCTATTCTCTACATAGCGCACTTCTTTTGACCAGAGCCCTTTGGGCTACCACAGCAAATAAAGAAAAACCCTTGATTTTTAGTTTTTCTTTATTTAACTAGGCAAGTCAGTTAAGAACAAATTCTTATTTACAATGACGGCCTACCTCGGTCAAACCCGGACGACGCTGGGCGAATTGTGTGCCGCCCTACGGGAATCCCAATCACGGCCGGTTGTGATACAGCCTGGATATATAGGGAATAGATTGCCTCTGGGACGCAATTGCACTGTGGTTGTGCCAAAACACCTCAGTCCTCTTCTTCTGTTCACTCCACGTACAGCTCCGTTTAGTCTATTACAGACAAAATATCCCTCATAATCTAAAACAGGAATTCCCTCTCACAGTTTGGACATGAATATATGCAACACACACCAGCAGATGACAAATGTTTTTAAATGGGCTACAACATTATGGCATCGCATAGTGTGGACTAGGCAGACATTTTGAGGTGATATATTTAATCTAGAAAAATCCATCGTCATCACTGTAAACTGCAGGCGTTTTGGTTTTTGTCACAAAATAATGGCGCATAAAATCTTCAGAACAAAGCTGAGTTATTCAATAGTATTTTTTATTATCCATAGTTCTTATAATTTCCAGCCAAATCTTGTTGTCTGCTTTAGTACTGAAGACCCTGAGAACTCTTTACAGCTCACAATGTGCTCTTAAGTGATTGTAACGTTCAGGCGCTGTTTAGAGGGTTATCAGGAACCAGTCTTACCCTCCCTCAGCTGCGGATGGTATTCCTCTGGGGTCCAGTGGTTTGATGTGTGTGTCGGGCGATTGATTGGGGGTGAAAATAAGGCACAGTGTGTTAATAAGCCCTCCGTGAGGTGTGACATGAGCCAACGCTACATTAATGAAGCACACCCTTCACTGCTGCCATAATATTTGCATCAGATGAGATGGGGTAATGCTTAAGGCTTTTAATGAATTACATTTACATTTTGGTCATTTAGCAGACACTGTTCTCCAGAGCCACTTACAGTCAGTGCATTCGACTAAGGTAGGTGAGACAACCACATATCTATTCAGAACATGATCATGAACATTACATTTGATAGCTGATAAAAAGAGAGTATGTCATGCAATTATGAGGGAATCCAAATATATTTTTTCCCAATGATGCGAACTGTAAAATGCACGTTATTGTCATTGCAGTTCTAATGCTGATTGCATTAGAGTAGGACTGTAGCGTACAGAATGTTAAACAAAGTAAATGGAAAAAAAAGTTAAAAGGTTAAAAAAAAACATTGATTTTATTGTACCTTAATATAGCAGAATAAATTGATAGATTAAAATGTTCTTCAATTTAAAAGATGTGAATGTCACACATACAATATCTTGTGGTAGGGAATTCCAAGAAGGAATTTTAGTGATGGTCCTTGTTCGTACAGAAGTACTGATTGAATCACTCTAATAATATTACGTTATAGAAGTAAATAGAATGAAAAGAGCTTATAAAGAGCAGAGAAATATTGGAGGATACACGTACTACATTTCATATGCATTTAATTGTTTAAGGGACTGGTACATGTACACAACAATTACAAATATATATTTTCTGTCACAACCCAGCTCGAGAAATAGATTTATTCTCAATGAGGAAAAACCTTGGTTAAATAAAAGGTTAAATAACATTTTGAAAAAAATGAGGTTTTGTAGTAGTACCCCCATCCGAGGCAGTGAGCAATTGTGTTGTTTTTCTTTGTCATGAAAATGACGGGTTTAGTACCCACGTTGCCTTGCACTAGCGTGACTCATGGAAACAGACTCTGTGTGTTCCCCGTAGAGTCCTCCTCACCATGGCGGTGTGTGAACCTGTGTGTATAAAACCTGCCAAGCTGGAAGGCACCATTGATTCAGCAGCAGCTTTCCCCCTTCCACTCTCAACCCTGCTGCCTAAGGCAGAGGGGGAAAGAGAGAGAGAGACGCAGACTGGCCCCAGGATGATATACGGCACTGGGCTGGGTGATATCAAACCTCCCCTGGGTGCTAGGGGTCTAGATAGGCAGTTTTCGGGGCTAGATTGGTGTTAAGGATGCTAATACATGCTCTCTGTCCGTCCCTTCTGTCTGTGATATGTAAATAGACCTGCAGAGGGTCCCCCCCCCCACACTTTTCTCTCTCTTTTTCACCGTGAGTGTGTGTGGGTGAGAGAGAGACCTGCCTCTGCTGTGCTGAGATGCAGAGAAAGCGAGAGAGGGTAAGAGAGCGAGAGAGTCCCACTTCTGCTTTCCCTCTCTCATCATTCCCCCTCCTGCTCTCTCTTGCCTGTGGAATATACTGACAAGGAATAATCTCTCAGACACATACACGGCTGTGCAAATCAAAACAATTGCTATATTTCTTTGCTGTGAGCATGTTTGCCTCTATTTTCTATGCTAAGAAGCTAGGGAGAAGACTTGTACAGAATGCGAGGAAAGCCAAAATGCAGAAAGAGACGGTAGGTGTGAGATATTTTCTGATTTATTTTCGGTCAACAAATAGTGGCATAGTTTAAAAAGAATACAAAGTGAAAGTGTCCATCTGGATGTAAGAAGCAGCTTTCTTGATTGTTTATCTGGATGTAAGAAGCAGCTTTCTTGATTGTTTATCTGGATGTAAGAAGCAGCTTTCTTGATTGTTTATCTGGATGTAAGAAGCAGCTTTCTTGATTGTTTATCTGGATGTAAGAAGCAGCTTTCTTGTTTATAATTTTGAAAGGCTCAGTTTTGTGGGCTATGCAATCTGTTCCTTAAAAGCATCTGTTCTACCTCATTTTGAGACGAGTGTAAGAGACCATTAAAGCACGCTGCATCTTCCTCATTAACTGCGCAAGATCCTCTTGTCATCTTCTCCTCCGGGTATGTTTCTCCTCAAACATCTCTGAAGTCCCCAGTAGAAGTTTGACAATGTGTCTGTTGCACTAGCAGATTTCCTCCCCAAACACAGAGTCTTAAGATAAACCAGAATCCGATTAGTCCAGGGGGCAGGTTGCTTACGGTACATTGCCAGTGGATACTGTTTAACAGATAGACAGATTGGAAAGTGTGTTTTGGGTCCTGTAATAAGTCCCGCGCTGAGACTGTGGTTGTCCTAATATGGACACCGTGTTTGGGATTGCAAGGGGTTGTGTACGTGTCGTATGTCACCTGGGATAGTGTGTAGATTAATTAATGTGACTCACGTGAAGGAGAAAGGAAGTAGTGTATTTTTGAAAGTATTTGATTTACGTTGTGCTTTTACGCTTTTACAGATTTCTATGAGTTTTACATCACTAGAGTTTCCACTTGTTTGTTTTTGCCCTGGAAAAACAGAATTTCAACCCTGGGATTTAATATCGTTGACCCTAAGATTTTTATAAACCAGAAGATGTTGAAACTTAAATAGGGGTTATTGAGGAAATGGTCCGTTTTTTTTTAGCTTTTTTCAATTGGCTTTCAACATGTTTCTGCTCTAGGGCCTAAGTCACTCACTCCCAAGCCCGTTATGCTGCACACGCCTCTGGTGGTGGAATCTAAGCAAGCTGTACAGTAAACCAAAAAAAAAAATGTGTTGTCCTCTAAACACCATGATGTCTAGCAACAATAGAGCTGGTTTGCAATGGGGATGTGGGGAGTGTGGAGTGGGACGTATTGATCCAGATTGGAGACTAGAGGAGTCAGGGACAAAGTAGTCTCGCTGGGCAAACCTTCCAAATGTTGTCTTGTTGACTCGACTATTGGACGTCTGGAGATTTTTAGTTTAGAGTTTTGTGTTTGAATGGAAGCGCTGGCTGCCGACCGAATCGGACAAGGAAAGTTTTAAGAGCATCATTTTTTGTATCTTATGTTATTTGCAAAAATTGCAAAAATCACTGAAGCTGGAGTCTTATATCGCCCTCTATAACTTTAAGAATCAGCTGTCAGAGCAGCTTACCAATCACTGTAGCTTTACACAGCCAATCTGTAAATAGCACACCCAACTACCTCATCCCCATATTGTTACTTATCCTCTTGCTCTTTTGCACCCCAGTATCTCTACTTGCACATCATCATCTGCACATCTATCACTCCAGTGTTAATGCTAAATTGTAATTATTTTGCCTCTATGGCCTATTTATTGCCTTACCTCCCTACTCTTCTACATTTGCACACACTGTACATAGATTTTTCTGTTGTGTTATTGACTGTACGTTTGTTTATGTGTAACTCTGTGTTGTTGTTTTTGTCGTTCTGCTTTGCTTTATCTTTATCCAGGTCGCAGTTGTAAATGAGAACTTGTTCTCAACTAGCCTACCTGTATTATGACATCATATAGAACTACCTGGTTAAATAAAGGTGGGAAAAAAAACTATGTAGCTTGTTGAAAGTAAGAAAGTAGTTGTTTTAGTGTGATATATTTTGAAATGGATGGATTACCAACCAGGGATTTGTTTTGCCTGCTGTACTCACCATTAACTTTACAGTATGTTATGGGCAAAATTACTTGGCCATAACCTTCACCTCATACATTGCATTGTACAAGCACTCTTAATCACAGCCAAAAGAACATTGGCATTGGCACACACGGTCCACAGCCACTCACTCATGCGTGTGCGCGCGCGTGTATTGCGGCCCTGTAACTGAAGAAGCTGGGTTGTGGTTGTGGCAGAGGGAATATGGTGCTTGTGAAGCTGAGCGTGAATGAGCAACAGGGAGAACGGAGAGGAGCGTGGGCCTCAGCACAGTTGGGAAGCAACTAATTGGTCCTCTGTGTCAGCTCTTGTACAGAATAAACCACAGTGTTATTGGGGGGGAGAGTAGAATATACTTTTCAGATTTTCTTTCTCCTAAACTCTTTACCCTAAACTACTGTCTGGGATTTGGGAAACTGTTCAATGATTATTTGAAATGTACCCATTGTTTCTTAAAGTTATGAGCATCATGAGCTTCAGTGAAAGTACTGCTAAATCTATTTTCATTTATAGTCTAGTTTTGGAATGGTGTTATCTAAACAAATGTAACTTTTACAGATTTTGAAAAGTAAATTGAACATGAAGCCAAAACAATGAATCATCGGAAGTTTACATACACTTAGGTTGGAGTCATTAAAACTTATTTTTCAACCACTCCACAAATTTCTTGTTAACAAACTATAGTTTTGGCAAGTCAGTTAGGACATCTACTTTGTGCATGACACAAGTAATTTTTCCAACAGTTGTTTTCGGACAGATTATTTCACTTTCAACTCACTGTATCACAATTCCAGTGGGTCAGAAGTTTACATGGACTAAGTTGACTGTGCCTTTAAACAGCTTGGAAAATTCCAGAAAGCTTTAGAAGCTTCTGATAAGCAAATTGTATATATTTTTTTTATATCTTTTTTTTACCTCTATTTAACTAGGCAAGTCAGTTAAGAACAAATTCTTATTTTTAATGACGGCCTAGGAACAGTGGGTTAACTGCCTTGTTCAGGGGCAGAACAACAGATTTTTACCTTGTCAGCTCGGGGATCTTGCAACCTTTTGGTTACTAGTCCAACGCTCTAACCACTAGGCTACCTGCTACATCATTTGAGTCAATTGGAGGTGTACCTGTGGCCTACCTTCAAACTCAGTGCCTTTTTGCTTGATATCATGGGAAAATCAAAAGAAATCAGCCAAGACCTAAGAAAAAAAACTGTAGACCTCCACAAGTCTGGTTCATCCTTGGGAGCAACACCATGGGACCACGCAGCCGTCATACCGCTCAGAAAGGAGACGCGTTCTGTCTCCTAGAGATGAACGTACTTTGGTGCAAAAAGTGCAAATCAATCCCAGAACAACAGCAAAGGACCTTGTGAAGATGCTGGAGGAAACAGGTACAAAAGTATCTATATCCACAGTAAAACCAGTCCTATATCGACATAACCTGAAAGGCCGCTCAGGAAGGAAGAAGCCACTGCTCCAAAACTGCCATAAAAAAAAAGCCAGACTACGATTTGCAACTGCACATGGGGAGATGATTGTACTTTTTGGAGAAATGTTCTCTGGTCTGATGAAACAAAAATAGAACTATTTGGCCATAATGACCATCGTTATGTTTGTAGGAAAGAGGGGGAGGCTTGCAAGCTGAAGAACACCATCCCAACCGTGAAGCACGGGGGTGGCAGCATCATGTTGTGGGGGTGCTTTGCTGCAGGAGGGACTGGTGCACTTCACAAAATAGATGGCATCATGAGGTAGGACATTTACGTGGATATATTGAAGCAACATCTCAAGACATCAGTCAGGAAGCTTGGTCGCAAATGGATCTTCCAAATGGACAATGACCCCAAGCATACTTCCAAAGTTGTGGCAAAATGGCATAAGGACAACAGAGTCAAGGTATTGGAGTGGCCATCACAAAGCCCTGACCTCAATCCTATAGAACATTTTTTGGGCAGAACTGAAAAAGTGTGTGCGAGCAAGGAGGCCTACAAACTTGACTCAGTTACACCTGGTCTGTCAGGAGGAATTGGCCAAAATTCACCCAACCTATTGTGGGAAGCTTGTGGAAGGCCTGAAACACACCCAAGTTAAACAATTTAAAGGCAATGCTACCAAATACTACGTGTATTTTTACTAGGATTAAATGTCAGACATGTAAATGTATTTGGCTAAGGTGTATGTAAACTTCTGACTTCAACTGTATTTCTTCTTATACGTATCCAAGTAGGCCTTCAGCCAATTCTCTAAGAGTCCTTGATATTCCACCTTGATTAAATAGTCATTTTACCTTCACCTGAAACACAAGAACAATTCCAAGCAGCGATGCGATAAAATCAAATTGAAAGAGGACTGGTTTTGTTATTAGATTACCAGAGAAGCCACTGCTGCCAGATATACTCATATACATAATCGTAACAGAAATAGCCTATTTAATTTTCACACTTTTGAATGATATAAAATATGTATTTTCCACTTGAAGAAATCGAGTTGTGCTCGTGTTTGCTAAGCAGCCCTGACATGAAGTCTGGAAAAGGGCTACATATTGTGTAACATTCCTTTCGGGGTTTAGTTTCTTTAGTGGCTACTTCATTTTTCTATGGAATAATTTGAACATTGATGTAGTGAGAAGCATTATCAACAAGCAAAGTCGGAAAGAGAGACCTTGATTTACAGTTGACATACTTAAATATTTCAGCTTTTATTCTCCAGCCTACTTTAAAGTTTCAGTGTTGTTCTCAAGTTTGATTAATAAGGTATTTGGGAAAAACACTTGTTTCTCAGCTTCAGCCAGCCAGGTTTCAAGCCTTAGACTGCATTATTTGACTGTGTCCAATTGGGTTATACGTACAGTCGTGACCTGGTGAATCGTCCACCAGAATGTTGTTTGAGGTTGGTCAGTGGGGAAGGTTGGGCATAACACGCTGCTTGTAGAGCGGAACGTGGCATTTTCAGTGTTTTGTTTAAGGTTTTAGAATGTTGTCTTTGGGAGCTTACTTTCCCCTTAAGATCAGTCTGGGTTTAAGATATAGCCGTCGGGGGTTTAACCTCAACTTAACCCTCGAGGATTTAGCAGATACGGTAGTCATAATTTTGACGAGGCACTTGGACATCACATTGCTCCATTGTTATGGTGTTAGTTCATGATGAAGATCCATTGATATCAGGTCACTCACTCCTGAATAATTTTTGGAAAACACATCACTTGTTTATTGATGTGCAGAAGTGCTCCTTGCCATGACCTCAATTAGAAAAATCAGAAATAATGTCCCCATCAAGAGTCATTATTTTTGTCGTTGTTTAACACCTCTCAAATCAAATCAAATTTTATTGGTCACACGTGTTTAGCAGATGTTATTGCGGGTGTAGCAAAATGCTTGTGTTTCTAGCTGCAACAGTGCAGTAATCTAACAAGTAATATCTAACAATTTTCACAACAATACACATCAATACACACAAATCTCCTGGACCTTAACATTATATGAAAATATATTTTTTTAAACTCTGATGACTAGGAATTTATTAATTAGCAGGCGGCCAGACACATTGTTGTTCTTACTGTCCAGGAGTCATTTCAACAAAAATATTTTATTATTCCCTCTAACAAAGGGCGTACCATACCAGCTTGTCATCCCAAACATTTGCCCTGTGTTGTCGGGCTCGAACTCCATTAATTTTTAGATGAGACCATCGTGGCGTCATTATAATCTCACACTGTTGAATGTCGCTCTCATTTGTCTTTCTCATTTCCTCCATCGGGTTTATCACATTGCGATAACTTTTTAGCTACGTTTCTAGAAAAGGATTTGATCAGTCTGACTTCTGCCAACAAAAAACAATATTTATATTAGGACATTGCCTTCCTTTGTGATTTTCTGCAATGCCTCCATTTTGTATTTACAGCTGTAACCTAAATGGCAACCTATTCCGTACTACTTAGATAATAATAGTGTGCCATTTGGGCTGCACACTGAGTCAGTAGTGTAGTGGAAGAGATCCTGCCATCTGTCACACAGCCAAAAGTTTTTAGATGTATTACAGCATAGATTTTTATTCCTTAAACAGGATTTTTAATATCCCTTCACAATGGATTTTCTTAATTGGATACGGGAAGGAATAGACCGTTTCCATTCTAAACGTGAGGTGGTGTGTGGACAAAATATATGCTATTTAGCAGATGCTTTTATACCAAGTGACTTACAGTCATGCTTGTATTCATACAGTATTTCATATGGGTGGCCCAAGCTGGAATCAAACCCACAATCCATGGCGTTGCAGACACCATGCTCTACCAACTGAGCAACACAGGTCATTAGGAATCTCATAGGTGTACTGCTCATAATATTCCCCTAAATGGGAAATATGGTGTGGAAAAAGTAAGAATTACTGGACTCTCTCACAAAAGGATTTGTCATCATCAAGAAGTGAAAAAAATATATTTAACCTTTTTTTAACTAGGCATGTCAGTTAAGAACAAATTCTTATTTACAATGACAGCGGGTTCACTGCCAGTTCAGGGGCAGAACAACATATTTGTACCTTGTCAGCTCGGGGAATTGAACTTGCAACCTTTCGGTTACTAGTCCAACGCTCTAACCACTTGGCTACCCTGTCCGCCCCAAAATGTATTAAATTTGGTTTTCCTTTGTTGATAGACCCTCCTGCTGTAGGAGTTCTGCATCTCTTATTCATATGTTGTATCTATTAATAAACTATTGAATTGACTATTGAGTTGCTTTGATTGTTCGATTTATTCAATACAGAATGCCGTATTGCATACAATTTTGAGTTTGGTTTATGATTTATATTGCACAGTGAACATTTTACAGAAATGTGGCCAATTAGGCTTTCACTTATCTGCCTACTGATGCTGCTATTACGAAGTGAAGACTGTCTTTTGTGTGAGATACAGTTAATTGCAAAGCTGGCATATCATTTTAGCCATTGTTCGGATGGACTCTTAGACAGCTTTTGTCAAGACAGCTTTTTGTGTTTTTCCACAGCGCATTCTGAAAGTATTCTATTTCCACATTTTGTTACATTACAATCTACACACAATACCCCATCATGACAAAGCAAAAACAAGTTTTATACATTTTTGCAAATAAAAAAAAAACTTTATTAAAACATCACAATTACGTAAGTATTCAGTCCTTTTACTCAGTACTTTGTTGAAGCACCTTTGGCAGCGATTACAGCCTAGAGTCTTCTTGAGTATGACGCTACAAGCTTGGCACACCTGTATTTGAGGAGTTTCTCCCATTCTTCTCTGCAGATCCTCTCAAGCTCTGTCAGGTTGGATGGGGAGCGTTGCTGCACAGCTATTTTCAGGTCTCTCCAGAGATGTTTGATTGGGTTCAAGTCCAGGCTCTGGCTGGGCCAATCAAGGACATTCAGAGACTTGTCTGGAAGCCACTCCTGTGTTGTCTTGGCTGTGTGCTTAGGGTTGTTGTCCTTTTGGAAGGTGAACAATCGCCCAATCTGAGATCCTGAGCACTCTGGAGATGGTTTTCATCAAGGATCTCTCTGTACTTTGCTCCGTAGATTTTTCCCTCGATCCTGACTACTCTCCCAGTCCCTGTCGCTGAAAAACATCCCCACAGCATGATGTTGCCACCACCATGCTTGGTGCCAGGTTTCCTCCAGACATTACGCTTGGCATTCAGGCCAAAGAGTTCAATCTTGGTTTCATCAGACCGGAGAATCTTGTTTCTCGTGGTCTGAGAGTTTTTAGGTGCCTTTTGGCAAACTCCAAATCGGGCTGTCATGTGCCTTTTACTGAGGAGTGGCTTCCGTCTGGCAACTCTACCATAAAGGCCTGATTGATGGAATGCTGTGGAGATGGTTGTCCTTCTGGAAGGTTCTCCAATCTCCACAGAGGATCTCCTCCCTGACCAAGGCCCTTCTCCCCCGATAGCTTAGTTTGACCTGGCGGACAGCTCTAGGAAGAGTTTTGGTGGTTCCAAACTTCTTACATTTAAGAATGATGGAGGCCCCTGTGTTCTTGGGGACTTTCAATGCTGCAGACATTTTGGTACCATTCCCCAGATCTGTGCCTTTACACAATCCTGTCTCGGAGATCTACGGACAATTCCTTCGACCTCAGGCTTGGTTTTTGATCTGACATGCACTGTCAACTGTGGGACTTTATATCGGCAGGTGTGTGCCTTTCCAAATCATGTCCAATCAATTTAATTTTCCACAGGTGGACTCCAATCAAGTTGTAGAAACATTTCAAGGATGATCAATGGATACAGGATGCACCTGAGCAGAATTTTGAGTCTCATAGCAAAGGGTCTGAATACTTATGTAAATAAGGCATTTCTGTTTTTAATTTTTAATAAATTTGCAACATTTTCAAAAAAGGGGTTTTCCCTTTGTCATTATGGGGTATTGGGTGTAGATTGATGAGGGCAACAAAATATTTTTATCCATTTTAGAATAAGGCTGTAACGTAACAAAATTTGAAAAATGTAAATGGGTCTTTCCGAATGCACTGTATCTTGTCAATCCATATAAGAACACTACAATGACGGACGAATCTGGGTTTGACAGATGCCAGAAGAATGCAATCTGCCCGACTCTAAAGTTTGGTGGATGAGGAATAATGGACTGGGGCTGTTTTTCATGGTTCGGGCTAGACCCCTTAGTTCCAGTGAAGGGAAATCTTAACGCTACAGCATACAATGATGTTCTAGAAGATTCTGTGCTTCCAACTTTGTGGCAACAGTTTGGCGAAGTCCCTTTCTTGTTTCAGCATGACAATGCCCCTGTGCACAGGTCCATACAGAAGTGGTTTGTCAAGAACGGTTTGGGGAAGAACTTGACTGGCCTGCATAGAGCCCTGATCTCAACCCAATCGAACACCTTTGGAATGAATTGGATGGCCAACTGCGAGCCACGCCTAATTGCCCAAAATCAGTGCCCGACCTCACTAATACTCTTGTGGCTGAATGGAAGCAAGTCCCCGCAGCAATGTTCCAACATCTAATGGAAAGCCTTCCCAGAAAAGTGGAGGCTCTTATAGCAGCAAAGGGGAGACCAACTCCATATCAATGCCCATGATTTTGGAATGAGATGTTCGACGAGCAGGTGTCCACATACCTTTGGTCATCTAGTGTAGCTCCAACGTGGGAACATTTTGTCAATATTCAGTCAACTTAAATTATGTTTGCTCAACTTCTTTCAACTAGAAATTATTATTTGGACATCTTACCTAAAAAAGGCTGTGCAACTTGTAACACACCCAGCTAAAGGGCAGGGCTACCGCACACAGATCCTGCACAGAGCCCTGACCTCAACCCCATCGAACACCTTTGGGATGAATTGAAACGCCGACTACGAGCCACGCCTAATCGCCCAACATCAGTGCCCGACCTCACTAAATGCTCTTGTGGCGGAAGGGAAGCAAGTCCCCGCAGTCCCAACGTCTAGCTGAAAGCCTTCCCAGAGGAGTGGAGGATGTTATAGCAGCAAAGAGGGGACCAACTTTAGATTCATTCCCATGATTTTGGAATGAGATGTTCAACGAGCAGGTGTCCACATACTTTTGTGTATCAAAGTCCACATTTGAAAGGAATTAACTAATTTAACTCCATGGTGTCTCTGGAGCCATTCTCTATTTCTAACAGAATGAGGTACTGGTTAGCCTCAATAGATCTCCATCATTTCAGCCTATTTCAGCTTTAGCTTTGCTATTTAAACAAGTCTCGAAATCTTAATTTCCCTGTGCTCCGATGTGGTTGTACAGTCTTTAAGAAAGGCATTAGCGCCAAAGTAAATCATTTCCTTTGATGTACTTTGGAGAGGCTCAGACAATGCTTCCAATTTAAGGAGAGCATGAACTGTCCCAGAAAGACCTTAATATTGCCTTTTAGATACTTGAAACCATACAAACTTAAATTGCTCTTGTACACTTCTCTGTAACATCACTTAGTGTGGCAGCTCAATAGAACGAAAGAGTACTTACACTAGAATGTGCGGTGACACTTAACTTGAATGGTTTCTCATAATGCCTAAAGGGTTTCATACTGTATGTGACTTTTAGAGCTCAACATATAATGACATTTAATGAAAACCTATGCCACATTCTTCACCATAAATCTGTTAGCAGAATGACAATGCTTTTAAAATTAAATCTGCAATGTGTAACTTTTTAGGCGACCTGACAAAATTCACATAGAAATGTGAGTTATTGATCTGTCATTCTCATTGAAAGCAAGTCTAAGAAGAGGTAAATCTGTTCTATGTGCTCTATTTCTATGCTTCCCGTACTTAAGTTTTGTTTTTGCGTTTTTTACTTTCGGTTTAGTACACCAGCTTCAAACAGCTGATAATACTATATTTTTGGTTATTGAAAAGATACACTACATGGCCAAAAGTATTTGGAGGCCTGCTCGTCGAACATCTCATTCCAAAATCATGGTTATTAATATAGAGTTGGCCTCCCACTTTGCTGCTATAAGAGCCTCCACTCTTCTGGGAAGACTTTCCACTAGATCAAATCAAATTATATTTGTCACATACACACGGTTAGCAGATGTTAATGCAAGTGTAGCAAAATGCGAAATGCTTGTTGGAACATTGCTGGGGGGACTTGCTTCCATTCAGCTACAAGAGCGTCCGTGAAGTCGGATTCTGATGTTGGGCGATTAGGCCTGGCTCGCAGTCGGCGTTCCAATTCATTCCAAAGGTGATCGATGGGTTAGAGGTCAGGGCTCTGTGCAGGCCAGTCAAGTCCTTCCACACCGATCTCGACAAACCATTTCTGTATGGACCTCGCTTTGTGCATGGGGGCATTGTCATGCTGAAACAGGAAAAGGCCTTCCACAAACTTTTGCCACAAAGTTGGAAGCGCAGAATTGTCTAGAATGTCATTGTATGCTGTAGCATTACGATTTCCCTTCTCTGGAACTAAGAGGCCAAGCCCGAACCATGAAAAACAGTCCCAGACCATTATTCCTCCTCCACCAAACTTTAGAGTTGGCACTATGGTAGCGTTCTCCTGGCATCCGCCAAACCCAGATTCTTCTGTCAGACTGCAAGATGGTGAAGCGTGATTCATCACTCCAGAGAACGCGTTTCCAGAGTCCTATGGCGGCGAACTTTACACCACTCCAGCCGACGCTTGGCATTGCGCATGGTGATCTTAGGCTTGTGTGCGGCTGCTCGGCCATGGAAACACAATTCATTAAGCTCCCGAAGAAACAGTTCTTGTGCTGACGTTGCTTCCAGAGGCAGTTTGGAACTCAGTAGTGAGTGTTGCAAACGAGGACAGACGATTTTTACACGCTATGTGCTTCAGCAATCGGCGGTCCTGTTCTGTGAGCTTGTGTGGCACACATGTTGATGCTCCTAGATGTTTCAACAAAAAAATAATAGCGCTTACAGTTGACCAGGGCAGCTCTAGCATGGCAGAAATTTGACAAACTGACTTGTTGGAAAGGTGGCATCCTATGGCGGTGCCACGTTGAACGTCACTGAGCTCTTCAGTATGGGCTGTGAGTGTTTTTCCTATGGAGATTGCATGGCGGTGTATTAGACTTTATACACTTTTCAGCAACGGGTGTGGCTGAAATAGCCAAATCCACTAATTTGAAGAGGTGTTCACATACTTTTGGCCATAGTGTATTTCACAGCGGTTTAGATGGTACAATTATTATGAACACAATACTTGTTTTGTCACATAAACTGACATTTGGCAAACTATTCGAATTTTAACAACCTGGAAATGGCAGTCCACAGAACTTGGAGAGGGAGGGTGTCACGTCCAGGCCATAGAGAGCCCTCTGGGTTCTCTATGGTGCTTTGGTCAGAACGTGACTAGGGGGGTGTTCTAGTTGTTTTAGTTCTATGTTGGTGTTGTGTATGGTTCCCAATTAGAGGCAGCTGTTTTTCGTTACCTCTAATTGGGGATCATACTTAGTGTGTTCCTTTCCCACCTGTTTTCGTGGGATATTGTTTTCTGTTAGTGCCTTTGTGCTCTACGTATTGTTGCGATCTGTTGGTTCTTTGTTGTTTTTGTGGATGTTTCACTATTAAATATGTGGAACTCTATGCACGCTGCGCCTTGGTCCAGTTATTCTAACGACGATCGTGACAGAATATCCCACCAGTATTGGACCGAGCAGAGTGCTACAAAGGTGAAGGAGAGTTGGACCTGGGAAGAACTACTGGGTGGTTTCGAGACCCTTCCCTGGCAGGAGTCGCTGAGGAATAATGGAGGACAGCGACGACACCGGGGTCCGCTGCCAAAAGGAGCCCAAGGTCAAGCCCAAGATTTTTTTTGGGGGGGGCACAAGGGGCGGCCTCCAGTGCGCCTGCCTAGCCTGGTACGTCCTGTGCCGGCTCCCCGCACTCGCCCTGAAGTGTGTGTCACCAGTCCGGTGCAACCTGTGCCGACTCCATGCACCAGGCCTCCAGTGCGCCTCCCTAGCCCGGTACGTCCTGTGCCGACTCGCCCTGAAGAGCGTGTCACCAGACCGGTGCAACCTGTGCCGACTCCACGCACCAGGCCTCCAGTGCGCCTCCCTAGCCCGGTACGTCCTGTGCCAGCTCCCCGCACTCGCCCTGAAGAGCGTGTCACCAGTCCGGTGCAACCTGTGCCGACTCCAGGCCTCCAGTGCTCCTTCCCAGCCCGGCACGTCCTGTGCCGGCTCCCCGCACTCGCCCTGAGGTGTGTGTCATCAGTCCGGTGCAATCTGTGCTGGCTCCACGCACCAGGCCTCCAGTGCGCCTTCCTAGCCCGGTACGTCCTGTGCCGGCTCCCCGCACTCGTCCTGAAGAGCGTGTCACCAGTCCGGTGCAACCTGTGCCGGCTCCACGCACCAGGCCTCCAGTGCGCCTTCCCAGCCCGGTGCCAGGGCCGGAGCCCTCCTCTGCGCCGGTGCCCAGTTCAGGCACGGCGTCCAGTCCCGCTCATAGGCCGGACCCTTCCTCTGCGCCGGGGGCCCAGTCCGGGCACGGTGTTCAGCCCGGCTCCATGGCCGGATCTGCGGCCTGAGCGGGTGCTACGTCCCGCACCGGAGCCGCCCCCGATGCTAGTTGCCCACCCAAACCCTCCCCATACAATTTCAGGTTTTGCGGCCGGAGTCTGCACATTTGGGGAAGTACTGTTACGCCCTGGCCATAGAGAGCCCTCTGGGTTCTCTATAGTGTTTTGGTCAGGATGTGACTAGGGGGGTGTTCTAGTTGTTTTAGTTCTATATTGGTGTTGTGTATGGTTCCCAATTAGAGGCAGCTGTTTTTCGTTACCTCTAATTGGGGATCATACTTAATGTGTTCCTTTCCCACCTGTTTTTGTGGGATATTGTTTTCTGTTAGTGCCTTTGTGCTCTACGTATTGTTTCGATCTGTTGGTTCTTTGTTGTTTTTGTTCATGTTTCACTATTAAATATGTGGAACTCTATGCACTCTGTGCCTTGGTCCAGTTATTCTAACGGCGATCGTGACAGAGGGACTGGTGAAGTAGTTGTGGGGCGTCATGATTTTAGACCCCTCTTGACAGCTAAATCCTTCTACCTGCCACCCGGGCTGAAATGACAAATGCCAAACTATTCCCATGGGACCTCATCTCTCCATCAGAGTGCGGCCCATTAAGGAGACATTTTGTCAGCTTATAAAAAGCCTTGCCGGCCTGGTCACCAATCTTATTAGCATACACCCGCATTATTAATTATTACCTGACAGGTACCAGCAAGGTGAGGCCAGAGAGCCAATAGATTCAGGACCCTGGAACGCTGCCAGCATACCAAAGAGAAAGAGCACCAAACTAGAGACAAAGTACTAGACAGAACTGCATTTCTGTTTGTGCGGCGCCAATCAATATTTAATGATGTCTCCGTTGGCTTTTGACCTTTATGCCTAGGCATGGCAACTTTAAAAGAGAAGTTATATCCTTTAATGTAAGCAGCTGTAAGCACTGTTCAGTCCCATAAGCTGACTTACACTGAATTGGTCCTTGGCATTAGCGGTAATGCTATTGTGTAAATTGGCTGTATAACCAACATTATTATCCTTGCTCTACTGTTAGGCTTTGAATCTCAAGGGTTCTCGGAGATTAACACAGATTACCCAGGCTTGGAGAGTGAGGAAAATGGGTGTTACAGATAAGCCTAATAGTAGATACTGTCCAGTAAGACCACTGGGTATCTACCGCAGCAGTAATTCGAGCTTTAACTATGATGGATAGAGCACCACATAATGAGCAAGTCCAAAGTCAATACAAGGGGAAATGGTTTGAGCTTGTCACTGGATGATATATTGGTTGGTTGTGTTTTCATAGCTCATGAACTGTCCGTAAGATGCAAATGCATTTGAAGATGTGCATAACATCAGCTACTTTACTATATTCTTTGTTTGGGGTGGTTTCTTCTTGACATGCACAGTGAATACCAAGAAATCTGCTAAGTGTCCAGAGAATTGGTCTGCTCATTGTTTTTTTTTGTACAGTACTTCAAACTGATGTCATTTTTGGGGCGGCAGGTAGCCTAGCGGTTAAATATGTTAATGTGCCCTTGAGCAAGGTACTTAACCCTAGATGCTCTGTATAAGAGCGTCTGTTAAAATAGACACAGACACTGTTGACTCTTTAAACAATATTGTAGGTTCTTTAAAGATTTTATTGAAATTATAGAAGATAATACGTGGGAAAGATAGTGAGAGGCTGTGTCAAAGGGTAGTAGGCCAGATTCAAACCCATGCTGACCCTGTAGATATGTTTGCCTGACGCTGGGGCCCTACACCAAGCCTAGGCCACACTTCAGTACTTGTTAACATGTCTGTATTTTCATTTATATGTGAAGAGGAAGGTGGCCCCTACCTTCAGCAGCCATCAGGGGCTATCTGCACTCTCCACTTCAAAAGGCAGGCTGGCAGGCGGTCCCTCCAAAGGCCACATTATCAAACGTCTCCACAGCTGTGCTAGGCAAACTTTTCTTTATTTCAAAAGGGCTTTGCGAGGATCAATTTAGAAGACAGCTGCCGAATGGTAGAACAACATGGGCATAAGAGGCATCAGAAAGCTACTTAAGGGAAAGAGAAAGCTCCTGCAGAGCCCTTATTTGGTTCATTCAGACTGTTATTGAATGTAATTTCTTTTGGTTTCATTGGCCCACCTCTGCCGAGGCAGCTGGCACTGATGTGGATACGTCTGGGCGGTGCTATGCTTTGAACATCTCATCGAGATCACTTTGTTTATTAGCGGAGCCCACTCGAACACCACAAGAGCTCTCTCTGTTGTTGGCCATATGATTAGGTTCCATTATATTCTCGAATTGAGCCTGAAAGGTGATTGCGGCTGTAATTGTGCTGTTGTTTTTCAGACATTAATTTATGAAAAAGCTCAAAGCAACGGGGCAGTGCAGTTAAAAACGTGATTTACCTGTTTGTTTATGATATTTTCAAACTGAGGTCGAAATAACACTCTGAAATTGTGAACATTATGCTCTTTTTGTGTAAGAGCTGTTTGAAAATAATGCATGGAATTTCTTCCTGTTCAGGTGGGATGGAACTTATTGTCCACATCATGACATCACAATGCGATCCGATTATAATAGACCAATGATTGTTCATCTGGGAAAGGGGGTGGGCGACCTGAGTTATTGATCATTCATACAGGGCTGTGTATGTAAATATCTTCAAATCTGTTTCATAACGTCCACGTGATCAAACTGAGCATGTCAAAGGAAGTTCAGGGAAATAAATGATATATTTTGGAGTTGTTTTCATTAAATAAACAAAACAGTGATTTATTAGCCACACAGTGATGATTAAAATAATAGAATTACAAAGACTGCACGGGGGCTTTAAGAAAGTTATTCTCTCTCTCTCTCTCTCTCTCTCTCTCTCTCTCTCTCTCTCTCTCTCTCTCTCTCTCTCTCTCTCTCTCTCTCTCTCTCTCTCTCTCTCTCTCTCTCTCTCTCTCTCTCTCTCTCTCTCTCTCTCTCTCTCTCTCTCTCTCTCTCTCTCTCTCTCTCTCTCTCTCTCTCTCTCTCCATTATAAATGAAGCAGCACGTTCAAGTATCAGACGGCTGGGAGATATAAAGCACAAAATGCCAGACACACTTTGAGGCCAGTAGCGGTTCGGGGAAAGCAGAGGAGGCTGGCGGGTGGAGATATAGGAGTACAGGCTCATTGGAATGGATGAACTCGTGTCAAAGACATGGTTTCCATGTGTTTGACACCGTGCCATTTATTCTATTTCAGCCATTATAATGAGCCTGCCCTCCAATATCTCCACCCACCAGCCTCCTCTGCTCTGTATTCCAAGCATGCTGAGACTCTCATCCTCACCCTTACTCTCTGCTGCACTGTGTTCAGCTGTGGGCAGGGTTGTTGGTAGATGTGGGGGGCTGTGTTATCGGTGCCGGGCCAGAGTCTGATAATCCTCCAGCCACAATGAGGCGGAGAGGGAGAGAGCATGGCAGCTTCCAGACAATCAGAACTCTCGTCTGAATCCCCCAGCTACACGCTTCTCACAGCCCATAGCGATAAAGGGACATATCAATAAAATACCCATCAACAAATACCCAGACATGAGAGGGAGAGAAAGAGCATGTTTGAATAATGAGGTAAAATCTAGATTGAGGGAATTGAGAGAGATGGATGGGAGTGGAGGGACGTCCTGTGTTGGGGGAGGGACATAGCGATAATAAAAGAGAGAGAGAGAGACAATGGATATGTTCCAAGGTACTGTACGTCCTTGTGTTCTATCTAAAGCGTATTGCGAGTAGGGAAGTCACCTGTCATTTTCAAGTGCGATTCAAAACATAAGAACGCAAAAAGGCAAGTATGTACTAAGTTTACCAGAGGTTGGGAGGTCTGGAAAACAAAGCATGCATGGGAGCATACTTTTTTGTTCCCTTTGCCGGGGAGGCTATCCCGTAACACCTTGCGACGCAGTGAAAACTCTGAAAACATCTGGATTAATGGCGAACTGAAGAAAATGTTCCAGAGGGATAAGGAATAACTTTGTCAAATGTAAGTATTGTGTTGATTTATTCACCAAATTATGTTAAAATGTTCAACAAATTGTGCTTTCTTAGCCAAGCTAAGTTACGGTCTGGCGGCTCCGTGCGGTGAAACACCGCTTCCCATTAATTTTCAATGGAAGGAAAGTGGTGAGAAGCGGAGTGGGCAGGGGAACCGTTGGGCGGCACGAACGAAGCGTGGGAGGCAGTGAAAAAGTTCAGCATTTTCCAACTTTATTGAAATCACCAGTGGCGACCGCTATGCGACCCAACGAGGGAGTATTTCCTCAGCAAAGATGGCTGACAAAAATACTAGGATGGAAGCATACAGTGGCTTGCGAAAGTATTCACCCCCTTTGGCATTTTTCCTATTTTGTTGCCTTACAACCTGGAATTAAAATGGATTTTTGGGGGGTTTGTATCATTTGATTTACACAACATGCCTACCACTTTGAAGATACAAAAGGGCTTCATAGCAAAGGGGGTGAATACATATGCAATTTTTTGAAACAAGTTATTTTTTTTCATTTCACTTCACCAATTTGGACTATTTTGTTCATGTCCATTACATAAAATCCAAATAAAAATCAATTTAAATTACAGGTTGTAATGCATCAAAATAGGAAAAACGTCAAGGGGGATGAATACTTTTGCAAGGCACTGTATGTAAGTACTTGTAACGCAAGAATGAATCATGCAAAAAAAAATACAGTTGAGAAGAAAATGTTAATGAAGAGACAAACGATTAATGAATGGTCATAAAGTTAATTTAGGAAAATCGCTATTTATCAAGCTAGCTGACTAGCTAACATTAGCCAGCTAGCTAGCTATTTTTATGGGCGTTATGATATGAGCATTACATTGTAATTCGTGTTGTTTAATGTTTTAGGGACTCCTGAGAAAAGCAGCGGAACAGTGGATGTAAAGAATCTAGCTAGCTAAAGCATCTACTGCAAATTGAATGTACAATTGTGTAAGCTTGCCTTGCTGATATTTGTCATACAATGCAGCTGAAGTAACATAGCTAACTAACTATTTTCTTGCTTATTGTGTAGTGGAGGCTAAAAATACCTGTACGCCTATGGATGTGTAACTAGCTAGGTAGCCGATCTGTGTATGGATCCTAAAACGTTTGGTATAAATATTAGTTCAGAACAGGGGTTTTAATCGCTTCCACCAGTTAATCATTAATCCCCAAGAAATTGCAGAAAATGACTGTTACATGTCAATGTTAGCTAGTTAGCTGAGGTTCATAGCTAGGTTAATAGCTATCATAGCCGGTTGTATCGACTTCAAAACAGTCTGAATGGCATCAATGAAGCCTATGGATTGAGTATAATATAATATAACTTTATTGTGCCAAGTATGCAAGTAGTATATACATTGTGGCAGACCAGGGGGTTTGAGCTAAACGTTTACACTGATCAGACACAGACAGGGTGTTTCAAGGGTGCTTATTTAAAAGAATATTGAAAAACAAAAGAAACAGGAGGAGACCTCTTCCGGCCTGGCAGCTTTTCAGCCCCTTGATTACTCACCAGCCTCAATCAGCCCCAATTTGTCCTGCCTGGAAGACCCATCGAGACCATTGTTGTCCTCACGTGCAACCTCTACAATAGGTTCACGTGGTAAATCTGTTGGGGTTTCCATCTCCCCAGCTGCCTTATGCTGTAATTTATGGGTCCCAGCTTCTCTGTCACCTTGTATGGCCCGTGCCATGTTGCTAGGAACTTACTTTGTACGGTGGGGATTAACACTAGCACCTTGTCACCCACATGGAACTCTTGGGGCTGGTTGTAGACCTTGGCTTGGGCGCTAGGCCTTCTCCATATGTTCCCTTACCACTGGCTGTATGGCTGTCATCCGCTTCCTCATCGTCTCTGTGTTCCACCACGCTGCGTAATTGGGTCGGCTGGGCTTCCCACACCTTCTTGGCGAGATCCTGTAGGCCGTGTGGTCTCCTCCCGTAGAAGAGTTCAAAATGGGAAAACCCAGTGGAGGCCTGGGGCACTTCTCGGATCGAGAACATTAGGTGGGTTAGTAGCTGGTCCCAGTTCTTCCCGTCCCGCTCGATGACCTTTTTGCAGCATTTGTTTGAGTGTCTTATTGAATCGCTCGACAAGCCCATCTGTCTGCGGATAAAAGACAGAGGTCCGAATCTGCTTTAACTGTAGGAGAGCACACAAATCTTTCATTAGTCGGCACATGAACTCGGTACCTTGATCGGTCAGGATCTCATTCGGGATGCCCAAACCGGCCGAACCGTGAGGTTGTCAATCCGGTAGCAACTTCTCACTACCTCCAACCCTCCCGTGTTTCATTCCTTCCAGCTTTATGGGCCCTGTATGGCTGGAGGGCAATCATCTCCTTGATTACTCACCAGCCTAAATCAGCCCCAATTAGTCCTGGCCGGAGGACCCGTCAAGACCTGGTATGTCCAGCAGAGGGAGCCACAGCCACGTGATTCAGACTCCATCTGTCACCAGGTCTTGACTAGTCTCCCCCTGGTGGCTTGTCTGCGGTACGCCACAACATGTAGTTATTACCAAGCATGAGTTCCACACATTGTAGCCTGTACATTGTGTGGAACTCATGCTTGAATACAATGCTGTGTCTGCATGTATGTATTTCAGATATACACTTCAACAGTGTTTACCAATCCTGGGACATCCATGGTTGCATCATGTAAATACACTAAAACAGGTTCATCTCAATAACTAATTTCCTTCATCTGCACTGACACAGGATAGGTGTAGTATTTCATCAAATAAGAGACCTAATTTCAACCAGTAGAATATGTGAAACACTTTATTGAAAGTTCCTTATCCAAGTGTTATAAATACATAATGCATGCATTATAAATATTATAATTGTAATATTATATTATAAATAATCTGTATTTCAAATGCATATCTGGTGTGCATTATGAAAACAGAGGAAGAAAGGGGTGGGGAGAGAGGTGTGAGAAAGAGTGTAAGACAGAAAGGGAACGAGGTAAGAACAGAGGAGCAGGGAAGACAGAATATGATTAATGAATTACAGTGCTACTAAACTTCACAATTACATAATAGTGTCTCTAGCGGTGTCTCCCAACCAGCCTTGGGCCCCCAGTTGGCTCAAAGGTTATCTTAAGAGCGGGTGATTTGGCGATGACGACTGGGGGTTGGCATCCTCTCTCACATCAAAACATACCTGCAGACGAGAGACAGATGGAGAGAGAGATAAAATTGGGAAAAAATAAGGCTTAATCATGCTTACACTGTCAGTCATCAGGAATCATCAGGAATCTGTGTGTGGCCTCACCTGGTGTCCACACTAAGCGGCTGCAGAGTACCATATACAGAAAAACACAGACACAATGACAAACAACATAGCATAGTTATATAAAAAGGAATAATGTCTTACTATTCTCCATGATTGGTCATCTTGCCTATTTTTTGATGGTGGAAGGAGCCACAGTTATACACCTGAGCCTGCTTACTGAAAAACACAATCCGTCAATCAGATTGATACGAGTGTGTAGGTGTGGGTTATAGGGTGTCTAATTGTTCAATATAGCCTATTTTGTTTTTCTATAGACATCACCCTTACCTGAACAGCACCCTCACCTGAGAAGTAGAAATCAAAGGGAGAGAAACTGGGAATTGAATAACTTGACATACAGTAGCTATGTAAATGGAAGAATACTCTTATTACAATGTGAATTACTCTTAAAAGAGGCGTTGGTTGCGCATAGTGTAGTCTATGGTGTTGCCAGGGTGTAGTGCTAAGGTAAAAACGAACAATGTGCACCCATTTGAGTCCCCAGGACCAGGTTTGACAACCACTGCTCTTCATCTGCAGACAGGCTTTCACAGCTCTCTGTAACTGAGGACAGAAAACGTCACAAGAAACAGACTTTGTTATGCTCAAATTCAACAGCACTGAATATTATGTTGATTATTATCTCTGTCCTGACTTCTAGGGACTGGAACTACACAAAAGCATCTGCCCTATCCAGAATGGCGTTCTCTCTCCCTTCTTTGACAGTTGGGGATGCTATCCTTTCACCCTTCTCCATGACTGCTAGCTAGCTACCTAAAAATGCATTTGGAGTTTTGTTTTTTTACAATGATAAATACATCAAGATAGCTACTGTAGCTAATATGAAGTTAGGTAGCTGGTGATATTTAATTCACTTAGCCAGCTATCTATACAGTATGTCAAGTTGGCTAGATAGCTTGCTAGCTACGTTAGCAGCTCATTTTAGTCAGCTTGCACTGTAGCTAGTTACTGTTGACTAACCCCATTCCGTACAAATTTGCGCAACCGCTGCATTCAAACAAGGCTGCAATGAAAACTAATGGGACTGTAGCGACTGTGTTGGCATCAAAATCTGGGGTGTGAACTACGTTTCTATTCAAGCGTTGATTGACATGGTAATGGCCCGATAGTATTGAAGAAAAGTAAAAACAAATCGGACCCCTCTGACGCTGTATGTTAAATTGTGACGTGTCATGACGTAACGTACAGCACGCATAATGCAACTCATGCTGTGTCGTACAGCCTCTCTCCAGCAGGTGTAGCGCTTCTCTCGCAGATTAAAAATAAGAAAGGGACAGAGACAGGGTAAAGGGGATACCTAGTAAATTTGTACAACTGAATGCATTCATTTTTTTGCTTCATCACTGCAAGCCATCATGAGCGTTTTAGAGCATATTACTGTTTACCTGTGAATAAATTCATGAAATGGAGAATGGATTTACCGTTTAATAACCAGACCTTCATACAACTTGCTATGCTGAATTCTTGATGCACAACCAAACTGCTGCTATATGCTGCCAGCACACCCACCAGCAAGCCACTCTGAGCGGCCGAAGTGACACGCGCGGCAATTTACCGCATGCTAGTGAACACCGGCCGTTAGCTCGTCGGACGCAATGGCTAGCTAGCAGGCGATCTCGTCCTGGTTATCAGCTGTTTAGGGATGAACAATTAAACAAACTAATTGTAAAATCAGAAGTCACAATTGTGAAGACCCAGACATTTTTATTAAATCCTGAATTGGTGACCTTGCTAGTCAGCTACTGACAAATGTAGCAAATAGTTTTTAAAATGTGCTTTTACGGACAGGTGGTAACTGGCAGGTGGTAACTGACAGGTGGTAACTGGCAGGTGGTAACGGACAGGTGGCAACGGACAGGTGATAACGAACAGGTGGCAACTGACAAGTGATAACGGATATGTGGTAACGGACAGGTGGTAACGGGCAGGTGGTAACGGACAGGTGGCAACAGACAGGTGGTAACGGACAGGTGGTAACGGATATGTGGTAACGGACAGGTGGTAACTGGCAGGTGGTAATGGACAGGTGGTAACGGACAGGTGATAACGGACAGGTGGCAACTGACAAGTGATAACGGATATGTGGTAACGGACAGGTGGTAACGGGCAGGTGGTAACGGACAGGTGGCAACAGACAGGTGGTAACGGACAGGTGGTAACGGACAGGTGGTAACTGACAGGTGGTAACGGACAGGTGGTAACGGACAGGTGGTAACGGACAGGTGATAAAGGACAGGTGGCAACTGACAGGTGATAACGGGCAGGTGGTAACGGACAGGTGGTAACGGACAGGTGGTATCGGACAGGTGGCAACGGACAGGTGGCAACGGACAAGTGGCAACTGGCAAGTGGTAACTGACAGGTGGTAACTGATGCGTTCACTTCAGCCCATGGCATTGGCTTGGCAGGACAAAACATTTTAGCATCTGATTAAAGACGTAGGAAATGCAGCTATATGTGTTCTGTTCAATCTACCCATTCCATATAAAGAAAACGTTTTGAAAAATGAAATGATCAATTAAAAGTAAATCGGTGACAACTTCATCAAGGCCATGAATATGCAAAACGGTTTACAAAACCATTGCACATTAACAAAGGTAGTCGTGGTTCTCAGCAACTTGAACCAGCGCTGATATTTGAGCAGTGAGGTTAATTTCTCCCCCCTTGGCCTTATGCTTCTGCTCTGTTCTCCTCAGGTTGAAGCACATCCCACCATCACCCAGACAGACGTAAAGTACTTGGGAACATCCCGTCCACCAGTAAAATCACCCTATCCCAGGAGTTTAGTCAATAGTGTGCAACATCACTGTTAGAAGTAGATCCACACGTTGTTCTCAATCATGCAGAACTGTCAGCTCGTTGTAACATATTAAGCCCATTGTTAAACACAGACGTGGGTGATTTCTACCCCCAGGGTACTGCACCGTGTGCAAGTTTTGATTCCTGCCCAGCACAAACACCATGTTCAACTATTCATGGTTTTCCATTCACACCACAATTAGTTGAATGTGAGGTGTAAGTGAAGGGATGGAACAAAACAACCTGGAGACTCCTGTCCTGTGTATAAAAAAACCTGCGTCTGTCATGACAAAAATGTGCCCTTGTGTATTGGACAAGCTTTTGAATGTTGAATGTTCATCTCCATGATGTCCCTCACTTGGGGATGGTAAAATGTTTGTTCTAGCTATTGACTTTATGTTGTGATATCTTTCTCTTCCGCACGGTATTATCTCCCCACTGTTCTGGTTTTGAGGCTTGGGCAACTGGGGGCTGCAGTTCATCTAATCCCCTGCCAGGAGAGAGAACGGCATTAATTAATAATATTACAATGGTGTATTCATTTAATGTAATATATATATATATATATATTCCTGTTTGATATGCACGCATGTAATTACATTGAACACGTCCACCTTTGTAATATGTCAGTGTTTGTGTTGTATCCAATGCATTTAGCTTTACATTAGGATGAAGGCATCTTCTAATTGTATTGCATCATATCGCCTATCAATATTAGGTATCAATACACAAGGTGCATGAAAGCTTACCTGTTATACGTCCACAACCATGTAGCAGCAGACCGAGCAATTTGCAATGAGTCGGTGTCAGCTTAATTCACTAACACTAACAGGTACTGATAAAATCGATTCTGTTGTGTACTTGTTATTCAAGTTAAATATTTCCACGCTGGGATAGTTGTTCACTGAATTGCAAGCACTGGTTGCTAATGCTGCTACATTGGCTACAATGTAAACAGACGTAGCTAGCTAGCATAAAAGCTATCTTTGTTTACGCATGCTGTGTGACGAGGCAGTTTTCTGTTTAGGTTATAGGTCACGTCAAGTTACATGAAAAAAATGTAGCGGATTTTAAGCACTCCGCAATCTCTCATACTCGACAGTGTGCTCTCTCAGGTGTTCTTGGAAGATCAGCCTTGAAAGAACGGGAGAATGCAGAACGCAAGTGCACATTTTGGAACACAGCCAAAGTGTGGAGAGAGAGAAAAGGAGGAACAGAAGGAAATTATGGGCACATTAATGAAGTTGCTTCCTACTGCTCATCTCAGCTGCATCCCAAATGGCACCCTATTCCATATATAATGCACTACTTTTGACCAGAGCACTATGGGTCTGGTATGCTTGGTTCCTCTGATTTCACCAATCACACGGAGGGAAAAGGTTAATGCCAGTCTATTCTAAGATTTTCCAATTAGATTTGATTTGCCTTCTGGCGGTCCAGGCAGGCTTTGTTGTTTTACCCTTTTGTTGTGTTTTTACTTGTTAGCAGCTGTGTTCTGTTGAAAACTTTGTGTGTGTGTGTGTATGTGTGTGTGGTATGAGTGGAGCGCTCCTCCTCTCTCATGCTCCATTGATCGCCTCTAATCTAGTTTGGCCTCCCTCTGGCATTAATTATGTTTATCTGTGACATACATCATTGGCCCGTTCAGCTCCTCCCTTGACTAATCCAATCAGATCCACTTCTGTGGCCTGTGTGCTGCTCTCACCCAATCAGATATATTGAGTATGTGTCACAAGAGTTGTGTCCAGGCAGCCTTCTCTGCCCTGTTTTGCCCAACTGTCCAGAATGCAAAGATCCCAGTATAGGCCCACCCAATGCCAGGGTACAAGAGAGAGAGGCAGGAGCACCTAACGTAGCTTGGCCAACCCCTCTGACCTGCGCTGATTCCCTCTCTGCTCTACATGCTGGTGGAAAGCTGATGGAAGGAAAGACGCTGTCTTTCAAAGTGAGATAAGTGCTCATAAAGACGCAGCGAACGTTGTCTTTTATCAGCCATCCATGAGGAGGTTTTCCATTTGATTGACAGATCAGCAGAGATCCCGGCGAGCTGGGGAGCACGGACCAAGTGGTTCCCCTCCCAGAAAGGACCTAAGGTGTGGGATTTCAGCTCCCTCTCTTCTTATTGTGATTTCGGGAGAAATGGTGTGGTTGGTAAACGTGGGTTGAGGGAACAAGGAAGCAAATGTATATATTGAATTGCACTTGGTGAAATACTTGTTCGGACGAAGACCCTCGTTGGTTCGAAACGTCATTTTTTAATTTAACACTTTGGGAGCAGCGTACCCGTGTGCTGATATAGATTTTCTGGTAAACGTTGCCTGTTGGAAGTGGAACAACCAGTGAGGTGAGATGAGCTATATGGTGGTGAACAATGTGCCCCTTGGAGACAACACCCACAGGTGCAGCGTTCCTATCTTACTGCCCCCTCCTATGGACGGCCTGCGGCCTCGGCTCCTGCAGAAGCGTCTGTCTATAGATATGTTGAAGACCTGCCGCACGCCCGACCTTAAGTGGCCCTCGCTGGTAACCATCTGCAAGTGGAAGCAGACCCTGACTGAGAGGCTACTGAAGAGACACCGTAGCCGTGTCAGCCACCTTCAGGTCAGCCTTCAGGATATTGAGTAGGGTGAAGAAGCCTTAGACACAGATCTTGGGTCAGTTTATCATTTTCCCCATTCATGGTGTAGGTAATGATAGGGGGAGGGGAAGCTGATCCTAGATCTGTTCCTAGGGAATTATCACACCGGAGCTCAGGATGTACAGAGCAGGCCACTTATCACCCAAATTACTTATAGAGATGAAAACGGCTTGTGGAGATAATATCCCTTGGTATTTCCAAATGAAATGACAAGCAGAAATGTGTCATGGTATGGATGTGCATGGAGGCAAATGGTATCTGTTAATACAATTGACGAGATGATATTTACGAATGAGGAATGTACAGTAGAGAGACACACAGTGACCAAAAAAATGTAGTTTTTTTAGTTTAACAAAAAAATATGTTTGCCAATAAACTCATACTGTTGGTTAATTTATAGTGTGTTTGAAAATGATGGATCATCAGTAGAAGTTGCACTTTGACCTCCTAATGGAGTTTTCTAATAGTCTCTCATTGCTGATAGTGCAACATTGGATGCTGTCACAGCAGTGTTATTATGGCCTTTCAGAGGGAGCTGTGCCCTTTTCTTTGTTGTATTGACCTATCGAGCATGTTTCATTATTCAACGAAAGGCTTGGGTATCTAGCCTTGAGACAACCGTATTGTAGAGCAGAATATTTGCGTCACGGTCATGCTAAAGAAATACTGTTCATTCAGCTTGAAAGAAAAATGTGTTTTTGTTTTTTTTGTCTTATATTTGGTGGAATGAAGCATGCTGCTCCATTAAAGGACGTTGACATGTGTCAATACGTTTATGAAGTGGATATTTCAAATATTTTATACAACTGGCAACACATGCTACAAACTGTAAAAACACGTATACAATGTTCCACTTAATTAGTTTCTGCATTTGTGTGTGTGATGGTGGCATGGGTTGCTTGTCACATGCCTACAGTGTCCATATTAGGACACCCTCAGTCTCAGCACAACTGTTCTTCTATGGACACCATACATTATAACAGAAACATGATTATCTCGCTAGTGACAGAAGCAAATGGCCATCTAAACCCTGTCAACTAACGTGAATTAAACGTAAAATCAACTAAACATTTCACCATGTCATTGGATTTAGGTTAAAAGTTGGGTAAAAAGTTGGCTTTATGTTTTTGAATTCCAATCCGTTTTCCACGTTGATTCAACCAGTTTTCTCCCATTGGGAAGGACGGCATGTCACGGAAAAGGTCACCCAGGTGCCTTGGTGACAGTTCTACTGGCAGTGTCTGCAGCTGGTAGTTGCCGTTGCATGTTGCCAGTATTGTTCAAAGACCACGAGCTGTTTACACACGTTGGTCAGGATATCCGGTTTTTATTTACTCTCATTGAGTCCATTGTTAAAACTGTGTGTTTTTTTGGGGGGGGTCGCGCTGACTGGTTATCCCAAACTGTTTTCCTCCTGGGGGTTTGAGACCTGTGGTTTCAGTCAGATTCTATTGCTTTAGCCAGGCAACCTAACGCTCCCCAGACTCAACAATGCAAGGCTTATTGACCCAAATCTAGAACTGAGGTGGATTTTGTATTGATAATTCAGTTTATATATCGCTTATATGCCGTGACTGTCAGCTTAGGGCATATAAGCCTGATGCAAATATACCCTATGTGTGTATCGCTAGGGTTGCAAAATTCCCTGGTTTTCCACAAATCCTGGTTGGAAGATTCCTGGAATTAGAAGGGGATAAGCCGGAAATCCAGAATCCTCCAACCATGGAATTCTGGAAAAACAGGGAATTTTGGGAAAGTTGCCTGGATTTTGCAACCCTAGCCATGACCATACTGTATCTATGCATCAGGAATATATGCACTAAGCTGATAATCTATATTAGACCTTTAAATAAAGTTAAACCATCATTTGAAAAATAATTACACTATGGGGTCCGCCCCAGCATCCTGCTCTGTATCTCCCGCTGGTAAGTCTCTAATCAGTCGCAGCCACATCTCGGTAGAATAATCTAGAATATCTCAGCGCCTCACCCTTGCCTTCCGCCATTAAATAATCATCAGCTTTTCATTTTTGCATGCAGCTCTTTATGCATATACCCTCTACAACAGAAGTCTGCAACAGCTTCTGATATCTCCCTGAAAGCTCTTTCAAATCGTAGAGCTGGAATGGAGCTGGAATGGCTCATCTTGCTGCATTAAGTTGGCTAAGTGGCGCTGTGTTTGCTTTGTGTGCGCGTGTGTGCATGCGCGTGAGGTTCAATGAATGATTATGCTCCACTGCCCTCTTTGTATCCAGTTAGGGAAAGTGTGCGGTTCTATGTATGTGCATTCATGTGTGGAATCGATAGTTAGTCAGCTTTTGTGTAAACTAGTAGCAGCTGCCATAGTACAGTGACTCCACCGTCGCTGAGTGCTGTCACCACGGACCCAATAAATGCAAAAGTATTGACAGTACTACTTGTGTTGTATTGGTGTGCAGAGGGGTGTGATTGGGATGACATTTCCACTCCATTTCCGTCACATGTGGTCAAGCTATTCAGATATCTCAGACAGAGTTCCTCATCATGTACACAAAAGGTCCTGTTGTTGTGTCCTTCTACCATTGTTGTGTCCTTATATATATATATATACCCACTGATTCTTGAAGAATATAACTTATAAATGCCTCATGAGCTTAGTTTAACTGTCATACCTCATCAGAACCTAAAATATGTGCTGTACTCCAATGTTTGTAAGCAAAGTAAATGTAAACAAACACTGTATAGCCTCAAAACATGGTTAAAAGTATTATGTTGATATCATGGGTGGTCGGTCCTTGTATCCATAGTTCTGATTTGAGAGTGGTTACGTTTCTGCAACCCCATCCCTCAACTTTTTACCGAAACAGCGGCAGGGGGGAGTGGCCTTTGTTATTTGCGGATTGCCCCTTTAAGATGGTTCTAAACTGGAGTATACAATGTGATCACTTGTCTATAAAACCTAAAAACTGAGCTACCAGTGCCTCCATGTGGACATCTAATGAAGTACAAGTGTCTTTTCCCCTCAATGCTCTACTTAAAAGAAATAGCAGCAATTGGTCTATAAAGACATGCTTGATCTTCCAGACTGCCACCTGGTCCCCTGTGTCATACTAAAGCTTAGTGTACTGCCAAAGGGTAGGCTATGTTTTTTATATCATTTCTCAGATATCATACTACCTTAAGCTCGATATCTGTTTCTTTCTGTGCATCTATTGTGAACGTTATATTCTTTGAAGAGAATGCAGAGAAAGATCCAGCCTTTTAGTTGTTCAGTTATAGTCTCAATTTCTTTCTCTTAGCATGCTCCCTTTGTCCAGAGGCTTGAGGACAAGGCTCTTGCTTCCGTGTGACCGCAGATCGAGTGGCCCAGCACTGTTCAACAGAATGGAACGGCCTCAGTAAATGACCTGTCAGGTTTTGACAGGCTCTTTCACCTGGGTGACTGTTGAGGGGGTCAAATTATTTTTGAGAAGAGTGGCATTGAAGCAGATGGAACTAGGGATCTGCTCATAATTGACTTTTACTGCATGGTATAAGGAAAAACGTACTAAAGTACCCAAGGGAGGGTGGAGTGAGTCGCCAGATATTCAACAGGATGATACTGTCCAAGATGAATTTGCACATTTATATAAATGAATGAATGAATGAAACACATGATCTAATGGAAATGATTAGGGCTGTGGCGGTCATGAAATTTTGTCAAGACGAAAACTGTCATGTGGTAGACATATTGACCGATAATTAACATAAACACGTTTAGCATATTTACGAGCCTAAAAGCCACTGATGCGGACCTTTGGAACATTTTACTTTAAAAAGTGTAATAAATCAATTTAATATAGCCTACACCAGCACAATAAATCCATGATTTATTGTAGGCAGGTCTAAATAAACATGTAAATGTAGCCTATTTCAGAAGAACAGAATAGCATACTCGGAGTCGTCCTTATGTTAGGTCCTGATCTGGCTATGCCAAATGGCTGTGGGCTACGCTAGTTCATTTAGCAGACAAGAGTTGCTTATAATTTCGCATTATTTTATAGTAAGAAGAATACCATTGAACATAGCTGAATTAAATAGAAAGGTATTTTTCCCCAAATATTTCCGAGGGCTATTCTGTCTTGAGTGGTTAACAAAGTGATAATTTGAAACAGGTCCTCCTATATGCTTAATTTAGAGTTATTTGTACACTTTAGTTGTGATACAAACCTTAGGCTGTATGTTTTGATTTCTAATAGGCCTACATTCTAAGGCTGCTTGTGGCGACTAATGATGACGTGGAAAAAAAGTTGCATTAAAGGCAGGGCACTGCTATGTTTCTTGCACAGGCTGCATGCACACACTTCATCAGTCTCTCATTCACAATTTGACAAGCACTTGATAATATTCTTAGCCTTCAGACTATTCTCAATGTAATCGGGTCTTTAGACATGTATAGCGAATGGAGGACGCGTTTCCTGTTCATTTTCATGCCAACCAGGTAGGCTACTCCAGTTCTAAAGCGAAGCAATGTGCTTATTATTAGGAAAGTTGAGAAATAAATATAGTAGGCCTGGGCTATAGAAAGCTGATGGGATCCTCCTCTTTTTAGTAGAGGCCATCACTATTTTTAATCGAGTACATAAAAACTCTGCTTTATATTAGCTCTCGCTGTACAACAGGTGATCCTATTAGCGCAAATTCTGAATGCTAGGGCATTTGAATTTTCGATTGGATTTGCGTTGATGTCAGAGTGATTAGAGGGACAGTAGAGCGCTGAGTACCAGGCCATTAGTGACTGGCTATTAACAAGTTTGGTAGGCTACTAATGACCATCAGCAGCATCAGGGCGCAGTTTTGGAGAAGCATAATTACCATGATTCAACAGTCACGTGGAATTTTACAGCGGTCATGACTCGTGACTGCTATTGTGGTGGTCATCATAACAGCCCTATGTATGATAAGAAGGACCTGAGAGGTGAAAGCTGTATGGAAGACCTTTTTTTTAAAATGTTTCTTGTTTTATCATCTCCTTATTTCATCTTTATTCTAAGTGTAATTCCATGATCAATGTCAACTACTATTGGGTACACTCTACTGTGCAAGTGAAATGCAATTGTATCATCAGTAAATGATTCAACACCAGCTACTGACCAATGAGTCAACAAGTAAAATTTGTGAACAGTCTTGTGACAACCCCACAATTCTGGCTGTATTAGTCCAATGTTTTTTTTGTCTTTCACAAACTATGCACAGCTTCAAAACTATTGTGCCAATCTCATAGACTATCAATCATTGCATCCATAGCTCTATCTATGAATAAGTGTTTACATTTCCCCGGCCCCATCCTTTAGTTTAGACCTTCCAAAACAAAGTGAGAGTCAGGCTGTGGGAAATGATAGATTGTGCCATTAATGGAACAGAGACAGGTCTGACAGGCTTACATTTTGAAGCACTCTTTAGGCAGGAACCTCAATGTAGCTTAGTCAATTGCTCCCGGGTGAAGTTTTCCCTAGGTACATACACTATGTATACAGAAGTTTGTGGACGCCCCTTCAAATTTGTGGATTTGGCTATTTCAGCCACACCCGTTGTTGACAGGTGTATAGAATCAAGCACACATTCATGCAATCTCCATAGACAAACATCTGGAGTGACGAATCTGGGTTTGTCGGATGCCAGGAGAACGCTACCTGCCGAATGCATAGTGCCAACTGTAAAGTTTGGTGGAGGAGGAATAAAGGTCTGGGGCTTTTTTTCATGGTTCGGGCTATGCCCCTTGGTTCAAGTGAAAGGAAATCTTATTGCTACAGCATACAATGGCATTCTGTACATGACAATGCCCTCGTGCACAAAAGCGAGGTCCATACAGAAATTGTCAAGATAGGTGGGCTACACTAGTTCATTTAGCAGACAAGAGTTGCTTATAATTTCCGTGGCATTATTTTATAGTAAGAAGAATACCATTGAACATAGCTGAATTAAATAGAAAGGATATTTTTCCCAAAATATTTCCGAGGGCTATTCTGTCTTGAGTGGTTAACAAAGTGATCATTTGAAACAGGTCCTCCTATATGCTTAATTTAGAGTTAGGTGGGGAAGGACTTGACTGGCCTGCACAGAGCCCTGACCTCAACCACATCGAACACCTTTGGGATGAATTGTAATGCCAACTGCGAGCCAGGCCTAATCGCCCAACATCAGTGCCCGACTTCACTAATGCTTGTGTGGCATCTACTGGAAAGTCTTCCCATCAAAGTGAAGGCTGTCAACCATCTCATTCAATGATTTTGGAATGAGATGTTCGACGAGCAGGTGTCCACATACTTTGGTCATGTAGTGTATCTAGCACCAGCTTCCCCTTCCCCCAATCCGAGCCTTAACCATTAGTGGGGAGAATGTGAAACTGATCCAAGATCAGTGTCTAGGAGCAACTTAACCCCACTCCTAGTCACTCTTCACACAACAACTTAGCTTGCCAAAACAGTGACTCTACTCTGTGAAACAAACTCTCCACAAGGCCTGCAGGGGGCATTGCTGAGCTCTGGCCCAGTTTTGAGACTTTCTGTCAACCCCACAGGATATTCCCCCAGTCCTGATGCTGTCAGACACAGTCAGTGTCCATTCACACTCCTGTCAGCCTCAGAGTGGGATAGGAGGCCTTCCGCAATGTAATTAAGCCCCCACAAACATTGAGCTGGCAGAGACCGACACCAATGCCTGCAGAAATTATGTAACTCCCACATCTTTAATGGTCAACCGCAACCAAAGAAGCTTCTCAGCTATGGAAGCTGACTTTTTCACCCTTGGCATTGCCATGTGTCACATTGTGAAGTCACTTTTTCTTGACTTTGCTGGGACTGTTCGGCATAAGAAAAAAAGTGTAATATGGTAGATAACAGTTTCATAACAGAATTAAAGGTTAAACATGAGGAACATTTCAGCACTATTTTCTTCTTACCCTTCAAGCCTAGATTCAGAACCATAATAGCAGCTTTGTGGATAAGGTCCATTATGTGTCCATTCAGTTGTATTTCTAAATCTATAAGTAGACAGAACTTATTTTGCCCTGGAGAGGTACAGTTGAAGTTGGAAGTTTACCAAATACATTTAAACTCAGTTTTTCACAATTCCTGACATTTAATCCTAGTAAAAAAATGTGGGTCAATTACGATCACCACTTTCTTTTAAGAATGTGAAATGTCAGAATAATAGTAGAGAGAATTATTTGTTTCAGCTTTTATTTCTTTCATCACATTCCCAGTGGGTCAGACGTTTACGTACACTCAATTAGTATTTGGTAGCATTGCCTTTAAATTGTTTAACTTGGGTCAAACGTTTCGGGTAGCCTTCCACAAGATTCCAACAATAAGTTGGGTGAATTTTTGCCCATTCCCCCTGACAGAGCTGGTGTAACTGAGTCAGGTTTGTAGGCCTCCTTGCTCACACATACCTTTTCAGTTCTGCCCACAAATATTCTATGGGATTGAGGTCAGGGCTTTGTGATGGCCACTCCAATACCTTGACTTTGTTGTCCTTAAGCCATTTTGCCACAGCTTTGGAAGTATGCTTGGGGTCATTGTCCATTTGGAAGACCCATTTGCGACCAAGCTTTAACTTCCTGACTGATGTCTTGAGATATTGCTTCAATATGTAGCCATCTATTTTGTGAAGTGCACCAGTCCCTCCTGCAGCAAAGCACCCCCACAACATGATGCTGCCACCCCCGAGCCTCACGGTTGGGATGGTGTTCTTCGGCTTGCAAGCCTCCCCCTTTTTCCTCCAAACATAACGATGGTCATTATGGCCAAACAGTTCTATTTGTGTTTCATCAGACCAGAGGACATTTCTCCAAAAAGTACGATCTCCCCATGTACAGTTGCAAATGGTAGTCTGGCTTTTTTATGGCAGTTTTGGAGCAGAGGCTTCTTCCTAGCTGAGAGGCCTTTCAGGTTATGTCGATATAGGACTGGTTTTACTGTGGATATAGATACTTTTGTACCTGTTTCCTCCAGCATCTTCATAAGGTCCTTTGCTGTTGTTCTGGGATTGATTTGCACTTTTCGCACCAAAGTACATTCATCTCTAGGAGACATAACGCGTCTCCTTTCTGAGCGGTATGATGGCTGCATGGTCCCATGGTGTTCATACTTGCGTACTATTATTTGTACAGATGAACGTGGTACCTTCAGGCATTTGGAAATTGCTCCTAAGGATGAACCAGACTTGTGGAGGTCTACAATATTTTTTTCTGAGGACTTGGCTGATTTCTATTGATTTTCCCATGATGTCAAGCAAAGAGGCACTGAGTTTGAAGGTAGGCCTTGAAATACATCCACAGGTACACCTCCAATTGACTTAAATGATGTCAATTCGCCTATCGAAGCTTCTAAAGCCATGATGTCATTTTCTTGAATTTTACAAGCTGTTTAAAGTCACAGTCAACTTAGTGTATGTACACTTCTGACCCACTGGAATTGTGCTACAGTGAATTATAAGTGAAATAATCTGTCTGTAAACAATTGTTGGAAAAATTACTTGTGTCATGCACAAAGTAGATGTCCTATCCGACTTGCCAAAACTATAGTTTGTTAACAAGAAATATAGGGAGTGGTTGAAAAATTAGTTTTAATGACTCCAATCTAAGTGAATGTAAACTTCCGACTTCAACTGTAAATTGTCTTGTACATATAAAACCATTGGCAATCTAGGAAAACAAGTACACAATACACATTCCATCTAAATAATGATGTGTACATACCTGTACACAATATCCAATAGGAAACAACATGTGACGTAATGCTGACGAGTTATCTGGTTGATGCAACAGCATACCGAGTCCTAATTATCACTACTTCATAAATGTGCACTTGTTCACATCCCTTCACTGATTTGAAAGAAAATGACTGGTATAAGAAATATGGTGAAAAACTCCCACCGGCCCAATGATTTTTTGATTTGTGGGAAACAGTGAACGAGTTTACATTTCAGGAGAAAGGAGAGAGTTCACTGGTGGGAGGAACCCTGGATATCCGATGAAATCGAGCTGGCATAGATCCAGAGTGCAAAGGATTAGTAGTGTCAACAGCAGATTGAGATTTGAGTTGGTCTGCAAAAATGTGTGAGTGTGTGCGTGCGTGAGTAAGTGTGTGTGTATGTGTGTGCATGTTGAGTGGTAGGCTACCTGTATTGGGAAGACACTATAAATGCATTCATTATGTGGTGGTCGGTCCATGGAAGTATTTTACCATCAAGGGTATTCTGTAGTTCATGTAATTCACCAAACCTAATCTTGGCCACTTTGATTGCCATATAATCATATTCTGAGACCAGTATGTTATACTGATATCCATAATGTCCTATCAATGTAGAAACAGAATATCTGATACCTCTCAATGAAATCCAGGATTCACAGTATCCTCTGTCATGTAGAAGTATTTCTGTCCTGTGTTGTTATCAAGTATTCTGGGTACTCCTACTCCATTGTAGTGCTTATCTCTCAAAGTTGGAGGATGGTGAAGTCGAAAAACACTGATCTTGGGTCAGGTTAGCATTTTCACTACTAATGGGTAAAGTTAGATTGCCGGAGCCTCAAAGGCTGCCTGAAAAGAAGCCAGTCACCAATTACACCGGGTCTGATTACAGCCTGGTCTCATAGACTAGACTAACATAGTAAATGTAAATCCAGAACACTAGAAATGAGTATGATATGTTGGTATGGTTACATAAGTCCGATGGTTACTTAAGGCAAAAACGAAAGCAGGGTGGTCGGTCAGGGCGTATAGGTTGCAAAGGTCAAAATCTCATAAGGGACAACATTTTAGCTAATTAGCAACGGTTCAACTACTTACTACTTTGTAACTACTTTGTAACTACTATGTAACTACTATGTAACTACTTTGTAACTACTATGTAACTACTATGTAACTACTTTGTAACTACTTTGTAACTACATATCCTCCTGATTGCTGCTTACAAGCAAAAACTAAAGCAGGAGGTACCAGTGACTCGCTCAATATGAAAGTGGTCAGATGACGCGGATGCTACGCTACAGGACTGTTTTGCTAGCACAGACTGGAATATGTTCTGGGATTCATCCAATGGCATTGAGGAGTATACTGTACCACCTCAGTCACCAGCTTCATCAAGAAGTGCATCGACGACGTCGTCCCCATAGTGACCAAACGGACATATCCCAACCAGAAGCCATGGATTACAGGCAACATCCGCACTGAGCTAAAGGCTAGAGTTGCTGCTTTCAAGGAGCGGGACACTAATCCGGATGCTTATAAGAAATCGCGATATGGCCTCCGATACAAGACTAAGATTGAATCCTACTACACCGGCTCTGATGCTCGTCCAATGTTGCAGGGCTTGCAAACTGTTACTGACTACAAAGGGACACAGAGCCACAAGCTTCCCAGTGACACAAGCCTACCAGACGAGCTAAATGCCTTTTTTGCTCGCTTCGAGGCAAACAACACTGAAACATGCATGAGAGCACCAGCTGTTACGGACGACTGTGTGATCACGCTCTCCATAGCCAATGTCAGCAAGACCTTTAAACAAGTCAACATTCACAAAGCCGCGGGGCCAGACGGATTACCAGGACGTGTACTCAAAGCATGCGTGGACCAACTGGCAAGTGTCTTCACTGACATTTTCAACCTCTCCCTGTCTGTAATACCTACATGTTTCAAGCAGACCACCATAGTCCCTGTGCCCAAGAAAGTGAAGGTAACCTGCCTAAAGGATTACCGCCCGTAGCACTCACGTTGGTAGCCATGAAGTGCTTTGAAAGGCTGGTCATGGCTCACATCAACACCATCATGCCGGAAACCCTAGACCCACTCCAATTTGCATACCGCCCCAGCTGATCCACAGATGACGCAATCTCAAACCAAATGGAAAGCATAACATATTGTACGTTTTACTAATACTTAACATATTGTACGTTTGCAATTTTGTAACATGTAATACGAATTGTAATTTGTAACATATCATACAAAATGGGTGATGGACATCCACAAATAAATACGTACCATACAAAACAAAACATAACATACTAAATGTGTCTGGCATTACTTTGCTGTCACAGTCACACACAGTATTTGCGGACGCGTCACTCTGTTACAACGTTGTAGCCAGTGCACAAAACAGCTGGGAAGTTGAGCCTCATACTTCTTATGCTCTTAGTTGTTGCGGAAATTGACCGACGACGCTGTTTATTTTATGCATCTACATCATATTGCTGAGTCTACCTTTAATCTGTTGTGAAATTTCTGGTAGGGTTTTTCCTGATCGGCTTGTTGTGCAGTAGTAGATGTGTAGTGTGGGGCATTAATATGATCGAAAAGCAGCTGGATAGTTTAGCCTGAGCGGTTTAGCATCAATTACTCCATCTAAAGCCCTTCGCTTGTGATTAAATCTGACGCTGGAATAAACAAAATAGTCATTTCATTGAAGTAGGAAGTGCCAGTGACCTTATTCTTGCCAATGCATGAATCATTTGGCCATCTACTTCAATTCTGTCAGTCATGGAGTGTGTTGTGGTTTATCATTCATTGATAGGCTACATGCCTTGTGCTTAGATGCATTTCAATGTCATTGTCCAAATGACAAGAAGAACACATTTACTTTATTACCATTTTATGAGATAGCATTTTTAAAATCCTATAATGCCATGCAGTCTACTGTATGAATTACAGTCATACACAGATAAATATGTATCATTCGAACTACAAGTGACAATGATTCAATCTGGGTTTGATTCAGTGTGTTTCTTTAGAGGTAGGAATGTTATCAAACCCAGTTAGAAACTCAAGACCGAAGCATCTGTAATTGAAAACAGAGAGGCTGTCTCCTCCTGAACCGATTTGTAGTGCAGGCTCTGGTCTGAAATTCCCAGCTGTGCGGAGCATAGATTGCTTCTGCCTGGATTTGTGGATGCTGTCATGTTGTGCTGCAGGTTGAGTCATCTATTGACAAAGAGCTACCAGCCAGCACATGGCCAGCAACGCAAAAGATCCTAGCCAGCCCCTTCTCTCTTTGCTCATCTCTGCTTCTCTCTCTCTTTGTCTCTCTCTAATTCATCTTTCCTCTCTCTCTAATTCATCTTTCCTCTCTCTCTAATTCATCTTTCCTCTCTCTTTAATTAAACTTTTCTCTTTCTCTCTCTCTAATTCAGCTTTCCCCTCTCTCCTTTCCTCTCTCTCTAATTCATATTTCCTCTCTCTCTAATTCATCTTTCCTCTCTCTCTAATTCAGCTTTCCCCTCTCTCTTTTTCTCTCTCTAATTCATATTTCCTCTCTCTTTAATTCATCTTTATCTCTCTTTATCTCTCTTTATCTCTCTTTATCTCTCTTTATCTCTCTTTATCTCTCTCTCTCTCTCTCTCTCTCTCTCTCTCTCTCTCTCTCCTCTCTCTCTGTTTCATCTCTGCTCTTTGTTATTCTTCCACCTTCTCTCTCTGCCCCTGACCTCCCCTTATCTCTCTCTTTCTATATCTCTCTCACACACACAGCTGCTGCTTGGCTGCTGCTGCTGTTGTTGCCTCTCACTCTCCTATCATGCCTGGTCTCTAACAGAAGTACAGACTCTCTGTCACCACTCACTCACACACATGCACACGCACTCTCTCTCAGAGCAGGGAAACACACACACACACTGCCAACTTAACAGTGTCGTTTGTTAATTTATCGTTAGAGGAGTCGAGGATCACCTCCCTTGTTCACAGAGCATGGAAGACAAGAAACCTTAAAGAGAGAGGGAGCAAGGGATTGCACGGGGCAGGATAACTGCTGCCTACCTGAACAAACAGCAGAGCTGCTTGGTGGAGATGGACAGAAGGGGCTGTGGAGAGGTGCCGTGCTATTGTGGATGGCAGCAGCAACCGCCCCAGGGATACCACTATGGCTCAGCCTCAGGGGGTGCTACTCTGCCCCGGCAGAGGGGCCGTCTTATGGCTACCCGCTCTGAAAGCTCTTGGAGAAGCCCAGGACGCTCTGTGGTCCGCGCCAAAGGAGGCAGCTGTGACCTGTGGTCCGAATGCGGCTGTCCGCAGAGTCAGAGCTGGCAGGACCACTACCAGGTAACCAGCCATTCATGCATTATGGTCCAGATCAGAGTAGCTCTAAGGGGACTATTAGGATGACAAGATTGACAAGGGATTTTGTTATATAGCAGTATAGGAGCAAGGGTTAGGTTTGTGTGTGTGTGTGTATGTATGTGTGTGTGTGTGCGCTTGCATGTATGTGTGTAAGAGTTTGTGTTCCCCTTGGCTCCGTATGGGAGGGAATGAGTTGCAGTCTCAGCAAACCCACTCACGGGCTAACGCGGAGATGCTGTATTTGGATTATACCTTTCCAGGTTTCTTGGTTGGCGGCTGGGAGCTGCATAGTGCTGGAGTTTGCAACTTTACAATATTAAGTAGCCAATGCCAATATGCCAACAGGCGTTGTCTTAACACGAGGACGAAGTCTAATCTAAATGCAGCTAGGATGCATTTTGAATTCAGACATTCATCTGAATCATTATTCTGTTTTACTGTGTTTTCTAAAAAAAAACGAGGCTTCTGTGAGATATACCTCAGAGAGTGACACAAGCTGTAGACAGACAGATGGGTAAACTCGCTGACCTTGATCTTGGTTCAGTTTAGTTTTTCCCCCATTAATGGTTAGAGTTTGGGGAGGTGATTCTGATCCTAGATCTGTACCTATGGGAAACTTCACCCCAGAGCAGCCAGATACCCCGTAGGCGTCACATCTAAAATGATGTGTGTGTTGAGGATGCGCTGTTCAAAAGATGCACTCTTGCATAATATGTGAATGTAGCAATGCTTTCTCCTCCCAGTCCATTAGCTTGGTGATGTTAAAGTGAATAGCTATACTCAGCAAAAAAAGAAACGTCTCTTTTTCAGGACCCTGTCTTTCATTAGATAATTCGTAAAAATCCAAATAACTTCGTCCTCGCATTGGCATGACCACGTGTAACAACACCTGCACAGGATCGGTACATCTGAACATCACACCTGCGGGACAGGTACAGGATGGCAACAACAACTGCCCGAGTTACACCAGGAACGCACAATCTCTCCATCAGTGCTCAGACTGTCCGCAATAGGCTGAGAGAGGCTGGACTGCTTGTAGGCCTGTTGTAAGGCAGGTCCTCACCAGACATCATCGGCAACAACGTCGCCTATGGGCGCAAACCTACCTTTGCTGAACCAGACAGGACTGGCAAAAAGTGCTCTTCGCTGACGTGTCGTGGTTTTGTCTCACCAGGGGTGATGGTCGGATTCACGTTTATCGTCGAAGGAATGAGCGTTACAACGAGGCCTGTACTCTGGAGCGGGATCGATTTGGAGGTGGAGGGTCCGTCATGGTCTGGGGCGGTGTGTCACAGCATCATCGGACTGAGCTTGTTGTCATTGCAGGCAATCTCAACGCCTCCTCCCTCAACGCCTCCTCCCTCCTCCTCCCTCATGTGGTACCCTTCCTGCAGGCTCATCCTGACATGACCCTCCAGCATGACAATGCCACCAGCCATACTGCTCGTTCTGTGCGTGATTTCCTGCAAGACAAGAATGTCAGTGTTCTGCCATGGCCAGCGAAGAGCCCGGATCTCAATCCCATTGAGCTCGTCTGGGACCTGTTGGATCGGAGGGTGAGGGCTAGGGCCATTCCCCCCAGAAATGTCAGGGAACTTGCAGGTGCCTTGGTGGAAGAGTGGGGTAACATCTCACAGCAAGAACTGGCAAATCTGGTGCAGTCCATGAGGAGGAGATGCACTGCAGTACTTAATGCAGCTGGTGGCCACACCAGATACTGACTGTTACTTTTGATTTTCACTCCTCCTTTGTTCAGGGACACATTATTCAATTTCTGTTAGTCACATGTCTGTGGAACTTGTTCAGTTTATGTCTCAGAATCTTATGTTCATACAAATATTTACACATGTTAAGTTTGCTGAAAATAAACGCAATTGACAGTGAGAGGACGTTTGTTTTTTAGCTGAGTTTTATCTGTGATACACTGTGAAATAGTTTGTTTGCACGGCTCATGTGGGTGCGAGCGCGCGTCTTTGTGACTGAAAATCTTGTCGCCAGAGTTCATTGACTTACGAAAGTGTTTTTAAAGATTTTGTATGGAAATGTTCAGGACTCTCTGTTTGGTAACCTTCCCGGTTTCTGAGATCAGACTTTTGGGAGAGTTATGGACAGAGGCTCAGGTGAGTAAGTGGGCAACACAAGCACACACACACACACACACACACACAGACACACACACACAGACACACACACACACACACACACATACTATTTGGACTATGAAATATTAATGGATTTTGGTATTTTTAGTGGGTCCACGTATGAGTCATTGATATGAATAAATCTTAATTATACACAGATAATAATCACAGAAACTGCAGCATTATTTCATTATTTTTCATTATTTACATGACCTAACATCTTTTTTAAATCTCGACTTCTGAATGAAACCATATCATGTCCTTTCATGGTATTGGCAAACAGGGTTCAATGTCTTTTGCTCCCAGGTGCAGTATTGTAGTGTATTGACCAAGGTTATCAGAGAGAGGAATGAAACTGATTGTGGTTCTCATTTCCTGTGAGTAAAACTGCCTGAAAAGGCGTCATTTCAATGACATAACTGGTTGAAATTATGTATTTTCAACTATACTGAACACAAATATAAACGCAACATGCAACAATTTCAAAGATTTTACTGAGTTATTACAGACAGAAATACTCCTCAGTTTCATCGGCTTTTCGGGTGGCTGGTCCTAGACGATCCCGCCAAATTCTCTAAAATGACGTTGGAGGCGGCTTATGGTAGAGAAATTAACATTAAATTATCTGGCAACAGCACTGGTGGACATTCTTGCAGTCAGCATGCCAATTGCACGCTCCCTCAAAACTTGAGACATCTGTGGAATTGCGTTGTGTGACAAAACTGCACATTTTAGAGTGGCCTTTTATTGTCCCCAGCACAAGGTACACCTGTGTAATGATCATGCTGTTTAACCAGCTTCTTGATATGCCACACCTGTCAGGCGGATGGATTGTCTTGGCAAAGGAGAAATGCTCACTAACAGGGATGTAAACAAATGTGTGCACAAATTTGAGAGCTTTTTGTGCAAATGGAACATTTCTGGGATCTTTTGGCTCGTGAAACATGGGACCAACACTTTATGTTTTTGTTCAGTGTAGTAAAGTGTCAATGTTGGATGTTATTTTCCCTATTGGGAAGATCTGTCTAAAACAGTGTCAGATCAGACAGTCAGTTTTTGGGTTGTTTGGTTGTCTATCTGTCGTTGACAGATAAGGCGCTATGCCATAACATAAAAAATTCAGACCAAAATAAAAAATATGACTTCCCAATTCCAAATACATAACCAATCTCAGCAATTACAATGGGATCATGTGTGACTTCTAGTAAAGGTTTGCTTTAAACCTTTATGTCATGCATGCTCATTGGCCCGGTGAATAATGTTTGTGCAACCGTAGCACGACTGAAATTGCCATGGGGATGTGTGCCAAGAGCAAATAATGTCGGAACATCCATCAACAAGGCTACAGGATTTCAATGAGGCAATGCAGCACTCTGGTTTTGCTAGGGTTTCCCCTTGATATATGGAGCTGAACAGAGAATGGTTGCATCCCAAATGGGACCTTTTTTCTCTGTATCACTAATCTCTCATTTGCTATATTGTCCTCTCCTCTTTTACTGTGCTCCACTCTCATTTCATCCCTACTCCTCCCTCTACCCCTGAATCCCAAATCACCCCTACCCAGCAAACCAAAATTGGTTCTGTGAAAGTTCCCAGAACATTCGTTAGGCTACGCCAAATGTTCTCATAGCACAAAAACTGTCTAGTTGTGCTGATGATTACACAATGTATAAAACATTCGCCTGGCGTTGCAAGAACGTTCCCAGAACACATTTTGTCAGTTTTCTAAAGGTTCCCAGAATATTTAATTAGGTTGTGGGAACAGTCTGGTGGGAAAAGTGTGAGGACATCACCTTTTTTGTGAAACATTTCTTAAGGTTGGGGTAACTTTGTGGAGATATGACGAGATACAGCTTGTTCCCAAAACACAAAACTGTCCACTTGTGCTGATGATTACAATGTTTCTATTAGGTTGAAAAAAAACATTCACCTGATGTTGTAAGAATGTTCCCAGAACACACTTTTTTATGTTATTTATATTATAAAATATTTCTTTAGGTTGTGGGAACATTGTAGGGATATGACACGAGATCTGTCCCATTTTGATGACATTCTTGTAATGTTTGTATATGTGTGCACCAAACATTCCCTCAATGTCCTTTGAATGTTATTCCTATGCTCCCAGAATGACAAAATTACATTTTGAACAGCCTATTAATGTTTCTTTAATGTGTTAGTGTTGTCTTACTGGTGAAGAAGTTTATTGTACAACAATCCATGTAGAAACACATTATGGCAAATATTTGCAATCACATGACAATGTATTAGACATTTATTGTACATACACAACCGTTCAAAAGTTTAGGGTCACTTAGAAATGTCCTTGTTTTTGAAAGAAACGCTATTAAAATAACATAAAATTGATCATAAATACAGTGTAGACATTGTTAATGTTGTAAATGACTATTGCAACTGGAAACGGCAGATTTTTTATGTAATATCTATATAGGTGTACAGAGGCCCATTATCAGCAACCATCACTCCTGTGTTCCAATGGCACATTGTGTTAGCTAATCCAAGTTTATCATTTTAAAAATGATTGATCATTAGAAAACCCATTTGCAATTATGCAATAAAACTGGCCTTCTTTAGACTAGTTGAGTATCTGGAGCATCAGCATTTGTGGGTTCGATTACAGGCTCAAAATGGCTAGAAACAAAGACTTTCTTCTGAAACTCGTGTCTATTCTTGTTCTGAGACATAGAGGCTATTCCATGTGAGAAATTGCCAAAAAACTGAAGATCTCGTACAACGCTTTGTATTCCCTTCACAGAACAGCGCAAACTGGTTCTAACCAGAATAGAAAGATGAGTGGGAGGCCCCGGTGCACAACTGAGCAAGAGGACAAGTACATTAGTGTCTAGTTTGTGAAACAGATGCCTCACAAGTCCTCAACTGGCAGCTTCGTTAAATAGTACCCGCAAAACACCAGTCTCAACATCAACAGTGAAGAGGTAACTCTGGGATGCTGTTTGGCATCTGTGTTGGCTCTAAGATAATCTACCACCAGCTGTCTCTGTGCTGTGGTGGGCCCGAAAACCAGATTGGAATTTTACAAAAATACAGTTGGCACTTAAATTACTTAGCTGTTTGAAAACCAATTTCTCCAGAATAGGTTGGAGATTGGCCGAAAATTGCTAAGAGCTGAAGAATCTAGATTACTTTTCTTTTTCAGACGGGGATTCACCATAGCAGTTTTTAGTGCAGTGGGGAAAAAGCCTGTGAATGAGGTTTGGGTGGCTGAGGGTTGTTACTGACTCCAATCACTGTACCCGAGAGTGGGTTGGCCTTCCTTAGTTCACCGGAGATTAAATCAGTGGTACGTTTTTATTTATAAGGCCGTATTGAGACAGCTCCAATTAAAACCTGAGCTCACGTGATTGTGTTTTGTTGAGGCCGGTACAGAGCTAGGGAAAAAAGCTTTCCAGTTCTCTACCCCTTCTGGTTGGAAAGCGCTTTAAAAGGTCCTGAAATTACACAGGCTTGTCCCTTTAAATTAGTTTAAAGCTAGCCTAAACACTATGATGGAAAATTAAGTGGGGGCTGTCAATGTTTTGACCCCTAGTTGCGCCACACTTTCCCAAACCATCTTGCTGTTCAATGTGTAAATGTATGTTTTTTTAAACTGTAGTGCTTTGTTGTAAATGTGTCTACAACTTTGTGTGATGAATTTTGTCTAGGTCTCTCTTGTAAAAGAGATTGTTAATCTTGTTATACTGTAGGTGTCTCAGATGACATCTCCATTACTGTTAGCGGGACGTTCCAATAATGTTTTCTCAGAAACAATGTCATTGAATCGAGACATGATTGCTGAACAGTGTTTATGGAATGTTATTGGAACAATCATGTCAAAACATCCCACTATACCTTTATGAGAGCATCTTGGGAATATTCCCTGCCCGTTGTTATGGGTCTATTTATCCATCAACATTAGCAGAACGTTACCGTAATGTTTTCTCAGAACCATTTCTATTGCTTTCACATTTTGTTGCGACAGTGTCCTAAGAACATGACTCTTTGTGTTATTGTGTTATTACATTACCTGGAAACCTAATGAGAATGTTCTGTGGTGGTTGTTACACATTTTGTGGACAAAATGTTTGTGAACGGTAGAAGAACATTCTAAGAATATTTCATTTAACATTATTTGAATGTTTTTGGGATGTTACCATCCTAATGTAAGAAAACCCCTAACTAGAACTTAATGGGAATCTGGGAAGGTTCCCTTTTTGCTGGGTAGACTCTCCTCCCCGGGTACTCCTGAAGGGATTGGATAGGTGTAAGCAACATAGTATTTATTTCACCTTGTCTTATGATGGGCTTACCCCTATCCAGGGGGGCGGCAGGTAGCCTAGTGGTTAGAGCATTGGGCCAGTAATTGAAAGGTTGCAAGATCGAATGCCCGAGCTGACAAGGTAAAAATCTGTCGTTCTGCCCCACTGTTCCTAGGCCGTCATTGTAAATAAGAATTTGTTCTTAACTGACTTGCCTAGTTAAATAGAGGTAAAAAAATGTAATATCCAGGAGGGACTACATTGATTTGGGACTACCTTTCTCTCCCCCTCATGTACTTCCCACCATCATTTAAACAATTCTCCCAAGACCGACCGCAACTTTGTTTCATTGCCGCAACCTCCCTCTATTTCCCCCTCTCTCAAACTCTCTCTTGTTCTCCTTCTCTTTATCTGCTTTTGTTGTTGACTGTTTTTACATGTGAACAAATTCTTGTAAATTATAGATTTGTTATTTCTATGCATGGTGCACTACACATAGGTTCACCCTTAAATTATTGAGCAAAATGAACTGGAGCTCGAGGCTGCACTGAGAAATTGGAGTACAGGGTTCTCAACATCCCATACTAAGTAACAGCTTAAGATAAGTCTGACAGGATAAAAGTTTCCTTTTTGTTCTTTTTTGATCAGCACCAGTGGACATACAGCGCCTTCAGAAAGTATTCACACCCCTTGACTTTGTCTTTTTCCACATTTTGTTGTGTTACAGCCTGAATTTAAAATAGATACAATTTACATTTTTTTTTGTCACTGGCCTAATGTCAATGTGAAATTATGTATTTTGAATTTTTGACAAATTAATTAAAAATGAAAAGCTGAAATGTCTTGAGTCAATAAGTGTTTAACAACTTTGTTATGGCAAGCATAAATAAGTTCAGGAGTAAAACTTTGCTTAACACGTCACATTTTAAGTTGCATGGACTCACTCTGTGTGCAATAATAGTGTATAACATGGTTTTAGAACGACTACCTGATCTCTGTACCCCACACATACAATTATCTGTAAGGTCATTCAGTCGAGTAGTGAATTTCAAACACAGATTCAGCCACAAAGACCAGGGAGGTTTTCCAATGCTTTGCCAATAAGGGCACCTATTGGTAGATGGGTAAAAAAAAACAATTCACTTTTTGTCCTGAATACAAAGTGTTATGTTTGGGGCAAATCCAATACAACACATTACTGAGTACCACTCTCCATATTTATCAGCATAGTGGTGGCTGCATCATGTTATGGGTATGCTTGTAATTATTAAGGACTGGGGAGTTTTTCAGGATAGAAAATTAACAGAATGGAGCTAAGCACAGGCAAAATCCTAGAGGAAAACCTGGTTCAGTCTGCTTTCCACCAGACACTGGGAGATGAATGGACCTTTCAGCAGTACAACAACCTAAAACACAAGGCCAAATCTACACTGGAGTTGCTTACCAAGAAGAATGAATGTCCTTGAGTGGTTGAGTTACAGTTTTGACTTAAATCTACTTGAAAATCTATGGCAAGACCTGAAAATGGTTGTCTAGCAATGATCAACAACCAATTTGATAGAGCATGAAGAATCCAGCTGTGGAAAGCTCTCAGAGACTTACCCAGAAAGACAGAGCTCTAATTGCTGCCAAAGGTGCTTCTACAAAGTATTGACTCAGGGGGTGTGAATACTTATGTAAATGAGATATTTCTGTTTTTCTTTTTCAATAAATTCGTTACAATTTCTAAAAACATGTTTTCACTTTGTCATTATGGGGTATTGTGTGTAGATGGGTGAGAAGCTTTGTGAATTTAATCCATTTGGAATTCATGCTGTAACACAACAAAATGTGGAATAAGTCAAGAGGTATGAATATTTAATGAAAGGCACTGTAAATGTTCATGTACATTATTTGGCACATTTCCCCTAGGTGAACAGTGAAAGGCTAAATCATTGGCAGCATGAGTGTTTGAAATAGTTGTTGATATATTCTGCTACATTGTGCAGTCAAATATAAGAAGTTGCCTGCATCCCAAATGGCACCCTAATCCATATAGTGCACAACTTTTGACCAGAGCCCTATGGGTGCCATTTGGGATGCAGACGTTTTCAGCAAAAACATTTTTACATTTCATCCCCTACTAATCGTCAGTAATCCACAGACAGAGTGGCTTCGTGATATTGCCAAGTTATTGCATGTTTTATACATTTGAAGTGGAATTCCGATAGCTAAAAGGGTTCCTATGCAATACAAATTCTACCCTATTCCCTATGTAGTGCAGTACTTTTAAATAGACCCTGATGGAACCTGTTGATAAGTAGTGCACTTTAAAGGGAACTGGGTGCCATTTGGGAGGCAGTGTTAGACTTGTAATTAACATGCTCTGTGTATTGTAGCTATTAACACCTAATTAACCCCAGACGTAGATCAGACCAGACTCCCCACTGTGAATCCCGTTTGTTGGAGGTTTAGGGTCTTTTTGAATTTGTCTTTCCTTGGTTCCTCGCATCATCTCTCCTTGCATCCTTCTCAAAACACATTGGAGGGAGGGACGTTGGATCATATCCTCCAATACGGTTGAGAAGGAGGTGAGGAGATGGGATGCGAGGAATCACAGGAAATTTAGATAGGGCCTCAGACTTAATATGCTTCTCTGAAAGAACTGATGTCAGTGTGCACCATTGTCAAGAGAGGAAGACAAAAATGGGTTGGAAATGCAGTCACGCAATAGTACAGTGCCTGTACTCTGTATGTACTGCATGTATTCCGATGTGTGTACATGACTTATACTTGCACACATGCTAAGGCTCAAACTATTGTGTGTGTGTGTGTGTGTGTGTGTGTGTACTCTATGACAAAATATTGCATAGGGAAAATCTAGCTCCTCACTCCTTCTTTACACATAGTGAAACCTAGACCATTGTGGTTTTATGGAGTCTGCAGTGAATGTCTGCAGTGAATGCTTGACTGACTTGCACAATTTTTTTTTGGGGGATTGTATTAACAGTGAACTAATTAACAACATACATTGAGTCTAGTATTCTTGGAAAGGCATAAAGGTTTACATTCATTTTCTGCCGGTTAATTATAAACTGCCTTTGAATAATAATCATAATCCTGAATAGCGCCTCAATTGATTTCTTTGAGTGCTGCGCATTTAAATACACTCAAATCAATCTTCCTCTCTCCCTTTCTCTTTGCACACGTGCATGCACACGTACACACATACTCTCCGTCTCTCGTCCTTCATCTCCCTGATTGAGACAGATTGTGTGGTTGAGAATCTATCAATTAGCAGCAGTGCACTGTGAGCAGAAAGTACACTAATCAGTGATATTGATTTACTCACAAACACCATTCTGCCTCAAACACACACACACACACACACACACACACATCAGTCTACCTGCTCCAAACAATTTGCCTTTGTGTAAAAATATCAAGGAGCTTTGTTTGATAGAAACATCGAAAGGTTTGACTGAATTATTAGTTGAAAAGGCTGAAAGACACCGGAATCACTTGCCTGAGCCAGCAGTTCCCTTTCAGGGCAGTGAGCACCGGAAAGGCTATTGGGAGCTAATGTGGAGCCATCATATTGCTTAGAATTATCTGTCCGTCAAAGACCTGCAAATACAGTGCATCAAGAAAGTATTCAGACCCCTTCACTTTTTACACATTTTGTTACGTTTTTTTGAAATACTCATTAATCTACACACAATACCCCAAATTGACGAAGCAATTTTTTTTGGACCAAGTTTATTACAAATAAAAAACAGAAATACCTTATTTACATAAGTATTCAGACCCTATACTATGAGACTCGAAATTGAACTCAGGTGCATCCTGTTTCCTTTGATCATCCTTCAGATATTTCTACAACTTGATTGGAGTCCACCTGTGGTAAATTTAATTGATTGGACATGATTTGGAAAGGCACACACCTGTCTATATAAGGTCCCACAGTTGACATTGCATGTCAGAACAAAAACCAAGCCATGAGGTTGAAGGAATTGTCCACAGAGCCCAGAGACAAGATTGTGTCGAGGCACATATCTGGGGAAGGGCCCAAAATAATGTCTGCAGGATTGAAGGTCCCCAAGAAACAGTGGCCTCCATCATTCTTAAATGGAAGAAGTTTGGAATCACCAAGACTTCCTAGAGCTGGCCGCCCAGCCAAACTGAGCAATCAGGGGAGAAGGGCCTTGGTCAGGGAGGTGACCTTCCAGAAGGACAACCATCTTGGCGGCACTCCACCATGTGCTGTAGAGATGTTAGAGTGGCCAGACGGAAGCCACTCCTCAGTAAAAGGCACATGACAGCCCGCTTTGAGTTTGCCAAAAGGCACCTAAAGGACTCTCTGATGAAACCAAGATTGAACTCTTTGGCCTGAATTCCAAGCGTCACATGTGGAGGAAACCTGGCACCATCCCTACGGTGAAGCATGGTGGTGGCAGCATCATGCTGACGGGATGTTTTTCAGCGGCAGGGACTGGGAGACTAGTCAGGGTCAAGGGAAAGATGATGACCGGAGCAGAGAGATCGTTGATGAAAACCTGCTCCAGAGAGCTCAGGAACCTCAGACCAGGGCAAAGGTAGCTGTGCAGCGATGCTCCCCATCCAACCTGACATAGCTTGAGATGATCTGCAGTGAAAAATGGGAGAAACTGTCCAAATGCAGGTGTGCCTTCCCCAGATCTGTGCCCCGACACAATCCTGTCTCGGAGCTCTATGGACAGTTCCTTCGACCTCATGGCTTGGTCTTTGCTCTGACATGCACTGTCAACTGTGGGACCTTATGTTGACAGGTGTGTACCTTTCCAAAATCATGTCCAATCAATTGAATTTAACAGAGGTGGACTCCAATCAAGTAGTAGCAACAGCTCAAAGATGAGCAATGGAAACAGGACGCATCTGAGCTCAATTTCCAGTCTCATAGCAAAGTGTCTGAAAACGTATGTAAATAAGGTATTTCTGTTTGTTATTTTTACTAAATTTGCTAACATTTCTAAAACCTGTTTTCACTTTGTCATTATGGGGTATTGTGTGTAGATTTGTAAAAAAAAAAAAATATATATATTTAATCCATTTTAGAATAAGGCTGTAACCGGCCTCCCGAGGGGCGCATCGCAGTGTTGCAGCTTCACTACAGCTTGGGGTTTGATCCCTGGCTGTCATTACCGGCCATGACCAGGAGTCCCATAGGGCGGCGCACAATTGGCCCAGCGCCATCCGGGCTAGGGAAGGGTTTGCCCGGGGGGCTTGACTTGGCTCATCGCGGTCTAGCGACTACTTGTGGAGGGCCGGGTGCCTGCAAGCTGACTTTGGTCGTCAATTGAACGGTGTATTCTCCGACACATTGGTGCGGCTGGCTTACGGGTTGAGCGAGCAGGTGTTAAGAAGCGCGGTTTGGGGGGGTCATGTTTCAGAGGACGCATGACTTGACCTTCGCCTCTTCCGAGCCCGTTGGGGAGTTGGAGCGATGAGACAAGATCGTAATCATGAAATTGAGGAGAAAATGGGGGTAAAAATTAACTGAAACGTAACGCAATTTGGAAAAAGTCAAGGGGTCTGAATACTTTGCGACGGCACTGTAGAGTCTGGAGGAAGGCTCTGGAATTCTTCATGATACAGGGTGAAGTCACCACATGACCAGAGGCTGTCCCTTGGATCCATTTATAGAAAGTAGGACACTGGTGGGTCCAGTCATCTCTTGCTTTTTCTTATCTTTCTCTCCCCCTCTTTCTCTCTTTTTCAGGCGAGTCCCGCCCCAATAATTGTCAACACGGATACTCTGGAGTCTGTACCTTACGTGAGTTCCTTTTTCTTTTTCGGCAATTGATTTGAATATGTTACTAAGCACCAACTGCATATATTTCCATGTGGATTGCAAGATGCAACTTCATGCAACCCTATACCCACTTTAAGTAGTCTTTACAGGTAAGACTTTTCAGCACTGGTTGTCAATGGTTGAACGTTATATTATTAAATATTTATCTGGAACACAACATACAGTGTAGGGGTAAAATAAATAAGGCCACTATTGTGAATTATTGATAGTTGTTATAAATGAAACACCTACACAGGACCACTGATTTGTGCAGCCCAAAATCCAGAATTTTGGTTTGGCATCAGAACTTTTCTCTTAACAGATATTTATTATTGATGGTTTCTATTTGTTGGCACTGGGACTCTGGGAGGACAAAGTCCTTCAAAAGCCATTTGGACACAATTTGGAGTGAGATGCTATCCCAACTAGAAGCCATGGATAACAGGCAACATCCGCACTGAGCTAAACACTAGAGCTGCCTCTTTCAAGATTTAATCATATTACAACTCCTCTGATGCTCATCGGATGTGGCAGGGCTTGCAAACTATTACGGATTACAAAGGGAAGCTCTTCTGCGAGCTGCCCAGTGACACAAGCCTACCAGACGAGCTAAATTACTTCTATGCGCGCTTTGAGGCAAGCAACACTGAAGCATGCATGAGAGCACCAGCTGTTCTGGACAACTGTGTGTTCACGCTCTCCGTAGCTGATGTGAGTAAGACCTTTAAACGGGTCAACATTCACAAGGCTGCAGGGCCGGATGGATTACCAGGACATGTGCTCAGAGCATGCGCTGACCAACTGGCAAGTGTCTTCAACCTCTCCTTGACTGAGTCTGTAATATCTACATGTTTCAACTAGACCACCATAGTCCCTTTGCCCAGGAATGCTAAGGTAACCTTCCTAAATGACTACCAACCCGTAGCACTCATGCCGGTAGCCATGAAGTGCTTTGAAAGGCTGGTCATGGCTCACATAAACACCATCATCCCAAAACCCTAGACCCACTCCACTTCGCATACCGCCCCAACAGATCCACAAATGATGCAATCTTTTTCCACCTGGAAAAAAGGAACACCTATGTGAGAATGCTGTTCATTGACTACAGCTCAGCGTTCAACACCATAATGCCCACAAAGCTCATCACTAAGCTAAGGACCCTGGGACTAAACACCTCCCTCTGCAACTGGATCGTGGACTTCCTGACGGGCTGCCCCCAGGTGGTAAGGGTAGGAAATAACATTTCTGCCACGCTGTGTCTCAACACGGGGTCCCACAGGGGTGCGTGCTTAGTCCCCTCCTGTACTCCCTGTTCACCCACGACTGCGTGGCCAAGCAAGACTCCAACACGATTATAAAGTTTGCTAATGACACAACAGTGGTTGGCCTGATCACCAACAATGATGAGACAGCCTATAGGGAGGAGGTCAGAGAGCAAGACAAAGGAGCTGATCGTGGACTACAGGAAAAGGCGGGCCGCACAGGCCCCCATTAACATCAACGGGGTTGTAGTGGAGTGGGTCGAGTATTTCAAGTTCCTTGTTGTCCACATCACCAACAAACTATCATGGTCCAAACACACCAAGACAGTCGTGAACAGGGCATTGCCAACACCTTTTCCTCTTCAGGAAATTGAAAAGATTCGGCATGGGTCCGCAGATCCTCAAAAATGTATACAGATGCACCAGTGAGAGCATCCTGACCGGTTGCATCACCGCCTGGTATGGCATCTGCTCGGCATCCGAGTATATAGCCTCGTTATTGTTATTTTATCGTGTTACTATTGATTTTATTCTTTAGTTTATTTAGTAAATATTTTATGAGCTCTATTTCTTGAACTGCATTGTTAAGGGCTTGTAAGTAAGCATTTCACGGTAAGGTTGTTGTATTCAACACGTGACAAATAAAATTTGACTTGAAATTTGATTTGATATGAGTAGGGGGGAAGTTGATGTTGTGGCTTGGACTTTGAGCAAATTCTTGGACTTTAATTTTCTAGGACAAGACAGGATAAGATTGAGCTATGATCTAGAAATGAATCACACAAAGTCGAGTGTCAAATTCTATGGGTATGTTCATGTGTTATGTAAATTGTTATATGTTGTTTTTACATATTTACACTGCTAAAGAAAGCAAAATCTTGCGCAAGTTTAAGTTTGTTTCTGCCTCAGTGAGTCTGACCACAAATCAGAGACCACTATGATGACACACCAAATGCAGGAATAGGCTTTTGTAGGCTATAGTCCAAGCTATATTTTCCAATCGTGCTACTGCTGTCGGCATACAAAGATTATACATTCAATTTGAATACACTCTTGGAGGTAAGGACGACAGCAGTGGTGTAGCCTACGGGCGATACGGATAACTTATTATTGATATCTAAATAGCGCAATGATGTGAATCACACTGCTGCTCTCTCATTTTGCTATTTGCCCCAAACAGATGTTGGTTGTTGTGGATGGCTGTTCAGATGTATGTGTATTCAACCTGGACTCTGGGGTAGACGTAACATAGTAAACAAATCCCTGGATACTCAAATTAGTATGATATGTTACGTTTGGTATGGTATGTATTAATTTGTGGATGTCCACCATCCATTTCGTATGATATGTTACGAATTAAAATTCATATTGATATGTTCCGAATTACAATTTTCTAACTTTAGCTATGTGGCTAGTTGGCTAACGTTAGCTAGGCTAGGGGTTAGGGTTGGAGGTTAAGGTTAGGTTTAACACCCACCAATCCATCACCCCAACCCAACCGCAAGTAACCATCTATCTTATGCAACCATACCCAACGTAACATATTATACTAATTTGAGTCTCACAGATTTCCTTTACTATGTTACGTCTAGTCTATGAGACCAGGCTGGTGTATTTTAAGCCAATAATTGTTGAATTGAAGAAGTTTTGAACTGCCTGTCAATCATTGTTTTTTGAACAGTGGACAGCAGTGCATAGTGTGGATCCCAGCTCATGGAATAAAGGTTTGAGGGAATTCGTCCCTTCTAAACTCTTCTGTGGTATTGTGCTCCACATACTGTCAAAAACGAGTTTAATTTAAAAAGACCATGAGTGGTGCTTGTATTGCTCAATCTAATTTGTGTTTAATTTAATACAAAACAATTGTCCATAGTACTAACGGACACATTCTCAAACAGCTTAAAATTATCTAGATATCAAAGTGTCCATTAGGCCTATAATACAGCATATGGCATTCATATTCTTGAAGATCAAGGGGTATTCAATTAATTGGAATGACTGGAGATCTGACCGACTTTGTTTTGTAAAGATATAGCCTAATTGTATTTTGTATTTTATTTGAAGTAGAAAGCAATGGGTTAGAAGAAGCCTACATAACCCATAAAGTCAAATGCAACATCCATTTATGGCCAGCTATGTAAACTCTAACATTGATTTATCCTGCTATAGATGTCCATCAATTGGGAATATTTATTTTTGGCTTCTTCGAAAACCTCTTAGGAGGAAAGTAGTCTAAAAGTAACTAAAATCAATCAAATTACATTACTGAGTTTGAGTAATCCAATAGATATGTTACTGGTTACAATTTTGGACAGGTAACTAGTAACTGTAACTGATTACATTTAGAAAGGAACCTACCCAACCAAGGAAATGCTCACACGTCTGTAAACAGGAAACTAAGTGATGTACTGGGTATACATAATTGATTTTACATTTTGTTTTCCCACAGGTCAACGGGACAGAAATTGAATATGAGTTTGAAGAAATCACACTAGAGCGGGTGAGTTGATGAACACACTATCTGAAAATACTCTATTTAAACTCTATTTAAAATGACCCGGAGAGGACTTTGCAGTCATTTAAAATTGAACGAGGGATGCCACATCCTGTTCCATGCTCATCTCAGACATGTCCCACGAAGGGCTTCATAAACTAGGAAGCGTAATCGTTGAATGTGACAGGCAGGATAAGTTAACAGGCCAATATGTTTCAAATAATCTTGACCCCATACACCTGTTACGGGTTCTGGAGATGCTAGATGACTCCGCAAACTGAATAACAGAATAACAAACAGGGCCTGCATTAACATGTCTATTTCAAATTGGTGCATGAAGAGGAAAGCCTGGTGTTACTGTGCCTTTGACAAACTAAAACAGGAACCGGTTTTACTTTCCACTAAAGCTAATTGATCTTAGCCAGACAAGCTAAGTAACACAAAGATCCAAGTCCTGTGGGTATCTTGAGCCGGCCAGCCCTTAATTGGGACATAGCATTTGCATGAGAAAAGCCAGGGCTAACATCCCCAAGGCTCAGTGGAGATAAGAGGCTTAGCTTGGCTGCTGAATTACATTTTGACAGCTAAAAAAGGATCCTTGTGACCTGAAACAATAAACTACAATAGGAAAAGTTCAATTCAGCCAAAGGGAGTGATAATTCATCCAACAGCTGAGCCTGAAGCCTTTGGTACACACTGCACAGCTCACCCTTTGACGGGCAAGAGCAGACATAAACAGGGTGGCTTTAGAGTGGCTAATGCTAACTCTACATCTGTGTATTCAGGCTTCACCTCACAGGACCCTTTATCTATGCACTCCACTTCCATTGCCCTATCTAGCCAATGGGCTTTGATTATGTGTGCACTTGAGTGAGCTAGCTATCATTACTTCCATCTCAGCCTGGTTTGTATTTCTGAGAGTGAAGCTTCCCCTGAGGGAGATCAGCACCCATTTCATTCTCATGTCCGTCAGCTCAGCCTGCAGGGTGGATTTTTATTCAAGAGATGCCCCTACTAGGGTTGCAAAATTCCAGGAACTTTCAATAAATTCCCTGATTTTCCAGAAATCCTGGTTAGAGTATCTGGGTTTCCTGCTTATTCCCACCTATTTCCGTGAATCTTCAACTGGGATTTGGGAAAAAACTGTGAATTTCTTGAAAGTTCCTGGAATTTTGCAACCGTAGAGACCCTACTCCCATCAGCTAGCAATTTAATCAAAGCGTCCATTTACATTTGTAAATGTATCGAGGGCGATATGGCTCATAAAACTGATACAGCTTTGTTGTTGTACACAGAAACATTGGCTTTGAGAATTCTGCTTTCGCCTCTGTATTATATTTACCGGTTATGAAGTCATCTTCTGGGGACTCCATTGTGGTCAAGCGCAAACCTGAAAATTATCTCGTACAAATTAACCCGTGCGAAAATGAAGTTCATAAATGTATATTGTCAATTCACTTTTTTACTTAAACTTAAAGCTAAATATTAACTTGTATGATATGTTTATTTCACTTTGAAATAGTATATTCAGGAATTATATTACTTAAAAGTATGTTTTCAAACATACAGTATGTCTAGTATACTCTGTCAGACATTACACTTGATGCTAACACTTTTCCTCACTTTCAAATAGTATACTTAGGAATTATACTTATTTTCACTATAAAACGTGTTTTCAGACATATTTCTAGTTTATATATATATATATTTATATTTCTAAATACTAAGTTGGTACTACTTTCTAGTAAGTTGTGGGCTTGTCTCATGCAAATTAGATAGTTTGTGGAATTCTGGGAAAACATGCTCCTGCAAGATAATCGCTAAAGTGTCAAATTATTTTAAACTTAGAGTCAGTTGTGAACTTAACATTTTAAGTGTGTGACCCACGAAGCTAAACAGAAATTGTATTTTTATGTTGGATGTAATTTAGGCTAGTTTACAGGTTAGCATTATAAGGAATAGAAGTGTAATGTTACTGCTAGGTGTATAATTAGTTGTTCTTCATGCTCTACAGGGGAACTCAGGGTTGGGCTTCAGCATAGCTGGAGGGACAGATAACCCCCATGTTGGCGATGACCCAGGGATCTTCATCACCAAGATCATCTCTGGTGGCGCGGCAGCAGAGGATGGCAGGTTAAGGTGAGTGCTATAGATCGAGCCCTTCACAAATGAAAACTTCACTGAAGACATTGAGTTGGCAAAATGCTCTGGTATAAATGCTGTCAGAATGGATGGCTCGAGGACTCTCATCCATCATTGGATCTAAGTATATTTGTGCCATGTTTTGAAGGCTTTATCCTATAATGGAAAAGCTGCAAGGGTTGTTTTCAGATTTTTCCCGAAATGTTATCTTACTTCGAGAGCTGTTCTTTGACAATTTGTTACAGAGATCTCCTTCGCATTGTCTTTGTTCATCATGTTAGTATTTTGGGCTAACGTTAAAAACTTCTTAAGGCTAGGTGTCCCGCTAGCGCGACCAAAGTCGACAACATCCGGTGAAATTGGAGGGCGTGCAATTCAAATAAATAATCGTAATATTAAACATTCATGAACATACAAGTTTGTTATATCATTCAAAAGCTTACAATCTTGTTAATCGAACTGCGTTGTCCGATTTTACAATAGGCTTTACAGCGAAAGAATACCATGCGATTGTCTGAGGACAGCGTCCCACATCATATTTTTCAACCAGCACAGGCGTCACAAAATCACAAATAGCGATAAAATAAATCACTTACTTTTGAAGATCTTCCTCTGTTTGCAATCCCAAGGGTCCCAGCTACAACATGAATGGTTGTTTTGTTAGATTAAATCTTTCTTTATATCCCAAAAAGTCAGTTTAGTTGGCGCCATCGATTTCAGTAATCCACTCGTTCAACATGCAGACAAAGGAATCCAAAAAAGCTATCGCTAAACTTCATCCAAACAAGTAAAACGACATTTCTATTTAATCCTCAGGTACCCTAAAATGTAAATAAACTATAATATTTAATACGGAAAGTAGTATGTTCAATAGGAAAGTAAAATTAGTAAGCGCGCGCCCTCTTCCATGCTCGACGAAAGACTGATATTCTTCCTTTGCTCTCCTCACCAAAACTCCAAATACCTGTTTGTTTTTCAAGAAACACGCCTGAAACCTTGAATAAAGACTGTTGAGGTCTAGTGGAAGCCATAGGAATTGCAATCTGGGAGCCGGAATTACATAGAAGCAATAGGTTTGCAGTGTAAGAGCCTGGGACCTAAAAATAATTATGCTATATTCACATACAGTTTTAGAAACTTCAAAGTGTTTTCTATCCAATGCTACCAATTATATGCATATCCTAGCTTTTGGGCCTGATTAACAGGCAGTTTACTTTGGGCACGTCAGTCAGGCGGAAATTCAGGAAACTAGACTCTATCCTGAAGAAGTTTTAACTCTCCATGGGATTGCATTCATTCCAGAAACTATCCCTAAACACCTCTATATAAATTGCACATGTGGTACTATAGCAGACTACAGGTAACTGCCAAAATAAAGTCAGTAAATGAGGGATACAAAGTATATTGAAAGCAGGTGCTTCCACGTGTGGTTCCTGAGTTAATTAAGCAATATAGCCTAAATTACATCCAACATAAATATACCATTTTGGTTTAGGTTCGTGCTTCACACACTTAAATGTTAAGTCCACCACTGACTCTACGTTTAAATTAATTTGACAATTATCTTGCAGGAGCATATTTCCCCAGAATTCCACATACTTTCTCATTTGCATAATACAATGTATTATTCTTTTTCTAAGATGTGCACAGAGATTAGTGGAAAAGGCCTACTCTCTCAAAGACATGATGGGTTTTGACATCGTTTAAGTATTATAGTTAGGCACACTCCTCTTGTGGTTATTTATTCACTTCACAGTCTGGGGGATTGTAGCATAACATTACTTATTCTACGCACATTCTTGCTCTTATGTTTTATCTGAATGTAAATAGGAAAGACTCAAAGGCTTTGCTCTGGGAGCACTCTACATAACATAGGACTTTTGAGCACCACATAGTTAGTAAGATAACAGGGTAAATTAAAGGGGAAGTTCAGGATTTTACAACTTGATGTTAGATAGTTCCTCACCCTGAAAGTAGGTTTGGTTTTCTTTAAACAGCCACTTTTCAGCTAGCTTCTGCATCTGCATTGCTTGCTCTTTGGGGGTTTAGGCTGGGTATCTGTATAGCACTTTGTGACAACTGCTGATGTAAAATAGGCTTTTTAAAATAAATAAGATTGATTGAGTGACTAGCCACATCTAGCTAACAATCAATGAAAGTGGTAGGTGCAATCATTCTCATTTTTAATGGACAAATCACCTTTAAGTATCATCAAAACACATATGGAATTGATTTCAGTTGATTTGGCGATGGAAGTGACAATGATATTTTAAGTTCAGCATAAAATCCCTCAGCATAAAATCCCATAAAAAAACTTTTTGCGCTAATGAATACAACCCAGCTGTATCATAAATCAGACCTACACAGCAAAATTAGCAGTGTTAAACTAAGTCATTGTAGTGTTAATTTTAACACTTTTGCGGTGTGTATATCAGAGTATGTGAGTGGAGCCGAGCATGCCCAGTTTGCTGCTTTACTATGTTGTTGTCTTAGGTCTTTTGTCCTATATATATATATATATATATATATACACTACAGTTCAAAAGTTTGCGGTCACTTAGTTTGGGGTCGCACATTTTTTGTCCATTAAAATAACATCAAATTGATCAGAAATACAGTGTAGACATTGTTAATGTTGTAAATGACTACTGTAGCTGGAAACGGCAGATTTTTATTGAATATCTACATAGGCGTACAGAGGCCCATTATCAGCAACCATCACTCCTGTGTTCCAATGGCACGTTGTGTTAGCTAATCCAAGTTTATCATTTTAAAAGGATAATTGATCATTAGAAAACCCTTTTTCAATTATGTTCGCACAGCTGTAAACGGTAGTGCTGATTAAAGAAGCAATAAAACTGGCCTTCTTTAGACTAGTTGAGTATCTGGAGCATCAGCATTTGTGGGTTTGATTACAGGCTCAAAATAGCCAGAAACAAAGACCTTCTTCTGAAACTCGTCAGTCTGTTCTTGTTCTGAGAAATGAAGGCTATTCCATCTGAGAAATTGCCAAGAAACTGAAGATCTCGTACAACGCTGTGTGCTACTCCCCTTCACAGAACAGCACAAACTGGCTCTAACCAGAATAGAAAGAGTGGGAGGCCCCCGGTGCACAACTGAGCAAGAGGACAAGTACATTAGTCTAGTTTGAGAAACAGACGCCTCACAAGTCCTCAACTGGCAGCTTCATTAAATAGTACCCGCTAAACACCAGTCTCAACTTCAACAGTGAAGAGGCGACTCTGGGATGCTGGCCTGCTAGGCAGAGTTACAAAGAAAAAGCCATATCTCAGACTAAGATTAAGATGGGGAAAAGAACACAGACACTAGACAGAGGAGCTCTGCCTAGAAGGCCAGCATCCCAGAGTCGCCTGTACGAGATCTTCAGTTTCTTGGCAATTTCTCGCATGGAATAGCCTTCATTTCTCAGACCAAGAACAGACTGACGAGTTTCAGAACAAAGTTATTTGTTTCTGGCCATTTTGAGCCTGTAATCGAACCCATAATTGCGAAAGGGTTTTCTAATGATCAATTAGCCTTTTAAAATGATAAACTTTGATTAGCTAACACAACGTGCCATTGATGGTTGCTGATAATGGGCCTCTGTAGCCTATGTAGATATTCGATAAAAAATCAGCCATTTCCAGCTACAATAGTCATTTACAACCTTAACAATGTCTACACTGTATTTCTGCTAAATGTTATGCTATTTTAATGGACAAAATAATTTGCTTTTCTTTAAAAAACAAGGACATTTCTAAGTGTCCCCAAACTTTTGAACGGTTGTGTGTATACAAAGAAAAAATCCCCCGTCCCCACAGGAGGCCTTTTGGTAGGCCGTCATTGACAAGGTAAAAATCATTGTAAATAAGAATTTGCTCTTAACTCACTTGCCTAGTTAAATAAAGGTTAAATAAAAAAATACATTTGACTGGAGCGTGGAGCGAGATTCCCAAAGGCTGGAGCGTCGGCCTTCTCAGCCGCTCTAATTTCGCTCCTGTAGTGCTCACTTCAGGAGCTCAGGGCAAGCCCGCCCCAGCATGCGTTTGTAGTCTACTTGTGTGCTGATAATAGCCCCTTCCTTTAGCTACTGTCGTGGAGTTCGTAAAATATTTTCATAAAGAAAAAACACATTTGCTAAATCAAGGTGACTTACAAAGATTGGGACCAAGAGCATAAGAGGGAGTGCGGTGATGTAGTGTCCACTGTTATGTGTAAGGCTTGGATGCCACACTTATCCCACAGGTATGAAAAGACACTTATCCCGAAGGTATGATGGTGTACGTACTATGTTTACATGCTAAAACAAAGAAACGTGGTGGGTAGATAACTAAGTGTGTAGCAAGTGTTTATAAACCAAAAATCTAATCTCTTAAAAGTTTTGTTCTATTATCTATACAGTAGCCCATAATTGATTTTAGCCCTATAGGCCTGGCAAATTCTCACGTTCAAGGAGCTTTCCGTTTTGATTGGGTTATTTTGCCTAAAAACCTAACTTTAGAAATATATATAAAAAAACTACTCTGCATCTCTGCCCAGCCTGGCAAGAGTAGCCAAAAGGGGCATTCACAGTGGCTCTGCAAGCGTGGGATGATATTCTCCGCTTCTGGCTGGCTCTCCATGCCATCGCTTGAGCCTGAAGCCACAGACTGGCCAAACTCGTGTTTCTAAAAATGTATTCAAATGCACTAAGAAGTCATTTTTTGTTTCATTTTTAAGTCATGGCCTATATACAAAATGTATAGACTATAATGATGTAATAAAATTAAATGTTTAAATGCTGCACGCTGTCCGTACCAGCCTATTGTGTCGCACTCACAAATGCTTCGCCATGTATTTCATTGTAGGTTATAGCCTTGAAATAATTGAAATAATATAGCCTAAATAATTCATTTTAGTTCATTCTTAGGCTTTGTGTCCGGCTCCTGACCCATTTAGTGTTTATATGCTGTTTAGTATGACATGTAGCCTGTTTGAAATGATGTTCGCTTCTTACATTCACCTTTTCATTTTTATTCAAATACTTTTCAAATCTATATGGTTTGGTTTCAATACTTTAAAACCAATTGTTAGGTCCAGGTAGTCACAAAAAGACATGGGTGTTGGTTAAATTGGGATTTTACTGAATGGAGCTGCAGTTTTTTTTCCTGTGAGCGTGGAACGTTTTTTAGCAGAGTGGTAGGAAAAGACATTGGGCGGGATTTGAGTGGTAGGAAAGGACATTACGCGGGATTTGAGTGGTAGGAAAGGACATTGCGTGGGATTTGAGTGGTAGGAAAGGACATTACGTGGGATTTGAGTGGTAGGAAAGGACATTACGCGGGATTTGAGTGGTAGGAAAGGACATTGTGGGATTTGAGTGGTAGGAAAGGACATTGCGTGGGATTTGAGTGGTAGGAAAGGACATTACGCGGGATTTGAGTGGTAGGAAAGGACATTACTCGGGATTTGAGTGGTAGGAAAGGACATTGGGCGGGGTTTGAGTGGTAGGAAAGGACAATGCATCCACACTCAACAGAATGAATTTCACACTTTCAAAAGTGTGAACTAATAGGCATTATACTATACACTGCTGGAGTGAACTAATAGGCATTTCACTCTACACTGGAGTGAACTAATTAGCATTTCATTTGACAGTGGAGTGAAATATAATGAAATGGTATATGGTGTAAAACATAATTTGCATATTTCCCAGGGTGCCTTTTCATTTTGATTGAATTGTAGAGTTATTTTTTAGTGACCCAGGCATGGTTGTTGAATTATTATCATTAACATTATTCAAATTAAACTATGACAATTTACATTAAATATGCCATAAGGCCTTACTTTGATGGCCTAGTTTTAATCTAACTCAGTGTAAGGAAACTCCCAATATACAGGCCACATCAGGCCTGCAAGTCACATTATGAGGGCTTGCATCGTGATGTTTAATTCCTATTGGAATCCAGACAGAGTTAGGATATCAGTTGTAATCTTTATTCACCCGTAACCAATATTCAGAATGACTGTCAGGATAATGGATATTGGAAATGGAGACTACCTAATCCACTTAAACTGGAACAACCATTTCAGTAACGGTACAATACATCTAACTAACTGATTGGATTAGTTTAGAAAAAGATGTTATTTATCTTTGTGTAGAATACGTTTAATTAATTTTTTATGAACATGCAAAAACACAGACATTAAAAACAATCCTAAAAAAGCAACCTGCAGTAGAGCATGCTGGGAAATATGATAATGTTGGGCTCTCCACAGAGTGAAATAATAGCTCTGGTAATTAACACCAACAATTGGGGTTATATGACACCACTGAGTGTTAATACAGAGTGAATTTAACACTATAAATGTAACTCTGATAAATCAACACTGGCCAATTTTGCAGTGTACATTCAACTTTGGACGTTGTACTGTAAATGCATATAGTGTACACCAAATTAACAGAACTGCAGACCAAGGCATCATGATGAGGACAAGCATAGAAACACAGCTTTTATATGTGTAAATAGGCAGAATCTCTCGCTCTGCTTGAGTGTGTGTGCATAGGGTCCCAGCTGGTCCCTTAAAATGCGCCTCAGGAGAGTTCTGTTCTTGAACGTGGGGGCATGGATGTTTGTGGCCTCTCCTGAAGGGGTTAAAGGGTTACACTGCAGCAGGGGCCTTCTACTCCCCCTGCCACATGCACACACGTACATGCACACACAAATACTATTTTTCCAGGTTAAGGCTCATGTTCCCATCCTCTTTTTTCATTGCAGAGTGAATGACTGCATCCTGCGGGTGAATGATGCCAACGTGTCCGAGGTGTCCCACAGTAAGGCTGTGGAGGCGCTGAAGGTGGCCGGCTCCATCGTCAGGCTCTACGTTCGCCGTAGGAGACCCATGCTGGAAACTGTCATTGAGATCAAACTTATCAAAGGACCAAAAGGTTGTTACACTCCCTCTCATCTATCTATCTATCTCATATTTTGGGGGATTTAACTCTCAGGTAAAATTTGAAAGGTTATTACATTACATCATATTAGACAACTTCCCTTTCCGTCTCAATTTTCATCTCTCTATGTCTCAATTTTCATCTCTCTGTCTCAATTTTCATCTCTCTATGTCTCAATTTTCATCTCTCTGTCTCAATTTTCATCTCTCTATGTCTCAATTCACCCCCATCATCATCATTACTTTCTCTATATATCCCTCTGTCTGTATCTATAACTCACTTCCTTTCTCCTTGTCTTAATTTTTTTATCTTTTGCTCAGCAAGTATCAGTGATTTTTAAGGGTAAACCGGATAACCCATGCACATCCAGTATCCTTTGTTTTGTTCAGTATTTTATCAGTGGGGGTTTGTACCACCCCCAGCCCCCACACAAAGAAATAACTTTGATGCAGTATTTATATCAAAGAGATGAGTCATCACTGGGGAAAAGCTGCAATGAATCCGTGGGTGTATTCATTAGGGCACACTGTGGCAAAACATTTTGCAAATGAAAAAAAGTTTTCCAACCAAAAAAATGTGGAATCTTAAGTGCAGGTTAGTCCCTCCCCATTTTGGTCACTTTTGGCTCCTAGTGAATACACCAGATTGGGAGACGGATGAGGGAGGAGAGGAAATTGGGAAAGCGACATTGTGTGGTCTATAATTGATGGTGCTATTTTCTTACCCTGACTATAAGCGTCCCATGTGTTTTTCACACGTCCGTTGGCCCGGAGTTGAAACAAACCCACTGTAATCAATGAAACATGCTATTCTTGCCGCAGAAGCAGTATAGACACAAGGCTCGCTTTGCTGAATCATCTTTCCACCCTTCAAGTCTATTTTCCAGTGATTCAGGTGTCTTTGAAGTGTACTGATATACACTCACTGGACAGTTTATTAGGTCCAGAACAGCCTAAATTCTTCGGGGCATTCTACAAGGTGTCGGATGGACGTTGGTCCATGCTGACGCGACGGCATCATGCAGTTGCTGCAGATTGGACGGTGGTACGTTCATGCTGTGAACAGCCCGTTCCAACTCATCTCAAAGATGCAATTACCCTTCTGTGACAAGGGTCGACTAGTTGTGCATTCCGAGATGCCGTTCTGAGATGCCGTTTGTGGTCCGCCTGTAAGCCTGCACGATTCTTCCCGTTCTCCTTCGACCTCATCAACGAGCTGTTTTCGCCCCACAGGACTGCCGCTGACTGGATGTTTTTTGTTTGTCGCACCATTCTCGGTAAACACTAGACACTGTCGTTGTGAAAAGCCCAGGAGGGATCTGTCGCGCCGGGTACCGACGATCATACAGCATTCGAAGTCGCTTAGGTCTCTCGTTTTGCCCATTCCAACGTTCAATCGAACAATAACTGAATGCCTTAATGCCTGTCTGCCTGCTTTATATAACAAGCCACGGCCATTTGACTCACTGTCTGTAGGAGCAATCAATATTTGTGAATGGGTTGTTGTACCTAATAAACTTACTGAGTGTAAGTGGCTTGTGCTTGTGATCCAGAGGCAGCAGCCTAGACCGCCAGACCAACCTGGGCCACAATACTTTTTATTGACCTCCACCCCACGTCTATTTCTCCTCAGGGCTGGGCTTTAGCATCGCAGGAGGGGTGGGCAACCAGCACATCCCGGGGGACAACAGCATCTATGTAACTAAGATCATAGATGGCGGTGCAGCACAGAAGGACCAGCGCTTGCAGGTTGGAGACAGGCTGCTTATGGTAAGTTACTGCAGCTTCACTACCCCTACCCTGCCCTGTCCTAATCCCCCATAGGTGGATCATACTGTACTGTCAAAGCATTATACTGCATAACAACAATCATTCATAAGGATTTTTGAAAATAAAATGTAGCTTCATTTATCCATTGTGCAACAAAATAGTGAATAGTGTGTAAGTACTGTGACAGTAAAATATAAATGTATGTTGTATAATAGATAAATTAAGATCTATTCAATGGGACTTTTATTTTGAAAACTCCTTGTGAAGGATGTTAAATACATGCATTATGAAGGTTATGCGGTATAATTATTTTACAGTAACACACTAATTTACTGTATAAACAGAGACCCTTATATTCCCCATTGTGTGTATGAATGTGTAAATGTTGATTTGTTAAAGGCCCTGTTTTCAGTAATATCATATCCTGCCATAGTTAAGTGTGTCAATTGAATGTGTGAAGAATGTGTGTGTTAATTCAGGACTGGCTGATAGATTAATTGTAGGCCCCTCTCACCAATTTGAGTTGATTGCATTCAGGTGTACCAAGGTGAGTAGGAGAGTGGCAGTGTTATAGACGATTTATGCTCATTCCGGCGTCTGCATTGGCCGTACAGCATTTACTGCAATGCGGCGTCTCCACAAGTCAGGGCATTCATACATCTAGTGCTTGGCAGAGCTGTTGTCAAGGAAGTGCGTTTATGTTTATAGAGGATGTACTTCCCCCACCTACCGTCAAAAAATCATGTCAATGTGGAGAGATATACGTAGCTATACGGATCACTCTGCATTGTTACACAATTTGGGAGGCGCACAGCGATGCGGTACAGAAGCTTGATTTGCCTCCGCAAGCCTCCGGAGCCTCCGCAATTGGAGCTTTTGGACCACATTTACGGATCAAGCATAAATTATCTTTTAGTTGGAAGCAAGGATAGAGGAGAGCATGTTTGCTAGATTTTATGCTCTTACCTTTTTTATATTTTAATCCTTGTTTTAGCCTGTTAGCTCTTAGCCTGATTGTAAACCTGTTGTTGTATCTATCTATTTATTCAAATAAATTCAAAAATGTTAGTAAAACTGTTCCTGTCTTTATAAAACACTTTTGATGTGTACGAGGTAAGGGACAACTTCATCACAACTACAGAAATCTATTTCAGAAGAGTGAGTCGCTTAACCGCAGTTAAATTCAACTAGCTACCTTCCTGCTGCCTCCAGCTCTGGAGGATCCCGGGCTATCATAATCTGCATTTGGCATTCTGCACTTGGCAGCACCATGTCAGTCTGGCATTAAAAGAGTGGAACGTAAGGTTTAAAGAGCGACTGCCCCTAAAAAGCAACTTCTCGCTTTGAGAATGGCTTATGTGGTATCGCTGTGAGTCACAAAAATAATTGACTACAAAGATTGACTACAATGTACATAGGAGAATATTTTAAAAGGTCAATAGCTCCACATTTCAATGACTTAACCTCAAACCAACTATAAATTTAATTAATTTACAAATATTGAAAGCCTTTAATGAGATAACTAAAAGATTTGCAACATGAAAATATTGTCCTATTATTTATTGACGGTCCCTAACTATTCCCTGAGATTGGCAATCCAAAGTGTATACAACTTTGCCAGGGTTGCACACCAGCCTGATGAAGCTAAAGCTCTTCCCACCTGCAAACAGACACAAGGGACTCCCAAATCAAACCACAACCCGAAACCAACTCACGTTTGAATTCAGTCATGGCCGAAATCTCTCTCAATCTCTCTCAAATCTCTCTCAAATCTCTCTCAATCTCTCTCAAATCTCTCTCAATCTCTCTCAAATCTCTCTCAATCTCTCTCAAATCTCTCTCAAATCTCTCTCAATCTCTCTTAAATCGCTCTTAAATCTCTCAATCTCTCTCAAATCTCTCTCAATCTCTCTCAAATCTCTCTCAATCTCTCTCAAATCTCTCTCAAATCTCTCTCAAATCTCTCTCAAATCTCTCTCAATCTCTCTCAAATCTCTCTCAAATCTCTCTCAAATCTCTCTCAAAACACAGTACAGATCAAATAAACTGCCAGGACTAATTTTGGTCCATTAAAAATAGCACCCTGTTGGATTGGATATTATTGTGTTCATTTGTTTGATTCAAGTTCTATTTAAATCTGTTATGGATAGGGTATTTAATGTATTTGGGGCTTTTTAAGTGAATTACTTTGTAAAAGTGGATGATTTAATGAACCAAATCTTAAAACGAGGCCAAATTAGGAAGTGCAGTCACCCTTTTAACTTTCTTATGTTATGCCTGAGATTTTCTCCATGCACACAGGTGAACAACTACACTCTGGAAGAGGTCTCCCACGAGGAGGCAGTAGCCATACTGAAGAACACGTCTGACGTTGTCTACCTGAAGGTGGGCAAGCCCACCAGTGTTTACTTATCAGATCCCTATGGGCCACCTGATATCACGCACTGTGAGTTTGTCACCTCTTTTTGCACCCCTCTACCCACCCGTTTGGCCAGTTTCCACAGACACAGATGAAGTTTAGACCTGGACTAAAACGCTCAATGGAGGTTCTTCAATAAAAGTTATTCTTAGTCCAGCACGAGGCTTAGTCTGATGTCTGTGAAACCGCCTTGCAGAGACGCGACATTAGTTTGTCGTCCGAGTACAAGAGGGCAGCGTTTGAGTTACAAATGATATGAGCCACCTCTGCTATTGTAGGCCAGGACAGTCTTCTTTCACTTCGCCAAATGAATGTGTTTAGTTTCACACTGATGCGGTATGCTTATTCATCTCTTGAGCTTTAATAATTTATAAGTTTTAATAACGTTATGTGAGTTGGAATTGTTTTTGTGTTTGCCATGTAGTATTTATTTAACCTTTCTCCCTTGCCATGTAAACTTAAATGCCAAAACAATAGTGTGTGGGCCTCCCAACTAAATTATTTTATTGATTGACATGAAAAGTCATTAGCTGACAGTATGAGGTTAGTAATGTCAGAAAGCTGAAGTCTGAAGAGCTGTGTACACCCTTGTTGTTTCTTTCAAGCGTTCTCTCCGGCAATGGAAAATCATATCTCTTCCGTGGGAAACAACGGCACTCTGGAATACAAGTGCAGTCTTCCCCCCATGCCCATCTCCCCTGGAAGGTACTCCCCCCTCCCAAACCAACTACTCGGGGAAGAGGACATAAACAGGTTGGATGGTTTTTCCTTCTTACGGTAATTACATCCCTTCCTACTAGACGCCAACTAGTATTACAAGTAGAGTCTCGTCACTTCAATCCACCTCACCCCGTTTTGTTTGGAAACCCAAAAGCAATTCTAGACTACGTTACAAATTGATGGAATTGATTGCTTTGGGGATTACAAGCCCCCCTCCCCCTCCACTCAAGTCCATTCGTTCAACTGTGTTGTGTTGTAGCACTATTTTGAATCTTCCGGTAAATTTGAGATACATGTGAAGATATACTAAAGGGCGGCATTGTCAGGTTTTGTACCTTTACGACCTTTGTAGTCTTTTCATGTAGACTTGCTCATGTAATCTTATATGTATGTAATAATGGACCAGACTATCACGGCTCTGAACAATCAGTTCAGCTTAAGACAACAAACTAGCTATTTCAGGGTTTCACAAAATGGTTTATTCTTTGATCTAGTTATTTTAATTTTGGAAGTTGGTCTATCCCTTCTGTGGTATTACATCAGTAGTGGTTGCAGATGGGCTTTCATACGTTTTTTTTTCAGTGAGATGTTTTCTGCAAGGCAGTTGATTTTTCTGAGTGGGTGCTTAACCTGAAAATCTCTGTCTCACACTCTCACACTCTCACACTCACTCACTCACTCACTCACTCACTCACTCACTCACACACACTCACTTAACATCCACATTAAACCGGCGCTCCCCTTTCCAAAGGAAGGAGCCTCCCTTCAAGTCCTCTGACTAGAGGAGTCTGTCATAGCACTGAACCACTGTCTATATTCTAAAACTCCTCGAGTGGGAAGGACAAGTGCTGTTACGACATGGGGGAGGGTGATGGAGTTTCCAATCAAGTTTATACTAAAGGAGAGAAGTAGAGTGTTTGATATATTCGCATTTACTCGGACACATGGCAGACGTGTTACTCCAAGCAAAGTCCTAAACATGGGCTGCGAGTTAATTGGCTCAATGCGCAGGCAAATTCAGAGCAACAAGAAATTACTTAGCAGTCTAAATGGAGAAAATATGTTTCAAACCTGTAATCAGCTTTCCAAGAAAAGAAAGTCTAGACAGTCATCACTACAACTGCAAGCCACTTTATTAAAATGTATCCTACCACATCCGTCGAACTTGTCTTGATGTGTTCCATAATTGAAACAGAATGCATAATAGATCAGAACTAGAGTGCCAAATAATTTAAATATATCTTTTAATCTTCACATTTTTGTATAAAAAGAAATGTCTAACACTTTTTTTTTTTTTTTAAATGATGTCTGATTCTGTCATTATAAAGTCGTGTTCTAGTTTAAAGTTACATACCGTTGAGCATGTAATAGATGGTTTGAGAGTTTAAAAAAAAGCACACTTGATTTTTTTGACTGCCTCTAAAAAGCAACAGATCCCTTTGAAAAACGGCCTATGTGGCATCAATACAAGTCAAAAACAGTTATTCTAGCGTCAAAATTGACTACAAAGTGTAAATAGGATAATTTTGGCCATAAAGTCAGTCTTGTCTAAAACAGAGTTTGGAATATCCGTGCGTCACACCGGGTAAATTACGGTTGGGTATTAGTTTGACAATGTCTATTTGCCCACTAACATGGTGTGAACAGCTGCGGTGATTGCTCTCTATCCAAAAGCATGGACAGTGAGATAGACCTGCCCAGCAGCTCCGACTGTATACATAAGACAACGTAAAAACATTTATTAGTTATCTTAGATTCATCCTGGGGATTTTGACCAAGTGAAATAGACATGGAAGCCTATCAAATGTTATTGGTCATATACACGTATTTTGCAGATGTTATTGAGGGTGTAGTGACATGCTTGTGTTCCTAGCTCCAACAGTGCAGTAGTATCTAACAATTCACATACAATACACACACATCTAAAAGAAAAAATAATGCAATTAAGAGTGGCATTGACTAAAAAACAATAGAATACAGTATATACATACGAAATGAAGAAAATAGTATGTCAACATTATTAAAGTGACTAGTGTTCCATTTAAAGTGGCCAGTGATTCCATGTCTATGTCTATAGGGCATCAGCCTCTAAGGTGCAGGGTTGAGTAACCGGGTGGTAGCCGGGTAGTGATGGCTGTTTAACAGTCTGATGGCCTTGATAGAAGCTGTTTTTCAGTCTCTCGGTCCCATCTTTGATTCCCCTGTACTGACCTCACGTTCTGGGGTGAACAGGCCGTGGCTTGGGAGGTTTATGTCCTTGGGGATCTTTTTGGTGCTGTAGATGCCCTGGAGGGCAGGTAGTGTGCCCCTGGTGATGCATTAGGCAGACCGCACCACCCACTGGAAAGCCTTACGGTTGTGGGCAGTGCAGTTGCCGTGACAGGATACTCTCAATTGTACACTTGTAAAAGTTTGTGAGGGTCTTAGGGTCCAAGCCAAATTTCTTCAGCCTCCTGAGGTTGAAGATGCGCTGTTGCGCCTTCTTCACCACACTGTCTGTGTGGGTGGACCATTTCAGATTGTCAGTGATGTGTACGCTGAGGAACTTGAAGCTTTTCACCTTCTGTGAATAGGGGCGTGCTCTCTCTGTTGTCTCCATGAAGTCCACGATCAGCTCCTTCGTTTTGTTGACGTTGAGGGAGAGGTTATTTTTTCAACCTGGCAAAGAGGGCACAGTTCTCAAGTAAAAGGCATATCCATAGCAACAGCTATGGTATGGATAAAAATGTGACACCACCACAACGGCATTAATGTGTGATCTCTCTATAATATTATTTAAAATAACAACTTCCAGACCCAACGAATAACAGAACGGTAGGAAGGCTATTGTTGCAGTATTTTAGCCTACTGTACCCCACCCCATCAACCAACTACTAGCTAATGACAAGGCTACGTTGGTTCGAATCCCCTAGCTGACTAGGTGGAATCTGATTATGTGCCCTTGAGCAAGGCACTTAACACTAATGGTTCCTGTAAGTCTCTCGGGGTAACAGCGCCTGCTAACTGTTTAAAATGGGCTGAGTAGTAGACTGAGGTGTGTTATAGTGGTACAGTTTGGCCTACTGTACCCCATTATAATGTTTACATATCTGGCGTTACTCATCTCATATGTATAGACTGTATTCTATACTATCTATTGCATCTTAGTCGATGCCGCTCTGACATTGCTCATCCACATATTTATATCTATATATTCTTATTCCATTCCTTTACTTAGATTTGTATGTATTAGGTATTTGTTGTGGAATTGTTAGATATTTCTGCATTGTCGGAACTAGAAGCACAAGCATTTCGCTACACTCGCAATAACATCTGCTAACCATGTGTATGTGAATCTGATTTGATATCAACCAACTTGCGAACTAGTAGTGACAGGGCTATATTGTTGTCATTCAGTAATACTGTAATGGTACTGTAGCCCACCACATTAACTACCTAGCTAGCTAGTGAAAGCTTAGCTATCTCCAAAGAAACAACCAACAACATCAATAGGCTTTTTTTACAAAATATCTATCTAGCTAGCTAGTATGATTGCATATAAAACAACTTGACAGATGATTACGAAGTTCGAAAGCAAAGTTGACTTGCCAGTCTGCTTCTCTTGGGAACTAGATGGAGGAATCCACATAGGAGTTTAGCTAGAATTGTTAGCAGCGCTAAATCAAATCCTCAAATCAAATGTTATTGGTCACATACACATATTTAGCAGACGGTGCTGGGACAATTGTGCGCTGCAGGTTGCGACAAAGCCTGGACTTGAACCAGGATCTCTGCGCCACTCGGGAGGCCCATGAACAGCACTCTTACATACAGTTGAATTCAGAAGTTTACGTACACTTAGGTTGGAGTCATTAAAACCTGTTTTTCAACCACTCCACAAATGTCTTGTTAACAAACTATAAGTCGGTTAGGGACATCTACTTTGTGCATGACACAAGTAATTTTCCCAACAATTGTTTACAGACAGATTATTTCACTTATAATTCACTGTATCACAATTCCAGTGGGTCAGATGTTTACATACACTAAGTTGACTGTACCTTTAAACAGCTTGGAAAATTCCAGAAAATGATGTCATGGCTTTAGAAGCTTCTGATAGGCTAATTGACAACATTTGAGTCAATTGGAGGTGTACCTGTGGATGTATTTCAAGGCCTACCTTCAAACTCAGTGCCTCATTGCTTGACATGATGGGAAAATCAAAAGAAATCAGCCAAGACCTCCGAATCTTTTTTTAGACCTCCACAAGCAATTTCCAAACGCCTGAAGGTACCACGTTCATCTGTACAAACAAATGTACGCAAGTATAAACACGCAGCCGTCATACCGCTCAGGAAGGAGACGCGTTCTGTCACCTAGAGATTAAAGTACTTTCGTGCGAAAAGTGCAAATCAATCCCAGAACAACAGCAAAGGACCTTGTGAAGATGCTGGAGGAAACAGGTACAAAAGTATCTATATCCACAGTAAAATGAGTCCTATATCGACATAACCTGAAAGGTCGCTCAGCAAGGATGCCAAAACCGCCATAGAAAAGCTGATGGTCTGATGAAAATAATAGAACTGTTTGGCCATAATGACCATCGTTATGTTTGGAGGAAAAGATGCGTGAAGCACGGGGGTGGCAGCATCATGTTGTGGGGGTGCTTTGCTGCAGGAGGGACTGGTGCACTTCACAAAATAGATGGCATCATTATGTGGATATATTGAAGCAACATCTCAAGACATCAGTCAGGAAGTTAAAGTTTGATCGCAAATGGGTCTTCCAAATGGACAATGACCCCAAACATACTTCCAAAGTTGTGGCAAAATGGTTTAAGGACAACGAAGTCAAGGTATTGGAGTGGCCATCACAAAGCCCTGACCTCAATCCCATAGAACATTTGTGGGCAGAACTGAAAAAGTGTGTGTGAGCAAGGAGGCCTACAAACTTGACTCAGTTACACCAGCTCTGTCAGGAGGAATGGGCCAAAATTCACCCAACTTATTGTGGGACGCTTGTGGAAGGCTACCCGAAACGTTTGACCCAAGTTAAACAATTTAATGGCAATGCTACCAAATAATAATTGAGTGTATGTAAACTTCTGACCCACTGGGAATGTGATGAAAGAAATAAAAGGTGAAATAAATCATTCTCTCTACTATTATTCTGACATTTCACATTCTTAAAATAAAGTGGTGATCCTAACTGACCTAAGACAGGGAATTCTTACTAGGATTAAATGTCAGGAATTGTGGAAAAACTGAGTTGAAATGTATTTCCCTAAAGGTGTATGTAAACTTCCGACTTCAACTATAACCAACAACAATAATAACCTCTATTGTTGACACGTTTAGTGCCATCACTAGTTGTGAGTGATTAGCGCTTTTTTGAAATTGGTTTTGTTTTGGTTCGATCATTTAAAAAAAAAATCACGATTTTCAATTTCGGTTTATTTATTTTACGTTAAAAGCACTATGCATTACGTGGTTTGAATGCTGTAACACATAATAAAACTATGAAAGTCCAATGATGGTAGTGAATGGTAGTGCTTATTACTTATTAACCATAATTTATTCACTCTATTTTAGTAGTTCTTCAAAGTAAATAAGGCATAATTTTATGACTACTGAATACCAGCTATCAATCACTTAGATCATGTATTTTCAGGTAGAGATACCTCGCAAAGCAACTGCTCTCTCCCAATCAATCACACATTCTTCTGTCTCCTTCTCTGTGTCAGCCTAATGTAGCAGGTGTAAAAGAAACACACAGACTGGACAAGTAGATGCGCAATGGATAATGGTCTTTGTAGTTAATTACCACTTTCTGCGCTAAACTATGTAGAACATTGGCCTGTTGGAAACTACAGCTCCCTACTACATTGCACAGTTCGGGCTGGATCTGATTTATCTCTAGAGAAACTGAGCAATGTGCGCATTGAAATAGTTGTCAATTAGTTGTTTAAAAAAATGAAAAATAAAATACTTTAAAGTATTACTTAAGTATTTTTTGTGGGTATCTGTACTTTACTATTTATATTTTTAACAACTTTTACTTCACTACATTCCTAAAGACAATATTGTCCTTTTTACTCCATACATTTTCCCTGACACCCAAAAGTACATGTTACATTTTGAATGCTTAGCAGGACAGAAAATGGTCCAATTAGCACACACATCAAGAGAACATCCCTGGTCATCCCTACTGCCTCTGATCTGGAGGACTCACTAAACAGAGAACATCCCTGGTCATCCCTACTGCCTCTGATCTGGTGGACTCATTAAACAGAGAACATCCCTGGTCATCCCTACTGCCTCTGATCTGGAGGACTCACTAAACAGAGAACATCCCTGGTCATCCCTACTGCCTCTGATCTGGCGGACTCATTAAACAGAGAACATCCCTGGTCATCCCTACTGCCTCTGATCTGGCGGACTCACTAAACAGAGAACATCCCTGGTCATCCCTACTGCCTGTGATCTGGCGGAGTCACTAAACAGAGAACATCCCTGGTCATCCCTACTGCCTCTGATCTGGCGGACTCACTAAACAGAGAACATCCCTGGTCATCCCTACTGCCTCTGATCTGGCGGACTCACTAAACAGAGAACATCCCTGGTCATCCCTACTGCCTCTGATCTGGCGGACTCACTAAACAGAGAACATCCCTGGTCATCCCTACTGCCTCTGATCTGGCAGACTCACTAAACAGAGAACATCCCTGGTCATCACTACTGCCTCTGATCTGGCAGACTCACTAAACAGAGAACATCCCTGGTCATCCCTACTGCCTCTGATCTGGCGGACTCACTAAACAGAGAACATCCCTGGTCATCCCTACTGCCTGTGATCTGGCGGAGTCACTAAACAGAGAACATCCCTGGTCATCCCTACTGCCTCTGATCTGGCGGACTCACTAAACAGAGAACATCCCTGGTCATCCCTACTGCCTCTGATCTGGCGGACTCACTAAACAGAGAACATCCCTGGTCATCCCTACTGCCTCTGATCTGGCGGACTCACTAAACAGAGAACATCCCTGGTCATCCCTACTGCCTCTGATCTGGCAGACTCACTAAACAGAGAACATCCCTGGTCATCACTACTGCCTCTGATCTGGCAGACTCACTAAACAGAGAACATCCCTGGTCATCCCTACTGCCTCTGATCTGGCGGACTCACTAAACAGAGAACATCCCTGGTCATCCCTACTGCCTGTGATCTGGTGGACTCACTAAACACAAATGCTTTGTTTGTAAATGATGTCTGAGTGTTGGAGTGAGACCCTGGCTATCCGTAAATAAAACAAAAACAAGAAAATGGTGAGTACTTTTTCCACCACTGCCTACAATTCGGTAAAATAGCTCAGCACTAAACATCACATACGTGTTATAAAATAACCAAATAAGTTCATTTACACCTCACAGATAAAGTTATCGCAGTATAAATCTATAAATTGCCTCGTTGGCTAAATGGGATATATATTATTGTTATTATTATTATTATAAGTTCGTCCTCAATGCCCAGGTAGGCGCCATGTAAGATAGACACACAAGGACTTGCTGATTCAGTAGCTGCAAATAGTAAGGACAGGTCACGCCTGCTGTCTGCCAACTCCTTCTGTGTTTCTGTCAGAGGAGATTGGGGAGATGTGTAGCTGACAGAAACCGAGCGTTTGGCCCTGAATAGCTGCCAGTCTGTGTGTGCCTCTGCAGCTGACAGCATGCTTGGCTGGCTTTGATACTGTGACACGGCTCAACAAATGTAGGACACGTCCCAAATGGCATCTCATTCCTTACATAGTGCACTTCGTTTGACCAGAGCCTGGGAATAGGATGCCATTTGGGACACGGAATGCAGACGTAATTAAATGAGCCCCCAGCAGGAGAAAGCACCCCTCAGGACAGACTATCTATTCAGACAGGAATAGCATGACATGAGTGGGGAGACAGAGAGGGAGATGTTGAATAGCATTGGGGCTGTGATTCATAGCCATCCTGGGGTGGTGTATACAGTGAACTTCAAAAGTATTAGGACAGTAACAAATAGACGGTAGACCATTCCATTCATGTGGGCCGGCTAAGGAGTATTGGTGTGTCTGACAGGTCTTTGGGCTGGTTTGCTAACTACCTCTCTCAAAGAGTGCAGTGTATAAAGTCAGAACATCTGCTGTCTCAGCCACTGGCTGTCACCAAGGGAGTACCCCAAGGCTCGATCCTTGGCCCCACACTCTTCTCAATTTACATCAACAACATAGCTCAGGCAGTAGGAAGCTCTCCCATTCATTTCTATGCAGATACAGTCTTACACTAAGCTGGCCCATCCCAGGATTTTGTGTTAAATGCTCTACAACACAAATGTCTTAGTGTCCAACAAGCTTTCTCTGCCCTTAACCTTGTTCTGAACACCCCCAAAACAAATTTCATGTGGTTTGGTAAGAAGAATGCCCTCTTCCCACAGGTGTTATTACTACCTCTGAGGGTTTAGAGCTTGAGGTAGTCACCTCATAAAGGAACTTGGGAGTATGGCTTGACGGTGCACTGTCCTTCTCTCAGGAAATATAAAAGCTGCAGGCTAAAGTTAAATCTAGACTTTGTTTCCTCTACCATAACCGCTCCTCTTTCACCCCAGCTGCCAAACTAACCCTGATTCAGATGACCATCCTACCCATGCTAGATGATGGAGACATCATTTATAGATCAGCAGATAAGGGTGCTCTCGAGCGGCTAGATGTTCTTTACCATTCGGCTATCAGATTTGCCACCAATGCTCCTTATAGGACACATCACTGCACTCTATACTCCTCTGTAAACTGGTCATCTCTGTATACCCGTCACAAGACCCACTGGTTGATGCTTATTTATAAAACCCTCTTAGGCCTCACTCCCCCCTATCTGAGATATCTACTGCAGCCCTCATCCTCCACATACAACACCCGTTCTGCCAGTCACATTCTGTTAAAAGTCCCCAAAGTACACACATCCCTGGGTCGCTCCTCTTTTCAGTAGCGACTGGAACGAGCTGCAAGAAACACTCAAACTGGACAGTTTTATCTCAATCTCTTCATTCAAAAACTCAATCATGGACACTCTATGACAGTTGTGGCTGCTTTGCGTGATGTTTTGTTGTCTCTACCTTCTTGCCCTTTGTGCTGTTGTCTGTGCCCAATAGTGTGTGTACCATATCTGGTGCTGCTACCATGTTGTGTTGCTACCATGTTGTGCTGCTACCATGTTGTTGTCATGTTGTGTTGCTACCATGCTGTGTTGTCATGTGTTGCTGCCATGCTTTGCCTGATGTATTGTTGTCTCTACCTTCTTGCCCTTTGTGCTGTTGTCTGTGCCCAACAATGGTTGTACCATGTTTTGTTGTGTTGCTACCATGCTGTGTTGTCATGTGTTGCTGCTTTGCTATGTTGTTGTCTTAGGTCTCTCTTCATGTAGTGTTGTGTTGTCTCTCTTGCTGTGATGTGTGTTTTGTCCTATATTTATATTGTATTCTAAAAAAAAAAAGGTAATCCCAGGCCCTCCGTCCCCTCAAGAGGCCTTTTACTTTTTGGTAGGCCGTCATTGTAAATAAGAATTTGTTTCTTAACTGACTTGTCTAGTTAAAAAAAGGTTAAATAAAACATTAAAAAAAAAAATTAATTATATAGCACCATACGTTGAACTAATGTAATAAGTGAGTGATCAAATCAGCAACGGTTTGTGTGCAGTATTTGTCCATTATGTGAGCATTTATACACATTTTTGCGTGCCGTTTAGGACACTTTGCGTTAATATGAAGAACGTTGCTGTCTAGTGTACAGACATGCATGTATAATTCACAATGTATACGTGTGAACGTGTGTGTGTGATGCTCCATTGGTTGCAGGGCTGCATTAGCACTTCTTTTTGCTCCTGCACATTAAATCAGTGTTGTTGGATTTAAGCCCTGCCCTGCTCAGTGGCCCACTTTCTATCTCTCCCCGTACTACACCCCCTCACCACAACGCCTCCTCACCCCCCTACTACCCCCACTTCGTGTCGCATGTCCCAGGCTCGTGATGCCTCTACTTGGCCACAGCTCTGAGCATGCCGCAGTACAGCACAGACCCAGATCTCTCTCTCTTCCTGCTGCTATGCTCCTGCGCGCTCCAGCTCAGTTTTTTTGTTGTTGATGAAACATGATCTGATCACAGCTCCCAGCTAGCTTCCTCTTGCATACTTCCTATCAAGACACTCAAGACACAATGAAGGGTGGCTTGATGGGAAATGTAAGCCCCACTATAAATTAACTATTTTTCTACATTTTCCATTTACCGAATGGTGTCCATAATCCCCATTTTTCCCAGTCCATAGACTACCCCTCTTATCAAAGAGCACCTTTTTACCAAGTCTCCACAACCTTTTTGGCTTTTACCCATTCAAGTGCAGCAGCTCTCATTGTTTTTAACTGCCTCTTGTGTCATGAGTGTAAGGCGCCTTAAAGCCGCAGTTAAACTGACTACAACCACTCTTCAGCTACTTCTGTAGCCAGCTTTAGTAGAATATTGAAATCAAACATCAACTTAAATGTCTAATGTATCACAGACCCATACATTTGAGGCCCAATCACCGTCTTTGTAGGCCACAAGTAGATTGAATGTTGTGCTTTACAGTAACAAACTGTATATTTCAAGTATTGTTTCTCTAATCTAATTCAAAACAGAGCAGATATAGTGACACTGACTGTAGATGCAGTTGCGATACGCTATCCTGTGGCTGAGGCTGGTCTAGAGGGTATCTCCGCAGCCTGCAGCACATACAGCGGAACTCATACTCCAAAAGTATTGGGACAGGGACTGGTCTAGAGGGTATCTCCGCTGCCTGCAGCACATACAGCGGAACTCATACTCCAAAAGTATTGGGACAGGGACTGGTCTAGAGGGTATCTCCGCAGCCTGCAGCACATACAGCGGAACTCATACTCCAAAAGTATTGGGACAGAGACTGGTCTAGAGGGTATTGGGACAGTGGCTGGTCTAGAGGGTATTGGGACAGTGGCTGGTCTAGAGGGTATTGGGACAGTGGCTGGTCTAGAGGGTATTGGGACAGGGACACATGTTCTTGTTGTTTTGCCTCTGTATTCCAACTCTTTAGATTTTGAAATTGTTGCTATGACGTTAAAGTGCAGACTGTCAACTTTAAGGTTGCAGTGACACATCCATAACCTGAGCGGAAACCAGATTGCATATCCGAAAGAATACTATAGACATCAAGAAAGCCAGTCAGTTGATTATTGACAAGTTTTCCCAACACTTTTGATAAACAGGGCAAAATAGAAATACGCCTATAACAGTTAGGATCAGCTTGATATCCCCCTTTAAATAAAGGACAAACCGTGGCTACCTTCCAAGCAATGGGAACCTCCCCAGAGAGGAAAGACAGGTTAAAAAGTTCAGAGATAGGCTTGGCGATGATAGGGGCAGCAACCTTAAAGAAGAAAGGGTCTAAACCATCTGACCCAGATGTTTTTTTGGGGTCAAGTTTAAGGAGCTCCTTTAGCACCTCAGATTCAGTGACCGCCTGCAGGGAGAAACTTTGTAGCGGGGCAGGGGGAAAAGAGAGAATCATCTGGAATAGTCGCATTAGAAGGGGTGGGAGATGAGTAAATGTTGGACGGGCAATGAGACATGGCTGAGTCAAATAGGAATCCTGACTTAATGAAGTGGTAATTAAAGAGCTCAGCCATGTGCTTCTTGTCAGTAACAACCACATTAAGGGACATGGGCAGCTGTGAGGAGGAGGGTTTATTCTCCAGGTCTTTAACCGTTTTCCAGAACTTCTTGGGGTTAGACCCACAGAGAGAGAACTGCTCCTTAAAGTAACTAACTTTGGCCTTCCGGATAGCCTGAGTAAACACTTATTTCTCATTTGCCTGAACGAGAGCCAGTCAGCCTGAGTATGCGTGTGCAGAGCCTTTCGCCAAATGCAATTCTTGAGGTGGAGTTTCTCTGCAAGATCACGGTCGAACTAGGGGCTGAACCTGTTTTTAATGGGGGCGTGTTTGTTAACAATACCACTGAAAATATAAAACAAGAAGGTCCAAGCGTCTTTGACAGAGGGGACCAAACTGATTCTATACCATTTTACAGAGGCCAGGTCATGAAGGAAGACTTGCTCATTAAAGTTTTTTAGCAAGCTTCTATGACAAATCAGGACAGGTCGTTTCACTGAGCAGCCATTACGAACACTGTCTGTAAAACAGTGTTCACTAAGATCATTACAGAAAACACCAGACTGATACCTATCAAGATTATTTGTGAGGATAACATCTAGGAGAGTAGCCTTTTCTGGGTGTTTGGAGTCATACCTTGTGGGATTGGTAATAATCTAAGAAATATTTAGGGAGTCTCATTGCTTTAGGACTTGGTCGGGTGGCTTAAGCATGTCACAGTTTAGGTCACCAAACAGGACAAATTCAGACTTACTGTAAGGGGCCAGGAGAGAGCTTAGGGCAGGTAGGGTACAGGCCGGTGCTGATGGAGGACGATAGCACCCAGCAACAGTCAACAAAGAGCTATTTGAAAGTTGAATGCTTAAAACCAGCAAATCAAATTGTTTGAGGAGAGACTTGGTGGAGACAACTGAGCACTGAAGGTGATCCTTGGTAAAGATTGTCACTCCCCCACCTTTGGAAGATCTGTCTTGCCAAAAAGGTCTATAACCAGAAAGGTTAACATCAGTATTCAAAACACTCTTCCTTAACCATGTCTCAGTATTTCCTTTACCTTTATTTAACTAGTTAAGAACAAATTCTTATTTTCAATGACGGCCTAGGAACAGTGGGTTAACTGCCTTGTTCAGGGGCAGAACAACAGATTTTTACCTTGTCAGCTCAGGGGTCTGTTCTTCCAACCTTTCGGTTACTAGTCCAACGCTCTAACCACTAGGTTACCTGCCACCCCATTTAGATCAACACATCTGGATTGGAGCTGTGAACCCACACTTTCAATTGATCCGTTTTAGGTAATAAGCGTCTCGTGTTAACGTGCAGAAAACCCAGGCTTTACGAGAGCAGAAATCAGTGAAGCAGATATCAGAGCACAAGTCAGAATTGGGGCTAGCAACACTAGATGGGCCAGGGTGTACATGCACATTTCCAGATATCATCAACAGTAATACAATCAAGGCACGTCATAGGACAGGGAGAGCTCTGCAGTGTTGATTTATGACATCTGAATGTGGAATCAGATGGCAACAAGATCATATTGTACAGCAATTTCATCAGGTAACATGAATACAAAGCCGGTGAGAGGTGGTTAGAATAGGATGGGAAAAAGTCTGTGTAACCAATAGAGAGTCAGAGTCCCGAGTGTGGAACAAACATAGTCTCTCCCACGGTTGGGTAATTGAGCCATATTAATAATGAACCTTTGGCAATGAGGACTTTGTAATTTTAGAAATGCATTATGGTGGTCCCGTTTGTTGTCTCTATTGTAAGGAATGTATTTGTTTATGAAACATTTCTCCCTGATCAAACAGGGAGAAATGTGTGTCATCCTCTGTAGCATGCGTCCAACTGTTTGTTGTGTCAAAGACAAAGAAAACATATGCATACTCTTTCTTCGTTTGTCTTTTATGCTAAATGCATACAAAGTATATTGTAAATATAAAGCTATTAGTATTCATAATTCTAATTAATAAAACCATGTAAAATCTAATCATTTTTGCAGTTTTTCCTTCGTTCTCTGATTCTGACTCTGTTATTGCACTTCCTTAATTGGTCTCATCTCTTCCCCAATCAGAAATGCCTCAATAGATGACGGGGAGGGTCACAGGTTTGATTCGCAGCACTTCCAGTTGAGGTGAGACATTTAAAAATGGCTGCTGACCCTCATGTTTGGCCCTCATGTTTGTCCCTCATGTTTGTCCCTCATGTTTGGCCCTCATGTTTGGCCCTCATGTTTGTCCTCCCATTCCATCTGTGATACATCTTTGTCCTCATTTTATCCTCTAATGCAAGACAGCATATACAGTGGGTAACATTTATGTGTGTAAAAGAATTGTGCAAAGCGCAAAAAATTACCAATAAACTTCACTGTAATCTGTCAGTGTGATTTGATTTGAGTTATAAAGAGGCAGTTATTTATGTATCGCTCAGTTTTGGTCAGTTTCCCAAGCTCAAGTATATAAAAAAAAGTAATTTATATGTGCTGTCTGAATATGCATCCCTAGTACAGTTCTCATATCAGTTTCCTTTCAAAGCGGCCTCTTTTTGTCCTAAATGGGCTTTAGTGATGTAAGTAAGTAGCCGTGTGCGAGCCTGAATGGCTCATAAGCTCCTGCACCCATCTCCTGTTCCTGTAGCAGCTTTATGTACAGGTACAACCCCTGAACAGGACGCTAGTCTATTGCAGGGCCTTTACCCTCAACCTATATCTTTAATGCTGAGTGCCAAGCAGAGATGCATTGGGTTCCATTTTTTTTGTCTTTGGTATGACTCGGCCAGGGATCGAACTCCCAACCTTCCAATCTCAGGGCGGACACTAACCACAAGGCCACTTTAGTGATGTGCATACTCTGAATGCGCATTGACAAAATTGATGATAAAAATAAATAAATTTAATAAATTGAGCTTAAAGATTTTCAGATGGTTCCGTATTGAATATAGATTTTAGTTCCAGCATGTGTTGTCACCGGCTACCACCCCATACTGATGGTAGTAGGCTTTCCTTTACTGTTACCATCATGGTGCAAATCACTTTGTTTTATACTAAAAACAAGTTTGACCTTTTTTGCTTCATCTCAAAGATAAGCAGATGGAAAACTCACTGGAGCGGTAATGTTAGCTTGGCGTGTAGTGAAGTCGAAACTTGAAACTAGTGAAGTGGAAGTCTGCAGGAGGGCTCTCAGTGCCGACAGCATGGGGGGGGGGGTGGAAGAGTGCTTATTTTTTTGTGGAATCCAAATTCTAAATGGAAAGAAAATACATGTAACAGTAGGTGTTTTGCATGTAAAACAACAAAAGCCTGAGTGCACATGTACATGCTTTATAAACCAACTAAAGGTTGAATTCTTCCTTTTCCACTCCCATAACACAGGTGTTATTTGTCTGTTCTGTTTCTCTCTGTCTCTCTGGTCCTATGTTCTGTTCTGTCTCTGTCTTCTACTCTCTGTACTAACCACTCTCTCTCTGCTCTATTCTCCTACCCCCAGGCCTCCTGAGCCAGTTTACAGCACTGTGAACAAACTGTGTGACAAAACACCTTCTCCCCGCCGATATTCCCCCCATGGAGTGCGACAAAAGCCTCCTCCACTCCATACCCTTCCCTCACTATCACTTAGGCCTGCTCCCTGACTCCGAGATCACCAGGTATTCTACCCGCTGCATGGCATAGCTTTGCGTTGTATTGCATGGCATGCCCCTACTCTCTTCCTATCCTCACACACACACACTCACTCGTTCCCAAAAGGGTCTCGCTCTTCTGAGCCTGCATGCCTCTCCTCCCTTTGGCTCCCTCTCACTCCAGGGGGTCTGATCTAGTCCAAACCTGCTGGCCTTATCTTTCGCAAACACATTTGGACTCTCCCCCCCTCCCCCCCTCCGAGGTCGGGCAATGTTGTTATAAGTGAATGTGTTTTCTCTGAAAGCGTCAGGTTATTCTGTAAATGTGGTTTTAAAAGTGGTATGTTGAAGCCTATAGCAGCTACTCAGACACACTCAGACACACTCAAACACACTTGACGCACCAAATGCTTTTACACTTTTTTTTGAAGCCGGTGGTTAGTGTGATCGCAACGTTAAGGGGCAAGTTGTGATTTCACTGGTCATATATATTAGATATACTAGATATATATTAGATATACAAAATCTCAGATTGCTTGACAATATATCTCTTTCTTAGCTCTCAAGCACTATTTCCCTTCTGGATCAGGACGGCCTTCACCTTCGTTAATGTTCACTTGTTTGTTTAGAATTTCAATGATCTGCATTATGTTATGAAAACTAAAGTAGTTCCTAATTGGCCTGCGTGTGAGTTATAATAATACAAATCAATAATACTAATAACTATATACACATTGCATCAACAAGAACAGCAGTAGACTCTTTTTTTGCGTCAATTGAAATATAAGTATTGAGGTGTGATTTTATATGATAATGATCAAGATTCCGTTAGCATACAGCTGTTTGTCTTTTATCGATTGTTTGCTCTCTCTCCTAGCAACAGCACTTTGACATCTTTATCTCATTTGTCCAGGTCTTATTTATTATTTCAGCTTGTTTATCATTTCTGCATGAGCAGCGTATCTGGGAATACAATCAACAGAGCTGGCGAGTGTGATGGCAACCATGAATAAGGCATGAGGTGTTAAAAGTGCATGCTATTCGGACCAGATTAGTTCAACTGTGCGTCATCCATATTGTTGAAGTTGGACCAACTTTAATGCAATGCGAACAGAGAACAAGATACGTTGAATGTTATGGCATTTAAAAGGATCCCTTTTACAACCAAAAAAGATTTTTTTTTTGTATTTTGTTCATTAGTCCACTGTTGATATGGTCTCCAAAGATGGTGCATGTCCAGCGGTTAATTTAAGACAGAGCACTTTCAGTAAAAAAGTATGATGTGTTTTGGGTCATATAATGCATTTATCATCATCATCATTTGTAGCTTTTAACTGAACGTTTTGAAAAACGTAACTGCTGACAAGAATACGTTTGTGAGACCATATCAACAGTGGACTAATGAACAAAATACTAAAATATGTTTTTTGAGTCAAGTGATCATTTAAGTTGGGATGCTACATTTGCTCCTTTTCAGAGGAAAGGCAGCCAAAGTTGCTCTGGTGAGTGGATCAGCACCAGCCATGAGCCTGGGCACTTGGAAAGCCATGCCTTCCAGCATCATTACGTGGAGTCCCTTGACTACTTAAATATTTGAATGAATTGGCCTGCTGTTAACTATGCAAGTCATTGCAGAGCTTGTTAGATCAGTATTAATGAAACGGTGTTGTGCGCATGCGGCAGCAATGCCCGGGGCTGTTTCACAAAGGAGAGATAGAGGAGGGTTTGTTTTGTATTAGGTCAAGATCGAACTTACAAGGGATATTTCAAACTGTGCCGACCATTATGAAGACAATCAGTGTAGTTATTTGACAACGGTTAACATTCAAATGGAGTAGTCTGCTGTGGGTCTTTATCACTGTCTGGTCATGTGGATAAAGCAAAAAAAATGATTTTATAAATCGGATACAATTGTTTCTTTTCGACTATTTGTCAGAATATTGCTTCACTTGGTTTCAATCTGTGCCATTTGTATCATGCCACACACATGCTTATCTGGACCTGAAATGACAAGTAGGGATGGAATGATCTTCATAGATTCGCTCTCTGGATGTGCCCGACTGAAATTGAATTCATTTTGATGACTTTCCCTATGCTTGACGTGTCTGACATATCAAACACTGGTTACTGAGATGCATAAGAGAACCATTAAATGTGGTATTCAATAAGCCATTTATTGATGGCTCAAGTGTAGCTGACATAATGTATCGATGTACTGTAGGGTGAAACTGCCCTTAGATGCTGGGTTAGTGGAAGGGAACCTGATCCTAGATCTCTAACTAGGGGAAACTTCAACCCGGAGCCCAGAGTTTGTTAGTCCATTTGACCTTAATAAATAATGTTTTTATGAGCTATTTTTGTGTTTTAATAAGGAGTCTTAGCTACCGTCTCCTTTTACAAAGACTTAGCAAAAGCCTCACAACCACAGAATAGCAGAACATACTAGTATTTAATAGTTTTTTGTTGTTAAAGGGGAACGTTTTGTCTAATTACTCATTGGTAGGCATAACTACTTCTTTGTCTGGACCCTAATTAACTAGAAGGCAGTGTGTTTACAGTGGTTACGTCCCAAATCGCACCCTATTCCCTATATAGTGCACTACTTTTGACAAGGGCCTATAGGGCGCTGGTCAAAAGTAATACCCTAAATAGGAAATAAGGTGCGCGTTTGGGACAATGTTTTTTGGATTGCCTCATCTCTGTTTTAATTTGCATTCCCTCTGTTGTGAGCCGAGTGCACTGCCTCTTCCATTCTCGTAATCCCAATTACAACCTAAGAAAGAAAGGGGCATTGTGAGGCGGCTTCTCAGAAGGAGCAGAGAATAATCAAAACTGTCTCTTTAAAATCTACTCTAGAATGCAAGGCTGTGTGCAGTTCCAAGCATTTCTCATGGGATTTTGTTTTCATCACTCATTCTGCTGTAAATTGAGTAAGTTGAGTGAGTAAACACAAGTACTTAGAGCCTCTGAACATGGCCATGTTCTGTGCACAGTCTTGTTTTTCCCGCTATCAAAACTCGAACGGAAATCACGCAACGTTATTTTGACCAGCGGCGGCAGTATAAAGTAGTCACACTAATGAAGAGCAGGAAGGCCAGCCGTGGTTATAATTTTTTTATATTCTTCAAGAATCAATTGTGTAAATAGAAAGAAAGAAAGATAAATAAATAAATAATAGAAAGAATTGAAATGACCATTGAACAGATTCTTGGACCTCCACATAAAAAACGAAATTGTAGTTGACCCCCTCGTGCTTTGTGCTAGCTTGCTCCACGATATAACTGATTACTACCTAATGCTCACTGATTTGAGGCTCTCGCTCTCTCAATTCAATGGGCATCACTGGCATGGGAAATGTATTGTATTGCCAAAGCAAGGGGAAATAGATAATAAACAAAGGTGAAATAAACAATCAGAAATTAACAGTAAATGTTACACTCACAAAAGTTTTCTAAAGAATAGAGACATTTCAAACGTTAATCTTATGGCTGTTTACAGTATTATAACAATACGCAAATAGTAGAAGTACAAAAGGGAAAATAAATAAACATGGGTTGTATTTACATTTCTCACACTCTCGCTCGCTCTCGGGCGCTCGCAGAAATGGAGTGGTTGTGGGTGGATGCTGATAGAGGATGCCCACCCACAGTCAATAGCAATATTTCCATTTCTAAACTGTGTGGTGCACACTCGTTATGCGATTGCTGTAAGTTGAGTTATATATCCGTCACAATTAAAATGTTCACTTGTTGCAAAAAAAGGTTATACAGAATATCAGACCAATTAACATTAGTTAACTGTTGCAGGAAGGTTGGAAATAAATAAACGTTTTCTGGACATTTGAAATGTTGAAGCAAAGCACATATACAGTAGATATGCTCTGTAACCTACCCAACCGTCTATTCAAAAAAAATTCAGATTGCTTTTCACTTTCCTGGCATTTTCATATTTTATATTGTAACACTTAAATATCAAAGGGATGCATGAGTAGAAAGCTCCTGGGAGAGCCTAACAAAAGGTGACATGAAATAATGAGGCAAGAAGAGAAAGGCACTTCATGGAGCATGCTTAATGCATAGGCAGAATTGGTTGTCTGAGCTTACCCAGAGAGAGGTGGAATTCACAACGAATTTTCTGTTTTCTCATTCGCCCACATGATTACGGTGAGATGCCTGCCTGTGGTTGCCTTGGTGCCGCAAACGTCAATTAGCTATTGCTGGTGTGCTGAATAGATATTACGGAACCATGTTAGCATTAGCATTCTGACTGTAGGCTACCTCCCTGCGTCCTAGCCTAGAATGGCCTCCAGTGGGCCTCCAGCTGCCTGACCATTCCTCTCTCCATATCAATGGTTTTCAGCTGTCTGTGTTGCTGTCACAGGGGGGCCTTTGGGGACACTGGGAGGGCACTCTAATGATTTATTAACAACCCTGGCTTAAATACCGTGCATATTCTCACAGAAGCATAACGTGATCAGGGTCGTAGTCACTAGAAACCAAACGGGAAGAAAACAGCCGAAACAGGAAGGACTAGCTGAACTTGTCCAAGAACAATCTCTGATTTTAATGCATCTCAATAGCCTTTTTAAAAAGGGTGCGTCAAACCGTGCCTTTCCCTCCCATAATGCACCACACCCACGGCTCCCCCTTCCAGATAGTCTCCAAGCTGTTCAGACTGTCCTTAAGACTCATCTCTATCAACTGGCCTATCCTTCCTCCCTAGACTTTGATTGTTGCTTTCATGATATGGACAGATATTTTTTTTTTTTTAAACTTATTTGTTTATTTTATTTTTATGCACTTTGAGATTGTTGTTGTATATTGAAAATCACTTTACAAATGTAATACATGTAGTATCAATTATTAATGAGAGTGGTGAAAGCAGCTTGTTGTTCCTAGCAACGGGGTCAACCATTGCTCATTGTCTCTCCAATATACACAGAGTGTACAAATCATGGTCTTTCCATGACATAGACTGACCAGGTGAATCCAGGTGAACGCTATGATCCTTTATTGATGTCACTTGTCAAATCCACTTCAAATCGGTGGAGATGAAGGAGACAGGTTAAGGTTAAAGAAGGATATTTAAGAGACATGGATTGTGTATATGTGCCATTCAGAGGGTGAAGGGAAAATACCAAATAGTGCTTTTATTTAACTAGGCAAGTCAGTTAAGAACAATTTTCAATGACGGCCTAGGAACAGTGGGTTAACTGCCTGTTCAGGGGCAGAACGACAGATGTGTACCTTGTCAGCTCGGGTAATTTAACTTTCGGTTACTAGTCCAATGCTCTAACCACTAGGCTACCCTGCCGCCCCTTTAAACACTGTATGGTAGTAGATGCCAGGCGCACCGGTTTGTGTCAAGAACTGCAATGCTGCTGGGGTTTTCCACGCTCAACAATTTTCCTGTGTGTATCAAGAATGGTCCACCACCCAAAGGACATCCAGCCGACTTGACACAACTGTGGGAAAGATTGGAATCAACATGGGCCAGCATCCCTGTGGAACGCTTTCGACACCTTGTAGAGTCCATGTAACTCAATATTAGTTCTTCACGTTTTTTATCCCAGTCAGTGTATAATCAAAGCGCGTCTAAGTACAGAACATGTAAATATATCCCCATTTCCATGGATATAATTACATCTCAACCAATATTATTAGCTACGTTAAGAAGATTTCAAATACATGGCTGCATTTCAAGTTCAGTTCAAGCTTTTGTGCTACATTAAAGGACATTCAGATGCCATCTGGAGTTTGGATGCCATCTAGTGTTACATTTTGGAAGCAACGCTCTGTTGGGGTGCTGGCAAGTTAAGCCATGCAGACACTGATGGTTGGCCCTGCCCTCAGCTGTATACCAAAACTTTTCCTTTACGTGCTCTATTTTGTTTTATAGATGCGCTATTGCAGGGGGTTTCCAAATCCGAGCCTGAGGGTCCGGATTACTGCTGGTACTGCAGTCCCCGATTAGAGGTAGGGCTGTGACGGTCATGGAATGTTGGAGGAAGGTTATTTGTCAGCCAGATGACAGCGGTCACCGTTTTATAATCGTTTGAGTTGAGCTACAACAAGGAGAAACACAGTTTTCATCATGTCGCCACAGAAACTGACTCACTCGAACGTCCTCTGTTTGAATGCCTGGCTTTCCCTTTTTCAGTCAGCTGATCGTTCCACGACACAACATTCTAAAACCGGCTATACTTTTGTCTCCTCTGCTCCCTCCTGTGGGTTGTTAGAGGTAAATCAGGTTTACTTTTGATTTGATGCTTTTGGGTAAAGTTTCTGACTTAAATATGAAGTTAAAATGTTTAAATAAATACAATTTTATATATATATATTTAAACGGTTTTGACGGTTATTTTGTGCGACCTCTGCCGAAGGCGGTCATAGAGTAGAATAGCATACTTCTCCGTTCACCTACTAACAAGTTCACACACTCCTCGAGGAGAGGACAGACTTAACCCAATTGAGAACCCCCTAAATTGAGAAACTCCCCTTGTATTATAGGAAAACTTGCTAATCACCATGCTCGGGACAATGTCGTACCCTAACCTTATTTCACAAATTGTTTGAGACACACCTTAAAAGTTTCTGGGTACCACTGCTTTACCCAATTACTTTAAAGCAGTATTTCACATGAAGTTTTACTTCATATTCAAAAGGGACATTTTCACATATAGTGGTATGATGCTGAATGATGTTAAACATCATTGAAGTATTCTTTTAATCCTCCAGTAGATTGGCAATCTATTGTTATGTAACAAGTGTTAAGCCTGTCACAACCATCTGTCTAAGCGGAAACCCACAGCGCAGCACTTTTGCAACTAGGTCAGTGGCCATGTATATGTACAGTATCAAGCATCTCAGCTTAGGAGTGCTAATATAGGATCAGTTTTACCATTATATCACAACGGATAAGATTACATGGGACCTTCTCCTAGATCAGAACTCTTACTCTGAGACTCATTGCTATCTATCCCTATAGCTTGATTTCCAGACTTCATCTGTCTTTAGATATAGTCTCCTACTGTTCTCAAGCAACTCAAAAAGACACCTGGCAAGGGACTCTAGCTTTACTTTACATACATTATTAACTAGATCATTTTGTTGGTTTGACAGCGCTAGTGCTCCCTTCAGAGTAGACCGGTGGCACTACAGGGAAAATAAGTCTCATCTCTCCAAAGAGTCCTTGAGGAAGGTGTCCTCAATGTCCTGATTGCTATTTGACTTTAGCCCAGGGCGAGCTGGTGGCAGATGCTAGCTCTCGGTCTTCATACATGTGTGTGTGTGTGTGTGCGTGCGTGCGTGCATACGTGCACACTTGTGACCTCACGCTCATGTGCAGGCTCCTCGTCTCCAGGAAACCAGTCAGAAATGGGACAATGATTTAAGTAGAGCACAATGCTTCTTCGGGCCTCTCTGTACTGTGCCTAGGCGCGCTCTACGTGCCCCTGCGTCTATCTGCTCGTGTGTGTGATTCTCTCTCTTCTCTCTCCCGGACGGACAGTCGAGATGCTAAGCCCCTCGGACTCGGATGCTGAGTTGATGTACTATCTGACCTGTTTGTACAGGGATCCCAGGAGGATGATCCTCCACAAGGGCTCCACAGGCCTGGGATTCAACATCGTTGGCGGGGAGGACGGAGAGGGCATCTTTGTCTCCTTCATCCTGGCGGGAGGGCCCGCCGACCTAAGCGGAGAGCTGCGGAGGGGAGACCAGATCCTGTCGGTGAGTTTACCCCTACAGACGCACGTAATGATATTTATACTGGTAATGTTTCTACATACACACACACAGGTATGCACATGTACTGTATAGTGTACTACAAGGTTTGAGAACAAGATTATACTCCTGAGATGTCCTATTTTCAAGAATGTCCCAAGAAACAGATACAGTACAAAGTGATGTACTTTATACTGTACATATTGACACACTTACAGTGCATTCGGGAAAGTATACAGACGCCTTGACCTTGTCCACATTTTGTTACACTACAGCCTTATTATGAATTTGATTCAATAGTTTTTTTCCCCTCATCAATCTACACACAATACCCCATAACGACAAAGCAAAAACCAGGTTTTTAGAAATTCTATGCGTATCCTCTCAAGCTCTGTCAGGTTGGATGGGGAGCGTCGCTGCACGGCTGTTTTCAGGTCTCTCCAGAGATGTTTGATCACAACCAAGACTCCTGCGTTGTCTTGGTTGTGTGCTTAGGGGCGTTGTCCTGTTGGAAGGTGAACCTTCACCCCAGTCTGAGTGCTCTGGAGCAAGTTTTCATCAAGGATCTCTCTGTATTTTGTTTAGCTTTCCTTTGATCCTGACTAGTCTCCCAGTCTATTCCGCTGAAAAAACATCCCCACAGCATGATGCTGCCACCACTATGCTTCACCGTAGGGATGGTGCCAGGTTTCCTCCAGACATGACGCTTGGCATTCAGGCCAAAGAGTTAAATCTTGGTTTCATCAGACCAGAGAATCTTGTTTCTTATGGTCTGAGAGTCCTTTAGGTGCCTTTTGGCTTCTGTCTGTCCACTCTACCATAAAGGCCTGATTGGTGGAGTGCTGCAGAGATGGTTGTCTTTCTGGAAGGTTCTCCCATCTCCACATAGGAACCTCCCTGATCAAGGCCTTTCTCCTCCGATTACTCAGTTTGGCCGGGCGGCCAGCTCTAGGAAGGGGGAGTCTTGGTGGGGGGAGTCTCGGCCAGCTCTAGGAGTCTTGGTGGTTCCAAACTTCTTCCATTTAAGAATGATGAAGACCACTGTGTTCTTGTGGACTTTCAATCCTGTCTCGGAGCTCTACGGACAATTCCTTCGACCTCATGGCTTGGTTTTTTGCTCTGACATCCACTGTCAACTGTGGGACCTTATATAGACAGGTGTGTGCCTTTCCAAATCATGCCCCATTAATTGACTTTACCACAGGTGGACACCAATCAAGTTGTAGAAACATCTCAAGGATGATCAATGAAAACAGGATGCACCTGAGCTCAATTTCGAGTCTCATAGCAAAGGGTCTGAATACTTAAGTAAATAAGGTATTTCTGTTTTTTTATTTTTAATACATTTGCAAAAAATTGTTTAACCTGTTTTCGCTTTGTCATTAGCGGATATTGCTTGTAGATTGATGAGGGAAAAATGTATTTAATCCATTTTAGATTAAGGCTGTAACATAACAAAATATGTAACTATGCTGACGTAACACTTCATTATGTTTTCGCCGTGAAAACAATTTTCATGTGCACATAAATCCAAAATAATGTAGACCTATGCCATTGCAAAATCGAATGCTTCTAATCGAACGTTAACCTCTTCTAACAAATTATAGGCCTACTGTCATTAACAAATATAGCCTACTTATTAAATGTGCACATGTGCAAAAATGTCCAGAAATCAGTTTTCGCTTCGTCATTATGAGGTATTGTGTGTAGATTGATGAGGAAAATGTTGTATTTAATCCATTTTAGAATAATAACGTAACAAAATGTAGAAAACATCAAGGGGTCTGAATACTTTCCGAAGGCACTGTATGTACAAATGTATGTAGGCGCAAACACATGCTGGCATTACATATCTGTAGCGTTTGAGGCTGTAAATGAACAACATGTTGAACAACAATTCCAATGTGTGTCTCATTACTATGTGTTTTACCTTGATCATTTCACTATTTTGGGATTATATACACTGATTGTATAAAACATTAGGAACACCTGCTCTTTCCATTAAAGACTGACCAGGTGAAAACTCTGATCCCTTATTGATGTCACTTGTTAAATCCACTTCAATCTGTGTAGAAGAAGGGGAGGAGACAGGTTGAAGAAGGATTTTTCAGCCTTGAGACAATTGAGACATGGATTGTGTATGTGTGCCGTTCAGAGGGTGAATAGGAGGGACTAAAGAGGAGTGCATTTGAACGGGGTACGGTAGTAGGTGCCAGGTGCACCGGTTTGAGTGTGTCAAGAACTGCAACGCTGCTGGGGTTTTCACGCTAAACAGTTTCCCCGTGTGTATCAAGAATGGTCCACCACCCAAAGGACATCCAGACAACTTGACACAACTGTGGGAAGCGTTGGAGTCAACATGGGCCAGCATCCCTATGGAAACGGTTTAGACACCTTGTACAGTCCACGCCCCGTCGAATTGAGGCTGTTCTGAAGGCAAAAGGGGGGTGCAACTAAATTTTAGGAAGGTGTTCCTAATGTTTATTACAAACCCAGCAGCAATGCAGTTCTTGACACCCTTTTTTGAAATAAATATTTTTTTTCCACAAATGCAGTGTACTGGGCCTTTACTAGTATTAGCGGCCCGACATAGACGTCAGCAGCGCAAATAAAATCCAATAATTCAGCATCTCAGCTTTACAAGAATCAATAGTTGGAATTGTAACAGTGTTGCCCTGTCTCTTTCTCTGCGATTGTCATTTGAATAGAATCCATAATAGAACAAAACCTTGTCCTCAAAAAATGGACATCACAAGGTGCGAAGTTATGGGCAAAGACACAAAACATCCACATCATATTTTATATTTTTCTTGATCAAATAACTTGGAAAACAACCACTTTTTGTGCAGTATTAATTTGCCATTCTTATAAACCTCTTAATGTAAATTACTGTATTGTACATTGGCTGGTCATCTAGGTTTGTACCCGCAGACTTACCATCACCATGGAGATAAAACAAGGCACAATACGGTAATTGAGTACATTGAGACATAAAGTGGGGATTTGTGATGATGTGGCTCAGTTGGCGCTGGTAGAGCATGGTGCTTGCAATGCTATGGTTGTGGGTTCGATTCCCACGGGGGACCAGTACAGAAATATGTTGCATTTGCAAAGTATTTCAAGAAACTGGAAAATATATGTAAAGCAAGTGTTTTTTTAATATTCCACAAGTATTATCAGATTCACTTTTTTGTACAGATAATTATCTGACTCAAGTTACAAATGCTGGTAAACACTCAAATATATTTATACTGAACAAAATATAAATGCAACATGCAACAATTTAAAAGATTTTACTGAGTAACAGTTCATAGGAAATCACTCAATTTAAATACATTCATTAGGCCCTAATCTATGGATTTCACATGACTGGGAATACAGACGTGCATCTGTTGGTCACATACCTTAAAAAAAAGATAGGGGCGTGTATCAGAAAATGTGATCACCATTTGCCTATTGCAACGCGACACATCTCCTTTGCTTAGAGTTGATCAGGCTGTTGATTGTGGCCTGTGGAATGTTGTCCCACTCCTCTTGAATGGCTGTGTGAAGTTGCTGGATATTGGACGGGAACTGGAACACGCTGTCGTACACGTAAATCCAGAGCATCCCTAACATGCTCAATGGGTGACATGTCTGGTGAGTATACAGGCCATGGAAGAACTGGGACATTTTCATCTTCCAGGAATTGTGTGCAGATCCTTGCGACATGGGGCTGTGCATACTGTCATACTGAAACATGAGGTGATGGCGGCAGATGAATGGCACAATGGGCCTCAGGATCTCATCACGGTATCTCTGTGCATTCAAATTGCCATCAATAAAATGCAATTGTGTTCATTGTCCGTAGCTTATGCCTGCCTATACCAGAACCCCACCGCCACCATGGGGCACTGGGTTCACAACATTGACATCAGCAAACTGCTCGCCCACACGACTCCATACACGTGGTCTACAGTTTTGAGGCCGGTTGGACGTACTGCCAAATTCTCTAAAATGAAGTTGGAGGCAGGTTATAGTAGAGAAATGAAAATTAAACTCTGGCAACAGCTCTGGTGAACATTCCTGCAGTCAGCATTCCAATTGAACGCTCCCTCAAAACTTGAGACATACCCTACAATAGCCTTTCTGACGCCCCTGCCCCGGCAACTTGATCAGAGTAGGCAGTTAAGGTGCATTTCAGCTCTGGCCTGATTTACATGTCTAAGAATAACTTGTTCCCTCTTTCTCTCAGGCATGTACTCTCAGGCACTTAGTCTTTCTCTCAGTCTCTCGCATTCCCTCCCACTTCCCAGTCTCTTCACGTCACACTGTCAGACAGGCACTGAGTAGTAAGCACACACACACACACACAGGGGTTGAGATTAATGGGTTGAGAGGGAAGGAGGGAGGGACCTGTTTGACTTGTTATTTTTTGTTTGCAGTTGTACAAAGTGGAAAATGTATGTACAGATCAATGGGTCTTTGTCCATGCAGGTTAATGGCATCGACCTACGCGGGGCCACCCACGAGCAAGCGGCTGCAGCACTAAAGGGGGCGGGCCAAACGGTCACCATCGTTGCCCAGTACCGTCCTGAGGGTGAGTATCAGCTGTAACGGTCAATCACTGAGCTTCATGATCAAGGCGAAAGGCACATGACAACACACTCTAGAACAGTGGTCGCCATCCCTTCAATTGCAATCGACTGGTCGATCTTAAGGCATTCCTAGTCGATTAGCAAACGTTTCTGTTGAATAGCCAACGATAAAGCAATGCACTTCCCATTTATTAAATCCCTCTCACGCTATTAGGTACACTTGATTAACAAGACCAACTCAGTGGCCTTGTTCCCGCTCTGAGATTGGAAGGTTGGAAGTTTGATCCCAGGCCGAGTCATACCAAATACTGTAAAATTTAGACCCAATGCATCTCAGCTTGGCACTCCGCATTAAGGAGATAGATTGTGGGTAAGGCCCTGCGGTAAACTTGTGTCCTGTCCAGTGGTGTACTTGTACATCAAGCTGCCTCAAGCTACAGAAACAGAAACCTGCTCCTCTGAGCCGTTCCGGTATCACACAAGCCAAGGCTTGTGCAGGGCTACTTACACTTGATTAACTTGCCTGGTACACCGGCTAGGCGAAGTGGTCCCCTTTTGAAAAATGTCATTGGTCTGAATGTGCAAATTCAGCTACCTGGGTGTTGAGAGGTGGACCCTCTGTTGCTCTCTCCCTCCATTCGCTGAGAGACTGACCTTCAGATGCAGCCACTGCGAGTCCAGTGAAATCAAATAACTAATGTTTAATTACCCAACCCTCATTCATACAGCTCTGTTTTTAATGTTGCTGTTTAATTGGCTCAGAAAAAGTGAATGATCACTGCCCTAGGATGACCACATCCTGTGTACAAACGTTGACACTGGGTTGCTTTGATTGGCGTGCCAAGACATGCCATATTGGATTAAAGTCAGCAATTGCTTTTGGCGATTCTTCAGGGGATGACTGCAGTAACAGTCATGGGCCTGGACTTTCAGAATCACTGTGTAAAGGTCCATTCTGGGAAGATTGTTATGTTCTGAATTGGTTTGTCCGAAGATTGTCCTCAGAAACAGTAAAGGGTATGACGTTTGAGACTGTTTTGACACTGGGGATGTAAGTGCCTGCTTGAATCATGTGGTTGAGATTTGACCAAAAACAGACTGGCACACAGGACTCCCTGCTGACGTGCCCCACACAGGACTCCCTGCTGACGATCCCTCCCCACACTGACGACTGCTCTCTTTTCTCACCCGTCAGAACTTGCTTTGTGCTCCCCGCGCCGGGCCCCTTCGCCAGCACCAGGTTTGTGCCATGTGATCAGCGCCCAGGGTCAAAGTTGAGCAATCTGGCCCCAGTGGCAGCTCTGAACATGGACGTTCCTCACGGGGGGCTTGGGGGAGGATCACTGGAGTATGGCCAGTCACGGGCAGTCCACTTACCCCTGCTCATTCACAGGCTTACAGCCCCTCCTCCCCCTTTTTGTCTCTCACCTTCCCATCTTGCAAGATCTTACCTCACCCCCTCTCCTACACACCCACACACACCAACACATACAGTACACATACTGCAGATCGGGGTGGGCAGTATCCGGTGCCCGATAATGATACAATTATTATTTTGGATAAACGACTTCAGTCTCCACCTGAATGTCTGACATCATAGAGAAATTCTAAATCCTGATATTTTCCACCCCTGAGGTAATTCTGAATAACAATACTAACTCACATTTGCTCATAGAAATGTATTTTTTCGGATAAGTACCTCTTGCCTTCACTAGCAAACTGAACTGTCTGCCAATATAATTGATGACAAATCAAATTAAAGACTGCCAGTTCTGTTTTCCATATGATTTTGGCAATAGAAAGTCAAAGATGAAACGTGGGAGTATTTGACAGCAATCTTTTCATTTTAGCCTATATTGGGATGACGGTTCATAACTGCTTGAATACAATCATCAAGCTTTGCGATTGCGCTTGCTTCCGTATTATGGCAGGTCACCTTCACTGCAGAAAATGTAAAGGAAATACCAGTCCAGTGCCATAAAATAAATTGCTGCTGAGTAATCGCTTGTGTATTTGAGAGTTTTTTTGGCAGTGTATCAAACCTCTCAACTTAGTGAAGATTTAACTGAAAGTTTAAATTTTTTTTTGATAATTCAGAACCGCCTAACTAATAAACTGAGATGCAAGATGAATCGCTGGATATGCAAGTGTAAACAGAACCTCAAATCCCAATCCACACTTCACAGCATTTGAATCCTTCCTTCCACCTCTACTTTACCCTTCTACAGCCTGCGGTGAACACTGTGTTTCCTATTTCACTCTGCATGCACAGATGCATACCTCATTTCCATTCACCCTCCTATAAGGCTGTGACCGAATTATTATATTAGGTCCTGGGTCATTATTACATTTGCATGGCATTTGTCTTCACAACAATGAAAAACACGACAAATAGTTTCACATCATACATGTTTTTTGTTTTGTTTTGTTTATGTTGAGCTGTTTATAAATAGTAAAACATAATACGTAAAGTTCTTTATACTGCTAAACTTTGCAATGTTTAGAGCAGGCACATTGGCTTGTCCCAGTAATGATGAGTTGAGTTGTAGTGACATGTTTTGTGGATTTAGAGATCTATCGATTATTTTAAATCCAGAAAGTATTAAAACAAAGGTTGTGTCTCCTTTAGTTTCTTTGTAATGCACCAACTGTAGTAAATATAGAGACGAGAATTCAGTCACAGCCTGTCTTTCAGGTCTTGATACTATGCCCCAGCTCAGAGCCCTAAACCAATGCCCACTGTGCTTTTTTCCTGGTATAAGACATGATCTCACATCATCCATCAACACATCCTATTCCATCCATCAACACATCCTATTCCATCCATCAACACATCCTTTTCTCACTGAATGCAGTTTCCTTTTAGCACCAAAAATGTCACTCTTCTTCCTAAGTTGTGTTTGATAACGGCCAGATGTTCGAAGAGAGAAAAAAAAAGAAAATAATTTTAAGGCCAACATTTAATTGCCTGTTTAATTCTTCATTTACTTATACTTTTTTTTGTTTGGTTTTATTCCTTTAAAAAATTACAGATCAACATTGCAATATAGGTAACGGAGAAACAGTCATCATGATTCATGACACATTCAAGTACATGCAGAGAGGAAATCTTCTAGGTAGCACATACCATTAATGTTTCCGTTAAAAAAATATATATGTTTATACATTCTTTAAAGATACATTTTTCTGATTGCTAAGTTTCATGTTCATATTATCCCAAAGTGTCTAAAATGAATTGTGTTGCTCAATAAAGTTTTACAAATATGATTTACACATAAAAAAAAAAAAAAAAATCACAGATATTCACTTGTATTGTGAATAGCATACGGACACGTCTTAGGCCATGGAATTTTTTTTACAGAATTACAGAAATGTTGCTATAAAACTACACACTGAAAGCAAGGGTAAGGGTAAGGAAACCAATACAGTGCATTCGGAAAGTATTTAAACCCCTTCCCTTTTTCCACATTTTGTTACGTTACAGCCTTATTCTGAAATTGATTAAATTAAGGTTTTTCCTCATCAATCTACACACAATACCCCATAATGACAAAGTGAAAACAGGTTTTTCAAAATTTTTGCAAATGTATAAAAAAAAACATACCTTAATTACATAAGTATTCAGACCCTTTGCTACGAGACTCGAAATTGAGCTCAGGTGCATCCTGTTTCCATTGACCATCTTTGAGATGTTTCTACAACTTGATTGGAGTCCACCTGTGGTAAATTCAACTGATTGGACATGATTTGGAAAGGCACACACCTGTCTATATAAGGTCTCACAGTTGACAGTGCATGTCAGAGCAAAATCCAAGCTATGAGGTCAAAGGAATTGTCCGTAGAGCTCCGAGACAGGATTGTGTCCAGGCACAGATCTGGGGAAGGGTACCAAAACATTCTGCAGCATTGAAGGTCCTCAAGAGCACAGTGGCCTCCATCATTCTTAAATGGAAGAAGTTTGGAACCACCAAGACTCTTCCTAGAGCTGGCCGCCCGGCCAAACTGAGCAATCAGGGGAAAACGGCCTTGGTCAGGGAGGTGACCAACAACCTGATGGTCACTCTGACAGAGCTCCAGAGTTCCTCTGTGGAGATGGGAGAACTTTCCAGAAGGACAACTATCTCTGCACCAATCAGGCCTTTATGGTAGGAGTGGCCAGACGGAAGCAACTCCTCAGTAAGGCACATGAGTTTTCCAAAAGGCACCTAAAGACTCTCAGACCATGAGAAACAAGATTCTCTGGTCTGATGAAACCAAGGTTGAACTCTTTGGCCTGAATGCCAAGCGTGACATCTGGAGGAAACCTGGCACCATCCCTACAGGGAAGCATGGTGGTGGCAGCATCATGCTGTGGGGATGTTTTTCAGCGGCAGGGACTGTGAGACTAGTCAGGATAAAGGGAAAGATGAACAGAGAAAAGTACAGAGAGATCCTTGATGAAAACCTGCTCCAGAGCGCTCAGGACCTCAGACTGGGGCAAAGGTTCACCTTCCAACAGGACATCTACACTAAGCACACAACCAAGACAACGCAGGAGTGGCTTCGGGACAAGTCTCTGAATGTCCTTGAGTGGCCCAGCCAGAGCCCGGACTTGAACCCAATCGAACATCTCTGGAGAGACCTGAAAATAGCTGTGCAGCGACGCTCCCCATCCAACCTGACAGAGCTTGAGAGGACCTGCAGAGAAGAATGGGAGAAACTCCCCAAATACAGGTGTGCCAAGCTTGTAGTGTCATTCCAAAGAAGACTCTATGCTGTAATCGCTGCCACAGGTGCGTCAACTAAGTACTGAGTAAAGGGTCTGAATAGTTATGTAAATATGATATTTCATTTAAAAAATTTATACATTTGCATATATTTCTAAAACCCAGTTTTTGCTCTGTCATTATAGGGTATTGTGTGTAGATTGATGAGGGGAAAAACAATTTGATACACTTTATAATAAGGGGTCTGAATACTTTCCGAATGCACTGTAGCTGCATGACTGCTCAGGGTTGCAGATGCGACTGTTTTTCATTATGCTCCTTAGTAGACAAATCTCAAATTAAAGCGCTAGACTTGGCATCTTTGTCAAACTAAGCAAAGATTGAGGAATGGCTCTTTCGACACTCAAAGGTTTTTCTACAGATGACACGATTTTCCTCTGACACATTACAAGACCTGTCTTACTGTTTTAGAACCTCACATCTAGTTAGATCACCGAATATCTTTCTCTCTTTTTCTTTCTCTCTCTGCATCTGAGTATTGCAATGCCTGAATATGTCAATGCTGAGAACTGTCTTTCTGCTGGTTGTAATGCGCATCCTCTGGGACGCTCTCATCTCTCTCCTCTCATCTCTCTGGGCGAATCTGCTCTTATTCTCCCCAAAACTCTGCATTCTTAGGGGGAAGCACATCACGTGTGTCTTGGAAGAAATTGGCATTAAGACTTGCGGATCCCCTCTTTGGATAATTTGTTGTGTTTGTGTCCATGTATTTTGTATGGAACCTTACTGATGTGAACTGTTCCAGGAGATGTTTTTTGTCCAATCTATATAATGAACTCCTTCGTCCAAACGTTAGTCTGATTGACTGGGCCATGTGCTCTCAGTCTTTAGCTGACTGTTATACTGAGGTATGTTGTGGGCTTTAGGCTGCCGTGAGTCTTTCTGCCTCGTTAGCTGAATGGCTGCCCAGGGCTTCAGATACGACTTCTGCAGCAGTGTTTTATTACAGGGATAGTTCACCCAAATAACTATCTCACATATAATTACATATTTAGTTTCCTTACACCTAAATCAGTCTATGGACAAGAAGATACTTTTTGAGCTGGTTTACCTAGCCACGGTTACCAACCGCTGACTCACATCCAAATAATTTAAGTAAGCTACACAATCCCTTTTTCTACAGCACCACCAGGTGGCCTAATGCTTACATAGCATCACCATAAGTTCACCAGTCCATAAGTTGTAGTCCTAAGTGTGCTATAGCACCATCAACTGGCCTGGAGAAGCCATCTTGGAATGGAACAACTATTCCTTTGCACAATGTCTGAATACTTGTACATAGACTCTGCAAACCCAATCTTGGGTGAATCACAGTTGGTTTCATGAGATTATTAGCATTAGTATTAGTATTAGCATTATGTTAGCATTTTGGGGTCAAAATGTAATTCAACCGCTCACTTCGATGTTTTTTCTTTATATATATCATCCCCAAGCTTTACATAGAGGTGGTGTCATGACAAGTTTCAAATTGATGGTGCAAAGTGGCATGGAGTTCAATGGAAACACAGTTTGCCATTTTTTCTCTTGGAAGATATCGATTACTGCTTTTCTGAGTATTTCTATATGTTTCTCTCTGCATTGTTGAAAAGGGCCCCGTAAGAAAGCATTTCACTCTTAGTCTACACCTGTTTTACAAAGCATGTGACATCAAATTTGATTTAAATAAGATTTATAAAATATATATTTTTTAAACTTTTGAACACAAATTTATATCGGGAAACAAAATCAGCCATTACAATTTTTTTGCATAATAATACATGCCTCTATCAGTGCTCATTTTACATAGTAATACTGTACACACATCAATTAATATAAAGCAGTTGAAAACATTGGTTCTGTCCATTGAAATATATATTTTATTTGTTTTTACTGATGCGCACTAAACAGTCACAATAATCCTTTAGGGAAGCATCCCAAATGACACCCTATTCCCTACACAGAGCACTACTTTTGACCAGGGCCAATCTAGGTTACTGTTCGGAACAGATTCCCCTTTCTTTCCATTGAGGTGTAGGGCAGTATATATTGAATGTAAAACGGAATGTTATTGTACTCCTGGGTGTTGTCTTTCCCTTGCAGAGTACGGGCGCTTCGAGGCCAAAATCCATGATCTGCGGGAACAGATGATGAACCACAGCATGAGCTCTGGGTCCGGATCCCTCCGAACCAATCAGAAACGCTCCCTTTACGTCAGGTGGGTCTTTTTTGGACTGTCATCCTGAATAGACAGCATTTACCGTAATAATTATGTAACAGTATGTCTCCTTCTGTTACCATCACAGGGCACAGTTTGACTATGAGAAGGCCAAAGACAGTGGCCTCCCTAGCCAAGGCCTCAGCTTTAGATACGGGGACATCCTCCACGTCATCAACGCCTCAGACGATGAATGGTGGCAGGCCCGGAGGGTGACCCCCGATGGGGACAGCGAGGAGATGGGGGTCATCCCCAGCAAGAGGAGGTGAGTGTTGGATGTGCTAAACTAAACTGTAACATGGTTGACCAAAAGGCTTCTGATCCGGGGGGGACAGGGGACTTTTTACGTCCCTACCTGTTCGCAAATTTGGTTGAGAAATGCTGAAAAAATAAAGTATGTTCCCGCAACAAAAATAACATTGGGTGTATCATTTTACTGCAAGAAATACACAAGCTATACTGAACAGAAATATAAACGCAACATGCAACAACTTCATAGATTTGACTAAGTTACAGTTAACATAAAGAAATCTGTCAATTTAAGTAAATAAATTAGGCTTTTGGGCGACTGGCAGGTATTAACCCTGCTGAAAGGAAAAGAGTAGGATAGATACCATGTTGGTTCCACTTTTCTGGGCTCCGTTATTTACTTAACAAATAAGGAATACTCAAAATGTGCACTTATAAATCATAACAATTCAAAAATCAAACATACAACTGATGTCTCGACTGAGTTCTACAAAATAGGAAAAGTCCAAGTTGCTTTAATATGCGTGCAGTCGACCCCTAGTGATGTCACTGCCTACGTCAACACCTTCTACTCATGAGACCAAGCCCATGCATATACAGTTATACAAACTTGCAGGAGAGAACAATAGTTCCAGTGTTTTCTAAGGGCTCAGCAGTAATTTTACACTCCCCAAGTTGCTTTATAGTGGTATGTCTGACTAGTCTCTTATCTCTTTCACTCCCCTGCAGGGTTCCGTGTCTATGAATCAAATCAAAGATGTTAATGCGAGTGTAGCAAAATGCTTGTGCTTCTAGTTCCGACCATGCAGTAGTATCTAACAAGTAATCTAACAATTTCACAACAACTACATTATACACACAAGTGTAAAGGAATGAATAAGAATATGTACATATAAATATATGGATGAGCGATGGCGGAACGGCATAGGCAAGATGCAGTAGATGGTATAGAGTACAGTATATACATCGGAGATGAGTCATTTAGGATATGTAAACATTATATAAAGTGGCATTGTTTAAAGTGGCTTGTGATACATTTATTTTATCCAAATGTTGTATTATTAAAGTGGCTAGAGATTTGAGTCAGTATGTTGGCAGCAGCCACTCAATGTTAGTGATGGCTGTTTAACAGTCTGATGGCCTTGAGATAGAAGCTTTTTTCAGTCTCTCGGTCCCAGTTTTGATGCACCTGTACTGACCTCGCCTTCTGGATGATAGCGGGGTGAACAGGCAGTGGCTCGGGTGGTTGTTGTCCTTGATGATCTTTTTGGCCTTCCTGTGACATCGGGTGGTGTAGGTGTCCTGGAGGGCAGGTAGTTTACCCCCGGTGATGCGTTGTGCAGACCTCACTACCCTCTGGAGAGCCTTACGGTTGGGGGCGGAGCAGTTGCCGTACAAGGCGGTGATACAGCCCGACAGGATGCTCTCGATTGTGCATCTGTAAAAGTTTGTGAGTGATTTTGGTGAAAAGCCCAATTTCTTCAGCCTCCTGAGGTTGAAGAGGCGCTGTTGCGCCTTCTTCACCACGCTGTCTATGTGGGTGGACCATTTCAGTTTGTCCGTGATGTGTACGCCGAGGAACTTAAAACTTTCCACCTTCTTCACTACTGTCCCGTCGATGTGGATAGGGGGGTGCTCCCTCTGCTGTTTCCTGAAGTCCACGATCATCTCCTTTGTTTTGTTGACATTGAGGTTATTTTCCTGACACCACACTCCGAGGGCCCTCACCTCCTCCATGTAGGCCGTCTCGTCGTTGTTGGTAATCAAGCCTACCACTGTAGTGTCGTCTGCAAACTTCATGATTGAGTTGGAGGCGTGCTTGGCCACGCAGTCATGGGTGAACAGGGAATACAGGAGAGGGCTGAGAACGCACCCTTGTGGGGCCCCAGTGTTGAGGATCTACAGGGTGGAGATGTTGTTTCCTACCCTCAACACCTGGGGGCTGCCCGTCAGGAAGTCCAGGACCTAGTTGCACAGGGCGGGGTCGAGACCTAGGGTCTCGAGCTTAATGACGAGTTTGGAGGGTACTATGGTGTTAAATGCTGAGCTGTAGTCGATGAACAGCATTCTAACATAGGAATTCCTCTTGTCCAGATGGGTTAGGGCAGTGTGCAGTGTGATTGCGATTGCGATTGCGTCGTCTGTGGACCTATTGGGGCGGTAAGCAAATTGGGGTGGGTCTAGGGTGTCAGGTAGGATGGAGGTGATATGATCCTTGACTAGTCTCTCAAAGCACTTCATGATGACGGAAGTGAGTGCTACGGGGCGATAGTCATTTAGCTCAGTTAATCTCTTTTAGCCGTGAGGGTCTTTCTCACAGACACCCTGTTTTGACTGCAATAGCTCACACATCTCTCAGACCGTTTCTTTATAAGAGACAGAGACTAGAAAAGAACTGTGGAACAATATTTAACCTTATAGTGAATATATGTATTGCTAATCTGTAGTCCAGGACCCTATAAATGTAGTGGGGAAGGGGTCTTAAAGCCCTTCCCCTTCTATTAATACAACATAAGTATAATCAATTATTACAATACATCAAACATTTGGTGTAGCCCCTTTCATGACCCCAAGTTGACCCCATCAACCGCTACCAGACACACACACACACACATCAGCAAAGGTGACTGGCTAGAACAGGCCTGGGCAAAGGCAGCCCTGGGGGCCATATGCAGCCCGTGACCTGATTCAATACGGCCCGCGGAATCATGCTCAGATCATTTGTGATAGTAAAGTTTGGAAAAACGTATTTGTTATTCAAATTAAAAGCCCAACGAATACTCGCCTTTGTGTAATGATTTAACTACCACCGCTTGTGGGACATTTATTTTGAAGGCACGTATAAATAACAACCGCACGATGGACAGACAGTGACTGACAAATAGTAGCTAGCTAGAAATTGTGCAGAAATGAGTTTTTAAAAGAAAAGGAAAGTAGACAATGAATGTAGGGTGTTCCAGCAAGAGTGGACATCGAAATATTTCTCAAATCTTATTTGTCACATACAGTACACATGATTAGCAGATGTTAATTTGAGTGTAGCGAAATGCTTTATTTATTGAGGTATCAGGGAAAGCTGTGTGCTTAGTGTGGAAAGCATCGCTGTCTTGAAAGACTACAACTTGTCCCGACACTTCCAGACGAAGCATGCAGAGAAATATAGGGATATGTCTTCTGAGCAGAGGGCAAGTGCATCGAAAGAGTTGCTTTCTCAGTTGCAAAAGCAGCAAGGACTTTTCACGAAACTGCAAAGGACGGAATTGCGAGAGCTAGCTACAGTATGTACTGTCCCACAAAATTGCAAAACATAGCAAGCCAGTCGCTGAGGGCGAATTCATTAAAGAATGTTTAATTGACTCTGCAGCAATACATTGCCTCGACAAGAAAGAGCTGTTTGAAAATGTTCCCTGGCAAGACGTACAGTGACACGGCGTGTTGAGGACATCGCAGAGAATATGGAACAACAGTTGAAAGACAAGGTAAAGGATTTCAACTATTTCTCCTTGGCCCTGGATGAGAGCAGTGATGCACAAGACACAGAGCAGTTGTTGATATCCTTACGAGGCATTAACCCCAGACTTTGAAATTACAGAGGAGCTTGCTTCAGTGCAGTCAGTGAAGAGCACAACCACAGGGAAAGATTTCCTGGAAGAGGTTAATAAGTGTGTGACAAAGTCGGGACTGAGTTTTGAAAAGTTATCCAGTGTGACCACTGATCTGTGCCCAAACTTGACAGGAAAAAACATTGACCTTTTGAAAACATTATTTTCCTGCATTGCATTGTTCATCAGGAGGTCTGTAAATGTGTTCTGAAAATGAGCCATGTTGTGGATACAGTCGTTATAGTGGTAAACTTCATGAGCAAAATCTTTAAACCACAGGCAGTTTGTCTCACTGTTGGAAGAGACAGAGTCGGGTCATGCAGATCTCCCCTACCACACAAAACGTGAGATGGCAGAGTTTGGGGAAGGTGCTTAAAAGGGTGTGGGACCTGAAGTCAGAGATTGCTGAGTGTTTGCAAATGAAAGGAAAATATGTGGATTTTCCTCAACTGCAAGATAGAGAATGGTGGTCTGATTTTGCCTTCACCGTGGACATCATGGCCCTCATGAATGAACGGAATTCCAAACTACAAGGGAAGGGCCTTTATGCACATCAGATGTACAGCCTTGTCAAAGCCTTCAAGGGAAAATTACTCCTCCTGACCCACCAAGTAGAAGCCAACAATCTCACCCACCTTCCGACACTACAAGTCTGTTCCCGATCAGATGACCAGCGGGAGAAGTATACATCGCTGCTGCGTGCTTTAAACGGTGAGTTTTCTCGTCGTTTTGAGGATTTCAAAGTGTTGGAAAATGACATGCTGTTGGTTTCCTCTCCTTTCCTCTTCAATGTGGACAACGCTCCCACTGACCTGCAACTTGAGCTTATCCATCTTCAGTCTGATGCAGTGATTGGAGAACTATTCAAAACAATGTCACTGACGAGGTTCTATGCATCTTTCGATGAACAAAACTTTAGGAGTCATGCTCAGAAGATGTTTGTACTGTTTCGGTCAACCTATTTATGTGAACATACATTTTAAGTGATGAAACATTGAGTCAAGGCACAGATCATCTCTTGCTGACCTCTCAGCAACCCTGCGCATAGCGACGTCAGAAACTATACCTGCCTTCACTGCTCAAGTCAGTGCCCATCAGAGACTTCACTCCTCACACTGATAGAGTAGTTTAAATGTAATGTTGAGCTCTCTCTCTTTCTTGTGTTTTTGTGCATACCCGTTAACAAGAGTTCTGTCCGTGGTTCTGAATGCACAGTGTACTTTCCCTCCGTGTAGTTCATTGCATGTTTAATAATGAAAATACCTACCAAAAGGTGAACATGGATGTGGTTTATTTCTGTGCAAAATAAGTAGCATATCTGGACGTGATTTACAGTAGGTATATTTGTCAACACAGTCATACACATGATGTATAATCCTGTAGTATGATTCTGGCCCGTGATGGCAAAAATATATTCTAATGTGCCCTCCATGGGAAATAATTGCCCATGCCTAGAGTGTAGCCTGTTTGCCAGATAGCCAGTGGAGAGAAAGGATAAGACACACCATCTAAGCACACCATCACAGCACAGGGGTAACCCAACCAATAATACCTCATACAAGAATAATAGCAGAGCAATTCAAAGGCAACATTCAACTCTCTGGCAACAGCTCTGGTGGACATTCCTGCAGTATGGCAATTGCACGCTCCCTCAAAACATGAGACATCTGTTCCATTGTATTACGTGACAAAACTGTACATTTAGAGTGACCTTTCATTGTCCCCAGCACAAGGTGCACCTATGTAATGATCATGCAATTTAATCAGCTTTTTGATATGCCACACCTTGTCAGGTGGATGGATTAGCTCGGTAAAGGAGAAATGCTCACTAACAGGGATGTAAACACATTTGTGCACAACATTTGAGAGAAATAAGCTTTTTATGCTTATGGAAAATTTCTGGGATCTTTTATTTCAGCTCATTAAACACGGGACCAACACTTTACATGTTGCATTTTATATTTCTGTTCAGTGTAGCTGTTTTGTTAGCAAGCGTAGCTGAGAAATGAACACAAGGCTGAACAGAGATACAGTTGAAGTTGGAAGTTAACATACACCTTAGCCAAATACATTTAAACTCAGTTTTTCACAATTCCTGACATTTAATCCTAGTAAAAATCCCCTGTCTTAGGTCAGTTAGGATCACCACTTTATTTTAAGAATGTGAAATGTCAGAATAATAGTAGAGAGAATGATTTTCAGCTTCTATTTATTTCATCACATTCCTAGTGTGTCAGAAGTTTATATACACTCAATTAGTATTTGGTAGCATTGCCTTTAAATTGTTTAACTTGGGTCAAATGTTTTGGGTAGCCTTCCACAAGCTTCCCACAATAAGTTGGGTGAATTTGGGCCCATTCCTCCTGACAGAGCTGGTGTAACTGGGTAAAGTTTGTAGGCCTCCTTGCTCGCACACGCTTTTTCAGTTCTGCCCTCAAATTTTCTATAGGATTGAGGTCAGGGCTTTGTGATGGCCACTCCAATACCTTGACTTTGTTGTCCTTAAGCCATTTTGCCACAACTTTGGAAGTATGCTTGGGGTCATTGTCCATTTGGAAGACCCATTTTCAACCAAGCTTTAACTTCCTGACTGATGTGTTGAGATGTTGCTTCAATATGTCCACATCATTTTCCTGCCTCATGATGCCATCTATTTTGTGAAGTGCACCAGTCCCTCCTGCAGCAAAGCACCCCCACAACATGATGCTGCCACCCCCCGTGCTTTACGGTTGGGATGGTGTTCTTCGGCTTGCAAGCCTCACCCTTTTTCCTCCAAACAGTTATTTTTTTCAGACCAGAGGACCTTTCTCCAAAAAGTATGGTCTTTGTCCCCATGTGCAGTTGCAAACCGTAGTCTGGCTGTTTTTATGGCGGTTTTGGAGCAGTGGCTTCCTTCTTGCTGAGCGACCTCTCAGGTTATGTGGATACAGAACTCGTTTTACTGTGGATATAGATACGGTTTCCTCCAGCATCTTCACAAGGTTCTTTGCTGTTGTTCTGGGAGGTGCTTCCGGGTAGACTGAGTGAAGCCCCACAAAATGACAAGCAAATCAATTGCAGCAGAGAGCATTGGAGAAATGGAAAATCCACTCTAATATGACTTTTTTGTTTGTTACACGTGCAGGGTTGAGAGGAAAGAACGAGCACGTCTAAAGACAGTGAAGTTCAATGCCAAACCTGGAATCGATTCAAAAGGGGTAAGCGCTAAGATCTTATACTAACGACTGGCAAGTCAACTTCACTTTTGAAGACATTTTACGAAATGGAAATGCTTGTAAACCCACGTATGTCAAATAAATTCCTTTGTTAAGTAGAAAAAGTAGCCTCTAAACTTCGTTTTTTTTATAAATCTTAATTAATGTGAAATTAATCAGATTACCCTCACATTAGGAGAGGTTGTGATAGCCATTTATGGCCATCTGTAGTATTAGCCTGAGGTTTCTCTGCCTGAGTGGAAAAGACATCAACACCTCTCTACTGGCTGTCCCCTCTCCCTGACAGCTTTCCCTCACAGCCCTGACCCTAAATAAACAATGCATTAGATAGTTAGATTTGTTTTAATGAAGCATTAGAGGATATTATTTTCATTTCATGAAACCTCCCAGCCTCTGCAGAAGCAGAAGCCAAATTACCATACATCCTACTCTTATTCCATTTTGGACATAACAGCAGGACATTCAGCTGTGTTCATCAATGTTTTTGCCTCCCTATGGTACAAGTAAAAATAAGATTTTGGTTTGTTTATTTTTCAAAGTTGTACTGACAAATTGCAACTAAAATAATGTCCTCAAGCTTCCAGTAAGGAGATACACAACTTCCTCTTAGATTATGGCTGAACTATGCCTCTTTAAGCCTCCCAAAGAGGCTAAAATCTTTTGATTTGGTCACTAGGTGTTGAACTAAGGTCGATATAGTATTTCAACAAGAAGGTCCACTTTTGTATTTATCTTTAAAAAAAAGAATATATCTGTTTAACATTTTATTACATTTGTATGGCCTTAGGGTTTACCCAGAACCCTTTTCATCTGAATAAGCTTGTCTGTTGGGCAAGTATCCATGGCAATGTCACAACCAGCTCCGAATGGGTTGGTCTTGTAAAGCAGACTTTTGAAACATGAAATGGTCCCTGTATTTTGATGTGGCTCTGGGCCAAACGTTCAGCACTAATGGGCTAAGAAGCAGGATTTCTCCAGCAGTTGTGTCAATACAATAATTATTTTACAGTCAGTGACTTGCATAAGTGATCAGGTTTAAATCCCTAAAGGGGTGAATACTTTTTCAAGGCTGTATGCATCGTTTACAGCATGTCCTTTGCAGCTACGATCAATAGCAATAGGACACTAAGTATGCGTCCCAAAAGACATCATATTCCATATATAGTGCACCACTTTTGACCAGAGCCCTATGTGTGTAATATCACAGTAATATCATGAGAAATAGTACATGTTCTGAGCACACATTGCAGCAGTAGCATTGCTGTATCCTTCTCAATTGTAAATTAACACGATGATTAGTCTGTCACAGATGTTACCTATGTTAACAAATATGTCAGTATGTCAATCCTTATGATACCCCTGTGTAAGAGTCACAACCACTGTGATACATGATAGAGCTTACATCTCACTACATGATACAATTGTCAACTTTTATGCACACCTTAATCCAACCATTGGGGCACACTTACTTCAGCTGACAGTTAGAGACAAATGTATCAAACACATGCAGTTGACGCTGCTATTGAACCAGTTGCGATGATCATTGCTGGTTCAAATAGTCTACCTTTTTAGAATGGATTCATGAAGTACATGTATGCGAATGAGTATCCGCCGCAGATAAACACTTACGACTGCTATTCCTTCAGTCTCCTGCACGCCGCCTCCAAGCTTCTCCAACAGCGCTACGCACAACTTCTCTCTTTTAAAAAAAAAGAATGTGTAATTCAACACACACAAACATTTGATAAATCTGATCCCTTTGTGTCATAATTCTTTGTTTGTTCATTTAGGATTGTATATCTTCACAAGCTTATCTAAATATATAGTTTTAGACAACAATGACATAATTTTAGGTCCTAGAACTCCCAACAGCCATGGCATGGGATCTCATCCCTCCACCTCCCGAAGTTCTAACCTGCATGATTGTTGGACAGTCATTTGTGTCACAGCCATGTTCCTTATTTCATAGCATGATCCTGGTAACGTGTTTGCTGCATGGCATACCACATATCGGCATTTATGTGTGTTTTCTTTTCAACACCTGTTCTGTTGGTTTTTTTTCAAGTGTTTTCAGAATGTTTTGGGTGCAATTATGGCACATGAAGTAAATGATGGCAGATATTACTGTGTAATTCTTCTCTATCACAAATGGAGTCATTTTGACAGTGTTATTGTCAAACCGTGTCTTTGTTATTACAATTCGAATTTGTAAAACAAAATGAGTTTTGTAAAATGTCTTGATTCATTTATTGAATATTTTCTTTGCTAAATCAACAACATTCAAAATGAGCGATGAATGAGCTAGTGTAACGTCTGTACTGTAATGTCAGTCATGTATAACATTTTTGGTGACCACGCCATCAATTCTTCATGTCCCACATATTGCAGCTAGTTGGTTTGTCAGCATGAACGTGACAACAATTAGAGCTCCCTGTTTGCCCCACCCCATGCTTTCTTTCCTCCACAGTCATTCAATGACAAGCGTAAAAAGAACCACATCTTTACACGAAAGTTCCCATTCTACAAGAACGAGCTGGGTGAGCAGGATGGCAGTGATTCCGAACGTAAGTACTGTAGGCTCGAACATACTCACACATACAGGTACAAACACTGACACAGGTACATATAGGTGATACATAGGTGCGTGGTCGAGACGTGTGCAGGCCCCCCTCCTATCTTTTCTTCTCTCTCTTTTGGCTCTGGTGGAGTGATGGCATCTGGGAGCTCAAGTCAGGATCTGCCTGTGTCAAGCACTGAGCAGTCACCAGTGGTTCCTCAAAACTTCCCCCAGGGCTCATCTATCATGTTCCCCCCCTTATCTGATATGACCCCCAAAAATATCTGATATGACCTAAAAAAAAATAAAACTACAGCATGTGAGGATTACTGAAAGGGGTGATATAAGAGAACCGAAACTGTATTGGTGCTGAGCTAGTCAGGACCAGTTTAGGCTGGTCGTCTGGTGTCTGCACAGTGTCTGAACTGAGACAGATGATCTGAGCAGGACTAACCAATCTTGCCTTTCAGGATTTCACCGTTTCACCTCTTTAATGCCACTTACCTCTTCCTTCCTCCTTTCCGGCTATCCTTGCCTTCGCTCCTTGTCTTTGCTCTCTTGGGACGGCCATGTAGGACATCCCAGGAATAGGTGATGACGGGTATGGGACAAAGACGCTGAGTAAGTTGGTTTAGGAATGGTCCTGTCTTTTCAGTCAAACAAAACTCCCATCCCCCCCAACACATTTCCCTTTTGAGTTTGGGTTTGTTTCCTGCCTCTTAGTTTTTTCGTTACCTTTTTAACTATTGTTGATAGCCTGTTTGCATGCTGCAGTATCACGACTCACTTTGGGACCTGATTGTCTTGATTTCTGTCACCTCCTAACATTAAGATTGTTCGCATGACACAAAAAAGAAAGACGGAAACAAAGTGTTTAAGTCTGGAAATAAATCTTTTTTTTTTTATGCAACTATTCTGTTTATAGTAAATCTCTCTGTCTCTTTCTATAACACACAGGTGTTATCTGTTTGGATGTACACTGGTCATCTGAATGTGACCAGCTCTTCTTAGGCCGGCATGCTAAGGGGTTCTTACTATCAATGCTGTGTATATTTGTGCTTTTTAATTATCTCACTTATAGTACATTTTGAATGTTTCTCCATGGAATGAGTTTGACACATTGCGTCGTTGAATCCCATGAAAAGAATGGGGTGCAAAAGTGGTTCGGGAAAACTGTTCTTGTCTCCCATTTTCTTTTTCTGTCACAATTTTTTATTTTACTGCGACAATAACGGACACCCACCTGTGTAACGTTTGCTTTCTCCTATTTTTTTTTTTATATAACTATTATATATTTATTATTGATGTTATGTTGAGTCCATAATCCCGGGATCAGATTACAAATAGATGCAGAACAAAATCACATTGGTACTGTCTTGAGTTTCATATGAAATAAATAAAAAAAGCAACAATTATGTGAAGTGGATTGACACTTTTAAAATGACAGTTAAACTATGGTTAGTATGGGGGGAATTTTGATGTGGCTGTGTTTTTTCACATACTAACCAATTAACTTAACATGCCATCTCAAAGAAGCACCAATTAAATACAACTGTGAGTTGCCCGATAGCAGTTCATATAGGCTTTATAGGTGTTATGCTGAGGCCTTCAAACTGAAGCAGGGCATGGTGTGTTATAATAGAAGGTTAAATTAATCGTTGCAAAAATAGTTTTTTTTAGGTTTTGAGACAATGTGATCATCCTCCTGAGAGCTATAGTCGTGACCTAAATTAAATTAGGCCTATATTGACAATCTTTTGACTAAAGAAACAGATTTGATGTCATATTATTTAAGTGTATGGACAAGTAATGCAATGAAGAGACCAATATATCACCATAGTCATAACTTGACTGATGGTCAAGGGTTCCTTTTGAGGTCCATATGGCAGTCCCTACCAGCTGTAGTTTGATTATCCACTCAGTACACTCATTTGTGGCCACCGCTTTAAATCAAAAACACATCCACTGGTCGTAATTTCAGACGAGAGAAAAGAACCTCAAGAGTTTGTGTTTGTTGTAAAATGCATACTTGAAAAGCCCGTTTGCATAGTGCAGCAGAGGAGTTGAACTCCCTTGGCATCAGATGGTCACAATTCACTTCAAAAGCATTATAAACTCCCTCAATCCCTATTTTTAGTAGGGTGAAGTCACAATTTACACCAAGAGCGTTTTCATTGTAAGTGTCTAATCACTTCTTTACTCATCCAGATTGACGTTTCTCCTGCCGTGAGACATTTGATCATGAGAATAAGCATGAACATGTATGTCATGTTTGTTTTAGTAACCGTTTTCTGTTTTATAGTACCTATTTTAGTAACTGTTTTCTTATTGTTTCATGTCACCAGGGAGTCAGGAGGACATGATTCTCTCTTATGAGCCTGTCATTCGACATGAGAGTGAGTACTCCAATCTTTCACCAAGGCGGTCGGTCCCTGCTAATGCCTCAGCACTTTTTCAGTCAGTGAAACACTAGCCACTTACACATTGTCAGGCTATATCCATGCAAGCCAATGTGTCGTAGTGTCACAAGGTTTTAAAATCCAGATATAAAACAATTGATGACTTCCTTTTAACTCCTGCAGGAAGATTCAGGCAACATTCCACAAGTTCTTCCATACTAGTTATGTACAGGAAGTAAATCACTTGTTGAGTCTCTAGACATCAAAACCGTTCTGGCACTAAGCATCCATTGGCTTGCTCGGATATAACGTGACAATGGGTAAGCGGCTATTGTAGTAAAATTGCATGTCCACAACGCTAGGGGTAGTAACGCTAGGGGTAGAGTTATAACCTCAAATGTCTGTAAATGAGTCAATCGACACATTTTATCTTTCAGTTAATTACACCAGACCTGTCATAATCCTTGGACCAATGAAGGACAGAATCAATGACGACCTGATATCAGAATTCCCTGACAAGTTTGGCTCCTGCGTGCCACGTAAGTTACCTGTACATTCGCAAGGAAACCAGGGGCCGTAGGTATCAAGCTTCTCGGAGTAGGAGCGCTGATTTTAGGATCAGTTTTGCCTCTTAGATCAAAATGGATAAGATTTCAAGGACAGAGAGGACCTGATCCTAGAGCAGCACTCCCACTCTGAGATGCTTGTTACATATGGACCCAGGAGTCAAGTCTTCCACGCTGTCTTAGGGTGGAGACAGTTGCTTCATTCAAAAATGTATTGTGTGCTCATGTGCCCTTGTGATTAGCTCTCCTTATAAACAGTAGATAACACCGTTGCCCTTATAAATTCCACTTTGCTGCCAATATACCATTGTGGTAGTGGTTTATATCCATCTCCTTAATTTGTTATGTCATTATAGTGTTTGATTCATAACTTTTCTCATCAAAAGGCATTTTATTTTTTCCCCCTTACGTTTTTTTGGGGTTCTTTGTTTTGTATATTACATACTTGGTTAAATTATCCAGAGAACATTTATTGATGACAATACTAATGTAGGATCTTATTATTCCCTTCTATTCACAATGTGCAATTTAATTCAACTATTAAATGGGAAGTTCAGGGTTTTAGAACTTGATGTTAAGTGGTTCCTCACACTGAATGTAGTCTATGGGCCAGGAGACACTGTAATCCATGGTTAGGTTTTTCTTGAAACAATTACTACAAACTTCAGTTATTACAAACTTGTACTACAATTACTACAAACTTCAGTTATTACAAACTTGTACTACAATTACTACAAACTTCAGTTATTACAAACTTGTACTACAATTACTACAAACTTCCATTACTACAAACTTTTTTTTTCTTCTCCATAATCCAACAGAAGCTATGGGAACAGATCTGGATATAATTTGACAGACAACAGGATTTGGTGTTCTGGTAGTTTTATGTTTAAAAGTTTTATGACTGTTGTAGACCAGTATGACAGATAGTGTGACTGTACTACTAAGTTCAAAGGTTTGTGGACAGTAGTGTTTCTGGCTTAAATGAGCATTTTACTCTGGAAAAAAAAATGTCTCCACATATTTCTCGTCTGTACACAATTAATGTGGTCTCACAATCCAATTATTTTGCACATACAAGCCTCATGGTAATATCCATCCTCATCCTAATAGCAGGCCTGTGAAAAGTTTGGGACATTTTTCGCTGCTGTTTGATTTTGGGAATCAGGTGACTGAACGTCATGTAATGAAAGTGATCATGAAAACTTGAATTTGTGGGACTATCAAAATTGGACTTAACTAAATTGAGTATTTAATACTACTGTATATTTCACATCACTGTGTACTTGATGTCATATTTTTTGTTTTCATTTTGTTTGTTTTCATTTACTTATCTTTCTAAACCAAATAAAGCAGCTAACAATTCAGGGCAACTAGGTAAGTAAGCCACTTAGTTGCTGGTATACAGAATATACGTAGTGTAACTAAGCTGTTGGTACAGACAATGTAGTGAAAGGTAGTAGAATAGGTTCCACTCTGTTGTAAATATTTGATTCAAAATGTACTTATGTAGAAGTATTGACGTTTAAAAATACAAAAAATGCCTCTATACACAGTCACCAGGAGATCTACAGATTCACTGTGGGGAATGTGTAGATTCCTGTTCTCACTGGTAAATCTATATATTCCCTGGAAAAACCTACACATTTTTTTACCAAAGCGACGGAGAATCTATAGATGTCCCTATTGTACCCATTTACCTTAACACATATACCAAAAATTCAGATTGAACAAAAAGGACATTTAGGGCTTGATTCAATCCCTATCGCGGAAGTTCAGCGCTATAGGGCAATTTAACGTGTAAAGGTCATTTCCGATTGAGCCGACTTAATGCAGCGTTTACCGTGAACGAAGTATCCGCTGACACAGGAACATAGCCTTTACATTTCAATTGTGTTTTTCAATTGTGTTTTTGCCCTTAGAGTAGCATAACACTGCTACTCTGCTACTCACTGCTACTAAACACCGAGTTTACATTCTATCACACTGCAAACCCCACACCCTCCAGATTTCAGCGTAGATGTACTAGTTATTATGGGTTTAAAACGATCATGTTACTTAGAAAAAATAATTTGTTTGTTTACACACACAAACAGGCAGTCGTGTTTATGTATCTACACTGTGATGATCACACTGTGCTTGCCTTTGTAAATAAAAGGTATTAGAGTCCCTTATTGTAAAGTGGGACCATAGTAACAAATGACATTAAAGCTAGAATCCTTAGTTGCTACAGCAATTTGTGGACTTATAAATTAAATATCTATAGTCATTAATTCTTGAAGAATATAACTTATAAATGCCTCATTAACTTAGTTCAACTGTTGTACCACATCAGAACCCCTTAATATAAGCTTGTTTCACTGCAATGTTTGTAAACCATGTAAATGTAAACAAATCGTAATATAGCCTCAAAACATGCTTAAAACAATATTTTTTATATCATGGATGGTCAGTCCTTGCATCCATAGCTCTGTTTGTGAATTTGAGAGGGGTTACATTTCTCTAGGCCCATCCCTCAGCTTTCTACTGAAACAGAGACGGGGGGTCCGCTTTGTTATTGTTTCAATTAAGGACTCTATCTTTAAATGTTGTCTTGCAAAGAACTTTTTTCCCCCTGATTGTTTAAAGACCTTGATTTCAAAGGGGTTGAATAAAGTTTGTGTGTTTTCCTAACAAATAGATAACGTTTGATAAAAATAAAACATTTGAAAGGTCGCAGTTTCGACTAGGTGAAATATCTGTCGATGTTCCCTTAAGCAATGCACTTTAACCCCAAATGCTCCGGTAAGTCGCTCTGGATAAGAGCGTCTGCTAAATGACTAAATGTATTTTTAAAAAGGGTCATCCGATGGACAGTTGTAGATGCCGTCTGATTAAGGAGACACATCGCCCAATAATTTGGGATTAAATATGTCCTTGACGTTTATCTAGGATGATATTGAATTTGTTTCAAGGACACAATGACACTTAAGTTGTTAAACCAATCACTCTAAACACCGCCTCCTCTAAAACTCTCTTCAACAATAATTTGCACATTCAGTTAAACAATTTCCTCCTTTTACATTTTACTTTCTGTATTTAAATTCACCTTCTTTTACCTCTTTGCCTCCTCCTCTTGTACCAAAGATACCACTCGATCGAGGAGGGACTACGAGGTCGATGGGCGGGACTACCATTTTGTAATGTCCAGAGAGCAGATGGAGCTGGACATTCAAGAGCACAAGTTCATTGAGGCGGGCCAATACAACGACAACCTGTATGGAACCAGTGTTCAGTCGGTCAAATATGTGGCTGAGAGGGTAAGTGTCAATGTCGTAGCAATTGAGATATATTTAGGCTATATATATATATATATATATTAAACAGGCAGAAAATTTATGGTGGCAGACGGCAGTACACAAACCCAATGTTGACTACGTGTTAGCAGTTCCCATTATATAACCTCACCCTATGCTAACCTCACCAGGTGGCAGTAATTATTTCCTGTAACAAATTCCACATCAGCCTATCAAAGTACCTACATTGTTGATTCACACACCAATAGCATTTCTTGAAATAGGTCAACTTGGACACCCGAGGGAAATATTTAAACCTCCAAATTCAAGGGCTGCATTTCAGACACCTAAAAGACACACCCTCCTCCACTTACCCTCACCTTATGCCCTTGGGGGGAATCCCCGCGGCCATCTTTGCCTTCGGTCCAAACGATTAGCCAAGCAAGGGAAGGTAAGCCCCTCAGCCCTTGTTTGTGATCGAGTTTGCGAGTGTTCAATTTTGTTCACTCCGGGGCCTGAAACGCCACAGAATTCAATTCGCGATGATCCGCTAGAAAAAGTCTGCCAAAACTTAAAACCAACATCAATATGGAGAAGTCAACATACAAGTGTAAGTAAAAACAAATGTAAATAAGTTCGAAATTGTGCTACTAATGCACACGACGCCCCAAACACGGATCGTAAAAGTCATGATGTCTTTGTTTGGTTAGCTTTTGGAAACGTTAGCTAGCGCATACAACTTTCCCTGACATCCCACTTATACGTTGTAATTTTCGATTTACCTGATATCGTCGTAAGGCTAACATTCAATGTCTACAGATGCGTTGTCTTCCAGCCAAGATATGAAATGCAATCATAGTTGACTGTAGCGCTTATAAACCACATACAACAGCTAGCGGTGGTTCCATGATGACTTAGAAGACAACCTTTGGACGAACAAGTGTCAAATTTCCGGTCAAGGGTGGTCCATTTAAAATTCATTTATTCCACCCTCATCATATGCCATGATACGTCAAATGAAGTGTTCCCTAAATTTGAGGGCTGAGGGGAGAGGGTGTGTCTTTTACGTGTTTGGAATGCAGCCGCAGTTTACTTTTGTTCCCCTTCACTTGGTCTCAAGTGTAGAGTGACAATATCACATCCTTGACTAGACACTTGGTCTGTCTCAAGTGTAGAGTGACAACATCGCATGATCATTGCATCCTTGACTAGACAAAGCTCGTTTTTGCAGATACAACAAAATCCCACTTTTTTGCTAATCCGTTTCACATCCACCCATGTACTTTTACAGAGAAAATATGGAGGCCTGCACACAAGTTTTATCGTACATCGTAAAAAGTAGCTGTCAGGTACGGTAACCATCATTGCTTTCCTGGTGGCAAACACCACTAAAGCGAGTTACAATAATCTGTAAGGTCCCTCAGTCAAGCAGTGCATTTCAAACACAGATTAAACCACAAAGACCAGGGAGGTTTTCCACTTCCTCGCACAAAAGGGCACCTATTGGTAGATGGGTAACCATCATTGCTTTCCTGGTGGCAAACACCACTAAAGCGAGTTACTCGTAAACAATAGTGTTCATTAACCGTGGGTTCGAGCCCCCCTCGTCTATGTAATATATCCTATACTAGCGACGATTATGTATGTAGCAGTGGCAGTAGCCTATGTGTAGGTTTGCATTTTTACGTTGAATTCATGGATTTCACGAGGGGGTTCCAGGAGTGATTCATTTCTATTTCTGTAGGCCTATAGCCTATCTGGCACGTTGTCGAAGTGAATGGAAGTGTAGCATACAAAGTCCCATATGCAGTAATAGGCTCTAGCATAAGGAGGACACAATTTGATGTGAATGAATGTAGGCTATATTGTTGGTCGGAGTTCCTATAGTACAGAAAAGCCAAATCGGAGTGTTGGATGACTTTGTCAAATCAAAGTAATTCACCATCTGATACAGATACAGCCAAGTGTCTTCCTCCATTTAAGACTGTTGATTTGGAATCTTTTACATGGAGTGGGCTAAGTGTGGGTTCGAGTCCGGACTCGCTATAAACGCATTTAAAATTACTGCAATACTGCCATCTGTTGGATGATAATGAGAGTGCAACCTGTAATGTATTTTATTTTATTTAACCTTTATTGGCCTACCCCGGCCAAACCCGAACTCTATTACACTTTGTAATGCTCATCCTAAGGGTCAAATAACGAGTACAGTGGGTACACTTGAGCAAAAAAGACTGTATGAAATAAATACTTTAAAAAAAAAGTTGAATTCTATTATTTTATACTAATGCAATTGCTCAGAGAAAGAGATTGGACAACACATTGGGAGGGATCATAGACCATTCCATACAGATTATTTCCAGATCCTTGATATCCTTTGTTAATAGACTGCCCTCTTCAATTCAAAGGTTTTAGGGTCAAATAACGAGTACAGTGGGGTCCATAATTATTGGTACACTTGAGCAAAAAAGACTGTATGAAATAAATACTTAAAAAAAAAAGTTGAATTATATTATTTTATACTAATGCAATTGCTCAGAGAAAGAGATTGGACAGCACATTGGGAGGGATCATAGACCATTCCATACAGATTATTTCCAGATCCTTGATATCCTTTGTTAATAGACTGCCCTCTTCAATTCAAAGGTTTTAGGCACTCTACACAGAGAGATATTTGACCAGTCAGTCAACTACACGTGATGTAATTGCTTTGATTATCAGAACGTGCCGTTGGACTTCTGTTAAGGACACTTCCATGTACAAGTGTTGGATCACGTCCAACTATGTTGACGATTTTAATTGGCTGATACGAACCGGATATAATCATGAATTTGAACAGGATATGATCACGGCCCCCTGATAAGGTTCGCATATGGCTAAATGTTCCAGGTCACGTGATTAGTATAGCTAACATGTCGCCTTTAATCACGTGCAACTACGATTTTAATTGGCTGAGAAATACAACAAATGTGGTTTTCTGTATGTTGCAACCACACGAAGATTTGACATGTTTATTTGATCGATACCTGAAGTTCTAAAAGTGTCTTTGTGTTTTTGGTCTTCAAGCATAATTATCTCTTTATACAGTATGTACTGTTTACCCCTTCTAGTAAAGTATTACCAGATTCTTTGTCAGAAACAGTCATTTGACTGAATCAAGGACATCATGTGAATTCAATGATTATGTACAGTGCCTTGTGATTTTTTTGTTACAGCCTGAATAATAAAAAATATATAGATTTTGTGTCACTGGCCTACACACAATACCCCGTAATGTCAAAGTGTAATTATGTTTTTAGACATTTTTACAAATTAATACAAAATGAAAAGCTGAAATGTTTTGAGTCAATAAGTATTCAACCCCTTTGTTATGGAAAGCCTAAATAAGTTCAGGAGTAAAAATGTGCTTAACAAGTCACATAATAAGTTGCATGGACTCACTCTGTATGCAATAATAGTGTTTAACATGATTTTTGAATGACTACCTCATCTCTTTACCCCACACACACAATAATCTGTAAGGTCCCTCAGTCAAGCAGTGCATTTCAAACACAGATTAAACCACAAAGACCAGGGAGGTTTTCCAATTCCTCGCACAAAAGGCACCTATTGGTAGATGGGTACAAATAAAAAAAGCAGAAATGTAATATCCCTTTGAGCATGATGAAGCTATTAATTACTCTTTGGATGGTGTATCAATACACCCAGTCACTACAAAGATACCGGCGTCCTTCCTAACTCAGTTGCCGGAGAGGAAGGAAACCGCTCATGGATTTAATGGTGACTTTAAAACAGTTACAGAGTTGAATGGCTGTGATAGGAGAAAACTGAGGATGGATCAACAACATTGCAGTTACTAACCTAATTGACAATACTAACCTAATTGACAGAGTGAAAAGAAGGACGCCTGTACAGAATACAAATATTCCAAAACATGCATCCTGTTTGCAATAATGCATTAAAGTAAAACTGCAAAAAATGTGGAAAAGCAATGTCCTGAATACAAAGCTTAATGTTTGGGGCAAATCCAATTAAACACATCACTGATTACCATTCTTCATATTTTCAAGCATAGTGGTTGGTGGCTGCATCCTGTTATGGGTATGCATGTCATCGACAAGGACAAGGGAGTTTTTTTGTTTGTTAAAAAGAAACGGAATAGAGCTAAGCACAGGCAAAATCCTAGAGGAAAACCTGGTTCAGTCTGCTTTCCAACAGACATTGGGAGACAAATTCACTTTTCAGCAGGACAGTAACCTAAAACACAAGGCCAAATATACACTGGAGTTTCTTACCAAGACAACATTGAATGTTCCTGAGTTTACCTTGTTACAGTTTTGACTTAAATCGGCTTGAAAATCAATGGCAAGACTTGAAAATAGCTGTCTAGCAAAGATCAGCAACCAACTTGACAGAGCTTGAAGAATTAAAAAAATAGTCATGTTCAAATATGATATAATGCAGGTGTGCAAAGCTCTTAGAGACTTACCCAGAAAGACTCACAGCATCACTGCCAAAGGTGATTCTAACATGTATTGACTCAGGGGTGTGAATACTTATTTAAATGAGAAATATTGCAAAAATATATTGCAGCATTTTCTAAAAACATGTTTTCACTTTGTTATTATGGGGTATTGTGTGTACTGTAGATGTGTGAGAGAAACAAAATCAATTTAATCCATTTTGAATTCAGGCTGTAGCACAACAAAATGTGGAATAAGTCAAGGGGTGTGAATGCACGATACATAAACTGTTTATTTCTTCCGTCAGCAGGGGAAACACTGTATACTTGACGTGTCGGGGAATGCCATTAAACGACTACAAGTAGCACAACTCTATCCCATTGCCATCTTTATAAAGCCTAGATCCATCGATTCATTAATGTGAGTTCTCATCTCCCAACTCATGAGCATATGATTGCATAGCAAATGTGTTTATAATGGATATGCAATCCAGTAGAAGGTGCTGACATCAAGTGAGTGAAGAATGTATTTTGTCACCAAAGTGGGCAGGGGGCAAATCAGACAAATAAGTGAAAATGGTAGTTGAATTGACAAATACAACAGTTGCAGACAGTAGAATTTATGGGTCCTGTTTCCCAGACTCAGATTAAGGGCTGAAGATCAGCGATTTAAAAATAAGGTTAATTTCCGATTTAGCCGACGTATACAGCAATTAGAATGGATACAGTCTCTGCTAATGCGCGAACGTTGCCTTTAAATTGATATCGCCCTGTAGCGCAGCTCTTCAGCGCTACAGATGAAATCTAGCCCTAAACCTATTCCTGGACTAAAAAGGCACTTTCAATGGAGATTCTCCATTGAGCTTGCTTTATAGTCCAGGACTAGGCTTAATCTGTGTTCGGGAAACCTCCCCATGGAGTCTGAGGCCTCACAACAAACATCTGTTCCCAGGGAGATGAATAAGAGGCTAACAGAAGAGCAGGCCAGGAAGACATTTGACCGGGCCATGAAGCTGGAGCAGGAGTTTGCCGAGTTTTTCACAGGTACAGTATCAATGAGTTAAAGATTAAAAAAATTGTAGTCTGTCGATTTCAGTGCAACCTGTGTTGATGTATACATTTATGGGGCCTCATTTCTCAACCTTCTATAGATTTCACACAATTTTGGTGCACATTGAGATCCTACAATTAGTGGGAACATTGCATACTGTACGCCACAAATGATTGGTGTCCATCACGTTATAAAGCAGATCCATACTGTGATTTTGCGCATGTGAATGAGCATTACACCCCTGCCTGGATAATGCCCTTTTTATTCAACTTTCATGGTGACAAATAACATCCTTATTTTCTGTATGACAAGGAACAATTGGAACTAAGCCACTAGTACATTTGATAAACAGTTTTTTGAGAATTTATTTAAGTGTTAGCAGAATGTTTTCATCTTTTGCATTGACTATTTCAACCTAACCTGTGGTAGTAAATGTCACCACAATATGTTATATGGGTGCAATGTATTGTTCTCACGAACAGTATGTACATTACTAAAAATAATTTCCTTCTCGGTGGACAATGAGCAATTTTATTCTATAAGAAAATCTGTCTGTACTGAATGCCTCCCCTTGTTTTGCAGCCCTTGTTCAAGGGGACACCTTAGAGGAAATTTATAACCACTGCAAAATGGTGGTAGAGGAGCATTCAGGACCCTACATCTGGATACCATCAAAGGAGAAATTATGAGAACACACCACTTGTGCAGGGAGATTGGACTGCTAGAAACAAAATACTTTGTAACATAGGATCAATTGTAATGGCAATTTATATTGTTCATAATTATAGCCAATTAATATGATTTGTTTTGTTATTGTTTTTTGTTTTTTCACTTTCAATATGAATGTTCCTGAATGTACACCACAAAGTTCAAGAATTTTTTTTGGGCCTAAATAAATGTTACTGTTTGTATATTTAATGATTTTTATTTTTAAGAAAATGTTAAGGAAATTAAATAAACATGGGCATGTGTTCACCTTGGCTGCGTGGAATTTCAAATGAATTTTAGAAGATGGCAGATACACAAGTCATTGCCACACCAACAATGGAAGGGAAGTAAATAATATCAGCTTATTTTGCTTTTCTCCACCCAACGGCTAGCAGTTTGTGTCCTCTGACGCTCACCTCACATCAACAGTTGACATTTTGTGTGACTTTGGCATCTATGCACTCACATGGCCCTTGGACACAGTTCATCATACTCCCGCTATTTTTACATTGTTATTTTGTATTAATTTTATTATGTTGTGAATCCAGATTTGTTGGACATTTTTAATTTGAATAAGAATTTTCCTTACCTGTATTGTTTATTTTGCAGATTCTTTCATTTAAAAAAACTATTATTGTTAAGACGCTTTGAGAAGGCACAACAGCACAGAAAATATTTATTATTAAGATGTATAACTTTGATTAAACATTTTATTTGAAAAAGGTATCTTGTTTCACAGTTCCCTGTATATTTGGTGATGCTGGGTAAATGGAAAACTACAGGTCAAGAACTTGGGAATATAAGGTTCTATCTGCATTTGTGTCCAAATTGAGTTATTGACATAGCCTTGTTCTGTTCAATGTTATCTACCTCTATAGCACTCTTAATAGCCCAGTTCATTTTAAATTCAAAAGAATACAAGATATAAATCGCTGACAACATTGAAGCCAATTATCTCAGACTCATATTTTTGCAGATAGAACCTTATAGTCCCAAGCTCTGGAGGTCCCAAGTCATTTGAGGACTGATAGTAATGCACTGTGGTGAGCCCACAAGTCTAAGGCCGTATTCACAAAGCATCCTAATGTGAAGAATTGCTCCCAAGGCTGCGTTTACATAGGCAGACCAATTCTGTTTTTTTTCTCCACTACTTAGTCTTTGACCAATCACAGCAGCTCTTTTTCATACCAATAAGAGAAAAATGATCAGAGTTGGGCTGCCTGTGTAAACGCCTATGTGGCATAGTTCAGAAATTACACTGTTTTAAAGCATATTTTTTTTCTCCACCAACTTTCAGGCTTCTTATGAGTTTGATACTTTATTAATTAGTTTCACAAGGCCTATCACAAGTTCAATGTTCCACAATGGTGCTTACATTTTTTCAGATGTTTTTATACCATTATAATTTGTGGAATATTAAGGTATCACATTGAAATAAACATCACCTGTCAAGATACTGATGGCAAAAAATGTAACCTAACTTTTTTGAAAATAATGTTTCCGCCATTGTTTCCTACGACCGAAAAGAGCTTCTGGACATCAGAATAGCTATCAATAACCTTGATTTTGATTAGGATTTCTACTTCAACGAGTCGGACCAGGCCTAAATCCTCGACACTTGAAGAAGGAGACGGCGCTATAGAGGCCGGTGTGCAGGATAACTGACCAGACTACGTCGGAGAGTAAATAAATCGCTTCTACCCTCCATTCTATTGGCGAACGCGCTGGAGAATAAACTGGATGAGCTCCCTTCGAGACTATTCTATCAACGTGATCTGAAGAACTGTAATATCCTATTTTTCTCAGAGTCGAGGCTGAACAAGGACGTGGTAAATACAAATCTAGCAATTTTTTTCTATACAGGACAGAATGGCTGCGTCGGGAAGAAGAGGGTGTGTGTGTCTCTTTGTTAACAACAACTGGTGCACAATCTCTAAAATGAAGGAAGACTCTGAAGTTCTGCTCGCCTGAGCTAGAATACCTCATGATAAACTGTAGACCGCACTATTTACCAAGAGAGTTTTCATCTATATTTTACACCACAAACTGATGCTGGCACTAAGACCACTCTCAACGAGATGCATAGGGCCATAAGCAAAAAAGAAAATGCTCACCCAGAGGCGGTGCTCCTAGAATTTACTTTAATGCAGGAAAACTGAAACCTTTTTTACCTCATTTCTACCAGCATCTCACATGGCACCAGAGGGGGAAAAAAGTCTACATCATCATTACTCAGAGACGCATACAAAGATACCTCACCCTCTATTTGGCAAATCTGACCATAACTCTATCGTGCTGATTCCTGCTTACAAGCAAAAACTCTTAACAGAAAATTCCAGTGATGCACTCAATGCAGGACTGTTTTGGTAGCAAAGACTGGAATATGTTCCGGGATTCATCCAATGGCATTGAGGAGTTAAACACATCAGTCTCCTGCTTCGTTAGTAAATGCATCGCCGATGTTGTCCCCACAGTGACAGTACATACATATCCCAACCAGAAGCCATGGATTACAGGCAACATCCGCAATGGCTAGAGCTGCCGCTATCAAGGAGTGGTACACTATTCCAGAGATTTATAAGAAATCCCACTATGCTCTCCGACTAACCATCTAACAGGCAAAGCAGGACCAAGATCGAATCCATAATCTGGACGCTACACTGGCTCTGACGCTCGTCGGATGTGGCAGGGCTTGCAAACTATCACAGATTACAAAGGGAAACCCACCCACGAGCTATGCCCACTTTTAGGCAAGCAACACTGAACTATGCGCATGAGAGCACCAGCTGTTCCAGATGACTGTGTGATCACTCTGTCCGTAGCCGATGCGAGTAAGACCTTTAAACAGGTTAACATTCACAAACCCACAGGGCCAGATGGAATTCCAGGATGCCTTCTCAGAGCATGCACTGGCAAGTGTCTTCACTGACATTTTCAACCTCCCCCTGATCCAGTCTGTAATACCTACAGTGCATTCGGAAAGAATTCAGACCCCTTGACTTTTTCCACATTATATTACTTCACAGCCTTATTTTAAAATGTATAGTTTTTTTTCCTCATCAATCTACACACAATACCCCATAATGACAAAGCAAAACAGGTTTTTAGAGAATTTTGCAAATATATTACAAATAAAAATGTACACATTTACATAAGTATTCAGACCCTTTACTCGTACTTTGTTGAAGCGCAGTTGGCAGCAATTACAGCCTCAAGTCTTCTTGGGTATGACGCTACAAGCTTGGCACACCTGTATTTTGGGAGTTTTTCCCATTCTTCTCTGCAGATCCTCTCAAGCTCTGTCAGGTTGGATGGGGAGCATTGCTGCACAGCTATTTTCAGGTCTCTTCAGAGATGTTCGATCAGGTTTAAGTCTGGGCTCTGGCTGAGCCACTCAAGGACATTCAGAGACTGGTCCCGAAGCTACTCCTGCGTTGTCTTGGCTGTGTGCTTGGGGTCATTGTCCTGGGGTCCTGAGCGCTCTGTACTTTGCTCCGTTCATCATTCCCTCGATCCTGACTAGTCTCACATTACCTGCCACTGAAAAACATCCCCACAGCATGATGCTGCCACCATGCTTCACCGTGGGGATGGTGCCAGGTTTCCTCCAGACGTGACGCTTGGCATTCAGGCCAAGGAGTTCAATCTTGGTTTCATCAGACCAGAGAATGTTGTTTCTCATAGTCTGAGTCCTCTAAGTGCCTTTTGGCAAACTTCAAGTGGGCTGTCATGTGCCTTTTACTTAGGGGTGGCTTCCTTCTGGCCACTACCATATAGACCTGATTGGTGGAGTGCTGCAGAGATGGTTGTCCTTCTGGAAGGTTCTCCCATCCCCACAGAGGAACTCTGGAGCTCTGTCAGTGACCATCGGGTTCTTGGTCACCTCCCTGATCAAGGCCTTTCCCCCCGATTGCTCAATTTGGGCGGTCGGCCAGCTCTTGGAAGAGTTTTGGTGGTTCCAAACTTCTTCCATTTAAGAATGATGAAGACCACTGCGTTCTTGGGGACCTTCAATGCTGCAGAAATGTTTTGGTACCCTTCCCCAGATCTGTGCCTCGACACAATCCTGTCTCGGGGGCTCTACAGACAATTCCTTCGACCTCATGGCTTGGTTTTTGCTCTGACATGCACTGTCAACTGTGGGACCTTGTATAGACAGGCGTGTGCCTTTACAAATCATGTCCAATCAATTGAATTTACCACAGGTGAACTCCAATCAACTTGTAGAAACATCTCAAGGATGATCAATGGAAACATGATTCACCTGAGCTCAATTTCAAGTCTCATAGCAAAGGGTCTGAATACTTATGTAAATAAGGTATGTTTTTATTTTTAATACAGTTGCAAAAGAAAATGTAACCTGTTTTTGCTTTGTCATTATGGGATATTGCTTGTAGATTGATGAAAAAAAATGATTTAATCCATTTTAGAATAAGGCTGTATATAACGTAACAAAATGTGGAAAAAGTCAAATGTACTCTACATGTTTCAAGCAGACCGCCATAGTCCCTGTACCCAAAAATGCAATGAATCATGGATCTTGGAGATCTCGGAAGATGCACTGCACTATAAGTGTAACTATGCTGACGTAACACTTCATTATGTTTTCGCCGTGAAAACAGTTTTCTTGGGCATACAAATCCAAAATAATGTAGGTCTATGCCATTGCAAAATCGAATGCTTCTAATCGAACGTTAACCTCTTCTAACCCCTTATAGGCCTACTGTCATTAATGTATAGCCTACTTATTAAATGTTAATTGGTGTCTAGCTATAGGCTAGTTGTCTAGTGATATTGTCAACCATCATCAGCTGATCCAGGAAAGAAAACAAATATCGATCGAAAATAATAAAGCTAAATAAATGGTCTAGTACTTATTGCAAAGGACGAAGAACACCTGAAAAACAAAGCAATGAGTGCTCTAATCAGCTGACTGACAAAAAGCAAACCATGATAAATCAACTGATAAATCGAATGCATTGGAATAAAGGCATGTTATTTTCATCAAGGACGCATGGTAAACAAATGGCAAAAATTAGAAAGTACAAAGGAAAATCAATGAAATTCAGCACTACTGCGTGGACAGCGCCACCATGACAGAGGTGGGGGTGTTTGTTTTATTTGGAAGCTTTTATTTTCATATTTACCATTGTAAAACATGTTTACCACAAACTCTTTAACAAATAGGAGAATGGTTAAATTTGCATTATTTAGAGACCCCCAAAGTTAGACTTTTGTTGAATTTAGGGAGCTAACATCTCATTTAGGGGGGGCTGAACCCCACCCCACAGGCTCCCCCGTAATTCACACCGTGTGACAATGCCCTCAGGAGGCTAAAAATATTTGACAAAAAAATATATGACTACCGCCCCGTATTTGCCAAGTTATCGTTGTGTAATTACTCATTGTGTACACATTGATGCAAACATCACATTGATGCAAAGCTGATGGCAAAGCAAAGCAACGCGAATATGTGAGAGGTGGAGAGGACTTCCAAGGACTTAAGAATGTTCTTAAGTGGCAGATTTTGCCTAATCAGCGAAAAATAGGATGTAGACACAATACCTTTAATCAGGAATTCACAGCGATTTTTCCCTTGACATGGTAAAGCATGGATTGGTAACTTAGATTCAAATTTTGCACACAGAAAATAGAGGATACATGCAACTTGATCAAAAAGAATGGCACTGATTGGCTCTCATACCCAGCCACCCCGTTTGACCTAGAGATTTGAGCATTTGCACGTAGATGTCTTTCCTCATGCTGAACAATTTGCCTCAAGGACCCACAAGGTCTGTTAGGATCGATTTTCCTCCATCTTAGACATTTTGGAAAACCTTTAAATACTTCTCCTTATGAACCATAGGACACCACATGTGGAATGCAGGCCCATGGTACATGTTTTAACTTAGTTTGAGAAAAGCTAAGGGATTGGTCATTTAAACCACTGTAAATCCACTCCACATTGGTCTATCAACTTGTCACTGCTATCATGGACGTACCTAAGATGGACCACTCTGAATTTGTTATTGATATCTCAAAAAACAATGAAACTATTAACAACTCATCCTTTAAATACTGTATGTCAGTGGTTCCCAAACTTTTTATAGTCCCATACCCCTTCAAACATTCAACATCCAGCTGCGTACCCCCTCTAGAACCAGGGTCAGTGCACACTCAAATGTTGTTTTTTTGCCATCGTTGTAAGCCTGCTACACACACACTATATAGGATACATTTATTAAACATAAGAATGAGTGTGAGTTTTTGTCACAACCCGGCTCGTGGGAAGTGACAAAGAGCTCTTATAGGACCAGGGTACAAATAGCAATATAATAATAATCAATAATTTTGCTCTTTATTTAACCATCTTACATATAAAATGTTATTTGATCATCGAAATTTGTGAATAACTCACCACAGGTTAATGAGAAGGGTATGCTTGAAAGGATGCACATAACTCTGCAATGTTGGGTTGTATTGGAGAGAGTCTCAGTCTAGTAGTTTTCATGCTAGTGAGGACCGAGAATCCACTCTCACATAGGTACGTGGTTGCAAAGGGCATCAATGTCTTAACAGCAGATTTGCCAAGGCAGGATACTCTGAGCGCAGCCCAATCCATAAATCTGGCAGTGGCTTCTGATTAAATAACATTTTCACAGAATCGCTTGTTGCAATTTCGATGAGGCTCTCTTGTTCAGATATCGGTAAGTGGACTGGAGATGAAAGGGATAACGAATCCAGTTGTTTGTGTCATCCGTTTCAGGAAAGTACCTGCGTAATTGCGCACCCAACTCACTCAGGTGCTTCGCTATATCACATTTGACATTGTCCGTGAGCTTGAGTTTATTTACACACAAAAAATCATACAATGATGGAAAGACCTGTGTCTTGTCTTTGCTAATGCAGACAAAGAAGAGCTCCAACTTCTTAATCATAGCCTCAATGTTGTCCCGAACATTGAATATAGTTTTGGAGAGTCGCTGTGATCCTAGATTCAGATCATTCAGGCGAGAAAAAGCATCACCAAGATAGGCCAGTCTCGTGAGAAACTTGTCATCATGCAAGCAGTCAGACAAGAGAAAATTATGGTCAGTAAAGAAAACTTTAAGCTCGTCTCGCAGTTAAAAAAACGTGTGAATATTTTGCCCCTTGATAACCAGCACACTTCTTCTGTATGTTGTAAAAGCGTTACATGGTCGCTGCCCATATAATACTCGAGAGTTCAGGGGCCTTGCTTTAACAAAGTTAACCATTTTCACTGTAGTGTCCAAAACGTCTTTCAAGCGGTCAGGCATTCCCTTGGCAGCAAGAGCCTTCCTGTGACATCGGGTGCTATAGGTGTCATGGAGGACAGGTAGTTTGCCTCCGCTGATGCGTTGTGCAGACCACACCACCCTCTGGAGAGCCTTGCAGTTGAGGGCGGAGCAGTTGCCATTCCAGGCTGTGATACAGCCCGACAGGATGCTCTCGATTGTGGATCTCTAAAAGTTAGTCAGGGTTTTGGGTGACAAGCCAAATTTCTTCAGCCTCCTGAGGTTGAAGATGCACTGTTGCACCTTCTTCACCACACTGTCTGTGTGGGTGGACCATTTCAGTTTGTCGTTGAGGAACTTAAAACTTTCCACTTTCTCCACTGATGTCCCTTCGATGTGGATAGGGGGGTGCTCCCTCTGCTGTGTCCTGAAGTCCACGATCATCTCCTTTGTTTTGTTGACCTTGAGTGAGAAGTTGTTGTCCTGTCACTACACTCCGAGTGCCCTCACCTTCTCCCTGTAGGCTGTCTCGTCGTTGTTGGTAATCAAGCCCACTACTGTTGTGTCGTCTGCAAACTTGATGATTGAGTTGGAGGCGTGCATGGCCACGCAGTTGGGGATGAACAGGGAGTACAGGAGGGGGCTGAGCACGCACCCTTGTGGGGCCCCAGTGTTGAGGGTCAGCGAGGTGGAGATGTTGTTTCCTACCTTCACCACCTGGGGCCGGCCCGTCAGAAAGTCCAGGACCCAGTTGCACAGGGCGGGGTTATGGCCCAGGGCCTCCAGCTTGATGATGAGCTTGGAGGGTCCTACAGTGTTGAATGCTGAGCTGTAGTCAATGAACAGCATTCTTACATAGGTATTCCTCTTGTCCAGATGGGATAGGGCAGTGTGCAGTGTGATGGCGATTGCATCGTCTGTGGACCTGTAAGGGCGGCATGCAAACTGAAGTGGAGGTAAGTTGGAGGTGATATGATCCTTGACTAGTCTCTCAAAGCACTTCATGGTGACAGAAGTGATTGCTACGGGGCGATAGTCATTTAGTTCAGTTATATATTCCTTTGTGGGTACAGGAACAATGATGGCCATCTTGAAGCAAGTGGGGACAGCAGACTGGGATAGGGAGAGATTGAATATGTCCGTAAACACACCAGCCTGCTGGTCTGCGCATGCTCTGAGGATGCGGCTAGGGATGCCGTCTGGGCCAGCAGCAGCCTTGAGAGGGTTAACACGTTTAAATGTTTTACTCACGTCGGCCATGGAGAAGGAGAGAGGGGGACGCAGTTCTTTGTTAGCGGGCCGTGACGGTGGCACTGTATTATCCTCAAAGCGGGCAAAGAAGTGATTAGTTTGTCTGGAAGCGTGACATCGGTGTCCGTGACGTGGCTGGTTTTCTTTTTGTATTCTGTGATTTCCTGTAGCCTCATATGTCTCGTGTCTGAGCCGTTTAATTGTGTCTACTCTGTATTTCTGATCAATTTGATGTTATTTTAAATGGACAAAAAATGTGCTTTTCTTTCAAAAACAAGGACATTTCTAAGTGACCCCAAACTTCTGAATGGTAGTGTATATATATATATATAGAGAGAGAAAAAGTATGTGAACCCTTTGGAATTACCTGGATTTATGCATAAATTGGTAATAAAATGTTATCTGATCTTCATCTAAGTCATAACAACAGACAAACACAGTCTGCTTAAACTAATAACACACAAACAATGATACATTTTCATGTCTTTATTGAACACACCGTGTAAACATTCCCAGTGCAGGGTGGGAAAAGTATGTGAACCCTTGGTTTTAATATCTGGTTGACCCTCCTGGCAGCAATAACCTCAACCAAATGTTTTCTGTAGTTGCATTTCAGAACTGCAAAACGGTCAGGAGGAATTTTGGACCATTTCTCTTTACAAAACTGTTTCAGTTCAGCAATATTCTTGGGATGTCTGGTGTGAACTGCTCTCGAGGTCATGCAACAGCATCTCAATCAGGTTGAGGTCAGGACTGGGCCACTCCAGAAGGTGTATTTTCTTCTGTTGAAGCAATTCTGTTGTTGATTTCATTGGCACATGAGGCGTGTGTGTGACTATGATTTGAAAACGCTGCAAAAAACGGCACTGTTTCTTGCCTTACTGCACATGCTGCACATTTTCGCCTTTCTGGTACATTCACAAGTGATAATACGTAGTCTGATGGGTGACAATATTAGCCTATTCTTTATTTAATCTTGTCTTTACTAAATAATGAAATTAGTTTTGATTTAAAGTTTTTGTGACGCACTTAATAGCGAATGGAGGGCGCTTTTCCGTAGTTCATTTTTATGTCAGTCTGGTAGGCTATACTCCTGCTGTGAAGCGAAGCAATGTGCTTAATTTTAGGTTAGTTGTAGGTTAGTTGATGGGATCCTCCTCTTTTAATAGAGACCATCAAAACTGTTTTCTCACTCAATTGCATAGCCTATAGAAATGCGCAACATGAGCTCATATGCTCTCATTAAGTGTTTGAGTGTTTAAGTGTTTCCCACATCATAGGCAGGAATGTGGAATTCTGGGGGGAATAGCCCTAGCCCTCACCCTCCGATCCAACAGGTCCCAGACATGCTCAATGGGATTGAGATCCGGGCTCTTCGCTGGCCAAGGCAGAACACTGACATTCCTGTCTTACAGGAAATCACGCACAGAACGAGCAGTATGGCTGGTGGCATTGTCATGCTGGAGGGTCATGTCAGGATGAGTCTACAGGAAGGATGTCTTCCCTGTAACGCACAGCGTTGAGATTGCCTGCAATGACAACAAGCTCAGTCCGATGACACAGTGTTTAAACCCTTTACAATGAAGATCTGTGAAGTTATTAGGATTTTTACAAGTTATCTTTGAAAGACAGGGTCCTGAAAAAGGGACGTTTCTTTTTTTGCTGAGTTTAGCTGCAACCAACTTAGTTATGCCTGCTTTCTGATACAGTTTGGGGTCCATTACATTCACTACAAGAGGAACAATAGAAATGTCATTGTTATTTTTTTTAAAGCACATTTAGAGTGTCTAGTTTGAGAAACAGACACCTCACAAGTCCTCAACTGGCAGCTTCATTTAATAGTACTCGCAAAACACCAGTCTCAACGTCAAATGTGAAGAGGCGACTCCGGGATGCTGGCCTTCTAGGCAGTGTTGCAAAGAAAAAGCCATATCTCAGACTGGCCAATAAAAAGAAAAGATTAAGATGGGCAAAAGAACACAGACACTGGACAGAGGAACTCTGTCATAGTTTTGATGTCTTCACTGTTATTCTAATACAATGTATAGATACAGTACCTTATTCAAGAAAAACCATGGAATGAGTAGGTCCAGCCTTATGACTGATACTGTATATATCTTTTCAGAGTTTTTTTTTTTATATCTCCTAAATTTAGGGCAGACACTTCAAAACCTTGTTTATTATGATTTATTTTTTTGTTTGCATTTCTATGGGCTTTAGTAGTAAAGGCCGAAATCTATTGTTTTTTTATACCTAAAGGGGTTCTAAAACTCTAAATCAAATAGCTAAATGATCCATAATATCTTAAAATAATTCCATATGTCAGTTTAGCACCCCCCTCCTTAACATCTAAAGAAGTAGGCACTGGGTAAGTGCAGGCACAGGGTTGAAGAGTCCTTGGCATACAGAGTTTGTGTGGAATATCACCTGTCGCGCAGCAAGGCAGCATGCTCCTCAAACAGTGGTTGATGCGTGGAGTGAAATAACCAGAGTAAGCCTGAAAAACTTTTGCATATGGATGGTCTTTTATCCATTTGATAACGGGCCATCCTAAATCTAAACAAATGTTACATATTAGTAAAGACAAGATTACAGTTAGAATAGTGAAAATATGATCACTTGACGAGAGAACAGCGTATATCATTCACAACTAAAGTTGACAAATAACTCTGAATCTAGCGCATGGGACCTGTTTCAAATGATCACTTTTACACTCAACATAACCACTTCATATGCACACTTGCTCTGGGATGGGCAAAATATCCTATCTATTGTATTCAGCGAAGTTCAATTATATTCTTCTTACTAAAAAAATCATAAGAAATAATGTCACCTGTCTGCTAAATGAACAAGCCTACAGCACGGGGCATAGCCAGATATCATACAGTAGTAACTCATATTCTGTTCTCCTAAAAAAACATTTTCTTCATATCAAAATGTTTCTTTAGACCTACCTGAAATGAATAATAATGTATTCATTGTGATGGTGTATATTAAATTGATTATTCAACTTTTTAAATGTAGATGTTCCAAAAGCGAGCATCAGGGGCTTGTATGCCTGGAGGCCTGGCGATGGTAAACACGTTTATGTTAATTAACGGTCAATTACCGTAACACCGGCAGTCTTTTGCATGACAACCGGCTGGCAAAATTTCATGACCGCCACAGACCTAGTCTCGCCACATCAACATTGTGGTGAAGAAGGCGCAACAGTGCCTCTACAACCAATTTGGCTTGGCCCCCAAGACCCTCACACACTTCTACAGATGCACCATCGAGAGCATTCTGTTGGGCTGCATCACCACCTGGTACAGCAACTGCTCCGCCCTCAACCGCATGGCTCTCCAGAGGGTGGTGCGGGCACCCCAACATATCACCGGGGGCATGCTGCCTGCGCTCCAGGACATTACAGCATCCAGTGTCAAAGGAAGGCCAAGAAGATCATTAAGGACCTCAGCCACCCGAGCCACAGACTGTTCACTCAGCTACCGTCCGACAGACGGATACAGTACAGGTGCATCAGAGACAAAAAAACTGCTTCTATTACCAGACCATTGAACAGCCATCACTAGCCCTCTACTAGGTGATGCACAGACACACATACACTCACAAAACACGGCATATTCTTGCGGTATATAAATGGTGTACATTCAGGTAAATATAACTGCCTCTATGAAAACTGTTAAATACACCCCTAGTCTCTCCACCCACCCAAAACAACAGATGAGACAGACCACAGTTTGATACAAGAAACAGCTGTATTTGACCAGAAAGGCATCTCCAATCAAGTGTCTTAAAGGCATTTTCTCTCACTAATTTCAGTGTAAATTTCATTCTCTTTAATAGAAAAATCACCCTTAAATCCAAAATAACAATTACAATTTATCAAAAAAATACATCCAAAATATAGTCATTGCCGCAGTATTTCCAATGGAAATAGAAAACCATATGCAATTTAAGCACTATTCTTTTTTTGCTTAAAAACAAATCTATACGTTTGTAAGTGCGTTCAGGTGACAAGGCAGAGTTGCATTTAGCTAAGTAATCTCTGTCAGAAGATTGGCGTCTCTGTTAAAAGATGGGCATCTCTCATGTTAGCTGCCACCGAAGTATTATTAAGTGCAGTACCTTCAGAACGTATCCACAACCCTTAACGTTTTTCACATTTTGTGTTTTTAGATTATTGTCCTGCTGAAAAGGTGAATTTGTCTCCCAGTGTCTGTTGGAAAGCAGACTGAACCAGGTTTTCCCTTAAGGATTGCCTGTGCTTTAGCTCAATTACGTTTATTTTTATCAACAACAACAACAAAAAACTCCCTAGACCTTGCCGATACAAGCGTACCCCGTAACATGATGCAGCCACAACCATTCTTGAAAACATGAGTGGTACTCAGTGATGTTGGATTTGCCCCAAACATAACACCTTGTATTCAAGACAAAAAGTCATTTCTTTGCCACATTTTCTGCATGATTATTTTAGTGCCTTACTGCAAACAGAATGTGTGTTTTGGAATATTTTTTATTCTGTACAGGCTTCCTTCTTTTCACTCTATCATTTAGGTTAATATTGTGGAGTAACATTGCCATTGATCCATCCTCAGTTCTCTCCCAGAACCGTCATTTAAAAATCACCATTGGCCTCATGGTGAAATCCCTGAGTGGTTTCCTTCCTCTCTGGCAACTGAGCTAGGAAGGATGCCTGTATCTTTGTAGTGACTGGGTGCACTATCCAAAGTGTAATTAACAACTTCACCATGCTCAAAGGAATATTTTATTATACCATCTACCAATAGGTGCCCTTCTTTGTGAGGTATTGGAAAACCTCCCTGTCTTTGTGGTTGAATCTGTGCTTGAAACTCACTACTCAACTGAAGGACCTTACAGATAATTGTATTTTTATTTTACTTTTATTTAACTTGGCAAGTCAGTTACATTTGTCTGCAACTTTCCATGGTGCTATGGCTGTCACCACAGTGACAAGATGGCTGCATGGCGGCTATGGCAGAGTATTTAACCTTCATTTAACTAGGCAAGTCTGTTAAGAACAAATTCGGATTTACAATGACGACCTACACCAATTGTGCGCCGCCCTATGGGACTCCCAATCACGGCCGGATGTGACACAGCCTGGATTCGAACCAGGGACTGTAGTGACGCCTTAGACCGCTGAGCTCTGTAGGGTACAGAGATCGGGTAGTCATTCAAAAATAAATGTTAACCAATATTATTGCACAGAGTGAGTCTATGCAACTTAAATGACATGTTAAGCAAATGTTTTTCTCCTCAACTTATTTAGGCTTTCCATAACAAAGGGGTTGAATACTTATTGACTCAAGACATTTCAGCTTTTCATTTTGTATAAAATTTGTAAAAAAAATTAAATAATCTAAAAGCAAAATTCCACTTTTACCTTATGGGATATCGTGTGTGAATCAGTGACACAACTACATTTTAATCCATTTTAAATTCAGGCTGTAACACAACAAAAAATGTGGAAAAAGTCAAGGGGTATGAATACTTTCTGAAGGCACCTGTATCTTTAGAAGATCATACACAGTCAAGTACGAGTCCCTGGACTGCACAGTTATACGTTGCAGTTACCTGCACTGCAGCAGAATCATACCAGGTACAGTCCCCAACCTTTCTTACCCTCCTCTTCTCACCCCTCTCTACTCTTTTCTTACGTGGCGACTAGAAGAGTAGGCAGTGTCAGGAGCGTAGAAATAGAATGGACAGAACAGGCATAGTTCTCCATGTCATTGGGAAATGGATATGGTTGGCAACCTATTGGGCGTGATTCACAGGGAGCTAGGAAATGTCAGACATTAAAGTGCTTAAAAAAATATTTAAATTGTTCGTCAAACATCCAATCATTGCTTTTAGAGGACAATGCCCATTCTAATAATTCTGTTTCTGTGTCCGGGTGGCAAACTGTTATCATATCCCATATCGACCTTATGTACTTGTGGAGATCTGAATGGATAAGACTGGCGTAAGTAATATGGTAATAGCTCTGACTTGCGCTGATTGGCTGAATGAATATTGCTTACACCAATCTTCTCACATCTCCACTGGTGAGGCAGAGGTTGCAGGGGCTAGGGGTTGATTTGGGATTGGGCCCGTTTGTCATCTATAGGTGGTCTGCTGGGGTAATGGCATGGTAACTGGAATAGGACCCGGTGCAGACGGTCCCAACTGATATGCTTCCGCTAATCCCTGAGGTGAAAAAAAAAAACAGTTGATGTGAGGTGTAGCCAGAGCTCAGAGGACAACCAGTATAAAGTTGCTCCGGGGTGAAGTTTCCCCTTGGTAGAGATCTAGGATCAGGTTCCCCGCCTCTAATCCTAACCATTAGTGGGGAAAATGACCCAAGATCAGCGTCTGACCCAGGATCAGCGTCTAGGGGCAACTTCACCTTACTTTTAATAGCTGTAGACGGACAGGCAGACATTTAACCAGGAGATCTCCCTTATTGTTGCGAGCTGGGATTTGTAGTTCCCTGACTGCTCCTGGGTAGTACAGAAACTAGAGATAGGCCTTATGTGCAATTCTCCTGATTCACAGTGCCCCCGGGGTCAACAACTGCAGCTCGTTACAAAAATACATGTACTTCTGATGTAGCGACCAAATGTGGTACTGCGTTTCGATGGTGTGGTCGATGATATTCCCTGAATTGTTTTCTCTAGTGAAGAGTAAGGCCAGAAATGGACACAGGTAAGATATGTGAGTTGACTTGGGAGGTGAGTAGAGTAGAGTAAGGTAGGCAGTGATGACGAAACAAGAGGGGCACAGCAAAGCTCTTGAAACGAGAAAAATAGCGGCGAACAGAATTTCGGAAGAGTGCCGATTGGTACAATCCTAAACGTATAGGTATGTGGTGAGCAGTGCAGGAAATGTATGATCCATCCACCCGTCCTCACCATCTTCTGCCCAGGTGCCAGTGGCTATATGTTGAGAGACTATACTGGGCCTCTCCTCTGCAGCTCCTGGATAAATGCTGAAAGAGGAAAAGGGGAGAATTAGTGAGAAAGAGAGATGCTCCAAAATTCCTCACATATTGTACGAACCTACAAATAATACATTTTAAATACCTATATTTATATACCTTTTACACACATTATTTATTTGGTTTAATATTATTTTCTCAATTCTCATCTTTACAAATATCAGTACGACTTATTCTGATTTGTAATGATTTGTAATAATGAGAATTGAGAAAATAATATTAAACCAAATAAATAATGTGTGTAAAAGGTATATTAAATATACTGCAGCAGCTGGAGCAAAAACGTATTGTGATTCTTATTGACTGTACTGCTAGTAACAAATAAAGAAAAAACGCTAGGAAGTGCTCTTTGAACGGGATGGGCCAAATCAGGAACTCACCCTCGATAATTTCATCTTTCACTTTATGGAGCTCATTTCTCACTTCCTCAAGGATATCCTAGACACACAAATCAAAATAGTATTATCTGAGAATGACGCCAATAGATTGTCTTCATCTGACACCATTAGTCGAGGAGCAATGGGCCTCCTGTTATGTCTAGTCTACATGACAGTAATCCTTTAAACACAGCATAAACAGGTCAAAGGTGGAGCTCACCTGTTTGAGTCTCTCCATCTCTGTGTCTTCACTGCCTGCACTGGCCGTGGTGATGTTCACTGCTTTCATCCTGTTAGAAACAGAGACAGACAGACAGAGAGAGAGGAGTGAGAGCGATGGGAGAAGGAGAGAGATGAGAAACAGGTAGAGAATGGAAAAAAGGAGTGAATGGTGGGACAAGATGGGCAGAGAGCGTGAGGTCAACAACAAAGACCAAGGATATAGAAGCTCAGTTTGGCCAAAAGTGGCATCTCAGTGCTAGAGGTGTCACTACAGACACCCTAGTTTGAATCCAGGCTGTATCACATCTGGCTGTGATTGGCAGTACTATAGGACAGACGGTGCACAATTGGCCCAGTGTCATCCAGGTTTGGCCGGTGTAGGCAGTCATTGTAAATAAGAATTTGTTCTTAACTGACTTGCCTAGTTAAATGGAAGGTTAAATACGCTGCCACGGCTGCTATCCAGCCATCTTGTCACTGTGGTAACAGCCATAGCAGACCAATGAGGAGTGGACAACACCTCTCTGCTGGTGTTGAACAGACATAGAAACTGAAGTATTTTTTTTAAATGGTCAGTGTAGTGTGACTTTGGCTACATAACTTGGGAAAAAAACTATTGCAACTGTGTACTAGTACACCAGATTTAACTTGTCATAGCCACTGATCTTGAGTTAAATCAATTTTGTTTCCAAATCTGAGGGGGTGAGACAATTGTTTGACTTGAGAGAGGCCCCAGTCCAGAAACAGACCCTAACCTCTTGGCACTTGATGTAGATATGAAAGAATTGGACTGGTACTATAAACAATGTGGTCGTTAGCCTATCAGAGGTTAAGTGGATTTTTCTTTTTTACCATATTGCTTATACCTATCCAATCCATTCAAATCTACACCAATGCCTAGGGCAGGGGTAAGGCAACTAGATTTTTGTTGGTTAAATGGTCGGGGGGCCTGAAAATAATTATAATGTGTACACTGCAAATTTGACCACAACCAAACCCAAAAAGAGATTTAATTTGAAAATAACAATTTCATACGTTGATTACATTGAGACACGATCACATCACTTTCTGTAATTGTGGGAATACTTGGGAACAGATTTCTTAAATTATTTTATAGCAAAATGAAATCCCCCAAATAATAAATATATATAATTATTTTTAAAAACATTTCAAATCTAATTTTATAGGTCACATACACATGGTTAGCAGTTAATGCGAGTGTAGCAAAATGCTTGTGTGTGTGGGGGCAAAATAAATAACTTGCGGGCCGGTGTTGTCCCGCGGGCCGCTTGTTACCGACCCCTGGCCTAGGGTGTATAGAGGGTTGTTTCTGGGCCTCATTAGCAGGAGTAGGACAAACATGCTTAGTCATAGTAAAGGCATTTACAGCAGGTGCAGTGCAAAGCCACGCCAAAAAGACACAATTCACTGAAAACATCTCTTGCGCTATTTTTGTGACCCTTTAAATGTTAACAAGACCGAAAAGACAAAAACAGAGAGAACCAAATACATTATTTTACTAGGCAAGTCAGTTAAGAACAAATTCGGCCTAGGAACAGTGGGTTAACTGCCTGTTCAGGGGCAGAACGACAGATTTTTACCTTGTTAGCTTGGGGATTTGAACTTGCAGCCTTTCGGTTACTAGTCCAACACTAACCACTAGGCTACCCTGCCTTGAGGGTTGCAAGGACCTAAAGCAGTGTTTCTCATTTTAGTTTTTGCCCTTGCACAATCAATTCAATCAATCAATCATCATCAAGCCTTTAAATAGAATCAGATGTGTTAGTGCCAGGGCAAAATCTAAAATGTTCAAAGCATTGTGTTGCTTAATCCCTTGGCACAAGAGGCCACACGTAGCACACAGGGCTGTTGGTAGTTCCCTAGTGGGACACTACAGGGTGAAGTTTCCCCTTGGTACAGATCTAATATCAGCTTCCTCTCCCCAATCCTAACTTTAACCATTAGTGGGGGGGAAATGCAAAACTGACCCAAGACCAGCGTCTAGGGGCAACTTCACCCTCCACCAGTGGAGTAGCTGCAGAGAAGCTGCAGACAGACATCGAGCGCCAGCATTAGGGTCTAGGGATAAGGGTAGGATGGGGAAAATAGGGGGTACCTGGGCAATGGTGCAGAGGATGGAGAAGGGGGGGCGGGAGGGAGAGCAGGGGAGGTGGGGCTGCTCTCTTGCAGCTGGGTCTTGGTGGTTGAGTTAGTCCTGTTTGAGACATGCAAGATTCTCTCAAAACACAGAGGTGGGATACATTTTGTCTAGTTTTGTCCCCCATAGTAAACATAAAAACTGTTATTGTAGAAAAGTAATAAGCAGTGGGGAGGTGAACTGGGCTGTAATTTCCTGCACCACAGGTACGAGAGACGAGTGGTGTTCATTGTGTTGATGTTCAACTGACCAGGGAATTCCCTACCTTTGAATGGTGGCTGATTTCTCCCACGGTCTCCTGACGCTGTCTGTCATGGCAAAAAGAGGATCATGACAATTACGAAACATCAAATAATATATATGATATTTTAGTCAATAAAAAAGGCCAACAAAATAGTCCACAGCTCAAATCAGACCAAGGGGAGAAGAAGATTCATAAGAGATCTGGGTTGTATTCATTAGTGCACACCGCAGAAAAAATAAATAGTAACAGAAAACAAAAATGGGTATGCACATGGGAGCTGTTTCTTTTTGGACAAGTTCATCTAGTCCCTCCTCGTTTCGGTGCGTTTTTGTTCATTTGGTGGTGCCTAATGAATACATATTTCTTGAAAATATATGCTTTCTGGAACAGCCTCCCCCCATGTGCACACCCAGCCAAATACAGAAGGAGTGAATGAAGACTTCAGTGGATCTACTCACCACCTTGGCCTGAGGACTTTGAGGAGTCTTCCTAAAAGCATAAAATGACATTGCCTCATCCCTTTACCACATAAATATGTGTTTAACCACAGTGTGACTTGACTTGCAGCTTACACACACACACACACACACACACACACACACTTATTATGAGAGTATTGTCATCTCTACAAAAGATGATTTACAGATGATTTACTTACATTGCTGGGCACATCCTTCTTTGCGCCTGGATTATCTGACATTTTCTTCCTGTACAAAAAGACAATGAAGAAAACGTCTTACAATCTTACACACGCAAAGCCATATGATCGTAATCACTCACACACACACTTGACGTAAACACTCATCATACACACTCGTCCAGCCCCACATGTAACAAAGACTAAGGCAGTGGCTCACCGTCGGGCCAGGATGGCACTCATCTCCCCCATCAGATTTCCTCCCCCTCCCCCTCCCCCCGATGGAGGAGGTGTTGCCGCACCACCATCCTCCTACAGAGATAAAACATCTTTCAAGATTTACATTTTTTTCCTTCCTTCCTTCCTTCCTTCTTTAAGGAAATCACTGATCTGACAAAGATTTGTGAAAGATGGAAAGCATGTCTTCTTCACCTATATCCAGACCCAGGGATTACCTCAAGAAAGGGAGGAAGGAATAAAGCATTTGAAAAGGTGTCCAACTCACTGAATATAAACAGGAACTATTCTGGATTAGTGATTAAGAAAAACTTGAACGGCTATTTAGGAATGAAGTATTCCAGATCTCCAAAGCTTTGAAGATGTGGCATGATTATGAATAAAAAAAAAAAGGTATTGCTTTTGTTTTTCATTTCCGTATGAATTTTATATATAATGTATGTATGTATGTATGTATGTATGTATGTATGTATGTATGTATGTATGTATGTATGTATGTATGTATGTATGTATGTATGTATGTATGTATGTATGTATGTATGTATGTATGTATGTATGTATGTATGTACGTACGTGCACGCACACACACACACACACACACACACACACACACACACACACTAACACACACAGGTTCCCGCCTCTAATCCTAACCTTAACCATTAGTGGGGAAAATGACCCAAGATCAGCGTCTGACCCAGGATCAGAGTCTAGGGGCAACTTCACCTTACTTTTAATAGCTGTAGACGGACAGGCAGACATTTAACCAGGAGATCTCCCTTATTGTTGCGAGCTGGGATTTGTAGTTCCCTGACTGCTCCTGGGTAGTACAGAAACTAGAGATAGGCCTTATGTGCGATTCTCCTGATTCACAGTGCCCCCGGGGTCAACAACTGCAGCTTGTTACAAAAATAAATGTACTTCTGATGTAGTGACCAAATGTGGTACTGCGTTTCGATGGTGTGGTCGATGATATTCGACCACACCATGGCCTTCTTTAGACTAGTTGAGTATCTGGAGAATCAGCATTTGTGGGTTCGATTACAGGCTCAAAATAGCCAGAAACAAAGTACTTTATTCTGAAACTCGTCAGTCTATTCTTGGTCTGAGAAATGAAGGCCATTCCATGCGAGAAATTGCCAAGAAACTGAAGATCTCGTACAACGCTGTGTACTACTCCCTTCACAGAACAGCGCAAACTGCCTCTAACCAGAATAGAAAGAGGAGTGGGAGGCCCCGGTGCACAACTGAGCAAGAGGACAAGTACATTCGAGTGTCTAGTTTGAGAAACAGACGCCTCACAAGTCCTCAACTGGCAGCTTCATTAAATAGTACCTGCAAAACATCAGTCTGGGCTCTGGCTGGGCCACTCAAGGACATTCAGAAACTTGTCCCGAAGCCACTCCTGGGTTGTCTTGGCTGTGTGCTTAGGGTTGTTGTCCTGTTGGAAGGTGCCCCAGTCTGAGGTCTGGAGTGCTCTGGAGCAGGTTTCCATCAAGGATCTCTTTGTACTTTGCTCTGTTCATCTGTCCCTCGATCTTGACTAGTCTCCCAGTCCCTGCCGCTGAAAAACACCCCCACAGCATGATTCTGCCAACACCATGCCTACAGTAGGGATGATGCCAGGATTCCTCCAGACATGACGCTTGGCATTCAGGCCAACAAGTTCAATCTTGGTTTCATCAGATCAGAGAATCTTGTTTCTCGTGGTCTGATAGTCTTTAGGTGCCTTTGGCAAACTCCAAGTGGGCTGTCACGTGCCTTTTACTGAGAAGTGGTTCTCCCATCTCCACAGAAGAACTCTGGAGCTCTGTCAGAGTGACAATCGGGTTCTTGGTCACCTCCCTGACCAAGACCCTTCTGACCCGATTGCTCAGTTTGGCCGGGCAGCCAGCTCTAGGAAGAGCCTTGGTGGTTCCAAACTTCTTCCATTTAAGAATGATGGAGGCCACTGTGTTGTTGGGGACCTTTAATGCTGCAGAAATGTTTTGGTACCCTTCCCCAGATCTGTGCTTCGACACAATCCTGTCTCGGAGCTCTACGGACAATTCCTTCGACCTCATGGCTTGGTTTTTGCTCTAACATGCACTGCCAACTGTACGACATTATACAGACAGGCGTGTGCCTTTCCAAATCATGTCCAATCAATTGAACTTACCTCAAGTGGACTTCAATCAAGCTGTAGATACATCAAGGACGATCAATGGAAACAGGATGCAGCGGAGCGCAATTTCGAGTCTCATAGGTTCTGAATACTTTTTATATTTAATACACCTGTTTTCGCTTTGAAAATATGGAGATGGTTGTTTAGACCAGCAGGAAAAATGTAATATATTTTAGATTAGATTTTAAGGCAGCAAAATGTGAAGACTTTGTAAGGGGTGTGTAGACTTGTATATACAGTGCATTCGTAAAGTATTCCGACCCCTTGACTTTTTCCACATTTTGTTACGTTAGTCTTATTGTAAAATACATCAATCTACACACACTACTCCATTATGACAAAAGTGAAAGAAATTGTTTCCAAATGAATACACAATAAGAAATGAAAATGTATTGATTTGTTTGTCGTCACACCCAAGTTAATACTTGGTTGAAGCCATTACAACTGTAAATCATTTTGTATAAGATTCTTCCAACCTTGCACAACTCTTAGGGCAACATATCCATTGTTTTTGTCAAAATTACTCAGCAAATTTGGTTGGGAATCATTGATGTCACGGATTTTCAAGCAGATTTAAGTCAGGACTGAGATTAAACCATTCATGAACACTCAACACCTCTTGGAAAGCCATTAAGCTATGTCTTATTAACCTTGGTGTAATTGTCCCGCTGAAAAATGAAACTATTGCAGGGTAAGATTTCAGAAGACTACGACAGGTTTTCCTCCCAACTTTTTTACCTGGACTTTGCTCCTTTCATATTTATTTTGTCCGGAGTTAAAAACTAGAGGTTTGGGTCAAATCCAAAACAACATGAGTGAAACTCTGTATTGCCAAGTATTGTGGTGGCAGCATCATGTTATGGGTATGCTTGTCACAGGCAGGAACTGGGGAGTACTGTATGTCAGGATCAAAAATATGAAAGAAGCAAAGCCCAGGTAAAAAGTTACATGAAAACACTGCCTCAGACTTCTGAATACCTAAACCTAGGACATTTGTATTTCTCAGTGGGACAATTACACACATTTTAATGCGTAAGCCACACCAGAATGGAGTGTTCCTGAGTGGTCCAGTCCAGTCTTAAATTTTTCTCGAAAACCAGAGTTTGAATATTGCTGTCCATCAATGATTCCCAAACAATTGTAGTTAGATTTAGCAATTTTGACAAAAACAATGGATATATGTTGCCCTAAGAGTTGTGCAAAGTTGATAGAATCTTATTTTAAAAAAGCACAGCTGTAATGGCTGTATTAACTGTATTAACTGTGGAGTGCTATTTGTTATTCATTTGGAAAATGTCCTATCATTTTCATTCACCTTTCTGTAGATCTGTAGGGGGAAAGATCTAGTCCTTTTTAGCTGTATTTGTAAGACAGCTAATGTGAAAGACTGTGCAAAGGGTGTATAGACTTTCACTAGACACGGACTACATTATTTATTTATTCGGCTACAGCAAATACAGTGTCTTATAAGCCCATGTGCGCTGGGCACCCTGAAGATGCATGACACTATCATAATAAAAATCAATCAGGCATCAACAATGGAATAAGGAGTCAAAGGAGCATGTTTGTCTTGTTTTTTTAAGGCGCCTGCACAACTATATCATATTGGAGTGGTTCTTGAGACATTAAACCAGGGTTCTCCAACCCTGTTCCAGGAGAGCTACCCTCCTGTAGGTTTTCGCTCCAACCCCAGTTGTGACCAACCTGATTCAGCTTATCAACCAGCTAATTATTTGAATCAGGTGTGTTAGATTAGGGTTGGAGCGAGAAACTTCAGGGCCGGTAGCTCTCCAGGAACAGGGTTGGCGTGCCCTGCGTTAAACACTTCTCCAAGCCTTGTGAGATCTGGTCAAAGGCGCAGTATGACTGCGATAAATGCAACCTGGAAAAGGGCCATGACGTTGGTCTCACCTTGGCCGATTTGCGTAGTTTGGTTCCTGCTAGGGCTGCAGCTAGTCCCCCGGGCCCACCGAGACCCCCTCCATCGCCCCCTCCTCCTCCTCCTCCCCCTCCTCCACCTCCCCCTCCACCAGACAGAGGTGGGGCAGGTGGGGCCCCGGACCCAGGAGGTGGTGGGGGACCAGGTGGGGGTGGGGGGCCTGCGGGTGGGGGGCCTGGGGGTGGAGGCGGGCCAGGGGGATGCGGGGGGCCACCGGGGGCAGAGGTAGGAGCAGGCGGGACTGCAGGGGGGATGGGTGTGGCCTGTCTCTCTCTCTCCAGCCGCTCTCTCTCCAGCCGCTCTCTCTCCAGCCGCTCCTGCCTCTGCAGCTCCAGTCTGCGAGGGGGGAGACAGATTTCTTCATAAAATAATGTTCACACACAAGTATAAACGCAGGGACACACAAAAGGTGCATGTACAATGTGAGATCAGTCTATTGTAGGTTAGAATGTGTTACTGTAGATTAGTGTGTATACAGTATAGTAGATTAGAATAATATGTTATTTAGTAAACACTTTAATCCAAAGTGACTAACAGTAGTGCATGCATTAATTTTCATATGGATGGCCCCAGCAGGAATTTAACCCATTACCCTGGCGTTACAACTTGTTCACCCCACTAATCATCCGGAAGGCGAGGTCAGTACAGGTGCATCAAAAGCTGGGACAGAGAGACTGAAAAACAGCTTCTATCAAGGCCATCAGACTGTTAAACAGCCATCACTAGCCGGCTACCACCCGGTTACTCAACCCTGCACCTTAGAGGCTGCTGCCCCTATAGACATAGACATGGAATCACTGGCCACTTTAATAATGTTTACATACTGCTTTACTCATTTCATATGTACACTACCGTTCAAAAGTTTGGGGTTAATTAGAAATGTCCTTGTTTTTGAAAGAAAAGCAAATTTGTCCATTCAAATAACATAAAATTGATCATAAATACAGTGTAGACATTGTTAATGTTGTAAATGACTATTGCAGCTGGAAACGGCAGATTTTTTTATGGAATATCTACATAGGCCCATTATCAGCAACAATCACTCCTGTGTTCCAATGACACTTTGTGTTAGCTAATCCAAGTTGATCATTTTAAAAGGCTAATTCATCATTAGAAAACCCTTTTTCAATTATTTTAGCACAGCTGAAAACTGTAGTGCTGATTAAAGAAGCAATAAAACTGGCCTTCTTTAGACTAGTTGAGTATCTGGAGCATCATCATTTGTGGGTTCGATTACAGGCTCAAAATAGCCAGAAACAAAGACCTTTCTTCTGAAACTCGTCAGTCTATTCTTGGTCTGAGAAATGAAGGCTATTCCATGTGAGAAATTGCCAAGAAACTGAAGATCTCGTACAACGCTGTGTACTACTCCCTTCACAGAACAGCGCAAACTGGCTCTAACCAGAATAGAAAGAGTTGTAGGCCCCAGTGCACAACTGAGCAAGAGGACAAGTACATTCGAGTGTCTAGTTTGAGAAACAGACGCCTCACAAGTCCTCAACTTGCAGCTTCATTAAATAGTACCCGCAAAACACTAGTCTCACAACGTCGACAGTGAATTGGCGACTCCGGGATGCTGGCCTTCTAGGCAGAGTTCCTCTGTCCAGTGTCTGTGTTCTTTTGCCCATCTTTGCAACTCTGCCTAGAAGGCCAGCATCCCGGAGTCGCCTCCTCACTGTCGATGTTGAGACTGTTGTTTTGCGCGTACTATTTAATATCACATTACATCCAGAGAGCAGGTTTTAAATACTTGTGTAAATATGATATTTAAGATTTTTACATTTACAAAAATGTCTAAAAACCTTTTTGCTTTGTCATTATGGGGTATGGTGTGTAGATTGAGGGAAAAAAACGATTTCATATATTTTAGAATAAGGCTGTAACGTAACAAAATGTGGAAAAAGTCAAGGGGTCTGAATATTTTCCGAATTCACTGTATATAACATTCCATTGGTTGCAAGAATTTTGTATAAAAATTTAAATTGAAAAAACGTAAGTTTTGAATCCAGTGTCATTATGTGTATCAGTTGCCATGGAATTGGTACATCGAAAACCTCTACCCAACTATTTTGCGATCTGTATGGCAGAACTGTAAATGATTTGGTCCTTAAATGAAACTGGTATACTTTTTTATTCATCACAATTTTCTTTAACCCTTTTGGTCTTTAATGCAGGGCCGACAGACAAATTCCTTACCTTTCTCCCGTTTCCACGTGCCTCTCTCATTTTTGCGGTAATGCTGCAATTAGTTGGTTGTAATTTTGGATAGAGCAGACATTTCCATATATTGTTGTTAACTGCATGTGTGACATAATTCAAAATGGTTGATCAACAACCAATTCAACAGAGCTTGAAGAATTTTGAAAATATTAAAATGGGCAAATATTATACAATTTAGGTGTGCAAAGCTCTTAGAGACTTACTCAGAAAGACTCACTGCTGCAATCGCTACCAAAGGTGATAATAAAATGTATTAGCTGGGGTGTGAATATTTATGTAAACAAGATTTTAATGTACAGTGGGGCAAAAAAAGTATTTAGTCAGCCACCAATTGTGCAAGTTCTCTCACTTAAAAAGATGAGAGAGGCCTGTAATTTTCATCATAGGTACACTTCAACTATGACAGACAAAATGAGGAAAAAAAATCCAGAAAATCACATTGTAGGATTTTTTTATGAATTTATTTGCAAATGATGGTGGAAAATAAGTATTTGGTCAATAACAAAAGTTTATCTCAATACTTTGTTATATACCCTTTGTTGGCAATGACAGAGGTCAAATGTTTTCTGTAAGTCTTCACAAGGTTTTCACACACTGTTGCTGGTATTTTGGCCCATTCCTCCATGCAGATCTCCTCTAGAGCAGTGATGTTTTGGGGCTGTCGCTGGGCAACACTGACTTTCAACTCCCTCCAAAGATTTTCTATGGGGTTGAGATCTGGAGACTGGCTAGGCCACTCCAGGACCTTGAAATGCTTCTTACGAAGCCACTCCTTCGTTCGGGCGGTGTGTTTGGGATCATTGTCATGCTGAAAGACCCAGCCACGCTTTCATCTTCAATGCCCTTGCTGATGGAAGGAGGTTTTCACTCAAAATCTCACGATACATGGCCCCATTCATTCTTTCCTTTACACGGATCAGTCAGTCCTGGTCCCTTTGCAGAAAAACAGCCCCAAAGCATGATGTTTCCACCCCCATGCTTCACAGTAGGTATGGTGTTCTTTGGATGCAACTCAGCATTCTTTGTCCTCCAAACACGACGAGTTGAGTTTTTACCAAAAAGTTCTATTTTGGTTTCATCTGACCATATGACATTCTCCCAATCCTCATCTGGATCATCTAAATGCTCTCTAGCAAACTTCAGACGGGCCTGAACATGTACTGGCTTAAGCAGGGGGACACGTCTGGCACTGCAGGATTTGAGTCCCTGGCGGCGAGTGTGTTACTGATGGTAGGCTTTGTTACTTTGGTCCCAGCTCTCTGCAGGTCATTCACTAGGTCCCCGTGTGGTTCTGGGATTTTTGCTCACCGTTCTTGTGATCATTTTGACCCCACGGGTGCGATCTTATGGAGCCCCAGATCGAGGAAGATTATCAGTGGTCTTGTATGTCTTCCATTTCCTAATAATTGCTCCCACAGTTGATTTCTTCAAACCAAGCTGCTTACCTATTGCAGATTCAGTCTTCCCAACCTGGTGCAGGTCTACAATTTTGTTTCTGGTGTCCTTTGACAGCTCTTTGGTCTTGGCCATAGTGGAGTTTGGAGTGACTGTTTGAGGTTGTGGACAGGTGTCTTTTATACTGATAACAAGTTCAAACAGGTGCCATTAATACAGGTAACGAGTGGAGGACAGAGGAGCCTCTTAAAGAAGAAGTTACAGGTCTGTGAGAGCCAGAAATCTTGCTTGTTTGTATGTGACCAAATACTTATTTTCCACCATAATTTGCTAATAAATTCATAAAAAAAAATCCTACAATGTGATTTTCTGGATTTTTTTTTCCTCATTTTGTCTGTCATAGTTGAAGTGTACCTATGATGAAAATTACAGGCCTCTCTCATCTTTTTAAGTGAGAGAACTTGCACAATTGGTGGCTGACTAAATACTTTTTTGCCCCACTGCATTTCGTTTTCAATAAATTAGCAAAAATATCTAAAAGCATGCTTTCACGTTGTCATTATGGGGTATTGTGTGAATTTTGTATTTATTTTATCCATTTTGAATTCAGGGTGTAACAACAACAAAATGTGGAATAAGTCAAGGCATGTTTATTCTGTTCATTACTCTCCTATCTGTAATGTTCAGAATGGTAGGCATGTGAACTGATTGGGATGGGATTCAGTCTACAGTCTAGTCCAATATTCTGTACTTCTAGGGGGAAGCGTTTTAGAACGGTCTATCTATACTGAGCATTGTGAGAGTAAAAACGTTGTGAATACCATTTACCCCATGCAAAATTAAAATAAGTATAGAGACTTGTGCTTAAAATAGACTAATTATCTACTAAACAACAGTCAGATAGCCAAGTGCCCTTTCACCGGTCTTAGTAAAACTATAACAACACTTGCAATACTTTCATCTCCCCTCTGCTGACAGAAACCAGACAATCTGCACCCCCCCACCCCCAACTAAAATCATGTGAATGGTACCTCCTCTGTTGCTCCAGCTCCTCTGGGGAGGGTCCATTCTGGACAGGGCGGGGGAGAGAGGAGTAGCCTGAGGAGAGAAACAGACAGAGGGAGTGAGTGAGGGAATGTGTATTTTAGCAGTCCTGTTAAAATACTTTAACAAAATGCATCCTTCCCTTCTCCTTCTGACAATAACTAACACCATTAGATAGATTAAAGCTGTAATCATTATCAGCTATCATTATCAGCTAATCAGCTGCCAAGTCCATTTGCGATATTACAACAAAGAAGTTACTGCAAACAGCAATTGTATGCGGTATAGAACAGCAGAATATATACTGCAATTTGTTTTACGACGTTGTCCGACGCTCCGCTTCATCAACAAAACAAACACAATGACAAAAGCGGCGGGGCGCCGTTTCCCCTACTGCAGATTACATCTTTAAGCAATCCAGTGATTGCAGCGAGAAACAAAGAACAAAAGGAACCAGGACAAAGAGTATAATTTATTTAGCAAAAATGTTTTTTTTTATATTTGATTCTATATTATAGATCCTACCTGAGTCAGCGTGTGCACTCAGCACCTCCAGGGCGTGCATCATGCCGTCGGCGAAGAGGATGGCTTCCTCCTTGCTGCAGAAGTTCAGCCCCCACACATTCCGGGCGTCCCGCCACTGGTGGAAGTTGGCTGTAGCCTGGTTGTACTTCAGCCTCTTGTCGATTGGGCAGTTGATCACCACCTGGGAGTGTCGAGCAGGAAGTAAAAAGGCAATGAGAAACTACAAGTAGAATGACAGTATGCGTTCACTGAGAGAATGTGGAACCTAGACTGTCTTTATAGCCTTTAAAATTCTTGTGCTACTAGTGTGGACCCTCCGTTCCCTTTCCAAAGCAACAGATCTTTTGAAAAAGATGCTACGTTAGGATAAGTTTAACTAAAGTAGCCTTTAGGTTAGCAGTGGTGTAAAGTCATGAACAAAAACCTTATTTGAAGTACTACTTAAGTCGTTTTTTGGGGGGTTTCTGAAATCTACTATTTATATTTCTGACAACTTTAATTCCTCTACATTTCTAAAGACAATATGTACTTTTTACTGGAATACATTTTCCCTATTAAAGAATCTTTACTTTTATACAAGTATGACAATGGAGCACGTTTTCTACCACTGTAGGCTAGGCTTTGCTAGGGCTCTCTAGTGCTAGTGTGTGGTCTTCCACAACCCTAGCGTGAGAGGAAGGCGTTAGCTCGAGAGCAGAGGTAGTGGCACACAGTAAACAGAAGTGAGATAGGGAAGACTGAAAGAAAGAGGAAGACAGCTGACACATAAAGCCCCAACAATACGAATGGGACTAATCTTGAGGAACAGAGGCTGCTGGCTGCATGTTGACATTCTGCAGCAACAGAAAAAGCCTAACCCACAATCTCTGAGTGTGACAGAGCAAGGAAATGCACAGGAGACTGGTTCCCATATGGTGTTATAGCACCCACGTACTAACTCTCACGAGATATACAGATCAGTCAGTCTAAAAATGTCTAAACCAGTCAGCTCGACTGTACAAAGAGGTCCCAGAAGGAAAATGTTTACCCTCCTAGCCCAGCATTGTTCTCTACACAGTTTACAGTTCCAAATGTTTGTCCCTCATCAATCTAAACACAATACCCCATAATGAAGAAGGTTCAGACATTTTCGCAAATGTATTAAAATGTAAAAATAAACACCTGGATTGCATTTCAATTAACAGGTGTTCCTTGTTAAAAAGTTCATTTGTGGAATTTCTTTCCTTGCCTTTGAGCCAATCACTTGTGTTGGGACAAGGTAGGGGGGTATACAGAATATAGTCTTATTTGGTGAAAGACCAAGTCCATATTATGGCAAGAACAGCTCAAATAAGCAAAGAGAAACAGTCCATCATTACTTTAAGACATGAAGGTCAGTCAATGTGAAACATTTCATGAATCAGGCCTTTATGGTCGAATTGCTGCAAAGAAACCACTACTAAAAGGACACCAATAAGAAGAAGAGACTTGCTTGGGTCAAGAAACATGAGCAATGGACATTAGACCGGTGGAAATCTGTCCTTTTGTCTGATGAGTCAAAATTTGGGATTTGTGGTTCCAACTGCCGTGTCTGTGTGAGACGCAGAGAAGGTGAACGTATGATTTCTGCATGCGTGGTTCCCACCGTGAAGCATGGAGGAGGTGGTGTGATGGTGTGGGGGTGCTTTACTTTCAGTGATTTATTTAGAATTCAAGGCATACTTAACCAGCATTGCTACCACAGTATTCTGCAGCGATATGCCATCCCATCTGGTTTGCGCTTAGTTGGACTATTATTTGTTTTTTAAGAGGACAATGACCCAAAACACACCTCCGGGCTGTGTAAGGGCTATTTGACCAAGGAGAGTGATGGAGTGCTGCATCAGATGACCTGGCTTCCGTAATCTCCCGACCTCGACCCAATTGAGATGGTTTGGGATAAGTTGGAAAAGGAAAAGCAGCCAACAAGTGCCCAGCATATGTGGGAACACCTTAAAGACTGTTAGAAAAGCATTCCAGGTGAAGCTGGTTGAGAGAATGCCAAACGTGTGCAAAGCTGTCATCAAGGCTAGGGGGGCTACTTTGAAGAATCTCAAATATAAAATAAAATTTGATTTGTATACATTTGGATTTCTTTAACACTTTTTGGGTTACTACATGATTCCATATGTGTTATTTCAAAGTTGGTAGAATAATAGTGAAGAAATCAATGTAGAAAACAGTAAAAATAAAGAAAAATTCTGGAATGAGTAGGCGTGTCCAAACTTTTGACTGGTACTGTATATACACACACACACTGTATTAGTGGTGGGCACAGATATGGAATGTCCATATCGATATCAGTTGCATTTTTCTATTTGATATCATATCGGAATTTACTGTACTTGCTGTTTACCCCTTTCTGTGACGTGAACTGTAAAATGCGTTTGATCTTTATTAACCAACATAGTGGTCGGGTCGCGACTGGTCTTCATGAGCCACCGTAGTTGTTGCTGGCGTGGTTACACGTGGTGTGCGGTTGTAAGGCCAGTTGGATGTACTGCCAAATTCTCTAAAATGATGTTGGAGGCGGCTTATGGTAGAGAAATTAACATTAAACACTCTGACAACTGCTCTGTTGGACATTCCTGCAGTCAGCATGCCAATTGCACGCTCCCTCAAAACCTGAGAGCGTGCAATTGTGGCATTGTGTTGTGTGACAAAACTGCACATTTTTTGTGCCCTTTTCTTGTCCCCAGCACAAGGTGCACCTGTGTAATGATCATGCTGTTTAGTCAGCTTCTTGATATGCCACACCTGTCAGGTAGATGGATTATCTTGGCAAAGGAGAAATTCTCACTAACAGGGATGTAAACAAATTTGTGCACAACATTTTTGAGAAATAAGGTTTTTGTGCGTATGGAAAATTTCTGGAATACTTTATTTCAGCTCAAGAAAAAATGGGACCAACAATACATGCTGCATTTATATTTTGCTCTATCGATTATTAGACAGTGCATCTTCGGAATTTCTTTGTTCAGGCTGTTTGTGTGTACACTAGTTACCTGCTGGTCACCCTGCATCTTGCGTCCCACCAATCGGAATGTGTTGGCTACGGCGTTGTGGTAGATCTGGACCCTGCTGAAGGCCTGGCCCCCCTCACCCGCCGGGACCCAGCGCTTGTTACCATCATCATACTGCATGACCGTGGCTCGCACCTGGCAGATACTGGACTCACTGAGAAAGCAAGAGAAAAGAGAGGGATAAACAGGAAGAGTGAGAAGGGGAAGGGGAAGAAAGAGGCTCAAGGAAGTTCAATAGAGATGGGGGGTAGTGGGAAAAGGCAGAGGAGGAGAGTTAATTGAATAATCTCAAACAGGGAATTAACACTAACAAGATAGTCCATTAGCCCATGAGGAGTGCAGTGCACAACTGTGGACATTGCTTTGTTGTTCATGTTGCTTTATGGCTAAAAGAGATAAACACGAAGCAATGTTTTAAAATAGAGATATGGCCGCTTCTGTTTTTTTTTTTGCACGCCTTTTCTATGAAAAAAAGTGTGACCAGCAGTAACACGTCACCCAAATAACTGAAGTCTAGTGAAAGTAGCTGTGGGATGAGCTCAAGTCAAATGCGACCCCACTAGGTGACTAGTTACAGTGACTGTATTACCCCTACATCGACAGTCACCACTCACGGCCGCAGAGTCACCCCGTAACTAGGCTTCACCAAAACGGCGCCCTGATGCCACTGTCATTAGTAGTGACCAAACTTTCTAAAACGGCCAGTCGCTAATGGCCTGGTACTCCGTGCTCTATTGTCCCTCCAACAACAACGCAAATGGAATCAAAAATCAAAATCCAAACACTTCATGAGAGCCCTGGTGTTTGAGGGGAATAGGACCCCCTGCTGCGGAGCGAGAGCCGGCTCCTCATAGCTGGTTGCCCATGTTGCGCAACATTTATAGTCCTCTATAGGCTATGCTATGCAGTTGCGTGAAACAGAGTGATGATGACCGCTATTCAATAGAGGATCCCATCAGCTTTCTATATGCTAGGCCTACTATATTTAATTCTCAACTTTCTTAAAATGAAAGCGCATTGCTTCGTGTTACAACCGGAGTAGCTTGCCTGGCTGGCATGAAAATTAACCGCAGGAAAATAAAATCATCCATTCGCTATTCAAGTGCATAAGAATGACTTGTTCAGCCTTGTTCAGAAGCAGAACAGATTTTTACCTTGCAACCTTCCGGTTAGACGCTCTAACCACTAGGCTTCCTGCCGCCCCTTTACAACTGGTGCAGCCTACCTGGCATATTAAAAATGTAACTGCTGGTAACCTCTATTCATTATTTGAGTGCAGACTGAAAAATAATTCCACACATACTGTATTATTGTAGGATATATGTACAGACCCGATTCAATTGAGAATATTCTGAAAATATTATCAAGTCCTTGTCAAATTGTGAATGAGAGACTGATGAAGAGTGTACAGCCTGCACAAGAAACAGAGCAGAGCTCATGCCTTTCATGCAACTTGTTTCAAATCATCATTTGAGTCGCATCATGCAGCCTTAGAACCCTAAGGTTTGTATCACAACTAAATTAAGCATATAGGAGGACCTCTCAAATGATGACTTTGTTAACAGCTCAACACCGCATGTAAGCACTCCCTCAGGAAAAATCGTTTGGGAAAAATATCCAAATACTGCATTCCACAGTAAAAATCTCATACCAAACGGACAAGCAAGGTGGTGGTAGTGTGATAGTTCGGGGATGCTTTGCTGCCTCAAGACCTGGATGACTTGACTTAATAGAAGGAATCATGAATTCTGCTCTGTACCAGAGAATTCTACAGGAGAATGTCAGGCCATCCGTCTGTGAGATGAAGCTGAAGCGCAGCTGGGTCATGCAGCAAGACAATAATCCAAAACACACAATTAAGTCTACATGAAAATGTCTAAAAAGGCAAAAAAAAAAAAAAAAAGGACATTTTGGAATGGTTAAGTCAAAGTCCAGACCTAATCCCAATTGAGATGTTGTAGCAGGACTTGAATTAAGCAGCTCATGCTTGAAAACCCACAAATGTCGCTGAGTTAAAGCAGTTCGGCATGCAAGAGTGGGCCAACATTCCTCCACAGTGATGGGAGGGACTTATCATCGACTACAGGAGGAATTTGGTTGCAGTCTTCACAGCTAAAAGGCACAACCAGTTTTGGAGAGCATGTGTGCAATTACTTTTTCACACAGGGGGAATTGGGTGTTGCATAACTTGGGTAATTCAACAAAAAAAAAGTATCATTTTTTTCTGTTATTTGCAAAAAAAAGGCAAATACTTTTTCACGGCAATGCATTTGGAAAGAATTCAGACCATTGACGTTTCTCAAATTTTGTTACATTACAGCCTTTCTAAAACTGATTACATTCGATCTATACAGTTGAAGTCGGAAGTCTACGTACACCTTAGCCAAATACCTTTAAACTCAGTTTTTCAAAATTCCTGACATTTAATCCTAGTAAAAATTCCCTGTCTTAGGTCAGTTAGGATCACCACTTTATTTTAAGAATGTGAAATGTCAGAATAATAGTAGAGAGAAGGATTTATTTCACCTTTTATTTCTTTCATCACATTCCCAGTGGGTCAGAAGTTTACATACACTCAATTAGAATTTGGTAGGATTGCCTTTAAATTGTTTAACTTGGGTCAAACATTTCAGGTAGCCTTCCACAAGCTTCCCACAATAAGTTAGGAGGAATGGGACAAAATTCACTCGACACAGCTGGTGTAACTGAGTCAAGTTTGTAGGCCTCCTTGCTCCCACACACTTTTTCAGTTCTGCCCACACATTTTCTATAGGAGTGAGTTCAGGGCTTTGTGATGGCCACTCCAATACCTTGACTTTGTTGTCCTTAAGCCATTTTGCCACAACTTTGGAAGTATGCTTGGGGTCATTGTCCATTTGTAAGACCCATGTGCGACCAAGCTTTGACTTCCTGACCGATGTCTTAAGATGTTGCTTCAATATATCCACATAATTTTACTGCCTCATGATGCCATCTATTATGTGAAGTGCACCAGTCCCTCCTGCAGCAAAGCACCCCCACAACATGATGCTGCCAACCGCTTGCTTCACGGTTGGGATGGTGTTCTTCTGCTTGCAAGCCTCACCCTTTTTCCTCCAAACATAACGATGGTCATTATGGCCAAACATTTCTATTTTGGTTTCATCAGACCAGAGGACATTTCTCCAAAAAGTACAATCTTTTTTGGAGAAATTGCTTTTTTTTTTTATTTTTTTTTTTTTTTAAATGGGGGTTTTGGAGCAGTGGCTTCTTCCGTGCTGAGCGGCCTTTCAGGTTGTCGATATAGGACTAGTTTTACTGTGGATATAGATACTTTTGTACCTGTTTCCTCCAGCATCTTCACAAGGTCCTTTGCTGTTGTTCTGGGATTGATTTGCACTTTTCGCACCAAAGTACGTTAATCTCTAGGAGACAGAACGCTTCTGCTTGCTGAGCGGTATGACGGCTGCATGGTCCCATGGTGTTTATACGTGCGTACTATTGTTTGTACAGATGAACGTGGTAACCTTCAGGCATTTGGAAATTGCTCCCAAGGATGAACCAGACTTGTGAAGGTTAACTATTTTTTCTGAGATCTTGGCTGATTTCTATTGATTTTCCCATGATGTCAAGCAAAGAGGCACTGAGTTTGAAGGTAGGCTTTGAAATACATCCACAGGTTCACCTCCAATTGACTCAAATTATGTCCATTAGCCTACCAGAAGCTTCTAAAGCCATGACATCATTTTCTGGAATTTTCCAAGTTGTTTAAAGGCACAGTCAACTTAGTGTATGTAAACTTCTGACCCACTAGAATTGTGATACAGTGAAATAATCTGTCTGTAAACAATTGTTGGAAAAATGACTTGTGTCACGCACAAAGTAGAAAAACTATAGTTTGTTAACAAGAAATTTGTGGAGTAGTTGACAATGACTCCAACCTGAGTGTATGTAAACTTCTGACTTCCACTGTATCTACACACAATAACCCATAATGACAAGGCAATTATATATTTTTTGCATAAGTATTCAGACCCTTTACTCAGTACTTTGTTGAAGCACTTCTGGCAGCGATTACAGCCTCGAGTATTCTTGGGTATGACGCTACAAGCTTGGCACACCAGTATTTGGTGAGTTTCTCCCATTTTTCTCTTTGCAGATCCTCTCAAGCTCTGCCAGGAAGGGGAGCGTCGCTGCACAGTTATTTTCAGGTCTCTCCAGATGTTAAATTGGGTTCAACTTCGGGCTCTGTCTTGACTACTCAAGGACTTGTCCAGAAGCCACTCCTGCGTTGTCTTGGCTGTGTGCTTAGGGTTGTTGTTCTGTTGGAAGGTGAACCTTCGCCCCAGTCTGAGGTCCTGAGCGCTCTGGAGCAGGTTTTCATCAAGGATCTCTCAAGGATGATCAATGGAAACAGGATGCACCTGAGCTCAATTTCAAGTGTCATAGCAAAAGGTCAGAATACCTGTTTTTATTTGATATATATATATATATATATATATATATACACATACATATATACACACACACACACACACGTATATATTTATATTCTAGTCTGACACTTCTCATTCTGATATTTCTTAATTTTTCTGGATTGTGTGTATTTTTTTAAATTGTATTTTAATGCTAAGTAATATTGCACTGTTGGAGCTAGAAACACAAGCATTTTCGCTGCACCTGTGATATCTGCAAATTTGTGTAAGCAACCAATAAACCTTGATTTGATTTGATTCAAAAAGTTTGCATGCGATGTTGCCAAGGTAACACTTGACACGGTAAGTCTCAGCCGCTTCCGCATCCTCTGCGGTGTCGGTGGTGTGAGAAGTGAAACAATCTCTGAGTTCCTTACCCAGGGCATCTGAGCTCTGACCACTTTCTGCTCTCACAAACTGCTGCCTAATATGGCTGGCTAAGTGCTGCAAATTCACACACACACACACACACACACACACACACACACACACACACACACACACAGGTGCAGGCGTAACATGCATGCTTCGCACGGACACACACACACGCTCCAAATCACACACATAAAAAGCATGCAAACAGGCACACACATAAGAGGTGTTATCCTGAGGATTTAATCTTGTATGCATTTAAATCCACCTCAATTAGGAGAGCCTTTCTGTTGTCTACTAATCTACGTTATCTGACAAGCATTTTGGTGAGTACAGAGATCAAAAACAAATCATGACATAAACCCAAATTCTGCCATGTTCTTTAACGAAAAATCAGCATGACAGTTTCGGAGTCACCCTTTTCCCTAAAAAGGCTACCTGAAAAACAACAAGGTGACACGAGTATGCAACTGCCATACAGTCAGATATGAAATGGTTGAAGACTAGAAGCAGTATCTGATGCTCAGATCTGCCTATAATGTGTGCGTCTGCCTCTACTCACCCCATTTTCCCCCTCTCTTCACCAACTCTTACTCTAGCACAATCCCTCCATCTGTTCCTTTCTACCACTTTCAATTGCTTTTCTGCGCCCTCTCTCTCTCTCTCTCTCTGTCACGTCTCCCCACATCCGCCTGTCTCTCTACATTGTTTCACAGCAACCACCTCAGCCTGTCTCTCTCAGTTCTTAGGTGTTATACGTTTTTCCCACTCCCACTGTCAGTTTTTCCACTCCTACAAAATGTTCACACGTCCCCCTCTCTCCTTTCACTCTCACCTCTCCCAACTTTTCGCTCGCTCTCCCTCTCCCGCCTCTCCACTAAGCTTTCCCTCTCGCTCCTTGTTTCTAGGAGTTGATCCTTATCTGGGGTTGAGTTTGTTTACAGAACCCCATGGTGCCTTCGGACTGTGTTCTCTCACTGCAGTCCACAGACTCTCTCTCTCTCTGTGTGTGCACAGTAAAATTACATAGTTAATTTACTCTCCCCTGTAACTATTCCCCAGGTTGTTGCTGTAAATGAGAATGTGTTCTCAGTCAAGTCAGTAATATATATTATTTTAAATGTACACCACATTTGGTATGATCCTATAAACTTCTTTTTACACGGACAAGACCCTTTGTAGAGGTTCCCAGGGGTGTGTTTCATTAGTCTGAAGGTTTCCTTTCATTATCTCCTTCCTTTTGTTTGCCTTTCAGAAAGCTGGATAAGAAATACCTGGTATGTGTTTGTTATGCACTAAAAACAGGAGAGAATGGACTGAAACATGGAGGGACTACTATATCCAAAATGAAATGCTCACTTTAGTTATCTGTTGCAAGACGTTTTAAAATGTATTCCGTTGCGTACTCTAATTAACGAGTTGACCCTGGTAGGGCATCCATCATATTGCGTGTACGCCTCTCCAATACTTTCAGATCAGTGCTGATAGAGAGGAGACAAGGAAATGAAGCCACTTTAAAATGATTGAGGCTCACCCCAGAAAAATGAACCAGAAAAAAGGCATTGAATTAGACCAACTCACACCCTGACTCACTCTAGCCAGGTCCCAGATCAGTTTGTACTGTAGATGGCCATTTGCCCTGATTTCACGGTCACATTGTGTGACATGACATGTCATATGTTACTGAATGAAACTGGACAGCCTGGTCCCAGATCAGTTTGTGTTGTATAGCCAACTCCTATGGTCAACTATGAATGTGACCTGGGTGACAGTGTTCCAGCCACAGACTCTCACTCACTTTGAAAACAGACACAAAGAGCATAATAAAAACTCTCACCTTCAACCAAGACATGCATGCTTTCTGTATACAACTATAAATGTATAGCGAGTAATGTAGTCTTTTCACATTGCTAGCTACCAGTTTAAAAGACTATCGCTATAAAAACAATAACCACACGCAATTGATGACGTGGCACGTAATCATTGGATGTCTGAGCAGGAGAAGGCGTCCAAGACCAGTCTATTGCAGGTGGCTCTCAGAGCTAACGAACCGTGACACAGACGAGAGCTATTTGTGATAGTCTTGCCCTACAGGTCAGTGGCTAACACGGTGCAATTGCACAGAGACACTCAAAGTGAAGACATCAAAATAAGCAGAAGCGTAGAACAAAGGCAAGTTTTAAAATAGACGCTCTGTGAATACAAGTGGCTCACACCATCATGCCCCGGCTAGTGGCTACAGGAAACTTGGGTGAAAACAAAAAAAAATGTCCCCTTGCGGTCGGGTGTGTGACAGCTGAGTCCCTTAATAGATCACGAAAAACATCTGAAAACCTCTTCAAAGTGTCCCTTGATTAGTACCTTATTAAAACGGTAAAGTGATCGTTTCAAGTCATAAGTCTCTCAACCTCCGTATCCGCTTTGTGCTTCTTACCCCCCCCCACTTGAAAACAGTAGAATGAAAACTTTGCACCAGTACAGATGATTTACTAAATCTGAAAAGTTTAAGCCAACACTTAACTATTTAAAATTGAGCATGCTTTTTAGTCCAGGACTAGGCTTAATCTGTGTCCAGGAAATGAGAGGATACCTGCTTCTCAGACAGAGTTGGTCATGATGATATCATTCATTCACCATTTTATCAATTGACAAGTCCATCAGATTGAGTTTCATTTACTGCCGGCATTTCGGTGTGGTGTGTGTTTTATATGGTGTTTGGGTGTGGATGTATTGAGATGGATGGTGTGGTGTGTGTTTTATATGGTGTGTGGGTATGTGTGGATGTATTGAGATGGACGGTGTGGTGTGTGTTTTATATGGTGTGTGGGTATGTGTGGATGTATTGAGAAGGACGGTGTGGTGTGTGTTTTATATGGTGTTTGGGTGTGGATGTATTGAGATGGATGGTGTGGTGGGTGTTTTATATGGTGTTTGGGTATGTGTGGATGTATTGAGATGGACGGTGTGGTGTGTGTTTTATATGGTGTTTGGGTATGTGTGGATGTATTGAGATGGACGGTGTGGTGTGTGTTTTATATGGTGTTTGGGTATGTGTGGATGTATTGAGATGGATGGTGTGGTGTGTGTTTTATATGGTGTTTGGGTGTTGATGTATTGAGATGGATGGTGTGGTGTGTGTTTTATATGGTGTTTGGGTGTGGATGTATTGAGATGGATGGTGTGTGTGTGTTTTATATGGTGTTTGGGTATGTGTGGATGTATTGAGATGGATGGTGTGGTGGGTGTTTTATATGGTGTTTGGGTGTGGATGTATTGAGATGGATGGTGTGGTGGGTGTTTTATATGGTGTGTGGGTATGTGTGGATGTATTGAGATGGATGGTGTGGTGTGTGTTTTATATGGTGTTTGGGTGTTGATGTATTGAGATGGATGGTTTGGTGGGTGTTTTATATGGTGTTTGGGTGTTGATGTATTGAGATGGATGGTGTGGTGTGTGTTTTGGGGGTTTGGGAAAGTGTGGCGTTAAGTGAGAAAGGAAATGGTTGCATATCCCAGAGCCAATGTTTGTCTTTGAGCAGGGGTTATGATCCTATATTGACGGAACGGTCCACAACCCTAAACACCCACCTGAACGACCCAAACACTAATGACAAGTCACTATCTGTTTTATGGGTGTCATTGAACTGGATACCTCGCTGCATCTTGGTCCGTCCGTATTAGAAGATCGTGACAATGGGCCTGCTGTATGCGGCTTGTTTGCAGCCAAAATTCGGTCAGAGACCTTCTAGAGCAGCACCTCCCAAGATTCTGAACCTGCCTGGCAGTGTTGGTCCTACAAAGCCAGAGCCCCCTGATGGGAGAGCATAATATACAAGGAAATTCTCAAAGCTGTTAATGAGAACCTTGATGACCTTGTACCTAGCCGGTGGGGATTCCGGTGGGGTGCCCCCACCCAGGCCGTGGCAGTGCTGGCAACACTAGCTGCAGTAACCCACGGGGGATGAGGAGGGCTTTTAGCGGGTGGAATAGTGGGGACCAGTTGGAGGTTTACTTAGTAGCAATGCAAATATCATGGTACAGCTATATAGACACTCAATCATCATGTTTCTTTTTAATGGTACGTTTACAAACATATATTATGATGAATAGAATTGAAACCTGTGTCTCATTATGGTAAGTGGTGAAATAAGTATAGCCAGTTATAATTGTAATGGCTTAGTAGATAATAAGAAAAGACAATCAGTATTTACCTGGCTAAAAGAGAAGGAATATAATATCTATTGTTTACAGGAAACTCATTCAACAATTTTAGATGCAGTTTTGTGTAAAACGAATTTGGGGGGGGGGGGGATTGAAATATATTTCTCCCATGGGCAAAGAAACTCAAAAGGGGTGATGATATTAATTAACAGTAATCTTTTATCCAAATATGCATATTGTCCAAACAGATCCTCAAGGTCGATGGATGATTTTCAATACGTTATTGGACCATAAACAGATATGGCTCATTAACCTTTACGGACCAAATAATAATCCACGCTTCTTTGAAAAAATAAATAAATAAATAATATATATATATATATATATATATATATATAAAAATAATAATAAATCAACCCTACAAGCAACACAATACTCTGTAATTATGGTGGGAGATTATAATACGGTTTTAAATACCACTATGGATCATAAAGGAAATCACACTACAAACTATCAACCTCAGGCACTTAAGGAAATCATGAATGTCATGGATATATTGGAACTAGTGGATATATGGAGGCTTAAATACCTGAACCCAGTGAGATATACATGGAGGAGGTGTAATATCCTGACCTAGTGAGATATACATGGAGGAGGTTGAATACCCTGACCTAGTGAGATATACATGGAGGAGGTTTTAATACCCTGACCTAGTGAGATATACATGGAGGAGGTTTAATATCCTGACCTAGTGAGATATACATGGAGGAGGTTGAATACCCTGACCCAGTGAGATATACATGGAGGAGGTTGAATACCCTGACCTAGTGAGATATACATGTAGGAGGTTTAATACCCTGACCTAGTGAGATATACATGGAGGAGGTTTAATATCCTGACCTAGTGAGATATACATGGAGGAAGTTGAATACCCTGACCTAGTGAGATATACATGGAGGAGGTTTAATATCCTGACCTAGTGAGATATACATGGAGGAGGTTTAATATGCTGACCTAGTGAGATATACATGGAGGAGGTTGAATACCCTGACCTAGTGAGATATACATGGAGGTGGTTGAATACCCTGACCTAGTGAGATATACATGGAGGAGGTTTAATATCCTGACCTAGTGAGATATACATGGAGGAGGTTTAATATCCTGACCTAGTGAGATATACATGGAGGAAGTTGAATACCCTGACCTAGTGAGATATACATGGAGGAGGTTTAATATCCTGACCTAGTGAGATATACATGGAGGAGGTTTAATACCCTGACCCAGTGAGATATACATGGAGGAGGTTTAATACCCTGACCCAGTGAGATATACATGGTGGAGGTTTAATACCCTGACCTAGTGAGATATACATGGAGGAGGTTTAATACCCTGACCCAGTGAGATATACATGGTGGAGGTTTAATACCCTGACCTAGTGAGATATAAGCCTCCGCCGAGTATTCAAGCTAATAGTCCAGTCATTCTCTCTGGCACCAAAAGTTTAAAACGTGTTGATAGGGGACAGAATGCGGTCGGACCATCACATAATTGGCATATATTTATTTAACCTTTATTTAACTAGGCAAGTCAGTTAAGAACACATTCTTATTTTCAATGACGGCTTAGGAACAGCGGGTTAACTGCCTTGTTTGCTGAAAATAAAACGCAGTTGACAGTGAGAGGACGCTTCTTTTTTTGCTGAGTTTATAGTACTGTTACCGAATTTTCATGTGGGCGAGGATATTGGAAATTTAATCAAAGCATACTGGATGATAACTTGTTTTTAACTAGGACAGAAGAATTTATAACTGACTTTTTCCCCGACATAACATAGGCACCGCAGATCCCGTTACTGTATGGGACACTTTTAAAATGTGCCTTTAGAGGCCATGCAATTCACTACTCATCTACAAAACAAAAGCAATTTAGATGGAAAGAGTCCATATTAAGAAAAGAAATGGAAGGGCTAACAGTACAGATAGATAGCAATAAAAACTGTACCATAGACTGCACCATAGACTGCACCATAGAGGTTCAGTTAGAGGAAAAAGAAATGGAGGAACTTATTCAAGAAAGATCCCCGTGTAATATATTATCAAAAATAAAGCGGACTGGATGGAATATAGGGGAAAATGCACCAAATAATTTTTTCAATCTTGAACATAGAAATGCTACCAAAAATGTTCTACTGAAACTTCTTACAAATGACGGAGTCACTCATGATTCACCGAACGATACTTTGAAAGAGGAAGTAAAGTACTTTAAATCGTTTCATCTCCATCTCCACTAACTGAAGCTAATTATATGGATTTTTTCCCCCTATTAATAAATGTAAAAATGAACATCTGTACAGAAAGACTCATGTAAAGGCTAAATTACAGAGGAGGAACTTCTTGGTGCAATTAAAGCCTTTAAGGCTGGGGAAACTCCAGGGCTGGATGGCATACCAGTGCAAGTATACAAAACCTTTTATATACTCAGAGGACCGTTACCAGCATGTTTTAACCACTCCTATATAAATGGTAGATTATCGGACACGCAACAAGAAGGTCTGATTTCATTATTACTGAGACAGGAAGTGGAATATATAAAGTCCAGTCCATATTATTATTTTTTTTAGGCAGTTTGATGCAAATAAATGTAAGCTAAATACACCTGGCATACCCCTTGTTATCCACTGTATTGAAAAGGTGAGAAAGAGGGAAAGTGGTGTTCTTTTCACCTCTATAGTGGCATCCAGCTTAAGCCAGGCCCAGCTCCAGCTACACTTGATCCCTGAATCCACCTGTTTAACAAGCACCTCTATAGTGGCATCCAGCTTAAGCCAGGCCCAGCTCCAGCTACACTTGATCCCTGAATCCACCTGTTTAACAAGCACCTCTATAGTGGCATCCAGCTTAAGCCAGGCCCAGCTCCAGCTACACTTGATCCCTGAATCCACCTGTTTAACAAGCACCTCTATAGTGGCATCCAGCTTAAGCCAGGCCCAGCTCCAGCTACACTTGATCCCTGAATCCACCTGTTTAACAAGCACCTCTATAGTGGCATCCAGCTTAAGCCAGGCCCAGCTCCAGCTACACTTGATCCCTGAATCCACCTGTTTAACAAGCACCTCTATAGTGGCATCCAGCTTAAGACAGGCCCAGGTCCAGCTACACTTGATCCCTGAATCCACCTGTTTAACAAGCAACGCCTCATTTTCACCTAATTCTCTCATTCTCATGAAGCTGGTTGAGATAATGCCTAGTTAAATACTTGCCTAGTTAAATAAAGGTTAAATAAATAAAACAAGAAAAGCAATTACACCTACCCTGCAGTAGGCCTACTACACCCTTATCTTGTGTGATGTTATTATAGCCTACATAAGTGGTTCCCAACCTTTTTCGGTTACTGTACCACTAACTGAATGTAGCTCTGCCCCGAGTACCCCTGATGTATTCAGTCATGCAGTAAGTCTATGGTTTCACCAGTAAGTCTATGGTTTCAACAGTAAGTATATGGTTTCAACAGTAAGTCTATGGTTTCAACAGTCTTCTCAAGTACCCCCTGTGGATTGGCCAAGTGCCCCCATGTGTCCTAATACCTTTGGTTGGGAACCGCTGGCCTACATGCTATCATCAAGGCCATAATGCATTCTCAGTGTCAAGAACTTCAGTTATTTGTAATCAGAATTGTACAACATTATCAGCTTTCTTTTGGCCCATATCTAGCCTGGAAGAGGGAATGTAAGGCTACTACTTTGCAATTAAAACTGCATGGGTCTACTGTAACTAATTGGTGTTGGAAAATGTTTACTCGAAACCTCTGAATCTGCCAAAAGGGTTCGCTACTCTCTAGTTCTATAAATAGTCTGAACAACCGGGTTTTGGCAATTGTAGTGTATTTACATTTTGAGAACAGCAGAGCAGTTCTATCCTAGCCAGTATAATAAACTAAATTATATTTAAAAAAAGGTTCGGAGAAATCTACTTATATATAGACGAAATGTTATTCCACGTTTACATTCAAAAACGAGTCATCTGAATATGGTATATAAATCTGAGTATGGTCATGTTCTATAAAACACCGGTAGTCCTACGTTCACACTATTTTACACAGTGCATAGCACAACCATAAATCAACTTCGTGGGCTCTTTTGTCGTGAATTCCGTCATTTTGAGAGAAAAATGCTGACAAACGTTAATCTACCCTTGTTCGCCTTCACAATGTTTAAAGCGCGACATTGCAACGTAACATATTGAAACAAAAACAGGCAATTGTACAAAACAATACTTAATTTACCTCATTGTTCGGCGAGACTGCAGATCCTCTCTCCCAAGCTAGATATTTGGTTTCGGAGGAGAACATACAAGACATGTATCAATCTAGCCACCCTAATATGACACCGACACAGCACGACAGTTTCCTGGTTCAACGGAGGAGGAGGTTGAATTGTTGCTGCTGCGAGATAACGGGGAACACGGAGAAACGAGGTCAAATTATGACGTCAAGGATTTTCAGCCACTGGTCTAAAGTACTCATGAAATAAACATTTTTTTTTTTTTATTTAATTTATGAACAAATTCTTATTTACTATGAAGGCCAAACCAGGACGACGCTGGGTTAATTGTGTGCCGAACTAGGGGGACTCCCAATCACGACCGGATGTGATTCAGCCTGGATTCGAACGAGGGGCTGTAGTGTCGCCTCTTGAGATGCAGTGCCTTAGACCACTGCGCCAGTCGTACCCATACTGTAATAACTCTAACTACACCTACATATTACCTCAATTACCATGACACCGCTGCCCCCGCAAATTGACTCTGTACCGGTACCCCCTGTATATAGTCTCGCTATTGTTGGGGCGGCAGGGTAGCCTAGTGGTTAGAGCGTTGGACTACTAACCGAAAGGTTGCAAGTTTAATTGCCTGAGCTGACAAGGTAAAAATCTGTCGTTCTGCCTCTGTTCCTAGGCCGTCATAGAAAATTAGAATTTGTTCTTAACTGACTTGCCTAGTAAAATAAGAAAAATGTTATTTTACTGCTGCTCTTTAATTATTTGTTACTTTTATCTCTTACTTTTTTAGGTATTTTCTTAAAACTGCATTGTTGGTGAAGGGCTTGTAAGTAAGCATTTCACTGTAAGGTCTACAACACCTGTTGTATTTGGTGCATGTGACAAATACAATTTGATTTGATTTAATATAAGGAATTTGAAATTATTCATACTTTTACATTTAATACTTAAGTAAATTTTAGCAATTACATTTACGTTTGACACTTATGTATACAGTATTAAAAACCAAATACTTTTTTAACTTTTACTCAAGTAGGATTCTACTGGGTGACTTTCACTTTTACTTTAGTAATTTTCTAATAAGGTATTTTTACGTATGACAGTTGGGTACTTTTTTTTGTCGTTCAGCCACAGCTCGGTGAAACATAAGATATTACAGTTTTTAATGTCCCGTTGGTAGGATAGTCTTGAACGGAGCTCATCCAGTTTATTCTCCATTGATTGCACGTTGGCCAATAGGACAATAGGGTTACCCACTCACCAACAAATTCTCACAAGGCCCCTGGACTTGTATCGGTGTCTCTTCTTCATGAAATTGTCGGGGATTTGAGCCTGGTCCGGTTATAGCAGTAAATCCTTTGCGTCCGACTCATTAAAGAAAAAATATTTGTCTAGTTCGAGGTGAGTAAATGCTTTTCTGATATCCAGAAGCTCATTTCGGTCATAAGAGACTGTGTCAGAAACTTTATGTACAAAATAAGTTACAAACAATGAAAAAAAACACACAAAATAGCACACTTGGTTAGGGGCCCGTAAAACGGCAGCCATCTCTAAATTGTCGGCGCCATTCTAGATCAAAAGGCACATCAATAACAACCTGCTCGGATGGAGCCCAGACAGCAGTTTGCATCCCTCCAGTCCTGTGCAGAACATGCACATCTGCACCTGCATGTAGTACCCACGAGTTCCATTAGGTTGCAGCTGAGGAACCCCATCCACCAGCTTCACATCAGTGAGTTTGCCAGAGAACAGTTCAGTCAGAGACTGACACTTCTTACTCAGAAAAGGACATTTGATGTCTAGAAGTTCTTGAGAGTTTAACACTATCTGGGCTTGCAGAAAGCCATGGCTCCTTGACACTCACTACTGTGCCTCTACTCTCCAGACTAATCCCACAGCTCTCCATCCATGTGTAGACTACCTGCTCATTCTCCTTTCCATATGTGAATGCTGAGTTCCCATGGGACCTGGGGAAGAGATTTGTCAGGATTTGTTGAGGTGCGCACAGGAACCTTCTTTGCTGAGCTAGCAGTGATCTGAAGTTTACATTCGTCGTACCACGCATGGGAGGCACTCAGTGCTCTAGTGACCTCCTCCAAGCTGGCACATTTACACTCCTCCAGCTGTAAACTTCTTCAGGATAGGGTCAAGTTTCCTGAATTTCCGCATGACTGACGTGCCCAAAGTAAACTACCTGTTACTCAGGCCCAGAAGCTAGGATATGCATATAATTAGCATTGGATAGAAAACACTTTGAAGTTTCTAAAACTGTTAAAATAATGTCTGTGACTATAACAGAATTGATATGGCAAGCTCTTACAATGCAAACCTATTGCTTCTATGTAATTCCGGCTCCCAGATTGCAATTCCTATTGCTTCCACTAGATGTCAACAGTCTTTATTCAAGGTTTCAGGCTTGTTTCTTGAAAAAAAAAACAAGTATTTTGAGTTTTGGTAAGGAGAGCAAAGGAAGAATATCAGTCTTTCGGCATGCGTGGAAGATGGCTCGCGCTTACAAATTTTCCTTTCCTATTGAACATACTACTTTCCGTATGACATATTATAGTTTATTTACATTTTAGGGTACCTGAGGATTAAATAGAAATGTCGTTTGACTTGTTTGGACGAAGTTTAGCGGTAGCTTTTTGGATTCCTTCGTCTGCATGTTGAACGAGTGGATTACTGAAATCGATGGTGCCAACTAAACATACTTTTGGGAGTATAAAGAAGGATTTAATCTAACAAAATGACCATTCATGTTCATGTTGTAGCTGGGACCCTTGGGATTGCAAACAAAGGAAGATCTTCAAAAGTAAGTGATTTATTTGATTGATTTTTCTGACTTTGTGATGCCTGTGCTGGGTTGAAAAATATGTTGATGTGGGGCGCTGTCCTCAGACAATCGCATGGTATGCTTTCCCCTGTAAAGCTTATTGTAAATCGGACAAGGCAGTTCGATTAACAAGATTTTAAGCTTTTGAATGATATAAGACACTTGTATTTTCATGAATGTTTATATATTATGATTATTTATTTGAATTGCGCGCACTCTAATTTCACCGGATGTTGTTGACTTTGGTCCCGCAGCAGGACAACTAGCCTTAAGAAGTTTTAACATAAACGTCCTAAAATGACAAGCATTTATGACACTGCATGTTGATGCTGTGTTCACGATGAGGCTGCTGTAGCTGTGTGATTGCTTCTGAAACTTGATAACTGTTTGGCTTAGCTTGATGCACCTGTGCAGAAGGCTCCCCACTAGAACATTGGCCCTTTCAATCTCTTCCTATGTGCGTTGTGGGAGTGGCACGCAGGAGTTGGAGGTAGAGATGTAGAAGCGGCCGGGGTTCTGTCAGAGAACTCATCACTTGGTTTGTAACGTTTGAAACAGATCTTGGTCAACGTTTTTGTGTCCCCGAGTTCCACTGGCATTGTTCATCTGTACAGGACACCCCTGTCAATCCTCATACATAGAATTCTGCACCTTCAACCAAAAACTACTGTTAGAATAGTCGGTTACTGTACAGAACACTAGTTTACACAGTTCCCTTTAAACGAATAGGTTTAGGTTGTTGGTAATTTCCTATTTGACTGTAAAGCTCACCTTGATTCTGTACCTACCTCATTGTCATTCGAGATTAGACTGATTTACTTACACAATGAGCCATGGAAACCAAGAACCGTGTGTGCATGTTGTAATAGTTATCGTTATCAGTTCTGGTCAGTGATATGCTATCATCACAATTAGCGAGCTAGTTAACATCAAACGTATCAGTCATAGAAAGGGCAAGTTATGATAAACAGAAAGCCAGCAAGCTAGCTACCTTCCATAGTATTGCAGGGGTTCAACCTATAGAACCCAGTTCCTACATTTGAATGTAAAAATTGATTTTATCAAAGAAAACTATGCTACATTTTATCTCTGGGACCCTCAGGATGACAAATCAGAGCAAGATTACTGAATGTAAGTACATTATTTACCTTCAGAGGTGAATGTATCAAACCAGTTGCCGTGATAAAGGTTTTGTTGTTGTGCACTCTCCTCAAACAATAGCATGGTATTTTGTCACTGTAGTAGCTACTGTAAATTGGACAGTGCAGTTAGATTAACAATAAGTTAAGTTTTCTGCCCATATAAAACATGTCTATGTCCTGTGAAATGTTCTTGTTACTTACAACGTCATGCTAATTACATTAGCGCACGTTAGCTCAACCGTCTCTTGGGGGGGACACCGATCTCGTAGAGGTTAAATAAGGTCAATAGGACCTTGAACAAATAATAAATGAGACCAAAGACATTCAAAATCCATCAGATTAAGAGTTTTTAATAAAGTCATCAACACTGATACCAAATTAAATGTTTTGAAGAAAAAAAGTTATCACATAGAGCACGTGTCAAACTCATTCCAAGGAGGGCCAAGTGTCTGCGGGATTTGCTCCTCCCTTGATTGATTAATTAAGGTCACTGATTAGTAAGGAACTCTCCTCAGCTGGTTGTCTAGGTCATAATTGAAAGGAAAAAAACTAAAACCAGCAGGCACTAGGCCCTCCATTGAATGAGTTTGACACACCTGACATAGAAGGAAGAAATTGACCGTAAACTGGTTAAATGTAATTAAATAAAACAAATGTTCTTTATCACAAGTGTTTCGCAGTTTGTGAGCTCCAGTGGCGTGTATTCATGGATACCAAGGGAATCCCCCCAAAAATTGAATAAAATATTTTTTTACATAAAATTATTTATCTTTCATCTCTGTGTTTCATAGTTTTCCTTCAATTTGCAAGAAGCTGAATCTATCTCGCAGGAGAAAGCATCAGAGCGGGCGAAATAGCACCCCTCTGTCTCTCTATGTGTAGGCCATCTATCTGATGCTGTCTGGTCCAAACGAGTATGGCATTGTTGACGCCTGTGCCATTGAACGCAAGAGAAGCCAGCGAGTATTTGGCCTCAATAAAAAAAGTATCAAAAAATGTGCCAATCAGCATTGAGCTCAACTGTGAATGGTACTGGCACACCAAAAAAAAGTGTCAAGGGAAGCCAGCTTGAAATCGCGTTGAGAGCGTCACTGACAGAAACAACTTGAATTGTTGCATCTCATTGTGTTGTTGTCCTCAGGTCGAGAGTGTGCAAAGCTGTCATCAAGGCAAAGGGTAGCTACTTTGAAGAAACTAAAATCTAAAATATATTTTGATTTGTTTAACACTTTTTTGGTTACTACATGATTCCATATGTGTTTTTTCATAGTTTTGATGTCTTCACTATTATTCTACAATGTAGAGTATTAGTAAAAATAAAGAAAACCTCTTGAATGAGTAGGCGTGTCCAAATCTTTGACTGGTAGACAAGGTTTTAAAAAGGTAGTGTAATATTTCATTCAGTACAGACATTTTCTTAACTTACCCTGTCCCATGGCCCAACTTACCCGATACCCGGCTCAGTTCTGATCTTCTTATTCTAAACGCAACAAAGGTATTGTTTCATGTTGACTAACCAATCGCAGTGAAATTAGATTAAATCTAGTCATCATGATCAGTTTCATACATTTCATTCAGGTACATTTAGTAGATTGGCTTGATAGCGGCATTGACGTTGATGGTTGGCTAGCAAGCAAAACGCTACGTTACACATCGTTCACTTTTGGGAAAACTGGTCCAGCCACTTGATAGCTAGTTATCATTAGTTAAAATAAAGCAAAAATGATGTACTAATATGAAGGTGCAATTGTAAGCTATATGAAGTATAAACCCACCATAGTGATGTCGGTGAAGAAGCTATGAATGTCCCAGGCAGAGGGTTCTCGGTTGGACGTGGAGGTGCGTCGGACAGTCCTTGCCCTTTGAAACCCATGCCCACCTTGACTTATAGCACCGCCCACCGGGCGAAATGGGTGAAAAGAGTTTGCCCTGAAAGCAAAGTTGTCAGCTAGAGATGACATGCAGGAGTTTGCAGGGATTTTGTAGTCTTGCATGGTGTCTACATTGATGCTAATTAGCATTTTCTAATCAGAGTAAATAGAGCCAATATATTAATAAAAATCAGGTTGTCCGAGAGAGATTTACACAGTTATCAAAAGCTCATGGCAGGGAAAGTCTACATGAAACACAGACCTTGTTTGTAGTGGTTTTAAAATCCCTATGTATTTGTGTGTTTTACCACTAGATTTGATGAGTATTATGACATGTCCACTGTGGGGCTCTATTGATGACTGAATGGGGTAGTGGGGCAAGCTTTTTAAATCCCATCACCATCCCTCCTCTGGCCACACTGCTCTACTCGACTACTGAGTTGCCAGTAGTTGCCACATCTACAATATCTAAATTGGTTATGTTGTAAAAAATAGCTGAAATTGTAGGAGAAGGGTTAAGGCTTATACATAAGTTTAGCAGTGCGATTAAGGTAAGATTTAAAATAAGATTTTAAGAATCCGTTTAAAGAAAAAGAAATTGGGGTGAAATTCAGCCATAATTCTGACTTTGTGGCTGTGGTAACTAGTGAAGACCCGACTACTGGGGCGTATTCATTATGCAGATTTCTTCTTATTTTCCAAGGTTTGTTGGCAGACTACAACCCCATAAGGTGTATTGCTGCAACCATCTCTACGGGGCAGTAAAGTATCCCCATAAAACAAAATAAAAAATGTATACTACCTTACACTACGCTACTTCTGTTAAAATCACACAGTGAAATCCGATCCCTACACAGGCTCAGGAGCCTGGGAGGGTGGCACTTCTTCCATCGCCATTCATTCTTTCAGGCCCAGAAACCTTTCTGCAGCAGCCACCTTAGCAGTACAATTCATAATACATCCACAATAAATGCCACAAAATCCACCTTTTTCACACTAAGCGTGTCCGGATCTCTTGCCTGACCAACATTCACTAATGGCTGGGGTGTTGCTTTTATAATTCTTTTTATTGCCTCCACGTAGGAGATCCTATGAACCGCCCTTACTTTTGCAACCTTGACCTCCTTCACCCTTACAGGGCACTCCAAGGACTCTGGATCATGATCTCCACCACAGTTGCAACTAAGCGTTCAACTTTCAAATAACTCTTTGTTGATTGTTGCTGGGTGCTATCGTCCTCCATCAGCACCGGCCTGTACCCTACCTGGCCTAAGCTCTCTCCTGGCCCCTTACACGAAGTCTGAATTTGTCCTGTTTGGTGACCTAAACTGGGACATGCTTAAACCAGCCGACCAAGTCCTGAAGCAATGGGACTCCCTAAATCTTTCTCAGATTATTACCAATCCCACAAGGTATGACTCCAAACACCCAGAAAAGGCTTTTCTCCTTGACGTTATCCTCACAAATAATCCTGAATGGTATCAGTCTGGTGTTCTCTGTAATGACCTTAGTGACCACTGTTTTACAGTCTGTGTTCGTAATGGCTGCTCAGTGAAACGACCTGTCCTGATTGTCATTGATGCTTGAATGAGCAAGTCTTCCTTCATGACCTGGCCTCTGTAAATTGGTATAGAATCAGCTTGATCCCCTCTGTCGAAGTCGCTTGGACCTTCTTTTTTGATATTTTCAGTTGTATTGTTAACAAACACGCCCCCATAAAGAAATGATAATTAAATTAAAAACAGGTTCAGTCCCTGGTTCAACCGTTGATCTGACAATTACTCCACCTCAAGAATTCCATTTGGCGAAAGGCTCGGCTCACACATACTCAGACTGACTGCTCTCGTTTAGGCAAATGAGAAATAAGTGCACTCAGGCTATCCGGAAGGCCAAAGTTAGTTACTTTAAGGAGCAGTTCTCTCTGTGTGGGTCTAACCCCAATAAGTTCAGGAAAACGGTTAAAGACCCGGAGAATAAACCCTCCTCCTCACAGCTGCCCATGTCCCTTAATGATGATGTGGTTGTTATTGACAAGGAGCACATGGCTGAGCTCTTTAATCACCACTTCATTAAGTCAGGATTCCTCCTTTCTTCTTTAAGTTTGCTACCCCTATCATCTCCAAGCCTATCTCTGACCTTTTTGGGGAACAAGTTAACTGCCTTGTTCAGGGGCAAAACTGCAGATTTTTACCTTGTCAGCTTAGGGATTCAATCCAGCAACCTTTCAGTTACTGGCCCAACGCTCTAACCACTAGGCTACATTCCGCCCCAAATTTAAAGGGGGAGATCAAGCTGATCCCAACTGTTATAGGCCAATTCCTATTTTGCCCTGTTTATCAACTGTCTATAGTATTCTCTCTGGTATGCAATCTGGTTTCCGCTCAAGTTATGGATGTGTCACTGCAACCTTAAAGGTCCTAAATGATGTCACCATTTCCCTTGATTCTAAGATGATTCCCATCATCAGTCGGGCTAGACTGAGTGTGCAGCCAGGAAGAGTGGTGCCAGCTCTGCGCGCCAGATCTCCAGTGCGCCTCCTGGGACCTGGATATCCTGCACCGGTTCTGCGTGCAGTGTCTCCGGTACGTGTTCACAGCCCAGTGCGAGAGATCCCAGCGCCACTCATCGGTCAGGCCAAGGTCAGTGTGCTACCTGGAAGAGTGGTGGCAGCTCTGCGCACCAGGTCTCCAGTGCGCCTTTTGGGACCAAGTTATCCTGCGGTCCTATGGGCAGAATCTCCGGTGCGAATCCACAGCCCAGTCCGAGAGATTCCAGCTCCACTCATCGGTCAGGTCAAGGTCAGTGTGCTCTGGAAGAGTGGTGCCTGCTCTCCGCATCAGGTCCCCTGTCCGTGTTGTGGATTCAACATGTCCAGTCCCTGTTCCACGTTCCAAGATCCCAGTACGTGTTGTGGATTCAACACGCCCTGTACCTGTTCCATGTTCCACGATCCAAGTTCGTGTTGTGGATTCAACACGTCCAGTCCCTGTTCCACGTTCCAAGATCCCAGTTCGTGTTGTGGAGTCAACACGTCCAGTCCCTGTTCCACGTTCCAAGATCCCAGTACGTGTTGTGGATTCAACACGCCCTGTACCTGTTCCATGTTCCACGATCCAAGTTCGTGTTGTGGATTCAACACGTCCAGTCCCTGTTCCACGTTCCAAGATCCCAGTACATGTTGTGGATTCAACACGCCCTGTACTTGTTCCATGTTCCACGATCCATGTCCGTGTTGTGGATTCAACACGTCCTGTCCCTGCTCCACGCATCAGGCCCCCAGTGCGTCTTCAGAGCCCGGCATGTCCTGTCCCTGCTCCACGCCTCAGGCCCCCTGTGCGCCCTCAGAGTCCAGCACGTCCTGTTCCGGCTCCGCGCACCAGGCTCCCCGTGCGCTTAGAGAGTCCAGCACGTCCTGTTCCGGCTCCGCGCACCAGGCCCTCCGTGCGCTTAGAGAGTCCAGCACGTCCTGTTCCGGCTCCGCGCACCAGGCCCCCTGTGTGCTTAGAGAGTCCAGCACGTCCTGTTCCGGCTCCGCGCACCAGGCTTCCCGTGCGCCTAGAGAGTCCAGTTCGGCCTGTTCCCGCTCCCCGCACCAGAGTGAGCATCACAAGTCCAGTACGACCAGATCCTGCTCCACGCACCAGAGTTCCAGTGAGCATCACGAGTCCAGTACTGCCAGTTCCTGCTCCACGCACCAGAGTTCCAGTGAGCATCACGAGTCCAGTACGACCGGTTCCTGCTCCACGCACCAGAGTTCCCGTGAGCATCATGAGTCCAGTACGGACAGTTCCTGCTCCACGCACCAGAGTTCCAGTGAGCATCACGAGTCCAGTACGACCAGTTCCTGCTCCACGCACCAGAGTTCCAGTGAGCATCACGAGTCCAGTACGACCAGTTCCAGCTCCACGCACCAGAATTCCCGTGAGCATCGTGGGTCCGCACGGCCAGGTCCTGCTCCCGCACCAGAGCGCCAGTGAGGGTCCCCAGCCCGGTCCGCCAGTGAGGGTCCCCAGCCCGGGGCCGCCAGAGAGGGTCCTCAGTCCAGCAAATGGTCCAGGGCCTCCGGTGCGTGACTTCAGACCAGCACGGCCAGCACCGGAGCCGCCACCTGGGACAAAAGAAAACCCACCCGAAGACCCCCCCATGGACTTTTGGGTGGCGCGGTCGGAGTCCGCGCCTTTGGGTATTGTAACGCCCAGGCCTGAGATGACAGGCTGGAGCGTTTTGGTTTCGTTTTGGTGTAGGGTTTGTCAGTTCTAGGTGTCATAGATCTATGTTGGGGTATGGTTCCCAATTAGAGGCAGCTGTGTGTCGTTGTCTCTAATTGGGAACCATATATATGTTTGTAGTTTTCACTCTAGGTTCGTGGGTTATTGTTTGAGCTTAGCTTGTCTTTGTGTTAGTTACGTTCACTTTCACGATCTTCGTTACTTTCTGTTTGTTTTCCCGGTGCGTTCATATTAAATATGTATACTGGAAGCATCGCTGCGTCTTGGTCTGTCCATTATGAAGATCGTGACAGCAATGTTGTGCTGCTATTTTTATTGACTTGCCCAAAGCTTTTGATACTGTAGACCATTCCATTCTTGTGGGTCGGCAAAGGAGTATTGGTGTCTCTGAGGGGTCTTTGGCCTGGTTTGCTAACAACCTCTCTCAAAGTCTGCATGGTATAAAGTCAGAACATCTGCTGTCTCAGCCACTGGCTGTCACCAAGGGAATACCCAAAGGCTCGATCCTAGGCCCCATGCTCTTCTCAATTTACATCAACAACATTGCTCAGGCTGTAGGACGCTCTCTCATCCATTTATATGCAGATGATACAGTCTTATACTCAACTGGCCCCTCCCCGGATTTTGTGTTAAACACTCTACAACAAAGCTTTCTTAGTGTCCAACAAGCTTTCTTTTCCCTTAACCTTGTTCTGAACACCTCCAAAACAAAGGTCATTGGGTTTGGTAAGAAGAATGCCCCTCTGATGTGATTACTATCTCTGAGTACTTGGGAGTATGGCTAGACAGTACATATCAAAGCTGCAGGCTAAGGTTAAATATAGACTTGGTTTCCTCTATCGTAATCGCTCCTCTTTCACCCCAGCTGCCAAACTAACCGTGATTCAGATGACCATCCTAACCATGCTAGATTACAGACACGTAATTTATATATCGGCAGGTAAGGGTGCTCTTGAGCGGCTAGATGTTCTTTAACATTCGGCCATCAGATTTGCCACCAATGCTACTTGTAGGACACATCACTGCACTCTATTCCCCTCTGTAAACTGGTCATCTCTGTATACCCGTCGCAAGACCCACTGGTTGATGCTTATTTATAAAACTCTCTTAGAGTTTTACTTCCCCCTATCTGAGATATCTACTGCAGCCCTCATCCTCCACATACAACACCCGTTCTGCCAGTCACATTCTGTTCAAGGTCCCCATGGCACATACATCCCTGGGTCGCTCCTTTTCTCAGTTTGCTGCAGCTAGCGACTGGAACGAGCACACTGGACAGTTTTATCTCCATCTCTTCATTCAAAGGCTCAATCATGGACACTCTTACTGACAGTTGTGGCTGCTTCGCTTGATGTATTGTTGTCTCTACATTCTTGCCCTTTGTGCTGTTGTCTTTGCACAATAATGTTTGTACCATGTTGTGTTGCTACCATGTTTTTGTTGTGTTGCTACCATGCTGTGTTGTCATGTGTTGCTGCCATGCTATGTTGCTGTCTTTGGTCTCTTTATGTAGTGTTGTGGTGTCTCTCTTGTCGTGATGTGTGTTTTGTCCTATATTTTTTATCCCAGCCCCCGTCCACGCAGGAGGCCTTTTGCCTTTTGGTAGGCCGTCATTGTAAATAAGAATTTGTTCTTAAGTGATTTGCCTAGTTAAATAAAGGTTAAATCAAATTAAAATAAAAGACAACAGAGATCACACAGTATAATGTGTCTGTATTTTCAATAATATTTGTACAATCGTAGCTATTTTAATGAATACTACCACTTAAATTCGTGCCTTGTTGTATGCTATAACACGTCTGTAAAGTTGTGAAATCGTGTGCATGTGATGCAGGCTACAGTAGTACAGTATAGTAACGTTAGCATGCTACTGGACAGTAGTTTATTTTCGGTTGCAGTCTATAGCATAGTTTTATTCAACATGTATGTAGCAGTATCAGTCATGTATTAGCTCATGCATGTATTATGTGAAAATAGTGATATTTGCCTTGCATTTCAATCTACACATGCATATGGGTTTGCAATGTATTGCAATGTTAGGTAGGCTATTCAATGCCCTTGACATTCGGCAAGCATGAATACTTTACAATAATTGAAGATATGCATTGTGTTAATCTTACTATTTCCCATGTAGATCTGACATGCATTGAATGCTACCCAACTTTACATGCATGCTTTCCATAAATGCAGTGTGTACTTTGCACAGATGAAACCCCTTTCCATGATGACACTCCCTTCCTGTATCTGTCTAATTCCGATTGGGAAGTTAACATTTCACACTTTCTGGCCCAAAATCAAATCAAAATACAATTTCCAAGCCTGGAGTCACATATGGGGGAAAAGAGATGGAAGACCGTGTATCCATGAATTAGATTGTTCTAGTGCAGACAACTGTCTATGCTCTGCAACAGTGTCAAAACTATTTTAACAACAGTGGTTTCAGTATTGACATTTGAGGCTTTCATATCCTTCCTCGGACACCTTCACACCATTGTTCTACTTCCTGTTTACTGACAAATTGTAATGTATGCATGGGTGCGTCAAACATGGGAAATACTTCAAAGACTGGGCAATATATTGACATTGTAAAAGATATGTGTTAAATATAATATTACATATTTATTATTTTATTATTATATTTAATATGACTCCTAATGGAGTCAGTGACCTTGAAGTTGATGGTCAAGTGACTTCAGGTTGACTAAAATTATTTTATTTATTTATTATGTATTTATTTTTACATTTTGCTGCCCTGTTCACCAAGCCTAATAACAGTTAGAAACCCAACATCCTCAGTGAAATCATGCAGAGGAGCCTACTAGAGGGCGTTGAAATATCACTCTGTACATACAGAAGGACTGCTGTAGCCCAGTGGTTCCCAGCCAGAGGTACTAGGACCCATGGGAGTATTTGGCCTATCCACAGGGTGTCCTTGAGAAGACTCATGTGATCATAGGCCTACTGGTGAGACCATCACGGCTCTCTTCGGTTATGGTCACAGCCGGGAATATTCCCCCTCAAGTCGATACCACGAAGGCCCTCAAGGAACTACACTGGACTTTGTGCAAACTGGAAAACACATATCCTAAGGCCGCATTTATTGTAGCTGGGGACATAAAAAAAGCAAGTTTGAGGAAAAGGCTACCGAAAGTCTATCAACACATTGACTGTAGTACTTGTGCTGGAAAACGCTCAACCACTGCTACTCCCCCTTCCGGGATGCCTACAAGGCCTGAGTGGCAGGCCTTTTACTTTGGGCATGCCAGACTCTCCAAAACCGACACCTCCCTAAGAAGTTAAATGTGCAACCAGAGGGAAAAAAAACTCTGGACCACCTTTACTCCACACACAGAGATGCATACAAAGCTCTCCCTCGCAAATCTGACCATAATTATATCCTCCTGATTCCTGCTTACAAGTAAAAATTAAAGCAGGAAGCACCAGTGACTAGATCAATAAAAAAGTGGTCAGATGAAGCAGATGCTAAGCTTCAGGACTGTTTTGCTAGCACAGACTGGAATATGTTCCGGGATTCCTCCGATGGCATTGAGGAGTAAACCACATCAGTCATTGGCTTCATCAATAAGTGCATCGATGACATTGTCCCCATAGTGACCGTACGTATCCCAATCAGAATCCATGGATTAGAGGCAAAATCCGCACTGAGCTAAATGCTAGAGCTGCCGCTTTCAAGGAGTCGGAACCATCAAACAGGCAAAGCGTCAATACAGGACTAAGATCGAATCGTACTACACCGGCTCTGACACTCGTCGGATGTGGCAGGGCTTGCAAACGATTACAGACTACAAAGGGAAGTACAGCCGAGAGCTGCCCAGTGACACGGCCTACCAGACGAGCTAAACTACTTCTATGTTCGCTTCGAGGCAAACAACACTGAAGCATGCATGAGAGCACCAGCTGTTCTGGAAGACTGTGATCATGCTCTCCGCAGCCGATGTGTATAAGACCTTTAAACAGGTCAACATTCACAAGGCCGCAGGGCCAGACAGATTACCAGGACATGTACTGCCAGCATGCGCTGACCAACTGGTTAGTGTCTTCACTGACATTTTCAACCTCTCCCTGTCCGAGTCTGTAATACCAGCATGTTTTAAGCAGACCACCATAGTGCCTGTGCCCAAGAACACTAAGGTAATCTGCCTAAATGACTTCCGTCCCGTAGCATGAAGTGCTTTGAAAGGCGGGTCATGGCTCACATCAACATCGTTATCCCAGAAACCCTAGACCACCTCAACAGATCCACAGATGATGCAATCTCTATTGCACTCCACACTGCCCTTTCCCACCTGGACAAAAGGAACACCTATGTGAGAATGCTGTTCATTGACTACAGCTCAGCGTTCAAAACCATAGTGCCCTCAAAGCTCATCAATAAGCTAAGGACCCTGGGACTAAACACCTCCCTCTGCAACTGAATCCTGGACTTCCTGACGGGCCTTCCCCAGGTGGTAAGGGTAGGTAACAACACATCTGCCACGCTGATCCTCAACACAGGGGACCCTCAGGGGTGCGTGCTCAGTCCCCTCCTGTACTCCCTGTTCACTCATGACTGCATGGCCAGGCACGACTCCAACACCATCATTAAGTTTGCAGATGATCACCGACAACGATGAGACAGCATATAGGGAGGAGGTCAGAAACCTGGCTGTGTGGTGCCAGGACAACAACCTCTCCCTCAATGTGATCAAGACAAAGGAGATGATTGTGGACTAACATGGTCCAAGCACACCAAGACAGTCGTGAAGAGGGCCCAACAAAACCTAGTACATCACCGGGGCCAAGCTTCCTGCCATTCAGGAGCTCTATACTAGGTGGCGTCAGAGGATGGCCCTAAAAATTGTCAAAGACTCCAGCCACCATAGTTATAGACTGTTCTCTCTGCTACCGCACGGCAAGCGGTACCGGAGTGCCAAGTCTAGGTCCAAGAGGCTTCTAAATAGCTTTTATCCCCAAGAAATAAGACTCCTTAACACCTAATCAAATGAATACCCAGACTATTTGCATTGCCCCCTTCTCTTTTACACCGCTGCTACTCTCTGTTGTTATCATCTGTGCATAGTCACTTTAATAACTCTACCTACATGTACATATTACCTCAACAAACCGCACATTAACTCTGTACCGGTACCCCCCTGTATATAGTCTCGCTATGGTTGTTTTACTGCTGCTCTTTAATTACTTGTTACTTTTATCTCTTATCTGTATTTTTGTTAACTGCATTGTTGGTTAGGGGCTCGTAAGTAAGCATTTCACTGTAACGTTCTACCTGTTGTATTCGGTGCATGTGATGAATAACATTTGATTGAATAATGTTTACATACTGCTTTACTCATTTCATATGTATCTACTGTATTCTATTCTACTGTATTTTAGTCAATGCCACATCCGACATTGCTCGTCCTAATATTTATATATTTCCTAATTCCATTATTTTACTTTTAGATTTGTGTGTATTGTTGTGAATTGTTAGATATTAAAGCACTCTTGGAGCTAGGAACATAAGCATTTCGCTACACCCGCAATAACCAATACATTTTGATTTGATTTGATAGTCGTACTGCTCGAGGGGGTACCTCAGGGGTACCATGGGCAGATAAAAATTCAGTTAGTGGTACAGTATCCGAAAAAGGTTGGAAACCACTGCGGCTCAAGTCTGAGATCACTGTCTGTCTATGCAACGAAAGATCCAAGTGAATGACACTTTCAGCACAAATGTGATGTTAGCCAATAACCTTAAACATTCCCTTTTAATGTATGTCCTCAACAGTGTAGAGTCTAAACTTAAGACTATATATTTACCCATTTTGTCCTTTCTAGCATGGCCATCAAGTGACTACCACCCAAGAGGGCTACAGTTTTGCAAGTTTTCCTCAGCTATATATTATTTTATTGAATATCCGAAATATACTATATACTTGCAGTTAAGCCGCTCAACAACTACATCATACCAGTCATCCAACAGACTCCCATTCAGAGTGACACACAGAAGCATCCAGGGTCAATGCCCTGCTCAAGGGCACATTAATAGATCTCCCACCAGGCCAAAAAACGTGAACCCGAACCCTCCAAGATTCCCCCACAGTTCCCCAATAGCTGTCCCTCAACCATTCGAAACCCCTGCCACAGTTCCCCTCCCAAAGAAGAAAAATAAAAAATACAATTAATTCCATTCCCCACCCCCAAGAACCCCCCAATTCACCAACAACCAGGAGAATGAACTAAAGATAAAAAAGAAAGACAGAAGAAAACAGCAAACAACAATGCAAAAAAATATATAAATAATAATAATCATAACAGTAATGCCAACTGTATATGTTTGTGTGCATGTCTGGCACGATTACATGTGTGTGTGGGTTCTTGTATGTGTCTATTTGAATGAGAGTGTGTGTATATGCATGTGTACAAACACCTGCATGGCATCAGCCTCAGGCAAACCAGGCTTTAGTTGTAAAAACACTGCCCCCCTGTGTCATTCAAACATACTTTTCATTACGTTTTATTTTACTATTCTTTTTCAACTTTTATCTTTGACCATCATTCTATCTCCCACACAGCAACTCCACTCCCACATGTCTCCAATTCCACATCCCAACCCTCAGCCCATCCCATCTATCTCTGCTGGCCACCCACTTCGGGTTTCTACGCAACACATATCTTTCAACTACGCTGTGATGTTAAATGTACAATTTCAATCTATCTAATCGAATATAATCCTCAGATTGCGAGTTGAAGATAAAAACTTTTATTAAGAGTATTGGTATATTAGTAATAGACTGACCTGGTCTCTCCAGATCTCCTAACAGTACTATTTCTAGGGTCAATTTTAGATCAATGCTATGCATTTTCAGCCTCCTGAACCGGAGACCAGAAACAGGCTACCTGAGGGCAATACCAAAATAAATGGTCTATTGATTCTGCATCCTCACAACAAAATATGCAGAGCTTCAATGATTTTATGCCCCAAATATTCAACATTTTGTTGGTGGCAAGAATTCTATATAATTATTTTAGCTGAAAAGCACGAAGTCTTGTGTTGTTTTATATATCAACTCATAAACCCTGTACCATGAAATCGGTACATCAAAAATCTCTTTCCAACTATTTTGCAATCTGTATGGCACAGTTTCAACATCCTGGTCCTCAAATGAAACCGGTATACTTTCCTATTTATGCTATTTGTATTCCTCCGCCAGTTTTGATCCTTTATATTGGGCAGACAGACCAGTTCCCTACCTCCTCCCGCTGCCACCTGCCTCCTCCATGTTTGGGGCAATGCTGTAATCTATTGGTTGTACTCTTGGATTGAGCAGACCTTCCCGTACTGATAACTCCATGAAGGACACAACTCTACCATTTCAATTTACAATATAATTTAAGAACAAAATACCTTTTTCAAACATCTTTCCCGTAAATACAGGTATTTGATCAACCAGCACATTTGAGTTCAGCCATAATATTTGTTCTATCTTTTCAGGGGGATGAAATTTAAATTGTAGCCAGCTCTGGAATGTTCATTTAGAAAAAAAGTATCATTTTAAATTAATCGAAAATGAGACATGGCAATCTGCACAAAGGCAAAAAGGCAATTTTTAAACAATGGATGAGCTTTTCTTAGTAATCTACTTGAGAACCATTTAGGGTTCAAGTAAAACTTTTGAATAAGTGAAGGTTTATTGTTTTTATATTTAATAATCTCAACCCACCCAATTCATATTCATTATATAGATAGGCACATTTTATTTGTCTGGTTTAGCGTCCCAGATAAATATTTTTTGCTCATATGATTTAAAAAATGTATCATCAGGAGTAGGCAGCACCATAAGTAAGTGAGTAAACTGAGATATGAGTTAATCAGGGCAATTTTTCCATAAATAGACAGGTATTTACCTCTCCATGGTTGCAGGATCTCGTCTATTTTTTCTATTGAAATTCATTGTGGAGAGCTTATTTATATCTTTTGTGATATGAATTCTGAGCATGTCTACTTCACCATCAGCCCATTTTATAGGTAAACTGCAGGGTAAGGTAAAAGTTGTATTTTCTAAAGATCCAATACGTAATATTGTACACTTAGGTTTTAGTCCAGAGTCCAGAAAAGTTATCTAGATCTTCAATGAGACATTGCAGGGATCTAGCTTGGGGACGTAATATAAAACTTGAGTCATCGGCATACATGGACACCTTTGTTTTAAGCCTTGGTTTCCTAATCCTCTAATGTTGTTATTGGATCTGATTTTAATAGCTAGCATTTTGATGGCCATAACGATAGATTTGGTGACAGCAGACACCCTTGTTTAACTCCTCTTGACAATTAAAAACTCTCTAGTAGCCATTATTTACTATTTTACACCTGGGGTTGCTATACATTATTTTTACCCATTTTATAAGAGAATTACCGAAATTGAAAAAATCAAATGCCTTTTCAAAATACGCTATAAATACAAGGCCTGGCGTCTTAGATGTTTCATGATTATCTATTATCTATTTCTAGTAGTTGTCATATATTATCTCCAATGTATCTGTTATAGAAATTTCGTTCTCAATGTTCATAAACTGAACCTCAATTAAGAAAACTCTGTCTGTTACCCAGTATTTGTTAGATACTGGTTGAAATGAGACAAACAGAGGCCCAATCTATAATGATCAAATGTAGATTATTTATTCACGGGAGAGCTCTGAGCTCTAAAAGGTGTACACAGTCTTTTATATGGTACAATGTTGAAATACAAAGATGCAAAATTCCCACCTCTCCCCCCACCCTCTCCAAGAACATAGTCTCTTCCCACAGCCTTATCACAATCTTTGCAGATAAGTCAAACTTGGGAGGTGTTGGGAGGTTCTTCTCAAGGACGGGCCTCTCGCATGTGTCTGGTAGAATCAAATAACTCTTTGAGACACCCCCTAAATGAAGTCATACTTCTGCACACCAAGTTGATATCTAGACACATACACACATATTAATTGGACTGCCATTTGTCTTGCAACCCCATCTCCATTGCATACACTTTCAGAATAGAATGTTCTTAGTATTAAATACAAACATTTAGTCATCAAAACATAAAATCTATAACAGTATCGTCCATGTAAAAAACCTGATCAGGATGAACAATACCTGATCGGCTATGAAAAGTTTTTTAAATAGATTGGGTCTTTATATCTGCCTAAAATAATTAGCTTCCTCTTTTAAAATATCATTCGGAGAACCATAGATGACTCCGTCTTCAGTAATGAGTTTCTGCAAATATTATTTTTGTTAGCGTTCCTGTATTGGAGATTCAGGAAGAATTTTGTGCATTTTTCTCCATATTCCATCCAGTTTGCTTTATTTTTGTAATAGATTACATTAGATCGTTCTTGAATAAGTTCCTCAAGTTCTTTTTGTTTTTCCTCTCATTTATTTTGTATCTCTGTAGTATCGTTTTTATTGCTATCTACCTCTACTATTGGTTCATGGATTTCCCTTGTTAGTCTTGTCTCTTTAGACAGAAACTGCTTTTTTATTATTGATGAATATTTAATTGAATGACCTCTGAAGGTACATTTTAAAGGAATCCCTAACAATAAGGGGATTTGCTGAACCTATATTATACTGGGAAAATTCAGTTTTAAATGATTAAGTAGTCCTCCAGTAAACTTTGATTACATTTCCAATATCCCCGTCCACGTGGAAAATCTATTAGAGTTATGTGAATGCCAATTAGATGATGATCCGATTGCATTGTCTCCTATTAAAACTTTTTTAACCTTTGATGCAAGAGAGAAAGAGACAAGAAAGTAGTCAAGACGACTAGCTTGATTAAGTCTCCTCCATGTATATCTCACTAGGTCAGGTTTTTTTTGTCTCCAAATATCCACTATTTCTAATGTGTCCATAATACTTGTGATTTCCTTAAGGGCACGGTGATGATAGTTTGTAGAGTGATTACTTTTACGGTCCATTGAGGTACTTAACACTGTGTTATAGTCTCCTACCATAAGGATTTGATCATTTGTTGCCTGTAGGTTCAATAAATTGGTATAAATGTTTTTGAAGAAGTATGGATCATCCTGATTTGGGCCATATAGATTAATGAGCTAAATCTCTTTTTCGTCCACTTTCATATTCAAACGGATCCACCTTCCTTGCGAATCATTCCTGACTATTTGCACATTCAGATCGACATTTTTGTTAACTAATATGTTGTTAACTAATATGTTGTTAACTAATTTGTTAACTAATATCATCACACCTTTTGAGTTCCTTTGTCCATTAAAATTAATTCACCACCCCATTCCTTTTTCCAACTTCATCTAAGGATGTAGAGTGAGTTTCCTGTAAACAGTATATGTTATATTCCTTTTCTTTTAGCCAGGTAAAGACTGATCTTCTTTTTTTTATAATCTGCTAAGCCATTACAATTATAACTGGCTATACTTATTTCACCCCTTACCATAACTAACTATTCTAAGTCTAAATTGACCATAATTAGTGCTTGTAAAGTTACTGAGGTATTATGACGGTCAAAACTAGAGATTTCAAATGTCTGATATTTAGAATTTAAGAAATAGGTTCTAGCAATATTTGTTTTATTCCCTTGCCTGTTTGCCTGTGAGCCATGCCACAGATGTTAAAAAATTGAGACAAGATATTATGTGTGTAGTAAATTTGAGTAGGTCGATGTGTATGATATTGGATGGGATTTAGTGAGAGTGTGTATGATGTCTGTATCAGAGTAAGACTATAAAGTGTGATGTCCAAATAAATAATAACTCCGGCAATTTGCATGGTTGAGTGTCTGTGTGAGTAACATACAGTGCGTATAGCCTTAATATTCATGATGATAATTGTAATCCATATTGTATCACTGTCATAGTTGCATCATAATTACCTTTAACATAATTGAAAAACACATCCCAGCATTTCCATAGCAATTGACGTTTCACATGATCACGAAAGAGACCTTGCACTACTCTAGAGACGGCTTCACTACAGTACAAATGTATTCTGTACAATATGTTATTATTCCCCAATGCCCCTATTCTGATATTTTCCCTTTGCTTGTTGTAAACATATGTAAACTTGTAGACCAATACATAAAAAAGATAGACAAACAATAAACACATTCAATTATAAAACAGTTTGACAATTGAGAGAAGAGAAAAGAGAGAAAGAGAGTGAGAGAAAGAGAGTGAGAGAAAAGAGCGAGATCAGGTGTGTGTTGAAGTTGAAGTCGGAAGTTTACATACACTTAGGTTGGAGTCACTAAAACTCTTTTTTCAACCACTCCACAAATGTCTTGTTATTTCACTTATAATTCACTGCATCACAATTCCGGTGGGTCAGAAGTTTACATACACTAAGTTGACTGTGCCTTTAAACAGCTTGGAAAATTCCATGATGTCATGGCTTTAGAAGCTTCTGATAGGCTAATTGACATCATTTGGGTGTACATGTGGATGTATTTCAAAGCCTACCTTCAAACTCAGTGCCTCTTTGCCAAGACCTCAGAAAAAAATGGTAGACCTCCACAAGTCTGGTTCATCCTTAGGAGCAATTTCCAAAAGCCTGAAAGTACCATGTTCATCTGTACAAACAATAGTGCGCAAGTATAAACACCATGGGACCACGCAGCCGTCATCAGGAAGAAGACACGTTCTGTCTCCTAGAGATGAACGTACTTTGGTGCGAAAAGTGCAAATCAATCCCAGAACAACAGCAAAGGACCTTGTGAAGATGCTGGAGGAAACCGGTACAAAGGTGCACAGTAAAACGAGTCCTATATCGACATAACCTGAAAGGCCGCTCAGCAAGGAAGAAGCCACTGCTCCAAAACCGCCATAAAAAAGCCAGACTACGGTTTGCAACTGCACATGGGGACAAAGATCATACTTTTGGGGGAAATGTCCTCTGGTCTGATGAAGCAAAAATATAACTGTTTGGCCATAATGACCATCGTTATGTTTGGAGGAAAAAGGGGGAGGCTTGCAAGCTGAAGAACACCATCCCAACAGTGAAGCACAGGGGTGGCAGCATCATGTTGTGGGGGTGCTTTGCTGCAGGAGGGACTGGTGCACTTCACATAATAGATGGCATCATGAGGAAGGAAAGTTATGTGGATATATTGAAGCAACATCTCAAGATAAAGCTTGGTTACAAATTGGTCTTCCAAATAGACAATGACCCCAAGCATACTTCCAAAGTTGTGGCAATGTTTTCTTCCCTATCATGCCTACAGATCTTGACCCAGGGCACGGTTAGTTGCCAAACATTGTTGAAGACTTTAGATAGAAATGTCATGAGCTGACGTGATTCCTTCTTCTAGACGTCTGAGAGACATGCCTTTTCCCACACCATATATTTCTATAAATAGAGATTAATATATTGATAAATGTCACTTTGTCCAAGAGAAATTTACATGGTTATCAAAAGGTCATGCCAGGGTAAGCCTACCTGAAACACAGCCTATTTTTAAAAGTGTTTCTAAAATCCCCAATGGGAAAAATTAATGGTGGAAAAACAATTGGAACCATTTCACTGTTTGACGCTAGGTTTTATGGGTATTATGACACCTCCACTGTTGGGGCTCTGTTCAAGCATCCTAGTCATAGATAGGAAGCTAACTTGTGGCAGAATGATTCCGAGCAAGCTCACTGCAACCAAATTCCAGCAAACAGTGCAAAGATAACACATTTAGTTTATCAAAATAAATGAATACTTTTCTGAACTCTTGAACTTACATGTTTGTAAATCGGTAAATTGGCTTCCATATTATTGTTCTGAATCAATGACGAGAAATAACTCTTTAGGACTGAAATGTTGCGCAAAAAAATCTGGTCGTCACTAGTTACCACAAACACAAAGTCATAAATCCTGCCTATTTCTTCTTCTTTAAGGTTTTATAGAGGACTACACCTATTGTAGTGTATTGCCGCCACCTACTGTACGGGGTAGGTAACCCTCTGGGTTATCTATGGTGCTTTGGTCAGGACGTGACCAGGTTTTTTTTTTTTGTTCTATGTGGTGTGTTTCTATGTTGAGTTTTGTGTTGGTTCCCAATTAGAGGCAGCTGTTAGTCGTTGCCTCTAATTTTTGTACGTTCCATTTTTTGAATTAAAATTATGTGGAACTACCAACACGCTGCATCTTGGTCCAATCCTTCAGAAGATTGTGACAGCCCCTCAATTTCTACAATTTATCTTCTTCAAATTTGATTTTAACCTTAACCCTAACATTACCCTAACCACACTGCTAACCTTATGCCTAACCCTAACTTTGCATTAAGAACAAAGAGCAATTGTTTGTTTTCATGAATGTTTACAATAATGCAATTTTGTGGCTGTGCTATCTAATGGAAACCGAAAAATCCCAACCACTTCCAGATAAACGAAAGAGCTCCTAAGCAGTTCTAACAATGGACAAAATGCAGTGCCATCTATTGACAAGGAGCATAAACTACACTACATACCGTAAGAGCTCATTCATTTAGGTTTTGTTTTCTCAAAATTGCAACAATATTTTTTTAGAAATGTTTTTAAATGTAACCTTTATTTAACTAGGCAAGTCAGTTAATAACAAATTCTTATTTACAATGACGGCCAAACCCGGACGACGCTGTGCCAATTGTGCGCCGCCCTATGGGACTCCCATTCACGGCCGGACTTATTTTGCAGTCATTCCTTGCCCTATGGTTAGCATTCTACTGAATGGCATGTCATTGTGACTACTCTTGTGATAATCTGTATGACCGAACAACAAGATATAAGAAGTATTGGGAACTTCTATAACACAACACTTTCCTCGACACTTCTACAGACACAAAGTTGACAACATAGGAAGATCATTCTTTAGCATGTTCACACACACACACACACACAGGTACAGGTGTCACTTTTCTATTTCAGTTTCTAATCCCATTCACTAAAATAATTTGTGAAGCGTGTGGCCAACACCACAAACACAGATATTTAACAATCAAACATGCCCTCCCTCTCCTCCGTGTTCAGTCTGGTTAGCTCAAATGTGTTATATAAATTTTGTTCTCAATGTTCATAAACTGAACTTCAATTAAACAAACTCTGTCTGTTACCCAGTATTTGTAAGATACTGGTTGAAATGAGACAAACAGAGGCCCAATCTATAATGGTCAAATGTAAATTGTTTATTCACGGGGAGAGCTCTGAGCTCTAAAAGGTGTACACAGTCTCTTATATGGTACAATGTTGAAATACAAAAAATACAAAGGCCCACCATATGCCCCACCCTTTCTGGGAAATTGTGTTTTTCCCACAGTACACATTCAGCGGCATATCACAATCTTACAACCTAAGTCAACCTTGGGCGGCTCTTTAACAATCCCTCCTGTCTCAAGGACAGGGGCCTCTCGCATGTGTCTGGTAGAATCAAATAATTATTTGTTCTCCCAGATACTCCCTAAATGAAGTCGTACCAGCCTGTTCCACTCTACACACAAAGTTAATATCTAGATACACACACATCAATTGGACTACCATTTGTCTTATAACCCTATCTCTATTGCATACATTTTCAGAATGGAATATTCTTAGATGTACAAACATTTAGTCATTAACCATAAAATCTATAACAAAATGTAACTATGCAAATAAGACTCAGTGTATTATCTGTGGAATTGCATTTTAATGAGGGAAATAAGTATTTGACCCCCTCTCAATCAGAAAGATTTCTGGCTCAGGTGTCTTTTATACAGGTAACGAGCTGAGATTAGGAGCACACTCTTAAAGGGAGTGCTCCTAATCTCAGCGTGTTACCTGTATAAAAGACACCTGTCCACAGAAGCAATCAATCAATCAGATTCCAAACTCTCCACCATGGCCAAGACCAAAGAGCTCTCCAAGGATGTCAGGGACAAGATTGTAGACCTACACAAGGCTGAAATGGGCTACAAGACCATCGCCAAGCAGCTTGGTGAGAAGGTGACAACAGTTGGTGTGATTATTTGCAAATGGAAGAAACACAAAAGAACTGTCAATCTCCCTCGGCCTGGGGCTCCATGCAAGATCTCACCTCGTGGAGTTGCAATGATCATGAGAACGGTGAGAAATCAGCCCAGAACTACACGGGAGGATCTTGTCAATGATCTCAAGGCAGCTGGGACCATAGTCACCAAGAAAACTATTGGTAACACACTACGCCGTGAAGGACTGAAATCCTGCAGCGCCCGCAAGGTCCCCCTGCTCAAGAAAGCACATATACATGCCCGTCTGAAGTTTGCCAATGAACATCTGAATGATTCAGAGGACAACTGGGTGAAAGTGTTGTGGTCAGATGAGACCAAAATGGAGCTCTTTGGCATCAACTCAACTCGCCGTGTTTGGAGGAGAAGGAATGCTGCCTATGACCCCAAGAACAACATCCCCACCGTCAAACATGGAGGTGGAAACATTATGCTTTGGGGGTGTTTTTCTGCTAAGGGGACAGGACAACTTCACCGCATCAAAGGGACGATGGACGGGGCCATGTACCGTCAAATCTTGGATGAGAACCTCCTTCCCTCAGCCAGGGCATTGAAAATGGGTCGTGGATGGGTATTCCAGCATGACAATGACCCAAAACACACAGCCAAGGCAACAAAGGAGTGGCTCAAGAAGAAGCACATTAAGGTCCTGGAGTGGCCTAGCCAGTCTCCAGACCTTAATCCCATAGAAAATCTGTGGATGGAGCTGAAGGTTCGAGTTGCCAAATGTCAGCCTTGAAACCTTAATGACTTGGAGAAGATCTGCAAAGAGGAGTGGGACAAAATCCCTCCTGAGATGTGTGCAAACCTGGTGGCCAACTACAATAAACGTAAATGTATAACGTTTTTCTGGATTTTTTTGTTGTTGTTATTCTGTCTCTCACTGTTCAAATAAACCTACCATTAAAATGATAGACTGATCATTTCTTTGTCACTGGGCAAACATACAAAATCAGCAGGGGATGAAATACTTTTTTCCCCTCACTGTATTGCCATACTGACATTGTTCTCTCTCTTACATCCTGGATCAGTGAGATAGCTCTCAGAGATGGTGGTCTGTTATTTGTGTATAACGATTTATTTGGAGTAGACTACGGCCATACAGTAGTAGCCTGTTCGAGTTGTATAATAAACCATTTGATTCAAGAACGCAATCCACTGTCATTGGCCATTCTTTTATTCGTGATCTATCGAGGTCATTAGTGTCAGAAGTAAAAAACTAAACTTGAGCTAGCTAGCTGACCTACGTTACGGTGGCTAGCTACATGGATTAGCCGAGCAGAGAAAAAGGACTGGAAATGCTTTGTTGTAGTCCGAGAGTGAAGCAGGAGGCAGGGGATGAATACAGTGATGGGAGGTGTGCTTGGATGTCGGAGGATCTGACTGAGGAGTTTGTGAGGGCATCGGGGAGCAAAGACGAATGGCGGCTTCTTCTGGACGGGCTGAACGTGTGACTTCACGGTGCATGACGGGAAGGCTCGGGCTCAGGATGTAAACAAACATAGTTTATGTTTGGTTCCCAAGCGGATTTGGAAGCATTTCATGCCTTGTTCGAATTGTTAGCTAATTCAGCGGAGTGGTCGGATGATTAATAATTTAATTTAATTAGGAAACATGGCAACATTTTCAAATGTTTCTTAAATCAGAGAATGGATTTTAGAGCACTTAAGTCAAAACGTTTCAGGGGATTGCTCTCTCTCTCTCTCTCTCTCTCTCTCTCTCTCTCTCTCTCTCTCTCTCTCTCTCTCTCTCTCTCTCTCTCTCTCTCTCTCCCTCTGTGGTGTGGCTCTCCCATTGATTTCCATGCTGCAGCCTTCATTTGCTTACAGTTACAGCGCAGCTCCCGAGGACATTAGGACACAGTACAGTCAACAGTATCCTGGTTGTCCGAATGAGGCAGCCATTCCCATACACTGGCTGAATCCACGTTGTTTCTTAGTAATTTCATCAAAATAAATCCATATTTATCCTTCCGATCATCATAAATCAACGTGGAAAACTGATTGGACTTGAAAGAACGTAAAAGACGTTTCATGATTTTATTTTATCCACAAAACATTTCACCTTAATCCAATGACATGGTTCCATTTTTTTGTTTATTTCACTTTGAATTCACATTAGTTGACAAATCAAAATTAGACCTTAGAACTGTCTGTCAGAGAACTGTCTGTCAAACCTGTCTCCAGGAGTCCGTAGAATTGTCATCATATTCAAATATATAGAACTACATATTTTCACACAAACATAAACACTACGACCATTATGTGAATGTTTCAAACATACTGTAGCCATCCTAGCTCTATGAGCCACACATCCCAGTAAGTGTTTTAACCCTATTGGTGGGATGTGTAGGGTGTTTGCCTTTCATGCCAGTGACTCGGGTTCATTTCCCTTCCCCCACATTTCGCTACAATACTTTCAATAGATTCTCCCCTTTAGTAAGTCTGAAGAATCGGGAGGGTATATTAAGCTATTGAAATTAATATAATTTGTTTTGGTATTTTGTGTGTGATTTATTGTGTTATTATTCTTAAATTGTATGCACATTACGACGAAGGGCAAAATAAACCAACAATCCTATCCTACCCCCTCGCCCAGGATGTCCCAACATTTTTTAGCTTTAACTTTATAGTAATAACCTCTGAGGCTTACACTTTCTCTTTAGCACCATCCATGCTGACAGTTTCCTGAGGACAATTGAAAACCATTCTCTTAGCTATGTAAATATTCTCTTGCTGTTGTGTTGGGATGTTCTTCTGTTGACCTCTATGGCATTTGCATGTTTCTGGCTGCTCTCTCTCACTCACTCTCATATAAAAAGGTGCTATCTAGAACCTAAAAAGATTTTTCGGCTTTCCCCACAGGAGAACCCTTTGAATAACCTTTTTCTGGTTCCAGGTAGAACCCTTTTGGGATCCATGTAAATTGGAGAACCCCCAAATTGCAGAACCCCTAAATTGTTCTACTTGAAACCAAAAGGGTTCTACCTGGAACCAAAAAGGTTATCCTATGAGGACAGCCTTAGTGTGTCCTCTCCCCACATGTGGTGTGGGTTATTGTTTTGTGAAAGTACCTGTGTGTGCTACACTAATGTTACAGTCTGTTATTTCTTGTTGTTTTGGATGTTCCATTTTGCATTAAAACATGTGGAACTCTACGCACGCTGCGCCTTGGTCCATTCCTGTTAACGATCGTGACAGGCTGTCCTCATAGGATAACCCATTTTGGTTCCAGGTAGAACCCTTTTGGTGAGAGAGAGAGAGCAGCCAGAAACATGCAAATGCCATAGAGGTCAACAGAAGAACATCCCAACACAACAGCAAGAGAATATTTACATAGCTTCCTCCAATTGGGAACCACACACAATCACCAACATAGAGAACGCAAAACACCCCTGGTCACGTCCTGGCCCAGGACGTGACACAGCCGAAGAACCATTTTGGAACCTTTTTTTCTATGAGTGAAGGACCAGTGGTGGAAAATTTACTTTTGTCATACTTGCGTAATAGTAAAGATACCTTAATAGAAAATGACTCAAGTAAAAGTTGAAAGTCACCCCCGAAAAATACTACTTGAGTAAAAGTCTAAAAGTATCTAGTTTTAAATGTACTTAAGTACAGTGGAGCAAAAAGTACTGAATAGTCATACTTGAGTAAAAATAAATGCTACACATCAAATTCCTTATATTAAAGAAACGAGACGGCACAATTTGATTTATTTGTATACTTTTTTTCGCGGACAGCCAGGGATAATAATTTACAAACGCAGTATCTGTGTTTAGTGAGTCCGCCAGTTAAGAGGCAGTAGGGTTGACAACTTCTTATATTGATTGGTGTGTAACGAGTGTAACGAGTACTGAGTACTTTTGGGTGTCATTGGAAAAGCTATGGGAGTTTGAATGGAGGTGGTTTGAATGGAGAAATCTCTGTGCGTTCACATGCCACAAGCAGAATCACTCAAGAAGTCAACAGCCATGAAAGCATACAAGTGTTATCCGTTTCTCCGAACCAAGCAGTCAATGGAGGGCATACAGTAGAGGAATTAACCCTTTCTATTGCATTTGAATGATCATTGTCTGTGTTTTTTGAGCGACCTAAATCTGCCAGACAATTCAAGCAGGGTGGAAAAGAAAAGGCGGATTTTCCTAGCAGTTCAGGCTGTGGCTTTTCTGTGCGTGCTCCTCTTACTCCGACCGTGCCCGCTGTCCAGGCACTGCCGGACCACATTTGCATGGCTTGAATGTGGAAGCCAGATTCTCACTGCCTGGGATGTAAAACAAGTGTGGTACCAGTTAAAAGAGGCTCAGGAACACAGGGTGTAAGGTGATACCTGATCCTGTAGCTGAACACAAAACCAAAAGTGGTTGGGATGCAAGAGCATTGAACAGTAGTCTCAGGATCAGAAAGTTGAAGATTCATACAGAGACGAGGGAGAGAGACAAATAAAGAGAGAGAGAGAGGATGCCGCGGTCATTCCTACTGTATAAGAAAAAGAAGAAACGGGGGGTATGTGGAGGATGGAGGTGGAGAGACCCAGAGCAGACAGACTGGAAAGAGGACAACAAATCAGGTCAGTTCTGGATATGTTTATGTTTATTCATATTGTTCAAGAAGAAAAGTATTCTTATAATTTTGTAAATAGCAGTATCTGAGAAAATAGTAAAAATGTGAAAAATAAGAAAATATATACTGCGGTGTTGAGGCAAACAGTGTGTGTGTATTATTTTGCTCTATATTACTGTATTTATTACAGTGTATTTATTTCAATATTGCTTTGATCCATTAATATTTATAAGTAAGATGATGCGTATTTGCATTTAGTTTGAATTGTAATTTTTAGGAAAGTGACAGATTTGTTTAATCAGAGGATAGAATATTATAGAATAGCCTCACAGGCAGTTTGATACTGACGTTGCCTCATATGCTGGTTATTTCTCATAAATAATATGTCTTTGCATGTTCTGAGTCTGTCTCCCTACCTTTTCAGTGAGTGAGAATGCTGAAGTACAGTCTGCAACAGTCAACTGCTTTGACCACCCTAAACCTGTGGCTCTGCCAGAGCCAGATACCCCATCCTTGACTTCAGCACTTGGGGCAGGGCCAATAAGTGGACAAGGACCAGTACCAGGGGAAGAACCAGGGTTAGGGCCAGACAGGGGCCATGGTTGGTCTAATCTCCTGTCTCGGACCATGGGCCAGAATAATTTTTATCACCCTGCTGCACTGGCTCTGGTCTCCCGAGCCAAGGTAAATTTTCACGAGCTATGCTACCTATGACATGTCTGTTAAACTTTTACTTGAAAACTGTAAATCAAGTGATCCTCCATCATTGGGATGGTGTAAGAATCTAATGCGTTATATTTGAAAATTGAAAGGGTGTGGGCAACAGAGAATGGCAGAGTGGCTCAGTTTGAGGTCATGTGGTATAGAGTCTTGCAGACGCTGGAGATGGAGGCGGTGGGTGCAGAGCATGTGCTCTGTTTGATACTCTCCCTATTGATTTTAATGGAAACCAGCTCCTAGACTGCAGTACCTATGGCTTCCACTAGATGTCAAGTCTTTATACAGAGTTTGGAAGCTGTAGCCCTGAGCAGAACGGATAGGAACAGGAAACAGTCGAGGTAGCTCAGATGTCAACAAGATTTTACGGGCGCGAGACCGTATGCGCGCCTCACTGTATTTTCCTTTCATAACGTTTAGGTTACCATCCGAGTTAAATATTATCGCTAATATTCATAAAAGGATAGCTAAGGATGCATTATAAATGATCTATGATTTGTTTAGGAAAAGTTTATATGTATATTTATGCTAATGTGGAAAATATGTGGGGTGCTATCCTCAAACAATCAAATGTTGTGCTTTCGCCGTAAAGCCTTTTTGAAATCTGACAACGCTGTGATATGGCCAAGAATCAGAGCTTTTGATGACTATACAACACTTGTATATTGATGCATGTTTAATAATTCAACTTTTGGATTTTGAATTTGGCGCCTTACATTTCACCGGGTAGTGTCGGGAGTGGGGCGCTAGCGTATTTGTAATGTATTTGGCTAAGTTGTATGTAAACTTCCGACTTCAACTGTAGGTAGATAGTCTTGGAATGCCAAATCAAGGCTGATACACTCTTTGAAAAAAAGGGTTAAAAAAAGTGATTTCAGGTAGAACCCTTTTGGGGTCCATATAGAACCCATTGAAGAGGAGTGCGACAACATTCCACAGGCCACAATCAACAGCCTGATCAACTCTATGAGAACAAAATGTGTCACGCTGCATGAGTCAAATGGTGTCATACCAGATACTGACAGGTTTTCTGATCCACTCCCCTGATCCACTCCCCTACCCTAGGTATCGGTGACAAACAGATATATATACAGTGAGGGGAAAAAAGTATTTGATCCCCTGCTGATTTTGTACGTTTGCCCACTGACAAAGAAATGAACAGTCTATCATTTAAATGGTAGGTTTATTTGAACAGTGAGAGACAGAATAACAACAAAAAAATCCAGAAAAACACATGTGAAAAATGTTATGAATGGAATTGCATTTGCTGGTGGCCCAACACCCTATTAAGTCACTTTATGTTGGTGTTTCCTTTATTTTCCTTTACTTTATTTTGGAAGTTAGCTGTTGATTAGAAATACGATTTCTTTCTGTGTGATATACTGTAAAAGGAGAGTTCGCAACTTACAATTTATGTGAAGAGTTTTAGAGTTAACATGTTTGATTGAATGTGTCCAAGGTCCCCTACAGTACATTGAAGCAGTGTCAGAGGCAGTGTCTGTGTCATAACCTCCACGTCCCTTTCTTCTCTCTCTCAGCCCCGGCCACGTGTCCCCCCCGGCTCGGGTGACTTCATGTGTTTGGAATGTGACAAGTTGTTCCCCCTGCAGCGCATGTTGACGCGCCACCTCAAGTGCCACAGCATGGTGAAGGGACACCCCTGCCGCTACTGTGGCAAGGGCTTCAACGACACCTTCGACCTAAAGAGGCACATGCGCACTCACACAGGTGAGGAATGCAAAACTCACAGACACAAACACACACACACACAGGTGAGAGGTGTGAAAACACACACATGCACACACACACATACACATGCACACACACACACACAGGTGGGGAACTTGTAGGCAGAAGGAAAGAAAACAAATACACACACAGGATACCTGTATCCGTAACACACACACGCACACACTAGTGGAGGCTCCTCAGAGGAGGAAGGTGAGGACCATCCTCCTCCGTGAATTTACCTTTTAAAAATATAATCACGTCACCCAAAAATGTATTTAAACACACTATTTTGCAAAGAAGGTCTACAGTAGCCTCAACAGAACTCTGGAGGGTAGCACCATGGTGTAGCTGGAGGACAGCTAGCTTCCATCCTCCTCTGGGTACATTGACTTAAATACAAAACCTAGGAGGCTTATGGTTGCCACCCACTTCCATAGACTTACACAGTAATTATGACAACTTCCGGAGGATGCCCTAATAGAGAGAGAAAAGCAATAGTTGAACAGTTTCAAACAAATTAATTTCTTCCTAAATGAATGAAAAGCAAGAGAGAAATATATAGAGAGAGAGATTGTCATTTTTTTGTCACTTACTTGCAGTACCAGTCAAAAGTTTGGACACATACTCATCACTCATTGTAGAATAATAGTGAAGAAATCAAAACTATGAAATAACACATATGGAATCATGTAGTAACCAAAAAATATATTTTACATTTGAGATTCTTCAAAATAGCCACCCTTGCCTTGATGACAGATTTGCACACGCTTCGCATTCTCTCAACCAGCTTCATGAGGTATACCCCATAATGACAAAGCGAAAACAGGTTACTATACATTTTCGCAAATGTATTAAAAATAAACAACAGAAATACCTTACTTACATAAGTATTCAGACCCTTTGATATGAGACTCAGAATTGAGGTCAGGAGCATCCTGTTTCCATTGATGTTTCCACAGTTGACAGTGTATTTCAGAGCAAAAACCAAGCCATGAGGTTGAAGGAATTGTCTATAGAGCTCAGAGACAGGATTGTGTCGAGGCACAGAGCTGGAGAAGGGTAACAAAAACTTTCTGTAGCGTTGAAGGTCACCAAGAACACAGTGGCCTCCATCATTCTTAAACGGAAGAAGTTTGCAACCACCAAGACTCTTCCTAGAGCTGGCCGCCAGGACAAACTGAGCAGTCGGGGGAGAAGAGCCTTGGTCAGGGAGGTGACAAAGACCCCGATGGTCACTCTTACAGAGCTCTAGAGTTCCTCTGTGGAGATGGGAGAACATTCCAGAAGGACAACCATCTCTGCAGCACTCCACCAATCAGGCTTTTATGGTAGAGTGTCCAGACGGAAGCTGCTCCTTAGTAAAAGGCACATGACAGCCCGCTTGGAGTTTGCCAAAAGGCACCTAAAGACTCTCAGAGCATGAGAAACAAGATTCTCTGGTCTGATGAAACCAAGATTGAACTATTTGGCCTGAATGCCAAACATCACGTCTGGAGGAAACCTGGCACCATCCCTACGGTGAAGCATGGTGGTGGCAGCATCATGCTTTGGGGATTTTTTTCAGCAGCAGGGACTGGGAGACTTGTCAAGAGCGAGGCAAAGATGAACGGAGCCAAGTACAGAGAGATCCTTGATGAAAACCTGCTCCAGAGGGTTCAGGACATCCGACTGGGGCGAAGATTTAATAACAATAATCAGGCATTTTATGATAAACAGCCCTACTCATTTCGCTCCTAACAATTCTGGGCTCCCGGTTCAAGCTTAATAAAATGGTTATTCAAAAAGTTTTAAACAGCGTTTATAAAATATGTCATACATATAAGGATACATGAACCTTTAAAAAGGGCCACCCCTCCCCTTATTTCCTCTCACCTCCTTGCCTCTCCTCCACTTCACTCCCTTCCCAAACTCTTCCCACTCCACCCGTCTCTCACCTTTTTCTCCCCTTCACAGACTGCAAGTCCCTTTGCTCCAGTTGTAGCTCAATGGTTTCCAAAGTGGTCTTTTATGTATCTCCAAATAGACTTTTTCCCATTTGTACAGACTTTTTATTAAGTGCCTGTGGCTCTGGGATCAGGAGTACTACCTGGTGGTCAGCGTACCAGCTGATGTCGTCTCGCCGGCTTGGCCAGAATAATTTGTTTAGTCCATTATGGCGCATGCACTTGACCCGAATGTTATCCTCGTCCACATCTCTTATGATTCCTGAGTATGGCTCATTGTCGTAGGACACCACACACCACTGACCAATATGCTGAGAGAGTGAATAGTCTCTGGTCGCCACTGGGTTTCACTGGTGCACACAGATCTTGGGAGTCTCAGCAGCTTCTAGAGTTGATTATTTTAACTTAAAGCAGGGACAGTCTATGACCCCCTCATCTCTTTGGCAGAGACAGGTTATGTCTCTGTACTTAATGTGACCTGGCAAAACACTTTTAACTTGATGCATCTTCATTGTGTCTTTTCACTGAAGTTAGATGAGTTACCTGAGAAGAGATGAGACAATATACTGAGATTAGAACAATTTTTGAAAACATTCCCCTACTCACACAGCCACGAGACAATATCTCCTTCTCGCAGTTAAAAGATTGACATGTAAAAAAGCAGTTCTGTGTGAGTGTGTGTGTGTGTGTGTAAGCGCACACACCTACCTCAATCATTTCCTGCACCTTCGTGTCAACACTGTTCTCGCTGACAAAGAACGGCTCTACTGATGATTCCAGACTCTTCAGCTTGATGAACAGTGCCTCAGCATCTGGAATATCTTCTCCTAGGCTCACTAGTCTGTCGGCTGATCTCATCAGGGTCCCGCCAACACCATCTGGAGCCAAGTGCCATGGCTGGCCTCAAAGAAATTCCAGCTGATGTCGTGGTTCAGTCGAAAAAGAGGAAAACGTTTCCCTTCTGTTTATACTGGCTTGCTGGCCTGTCACTGAAGAAGTGCAGCTGGTTAAGTTCTGGGTACCTCTTCTTAACCATCTCCAGACCTGGATCAAGGTGTGTCCAGATTGCTGGCGGGTCATGCCTTCTTGATGGGGAGATAGAGCAGAAAGCAACACGTGAAGGCTGTGCTCCTGTATATAATACTCCAGTGTGCAGGGTCCCCTGCTGATGCAATCCTCCAAAATGAACCAACTGGATTTCCATGGAGTATTTGCATTAGTATTTTCTTGCTGAATTCCACATGGATTAAAACACTCGTTGTACTTGAGACTCTCCCTCAGCTCGCTGTACGCTGCATACTGCCGTCTGATGTTGGAAAAGGTGGTACCTGAAACTGAAGAGCCTGTCCTGGAGCTGTTTGATAAGTTTGTTTTCAGTCGTCGTCACCTCCTTCACTTTAACATTGGTCTTCTGTTCTTCATCTTTGGAACTCTCAACTGACCATTGGGTCAGGGTTTCACAAGTGGTATGGTGGCACTCCTTACACTCACCATACACACAGGTTTTAGACTTGGTGTTGCACACAGTGGCATCTGCCATCTCCTCAAGATTTTTTGGACAATGAAAGCCCATGGCTGTAAAGGTTGTTACATTTTACATTGGCACATCTCGGTCAGCTTCTGCGGGTGCCACAACCCAAACTGGCCTAAAGGTGCAGAAGAAAGTGTAGGAGATTGAGTCTTTTGTTCAGGAACTTTCTGTGTAGATTCTTCATTGTGTTGTCAGAAACCTTTTTTGCGTTGTCTTTATGTTTCGCCTGACAGTTTGTTTCCTCCCTGTAATCGTGCGACACATCATCCCTCAAAAAGAAGGATTTCACTCTCTTCTTGGATTCAACAATTGCCCAGTTTCTCTTCGTCCACACAAAGGGACAAAGATCTCCATCCAATCCAGCCCTCTCCGTTGAAAAACCTAGAGTAATCTGGGCAAGCCTTTTCAGTTGGTACTTCTTCACTATGTTCCCAATAGTTACTCTTGCAAATCTCCTTTTCTTTTCTGGTGTTGCAAAATTTAGTTGTAATATCTTCGACCAATGATGACTGCAACAGAAGGGTTCTTCTAATGGTTGGATGGACAGGATGAGGTCTCAGCATGGCATTCACTTTTGAGCGAAGAGATTTGGAATTTCCCTTAATGCGTTGGAATCTCTTCCTTCTATTTTTATCCCGCAGTAAAGGCAGAGGCCCTGAGTCAAACGATCCTGCTTCTCCTTAGGGGTGAGACGAACACGCCCCACTTGCATGGGCTCAGGGTCTGCTGAAGGAGACGAGGAGGTGGAAGCAGCACTGGAGGCACCTTCATCCAGCACCCAGGGGGGATCGAGCTGTCCACCTCTGGCGTCGACGTTGAAGACGCCCCTCCACACGAAGCGCGAGTTCCACAAGGGTGTCAAAGTCGTGAGGCAGCTCGTGAGTGACAATCTCATCCTGGATGTTGTCAGCCAACCCCCTCCCGAAACCTAGCACGTAATGCCGCCTCATTCCAGTCACAGGTGGCCGCCAGAGTTCTGAACTGGATGGAGTATTCCGTAACCGAACGGCCGGCCTGACTTAACCGCACCAGCTGAGAGGCCGCCTCATCACCCTGAGCAGAGCGGTCAAACAGCTTAATCATCTCTGCTCTGAAGTCCTCGAATGTGGCACAGAATAGGGCACGAGCATCCCACACGGCTGTTGCCCAGTCGCGGGCCTTTCCTTTCAGGAGTGTGATGACAAAGGCCACCTGGGACTCCTCCGTAACATAACGTCGAGGCTGGAGAGCGAAAACAAGGGAGCACTGAGACAGGAACGCACGGCAGGAATTGGGATCCCCATCGTAGGGTGGCGGACTATTGGCATGGGGTTCAGGCCCGGCATGAGGTAGAGAACGGCCGTATGCCGCAGCTGACCTGCTGGCCAAGGCTTCCTGCTGGAGTCCCTGGATCTGGCGATTGAGCTCTGCTACTTGGGCGGTCAGGCACTCAACCTCCCGTGAAGTGGCAGTTAACTGGCTGGAGTGCTGTCCCAGAAGAATGCCCTGTTGACTCACTGCGTTTCTGACTTGGTCCGCACCTGCTGAATCCATCTTATGGTCAGACCGTTCTGTCAGGGAGGGTCACGGATTCAGTTGCAGGTAAAAGAGTGTTTTATTTTGCTCTCAAAAGGTTCAAGATAAAATATAACAGGAACCCAAAAAAGAGAGTCCAAAAAATATCCACTGGGTCAGGAGAGCACCTCTCAAAAAGAAACCAAATACAGCATCACCAGATGCAGTGTCCAAGTCACACTGATGGTCTGGGGTAGTACATCCAAGTCCCAACAGGAAAGAACGCCTGGGCAGACAGTCGAAAATAAACCAGGCCTGGCAGGACGAGAGGGAGAAAATAGAAGTAGAACAAAAAGCAAACGCACACGAAGGGTTTGAAGGAGCAAGACAGGGCAAGGCTAACCAGGTCACGAGAAAGGCTTCACACACAACAACGGTCTGACAAAAGACTGAACACAAAAGGATCTAAAATAGGTGAGATAATGAGGAATAAATTGACAACAGGTGTGAAGTGAACAAGGATAGTTAAGGATAACGAGTGGGAGGAGAGACGCCACAATAGCAGCAGAGCTGTCAAAACAAAGCACATGTGCTCAAAAGACAACAACACACAGAGAAAAGACAAAAACACAGCAGATCAGACCGAAGTCATGACACTAGAGGTGTGTTTTGGGTCATTGTCCTGTTGAAAAACTAATGATAGTCCCACTAAAAACAAACCATATGGGATGGCGTATTGCTGCAGAATGCTGTGGTAGCCATGCTGGTTAAGTGTGCCTTAAATTATAAATAAATAACTGACAGTGTCACAGTACCAACAAAACACTTGGCATAATATGGACTTGGTCTTTTACCAAATAGGGCTATCTTCAAAGCTGTCATCAAGGCAAAGGGTTGTTACATTGAAGAATCTCAAATATAAAAAATATTTAGATTTGTTTTTCGATTTTTTTGGTTACTACATGATTCCATATGTGTTATTTCATAGTTTTAACGTCTTCACTATTATTCTACAATGTAGAAAATAGTACAAATAAAGAAAAATCCTGGAATGAGTAGAAATCAGGGACACACAGAAAATCTTAAATACAGTAATAAATACAGTAATCATGAAAACATTTATTACAGACATTTAAAAAAAGCAGGACTATAAAATAATGAATACATATGTTGAATATTTTATGACTTTTATATTTATCTAGAAGTGGATAAATAGCACCCGGGCAAGAACACCTACATCCACTGAAAACAAAATGGTCAAAATGCATAAAATTACCTTTTGAGAGTCATATGGTTGTTTTTTTTAAGCCCTTTGGATCGATTTTTTTAAAATCTAAATAAGAGGTGTTATTTCCTGGGGACAGAAAAGGCACCGCATAACAGCAGAGACCCAGCCTGGTAAACATTTTAAATTAATTTGCTACAGAGGCATTTGGTAGTTTATGAATTTCGAGAAATGCATTATGAAATAAAACACATGTTTTTCAAGCAGGGGGAGTTCATTTTGAGCAACTGCCCCCTGAAAGGTCTGTGCACGGCCCTGACACACACTATTTCCTCCCTCCCACACACACACTCCTCACCCTCTCTCCCCTCCCGCCAGGTATCCGTCCGTACCGCTGCGAGCTGTGCGACAAGGCCTTCACCCAGCGCTGCTCCCTCGAGTCCCACCTGAGGAAGATCCATGCCGTTTTCCAGCAGTATGCCTACCGCCAGCGCCGATCCAAGATCTTCGTGTGCGAGGACTGCGGCTACACGTCCAACCGGCCCGACGAGTACTTCCTCCACATGCGCCAGTGCCACCCGGGCAGCCAAGCCCTGCGCCGCTACCACCACCGCCAGGCACATGAGGGCGCCAACAACATGCCCTCTCAACACAAACCCAGACCCGTTTTTATCTATACTACTGCTGGGTATTATATGGGTTGATTAATGCTCTGGAGTGAAGTTTCCCCTAGGTACAGATATAGGATCAGCTTCCCATTCCCCAATCCTAACCTTAACCGTTAGTAGGGAAGATCTAAAAATTTAGATTTAGCGTCTACAGGCAATTTTACTTGTTTCTGCCAATTCCTTTGTTGTTACCTTGCCACAAAGTAGAGACAGTCTAGCACCGAGGTTAAATGCTTCACAAGCATTTCGCTACACCCGCAATAACATCCACTACACCCACAATATCATCTGCTAAATATGTGTATTGAACCAATACAATTTGATTTGACTCCCAACACACACAAGTATTTGATTTGATTTGAAGTAGTTCATAAGTTCATGGCTGTGACTAGGTGCTAGTTCCACATGACGAAGGCCTACAGACCAGGCTCTTGTCCGTCGTTGCCGTCTCCCTCGTCTGCCTTAATGTCTCCCTTGCTGCTAAGCAGTGTTATTGACGGGCACAAACAGATATTTATATCTGTTCAGCCCTATAACGCCTCCTCGCTGGAATCAGCTGGAACTCTTTGTCGAGTTCATGTGTGGGGTCCCAAATGACCTTTCTGGCCTGTCTGATGGTCTCCTCGAAAAATATGTCCCGGGCGAGAGGAGGAACGGGTCATGCCTATAATCTTCCCTGCTGCCTTGGTCAGTCTCCAGATTTGTGGTTGGAGCTGCGCCGTCAGGTTACCAAACCATGTGACAATGGCGTAGCGCCGTTGACGCAATGAGTCAGCGTAGGAAGTGCAGGTACTGTTGGAATGGGTGTGCCAGCACATCCCACTGTCAATGTGGACCCCCAGGTACTTATTTGAGTTCACCTAGCGTGTTACTGTACAGCCACTGCGTTCCAATTTAGGCTCTTATCAATGACAAAATCTGCCATTCTCAACCCGTACAGGGGATGAAAAGGCTGTGAGTGGAAATATGGTTAATGGTATGTTTTTGTGGAGTGATGCCTTATCAATGTGTGCTTTAAAATGAACTGTATCCCCGGCACACAGGCTTTTTTCCTCCTGTCTTTGCCATCCATCCCCCTTACCTGTGCATAGCTACCCCATGTTATATTGACTTGCTTCTTATTTATTTGCATGATGTTTATTTATACTGCATGTTTGACGTTTCATGATGATGTTTTGTGTTTTAAGAGATGTTGTGAAGCTTAAAATGCCAAAAGGATTTCCCCAAGCTTTGGATAATAAAGGCCTTCTACACTGAACAAAAATATAAACGCAACATGTAAAGTGTTGGTCCCATGTTTCATGAACTGAAGTAAAATAACCCCTGTAGTGTTTCATATGCACAAAAAGCTTATTTCTCTTAAATGTTGTGCACAAATTTGTTTACATCCCTGTTAGTGAGCATTTCTCCTTTGCCAAGATAATCCATCCACCTGACAGGTGTGGCATAACAAGAATCGGATTAAACAGCATGATCATTGCACAGATGCACCTTCTGCTGGGGACAATAAAAGGCCACTCTAAAATGTGCAGTTTTGTCACACAACAGAATGCCACAGATGTCTTAAGTTTTGAGGGAGCGTGCAAATGGCATGCTGACTGCAGGAATGTCTACCAGAGCTGTTGCAGAAGATTGCATGTTCATTTCTCATTTACCATAAACCGCCTCCAACTTAATTTGAGAGAATTTAGCAGAATGTCCAACCAGCCTCACAACCACAGACCACGCGTCGTGTGGGCAAGCGGATTGCTGATGTCAACTTTGTGAACAGAGTGCGCCATGGCGGCGGTGGGGTTACGGTACGGGCAGGCTTAAGCTACGGACAACGAACACACTTGCATTTTATCGATGGCAATTTGAATGCACAGAAAATACTGTGACAAGATCCTGAGGCCCGTTGTGAGGCCCATTTTCTATATGGTATCTGTGACCAACATATCTGTATTCCCAATCATGTGAAATTCATATATTACAGCCTATGTAATTAATTTAAATTGACTGATTTCCTCATATGAACTGTAACTCAGGAACATCTTTGAAATTGTTCCATTTTGCGTTTATATTTTGTTCAGTATAATTCAAATTCCCAATGGATGGGACCTTACCCCCTAAAGTCGCTGCTTTAGAGGGTGGGGTACATGTTTTGTAAGGCTACAGTATCTGTATATATCACTAGTATACAAATTAGCTGATTAGTTGCTTGACCCGTGGGAGAGACAGATACAGTTCTAGATACCAGTAGAGTTTGAGGAAAAGTGAGGGTCTGACTGAAACATAAAACTTGCCAAATAGGATGTTTAATTTCACTGCATCCATAGTAACTAAAGTCAAGCTCATCTGGGGTCCAACATAAAACATTGTTCAATCAAGTACTTCCAATCACACCTGCACACTGTTTTAATAATAATAATAATAATATATATCCATATACAAACACATTACACACTATGGTGTTCACGTGTTTTCTGTCTGTTTGCTATATGCATGAGTCACTTGCCTGTAACCAGAAAACACTCCTAACAAGAATGGGCAATACGGTTTTGAACTAGAACGTGAAGTTGAATAATCCTAAAACATGGGATTCCTACAGCATTCCTCTAAAGACCTCAAACTCAACTCTGGACCTCGAAGCCATTTCCACTGCATTTTGTTTTACTGTTCCTTCTAATCAGGGACTGAAGCTCATATCTAGAGGCTTGAAGTGAGGCATCATGGAATTGGTCTTGTTCTGTAACCACTATGGTTTTATAACATTTTATTGTGCTTGATGAGGTAGATTCCCCCAAATGTTTTAATTACTTATGCTTCCTTACCAAGTTTCATTGTGCTTAAAGGGAGAGTTCACCCTAACAAAAAAACAAACATTGTTTGTTTCCTTACAATGAAAGTAGTCTAAGCACAGACTACAATCCACACTTTGGGATTATTTACCAAACATATTTTTATATTTCAAATTATGTGAAAGAGATTGTAGAGCTCAATGACCACTATTATTATTATTTTTACAGTTATTAGTTGTTGCTAGGTAAACAAGTCTTAAGCAAGGTCTTCCTTTCCTGTGGCGGTCCTCATGAGAGCCAGTTTCATCATAGCAATTGAATGTTTTTTGCGACTGCACTTGAAGAAACTTTCAAAGTTCTTAAAATGTTCCCTATTGACTGACCTTCATGTCTTAAAGTAATGATGGACTGTCGTTTCTCTTTGCTTATTTGAGCTGTTCTTGTCATAATATGGACTTGGTCTTTTACCAAATCCTCTGTATACGATCTGATTGGATCAAACACATTAAGAAGGAAAGAAATTCCACAGATGTACTTTTAACAAGGCACACCTGTTAATTGAAAGGTGACTACCACATGAAGCTGGTTGAGAGAATGCCAAGAGTGTGCAAAGCTGTCATCAAGGCAAAGGGTGGCTACTTTGAAGAATCTAAAATCTTGTTTAACACTTTTTTGGTTACTACATGATTCCATATTTGTTATTTAATAGTTTTGATGTCTCCACTATTATTCTACATTGTAGACAATAGTAAAATAAAAATTAAAAAACTTGAATGAGTATGTGTGTCCAAACTTTGACTGGTACTGTATACAGATATATAGAGAGAAGGAAATAGTTTGAATACATAGTGAATAACAAATAGAAATAACAATTAGAAAATAACATACAATGAGTACCAGTACTGGTGCGATGTGCCGGTGTACGAGGTAATTGAGTTAGTTATGTACTGTAAATATAGGTAGGGGGTAAAGTGACTAGGCAACAGGATAGATAATAGATAGTAGCAGCAGCGTATGTGCAAAAAAGACAGTGAGTTAGTGAAGAAAACAAGTCAATGCTCCCAAGTGGCGCAGTGGTCTAAGGTACTACATCTCAGCGCAAGAGATGCGTCACTACAGTCCCTGGTTTGAATCAAATCAAATCAAATTTATTTATAAAGCCCCCCTTACATCAGCTGATGTCACAGAGTGCTGTACAGAAACCCAGCCTAAAACTCCAAACAGCAAGCAATGCAGGTGTAAAAGCACGGTGGCTAGGAAAAACTCCCTAGAAAGGCCAAAACCTAGGAAGAAACCTAGAGAGGAACCAGGCTGTGAGGGGTGGCCAGTCCTCTTCTGGCTGTGCCGGGTGCAGATTATAACAGAACATGGACAAGATTTTAAAATGTTCATAAAACAGGCAGAACAGTTGAAACTGGAGAAGCAGCACGGCCAGGTGGACTCGGGACATCAAGGAGTCATCAGGCCAGGTAGGCCTTGAGGAATGGTCCTAATGCTCAGGTCCTCCGAGAGAGAGAAGAAGAAAAAATAAAGAAAGAGAGAGATAATTAGAGAGAGCATTCTTAAATTCACACAGGACACCAGATAAGAGAAGAAATACTCCAGATATAACAGACGGACCCTAGCCCCCCGACACATAAACTACTGCAGCATAAATACTGGGGGCTGAGACAGGAGGGGTCGGGAGACACTGAATCCAGGCTGTATCACATCCGGCCGGGATTGGGAGTCCCATAGGGCGGCGCACAATTGGCCCAGTGTCGTCCAGGTTTGGCCGGGTTAGGCCATCATTGTAAATATGAATTTGTTCTTAACTGACTTGCCTACTTAAATAAAGGTTAAATAAAAAAACAAAAAATAAAAAATGCAGGTAGTCTGGGTAGCCATTTGATTAGCTATTTAGCAGTTTTGTTTAGCAGTCTTGTGGGTAGAAGCTGTTTAGGACCTTGTTGGTTCCAGACTTGAAGCACTGGTACTAATTGCTGTGCTGTAGCAGAGAGAACAGTCTGTGGCTTGAATGGCTGGAGTTTTTGACACATTTTTGGGCCTTCCTCTGACACAGCCTGGTATAGAGGTCCTGGATGGCAGGGAGATCGGCCCCAGTGATGTACTGGACAGTACGCACTACCCTCTGTAGCACCTTGTGGTCGGGTGCCAAGCAGTTGCCATACCAATAGGTGATGCAGCCAGTCAAGATACTCTCGATGATGCAGCTCTATAACTTTTTGAGGATCTGAGGGCCCATGCCAAATCTTTCCAGCCTTCTGAAGGGGGAGAGGCATTGTCATACCCGCTTCACAACTGTGTTGGTGTGTTTGGACCATGAGAGATCCTTAGTGATGTGGACACAGAGGAACTTGAAGTTCTCGACCTGCTCCACTACAGCCCCGTCAATGTGAATGGGGGCATGCTCGGCCCTCCGTTTCCTGTAGTCCACAATCAGTTCCTTTGTCTTACTGATGACGAGGTGGTTGTCCTGGCACCACACTGTCAGGTCTCTGACCTTCTCCATATAGGCTGTCTTACTGACAATGAGATGGTTGTCCTGGCACCACACTGTCAGGTCTCTGACCTTCTCCATATAGGCTGTCTTACTGACAATGAGGTGGTTGTCCTGGCACCACACTGTCAGGTCTCTGACCTTCTCCATATAGGCTGTCTTACTGACAATGAGATGGTTGTCCTGGCACCACACTGTCAGGTCTCTTAACTTCTCCATATAGGCTGTCTTACTGATGACGAGGTTGTTGTCCTGGCACCACACTGTCAGGTCTCTGACCTTCTCCATATAGGCTGTCTCGTAGTCATCAATTATCAGGCCTACCGCCGTCGGGTCGTCTGCAAACTTAGTGATGGTGTTGGAGTCGTGCGTGGCCACGCAGTCGTGGGTGAACAGGGAGTCCAGGAGGGGACAGCACGCTCCCCTGCGGGGCCGAATGTGTTGTTGCCTACCCTCACGACCTAGGGCGGCCCTTCAGGAAGTCCAGGATCCAGTTGCAGGGGGAGGTGTTCAGTCCCAGGGACCTTAGCTTAGTGATGAGCTTTGAGAGTACTATGGTGTTGAATGCTGAGCTGTAGTCAATGAACAGCATTCTCACGTAGGTGTTTCTTTTGTCCAGGTAGGAAAGGGCATTGTAGAGTGCAATAGAGATTGCGTCATCTCAAATCAAATTAAATACAATTTTAGCAGATGTTATTGCGGGTGTAGCGAAATGCTTGTGTTCCTAGCTCCAACAGTGCAGTAGTATCTAACAATTCACAACAATACACACATATCTAAAAATAAAAGAATGGAATTAGGAAATATATAAAATATTAGGACGAGCAATGTTGGAGTCGCTTTGAATAAAATACAGTAGAATAGAATACAGTATATACATATGAAATGAGTAAAGCAGTATGTAAACATTATTAAAGTGACCAGTGATTTTGTGGATCTGTCGGGACAGTATGCAAATTAGAGTGGGTCCAGGGTGTCTGGGATGATGGTGTTGATGTAAGCCATGACCAGCCTTTCAAAGCACTTCATGTGAGTCATATAGACAGGTTTCCTTGGTATTCTTGGGCGACTATGGCTTGAAACATGTAGGCAATACAGACGGTCAGGGAGAAGTTGAAATTGTCACTGAAGACACTTGCCAGCTGGCCAGCACATGCTCTGAGTACGCCTCCTGATAATCCGTCTGGCCCTGCGGCCTTGTGAATGTTTCATGATTAACTACGTATGGTGTGATTGCGGCAACGTACAGGAACTCAAGTCCTTTTGTTCCCCTGATCTGGTATAGCTTACTATCAAATGCCGACCACATTACCTCATCTTCAGGCCTGTATATTCCCCCCTCAAGCCGACACCATGACGGCTCTCAAGGAACTACACTGGACTTTGTGCAAACTGGAAACCGCATATCCAGAGGCCACATTTATTGTAGCTGGGGACTTTAATAAAGCAAATCTGAGGAAAACGCTACCAAAGTTTATCCTACTGTTACAAGTTGACAACTTTTACACTTCCACAATTTCTATTTGGACCTAGAGATAAGTCAGGGGGTTTCTTAATTACTGTTCTTTTGGGTGCCTCGCGTCCTCCATAGTGACTGCTGTACAGTCCTGGCAACAAATATTAATTTCCACAAAGTCTGCTGCCTCAGGTTGTATGATGGCAATTTGCATATGCTCCAGAATGTCATGAAGACGAATTGCAATTAATTCCAAAGTCCCTCTTTGCCATGCAAATGAACTGAATCCCCAAAAAACACATTTCCACTGCATTTCAGCCCTGCCACAAAAGGACCAGCTGACATCATGTCAGTGATTCTCTCGTTAACACAGGTGTGAGTGTCGACGAGGACAAGGCTGGAGATCACTCTGTCATGCTGGTTGAGTTCGGATAGCAGACTGGAAGCTTCAAAAGGAGGGTGGTGCTTGGAATCATTGTTCTTCCTCTGTCAAACATGGTTACCGTTAGAATCAGAGCAGGTGGTCAGTCCTGTTAGGGTTAGAATCAGAGCAGGTGGTCAGTCCTGTTAGGGTTAGAATCAGAGCAGGTGGTCAGTCCTGTTGGGTTAGAATCAGAGCAGGTGGTCAGTCCAGTTAGGGTTAGAATCAGAGCAGGTGGTCAGTAGGGTTAGAATCAGAGCAGGTGGTCAGTAGGGTTAGAATCAGAGCAGGTGGTCAGTCCTGTTAGGGTTAGAATCAGAGCAGGTGGTCAGTCCTGTTGGGTTAGAATCAGAGCAGGTGGTCAGTCCTGTTGGGTTAGAATCAGAGCAGGTGGTCAGTCCTGTTAGGGTTAGAATCAGAGCAGGTGGTCAGTCCTGTTAGGGTTAGAATCAGAGCAGGTGGTCAGTCCTGTTAGGGTTAGAATCAGAGCAGGTGGTCAGTCCTGTTGGGTTAGAATCAGAGCAGGTGGTCAGTCCTGTTGGGTTAGAATCAGAGCAGGTGGTCAGTCCTGTTAGGGTTAGAATCAGAGCAGGTGGTCAGTCCTGTTGGGTTAGAATCAGAGCAGGTGGTCAGTCCTGTTAGGGTTAGAATCAGAGCAGGTGGTCAGTCCTGTTGGGTTAGAATCAGAGCAGGTGGTCAGTCCTGTTAGGGTTAGAATCAGAGCAGGTGGTCAGTCCTGTTAGGGTTAGAATCAGAGCAGGTGGTCAGTCCTGTTAGGGTTAGAATCAGAGCAGGTGGTCAGTCCTGTTAGGGTTAGAATCAGAGCAGGTGGTCAGTAGGGTTAGAATCAGAGCAGGTGGTCAGTCCTGTTAGGGTTAGAATCAGAGCAGGTGGTCAGTCCTGTTGGGTTAGAATCAGAGCAGGTGGTCAGTCCTGTTAGGGTTAGAATCAGAGCAGGAGGTCAGTCCTGTTAGTGTTAGAATCAGAGCAGGTGGTCAGTCCTGTTAGGGTTAGAATCAGAGCAGGTGGTCAGTCCTGTTAGGGTTAGAATCAGAGCAGGAGGTCAGTCCTGTTAGTGTTAGAATCAGAGCAGGTGGTCAGTCCTGTTAGGGTTAGAATCAGAGCAGGTGGTCAGTCCTGTTAGGGTTAGAATCAGAGCAGGAGGTCAGTCCTGGCAAAACAATCAATACTTCTCAAATTCTCAGTAAAGCAATTTTTTCAACTGTCAACACATTCAAATGAATGTGAGGGGGTATCAGAGAGGGGGTGGCAGAGAGGGGACGCGTTGGTTGGGGATTATGGGGAGGTGCATGTTCGGGTTGTGCATCCCCCATGGATGGTGGTATCAGAGCCACGTAGCTATGTTACAATGGGAAGCCGGACTATCACGTCTTAGAGTCGGTGGACTATTATCTACGGACTATTATCTACATACATTTTGACGAACTGACTTATGACGGCGCCACGTTGAAAGTCATTGAGCTCTTTAGTAAGGCCATTCCACTGCCTATGTTTGTCTATGGAGATTACATGTGCTTGATTTTATACACCTGTCAGCAACAGGTGTGGCTGAAATAGCTGAATCCACTAGTTTTAAGGGTTGTCCACATACTTTTATCACAGCAAAAAGTAATAATTCCCTTAAAAATATGCGTCCGACCACATAGGGACACTATAGGTTATGTCGCACTTCATCCATAGATCCATAATAAAGATTTTATTAGTATAATTCATATTGTTTCCAAAAGATGATTAAATATGTGCAATTAAACGTTAAGGCATCTCAGTAATACAATATATAAACTGAGTATACAAAACATTAGGAACACCTTCCTAATACTGAGTTGCCCTCCCTTTTGCCCTCAGAAGAGCCGCAATCCCTCGGGGCTTGGACTCTTCAAGGTGTCGAAAGCGTTCCACAGGGATGCTGGCCCATGTTGACTCCAATGCTTCCCCAGTTGTGTCAAGTTGGCTGGATGTCCTTTGGGTGGTGGACCATTCTTGATACACACAGAAAACTGTTGAGCATGAAAAACCCAGCAGCTTTGCAGTTCTTGACATAAATCGGTGATCTTGGCACCTACTACCATACCCGTTCAAAAGCCTTGCCCATTCACCCTCTGAGTGGCACACATACACAATCCATGTCTCAATTGTCTCAAGGTTTAAAAATCATTCTTTAACCCGTCTCCTCCCCTTCATCTACACAGATTGAAGTGGATTTAACAATAAAGGATCATAGCTTTCACCTGGATTCACCTGGTCAGTCTATGTCATGGAAAGTGCAGGTGTTCTTAATATTTTGTCTACTCTGTGTATAATGCCACCTCTTTCAAACAAAATGAAGTCACAAATGCATGACCTTTTATGGTACCCAGTGAGTGACAATCGTGCTCTTCCTCATGCACATCTCATGTATCGCTCAAATACAAAAGGCCTTGCAACCTACAGTATACAGTGCATATTTTGTAGTATACAGCCCCACGGTGAAGGCCTCATAATACCCATAAACCTAGAGTTCAAACAGGCAAATATATTGATAAAGGTCACCTTGTCCTAGAGAGATTTACACATATATCAAAACGTCACGCCAGGGTAAGCCTACCTGAAACACAGCCCTTATTATAAGTGTTTCTATGGTGGAAAAACGATTGGAACCATTTCCCTGTTTGACCGCTAGGTTTTGTGGGTATTATGACTCAGACTGTGGTACTCTATACGGTTTCTCTCAAAATCCAGTATAATTCTCTTATATGCCTCAATGTCCAAAGGAACATTTTAGGCCTATATGATTTAAAATGGCTTACCAAACAGCAAGGAGTATGTACAAATACATTTATTTTGACAGCATAATAGCTAGCACAGGACACATAGTTTGGGATTCAAACCAATAGCCTTGTGTTGGTTACTTGGCTATACTGGACTTACAGTGGGGCAAAAAAGTATTTAGTCAGCCACCAATTGTGCAAGTTCTCCAACTTTAAAAGATGAGAGAGGCCTGTAATTTTCATCATAGGTACACTTCAACTATGACAGACGAAATGAGAAAAAGAAATCCAGAAAATCACATTGTAGGATTTTTAATTTATTTTTAATTTAAAGTTTATCTCAATACTTTGTTATATACCCTTTGTTGGCAATGACAGAGGTCAAACGTTTTCTGTAAGTCTTCACAAGGTTTTCACACACTGTTGCTGGTATTTTGGCCCATTCCTCCATGCAGATCTCCTCTAGAGCAGTGATGTTTTGGGGCTGTCGCTGGGCAACACAGACTTTCAACTCCCTCCAAAGATTTTCTATGGGGTTGAGATCTGGAGACTGGCTAGGCCACTCCAGGACCTTGAAATGCTTCTTATGAAGCCACTCCTTCGTTGCCTGGGCGGTGTGTTTGGGATCATTGTCATGCTGAAAGACCCAGCCACGTTTCATCTTTAATGCCCTTGCTGATGGAAGGAGGTTTTCACTCAAAATCTCACGATACATGGCCCCATTCATTCTTTCCTTTACACGGATCAGTCGTCCTGGTCCCTTTGCAGAAAAACAGCCCCAAAGCATGATGTTTCCACCCCCATGCTTCACAGTAGGTATGGTGTTCTTTGGATGCAACTCAGCATTCTTTGTCCTCCAAACACGACGAGTTGAGTTTTTACCAAAAAGTTCTATTTTGGTTTCATCTGACCATATGACATTCTCCCAATCCTCATCTGGATCATCCAAATGCTCTCTAGCAAACTTCAGACGGGCCTGAACATGTACTGGCTTAAGCAGGGGGACACGTCTGGCACTGCAGGATTTGAGTCCCTGGCGGCGTAGTGTGTTACTGATGGTAGGCTTTGTTACTTTGGTCCCAGCTCTCTGCAGGTCATTCACTAGGTCCCCCGTGTGGTTCTGGGATTTTGCTCACCGTTCTTGTGATCATTTTGACCCCACGGGTGCGATCTTGCGTGGAGCCCCAGATCGAGGAAGATTATCAGTGGTCTTGTATGTCTTCCATTTCCTAATAATTGCTCCCACAGTTGATTTCTTCAAACCAAGCTGCTTACCTATTGCAGATTCAGTCTTCCCAACCTGGTGCAGGTCTAAAATTTTGTTTCTGGTGTCCTTTGACAGCTCTTTGGTCTTGGCCATAGTGGAGTTTGGAGTGTGACTGTTTGAGGTTGTGGACAGGTGTCTTTATACTGATAACAAGTTCAAACAGGTGCCATTAATACAGGTAACGAGTGGAGGACAGAGGAGCCTCTTAAAGAAGAAGTTACAGGTCTGTGAGAGCCAGAAATCTTGCTTGTTTGTATGTGACCAAATACTTATTTTCCACCATAATTTGCAAATAAATTCATTAAAAATCCTACAATGTGATTTTCTGGATTTTTTTTCCTAATTTTGTCTGTCATAATTGAAGTGTACCTATGATGAAAATTACAGGCCTCTCTCATCTTTTTAAGTGAGAGAACTTGCACAATTGGTGGCTGACTAAATACTTTTTTGCCCCACTGTATGTCCCATAGCTCTCCAACATGTGTTCTTAGTACACATAATATATAGTGTAACCCATCTCTGGTCCAGGTCATTATGCCGCTTAGCCCTCCTGTTTGTAGGAAAGCTCAGTGTCAGCAAGCTGCATGTAACACCCTGGACCAGACCTAATTCTAACTTTACAACGCCAGAAAACGTTAACAGACACATATGCCTCAGATCTCTCTATCCTTAATCTCGTTCCCAGACACTTCCACCCAAATGTGCAAAGAGTCTGGTGGACAAACTTGTCCTTCGTTAGCCAATACATAGACCTGGGAGAAATTCCCATTGGCTAAATCAGGCTTACTCTGCCCACCAATCATCTCCCACAACACCTTTCCCCCTAACCCTCCCCGTACTGTACATGTCTTGTGCACCTCAGTTTACGTTCCCCTTACATTCCGCCTCGCAGTCGAGTGATTTGCTACAAATTAAACAGTGACAAACACTTTACTCAGTAGGTCACTCCCATAGAATTATATCAAAGAAAGTACAGTATGAAGATTGCTCCAATAGGAATCCCCCGATCACACTCATTGGCTAGCTAAGCTTATGCTTAGACACATGTCATCAGGGCTGCGGTCCAAACACTTAAAAGACGCACCCTATCCCCTCAGCCGTCAAATTAAGTGGACACTTCTGATGACGTATCATGACGTCTGACGAGTATACACTTGCAGGGCAAGGGGCTAGGAAGGAAGGAATGGTTTTTAAATGGACCACCCTTGTCCGGAGAATACGTCACTCGTTCATTCCCGATGATTGTGTTTTCAGCTTGTGGTTGCTTTATATGCGCTACAGTCAATTATGATTGCATGTCTACCTACACTACCGTTCAAAAGTTTGGGGTCACTTAGAAATGTCCTTGTTTTTGAAAGAAAATCTAAAGAAAATGCTGTCCATTAAATTAACATCAAATTGATCAGAAATACAGTGTAGACATTGTTAATGTTGTAAATGACTATTGTAGCTGGAAACGGCAGATTTTTTATGGAATATCTACATAGGCCCATTATCAGCAACAATCCCTCCTGTGTTCCAATGGTTCGTTGTGTTAGCTAATCCAAGTTTATTTTTTAAAAGGATAATTGATCATTAGAAAATCCTTTTGCAATTATGTTAGCACAGCTGAAAACTGTTGTTCTGTAATAAAACTTTGCCTTCTTTAGACTAGTTGAGTATCTGGAGCATCAGCATTTGTGGGTTCAATTACAGGCTCAAAATGGCCAGAAACAGACCTTTCTTCTGAAACTCGTCAGTCTATTCTTGTTCTGAGAAATGAAGGCTGTTCCATGCGAGAAATTGCCAAGAAACTGAAGATCTCGTACAACGCTGTGTACTACTCCCTTCACAGAACAGCGCAAACTGGCTCTAACCAGAATAAAAAGAGGAGTGGGAGGCCCCGGTGCACAACTGAGCAAGAGGACAAGTACATTAGAGAGTCTAGTTTGAGAAACAGACGCCTCACAAGTCCTCAACTGGCAGCTTCATTAAATAGTACCCGCAAAACATCAACGTCAACAGTGAAGAGGCGACTCCGGGATGCTGGCCTTCTAGACAGAGTTGAAAAAGCCATATCTCAGACTGGCCAATAAAAATAAAATATTAAGATGGGAAAAATAACACAGACACTGGACAGAGGAACTGTTTACAATAGTCATTTACAACATCAACAATGTCTACACTGTATTTCTGATCAATTTGATGTTATTTTAATGGACTTTTTTTGTTGTTGCATCGGACAAGGACATTTCTACGTGACCCCAAACTTTTGAACGGTAGTATATATTAAATATATAATTATAAATATACGCCTACTGTATAATAGCTAGCAAATTAATTACCTAACTAACTGTCTACAATTTCCAAAAGATAACCAAACAAAAACATATTTACTTTTTTTCCGAGACATTTGTGCCGTCATGTGCATTAGTAGCACAATTTGTAACTTATTTGCATTTGTTTTTCACTTACACTTTTATGTTGACTTCTCCATTGTTGTTTTTAAGTTTTCGCAAATCAAGATGGCGACGGGGATTCCCCCAAGGGCATAAGGCGAGGGTAAGTGGACGAGGGTGTGTCTTTTCAGTGTTTGGACCGCAGCCCACGTCTAACGGTCGCCTCGGGCCGAACTGCAGGCTGTAAAATCAAAAAGCCACTCCTTCGATTTGAGTTGTCAATTTCACAAGGTTGGATTAGTAAAACATGTTCAACTACTTAAGACATTGGCATTGAATCTAGGTTGTGCCTTTTAGATTTCCAGAAAATAAACAACTAAGGACTCATTTTCTTCTCAAACCCTTGGTCTGTTTGGTCTGTTTCGCAAGCATTCCCGGAAGTCTCGCGTCTGTTTAAGTCTCGTTGATATCCCAGGCTTATATGCGCTGTTCCCAATAGCCTGGGGACAAGGTTACTCCTTAACCTTCAGGCAGCGCTCGCTCAATATTGTACTGTAGCTGTGATTTATGTACTCCAAACAGGCTTATCTAAAATGCCTTTCAATCAGAGCCTCTTGTCTAGTGCAACAAATATCTCTCAGAGTCAACACAATCCACTCTTAGATGCATAGATACAAATTACAAAGGAGAACTCAAACAGTGAATAACCATTAGTAGGTGCTGTTAATAAGTCATGCCACTAACATGGGCTGGTGGGCTGGAGAGTGTTGGCTTATGGAGGGGGCTGATTGGCCCCTCTGGCTATCACTGAAACCAGCAATGTATTTTTCCTATGGTGGTGTCTTCTTTGTTTTCAGTGTTCGCTTTTACCTCTGTCCGATTGGTAGTTCAGGAGATGTCCTTCATTTGGTTATTTCCATCTCCTCATTCCTTTTAGTGGCAGTCCTTAGCTTTCCCATATCTGTCCAACGGCCTGCAAGTTTCCAGTTCTGCTTGCCCCATTGCTCTCAGTTGATTTATGCCCCAGTACTCTGCTCAGTGCCATGAGTAGCGTTGCACCCACCCACCCACCATACTCAAAACTCTCTCGTTCCAAGGTACTGAACTAGGACTCCTCGGTGGAATAGAGAAGTCTGTCATTCCCCACTTTAGTGGGTGTGTGTGTGGGGGGGGGGGGGTTCAGGAGATTTCAGCACAGCAGTGTCTGTCCCAGGCTTGGGGCTCTCCCCCCTCCGCACACACCAACAGGTAGGACTCAGTCCTCTCCTGTGGCCAGCGCACCTGAGAGAGAGGATGAGATGAAGGAGGGAGGGAGGGAGGGAGGGAGGGAGGGAGGGAGGGAGGGAGGGGGGGGCATACAAGGGGAGAAATATGAGGGAGAGGGAGAAGAGAGGGAGAGAGAAAGGTGGAGACATTGTGGTAAGGATGGGGAGGGAGTGCAAGTGAGCGCAGGGAAGGAAAGATGAAGGGAGGGATAGAGAACATGAAGAGGAAACAAGAGAAAATAGGTAATTTTTTCATCAAGCATATATCACTCTAAAGATTTGAACCAAAGTGTGTCCCAAATGGCACTCTATTTCCTATATAGTGCACTACGTTTGACCAGACCCCTATGGGCCCTGGTCAAAAGTAGTGCACTAAATAGGGAATAGGGTATAATTTAGGATGAAAGCATTGTTTCTAGTCCCCATGTAAATGTTGACATCTCCTACCCTGTGGAACAGCAGCAGGTGGCGGTGGAGAGGGATCACCAGCGGGTAGTGACAGGCAGGGGGTGATCTTTTCCCCTGAAACACACTCACAGTCAGGCACTGAACAGGATACAGATGCAGTCTTTTTTTGTGTGCGAGTCACAGCACAGCACAGCACAGCATGCCACACTCGCCTGGGACAAAATCGTGAAAGTAAGGCAGACACAAAATATGTTTTTTTATTTCCCTGGGGATGATGAAGACACGTGGCATTGGTAAATTCAATTGAATGCAGCAAAATATTCCCCCCCCCCGGCAATTTTGACCCAGGCGAGCGTGGCTGTGCTGTGAGACGTGTGCAAAAAAGACTGCATTTGTAAAAATGTATTTTGATAGTACCCTACAGATGGTTTACAGGCCACATTTATCCAATCTCACCCTACCCCTTAACACCATCAAGGGGTACAGACCAGCAAATTGTATGAACCATCCATAGAGGACTACAAATAAGGTGGGATACATTGCAGGAGCATACATAAAGGGTTGGTGTCGATTGTAAAGGAGGAAAGAGCTTGTTTTCTTCTCTTCACATGACCTCTATATCCTCGTGAAAATGTACACACACATTCTCTGTATATACCCCAAACAAAGCTAATATTACTTGATAAAACAAGACGTTTCCAAACGGACAGAGCAGACAGCCAAACATGTGTTTTGTTATGCCCTCAGAAAGCCTTTGATAATCTCAGAGGGAGAGAGGGAGAGAGAGAGAGAGTGAGAGAGTGAGCGTGAGTAAGGCTTACATTGTCCAGACAGTTGGCAGGCAGAGAAAGAGACGACGGGCAGACACGCAGTTCTGTGATTGGAGAAGAGAGAGGTATATTACAACAGCCCACGGCAGCAGGGGGCCTTTTCAGGATGGTGGAACGTTACAGGAACGTTATAGAACAGATATGGTTGTCTGTCACCCAGAATTGGGGATTAGCTCTATCGATGTCAGCTCTATTCATGACTTTTCTATGTGCAACGTTCCACAACGTTTGGACTATGTAGCGCCACTGTTGCAGGCGACTGTTTTGGGTGGGAGCACGGCTGATGAGCCAGCTGACTTTTGCCATCCATGTGAAAAAGACAACAACAACAACAATTTCAGCATGAGTGATTGCGTGACTGAATCTGTGTGTGAAAGTGAGAGCGAGAGAGAGACAGTGATGAAAATGAAGGGATTGGAAAGGGTGAGAGGCATTGCCAGTATTTCTTGAAAACCTTAATAAAAAGGTACAGTACATATTTCTTGAAAACCTTAAAGGGCCCCTCCAGAGGAAGTTGCCGTCACTCTTTTGACTTAATTCCTAGTGCGGAAATGCTGGTTTAGTTTCACCCCCCGAACACCGACGTATGGCTCCTTATAAATATTGATTGATCGGGCTGTAAGTGCTGTTATTGTGACGTGGAAACGTCTAGGAGCAACAACGGCTCAGCAGTGGTAGTTCACACAAGTAGAAATAGAATGAAACAAACAGGCATTCTATTTCTGCTCTATTATACTGGCCACTATAGTAGACGTTGATCAAGTGCACAAGGCTACATGTGTGCAAAAATAACATTCACTGAGTAAAAAATGTAATAATCCCCCCTCACTCACACAAGTGTTACTGTCAAGTTCAACACAACAAAAACAATATCTTCGGGCTACACTGCACATTATTACATCGTACACTTTCTGCCTGTGGACATCTGTTCTATAATGTGCCAGCAGAGCATGATACCCTTTGTTGGCATCATTTATCTCTTCCAGGCAGAGAGTACACATGGCATACCCCCTTTTTATCCACTGTATTGAAGAAGTGAGAAAGAGGGAAAGTGTGTGGTGTTCCTTTCACCTCTATAGTGGCATCCAGTTTAAGCCAGGCCCAGGTCCAGCTACACTTGATCCCTGAATCCACCTGTTTAACAAGCACCTCTATAGTGGCATCCAGCTTAAGCCAGGCCCAGGTCCAGCTCCACTTGATCCCTGAATCCACCTGTTTAACAAGCACCTCTATAGTGGCATCCAGCTTAAGCCAGGCCCAGGTCCAGCTCCACTTGATCCCTGAATCCACCTGTTTAACAAGCACCTCTATAGTGGCATCCAGTTTAAGCCAGGCCCAGCTCCAGCTCCACTTGATCCCTGAATCCACCTGTTTAACAAGCCTCGCCTCATTTTCACTTAATTCTCTCATTCAGACAATTAACAACATACCGTAGAGGGAATCCATTAGTTCTAAGATATGTGTTAGTTCATTAGCTAGTTAACTATTTAACATTTCACACAGATTGCCAGGGTCCAGTAAGCAATTTACATGTTATAACTTGAGGAACGGCAAGGAGTCGTATACCAGTTAATACTATAGCGCATTGGTTACAGTGGCTTGCGAAAGTATTCACCCCCCTTGGCATTTTTCCTATTTTGTTGCCTTACAACCTGGAATTAAAATATATTTTTGGGGGGGTTTGTATCATTTGATTTACACAACATGCCTACCACTTTGACGATTCAAAGTATTTTTTATTGTGAAACAAGCAAGAAATATGACAAAAAATGAGTGTGCATAACTATTCACCCCCCCTAAAGTCAATACTTTGTAGAACCACCTTTTACAGCATTCACAGCTGCAAGTCTCTGGGGGTATGTCTCTATAAGCTTGGCACATCTAGCCACTGGTATTTTTGCCCATTCTTCAAGGCAAAACTGCTCCAGCTCCTTCAAGTTGGATGTGTTCCGCTGGTGTACAGTAATCTTTAAGTCATACCACAGATTCTCAATTGAATTGAGGTCTGGGCTTTGACTATGCCATTCCAAGACATTTAAATGTTTCCCCTTAAACCACTCGAGTGTTGCTTTAGCAGTATGCTTAGGGTTATTGTTCTTCTGGAAGGTGAACCTCAATCCCAGTCTCAAATCTCTGGAAGACTGAAACAGGTTTCCCTCAAGAATTTCTCTGTATTGAAGGAATGTATTCCATCATTCCTTCAATTCTGACCAGTTTCACAGTCCCTGCGGATGAAAAACATCCCCACAGGATGGTGTTCTCGGGGTGATGAGAGATGTTGGGTTTGCGCCAGACATAGCGTTTTCCTTGATGGACAAAAAGCTCAATTTTAGTTTCATCTGACGAGAGTACCTTCTCCCATATGTTTGGGGAGTCTCCCACATGCCTTTTGGCAAACACCAAACATGTTTGCTTATTTGTTTCTTTAAGCAATGGCTTTTTTTCTGGACACTCTTCCTGTAAAGCCCAGCTCTGTGGGGTGTACGGCTTAAAGTGGTCCTATGGACAGATACTTTAATCTCCGCTGTGGAGCTTTGCAGCTCCTTCAAGGTTATCTTTGGTCTCTTTGTTGCCTCTCTGATTAATGCCCTCCTTGCCTGGTCCATGAGTTTTGGTGGGCGGCCCTCTCTTGGCAGGTTTGTTGTGGTGCCATTTTTTTTATAATGGATTAAATGGTGCTCCGTGGGATGTTCAAAGTTGTTCAAAGTTTCCGATATTTTTATAACCCAGCCCTGATCTGTACTTCTCCACAACTTAAGAGTCATTGGACGAAGGCGTCTTCTGTACGGGGAGAGTTTTGTTGAGAGCCCCACCGCTGAATCTGAACATCAGCACACGTCGCTTGCGGTGTGCGGTTTTGGAAGCATAAGGATCTTATCTTTCATAAAAGCGAGAAACAATTATTATAAAAAAACTAAAGGTTAAATTGATACACACCTTTATAGGGTTAGTGTTCCCACACGGCCATATCTCCATGTTACAACGCTTGTTTACGGAAAACAAGAGGAGACAACCTCTGCTAATTCGCTATCTAGCATGCTCCGAACACCTATTTTTTTTATTTGAAGGATTATTTCATGCTGATGAAAGATAAAGGGCCATATGTTTCGAAAGCCATATATCGCCGGTGATGATTATTGACGTTTCTAGACAACGTTGGGATTGTAGGTAGCTAATGGCTGCGAAGCTAATGGCTGAAAACTGTAGGGAGAAGGCAGAATGCCGCCTAGAGTTTTCAAGCGCTACTGTGATGGTTCTAGCTTGCTTAGCCTACAAAATGTGATGGGTTAAAAATATTGGAGAACTTGGCAGGAGCAGCAGAAAAAAAAAAATATGAATGGAATTAGGTCAACTCTTTTTGTGTGTGTGTGGGGTGCTTTTTCCACGTTGAGCACCTGCCCCACCAAAGGTCTGCCCCACCAGACATCCATCCGTTAGAAACCTTCCCCGGAGAGGAGGGAGACCCCTCTAACACTGCTTCTTTATAAAGCTCATAATGCTATATTGATTTATCGTCAGTGAGGACCAACGACTGCATACCAGACCTATTTTTAGAGGGGATATTTATCGTTTTGTTCTGGCCAAAGGTTCCAACATAAGCAGATGCTGCTCCTGCTATGCTCCTGCTATGCAACACTTTTTTTTTCCCAGTATGTGGCTCATATGGTCTGGAATTCCTACCATCTCACATTTGTCTTGATGTTAGACACTGCTGCTTGTGAAGAGGTGCTACATCCAATAGATGTCTATAGGATGAGTTAATGCCGTACACAATAAAAGGGTTGTGTTCATTAGGCATCAAATGTAAGAAAACTTACTGAAAAAGGGAGGGACTAGTTGGATTTGTCCAAAAAGTTGCAAAGCGATTTACAACTTTTTCAGTTAATAAACACAAGCCAGACCTTATCTTATTGAACTTGACGAGAGAGGCCACAGGTTCAAAATGATCTGTCAAATGGATGGAACAGAAACCCAAGGAAGGATGATAGAACAGGCAATGATTCAGGTATTTGTTTTTTTTTAAGAAGAGATGAGGCGGGATGAGTGCTGGGTCCCTTGCCTGTCTCCTTGGGGGACTTCAGGCACCCGATCTCCACCCTTAGACTCTCCATCTCTTTCTCCAGCTCTCCATTCCTCTTCTCTGCCTCCTGTAGCCGTCTATGGAGATAAGTGGATACTGTCAGCTTAGGTATTGGCTATGAATACTTACCTAAATATTACATCATGACATTATGGATACCTCTATAACATACATGTACATTACCTAGATGTCAGAGCTGTCAAGTCTGAAGGGAAAGGTGAGGGAGACCCATGTTTAGCAGTAGAGCAATACTGCAATAAATGCCCCATATCAACATATCTGTGTGTCTGTCTGTCTGTGTGCGCGCACTCAGGGTTAATCTAACCTGTGCAGGTCCTCATCAAGTCCTGAATTCTGGTCTGTCTCCTCCTCGTCCTCCTCTATTGTGGTGTGAGTGGACTCTGCAGTACCCTGCTCCAAGGCTAGGGGGAGCTCAAGCAGAGCAGGTAGGTTGTCAGTTGATGTCAGAGCGTCTCTGAGCTGCCACATCTGACTCTGAAAACCCACACCACCCCACTCAGTGTCAGAAATACACGGCATGGTAAAGGTAAAAATATCAGTTCCCCCGAAAATAACAATCTAGCAGCCGTTAATATCTCTTGCATGCCTAACTCTATGACGCATGCCACAGAACACATCAGACATTCAAGATGCAGCTGGCTCAAGAAATACTAAGCATTTGTGTCACAGCTGACTGTCACACTTGAGATGAGGTTGCCTGTCTCCTATATTCCTGAATAAACAAACTATAGCAGTTAGTATTCCTGAGTAAACAAACTGACATGTACATGTGTAACAGAGCTACGGCTAACTAGCTAGCGATTCCATATTTGCTACATGAGACAACTCAAATTGACTTAACTTCTTTGGGAGCAGCGCACGAGGTGACTGTTTTGGAGAGCCTGGCGTGCCCAAAGTAAAATGCCTCCCATTCAGGCCCAGAAAATAGGATATGCACATATTTAGTACCATTGGATAGGAAACAGAACGGATATGGCAGGCGAAACCCCGAGGAATTTCTGTCCTGGAAAAAGTGGTTTTGACACATTGCCTCATTTAGAGCCCCTCCCTTATGAAAATGCCCTTATAAGGGCATATGAATGCAGTACCTATCGCTTCCTCTGGATGTCAACAGTCTCGAGAAAGTGTTCTGATTCTTTTTAGATGCTTTTAGAGCAGAGAAGAAGAGGAATAAGGAAGTGTCCACGCCGTTGTCAATACAAGTAAATGTGCGCTCACGGCTTGCGCGTTCTTTGTTTTTTTCCTTTCTTATCGCCCAGTTTATATTCCGGTTGAAATATTAAACAACATATACATTAAAGTGTTCCTAAGGATACATTATCAATTATGTTTGATTGTTCTTGGACAAGTTTATAGGTATAAGTTGAACGAGTTCTCTTCACGTTTCAATGGAGGAGTCGACGCTGTTTTTTCTGATTAGAACGCGCCAACCAAATGGAGATTTATGGATATAATACATTACTTTTTCTAACAAAAGAACCATGGATTGTCTTCGTTGGACACTTGGGAAGCCCTCAGCAGAAGTTCTTCAAAAGGTAATTGATTTGTTTTCGCTGTGAAATGTGTTTCCTGTGAACCGTGGAGGCTTATGAAATTATGGTAATGGAAAAAATATGTTAGGTGCTACCTTCAAACAATCAAATGTGGTGCTTTCGCCGTAAAGCCTTTTTGAAATCTGACAACGCTGTGATATTGCCAAGAAGCAGAGCTTTTGATGACTATGAAGCACTTATATATTGATGCATGTTTAATAATTCAACTTTTGGATTTTGAATTTGGTGCCTTGCATTTCACCTGGTAGTGTCGGGAGTGCCCCACCGCTCCCTAAAAAATTAACTAGCTAGTGGTTAGTATTTAGTCTAGTTTTGACTATTAACTCATCTCAGCTAGTCGCTAGTGTGGATAGTCAACCTACCAGCTTGTCCTGGAAATTGAGGCTTGGCAACCCTTGATGTCGCTGGTGGTCAATCTCCATCATGATGTCACAACTGCGGTCCAAGGCACCTGTCTGTCTGTAAGAGATTGAGCAATTGGCGGAACAAACATAACTGTTTTGACATAGTTGTGTATGATACCCCATTAATTTGAGGGACGTTGATACTGAGACAGTATATGATATGAATGTGACCTTGTAGCTGTGTAGGAGTAGCCAACAAAAGCCAGGTGAACACCGATAGGGGCCCTGTCCATCACGTCACTCAGTGTTTCCTGCAGGACAAAAGACAGCATTACATCTAGTGTGCTTTATATGCATGTCAGGTATGGGCGATTCCATGCCAGCGCAGACAGATAATATTCTTGGTATCTCAGATTGTTATGGCAATTCTCACATAGAAACTTAATTGCGAGGAAGGATGTTTGACATGCTTTTATACATTTGTATCACAAACCATGTAAGACTTAGTGATCTGTTAACTACATGATTGTTAATGTCCATTCCTATGTACAGTACCAGTCAAAAGTTTGGGCACACCTACTCATTCCAGGTTTTTTTTTTTTTTTTTTTTTTTTACTATTTTCTACATTGTAGAATAATAGTGAAGACATCAAAACTATGAAATAACACATGGAATCATGTAGTAACCAAAAAAAAGTGTTAAACAAATCGAAATATATTTTATATTGGAGATTCTTCAAAGAAGTCACACTTTGCCTTGATGACAGCTTCGTGATACAAATGTAAAAAGCATGTCAAATAAATATAAATATTTTCCGCCTGCTGGCATGGAATTAACAGATATCTGCTTCTCAAACTTGCTTCTGGAGCCATGTCATATTATATGGGAGTTGCTCTATGTAAGGTCCCTTCTCAGGTTTGCTTCTGGAGCCATGTCATATTGGAGCCAGGCCACACTATCTACCAAGAGAGTTCTCATCTGTATTATTCCTAGCTGTCTATTTACCACCACAGAACGAAGCTGGCACTAAGACCGCTCTCAACCAACTCTATAAGGCCATAAGCAAAGAAGAAAATGCTCATCCAGAAGCGGCGCTCTTAGTGGCCGGGGACTTTAATGCAGGCAAACTTAAATCAGTTTTACCAAATTTTACCAGCATGTCACATGTGCAAGCAGAGAAAAAAATATCCTAGACCACCTTTACTCTACACACAGAGATGCATACAAGGCTCTCCCCCGCCCTCCATTTGGCAAATCTGACCATAATTCTATCCTCCTGATTCCTGCTTACAGACAAAAACTAAAGCAGGAAGTACCAGTGACTCGCTCAATACGGAAGTGGTCAGATGATGCGGATGCTACACTACAGGACTGTTTTGCTAGCACAGACTGGAATATGTTCCGGGATTCATCCAATGGCATTGAGGAGTACACCACCTCAAGTCATCGGCTTCATCAATAAGTGCATCGACGACGTCGTCCCCACAGTGACTGTACGTACATATCCCAAACAGAAGCCATGGATTAAAGGTAACATCCGCAACGAGCTAAAAGCTAGAGCTTCTGCTTTCAAGAAGCGGGAGACTAATCCGGGACACGTATAAGAAATCCCGCAATGCCCTCAGACGAACCATCAAACAAGCAAAGTGTCAATACAGGATTAAGATTGAATCCTACTACACCGGCTCTGATGCTCGTCAGATGTGGCAGGGCTTGAAAACTATTACGGACTACAAAGGGAAACCCAGACGCGAGCTGCCCAGTGATGTGAGCCTACCAGACAAGCTAAATGCCTTTTATGCTCGCTTCGAGGCAAGCAACACTGAAGCATGGATGAGAGCACCAGCTGTTCTGGATAACTGTGTGATAATGCTATCGGGAGCCGATGTGAACAAAACCTTTTAACAGGTCAACATTCACAAAGCCGCTGGGCCAGACGGATTACCAGGACGTGTACTCAAAGCATGCGTGGACCAACTGGCAAGTGTCTTCACTGACATTTTCAACCTCTCCCTGACCGAGTCTGTAATACCTACATGTTTCAAACAGACCACCATAGTCCTTGTGCCCAAGGAAGCGAAGGTAACCTGCCTAAATGATTACCGCCACGTGGCACTCACGTTGGTAGCCATGAAGTGCTTTGAAAGGCTGGTCATGGCTCACATCAACAGCATCCTCCCGGACATCCTAGACCCACTCCAATTCGCATATCGCCCCAACAGATCCACAGATGATGCAATCTCAATTGCACTCCACACTGCCCTTTCTCACCTGGACAAAAAGAACACCTATGTGAGAATGCTGTTCATTGACTACGCCTCAGCTTTCAATACCATACAGCCCACAAAGCTCATCACTAAGCTAAGGACTCTGGGACTAAACACCTCCCTCTGCAACTGGATCCTGGACTTCTTGACGGGCCGCCCCCAGGTGGTAAGAGTAGGCAACAACACGTCTGCCACGCTGATCCTTAACACTGGGGCCCCTCAGGGGTGTGTACTTAGTCCCCTCTCCCTGCTCACCCACAACTGCGTTGCCAAACACAACTCCAACACCATCATTAAGTTTTCTGACGACACAACAGTGTTAGGCCTGATCACCGACAATGATGAGATGGCCTACAAGGAGGAGGTCAGAGAACTGGCAGTGTGGTGCCAGGACAACAACCTCTCCCTCAATGTGAGCAATACTAAGGAGCTGATCGTGGACTACAGGACAAGGCGGGCCGAACAGGCCCCCATTAACATCGGCGGGGCTGTAGTGGAGCGGGTCAACAACAGCTTCTACCCCCAGCTTCTACCCCCAACAGCTTCTACCCCCAAGTCTTCTGACTGCTGAACAATTAATAAAATTGCCACCGAAAAATTTACATTGCCCCCCCTTTTGTACACTGCTGCTACTCGCTGTTTGTTTGTTACCTATGCATAGTCACTTTGCCCCCACCTACAGGTACAGATTACCTCAACTAGCCTGTACCCCTGCACACTGACTCGGTACCGGTGCCCCCTGTATATAGCCTCGTTATTGTTATTCTTATTGTGTTACTTTTTTATGATGACTTTTTATTTTAGTCTACTTGGTAAATATTTTGAACTGCACTGTTGGTTAAGGGCTTGTAAGTAAGCATTTCACGGTAAAGTCTACACTGACAAATAAAGTTTGATTTGATTTGATATTCTACGGGAATCACTCTATATTAGGCCCCTTCTCAGGCTTGCTTCTGGAGCCATGTCATATTCTATGGAAGTCGCTCCATATTAGGCCCCTTTACATTTGAATGGATTGTATATAGATTGTATATAGGCTTTTCGGATTAATACCATTTCGCTGAGGCAGTCGTCCAACACGTCAAAGTTGGAGGTGTCAGTGGCGTTGGAGACTTCAGGTTCGAAGGGTGCTGGAAGTTCATGCAGGGAGCCCCAATCTAATCCACAGAAGAAAGGGTGGCCCCTGAAGTCCCCAGAGCCCCCAGCCCCCATACGATCCTCCCTCTCGCAGATCAGCCCCATGATGAGGGAACGGGCCATGTTTGAAACCTCGGGGCCAGACGGGGGGGGAACTCAAAGTGCTCCTGGAGGGACATAATGGTTGATGCCTTATAGTACAAGCTTGCAGCTCTTCTTCACAATTCTTTAGGGTTGAGCTCAATATATATCGTTTTGCATTCTTTGCAGATGTATCAGAAGATGGTCAGAAAGATTACTATGGCAAAATCCCAAACCGACCTCTACGCTCTACGCACTTGTGTAGACCTGATTGGATTTGACAGGTGTGAGCAATATCATAATAGCTCTACCTTGCCCTCTGATAAGTGGAAGCTAGGCGGACGTTTCACAATATTGCTTATACTAATCAAATTATCTAAGATCTCCACAAGTGCGTAGGGTGTAGGGCTTAGGGGGTCGATTTGGGATTGAGCCCTATTGAATATTAGCTATTTTCCTCCTCGGATTTCCCACCACCGATACCTAGATACATATGTAAATTTTCTGATGGCCCTTCAACATGTTCTCCTGATCAATTTGTGAGTTTCTCTCAGTCGCCATCTTACCTGGAAGTTCATGATCTTGGCATAGGTCTCCGAGATGGACTCTGCGTAGAAGGGCGTGGTCCCCTGCAGCATCTCGTAGGCACAGATCCCCAGGGCCCACCAGTCACACTCAGGGCCGTAGCCTCCCCCTCCCTCCACCGCACGCAGGATCTCTGGGGACAGGTAGTCGGGTGTGCCTACTGCCAAGGATGAGTGCACCTGCAAATGCACAGTAACATGTCAACACACACAAATACATTAAACAAAAGTAGGATTCTTTACGTTCACATTATAGAAGAGAGAAACCTTCCCTCACTGAAAGTAGTAGTTCTAACTCATTAGTAGCAACATAAGTCACACACTGTCACACTATAACACACAGAGGAGTACACCTTTGTATGGCTTTAGCTCAGAGGGCTAACACAGCCTTCCCACTGGGCACAAACTGGCTGAATAAACATTGTTTCAATGGAGTTTGTCAACGCATTGAAAATATATTTGGAATTTCAACCACAGAATTATGTCCAAATAGACAAACCTTGTATGAAATGTTGAATTTTTACATTCAAAACAGATCGTAAAAAAAAATTATATGCTGGGCAATACCTCATCCTGGAGAATTGTGCACACCCCTTCATATTAATGGATTTGTTTCAGGTGTATTAAATGTAGCACACAGCCATGAAATCTCCATAGACAAACATTGCCAGTGGAATGGCCCGTACTAAAGAGCTCAGTGACTTTCAACGTGACATCGTCATAGGATGCCACCTTTCCAACAAGTCAGTTCGTCAAATTTCTGCCCTGCTAGAGCTGCCCCGGTCAACTGTAAGTGCTGTTATTGTGAAGCGGAAACGTCTAGGAGCAACAACGGCTCAAACGTGAAGTGGTAGGCCACACAAGCTAAAAAAAGTGTCAACTGGATAATGCTAGCGTGGCAGGCTAGCTAACGTTAGCTTACAAGTCGGATTTGCAAGTTAGTTTGTAGCTCATAAAAGTATTCTGAATTGTCTACCTACCTCATGTCTGAGTGTGACTAATACAGTGAACTAGGAGCAACAATCCGAACCGTTACAGTGTCACCGGCCTGAATCTAATCCAATCTGAAGCTACAGTCAGTGTACAATGTAAAGCATAGAATTAGCTTGACCAGAGTTACTGCGTTGATGACACAGACGGCTTCATCAACAACGGTTAAGTGAAAAGTTTTATAAAAAAAATACCCTGTTTGATAAACTAGTAGGTTAATTAACCAGCCAAGCAGATACAAGTTCTTTTTAAAAAAATGTATAAGTTATTTTCCAGACGTCAACATCAAGTACACTTCAGGTGCTGAATGAACGTTTTGAAGATGTATTTTCCTGACTACCATTCAAAGGTTTAGAAATGTCTTTGTTTTTGAAAGAAAAGCAAAAAAAAAAAAGTCCATTAAAATAACATCAAATTGATCAGAAATACAGTGTAGACATTGTTAATGTTGTAAATGACTATTGTAGCTGGAAACGTCAGATTATTTATGGAATATCTACATGGCGTACAGAGGCCCATCATCAGCAACCATCACTGTGTTCCAATGGCACGTTGTGTTAGCTAATACAAGTTTATCATTTTAAAAGGCTAATTGATCCTTAGAAAACCCTTCTGCAATTATGTTAGCACAGCTGAAAACTGTTGTCTTGATTGAAGAAACAATAAAACTGGCCTTCTTTAGACTAGTTGAGTATCTGGAGCATCAGCATTTGTGGGTTTGATTACAGGCAACTACTTTCTTCTGAAACTCGTCATTTATTCTTGTTCTGAGAAGTGAAGGCTATTCCATACAAGACATTGCCAAGAAATTGAAGATCTCGTACAACGCTGTGTACTACTCCCTTCACAGAACAGCACAAACTGGCTCTAACCAGAATAGAAAGAGGAGTGTGAGGCCCCGGTGCACAACTGAGCAAGAGGACAAGTACATTAGAGTGTCTAGTTTGAGAAACAGTCCTCAACTGGCAGCGTCATTAAATAGTACCCCGCAAAACACCAGTCTCAACGTCAACAGTGAAAAGGCAACTCCGGGATGCTGGTCTTCTAGGCAGAGTTCCTCTGTCCAGTGTCTGTGTTCTTTTTCCCATCTTAATCTTTTATTTCTATTGGCCAGTCTGAGATATGGCTTTTTCAACTCTTCCTAGAAGGCCAGCATCCCGGAGTCGCCTCTTCACTGTTGACGTTGAGATTGGGGTTTTGCGGGGTACTATTTAATGAAGCTGCCAGTTGAGGACTGTTTTTTGGGGTCATTGATTCTATGGCCAAATTTCAACTGCTATTATATCATCGTTTTTCACACCTCTTAATAAGAAAGAGGAGACAACTGAAGATTGCAACTAAATATGTATTATTACTCCCATCTATCACATGCACTTAACTGGTAGTGATGATGTTCGAAGTAGTCCAACATACAGAATAAACCAACAGACCACTTCAACTACAATAACATGCTAAGTAATGGTTACAGATGCTTTCTTTTTCTTGCTATGACTGTGATATGTTGTTTATCTACCTTAGTTGAATGCACTGAGTGTAAGTCACTCTGGATAAGAGCTTCTGCTGAATGACCCAAAAAAATCTTGGTCAACCGAGAGTCATCTGTTCTTTCGACCAATCGATTGGATAACATTTTTAAATGTGTATTTTTCTATAATAGAAACACCCTATGTTTGAATAAAATCAACTACATGTAGACTACTGAGGTTGTCTGATGCTTTAAGCACTGATGTTAAAAATGACTAAAGAGGGAGACGGAGATTAGTATAGCCTAACCGGAAGAAAAAAACCCTGTTCCAACGCACCTAATGTTCCAACGCACCTAATGTTCCAACGCATTAGGCTACACCAGCTGTAAGCAACCTTTTCCATTTGGAGTGCAAAGTTATCATACCATTTCTACTGATCTGCATGCCAGTTAAGAAAGATTCTCACATTTTTGTGGTACAGTTTTCATTTCATTGATAATAAAGTCTTTATATATTTAACATCAATGTCATGTGGTTAAACAACATGCTATCTAAAAGAAAATGATACACATTAAAAAATTACTTCTATTGCAATTGCCAATATTTAAAAATAGCCTTCATAAACCAACAAATAAAAACATTGCAGCCTGCAGGTAGAAAATATCCTGATAAAAATAAATATCCTATAAATCACATTGGCTACGCATGGCCTGTCTGCAAAGAACTTAAAACATTACATCAACTATGAACTTGGTCCAGGCTGATCATGCTAGCAAACTTCCAACATTGTATGCAATATTCTGGGCCCTCAGAGTTTCCTACACCAGTGAGCTCCAGACAGACAGAGACAGCTGTAGGATATTTGCGCAAGGGATAAGAAGTAATCAGGTAGGCCTATTTTATGGTGTTTCCACCGGATCAGAGCATTACATGCAGAGTGGTTATTGAAAGTTAGAGAGCTATTTACATTCTCAATGGATGTAAAAACAGACTTTGTTAACTTGCTGTTTGAGGCAAAGAAAAAATTACTTTGAGAAGATTTTTTTTCTGTTGTGTTATTGACTGTACGTTTGTTCATGTGTAACTCTGTGTTTTTAGTCGCACTGCTTTGCTTTATCTTGGCCAGGTCGCAGTTGTAAATGAGAACTTGTTCTCAACTGGCCCACCTGTATTATGACATCATATAGAACTACCTGGTTAAATAAAGGTGTATTATGACATCATATAGAACTACCTGGTTAAATAAAGGTGTATTATGACATCATATAGAACTACCTGGTTAAATAAAGGTGAAATAAAAAACACAGTGATGGTGAGTCAAGACAATCAGAAATAGTATCAGATCCCCAAATGGGCACATTTATAGGCCTACATCTACACGCAGGCCAGGTAGCCTAGGCCTACTTCTATGCCTAATCAGGTGTGTGTTCTTACTGAAGAAGAACATTTTATAAATTGACAACTCGTAAATGGAATGACATTTCTCATAAAGTGTAACCTAGGTTGTGCTCTCTGTAAACAATGTGTCCACTCCTACAATGACAACGATAAGACTGTCATAATAATATATTGAACGCATTAACAGAAATCACTGTAACCAAGCAAAAATTGTAGATTAGAAATTATGTGAATTAACGGTAAATGTACTAGTGGTGATACAGGTGTGCCATCCCTTCGCAATGAGACAGGCGTGACTCCATTGTTTGATATATTTGCCAATGCTTGACTAAAAAAATCTTGGTCAACCAACAGCCTATCGACCGAACAATTGACCAGTCGACTAAATGGGGTCAGCCCCCGTGCAAAGCATGCTGGGTATTATTCCAATGAGCTCCGCCCTCAAACAAGTACAAATTTGGTCAGTGATGTTTCACAAGTTTGAACACGGTACAGTACGGCACAGTTTAGTACAGTAGAGCTCAGTAGAACACAGAAGAGTACAGGACAGTACAGTACGGTATGGTACAGTACAGTAGAGTTTAATTCAGTAGAGTACATTAGAGTAAAGTAGGGTACAATACAGTACACTATACTTTACTTTTCTTTACTATACTGTGCTGTAGTGTGCTCTACTTTTCTTTACTGTACTGTGTACTGTACTCTACTGTGCTCTACTGTATTGAGCTGTACTGTGCTGTCCAAACTTGTGAACATAGATGTCCCAGACCAGACCAAATCTGAACCAATTATAGACATTATTTTTGAGCTGAATCAAGGACGGTCTGGGTCCCCTGACGTGAAATGCTTAGTGGGTAGAATCATTTTGGTTGTGAAGTGTATTATCAAAAAGCATTGTCCTTTCTTTATAGTAAAATGCAATTTATCACTTGGCTGTCACAGGACCTCTCAGTCAACACCACCTCATAATATGAGAAAGTCAATTGTTCATGAGGATTGCCTGCTGCAGTTGTTCGACAGATTGTCAATTGAAATTACATTTTACCAGATCCAAATATTTTCACATGAATAGTTTATTTTCATAATTTCGTTAGTTTATACTACAAAATATAGACCTAATATTCTGCCCATATGAAGTATAGCCTAAAGAACAGCTACATGATTTAATGAAAAGCAGCAATTAGACACAACATTGTTTCACATTCTCATAAACATAAACAGGCAACGGGCAACACATCGCTTCACAGTTTCCACAACTAATAGGCATCCAAGGAAACTCGGTGTACTGTATCTCGACGACGTTGAGTACGCCGGGTCTGTATACAGTGTAGTACAAAAACGTTTTGCTCGACAAAAAGTCACGTAAGCGTTGGATTCACGTCTCCAACTCTACCAAACGTTTTAATTAAAGAATGGGATTATGCCGGTGGCTTAAAATAGATTTCCTTTAAATGTTAATATTTGGTTGGGCTGTCAACCAAACACAACTCAATATTACTTTTGTAATACAGTAAATAGCCTAAAGTTAAGGCTATCTTTCAAACTAATGTAATAGCATTTTGTTCAACATTAAAATGAGTAACACATCCAAGGCCACATTTTGAAGTTAACTATAAATTAGTTCTTATGTAATCATATAAAGCGTGCATGTTCTAGATAGCATGCGTAGATCCTAGCAGGTCTAAGGAGATCTTCACAGCTGCTGTGATAATCTACACAGAATCTCAAACGGCATTGATCGCTGGCATCGACCGTGTACTTTTAATGTAATCTAAACTGCAATCCAGGCTCTTTTGGTTCTGCTATTAAACGAATCACAGTGACAACACAATCTGTTGTATAAATAAACAATTCCACATCGTATTTCCATTTCAACGTTACTGTGCTTTCAAATGGGTAAAAGCGCAGTGATAAACATTTGCATAGTGAGAACACATTGGAAATTCAACAAACTATTAGTTGTCTTTTTGAGTGAGTGAATATAGGTTGTAATCTCATTGATCAACGTCAAAACGAAATGCCCAATTATCCACATTGAAATGATGTGGTGTGCCCAGCGGGTTGTGACAGTAGACCCAGGTTCAATAACCAGTCTGTAACTATTGCACAGCAATATTGTTAACAGTGGAGTGAATTGTGAGTGTTTTGCAGCCTTTTGGGGCCTCTCACCATGCCATCCTCCTGGACCCTCAGACAGGAACCAAAGTCCCCCAGCCTGACGTGGCCCTCTGCCGTCAGCAGGATGTTGTCAGGTTTGATGTCCCTGCAGAAGGGAGAGTAAAGGATGCCAATCTGTCTTGGTGCTTTCAAAGGTCTTCTCGTTCCCAGGCCATCTATATGGGATTGCATAACTACTGTTGCCATGGTTCTTGGAATCCTGCACTCATTTGTGGTGCATGGACCAAAAAATAAACCATTAGATGCAGTAGACGGTCCACACTCAACAAAAATTGTGTTTTCAAGTTATTGTATGCGGATATATTCATCCATTCTAGAGTCAAGAATGTTCTCTGAACTTCCCTTGTAGGTGTTCCAAAGTAAGAAACAGTAGTCCCAGTCGGTATTAAAAAGACGTACGGCCCGCCCACCAGGAAAACAACCTGTGGTTGCCTTGTTTACCCCATTGGCTCACAAAGAAAAATTGTAACTTTTTCCAAACACAATTTTCTTGTTCTCTGCTTTTTAAAAACAAAAAGTCAATTACAAAAACGACATTTAAGAAAAGTACAGCTAGCTACCAACCTTAACATCATTAAGCTAGCCAAGACCAAAAACACAAGCAAACTGACTATAATGCTTCAAGTAGTGAGTGGAGTTAACAACGTACTATATTACACAAGTTAAATGTCTTACCTGTGATAAAATGTTTTCCACACACATAGCTACGTCTAGCCTACTTGAAAACCTGGTCCCCACAATTTCCCACTCTTACACACGGAATACCTTAAAGCCACAGGGTTCTTCTCGCAGGCTCTATTTCCCTACGTGGGAGTTTTGCGAAATAATAATTGTTTTCCCCAATTTGTGGGCGTGGTCAAAAGGAATTCCTTCTTATGACATGAATACCAACTCGGAGTATATTCCCTGTTTTCCGAGTGTTCTGCGAACATACCTTCCAGAAACATTACTGTTTTCAGAACTTTAGGGGGGCATTCTAGGAACACCAGTCTTTCCGGATGTCTCTGACTAACTAACCTGTGCACATAGCCCATCCTGTGGATGGAGTCAATGGCCATGACCATCTCAGCCAGGTAGAACTGCGCCATGTCCTCAGGGATACGGTCGCCAAACTTACTGAGCAGGGTCAAAAGGTCACCACCCACGTAGTAGTCCATCACCAGGTACTGAGAAGGAGAGAGAGAGAGAGAGAGAGAGAGAGAGAGAGAGAGAGAGAGAGAGAGAGGTGGAAAATAAAGAGTGGGAAAGAGAGATTAATTCATTTTTCCTTGGTGTATTTTGAGGGAAAGAAACTGAGGGCAGCTACGGTTTACACTGAAAAGATAGTATAGCTTCAGTCAAAGTACACAGGGGGTTTCCCTAAAATGACACTGATGAACAGAACAGACAAGAATCTGCCACCGAAACACACAAGGTAGACTGCAGTGTCAGACTAGAAGGTCGAAGTGACCCTCATAACTGAGAGTTTGTTACTGATACCCACCAGGTAATTGTCATCCTGGAAGGCGTAGTGCAGCTCAGTGATCCAGCGTCGATCGCCCTTCAGCAGAACCTCTCTCTCCGCTTGGTAACAAGCCGTCTACAGGACGTGCGTACAAGACACACGGAAACGCAACACAGAAAGAAGGACGACGTCACGTTGTTGGACAGCAGAAGCGAGAAGCAACAAAGGAAGGAAGTCGGCGCGGACACAAAATGTGTCCGTTATGTGAATCAAATCAAATTTTATTTGTCACATACTCCAAAAGTTCCTGTGTGTTTATATTTACCTCTCCTCGCTTCAGCATGTCCCACTTATTCATAATCTTCAGGGCGTACACTTGCTGTGTGCTACGCATCCTCGCTACAGCCACCTATGAGTACGGCACCACAAATAATGTCACCACGGAGACAAGATTCAATTGTCCAATGTGGTACCTTGACCTTCGGCGGTGTCCTCTCACCTCACTGAAGGTCCCTCGACCAATCACCTTCAAGATGTGGAAGTCATCCCTCTTGATGCGCGTCCTCTTCACCAGCCTCACCAGGGGCTCCACTGTGATTAGAGGACAGAGAGTTGTTATCGGACAAGAAAGGAAAGAGGGTGTTGGAAGAAAAAAAAGCATTTTTTTTTTTTATTGATGGTGTTTTGTATGGAGAACATGTGTCATGGGTCAACCAATCTCCCACGAAATACAACATAGAGACAGCCAACACATGCATGTGTATTTCTGTGACTCAGTTGGTAGTGCATGGAGCATGCAACGCCAGAATTGTGGGTTTAATTCCTGCTGGGGACACCATCCCAGAAAATGTATGCACCCATTTCTCCTTTAAGACACTGGTGGTCTGAAATAGTCTAAGAGTGTGTCTAAGAATAGCCACCACCGTTTAATACTTTTTTAAGGCAAGTTTTTCAGCCCCTTCGTTTTTCTTTTTTTTTCTCCCACGCCTTCTTGTGTGGGGAGGAATGCGGGCAACATTGTAAACCCTTTTAGTGGGGAGAGAGAGAGAGAGAGAGAAGCTTCCAGACCTACTCAGCCTTTCAGGCCTCTTGTGGAAACAACATAATCCTGCAGAGTCCTGTTGCTTCCTTGATTAAGTCCCAGATGGCACCCTATTCCCTATACAGTGCCTTAGGAAAGTATTCAGACCCCTTGAGTTTTGTGATATTCCAGCCTTGTTCTAAAATGGATTTAAAAAAAATAATCTCAACAATCTACAGACAATACCCCACGGAGGACTACGATGGAATCTTACTACACCGGCTCTGACGCTCATCGGATGTGGCAGGGCTTGCAAACCAATACGGCCTACAAAGGGAAACCCAGCCACGAGCTGCCCAGTGACACGAGCATACGAGACAAGCTATTTTCCTTTTATGCTCGCTTCTAGGCAAGCAACACTGAAGCATGCATGAGAGCGCCAGCTGTTCTAGACGACTGTATGATCACGCTCTCCGTAGCCGATGTGAGTAAGACCTTTAAACAGGTCAACATTCACAAGGCCCGCGGGGACAGACGGATTACCAGGACGTGTACTCAGAGCATCCGCGGACCAACTGGCAAGTGTCTTCACTGCCATTTTCAACCTCTCCCTGAACGAGTCTGTAATACCTACATGTTTTAAGCAGACCACCATAGTCTCTGTGCCCAAGAAAGTGAAGGTAACCTGCCTAAATGACTACCGCCCCGTAGCACTCACGTCGGTAGCCATGAAGTGCTTTGAAAGACTGGTCATGGCTCACATCAACAGCATCCTACAGGATACCTTAGACCCTCTCCAATTCGCATACCACCCCAACAGATCCACAGATGACGCAATCTCAATCACACTCCACACTGCCTTTTTTCACCTGGACAAAAGGAAAGCCTATGTGAGAATGCTGTTCATTGACTACAGCTCAGCGTTCAACACCTTAGAGCCCACAAAGCTCATCACTAAGCTAAGGACGTGGGACCAAACACCTTCCTCTGCAACTGGGTCCAGGACTTCCTGACGGGCCACCCCCAGGTAGTAAGGGTAGGCAACAACACATCCGCCACGCTGATCATCAACACAGGGGCCCCTCAGGGGTGCCTGCTCAGTCCCCTCCTGTACTCCTTGTTCACTCATGCACGGCCAGGCATGACACCAACACCATCATTACGTTTGCCGATGACAACAGTGGTAGGCCTGATCACCATCAACGATGAGACAGCCTATAGGGCCATGTGGTATAAGGTCAACAACCTCTCCCTCAACGTGGTGACCGAGCACGCCCCCATTCTCATCAACGGGGCTGTAGTGGAGCAGGTTGAGAGCTTCAAGTTCCTTGGTGTCCACATCACCAACAAACTAACATGGTCCAAGCACACCAAGACAGTTGTGAAGAGGGCACGACAAAACCTATTCCCCCTCAGGAGACTGAAAATATTTGGCATGGGTCCTCAATACTCAAAAACGTTTTACAGCTAACCAGTACATAAACGCGGCCAAGCTTCCTGCCATCCAGGACCTCTATAACAGGCGGTGTCAAAGACTCCAGCCACCCTAGTCATAAACTGTTCTCTCTGCTACCGCATGGCAAGTGGTGCCGGAGTGCCAAGTTTAGGTCCAAGAGGCTTCTAAACAGCTTCTACCCCCAAGCCATAAAACTCCTGAACATCTAATCAAATGGCTACCCAGACTATTTGCATTGCCCCCATTCTACGCTGCTGCTACTCTCTGTTATTATATATGCATAGTCACTTTAATAACTATACCTACATGTACATATTACCTCAATTACCTAGACACCGGTGCCCCCACACATTGACTCTGTACCAGTACCCCCTGTAGACAGCCCCGCTGTTGTCATTTTATAGCTGTTCTTAAAAAGTTTTGTTATTCTTATCTCTGACTTTTTTAGGTATTTTCTTAAAACTGCATTGTTGGTTAATTTAAGGGCTTGTAAGCATTTCACTGTAAGGCACTGTACCTGTTGTATTCGTCGCATGTGACAAATAACATTTTATTTGGTTTCAAGTGTCACGTTCAGGCCTGATTTTGATAGGCTGGCGTGTTTAGTTTTTGTTTTGGTGTAGGGTTTTTCTGTTCTAGGTGTTGTGTTTCTATGTTGGGGTAATGGTTCCCAATTAGAGGCAGCTGAGTGTCGTTACCTCTAATTGGGAACCATATATATGTTTGGGGTTTTCACTAGTATTTTGTGGGTTATTGTTTGTACATAGCTTTAGCGGTTTTCACGTGTTATGTTCATGTTACGATCTTCGTTTGTTTTGTTTGTTGTTTTGTCCCAGTTACGCATTTAAATAAAGATGTATACTGAATGCCTCGCTGCGCCTTGGTCTGTCCCTAAAGGAGATCGTGACAGAATAACCCACCACAAGAAGACCAAGCAGCGAGCGACCCGGGAGTTCAGGACTTGGGAGGAGGAATTGTTTAGAGGGGGACCCTGGGCCCAGCCTGGAGAGTATCGCCGTCCTAGAGAGGAGCTGGAAGCAGCGGCGGCAGAGCGTCGATACTATGAGGATGTATATGGAGCGTGGAACCCGGAGAGGGAGAGATATGTTGGGACTCGCCTGGCGCGGAAACCCGAGAGGCAGCCCCCAATTTTTTTTGGGGGGGGGCACACAGGGACTCCTGAGCCAACTCCTCGTGCTCTCTGGAGGAAGCGTTGGGGAGAGCGTCGCACTGAGCAGACACCGTGCTATGCAGTTTTGCGCACGGTGTCTCCAGTGCGCATGCATAGGCCGGTGCGCGAAATTCCAGCGCCACTCATCTGTCGGGCTAGGGTGAGTGTACAACCTAGAGGAGTGGTGCCGGCTCTGCGAGCGAGGTCACCAGTACACCTTCTGGGACCGAGATATCCTGCACCAGTTCTGCGTGTGGGGTCTCCAATTTGCATCCACAGCCCAGTGCGTGACATTCCAGCTCCCATCATTCATGAGGCAAGGGTGAGTGAACAGCCGGAGAGAGAAGTACCGGCTCCACGCACCAGGCCCCCTGTGCGCTTAGAGAGTCCAGCACGTCCTGTTCCGGCTCCGCGCACCAGGCCCCCTGTGCGCTTAGAGAGTCCAGCACGTCCTGTCCCTGCTCCACGCTCCAGGATTCCTGTGCCCGTCGTGGATCCAGCACGTCCTGTCCCTGCTCCACGCTTCAAGATCCCTGTGCCCGTCGTGGACCCAGCACGTCCTGTCCCTGCTCCACGCTCCAGGATTCCTGTGCCCGTCGTGGATCCAGCACGTCCTGTCCCTGCTCCACGCTTCAGGATCCCTGTGCCCGTCGTGGACCCAGCACGTCCTGTCCCTGTTCCACGCTCCAGGATTCCTGTGCCTGTCGTGGACCCAGCACGTCCTGTCCCTGCTCCACGCTCCAGGATCCCTGTGCCCGTCGTGGACCCAGCACGTCCTGTCCCTGCTCCACGCTCCAGGATCCCTGTGCCCGTCGTGGACCCAGCACGTCCTGTCCCTGCTCCACGCTCCAGGATCCCTGTGCCCGTCGTGGACCCAGCACGTCCTGTCTCTGTTCCACGCTCCAGGATTCCTGTGCCTGTCGTGGATCCAGCACGGCCCGTTCCTGCTCCCCGCACCAGAGTCCCAGTGCGCGTCATGAGTCCAGTACGGCCCATTCCTGCTCCCCGCACCAGAGTCCCAGTGCGCGTCATGAGTCCAGTACGGCCCGTTCCTGCTCCCAGCACCAGAGTCCCAGTGCGCGTCATGAGCCCAGTACGGCCCGTTCCTGCTCCCCGCACCAGAGTCCCAGTGCGCGTCGACAGTCCGGAGCCTCCAGAGAAGGTTCCCAGTCCGGAGCCTCCAGAGAAGGTTCCCAGTCCGGAGCCTCCAGAGAAGGTTCCCAGTCCGGAGCCACCAGAGAAGGTCCCTAGTCCCGAACCTCCAGAGAAGGTCCCCAGTCCTAAACTAACTGTTCCGGCAAATAGCCCAGGGCCTCCGGTGTGGGACCCCGAGCCAGCACGGCCGGCACCGGAGCCGCCACCTGGAACAGGAAGGCCCACCCGAAGACCCCCCCAATGGACTTTTGGCACGGTCGGAGTCCGCGCCTTTGGGGGTGGGTACTGTCACGTTCAGGCCTGATTTTGACAGGCTGGCGTGTTTAGTTTTTGTTTTGGTGTAGGGTTTTTCTGTTCTAGGTGTTGTGTTTCTATGTTGGGGTAATGGTTCCCAATTAGAGGCAGCTGAGTGTCGTTACCTCTAATTGGGAACCATATAAATGTTTGGGGTTTTCACTAGTATTTTGTGGGTTATTGTTTGTACATAGCTTTAGCGGTTTTCACGTGTTATGTTCATGTTACGATCTTCGTTTGTTTTGTTTGTTGTTTTGTCCCAGTTAAGCATTTAAATAAAGATGTATACTGAATGCCTCGCTGCGCCTTGGTCTGTCCCTAAAGGAGATCGTGACATCAAGTTTGATTTGATTTGATGTAGTCCTATTTTTTTACTTCAATTTTTTGTTGAAAAGGAGACGTGTATCCAACATATTAATGATTAAAATCAACCAACGCTTAAAAACCATAGGCCTATGTGTATTGTCTATTTTTGTCAAACTTTGCCTTGAATTTAAACATTAATTTCCTCCTGACTGACGTGCCCAACTGCCTGTTGCTCAGGCCAGAATATGCATATAATGGGTACCATTGGAAAGAAAACACTTTGAAGTTTGTAGAAATGTTAAAATAATTTAGGATACTATAGCACAATAGATATGGTAGGAGAAAATCCAAAGAAAAACCTACCGGATTTCTTTTTTTTTTTTTTGAGAGAGAGCCCATGCTCTTCCAATGGAACGTATAGGGAAAAAATTTAATCTAGCTCCCAGTATGCAATTCCTATGGCTTCCACTGGGTATCAGTAGTCTTTGTTCAAGGTTTCAGGCTTGTTTCTTCCAAAACGAGTAAGAAATATGAGTTTTACTACAGGGACACAGACTTGAAAATTCGTGTATGCGTGCGCGACGAAGAGGACACGCACCTGCTAATATGGTTTTCCTATTGAACATACTCCTTTCCGTATGAAATATTTTGACTTGTTTTAACAAAGTTTAGCGGTAGCTTTTTGGATTCCTTTTTCTGCATGTTGAACTAGTGGATTACTCACAGTAAGTGAATATTTAATCGCTATTTGTGAATTTATGAAACCTGTGCCCGGTGGATAAATATTTTGATGTGGGGCGCCGTCCTCAAACAATCGCATGGCATGCTTTCACTGTAAATCGGACAGTGCAGTTAGATTAATATCCATAATTTGTATGATTATTTATCTGAATTGCACGCCCTCCAGTTTCACCGGAAGTTGTCCCGCTAGCAGGACGCCTAGCCTTTTAAAACCATAGGCCTATATGTATTGTCTATTTAATTTGTATCTGTTAAACCTACCCTTTGGGGAAAAAATTATGGCAACAGTGACTATATTTACTTATTAAAGCCGCAGTAACTTTTTGGGCGACCTGACCAAATTCACATGAGAGTTATAGATCTGTTACTCGCATTGTAAGCAAGTCTATGAAGTGGTAGATATGTTCTATGTGGGCTATTTCTATGCTTCCTGGTGGCCCGCGGGTGTTTTATTTGGCACCCCAAGTTTTCTGAACAACATTTTTTTGTTATTATAATTTCTGGGACATAAGACTGTAAAAACAAATGAGCATTATATCTGTTTGGGCTTCTTGCAGTCAATTTGCGGTCTACAAAATATTTGTAATTATAAACTGGGTGGTTCTAGCCTTGAATGCTGAGTGGCTGACAGCCATGGTATGTCAGACCGTATACTCGTTGCATCGTGCATAAGAACATCCCTTAGCTGTGGTATATTGGCGATATACCACACCTCTTTGGGCCTTATTGCTAAATTATGTTCCGGCCCCCCGACCATCCACTCAAGAAACAATTGGCTATTGATCCTTGCTCCAGGACTATTGTTTTTTTCTTTCTTCTGATAGTGGATCTGACACTGTTTCAAGGTACAAATACAACATATTTTCTACAAGGTTTTTCTATGTTGAGAATTAATTATAATGATGACATAATCCTGTGGTTGAAATTTCACCCCCCCAAAAAAAACAGTTTACATTTATTACTATGCGAAACTGAGCCTACGCAGACCGCGAAAAACAACAGTCAACGGGATAAGATGTTTACATGCCACGGTATCCCCTCTAAGATCAGCAAATCCCAGGCATCTTATTCGGGGTTATTGTAAACGGGATATAATAACAGGATATTGGTGTGCATGTAAATGTGGTCAATGATAGAGTTTCTAACCTTATGAATAGCCCATAGGGGTTCCAACATCATGAACCCACCAGCATTTGATTTAGCCAGCCTGGAGTACCAGATGTGCCATGTTTGCAAATGTTCCATTGCACCAGGGGTTCCATTGTGCCAGGCAAGCTCATCAATCACAGTGTAGGAACTCACTAGCCTCTAACTACCTCTCAGAGAATGGCTATGGGTGAAGTATACCCTGGATGCTGATCTTGGGTCAGTTTAGCATTTTCAGCAATAATGGTTCAGATTAAGATTGGCGGAGAGGAAGCTGATCTTAGATCTGTTCCTATGGGAAACTTCACTCTGGAGTGTCAGAGAATGTGTCCCTGTCAGCAGGACATGCTTGGTTTATGAGAGATGATGACTGTAATGCCACAGGAGAGGATATGAGGTCAGAAATCCTCATTCTCGATTTCAACCCATCCTGACCAGCTGTATCCCCCTCCACACACACATACACCAGTAGCCTAGTGGTTAGAGCGTTGGACTTGTTACTGAAAGGTTTTGTAACCGAAAGGTTGCAAGGTCAAATTCCCAAGCTGACAAGGTAAAAATCTGTAACCCTGCTCCTGAACAAGGCAGTTAACCCACTGTTCCTAGGCCATTGACTTGCCTGGTTAAATAAAGGTCAAATAAAAAAACATGGGGTGAGGTCAGTGGCTGGGTAGGCACTGGCTATTATCAAAGCCAGATTTACTCACAAATAAACGTTGATGAAGGCCAAGTTAACCATACAACCATACGAATTGACAAACAATTCCCAACTGATGTAAATACCAATTTAGCAAAGATACGCAAGCGATATGGTCCAAACACACCAAGACAGTTGTGAAGAGGGCACGACAAAGCCTATTCCCCCTCAGGAAACTACAAAGATTTGGCATGGGTCCTCAGATCCTCAAAAAGTTCTACAGCTGCAACATTGAGAGCATCCTGACGGGTTGCATCACTGCCTGGTACGGCAATTGCTTGGCTTCCGACCACAAGGCACTACAGAGGGTAGTGCGTACGGCCCAGTACATCACTGGGGATAAGCTGCCTGTCATCCAGGACCTCTACACCAGGCGGTGTCGAAAGAAGGCCCTAAAAATTGTCAAAGATCACAGCCACCCCAGTCATAGACTGTTCTCTCTACTACCGCATGGCAAGCGGTACCGGAGTGCCAAGTCTAGGACAAAAAGGCTTCTCAACAGTTTTTTACCCCCAAGCCATAAGACTCCTGAACAGGTAATCAAATGGCTACCCGGACTATTTGCATTGTGCCCCCCCCCAACCCCTCTTTTACGCTGCTTCTACTCTCACTTTAACTATACATTCATGTACATACTACCTCAATTGGCCCGACCAACCAGTGCCCCCACACATTGGCTAACCAGGCTATCTGCATTGTGTCCAGCCCCACACCACCAGCCAACCCCTCTTTACTCTACTGCTACTCTCTGTTCATCATATATGCATAGTCACTTTAACCATAACTACATGTACATATACTACCTCAATCAGCCTGACTAACCAGTGCCTGTATGTAGCCTCGCTACTATTATAGCCTCCCTACTGTATATAGCCTCGCTACTGTATATAGCCTCTCTACTGTATACAGCCTCCCTACTGTATATAGCCTCTCTACTGTATATAGCCCCTCTACTGTATATAGCCCCTCTACTGTATATAGCCTCCCTACTGTATATAGCCCCTCTACTGTATATAGCCTCTCTACTGTATAAAGCCTCTCTACTGTATATAGCCTCCCTACTGTATATAGCCCCTCTACTGTATATAGCCTCTCTACTGTATATAGCCCCTCTACTGTATATAGCCTCTCTACTGTATATAGCCTCTCTACTGTATATAGCCCCTCTACTGTATATAGCCTCTCTACTGTATATAGCCCTCTACTGTATATAGCCTCTCTACTGTATATAGCCTCTCTACTGTATATAGTCTCTCTACTGTATATAGCCCCTCTACTGTATATAGCCCCTCTACTGTATATAGCCCCTCTACTGTATATAGCCCCTCTACTGTATATAGCCTCTCTACTGTATATAGCCCTCTACTGTATATAGCCCCTCTACTGTATATAGCCTCTCTACTGTATATAGCCCCTCTACTGTATATAGCCTCTCTACTGTATATAGCCCCTCTACTGTATATAGCCCCTCCCGGTCACAACTAGTAGACTTGTTTACGTGCTGCTGTGCGTTTTGTTGCTAACCTAACTTTGCTACCTGACAGTTTTACGGTTTTTACTTTGTAATTACCGTTTATTTTTTCATTCAACTTTTTCACTCCGGACGCTTTATCTGGACGTGTTTCGTCAGGACCTCCACCAACCGAAGCTAAGTAGTAACATTAACATCATGCCTTCTAATTGCAGTCGCTGTACTCATAACATACAGGAGAACGGTCGGCAAGGCGAGGATAGCTGTGCTGCAAGCCCAGCTTCAGACGCAATCGTTAGGCAAGGGAAATGTAAGTGTAGGAAAGGATGAAACAGCGTCTGTGCCACCAGTAAGTACAGATAGTCGTAGAAATCCCCTTGCACAGTCCCCGCAGCCGGACAATTTTCTCACGGCTTCTGGAAGGAAATGCTGGAGCAATGCTCAACCGGTGTCGCTCATTCAGCCGACAGAAACTTTCAACCGGTTTTCCCCATTAAGCAGCGGGTCGGAGTCAGAGGCCGAGCCTTCTCTGGTCTCTACTCCTCCCGTTCACGGGGTCTGAGATGCCGAGGCCTCCCACCATTAGCACTGACAAATTGAAAACTCTAGTCATTGGCGACTCCATTACTCGCAGTATTAGACTTGAAGCGAATCACCCAGCGATCATACACTGTTTACCAGGGGCAGGGCTACCGGCGTTAAGGCTAACCTGAAGATGGTGCTGGCTAAGGCTAAATCTGGCGAGTGTAGAGAGTATAGAGATATTGTTATCCACGTCGGCACCAACGATGTTAGGATGAAACAGTCAGAGGTCACCAAGCGCAACATAGCTTCAGCGTGTAAATCAGCTAGAAAGATGTGTCGGCATCGAGTAATTGTCTCTGGCCCCTCCCAGTTAGGGGAGTGATGAGCTCTACAGCAGAGTCTCACAACTCAATCGCTGGTTGAAAACTGTTTTCTGCCCCACACAAAAGATAGAATTTGTAGATAATTGGCCCTCTTTCTGGGACTCACCCACAAACAGGACCAAGCCTGGCCTGTTGAGGAGTGACGGACTCCATCCTAGCTGGAGGGGTGCTCTCATCTTATCGACGAACATAGACAGGGCTCTAACTCCTCTAGCTTCACAATGAGATAGGGTGCAGGCCAGGCAGCAGGCTGTTAGCCAGCCTGCCAGCTTAGTGGAGTCTGCCACTAGCACAGTTAGTGTAGTCAGCTCAGCTATCTCTATTGAGACTGTGTCTGTGCCTCGACCTAGGTTGGGCAAAACTAAACATGGCGGTGTTCGCCTTAGCAATCTCACTAGAATAAAGACCTCCTCCATTGCTGCCATTATTGAAAGAGATTGTGATACCTCACATCTCAAAATGGGGCTACTCAATGTTAGATCCCTCACTTCCAAGGCAGTTCTAGTCAATGAACTAATCACTGATCATAATCTTGATGTGATTGGCCTGACTGAAACATGGCTTAAGCCTGATGAATTTATTGTGTTAAATGAGGCCTCACCTCCTGGTTACACTAGTGACCATATCCCCAGCATCCCGCAAAGGCGGAGGTGTTGCTAACATTTACAATAGCAAATTTCTATTTACAAAAACAAAAACGACGTTTTCGTCTTTTGAGCTTCTAGTCATGAAATCTATGCAGCCTACTCAATCACTTTTTATAGCTACTGTTTACAGGCCTCCTGGGCCATATACAACATTCCTCACTGAGTTCCCTGAATTCCTATCGGACCTTGTAGTCATGGCAGACAATATTCTAATTTTTGGTGACTTTAATATTCACATGGAAAAGTCCACAGACCCACTCCAAAAGGCTTTTGGAGCCATCATCGACTCTGTCGGTTTTGTTCAACATGTCTCGGACCTACTCACTGCCACAGTCATACTCTGGACCTAGTTTTGTCCCGTGGAATAAATGTTGTGGATCTTAATGTTTTCCTCATAATCCTGGACTATCGGACCACCATTTTATTACGTTTGAAATCGCAACAGATAATCTGCTCAGACCCCAACCAAGGATCATCAAAAGTCGTGCTATAAATTCTCAGACATCCCAAAGATTCCTAGATGCCCTTCCAGAATCCTTCCACCTACCCAAGGACGTCAGAGTACAAAAATCAGTTAACCACCTAACTGAGGAACTCAATGTAACCTTGCGCAATACCCTAGATGCAGTTGCACCCTAAAAACAAAAAACATTTGCCAAAAAACTAGCTCCCTGGTATACAGAAAATACCCGAGCTCTGAAGCAAGTTACCAGAAAATTGGAACGGAAATGGCGCCACACCAAACTGGAAGTCTTCCGACTAGCTTGGAAAGACAGTACCGTGCAGTATCGAAGAGCCCTCACTGCTGCTCGATCATCCTATTTTTCCAAGTTAATTGAGGAAAATAAGAATAATCCAAAGTTTCTTTTTGATACTGTCACAAAGCTAACTAAAAAGCAGCATTCCCCAAGAGAGGATGGCTTTCACTTTAGCAGTGATTCATTCATGAACTTCTTTGAGGAAAAGATCATGATCATTAGAAAGCAAATTACGGACTCCTCTTTAAATCTGCGTATTCCTCCAAAGCTCAGTTGTCCTGAGTCCACACAACTTTGCCAGGACATAAAATCAAGAGAGACACTCAAGTTTTTAGTACCATATCTCTTGACACATTGATGAAAATAATCATGGCCTCTAAACCTTCAAGCTGCATACTGGACCCTATTCCAACTAAACTACTGAAAGAGCTGCTTCCTGTGCTTGGCCCTCCTATGTTGAACATAATAAACAGCTCTCTATCTACCGGATGTGTACCAAACTCACTAAAAGTGGCAGTAATAAAGCCTCTCTTAAAAAGCCAAACCTTGACCCAGAAAATATAAAAAACTATCGGCCTATATCGAATCTTCCATTCCTCTCAAAAATTTTAGAAAAAGCTGTTGCGCAGCAACTCACTGCCTTCCTGAAGACAAACAATGTATCTAAACGCTTCAGTCTGGTTTTAGACCCCATCATAGCACTGAGACTGCACTTGTGAAGGTGGTAAATGACCTTTTAATGGCGTCAGACCGAGGCTCTGCAACTGTACTCATGCTCCTAGACCTTAGTGCTGCTTTTGATACCATCGATCACCACATTCTTTTGGAGAGATTGGAAACCCAAATTGGTCTACATGGACAAGTTTTGGCCTGGTTTAGATCTTATCTGTCGGAAAGATATCAGTTTGTCTCTGTGGATGGTTTGTCCTCTGACAAATCAACTGTAAATTTCGGTGTTCCTCAAGGCTCTGTTTTGGGACCACTATTGTTTTCACTATATATTTTACCACTTGGTGATGTCATTCGGAAACATAATGTTAACTTTCACTGCTATGCGGATGACACACAGCTGTACATTTCGATGAAACATGGTGAAGCCCCAAAATTGCCCTCCCTTGAAGCCTGTGTTTCAGACATAAGGAAGTGGATGGCAGAAAATTTTCTACTTTTAAACTCTGATAAAACAGAGATGCTAGTCCTAGGTCCCAAGAAACAAAGAGATCTTCTGTTGAATTAATCTTGATGGTTGTACAGTCGTCTCAAATAAAACTGTGAAGGACCTCGGCGTTACTCTGGACCCTGATCTCTCTTTTGACGAACATATCAAGACTGTTTCAAGGACAGCTTTTTTCCATTTACGTAACATTGTAAAAATTAGAAACTTTCTGTCCAAAAATGATGCAGAAAAGTTAATCCATGCATTTGTAACTTCTAGGTTAGACTACTGCAATGCTTTATTTTCCGGCTATCCGGATAAAGCACTAAATAAACTTCAGTTAGTGCTTAACACGGCTGCTAGAATCTTGACTAGAACCCCAAAATTTGATCATATTACTCCAGTACTAGCCTCTCTACACTGGCTTCCTGTTAAGGCAAGGGCTGATTTCAAGGTTTTACTGCTAACCTACAAAGCATTACATGGGCTTGCTCCTACCTATCTTTCTGATTTGGTCCTGCCGTACATACCTACACGCACGCTACGGTCACAAGACGCAGAGCCTCCTTACTGTCCCTAAAATTTCTAAGCAAACAGCTGGAGGCAGGGCTTTTTCCTATAGAGCTCCATTTTTATGGAATAGTCTGCCTATCCATGTGAGAGACGCAGACTCGGTCTCAACCTTTAAGTCTTTATTGAAGACTCATCTCTTCAGTAGGTCTTATGACTGAGTGTAGTCTGGCCCAGGAGTGTGAAGGTGAACGGAAAGGCACTGGAGCAACGAACCACCCTTGCTGTCTTTTGCCTGGCCGGTTCCCTCCACTGGGATTCTCTGCCTCTAACCCTATTACAGGGGCTGAGTCACTGGCTTCTGGTGCCGTGGCGGAGATCTTGTGGGCTATACTCGGCCTTGTCTCAGGATGGTAAGTTGGTGGTTGAAGATATCCCTCTAGTGGTGTGGGGGCTGTGCTTCGCAGAGTGGGTGGGGTTATATCCTGCCTGTTTGGCCCTGTCCGGGGTTTCGTCGGACGGGCCACAGTGTCTCCGACCCCTCCTGTCTCACCCCAGTATTTATGCTGCAGTAGTTTATGTGTCGGGGGTGCTAGGGTCCGTCTGTTATATCTGGAGTATTTCTTCTCTTATCTGGTGTCCTGTGCGAATTTAAGTATGCTCGCTCTAATTATCTCTCTCTTTCTTTTTCTTCTTCTCTCTCTCTCTCTCTCTCTCGGAGGACCTGAGCATTAGGACCATTCCTCAAGGCCTACCCGGATGTCCCGAGTCCACCTGGCCGTGCTGCTTCTCCAGTTACAACTGTTCTGCCTGTTTTATGAACATTTTAAAATCTTGTCCATGTTCTGTTATAATCTGCACCCGGCACAGCCAGAAGAGGACTGGCCACCCCTCACAGCCTGGTTCCTCTCTAGGTTTCTTCCTAGGTTTTGGCCTTCTAGGGAGTTTTTCCTAGCCACCGTGCTTTTACACCTGCATTGCTTGCTGTTTGGGGTTTTAGGCTGGGTTTCTGTACAGCACTCTGTGACATCAGCTGATGTAAGGGGGGCTTTATAAATAAATTTGATTTGATTTTGATTTACTGTATATAGCCTCTCTACTGTATATAGCCCCTCTACTGTATATAGCCCCTCTACTGTATATAGCCTCTCTACTGTATATAGCCCCTCTACTGTATATAGTCTCTCTACTGTATATAGCCCCTCTACTGTATATAGCCCCTCTACTGTATATAGCCTCTACTGTATATAGCCCCTCTACTGTATATAACCTCTCTACTGTATATAGCCCCTCTACTGTATATAGCCTCTACTGTATATAGCCTCTTTACTGTATATAGCCCCTCTACTGTATATAGCCCCACTACTGTATATAGCCCCTCTACTGTATATAGCCTCTCTACTGTATATATCCTCTCTACTGTATATAGCCTCTACTGTATATAGCCCCTCTACTGTATATAGCCTCTCTACTGTATATAGCCTCTACTGTATATAGCCTCTCTACTGTATATAGTCTCTACTGTATATAGCCTCTCTACTGTATATAGCCTCTCTACTGTATATAGCCCCTCTATTGTATATAGCCCCTCTACTGTATATATCCTCTCTACTGTATATAGCCCCTCTACTGTATATATCCTCTCTACTGTATATAGCCCCTCTACTGTATATAGCCTCTCTACTGTATATATCCTCTCTACTGTATATAGCCCCTCTACTGTATATAGCCTCTCTACTGTATATAGCCCCTCTACTGTATATAGCCTCTACTGTATATAGCCTCTCTACTGTATGTAGCCCTCTACTGTATATAGCCTCTCTACTGTATATAGCCCTCTACTGTATATAGCCCTCTACTGTACTGTATATAGCCTCTACTGTATATAGCCTCTCTACTGTATATAGCCCTCTACTGTATATAGCCCTCTACTGTATATAGCCTCTCTACTGTATATAGCCCTCTACTGTATATAGCCTCTCTACTGTATATAGCCTCTCTACTGTATATAGCCCTCTACTGTATATAACCTCTCTACTGTATATAGCCCTCTACTGTATATAGCCTCTCTACTGTATATAGCCCCTCTACTGTATATAACCTCTCTACTGTATATAGCCTCTCTACTGTATATAGCCCCTCTACTGTATATAGCCTCTACTGTATATAGCCTCTCTACTGTATGTAGCCCCTCTACTGTATATAGCCTCTCTACTGTATATAGCCCCTCTACTGTATATAACCTCTCTACTGTATATAGCCCCTCTACTGTATATAGCCTCTACTGTATATAGCCTCTCTACTGTATATAGCCCCTCTACTGTATATAGCCCCTCTACTGTATATAACCTCTCTACTGTATATAGCCCCTCTACTGTATATAGCCCCTCTACTGTATATAGCCCCTCTACTGTATATAGCCTCTACTGTATATAGCCCTCTACTGTATATAGCCTCTCTACTGTATATAGCCTCTCTACTGTATATAGCCCTCTACTGTATATAGCCTCTCTACTGTATATAGCCTCTCTACTGTATATAGCCCCTCTACTGTATATATCCTCTCTACTGTATATAGCCTCTCTACTGTATATAGCCCCTCTACTGTATATAACCTCTCTACTGTATATAGCCCCTCTACTGTATATAGCCTCTACTGTATATAGCCTCTCTACTGTATATAGCCCCTCTACTGTATATAGCCCCTCTACTGTATATAACCTCTCTACTGTATATAGCCCCTCTACTGTATATAGCCTCTACTGTATATAGCCTCTCTACTGTATATAGCCTCCCTACTGTATATAGCCCCTCTACTGTATATAGCCCCTCTACTGTATATAGCCTCTCTACTGTATATAGCCTCTCTACTGTATATAGCCCCTCTACTGTATATATCCTCTCTACTGTATATAGCCTCTCTACTGTATATAGCCTCTCTACTGTATATAACCCCTCTACTGTATATAGCCTCTACTATATATAGCCTCTACTGTATGTAGCCTCTCTACTGTATATAGCCTGTCTTTTTACAGTTTTATTTCTTTACCTATTGTTCACCTAATACCTTTTTTGCACTATTGGTTAGAGCCTGTAAGTCAGCATTTCACTGTAAGGTCTACACCTGTTGAATTTGGCGCACGTGACAAATAAACTTTGATTTGATTTGATAGTCTCTGATGGCGGCATATTTCATATCATCCAACAAAATGACACACTGCTCAACTCAGCTCAGCTGTAGACTGATGTAGCATCTAGAGTTACAACCAATAGTTGGCACTAAAAGACCAATACATGGACACATTTCATCCGAATAGGTTGCAAAGAAAACTCCATTCACAATGGATTTACAATTCTTCCAATGTACCGCACACACAATATAATAATATTATGTAAAATGTTATCATACATACAAATTGCATATAATAAATAAGGTTCAAACGAAATGTCCATATCAACAATTAACAGTTCAAAACGTCACAAAAGTGTCTCATCAAAATGAAATTATAGCTTGATAAATCAAAGGGATGTTGTCTATTCCCACGTTCTTTCAACAGTAGCCTAGGAAAATCCATTTAGGCCTACCTTTACTTGCAAATTACAGTTGAAGTCAGAAGTTTACATACACTTAAGTTGATTCGTTTTTCAACCACTCCACACATTTCTTGTTAACAAACTTTTGTTTTAGCAAGTCGGTTAGGACATCTACTTTGTGTATGACATATTAAATTTTTCCAACAATTGTTTACAGACAGATTATTTCACATATAATTGACTATATCACAATTCCAGTGGGTCAGAGGTTTACATACACTAAGTTGACTGTGCCTTCAAACAGCTTGGAAAATTCCAGGAAATGATGTCATGGCTTTAGAAGCTTCTGATTGGCTAATTTACACCATTTGAGTCAATTGTACCTGTGGATGTATTTCAAGGCCTACCTTCAAACTCAGTGCCTCTGTGCTTGACATCATGGGAAAATCAAAAGAAATCAGCTGTAGACCTCCACAAGTCTGGTTCATCCTTGGGAGCAATTTCCAAATGCCGGAAGGTACCACGTTCATCTGTACAAACAATAGTATGCAAGTATAAACACCATGGGACAACGCAGCCGTCATACTGCTCAGGAAGGAGAAGCACTCTGTCTCCTAGAGATTAACGTATTTTGTTACGAAAAGTGCAAAACAATCCCAGAACAACAGCAAAGGACCTTGTGAAGATGCTGGAGGAAACTGTTATGTTTGGAGGAAAAAGGGGGAGGCTTGCAAGTCGAAGAACACTATTCCAACCGTGAAGCACAGGGGGGTGGCAGCATCATGTTGTGGGGGTGCTTTGCTGCAGGAGGGACTGGTGCCCTTCACAAAATAGATGGCATCATGAGGAAGCAAAATGATGTGGATATATTGAAGCAACATCTCAAGACATCAGTCAGGAAGTTAAAGCTTGGTCGCAAATGGGTCTTCCAAATGAATGACCCCAAGCATACTTCCAAAGTTGTGGCAAAATGCTTTAAGGACAACAAAGTCAAGGTATTGGAGTGGCCATCAAAGCCCTGACCTCAATCCTATAGACAATTTGTGGGCAGAACTGAAAAGGCGTGTGCGAGCAAGGAGGCATACAAACCTGACTCAGTTACACCAGCTCTATCAGGAGAAATGGGCCAAAATTCACCCAGCTTATTGTGGGAAGCTTGTGGAAGGCTACCTGAAACATTTGACCCAAGTTAAACAATTTAAAGGCAATGCTACCAAATACTAATTGAGTGTATATAAACTTCTGACCCACTGGGAATGTGATGAAAGAAATAAAGGCTGAAATAAATCATTCTCTCTACTATTATTCTGACATTTCACATTCTTAAAATAAAGTGGTGATCCTAACTAGCCTAAGACAGGGACTTTTTACTAGGATTAAATGTCAGGAATTGTTTAAAACTGAGTTGAAAAGTATTTGGCGAAAGAGTATGTAAACTTCCAACTTCAACTGTAAGTCCATTCATCTGTCATGCAGGGTGAATCTCTCGGTGATGGCATTGTAGAAGTCACGGACATGGCTCTGCTATTATTTTGTTCTGCATGCACACAGCAGGCCTATGCTCGTGTGGGGGACACATGTCCAAGGCCTCCTTTGGTTCCATTTACACACTGACACAAAAAAGTTACACTCACACACACAAACAGTAGCTGGTAGCACAGTTCTCCCACACAGCACACATGTAGGCAGCTCCATCCATTAGGACATCCAACTGGTCGGGAAGCAGAATCCTCCCACTAGTCATATCCATCTTGTAGAAGCCAAGGCTCTGGCCCACATTTAGTGGCGGGAGAAGCCCCATTTCCATTACATCCACAAAGCCAAAAATAAATGTCCAAGATGTGTAAAAGTCTGGGTAAAAAGTATGAATTCGTAATGACATTTCAGAGTGGACAATCCAGTTCTCACTGTTCGCCTGCCCGACAGCTGGCAGTGAGGGAGATGGTGATTGCCTGTCGTGAATAAAGTCAGGTGTTGTAGAGCTCCTGTATGCTGCCTCGATCTAGTCTTATCTTTCATTGTAGTTGATGTTCCACTCTTCAAACCCTCCAAATGGCGCGTTAGAATTTTCCAAGTTGGAAAATTGTTTGAGGTGCAGTATAGTGGCCAAAGGAGCGACACCTATGCTGCCTCTGTCCATTAACGTTGATTGGAGTCAGGAATGGCCGCACGAGTCAACGATTTGAATGGATGAAAAGGATGGCGTGAATATCCTGCCGCCTTTCCTGAGGTTTTGATGCAGTTTTAGCAACAACAAAAACACGTGTGAGAATCACAAAAACACAAAATATTAGAAAACAAAAAAATTATTAAACACTTTTTTTAATAATAAAATGTTTTATTTGGCTTTTCATAGCAGCTAACTTAAAAATGTGAATATCACAGGGTACACACACACCAGATAAACAAACCCTAGGGATACACACACACACACACACACACACACACACACACACACACACACACACACACACACACACAGAGATTGGTTGACAGAGAACAGGTCCCTGATGGAAAGTATGGTATGGAGTGGGATGAGATTCTTTCCTCTCCTCTGCCTGCCTGCCTGTGATGTTTACCCCAGTCCTTTACTGGTGAAATTGTGCCAACCCATCCAACTGCCTCATACAGATGTAGGATCTTAATTGGATCACTTTTTTAACTTGTAGTGTATTCAATATTTAAAAAGGCTTCTAAAGTTAGTCATTTCCACTTCAACATTTCAGACTTTATTTGCCCTAATGGAAAATGTGTCAACCCCTGAAAAAAAGCACATGAATTATAATACACATAGTAATTCACATTTCCTGTTGCTGCAGGATTATATTCCTACTGTAGCAAACTGTCTCAAATTGGCTCAAAGATACTACATCTGTAAATGTAAATGTCTTTCCTCCAGGGAAATGGGGAGAGAGAGAGAGAGAGAGAGAGAGAGAGAGAGAGAGAGAGAGACCTGTTGCTATGTTTTTGCGTACATTTTTTGGAAAGAAAGATTCTTAACAACTTATATGTGGAGGAGCTGACTTGATAATGTTGAGTGACATATGGGTAAATTAGGTTACTTTTTACAGCAACTACACAGCATAAGTTACTTTTTACAGCAACTACGCAGCATACGTAACTTTTTACAGCAACTACGCAGCATCGTAACTTTTTACAGCAACTCACGCAGGCATACGTGGCTTTTACAGCAACTCACGCAGCATACGTTACTTTTTACAGCAACTACGCAGCATACGTTAACTTTTTACAGCAACTACGCAGCATACGTAACTTTTTACAGCAACTACGCAGCATACTTTACTTTTTACAGCAACTACGCAGCATACGCTACTTTTTACAGCAACTACGCAGCATACGTTACTTTTTACAGCAACTACGCAGCATACGTAACTTTTACAGCAACCACGCAGCATAATGCTACTTTTTACAGCAACTACGCAGCATGCGCATTTTTACAGCAACTCACGCAGCATCGTTATTTTTACAGCAACCACGCAGCATAATGCTACTTTTTACAGCAACCACGCAGCATCGTGAACTTTACAGCAACCACGCAGCATACGTTACTTTTTACAGAAACTACGCAGCATACGTTACTTTTTACAGCAACTACGCAGCATACGTTACTTTTTACAGCAACTACGCAGCATGCGTTACTTTTTACAGCAACTACGCAGCATGCGTTACTTTTTACAGCAACTACGCAGCATACGTTACTTTTTACAGCAACTACGCAGCATGCGTTACTTTTTACAGCAACTACGCAGCATGCGTTACTTTTTACAGCAACTACGCACCCCCTCCTCTATTTGGCACCATAAAACACAGATCCTGATTTGTTGGGAGATAACATAATAATCCAAAAATTATTTTGCAAAATTCTAATATCATGAAGAGGATAAGGATCCCAAGTTGAAAACTCATATAGCTCCTCTGTGACTGCTGATAGTCATTCCAAGCGATATAATGTTACAGGATTCATGTAATACACTTGTAGGCAACTATGACATTGCATTCTCAAAGCGGGAGCAACGATGGTACCCATAGGTACTTTGTTGCATGCTGTGTCTACATTATTCAGGTCCGAAAAGTCTGAAAGCTGAAAAGGAGGGTGATTGACCCACAGCCTGTTCCTGTGCATGTTGACTTTGGCCATGTCCCCATTGAAAACTCATCCTGTTATGAATGCCATGTAGGGAGTGACCAGACCAGACCAGAACCCACCCAGAGAGAGAGAGAGAGAGAGAGAGAGAGAGAGAGAGAGAGAGAGAGAGAGAGAGAGAGATGCACAGTGAGAGAAACGAAGAAAGGCACACATGTTATGTTAATCTATCCTCGTAGCGATTTAAAATGTATTTCCATTCAAAATCCTAACCCCTAAACCTAACCCTCAACCTTACCATAACCCTAACCTTAACTCATAACCCTGACCCTAAACCTAACTCCTAACCCTTACCCTAATTCTAACCAAAACCCTAATTCTAACCCTAACCCTAAACCTAACCCCTAAACTTAAAATAGCCTTTATCCTCTGGGGGACGTGGGAAATGTCCATACGAGGGAGAATTTTCCTTAATTTACTATCTTTGTTGGGACTTTAGGATTGGGGATTTTAGGTCCCCACAACCAACCAAGGTCTCCTTGACTCTCTGATGCCTGTTTGACCCTTGCTGACTGTGTTAAGCAAAGATTAACTGAGGTCTAACCCAGTCAGCCTACACTAATCCCAGGAACCTGCTGCATCACTGGTCACCGTTCCACATCTGACACTCTACACTCATCCCTGAGCGAGACTGGACACATGCTAAGACCAAAATAGGAACCTCCATCTCTGTGACATATGATATCCCTCGGCAACTGGACTAAATTGCACTAACACAGAAGCAGCGGGACACAAGGAATTGCATGCACACGCACGTACACAACATTTTGTGCACACAAACACACTCACTCAGTCACATCACATATTTACGAAGCATTTTGAAATACTGTACACTAAGAGTTTATTCAAAGAGCACAGGAGAAATTAAGTTTAAGCACAGATCTGACAAGATGTGGATTGGTGATGGCTGTGTGGTGGAGCCCTATCCAATTGTCGTATCAGTGATTACTTCAAGGTAGGGTGGAGGGACATTGTACCAGTGGAGGCTCCTCAGAGGAGCAAGGGGAGAACCATCCCCCTCAGTGAATTTCATAAAAATGTTAATTGTAAAACATTTCAAATGTTATCCTTTTTAGATAAAACTATATTAAATATAATCACATGACACCAAATAACTAATTAAAACACTATTTTGCAAAGAAGGTCTACAGTAGCCTCCTCCTCTGGGTACATTGACTTCAATATAAAACCTAGGAGGCTCATGGTTCTCACCCCCTTCTATAGACGTACACTGTAGTAATGACAACTTCCAGAGGACGTCCTCCAGCCTATCAGAGCTCTTACAGTATGAACTGACATGTTGTCCACCCAATCAAAGGATCAGAGAATGAATCTAGTACTGAAAGCATAAGCTACAGCTAGCTAGCACTGCAGTGCATATAATGTGGTGAGTAGTTTACTCGAAGAGAGAGAAAGACAATAGTTGAACAGTTTTTAACAAATTCATTTCTTCCAAAATGATGCATAAGCAAGAGATAAATTGATAGAGATTTCTTCATTTTTTTCCCACTTTCAGTATCACTTACTTAGCTAGCAAATGCAGCTAGCTAGTTTAGCCTACTCAAACATCCTGCTCAAACAGAGGGATGCTATGTTAGCTAGCTGGCTATGACTTTCCAACACAACACTGGAACTCTTCCAAGTCAAGGTAAGCTTTTGGTTTTACTAATGTATTGTTCACCGGGGCCCGCTGTTGTAACTGCTTACTGACTGTGCACTAACATTACTGCATAATTGTAGCGGGTTTCATTCTACTAGCTATGTTGACTATGACGTTAGCTAATAATGGTGACAACGATGTAGACTGTGTGTAGCGGTTATGATATGGTTTGACTTGGAAAGGTTTTTGTTGTTGTTGCCTGGTCACATACAGCTGATGTGTATTGAAGTCCACAAGGGAAGAGAAGGAATACAATGTGGCTGTTATGAGAGTGAACTCTGTTTACGCGTGATCAGGGGTGTATTCATTCCGGCAGGGTAGTCTAGTGGTTAGAGCGTTGGACTAGTAACCAAAAGGTTGCAAGTTCAATTCCCCGAGCTGACAAGGTACAAATCTGTCATTCTGCCCCCGAACAGGCAGTTAACCCACTGTTCCTAGGCCGTCATTGAAAATAAGAATTTGTTCTTAACCGACTTGCCTAGTTAAATGAAGGTAAAATAAAAAATTCTGCCGATTCTGTTGAAAAACATTTCTTAAACGGAAGCAAACGGAACAAAACGGAGATAAACACACCTGAATTTGTCCAATAGAAACTATCGTTTGCAACTGGACTAATGATTACACCCCTATATCAGCTAGATGCAGGCAAGAGTGTGCTGTCTGTCACCTCAAATTTGTCTCTTGACACGTGTGTATATAAGTTTTAAACTTTCATTCATAGGCTAGGTTGTAGCAACCTCATGATGGGTAAATTAGAGTATCATGTAGTAGCCTAAACCTATCGCTGTTACATTGAACTGGGTGAGTGGAATATGAACGAGAGCCATCTGATTTGCTGTAATAGAAATAAGACCATAGAAAAAAAACCTTCTTCCCTCATCTTAATCGGCACCAACCGCCACTGCATTGTACAGTATATACTGGGACATGTGGAACCATTCACCGTATATGTTACAGTGTGCATGTATGCTACACTCGCATTAACATCTGCTAACCATGTGTATGTGACAAATCAAATTTTTATTTGATTTGACATATATTTGATTGAAATATCACAGAATATACAGTCAGGTCCATATTGGCACCCTTGATAAAAAAAATAGAAACAAATACTGTAAAATAAGCAATACAAATACTGAGCTGTATTGTACGCACCAAAGCAATTTGAGCATGTTATTTTATACTAATACAATTTTTTTTAATTAAGAGATTTTGTAATAATAAAAAATGGCTAATATATAAGGGTCAAAATGATACCTCACCTTTCAATACCTCACCTTGAAGGGATAACGGCACTGAGCCTTATTCTAAAAGGTTTTATGAGATTGGAGTACACATTGGGAGGTATCTTAGACCGTGCCCTCTTCAATTCAAACCACAGATTTTCAACAGGGAAACTGATTTTGTGGTCAATTAATTAATAATTTCAGAATTGGAGGATAAACGATGAAAGGTTGAAAAGAGAAGTGTGAAGATGTGAGTTTTTTTTCCCACATAGTCTATGTCCCACAGTGAGGCCAATGTTCCCAATAAAACAGTACTCCGTTTTAGCAGTAGTCCTGTGATTTCCTGCTGTAAAGTGTGTGTGTTACTGTGTGTGTGCGTGTGTGCGTGTGACTCCTGGTGGGCTTAACAGGCTGACACCAGCTGAAATATCATGGGGGCTCACGAGGGCTGGAAGAGGGTTAACAGAGGGGTGTTGGCTTACATGACCTTGTGTCTGCACCGTGGTCTTTACACTGTAAGGACACTTTATTCTCCCTTGCTAGAACACAACATGACTCAGTACGCTACTCTGGGGAACACATCACATGCACTCACCAAGGGTTGACTGTCCTCTATAGACATAGAACTAGTGATAATGCTGTCCATTTTAGGGACATTACACTTTCTAGTCAAAAGTTTGTCCAATGTTTCCAGACTTCTAAAGTAGTCTAATGTCAAGATTAAACGACAGCCCACAAAAAGTTACAGATACACAAAGATCATGTGTTCAATCATGCACATTTCTTTTGATGGGGTGTGATCTTTGTACATTCACCATTCGTTCACGATTATCCGCAGTCATGGTAGCATCCACTTTAATGTAGTCCAGAAACATGTTCTATTCTTATTTTACAATAAAAGTGACTCCAAAAATGACACAATGCATTATTTACAAATTCGTTTCAATTGCGCACAACATAATCTAAAACACAAGTTTGCCGAGTCACAAGCTTGATGTAGTCGTTGCGTGCTGGAATTTTGACTTAATTTAATACACTATAAAGTGAATTTGTCCGTGTACTTATGACACCTTCTAATGGGGTAAATAGATACATAAAGTGCTTTCATTTCTAAACAGTAAAACACACATGTATGATACGCTCAAATAAAATTGACATTCTGTACTGTCACCTCACATAAAACATTTGATCACAAATCCAAAATGCTGGAGTATTAAATTAAAAGTTTTAGCTTCACTCTACAAATAAATACATAGGGGAGTGTTATTGTTTTCTTTCAAATACTTTGTGCTTAATTTAGTTTACCCGGGGCAATAGAACCTATGGATAATCCCAAAAGGGCAAACTCTGCCCACCCGGCATGCATGTAAGCAAATTGAAACACAGGCAGGTTTTAAACCAGTAAGTAGCCATGCAAGGTTACATTTGAACAAACACACACAATTGCACAGACGCACGCACACACACACACACACACACACACACACACACACACACACACACACACACACACACACACACACACACACACACACACACACACACACACACACACACACACACACACACACAGTAAGGCTTTGTAAGTATAGGACTGACCCCATTGCAGAAAGCCCGCAACGTACTTCTCCCTGGCAAGGGGTGAGAAGCGGAACTCTTGGTACACCCCCACCAGCAGGTCCAACAGTGTCTGCAGTCCCACCGGCCCTGGGGCCTGGAGTTCCAACAGCAGTAGGTCTGAGTCACGAGGCCCAGGGCCCGCCGACATGCTGTCCAGCAGGCGCTGCGACTCCCTGAAGTCAATGGAGACTGGAGGCTGGTAGCTGGTTCTGGACTGGAGCTCTTCTAGTCCCCTGTTTGTTTGACACTGGGGCTTCCTGTAGTTTACAGTGGCCCGTCTTTTTCTCTATTCTTCCCTGTCTGTCTCTCTCTTTCTCCCTCCCTCTTTGCTCTGTTCCACTTGCTACTCCACTCTCATCTGTTCGTTCGTCACGCTGTACAGTGTGTGTGTGTGTGTGTGTCTCTCTCTTACCCTTTGGCCCCCTCTCTTGGGTTCTGTTTTTGTCTCACTTCTACCACTTCTTAATTTTTCTCTTTCAGTCTATCTGTCTTTCTCTCATCCATCTCATTCGTCAATACTTGCTTCCTAAAACTTAAAAAGTTCAAAATCGTTCAACTCTTTCTCAGAACTGTAGCTCTGTGTTCTAGAACTGTATGTGGTCAAACCAAAACCTACACTACTCCGTACTGCAGGTACAGTACGTGCTTTATTGTCTTCACAATTCTCACACGACAGTTACAAAACTGTCCACGGTCCATGAGCTATTTTGGTCCCTCAACTTTTGCAGACCCCTCCATCTCACCTCTCTCTCATCTTCTGTCTCCACAGCCCTCCTACCTCCCTTTTTCTCTCCCTCCTTCACTCACTCTTTTCAGGGGCACAGTGGTTGTCCACTTTTCTTGTCCAGCTCACTGGCTCTGAAAATCCTCCACTCTCTGTCTGTCCATACGTTTATTCTCTTCGTCTGTCTGACCTTCTCTTCTTCCCCGGTGTCTGTCGCTCATTGTGTGCCTGTAAGCTTTGCCCCATCTATCCTCTCGTTTTTTCTCTCTCTCTCTCTCTCTCTCTCTCTCTCTCTCTCTCTCTCTCTCTCTCTCTCTCTCTCTCTCTCTCTCTCTCTCTCTCTCTCTCTCTCTCTCTCTCTCTCTCTCTCTCTCTCTCTCTCTCTCTCTCTCTCTCTCTCTCTCTCTCTCTCTCTCTCTCTCTCTCTCTCTCTCTCTCTCTCTCTCTCTCTCTCTCTCTCTCTCTCTCTCTCTCTCTCTCTCTCTCTCTCTCTCTCTCTCTCTCTCTCTCTCTCTCTCTCTCTCCTCTCTCTCTCTCTCTCTCTCTCTCTCTCTCTCTCTCTCTCTCTCTCTCTCTCTCTCTCTCTCTCTCTCTCTCTCTCTCTCTCTCTCTCTCTCTCTCCCTCTCTCTCTCTCTCCTCACAACTTTTCTGTTTTGACTTCTCCAGTGAACGACCCCCTTCCTCTCTTCGTCTGTTTATGCACCACTGCTCCAGCCTCCCTTGCCTCAAATCGGCCTCTCGTTGTCTTACATTTTTTTCTCCATTTAATTCCAATATTTCATTGTTTTTCATAGCAAATTCTACCCGAACGCGTGATTTATATTGATGTATGTTTCATTTTAACACCATATTGCTACGTGTGTTTGAATTGTGTTTGTGACTGTGTGGGGCATGTGTGCTTGTGTGGGTGCAAGCCGGCATGTTGTGTACACACATATGACAGTGTGTTTCTTGTCTGTGTGTGTTTACCGTGATCTACATCCGCATTTGAGCTCATGCATTTAAGTGTGTGTGTGTGTACGTTGAGTACACGTGTGCCTGCGTACGTTCCTATGTCTATGTACATGTGTGTCATCTGTTGGTGCACATCATATCATAGCATATCAGTATGTGCACAGCGTGTTTTGTATTATGTGTTGTCCCCTCAGTAGCCTCCGCTGATGTATGCATAGCATATCTTAGACTTAGTGAATGTGTGTGTGTGGTGTCCATGTGAGAGTCGGGCGTTTGTGTATGGGAGCCACAGCATAACAACATAGCAGTGTGGTGCAGACAGTGTAAGTGGAATGTTTTCCTAAGGAAGTGGTGCTCTGGGTCACGCCATGGCACAGCACATGAATGCTGGGCAGCTAGCTTCACCCTGGTCAGATCCAATTCTGATCTAAGGTCAGTTTTTGCATTTCCGCCTCCAATGGTTATGCTTAATATTTGGGAGGGGGGGGTAAGCCAATCTGCTTCTAGGATCAGCTCTGACCAGAACCAATGCATGCAGGGAGAGTGGGGTGTGCACCTGGGGTTGGGCTTCATTTCCATTTCAATTCAATGATCTCAGAAAGTAAACTGAAATTCCAATTCTAATCCAATTGTTTTCAGTTGACAAAAATGTCACTTTGTCACTTTACCTCCTGGGATAGTTGAATTAAAGTGGATTTGAGCCCAACCTTGGTTGGTGCTTTACACAGACACCATAGAGTTAAGTGAAGTTGCCTCTAGATGCAGACCTATGATCTCTTTTCACATTTCAACCTAAATAGTTATGGTTAGGATCAGGGGAGGGCGATCTGACGACTTCTACCTAGGAAAAAAGAGATACTCAAGACGTACTTCAGCCAATATTAAATGAAAAAGTAGCGCATAGTTAGCACACAGTCAGCTGCAGTGCAATGCCCCTGGGGTGGGTTTGGGGTTCAATGTCTTGCTCAAGGACACAACGGTATTAATTCGCACCTGAAGTCTTGTCAGATTTACCCCTGTCAGTCCTGGGATTCAAACCTGCAACCCCTCTAACCACTCTAACCTCTATAATCATGTTACATACATTGCAACAAGTTTGACAATTCAGTCACACGTACTAGTGTCCCCATGTGGCCAAAAGTAAGAATGACACATGAATTGAACCGTATTGGGCTGAGCAACTCTAAATGAAATCAAGTCTTTTATTGGTCGCGTTTATTGGTCGCGTACACAGATTTTCAGATGCTATCTCAGGTGCAATACAAAACAATACCAACATAATCAAAAAAAGTCCAAAGAAAGAAATTAAGGAATGTATATACACACTGAGTACGTCAAACATTAGGAACAACCCCTGTTGCCCTCCATGTCGGGGCATGGAAGTTCTCGAAAGCGTCCCACAATTGTGTCAGGTTGTATGTCCTTTGGGTGGTGGACCATTCTTGATACACACGGGAAACTGTTGAGCGTGAAAAACCCAGCAGCGTTGCAGTTCTTGACACACTCAAACCGGTGCCCCTGGTACCTACTACCATACCCTGTTCAAAGGCACTTCAATATTTTGTCTTGCCCAGTCACCCTCTGAACGGCACACATACACATTCCATGTCTCAATTGTCTCAAGGCTTGAAAATCCTTCTTTAACCTGTCTCCTCTTCATCTACACTGATTGATGTGACTTTAATAACAGGTGACGTCAATAAGGGATCATCGCTTCGCCTGGATTCACCTGGTCAGTCTACAGTATGTCTGGATTCACCTGGTCAGTCTACAGTATGCCTGGATTCACCTGGTCAGTCTACAGTATGTCTGGATTCACCTGGTCAGTCTACAGTATGTCTGGATTCACCTGGTCAGTCTACAGTATGTCTGGATTCACCTGGTCAGTCTACAGTATGCCTGGATTCACCTGGTCAGTCTACAGTATGCCTGGATTCACCTGGTCAGTCTACAGTATGCCTGGATTCACCTGGTCAGTCTACAGTATGTCTGGATTCACCTGGTCAGTCTACAGTATGCCTGGATTCACCTGGTCAGTCTACAGTATGCCTGGATTCACCTGGTCAGTCTACAGTATGTCTGGATTCACCTGGTCAGTCTACAGTATGCCTGGATTCACCTGGTCAGTCTACAGTATGTCTGGATTCACCTGGTCAGTCTACAGTATGTCTGGATTCACCTGGTCAGTCTACAGTATGTCTGGATTCACCTGGTCAGTCTACAGTATGTCATAGAAAGAGCAGTTTTGTACACTCAGTGGATATTGGTGCAGTACTTTGTACGAGGCTCTGGTCCAAAGTAGTGCACTATAAAGGGAATAGAGTGCCATTTCAAACAGTTATTCTGGGGAGACCTTGTGTCAATTGTAGGATGTAAAATATTAGGAGAGAGTGTTTTATTAGCTGGGTCGTATTCACTAGCACCCAAACAGAAACAAACGGAGGGACTACCTGACCTTGTCCAGTAGGAAACACGTTTTATTTTATAGTTGCAAAAATGCTTTGCTATGTTATGCACTAATAAATACTACAGTGGACTATCTGTCTGCGGTGGCCATTTGCCCCCGTGGTTCCTATGTGTCCAACCCCGTGCAACGATACAGTGCCCATGATGTAACCGGCTCTTTTTTAATTGAAAGTGGCATTAATCCGGTCAGTCGGTAAAGCTGGCTTGGGATTGTGTGTGTGCATGAGGGTGTACAGCACATACTGTATGCCAGTGTATGAGAGAGACAGAGAAGAGAGAGGGATAGAGGTCCAAAGAGAGAGGTAGAAGTAGAAGAACAGCACAGGAGAAAGGCGTAAATAAAACGCAAAAGAGCATCAGAGCATTTGATTTGGTCTCAGTACAGCCATTGCCAGGACTCTCCATTGGAAATGAGCTGCACTCCTGCCAGCCGGTTACCCCCTCCCCACAGGTAAGAGCCCAAGTAGGGTGAAGTTGTCCCAAGATGCTGGGTCAGCTTAGCATTTTCCCCACTAATGGTTAAGGTTAGGATAAGGTTAGGATTGGGGAGGGGAATTTCTGTACATCATTTTCATAAATTCATATCAGGTTTTAGCTTGGCTGACCTATTTCTTACTATTTACGTTAATGTTGTTAATAGAACTCATGAATGCAACTGTTTATGTCAAATTGTTTTGAATTCTACTTGTAGCACTGGTAAAACACTTCATTGTGATGCTAAATATATAAGGGCAGATAAATTCAAATAGATTTTTGCTGGGGTCCTCGGGCCTGACGAGGTTAATTCAATCAATCTAATATAAAGTTGACCCTGACCTAGGGTCCCTATTCCAGGTGTCCAGGATAGCGGTCGGTCGACCATCGCTGTAAAAGAAACAGCCCCCACTGAACCCATCCTCAGATTAGCACTGACAATGTAAACAGCATCTGTGTTGTTCCACTTTGTGTCCTTGTTTTCTGTCCATTTCTGCCTCACCCCTCCTTTCCTTTCCTATCCTCTCCCCTCCTTTCCTTTCCTATCCCTTCCCGCCCTTCACTTCCTCTATCCCTCTGAGGGGTGAGCAGGTACTGGGTGTGCAAGCCCGTTACCTCGTTAAGGTCTTACTGTGGAGGATTAGCTAACGAGGAGGAGGAGGAGGAGAGACTTCCTCTCTCTCATTAAAGCTACAGTTTGTGAAACCGGCCGCCCCCACCAGTTGTTTTTGTACAGTTGAGGGACGGGGCTGGGAAATGTAACCACTCTCAAATTCATAGACAGTGCTCTAGATGCAAGGACTGACAGTCCATGACATCTACATGATCGTTTTAACCATGTTCTGAAGCGATTATTTGTTTAGAATGACATGTTTTTACAAACAACAGAGTAAAATACATAATTGTACCAAGATCAGAAAGTATTTTTAAGTTACATTCTTCAAGAATCAATGTTATATTTAAACGTTTAAAAAATGTATGTACCCAATCCCAGATCGCCGCCGGCAACAGCAGAGCTGAGCTGGCCATTGGAGCGTGTCAATCAACACTTTGACTTGACTCTCACCTGTTCCTTCTTGACTTCTGGCTATAATCTGGCTTGCCGTGATTAACATGTTGCTTATCCGTGCAGTGAAGTGTCTGTATAAGAATAGACCGGGGTGCTGTGTCTTATTTCAGTTTATCTATGTAGTCTGTTCAATAGAGACTGCGCTTATCAGACAAATTTCAAACCAAGTGACTTTTTTGTCTGTAGACCCTAGGCTAAGTGGCCCCATAGACATTTAGTAATGTACAACGCATTTGGCATAACGGTTGTGATAGAACGAAGAGCCTTTCTGTATAAAAATGATTACAGGGTTGTGGAGACGGCACAAAATAATTATGTATACATTTTTGTGCAGACCAATTCTGTTGCTTCACAAACATATCAGTTGTGTCAAATGTGTTGTACATCAGTTGTACAGTGTGTACAGGGCCTATGGGACTAGCCATAAACACACATGAATTGGCAGCCCCTACAATAATTGTAATAAATATCACAATTATATATCACCACTATGTTTGTATTATTGACTCTACAGTGCCTTCAGAAAGTATTCACACCCCTTGATCTATTCCACATTGTTGTTACAGCCTGAATTCAAAATGGATTAAATTGACATTTTTTTCACCCATCTACACATAATCCCCCATAATGCCAAGTGAAAACAAGGTTATATAAATTTTTGCACATTTATTGAAAATGAAATACAGAACCTGGATTGTACGATATTTGCAATTTATTCTTTCAAAAATTCTTCAAGCTCTGTCAAGTTGGTTCATTGCTAGACTTGCCATAGATTTTCATGCCGATTTAAGTCAAAACTGTAACTAGGCCGTTCAATGTCATCTTGGTAAGCAACTCCAGTGTATATTTGGCCTTGTGTTTTAGGTTATTGTCCTGCTGAAAGGGGAATTTTTCAAACTGAAAGAAAACTGAAACAGGTTTTCCTTTTTTACTCATTTACCAATAGGAGCCCTTCTTTGCGAGGCATTGGAAAACCTCTTTGGTCTTTGTGCATGAATCTGTGTTTGAAATTCACTGCTCGACTGAGCGACCTTAACAGATAATTGTATGTGTGGGGTACAGAGATGAGGTAGTCATTCAAACATCATGTTCAACATTATTACTGCATACAGAGTGAGTCCATGCAACTTAAGTGACTTGTTAAGCACATTTTTACTCCTGAGCTTATTTAGGCTTGCCATAACAAAGGGGTTGAATAATTATTGACTCAAAACATTACAGCTTTTATTTTTTAATTCACTTGTAAACATTTCTAAAAACATAATTCAACTTTGACATGGTGGGGTATTGTGTGTAGGCCAGTGACACAAAATCTCTATTTAATCCAATTGAAATTCAGGCTGTAACACAACAAAATGTAGAATAAGTCAAGGGGTATAAATTATTTATGAAGATACTGTACATATAGAAAAAGGTCAGCCCCCAATTGTCCGGTTGAACAGTCAGGGACCTACTTGCGAACATTAGAAAAAGTTTAAATTCAAGGTTAAGTTAAAGCATCAGCCAAAATCGTTGATGTATATTCACGTGATTAAAGGCTAGATGTTAGCTGTTCCCATTGCACATTAAGAGCTATGCTAACCTCAGAAAGTACAGCCTCCTTGTGACTATTTGGGATATCAAAAAGTCAAAGTCACCATTATTAGTCAGTTGTACAACCAAATGCCTTCAACTGAAATGTGTCTTCCGCGTTTAACCCAACCCCTCTGAATCAGAGAGGTGCGGGGGGCTGCCTTAATCGACATCCACGTCTTCGGCGCCCGGGGAACAGTGGGTTAACTGCCTTGTTCAGGGGCAGAACGACAGATTTTTACCTTGTCAGCTCGGGGATTCAATCTTGCAACCCTCCGGTTACAAGTCCAACGCTCTAACCACTAGGCTACCTGCCGCCTGAGCGGTGAGCTTCGATCCATTTTCTGTTATATTACATCAGTCTCTGAGACTTACCTAAAGCTACAGTCTACGATGTGAAAAAAACTAAAAAAAATATCCAACTGCAACTTGTTTTGGTAAACAGCTGGAGAAATGTAACCACACTCAAATTCATAGACAGAGCCATATGGACGCAAGGAATGATCATCCGTGAGATCAAACGTATAGTTTAAACCGTGGCCGGGATTCAATCAAAGGCGCGTTGTCAACAAGCACAATGAAATGAACTCCAAACTTCTGTATTTTCCTGTGTGTATGTACAGTATACTTGGAGGCATGTTAAACGATATATGCGCACTGTATGGATGTATCTTGCTCTACTGTGTTTTACCAGTGTGAATGTGGTGACTGCCCCAGAGGATTCAGCAGATCCAAAGCAGAGGAGAGGGAGCAGAGTCTACCAGGTACTCACGTACACTCGCACACACACATGTAATAATCTGTCAATAGAAGGAAATGACATATGACATTGACATCTCTCCAGTAACACTTCTATGAAATATCTTCTTACTCTGATACACAAGCATGAATGCGCACACACACACACACACACACACACACACACACACACACACACACACACACACACACACACACACACACACACACACACACACACAGAACTACTGCACTCTTAGACAAAATGGTTCCAAAAGGGTTCTTTGCAGAGGGATAGGGTTCTACCTAGAACCATTTTCATTCTAAGAACAGTTTTTGGAAGAAAGGGTTCTTTGATGATTATTTGGCAAGATGGATTATTTGGAAGGCAAGAATTCTATATAAGAATTCTATATATATATGAAAATGAAAATTATTTCACTTATAATTCACTGTATCACAATTCCAGTGCGTCAGACGTTTACATACACTAAGTTGACTGTGCTTTTAAACAGCTTGGAAAATGAGTCATTGCTTTAGACGCTTCTGATAGGCTAATTTACATAATTTGAGTCATTTGGAGATGTACATGTGAATGTATTTCAAGGCCTACCTTCAAACTCAGTGCCTCTTTGCTTGACATCATGGGAAAATCAAAGAAATCTGCCAAAAAATGTTAGACCTCTACAAGTCTGGTTCATCCTTGGGAGCAATTTCCAAATGCCGGAAGGTACCATGTTCATCTGTACAAACAATAGTACGAAAACACCATGGGACACCATGGGACCACGCAGCCGTCATACTGCTCAGGAAGGAGATGCGTTCTGTCTCCTAGACATTAATGGACTTTGGAGCGAAAAGTGCAAATCAATCCCAGAACAACAGCAAAGGACCTTGTGAAGATGCTGGAGGAAACAGGTACAAAAGTATCTTCATCCACAGCAGAATGAGTCCTATATCGACATAACCTGAAAGGCCGCTCAGCAAGGAAGAAGCCACTGCTCCAAAACCGCCATAAAAAAGCCAGACTACGGTTTGCAACTGCACATGGGGAGATCGTACTTTTTTGGAGAAATGTCCCCTGGTCTGTCGAAACAAAAATCGAACTGTTTGGCCATAATGACCATCCTTATGTTTGGAGGAAAAAGGGGAAGGCTTGCAAGCCGATGAACATCATCCCAACCATGAGGCATGGGGGTGGCAGCATCATGTTGTGGGGGTGCTTTGCTGCAGGAGGGACTGGTGCACTTCACAAAATAGATGGCATCATGAGGAAGCAAAACATCTCAAGACATCAGTCAGGAAGTTAAAGCTTGGTCACAAATGGGTCTTCCAAATGGACAATGACCCCAAGCATACTTCCAAAGTTGTGGCAAAATGGCATAAGGACAACAGAGTCAAGGTATTGGAGTAACCATCACAAAGCCCTGACCTCAATCCTATAGAACATTTGTGGGCAGAACTGAGAAAGCGTGTACGAACAAGGAGGCCTACAAATCTGACTCAGTTACACCAGCTCTGTCAGGAGGAATGGGCCAAAATTCACCCAACTTATTGTGGGAAGCTTATGGAAGGCTACCTGAAACGTTTGACCCAAGTTAAACAATTTGAAGGCAATGCTAACAAATACTAATTGAGTGTATGTAAACTTCTGACCCACTGGGAATGTGATGAAAGAAATAAAAGCTGAAATAAATAATTCTCTCTACTATTATTCTGACATTTCACATTCTTAAAATAAAGTGGTGATCCTGACTGATCTAAGACAGGGCATTTTTACTAGGATTAAATGTCAGGAATTGGGAAAAACTGAGTTTAAATGTATTTGGCTAAGGTGTATGTAAACCTCCGACTTCAACTGTACCTTGTCCATAATGTAGAGGCCTATGGGATATATTCATTGAAGAGGTAAGGGAGGAGGAAGGTAAATGTGATCAGCATTACATACCAATACCAATTGACATACCTTTGCATGCCTCCTCGTATGTATACCTGCAGACACAGAAGTGAGCAGTTCAGTCATCTGCACCCAATACAGCTAGCCTTCAACATATTCTTACAGCCTACATATTCTTACCTCTTTGTTGATTGATATCAATTGTCCAGTCTATGTTTTGGAAAGATTTGCACAAATACGAAAAGGTAGATGGTATCGTCATAAAACAATATCAATTTAGATCATACAAGGGACAAACCTTAACTGAAAAATGTAACGATCTCAATTTAAGGTAAGTGCCTTCACCTGCTGTCCATTCAAATTCAAATCCATGTTTCAGTTGGGCAGTTGGGTTCCTGCAAGAACCCCCACCAACTAAGGAGGTTCTTGAAAGAACCTTTTGGGGACCATTTTCAGTGCCAAAAACCCTAAGGTTCTTCGAAGAACTTTGAGGATCTTAGAAGAACCCTTGATGAACCTCTAATTTTTAGAGTGTACCAAGGTCATTAGTTCTGCTTTATGTATACTGTATGTATATGTTCAAGTGACATTTTTGTGTTGTTCTATATCACTGCTATCTTCGCCTCTGGACAGGTTGTCCTTGTAAATAAGAATGTGTTTTTTAATTGACTTAAAGTACCTGTATAAATACTGCTCTCTTTCTTTCCCCTCCCTTCCTGCCTGCTCTCTCCCTCCTCTTTCCCTCATCCGATTTCTCCCCCCTGCCTCTCCCCCCTGCCTCCCCTCTCACATCCTCTCTGCCCCAGATCTTCCCTTGCCCCCTGACTCCCATGGCCACAGAGTCAGAGTCGGAGTCTTTTGCCGAGGACCCTATTCACCGCAGGGGGCGGCTGCCCTCCATCGTGGTGCAGACTGACGAGGCGAGCGAGATCAGGGAGCTGCGCTGCTCACAGGAAGCAGAGGAGGAGAAGGAGGAGGACCCCTTCAACAAGCAGAGCCTCCCCCAGACAGAGAGCTGCATCAGTGGGGACAACCAAGAGGATATGGTGGTGCCGCAGGGGTAAGAATAAGAGCTAAAACTAAGAGTGACGAAGGCCCACTGAGGGAAAGCCACTAGGCATAGTCACATGTGTAAATCTGAGAGGACCAGATACTGTAGGTGTAAGCACAATGGCAGGTTGAGCTACCACCATAATTAAGGCTTGAACCTATCCAATTCTTTCAGATCAGCACACGTGCTAGTGTGAATGCTTGTCCTCAGCCCGCCCACCCACCTCTCTCTCTCTCTCTCTCTCTCTCTCTCTCTCTCTCTCTCTCTCTCTCTCTCTCTCTCTCTCTCTCTCTCTCTCTCTCTCTCTCTCTCTCTCTCTCTCTCTCTCTCTCTCTCTCTCTCTCTCTCTCTCTCTCTCTCTCTCTCTCTCTCTCTCTCTCTCTCTCTCTCTCTCTCTCTCTCTCTCTCTCTCTCTCTCTCTCTCTCTCTCTCTCTCTCTCTCTCTCTCTCTCTCTCTCAGAAGAAGAAAGAGTTCTATTACAGTTCAATCCCTCAACGTCGCCCGTTTGACTCCTCCCCATTCAACCCTCCACGAGACTGCCCCACCCAAGCCTGAGGAGATGAGCCAATAGGATCGGAGCACAAACAGTGAGATATCTACAGAACTCTTTCTGACATCATCATCGGAACTCTCTCTGGACACAGAGCCTGTGGATTTTTACCTCTGATATGTAACCAAAAACGACATGTTTCAAGATGACTGGAATGTGTTTTTATCATTTAATGTGTTTAATAATTGTTTACTGTTAAAATGAGGATTTAAAATGCCATATATCATCGAAACCGTAGGTCCTCCCCCTTTTGGGAAACTAGAAAGAATGTGTGCATACAACAGAAATACAAAGATATTAGCTACCCATAGTTTTCAGACTGTATTCAAGACACAGCTCTGTTGCTATGTGACAATATGGAAACAAGCAAGTGGCTGGGGCTGTCTCTGTAATGGCATCCTATTCCCTATATAGTGCACAACTTTTGACCAGAGCCAAATGGGTCCTGGTCAAAAGGAATGCACTATACAGGGAATAGGGTGGCATTCGAGACTCCGCCTAGGTCTGAGAGATACTAATATACAGTGCAATTTGACCCACACCTCTCCCCGCAGCAAATAATATGGTTCAATTAAAGACTATCAACATAGATTTACAAGCCAGCAGCTTGCAACTCTGGCGTCTACCCAGCAAAAGTGTTGTTGTGACTGTTACTGTAGCAATGGTGTCCTCTATTGCCGTCATGGAACAAGCAGGTCACAGCGTTATTCGCTACCTAAAACAGATAGGCTCCATACACACTAAAGTTTAGGTATTTTACACAATGGATGTGATATGGATGTGATACGATTGCGATCCAAAAGGAGTTTGTCTGCACAGAAATGTTCACACAACCATCGTGCTGTCTCCACAACAGTTGTGTAACACTTTGGTTGTACAAATTGGTTGTACATCAGTTGTGCAAACAAATTCTGTCACAGTTGCCCCTGCATCTCCCTGGTGATAATATGGGAGACACACGTTAGGATTTTATTGAGACACAAAACGCTGGACTGTAAAAGGTAAAACGTAGAAGAAACCACTTGTTTGGAGCAATTTCTGATTCATTTTACATAGTAATATTTTGACCTACTATACTATTTTGATAGCTTAATATAAGTATGTTTTTGTGAGCACATGCCGACATTCAAATAAGGATGTGGCACAGAAAGGAAAACAAATGAATAAAGTAACGTAGCTCATGAATATTCACCTCATCGTTTTGATTAATCACAAAAATGTTATCTTGTAATTGTGGCACCACAGGTGTGCTCCTATGTTTTTCTCATTGGGTGGAAATTCCTTTAAGGGTTTTTGAATATTTTGCAAGTCAGGCACCATCAAAGGGTATGAGTGTGAGCAATCGCAAATTACTCTGCATTGATGTGTAATATTTCATCAACAATATGAATAAAGAACACCTACTCATTGAATGCTGGTTTGTCCTCAATGCTTCTCTATGAGATAAAAAAAAAAAATCAGAATATGAGTTTACGTCCTGAATTGAAATGGAACTGACCCCAACCCTGCATCCCACTGACCTCAGTAAAAGTAAACTAGCTCAAGACCCTCTGAGGAGAATCTTATTCCGGACACATGCTTTTGGATCTCGTTATTCCCATTAATTATTCAGCGAATATCATATGCAATAAGATAGGAAATCAGAAACGAACAATAGAATGGGAAATGTAAAAACAAAAGTATGAAAACAATCTAATAACAAAGATATGTATCAACAACAACTTCATAAAGATATGTATCAACAACAACTTCATAAAGATATGTATCAAAAATAACTTTATAAAGTGGATTTTTTTAAGTTCTCATTTACAACTGCGACCTGGCCAAGATAAAGCAAAGCAGTGCGACACAAACAACAACACAGAGTTACACATGGAATAAGCAAGCGTACAGTCAATTACACAATAGAAAAAAAAGAAAGTCTATATACAGTGTGTGCAAATTGCGTGAGGAGGTAAGGCAATAAATAGGCCATAGTAGCGAAGTAATTACAATTTAGCAAATTAACACAGGAGTGATAGATGTGCAGATGATGATGTGCAAGTAGAAATACTGGTGTGCAAAAGAGCAGAAAAGTAAATAAAAACAGTATAGGGATGAGGTAGGTAGATTGGGTTGGCTATTTACAGATGGACTATGTACAGATGGGCTATTTACAGATGGGCTATGTACAGCTGCAGCGATCAGTTAGCTACTCAGATAGCTGATGTTTAAAGCTAGTGAGGGAAATATAAGTCTCCAGCTTCAGCGATTTTTGCAATTCGTTCCAGTCATTGGCAGCAGAGGACTGGAAGGCAGGCGGCCAAAGGAGGTGTTGGATTTGGGGATGACCAGTGAGATATACCTGCTGGAGCGCGTGCTACGGGTGGGTGTTGTTATCGTGACCAGTGAGCAGAGATAAGGCGGAGCTTTACCTAGCAAAGACTTATAGATGACCTGGAGCCAGTGGGTCTGGCGACGAATATGTAGCGAGGGCCAGCCGACTAGAGCATACAGGTCGCAGTGGTGGGTGGTATATGGGGCTTTGGTGACAAAACGTATGGCACTGTGATAGACTGCATCCAGTTTGCTGAGTAGAGTGTTGGAGGCTATTTTGTAAATGACATCGCCGAAGTCGAGGATCGGTAGGATAGTCAGTTTTACGAGGGTATGTTTGGCTGCGTGAGTGAAGGATGCTTTGTTGCGAAATAGGAAGCCGATTCTAGATTTAATTTTGGATTGGAGATGTTTAATATGAGTCTGGAAGGAGAGTTTACAGTCTAGCCAGACACCTAGGTATTTGTAAATGTCCACATATTCTAAGTCAGAACCATCCAGAGTAGTGATGCTAGTCGGGCGGGCGGGTGCAGGCAGCGAACGGTTGAAAAGCATGCATTTAGTTTTACTAGCGTTTAAGAGCAGTTGGAGGCCACAGAAGGAGTGTTGTATGGCATTGAAGCTCGTTTGGAGGTTTGTTAAAAGGGCCAGATGTATACAGAATGGTGTTGTCTGCGTAGAGGTGGATCAGGGAATCACCCGCAGCAAGAGCAACATCATTGATATATAGAGAGAAAAGTGTTGGCCCGAGAATTTAACCCTGTGGAACCCCCATAGAGACAGCCAGAGGTCCGGACAACAGGCCCTCCGATTTGACACACTGAACTCTGTCTGAGAAGTAGTTGGTGAACCAGGCGAGGCAGTCATTTGTGAAACCAAGGCTGTCGAGTCTGCCGATAAGAATGTGGTGATTGACAGATTCGAAAGCCTTGGCCTGGTCGATGAAGACGGCTGCATAGTACAATCTTTTATCGATGGTGGTTATGATATTGTTTAGTATCTTGAGTGTGGCTGAGGTGCACCCGTGACCAGCTTGGAAACCGGATTGCACAGCGGAGAAGGTACGGTGGGATTCGAAATGGTCAGTGATCTGTTTATTAACTTGGCGTCCGAAGACTTTAGAAAGGCAGAGCAGGATGGATATAGGTCTATAACAGTTTGGGTCTAGAGTATCACCCCCTTTGAAGAGGGGGATGACCGCGGCAGCTTTCCAATCTTTAGGGATCTCAGACGATACGAAAGAGAGATTGAATAGACTGGTAATAGGGGTTGCAACACTGGTGGGGGGATAATTTTAGAAAGAGAGGGTCCAGATTGTCTAGTCCAGCTGATTTGTACGGGTCCAGGTTTTGCAGCTCTTTCAGAACATCTGCTATCTGGATTTGGGTGAAGGAGAAGCTGGGGAGGCTTGGGCAAGTAGCTGCGGGGGGTGCGGAGCTGTTGGCCGGGGTTGGGGTAGCCAGGATGAATGGGCAGAGAGGGTCAGTTAACTACATACAGGGCCTGAGTTCAAGGCTGGGGCCGACAGGTAAACAAAAAATAAACAAAATGGAGTATTGTAGTTGTAGTAATTTCGTTTGCTTAGCCGGGAGATGCGCCTGGCTTGCGGCTAACTGGGGCTAGCTTCGGGACAGGGGCGTTAGCCACTCTGTGATCCGATGCAGAGGTCCAGAGCTTTACGGCAAGAGTAGTGGATTCTAGCCGTGTTGGGGAAGAGTCCGGGAGGCATCAGCTGTGCAGCCGAGTGATCACTGAGCAGGCCGGGAGGTGGGCCTGGCTCAAAGCTTGCTTCGGGGCTGGGCCACTCGGTGGCAGCTAGCTAGCTGTGATGATCAGGAGTAATGGTCCAGGGCTTATGGCAGGAATCCGGCTTTGTAGTGGAGAAAACAGTCCGATACTGTCAGGCTGGCAAGTATTATCCAGGCTAAAAGCGGCTGGTGTCTGTGCAGAAGGTAAAGGCCGCTAGCAGTAGCTGACAATGACTAAATAGCTAGTAGCTAATTAGCTGGTTAGCTTCTGATGGAGGTTCTGGCTATAAGGTCTAGAAATAGCGGATCCGTATCACACTGGGTGAGGCGGGATAATATTGACATATTATATCCATCAAATATATATCACAGTAGTATCACAGGGGAATGTTTACCTGCCTACCTCAACATTTCTATCGCAGCATTGTACTGACTGCTTAGTCCAGAGGAAGTACACAATTAACACACACAGACAGATGTGCACCAGAGCCTGGAGCTCTATACTGATGAGGATGTTAGAGCTCATCAGTTGGAGGAGGAAGTGTGTGTCCCCTTTTACTCAACTGTCCGTCCAATTCCAGGCTATCAGGAGGTTTTCGCATTATTTGTGTTGCTAGAAATCATAAGAGTAGGGCTTAAACCAAGACACAGGCCGGGATTCAGTCGAAGAAGCATTGTCGACAAGCGCATGACTTTTGAAGGAAATTAATGCTGAACGACATCCACACTGTTTACCGCGAATGCTTTTCTCAGAGAAATTTAAGTCAAGTGCAGTGGGCTTGTCTACAACTAACTATTTGGTGTAAACAACATTATACTGTTAGAATTGCCAATTGCCATAGGCTACTTTGTATGATCATTGCATTGGTTAACCCCAGCTTGTTATGGTGATTGATGCCTTCAGTAGTGAAACATGGCCCTGGCTATTGGTTTTAGTGAGGCGTGAAATGTGTCAGTCATAAAAGACAAGGAGACGGCAGATCATGTTACAAGGCTGTGAGGGTGCAGTTACACCATCAGACTTCATGGGGGCAGCATAACTGCAGGGTCTTCTCCACTCTGCACCCCAACCCTTGCCATACAACTCCAATGCAATCAAGCTACAGTTACACAATCACTATTTGAGCATAAGGACTTTTAGAAACAAAGACCATTGGAAATATGTTGGCCTCAATGGGATAGAGCTGTCTTTGAGTGTGTGGTATTGAAGTGGCACCGAAGTTGCACGGGATAACTGTATCCTGGTTCATTATTTAGAAGGCAGGTGTTGTAGGCAGTGGGCTTACAGTTTAAACAACAAAAGCTACACCACAAAGGTTCAAGCATCTCCTAGATATTATAGTATAGACCCAGATGTTTATATCTGAAACAAAACAGCACAAAAGGAGCAGATCGGCACAAAAGGAGTAGAATCGCATTAGAATCGCATGACATTTTAACGCAACTCTTCACTCTTCTGTTTACTTAGAGTGGGCATTAACATGTAGAAAGTGTAGCAACACAACTCTCATCTTGGATATTAAGCCTAATTAGCGGGTTTCATTTAAACAAACAAAAAACAAACAAAAAAAACTCAATTGTCAGAATATGCTGTACTACTGACAGAAATCCAGATGTCACATGTCACATAGGGCTGTCGCAATCATTGCATTTTGTCAGCTTGTTATTGTCATGCAAAAGACTGCCGGTATCACGGTAATAGACCGTTAATTAACATAAAATGGTGAGTATCTCCAGGCCTCCATGCATACAAGCCGCTGAGGCGCGCCTTTGGAACATCTACAGTGCCGTGAAAAAGTATTGCCCCCTTTCTAATTTTCACTACTTCTGCATACGTTTCTATACTGAATGTTATCAGATATTCAACCAAAACCTAATAATAGATAATGGGCACCTGAGTGAACAAATAACACAACAATTACAAACTTATTTCACAAACAAAGTTATGCAACACCCAATGCCCCTGTGTGAAAAAGTAATTGGCCCCTTTACACTCAATAACTGGTTGTGCCACCTTTAGCTGCAATGACTCCAACAAAACGCTTCCCACAACACCTCAATTGGGATTAGTTCTGGACTTTTACAAGGCTATTCCAAAACGTTACCTTTGTTGCCTTTTTAGCCATTTTCATGTAGACCTGATTGTGTGTTTTGGATCGTTGCCTTGCTGCATGACCCGGCTGCGCTTCAGCTTCATCTCACAGACTGGATGGCCTGACATTCTCCTGTAGAATTCTCTGATACAGAGCAGAATTCATGGTTCCTTCGATTAAGTCAAGTCGTCCAGGTCCTGAGGCAGCAAAGCGTCCCCGAACCATCACACTACCACCACCATGCTGGACCGTTGTTATGAGGTTCTTACTGTGGAATGCAGTGTTTGGGTTTTCGCCAGGCGTAATGGGACTCATCTGTCCATAGAACATTCTTCCAGAAGTCTTGATGATCTTCCAGAAGTCTTTTTGGCAAACTTGAGTCAACTTTTTGGACGACAAACCTTAGAAAATCAAAAGAAAATCAAAAGAAAATCAAAAGAAAATCAAAAGAAAATCAAAAGATGTCTTCTAGTGATCCTATCAGACTATTCTCAATGGAATCTTATCTTTACTAATATGTACAATTTGCTTTGATTTAGAATGGCCCATTATCAAAATGGGTAGGAATAGGACAGGGGGAAAGAGAGACGTCATTAGTATGCACTCCAATAGTAATTGGAGGCCAGTTAGTTTTTCACTCATTTTGGGTAGTAGGCTACTCTGGTTATTTCATTCCATGCATAAACCACTGTTTGAGGAGCATTCAGCCTCTCCCCACACAACAGGTGATATTTCGCCCAAACTCTGTATTCATGGGCTCTCCAACCCTTTTCCTGCAGCTACCCAGGACTTAATTTGGGAAACCAAGTGGAATCTGTTTGGGAACATCGATAGTAACATGTTTTCGCAATGAAACATATTTCATTAAACTGCTGACAGCCCTTCACTCTGCGTGCTTGAGAAAGGACTGAAGGAGAGAAAGGAGGAGAAGGAAACAAGGTGGTGAGATATTCTATATAGCTAAAGGACTGAAGGAGAGAGGGGAGGAGAAGAAGGAAACAAGGTGGTGAGATATTCTATATAGCTAAAGGACTGAAGGAGAGAGGAGGAGGAGAAGAAGGAAACAAGGTGGTGAGATATTCTATATAGCTAAAGGACTGAAGGAGAGAGGGGAGGAGAAGAAGGAAACAAGGTGGTGAGATATTCTATATAGCTAAAGGACTGAAGGAGAGAGGGGAGGAGAAGAAGGAAACAAGGTGGTGAGATATTCTATATAGCTAAAGGACTGAAGGAGAGAGGGGAGGAGAAGAAGGAAACAAGGTGGTGAGATATTCTATATAGCTAAAAGACTGAAGGAGAGAGGGGAGGAGAAGAAGGAAACACAACGTGGTGAGATATTCTATATAGCTAAAGGCATTGTGTCAGCCTACTAATTTTGAAAATATAACAAATGCCCTATTACTAAACCATTCAAAATCAAGTACAAATTCACTGTAACCGTATGTTAACTCTCAATTTATTTAATTTATGCTTCCAATGATGTACAAAAGATATTACATCTGGGGTTTTTTTAAATGTTTTTTTTCTGCAATGCGTAATATAGTATTGCATAATGGAACAGTTAGTATTTTAGTTCAGGTTCTCTTTCTGGATTAGGCTCTTATGCATAATCTCTACTATGGATATGGGTGTTTTGAATTGATCATCACCTTACAAAGCGCTGTTTCGTGGCTTTAGGCTTTGAAACAACATCCACAACGACCATGTTTTCCACTCAGTTTCAACCTGTTGTTGAACTTCTTTCTTCAAATGCATCAATCACAATGAGGTGTGTTTTAAAAGCACATACTGTATTGATGATGTGATTTTTTGATCTCAGAGTGATTAGAGGGACAATAGAGCCCTAAGTACCAGGCCATTAGCAACCTGATGATCATTAGCGAGTTGGGTACTACTAACGCATTTCCAGACTGCATAAAAGGAGATTGTCATAACTCAAAGGTCACGTCGAAATTTACTGCGGTCACGACTCATGACTGCCGGTGTGGCGGCACTACGGTCATCGCAACAGCCCTAACATGATCTCATACTGAAGCGTATTTCTGTGACGTTTCACAACAGTTCACGGTCGGCTCAGTGTGACATTGTGCTAATACTTATTCTATTGACCGCACCGATCAACTGCGATGTCACAAAACAGCGGGTCGAGCTGCTGTCCGAGAAAGCAACTGTCACTAGTGATGGGTCGTTCATGAACGAGTCGGCTCTAAGAGCCGGGCTCTTGTAGGTGAACGTTGGGAGCCCGCTCGCATATCAGAAGAGCCGGATCTATTTATACAAATATAAAAAAAAAATAGATATGAATAATCAAAAGATTTTTATGGATAGAATTAACTAATTCAAAGAACGAAAAAATAAATAAAATAATATAGGCCTAAATGCTCAAGAGCACACAATCGTTCTGACTGTCTGCTAAGACTAACAGCCTCACCTGTTGTTCCTGTCAATCAGACACGGCAATGAACCAAAGATGCGTGAGGGAGGGCCGAGCCAACTCACTCACAGTCACACACTTAGCAGCCAAGGAGAGAGAGGAAGGACAGCTGTGAAAACAACAGCTGGAAAATGAGTCGGAAGCACAGTAGCATTTGGATGCATTTTAATAATGTGGACAATGTTAGAGCACAGTGTAGAATTTACCAAAACAAAATCTCATATAAATCTCATATACCTACACCGGCATATGCGAACTGTGCGCCCAACTGTGAAGCTAGCTGTAGCGGAGCTTCGAGTACTAACGGGCCTGCTAGTGATAGTGGTGGAGCCAGCACCTCCACACGTGGAGATGTATCTACTCAGTCGAGTAGGCCTACTCCACGACCCACAGCAATGCAGTCTTCTATGGACCAGTTTATCCCAACGTCTATGTCTGTAGCAAAACAAGGCCAAATTGATATTGCATTGGCTAAAATGATTGCCACTGATTTCCAGCCATTTTCAATTGTGGAGGACAGAGGTTTTAGAAATTATAGCTATAGTCTAAACTCAATGTACACAATTCCAAGCAGGAAAACCCTTTCAAAATCACTTATTCCACAAGTGTTTGGAACTGTGACCTGTAAGCTCTCGTTGGCTGGCCCTCGCTTCATACTCGTCACCAAACCCACTGGCTCCAGGTCATCTACAAGTCCCTGCTAGGTAAAGCACCCGCCTTATCTCAGCTCGCTGGTCACCATAGCAGCACCCACCCGTAGCACGCGCTCCAGCAGGTATATCTCACTGGTCACCCCCAAAGCCAATTCCTCCTTTGGCCGCTTTCCTTACAGTTCTCTGCTGGCAATTACTGGAACGAACTACAAAAATCACTGAAACTGGAGACAATCTCCCTCACTATCTTTAAGCACCAGCTGTCAGATCAGCTCACAGATCACTGCACCTGTACATAGTCCATCTGTAAACAGCCCATCCAACTACCTCATCCCCTATCGTATTTACTTATTTATCTTGCTCCTTTGAACCAACAGTATTTCTACTTTGCACATTCATCTACTGCACATCTACCATTCCAGTGTTTAATTGCTATATTGTAATTACTTCGCCACCATGGCCTATTTATTGCCTTACCTTCCTTATCTTACCTCATTTGCACACATTGTATATAGATGTGTTTTTCTACTGTATGTTTGTTTACTCCATGTGTAACTCTGTGTTGTTGTATGTGTCGAACTGCTTTGCTTTATCTTGGCCAGGTCGAAGTTGTAAATGAGAACTTGTTCTCAACTAGCCTACCTGGTTAAATAAAGGTAAAATATTTTTTTTAAATAAAAAATACAAAACTGTACGAGAGCACACAGGGTTCAGTGCGGGAAAGAGTCCAAAAAGCTACTGCAGTTTGCCTTACCACTGACTGCTGGACATCAAGGGTAACCACTTCTTACATGTTGGTTACATGTCATCTCATTGAAGATGTCTAGCTGTCTTCTGGACTGCTTTGAGTTCAGCGACAGACACACCTCAGAGAACTTTGCAGAGGAACTGTTGAGAGTGGCCAGAGAATGGCATGTAGATGGAAAAGTGGTCTGTTGTGTTAGCGACAATGCAGCTAGCATAACCAAATGGACCCATCATCCATGTCTTGCCCACATAATCAACCTGATTGTAAGAGATGCTCTGAAGGTGATGAAGCCCATTGTGGACAAAGTGAAAGCAGCTGTGGAATACTTCCACAGGAGCACAGTAGGTGCTGAAAAACTAAGGTCTACACAACGCCAGATGGGGATTCCTGAGCTGAGGCCTAAACAAGACTGCACAAGGTGGAATTCAACATTTTATATGTTGAAGCGGTTTCTTGAGTCAAAGGAAGCCATCATCTCTACCCTGGCCATTGTCAATCATGTTGATGCTCTGACCCAAGAGGAATGGGAGGTGGTGGAGGAGGTGTGCAGAGTCCTGGAACCCTTTGAGCAGGTCACTGTGGAGATCAGTGGAGAGAGGTACAGTAAGCAGTTATTGCTACACCATTATTTAATCCAGTATTATATATGTATATGAGCGGTAGATGAGAATGTAGCATCAGTAGACAAAACATGAACCTGAATTAATAAGTTACTGTTCTCTCTTTTCAGCTATGTGACAGCCTCAAAAATGATACTCCTGTGTAAGGATCTGCAGCGAATCACAGCCAGCAGCCAGAAAGAAACAAATGTAACCACAGGATATGTGACAGAAAAGAGGGACCAGTTTAATGTTTTAAGTGGGATGCTTTGCTTTTGCACATTGTTATTTATTTTTCTTTGATATGGTGCAGTATTCTATTATTATGATGTTCAGATTGTATTTGTTTTGAATTGTTACATTTATATGCACTTTGTTTATATACATTACAAAAGTTATACTTTAAATGCAAATGTTTAATATAATTATTTTTCATAACAAACCAATGCATTTATAAGTACATTGTGGTTAAGCTAGAGCATGATTTCATTTAATAATTTAATTAGAATTGTTTTAACTGACCATACTGCCTGCCCTGACCTCGATCCTGCCTCCCACTCTGTACCTCCTGACTCTGACCTTGTTATGATCTTTTGCCTGTCTATGACCATTCTCTTGGATTATAATAAAAATCAGAGATTTGAACCATCTGCCTCCCCGTGTCTGCATCTGGGTCTTGCCCTGTGCCATAGCAACAGTTGCATAGGCTCAGGAAGCGGTGACTCAGCCATCTTCGGCGACTCTCGGGGAAGGTCGGGAAGCCTCGGGTTGTCTTGGCAATGGGATCGTCGGGGACTTCTGGGATGACTCGGGGGCAAGGTGGAATCCCTGGACATGCGAGCAAAGTTTAATTTCCTCTCCCTCCGTTGTTCCCGTTGTCGCCCATCGATTCGGATGGTCAAAGCGATGAGGGAATCGAGATCCGTAGGTAACTCCCGAGCAGCAAGCTCGTCCTTGTCCTCCTCCAAGACGCCATGCAGGAACATATATCAAACAGTGCTTCCTGGATCCAAGCGCTCTCCGCTGCCAACGTGCGGAAATCCACTGCATAGTCGGCCACACTGCAGGACTCCTGCCGAAGCTGGATTAGCTTCCGGGCAGCTTCTCTCCCGGAGAACGGAGCATAGAAAACCTTCTTGACCTCTCCCACGAACCCCTCCCAGACATCAGCGTGATGAGATAGGCTATCTTGGAGCGATCCGAGAGGAAGGATAAGGGCTGAATCTCGAAAATGAGGGCACACTGAGCTAGAAACGCCCGACAGGTGTTCGACTCTCCATTGAAGCATTCCGGGGCTCCCAAGAAAGTGGATTTGCTAGCAGCTGGGTTACTGAGGGGCTGTGGGGTTACCCCTGTGGTAGGCTGCCTCCCAGACAACCCACGGAATTGCTCCAGCAAACTGTCGTGTTTCTGGCCCGGATCTGCTGGTTCAGTCATGGCCAGTTCATACTATCAGGATAAAGGTAAGACCCAAATGCAGACTGTGTCAAAGTATTTTTGTTTTTAAGGTACAGGATGCCAGGCAGGCTCAGGGTCAGGTCAGGCAGAGGTCGATAATCCAGAGGTGGGGCAAAGGTACAGGTCGGCAGGCAGGCTCAGAGTCAGGGGCGGGCAGAGTGGTCAGGCGGGAAGGCTCAGGGTCAGGACAGGCAAGGGTCAAAACCAGGAAGACGAGAAAAGAGAGACTGGGAAAAAGCAGGAGCTGATACAAAAATGCTGGTTGACTTGACAAACAAGACAAACTGGCAACAGACAAACAGAGAACACGGGTATAAATACACAGGGGATAATGGGGAAGATGGGCGACACCTGGAGGGGGGTGGAGACAATCACTAGGACAGGTGAAACAGATCAGGGCGTGACAAAGAGAGAACGTGAGAGCAAGAAAGAGAGAAAAATAAAAGATGACAGAGAGAGGGAGAAAGAAAGAAAGAAAGAAAGAAAGAAAGAAAGAAAGAAAGAAAGAGAACAGCAGGAAGAAGTGAGGCTCCATTGAAAACCAAGTGGAGAGATCAACTGTTCCAGACAGTGTTTATTAGAGTCGAAGTTCTTCGCACTGTACATGCCAGGAAAAGTAAGTCTGAAACGTTAAATGTACATTGATTTGTGTCTATTTGTGCATACTGGCACTGTGTTCATAGACACACGGGAACACACCACATAACCCTGTGCTACACCGTTGGTACGGCGTCACGCCGGCTGTTTTGTGTCCGACGCTCTAGTTTTTCAGTTTTCTGTGTCTGCTGCGCTGCTCTGCTCTGCTTTCTGTCTGTCTTTCCTGTCTGCCTGGACTGGAGGGAAGAGGGTTTGGGGGCCAGCTACAGGGCTGGACCCTGGGGGGCAGATGTCTGTCATGGGAAAGGGAGGTTATCCAAGTCCATCCACAACCAACCTTGCCCCCTCCCCACCAAACAAGCCACTTTCATCCCCCTCCTTCATACCCTCACCACTTTCCCCCTCTTTGCCCCTGCAACATTGCTGGCTGGGCTACCAGACGGCGGTATGCAGAGCCGCGGTCCGACAACACACACACTTCCCTTGTGCGAGACCTCTCTATGATATGGAAAGGGCAGACACGGTGTGTGTTTGAGTTTGTGGTTATGATTGCACATGTGTGTGTCTAAGTGTGTGTGTGTGTGCGTGTGTGTGTGCGTGTGTGTACAGTATGTAGAGGGAGTAGGAGTGAGGAGTGGGACAGAACAGAGATGGGAGAGGCAGAGGAAACACACGGACAAAAGTGAAAATGACAAAATGAGCAAAAAGGGCTGCTCAGACTGCTGCTTTGTCTCCGGAGAACCGGACCAACTCATTAAAATCAGAGCGCAAGGAGATAAGAGCAATAAAAAAATTAAAAAAACGAGAGAGAACGAGAAAAAAAAAAAAAATAGGTCAATCACTCCAGAACCAAACAAGTGCCAGAAATAAAGCCCTTTACTCTCCTCTATCCTCTCCACCATCACCCTTTCCTCCTTTTCCTCTCTCTCTCTCCCTCGCAAATCAAAGCCAGATGTGGCGTCGGCTGGGCCTCCATTCAGTTGAGTTTGACTCTCCTTTCTCCCCCCTCCCTCCCTCCCTCCCTCCCACCCTCTGTTTCTCTTTCTGGATTTTGGTTTCCTCCTCGGGCCAAGTTCTGGCTGACTGCCCCCTTCCTCTCCTGTCTCTCCCTGCTTGCTCTCAGGAAATACCCCAGGTTCCTGGCCCTGAAGGGAGCATGCCTCTCTAAACATATCCAGATGAAGGGATGGAGAGAGGGAGAGGGAGGGAGAGAAAGAGAGGGAGTGGTGCCTGAGAGCAAATAAGTGAACTAGTGAAGAGAGAGGGAGAAGAGGCGACAGAGGCTTCTTTCTTTTGCTTGAGTTCCCTCTCCCTCCATCTCTCTCTCTCTCCCTCCCTCCCTCCATCTCTCCTCCTCTTTCTTTCCAGCAGGACTGCTTAGCGTGAGGGGCTGAGTAGTTTCAGCTAGCTTCTCTCAATTTCGCATCTTCTTTTCTTCAGTCTTTCATTCCTCTCCTTCCCCTCTCTTTTCTCCTGCTGCTTTTCGTCCTGCAGCAGGACAGAGAGGACCAACACAACTACAACAGTGTCATAATGTCAGACATAATGTCAGAACCCAAACATATCCCAGAAATCCCTTTGTCATCTTCTCTTCCCCCAGCCTCACACACTCCCTACTGTTTATTCCCTAAATAGTGGTCTGTGCTACAGCTGCACAAAGACATGTGCGTGTGTGTGTGTGTGTGTGTGTGTGTGTGTGTGTGTGTGTATATAATTCAGTGGAGGCACAACGGAGGACCATCCTCCTCAGTGAATATCGTATTAAAAAAGTATCCTTTTTAGATAAAACTATACAAAATATGTTAATGTCACCAAATAATAGATTAAAATGCACTGCTTTGCAATGAAGGTCTACAGTAGCCTCAACAGCACTCTGTAGCGTAGCACCATGGTGTAGCCGGAAGACAGCTAGCTTCCGTCCTCCTCTTGGTACATTGACTTCAATACAAAACCTAGGAGGCTCATGGTTCTCACCCCCTTCCATAGACGTACACATCAATTATGACAACTTCTGGAGGACGTCCTCCAACCTATCAGAGCTCTTGCAGCATGAACTGACATGTTGTCCACCCAATCAAAGGATCAGAGATTGAATCTAGAAGCATAAGCTACAGCTAGCTAGCACTGCAGTGCATATAATGTGGTAAGCAGCTGACTCAAAGAGAGAGAAAGACAATAGTTTAACAGTTTTGACTAAATTAATTTCTTACTAAATGAAGGAGAAGCAAGAGAGAAATAGAGAGAGATTGTCAATTTCTTTTCACTTTTGGTTTACCCTAATTAGCTAGCAAATGCAGCTAGCTAGTTTAGCCTACTCAAAACACCCTGCTCAAACAGAGGGATGCTATATTAGATAGCTGGCTATGGCTATCCAACACTGGAACTCTTCCAAGTCAAGGTAAGCTTTTGGTTTTACTAATTTATTGCTACCGGGGCCCACCGCTTACTGACTGTACACTAACGTTACTGCATGATTGTAGTGGGTTTACTAATGCGTTAATTATATTTATCTACACTACATTACCAAAAGTATGTGGACACCTGCTCGTCGAACATCTCATTCCAAAATCATGGGCATTAATATGGAGTTGGTCCCCCCCTTTTGCTGCTATAACAGCCTCCACTCTTCTGGGAAGACTTTCCACTAGATGTTGGAACATTGCTGTGGGGACTTGCTTCCATTCAGCCACAAGACCATTAGCGAGGTCGGGCACTGATGATGGCCGATTAGGCCTGGCTCGCAGTCAGCGTTCCAATTCATCCCGAAGGTATATGTTGACTATGACTTTACTTTAGCTAATAATGGTGACAACGATGTAGGCTGTGTGTAGCGGTTATGATATGGTTTGGCTTGGAAAGATTTAACGCCTGGTCACATGTGTTGTTCATTGAAGTCCACAAGCGAGGGGAAAAGGTGAGAGCGCATAGACAATACAACGTGGCTGCTTTGAAAGTAAACTGTGTTTACGCGTGATCAGGGGTGTATTTACTCTGCCGAAAAATAGTTTATTAAAAGGAAGCAAACGGAATGAAACGGGGATAAACATATTGAATGTGTCACTGACTGTTCATGTGACAGTCTTTCACCTAAAGATTTTATCTCGACCTGTGTGCACCTACGTTGTAAACTTCCATTCATAGGCTAGATTGTAGCAACCTCATGATGGGTAAAGGGAAAATTAGAGTATCAATGTAGTACACTAAACCTATCGATGTTATATTGAACTGGGCGAATGGAATGTGAATGACAGTCATCCAATATGCTGTAAGAAAAATAAGGCCATGCTCATAACAAAAATGTTTGTCCTCCCTCATCTTAAACGGCACCAACCGCCACTGGTGTGTAAGAATGGGTGTGTCAGAAGGTTTTGTGGGACGAGTTATCAACATTTAAGCTGATGATACTTTTGTGTCTTTCCCACTGTAGGCGTTGTGTGTGTGTGTGTGCATGTGCCTATGGCAATGCATGTTAGTGAGTGTAACTTGTATGCCTGTGTGTGCCTATGGCAGTGCATGTTAGTGAGTGTAACGTGTGTGCCAGTGCATGTGTGTGTATGCCTGTGTGTGCCTATGGCAGTGCATGTTAGTGAGTGTAACGTGTGTGCCAGTGCATGTGTGTGTATGCCTGTGTGTGTGGGATGTTGCTCCGCTACATATGGGGCTAATTATCTTGTTAGTTCTCCTGGGGGGGAGAAATTGATTAAGTGTTTATGTTAGAGTGAATTCCTGTCCAGTGCCTTGCAGCCTGGTGACACAGCAGGCGAGACCTGCATGACAACAACAAAAACAAGATACCATCTCTACCCTGAAACCAGTCCCCCCTCCCCCTACTGCTCTCCCAACTCCATCTACTCCGCTTTCCCTCCTTTCTCCCTCTTTCACTTAACACTTACATCACCTGCTTTTTATAGCTAAATGTGTGTGTTCCCCTAGCTGTGTGTGTTTATCCACCTACTTCAGTGAAAGGTTATTGGCGTGGTTGGCTCCATTGGTACCACCCAGCACAGAAGATACTGTTTCCTTTCCAAATGGCAACCTATTGAGGAGATTGACCTTATGCAATACTTTTGACAAGAGTCCATAGGGCTGTGGTCAAATGTAGAACACTGTGTAGGGAATAGGGTGCCATTTGAGACTCAGGTACTGCAGTTTTTTGTTTTATCTCAGTAAGACAGAGCAACTGGACTGGCTACAAATGCCAGAGGGAGGTGCCACATGGTTTCAAATTGTCAGAAGTTAAATGTGTATCATGCATCTCTATTAACATTCATCATGCTATCGGTAGGCATTATGGCAAGCTTGTCTTTCATCCCGTCATAGCTTTATCCTTGCTCTGAAATGGATGTTCGTCTTGGTTCATTGTAAATAAGAATTTGTTCTTCACGGACTTGCTTTGTTAAATAAAAAGGGTTAATAATACTTTTTAATACTTTTTTCCTTAACTGACTTGCCAGGTTAAATACAAATAATAAAAATCTGCTCTCCTCACTTCCTTTTCAAAGTGCAATTGGAAGAGAAGGTCCAAGGTTCCTTACCTCATTTTGAGAAGTAGGCCGAGGAAAGAAAAAAATTGAAGAAAGCCTTTTTAGAAAAAGCCCATACGTCCTCAGTTTACACCATGCATCTCCTCCCTCTCAAAGTGCATAATAGCAGAGTATCTAGAGTCCCTCCCTTGGTCCTCCTCCTATCAATTACCTTTGAGAGTTGAGTAAACGAGGAGAGAAAGCAAGGGTTTGACGGCTAGTAACGTTTTCAGGCACAGCCCATGTCTTTTGTGCGGTAGACCTTGAGGCAAATCAGGATGTCACTAATTATGCACAAGCTAGAGAGGCATACATACCCACACTGTCTCTCTTTCACTCTCTCTTCGCCTAATAAAATCTCTTCTCTGTGCTGGCCCAAAAATATGAATAACCCCACAGATAGTAGCATTCAACATTGGTCATAATCATTGTGGAACAAGCTTCCCCTTGATGTCAGAACAGTGGAGTCTCTGCCCATGTTCCGAAAACATTCAAAAGCCTCTTTAGAGTATCTTAAAAAGTGACTGCAGTTCCTGATTTGCCCTCATTTTAGATTTGGTTCATCAAGAAATGCTAGTGGCAATGATTGAACTCAAACGTGAGTTGGTATTGGGGTGTGGTCTGATGTGGATGTCCCATGTGTGTGTTTGCAGGTGGGAAGAGTTATTATTATTTCAGCAATTAGCTTCAGCCGGCTGGTGTGCGACCGTAGCAAAATTGGTTTGACTTTGGATAGCCTATCTCCACGGCTAGTTAGGGGCCGTCAATAAATTACACAATGTAAATGAGACAATATGTTCATGTTGCACACCTATTCGTTTTCTCATTAAATGCTTTCAATATTTGTATATACATTTCTACAATTTATAGTAGGTTCAATGTTTTTAAGTCATTGAAATTTGGAGCTATTGTAATTTTTACATATCGTCCCATATACATTGTGTAATTTACTAATGCTCCTTAACTAGCTCCGTAGGGATATCCAGAGTCAAACCACATTTACCACGGGCATTATGATCTGGTTACATACAGCTTCACTCCAAATTGATGATTCCTTGTGTGTTGCCAGCTGTTGGCAAGATTGAAATAAACCCAATTTTCATTTACGTTGTGACATACTCAGGTATCAAATTATCCAATTTATACTTTGTAGTCAATTTTTACAGTAGAATAAAAGTTGCTCTTTAAATAAATCCCATGGCACCTAGCTATCTTAAGATGAATGCACTAATTGAAAATCTCTCTGGATAAGAGGGTTTGCTAAATGACTACCAACTGGGCACTGACGTCAGTTCAATGTCTAGTTTTGATTAACATTTGGTAGAGTTTTCAACTAACGTGAATTCAACAAAACATTTCACCATGTCATTGGATTTAGGTAAAACATTTATTTGCATCAGTTTTACACGTTGATTCAACGTCGTCACAGAGTTTTTGGGTTGAAACGACATGGAAACAACGTTGATTCAACCCGTTTTTGCCCAGTTGGTAAAAATGTAAATGAAATAAAACACACAATGACTGCGGATGGTCGAGAGACAAGACCGCTGTGGTCCCTAAAGGTTCCATGGTCCCAGCTCATTTTATTTACAGACTACATTCATAAATACAGGAGTGTGTCCACCACACAGTGAGCATGTGTAGAGGAGGGCCGCTTTCCAGGCTACATTGCAGACATGTGCCGGATCTCATAACACCTGGAAACTGTAGGTGTGTAACATATCAGCTAACCATATGTTATGATTTAGCAATCTGATGCCTGACTGCGTTATGCAGTTGATGACATGGCACGTATCCATTGGTTGATGCAATGCAATGTCTACCATGTAGTCAGCCTGGAATGCAACCTAGGCTACAGACACGTTGATGCTGAGTCACAGGTCACATCACAGGGCTCATATCATGCTCACAGTACTCTATGTTAGTCAGGAGGGAAAGGATATGGGGGGTAAGGCCTTTTTTGGAAGGGGTGCAAGGTCTTTTTAGAAGGGGGATGGGGGGTGCTTAATCTCTGGATCCCAGTTTTGTATCCACTTCAGCCACTCAAATGACCACTACCACCAACTCAAGCCACAAATCATATTATCTCAGACCTCAGACTGTCTGGGCTCAGGCAACAGCAGAAAGCTGCACTGATCAGAGATCAGAGTTTAGAGCTCAGGCTCAGCTCTGTGGTCAGGAGAGTTGTTGGCAGATCTGAGGCCTGTGAAGGCCTGCACTGAAAGCTAAATAAGATATGTATTCATGTACAGTTAGGCCGTTGCACGGAGTTAAGTTTGCAATCTTATATGTCCGCTGCTCTCCAAAAATGACAGCGCTACTCCTCAAAGGAAACCATGTATAGCGAGAGTCACTAAAGCGTCTTAATCCCCACTGCTGTTTCTCCACACTGCTGCAGGGTAGCGCTCTAAACGGTGGTCATGATTTTGAGGGAGCCCGTGCGGAAGCGCAGGATCTTCTTTTTGAGCGCATGCGAGGCCTTGATCTTGACGAAGGCTTTGGGCTGCAGGGGGGCCCCGGCCGGGGCGGAGCGCAACGGGGGGGAGGAGAGCTGAGGGGGCAGCTGCTGGGGCCACACCAGACCCCCGCTCTCGTCTGAATCGCTGGACAGCGAGCTGGAAGCTGGCGTGTCGGCTTCACTCAGACTCGACTCAGACTCACCCTGCCCCGGGTGCGTGTAGCCCTCCTCGGGCCGACACAGGTACGCACGATCCCTGTCGAGGTACTCCAGATGGGGGTGGTGGGGATGATGATGGGGCAGGGGGTTGACATGGGTGTAAGGCGGGGGCCGGGGTTTGCGGATGCGCCTGGAGCCGTGGTCGGCCGGGAGCGTTGGGGTTGGCTGTGGAGGCTGCTCGGCTTCGTCCTGGCTAAGATCCAGGGTGGAGCGCCAGCGGCGGTACCCGGCGCTGCCCGGCTGGGGCCTCTTCCCCTTGGACTGGCTCCCGCGGCTGCTCCCTGACCCTCCCCCGTCTCTCTCCACCGTGTTGTACTTGCGTTCAGGGACCCCCCTCTGCCCATTAAGGCTGTTCTCTGACTGGGACCTGCTTCTTCCTGGCTTTTTGGAGCCTCCCGGCCGCTCCAGCTCTCGCTCCCTGTCCCTCTCTCTCTCCCTGTCCCTTTCTTTCTCTCTCTCCTTCTCCCTTTCCCTCTCTTCGCTGAAGCGACACTTCTTGGCAGCGGCTCTAGACTTGGCCTGCTGCAGCTGCTGTGGGGCTGGCTGCTGTTGGGAGCCTCTCTCTGGATAATAGGTGCCCCGGCTGGGTTTGGGCCCCTTGTGGGAGTGAGAGTGTGCAGAGGCCCTGGCGCTGGTGGCCCGGAAGGGTTGGGCAGGGATATACTGGGCGTTGACCAACTGCTCGTCGGCCGGGGGAGGCGAGCGCGATGGGGGCAGGGCCGGGTAGCCATTGTGGAAGTGCTGGGGTGAGTCGGGCTCGCTGCTGCTAGGGTCCTGGGATGGAGCTCCACCGCAAGGGTTGTCCAGGGAGGCAGAGCAGGTGTTGGCCAGGGGGGGCTGCCTGGGTTGGGGGTAGTGAGGGTGGGGGTGCTGGTGGTAGTGGTGAGGGGGGTCCTCAGGAGCAGGGCCATGACTGTATAAGGCTCCTGGTCCAGGCTGCGGCAGGCCCAGGATGGAGGGGGACCCTCGTAAGTGCTGGGGGAAACCGCAGCAGTGGCGTGGTGGTGATTGGAATGGGGGTGATGGTCAGGGATGGAGTCAATGGCTGACGGAGGATCGGGTTCCTTGCGGCAAACGCTGCTCAGGCGGGCCACGGTGATGGCGGTGCGGGCCTCGTGCACACCCAAGCTGGTGCGGGGCTTGCAGGGCCGGAGGGGCAGGGTACGGCGCTGGATCAAACCCAGGATGTAGGTCTCCACACGCTGGGCCTGGCGGTAGTCCTCCTCCGTGGGCTCCCCCTCCACCGTATCTCCCCCCAGCTCCAGCTCTCCTCCTGGCCCCTCGCTGGTGTCCCAGGTCCAGGCCTCGTCTTCCCCCTCCCCTTCGGCGATGCCCTCCAGGGAGGGGTAAGGGGCTGAGAACGAGTGGGGGACTATGGGGCGGGACCCGGATTCTGGCTGTCTGTCCCGATTGGCCACAAAGAATTCCCCTGGAAAACAGAACCAGTAACACGGTTATAATCAGACACAAAAATAAAAGGACAACCACAGATTTTGGGATAGTGACACAGCAATAGAGAGAACCCCACAGACATAGGCTAAGGCTGCCTGCGTCTAAAGCATGATTTTGTAATCACTGTCAAAAACGCACAAATCAATGGTTGTTGGTGGACTATGGAAAGGAACAAGAGCATCTGTAAAAAAAAATATCTGCTTTGCCTGTGGTTTTCACCTAACCCACCTAAACCCTCTAAAATGTTACTGTAACCCTGCAGGTAAACAAATGTTTCTAACCACAACTGAGACTTAACCCTTATCCCAGATGAATTTGACGCAATTTGTCACAATTTGCAAAACACGGGTGCTGGCTAAGCCACGGGACTACTACAATGGCTCTAAGGACGTCATGGGTTGTGCTTGTTTCACCAGCCATCAGTGCTCTGTCTATGTGTAACCAATGTATGCATGTGTATGTTGTTGCTGTATGTGTCTTGCTGGTAACAAATCCAATTTCCCCACGTGGGATTAATACAGTTTATTTAATTTACACTCTTCGGGGGGAAAAGAAATGTGCTATCTAGAACGTAAAAGGGTTCTTCGAGTGTCCCCATAGTCGTCACCAACCGGTCGATTGCGATATTCCTAGAACCAAAAAGGGTTCTCCTATGGGGACAGCTGAATAACCTTTTTGAAACTTTTTTTTTTTTTACGGTGTAGGTCGTGGGAAGTAGGTAAACAAACCTACTAATGTGAATGAGCAAGCATACACCAGGGACCATGTACGTAGCCCTAGCTGTGAGTACAATACACACAGCTGCAGAAACACCGGACACTGTTTATTGTGGCCAACGGTTAGACAGAAAAAACAGGCTGTGTTCTAAATGGCACTCCATGGATGCGGTAAATGGGTCAATGAAACACAGACCGTGGGGTATAGAAGGACGCCAGATTGGCGCACATTCAACAAATTTGAATATCAGTCAAATCAGTCATGATTGATGCATTGTAGCAGGTCCACAATGTGGTTACTAAAGTCCGATTTGGATATAATATTTGGCTGTTTTTCGATTTAGAATAACCTTTTTCAGGTTTAGAAGAAGTGACTGCTATGCTAACTCCTGTTCGAATAAGCTGGTAGCATAGCTAGCATACAGAACTCGGTGTTGGTAGTCAAAGTCGGTTTTTAACTGTAATGCAGATGATTGGTGAAATACACATATAAACACAAGCCTTAACGTTGGTTACTTTTGGTGGAGGGGGGACAATAAGGAGATTCAGGATCTTTCCCCCCACACGTTTCCATGGCATTTCCATTGTTGTGGTCGTGTTTGATTGACCTCTTTACCGCAAGTATTCCCTGTTTATACAACGGGTGGGTCCAGTCCTGGATGCTGATTGGTTAAAACCGCATTCCAGACTATGTCTGTCTATTACCGGCTATGATGGTGAAATGCCTATTTACTGTTCCATCTCACTGCGCAATCGACTGTCCTATGAGCCTATCCAGGAAACTGGATAAACCCATCCACTGTAAAAAAAAAAAAGAAAAAGCATCTGGACATTATTTCCCCTTTCTTTAAGCCTAACATCTGTTTTTCAACAGCGGAAATGTGCATAAACCTTGCAACATTATTTACATTTTGATTTGCGATCTCCACCTCATCATAGAAAGTTGTACAGACAAGACAAACAACAAGTTGGTCTGGTTGTCATAGTAACATACAACTAGCTAGCTAGTTAGGGTGACCAGACGTCCCCGTTTTTCCGGGGACAGTCCCCGTGATAGCTCAGCTGCGGGGGATAACAAAGTTACAGTATTGTTTCATTGATTAAAATCAGTTAAAATGTTTTCTCTTTTTAAATCTGGTATAGCCATTTAGCTTAGATAGCTAGGGCCTAGGCTAGCTTGGCATAGAACGCATAGAACAAATGACCAGTCGGCTTGGCTGGCAACGATGCCAATACAATGAACAACCAGTCGGCCAATCGAACCAAAACGACCAGCCGCCTTGGGTAGCAACCTTAAATTGTGTTGGTGACTATGTCTCATGGAAGGAAGAAAGTAGTATGAATAAATTAATCAAAATCAAGATTTTTATGAAAATATGTCAATCATTATTTTAATATGTTGGTATACTGTTGTATAAAATGCCCTCGACTTCATCCGGGGCCTTAACAACACCCGTGCCAATGTATCCTCCAAACCACGGCTTCTAGGGCATGATCACTTAATGAGTGCACTATTTTTCACCAGAGCCCATAGGGGTGCAGACACAGTGTTCTGTTGAATCCTTACACACATATAGAATAAATAGGCCACCGGGGCTCTACACAACTGTATGTCAAACTAAAGTATGTCTGTGCCCCAAAAAGTAGTGCACTATAAAAGGGTATAGCGTGCCATTTTGGGACACAACCTCTGTCTTCCCTAAGCTAGTCTGCCTGCATCCCACTGGGAAGCATTCCTTTAAGTAACGTCAGCTAGCCACAGCCAAGGCCAGACCAACTAACCTGCACTTTAACATGTCGCTGTCTCCTGTATCCTGATTTATGTCTGGCCTGTGTGTGTGTGTGTGTGTGTGTGTGCGCGCGCGTGTTTTTCTAACATGGTACTGTGGGTCTTTTTCTCTTTATGTTTTCTCTCTTCGACTGAGTATGCACACAGCAGCCATGTCTAAATCCCATGACTATAATCAAGGCCTCCCCATAATCACGGCAGGACAGTCCACTGATGCATCGAAGCCAGAACAACCAGACTCTCCTTTCAGTGCTTCACCAGCAGAACCAGTCATTATCTATGTCACTGGGCACAAGATGTCTCCTATTATTACAAATCCCTTATACAAAACACTGTGTCCCAAATAGTACCCTATTCCTTATGTAATGTACTATATTGGAAATAGGATGCCGTGTGGGATGCAGACACTGATTTAAAAAATGGACAATACACTCCAAAACCAAAGTTGGTTCAGACTTCAAAAATAGTCTCATGCCAAGATACAGATATGTTCACATCCCATTCCTGGTTTCTTGACAAAACATCTGCCCAAACTTTGATTTTGGAGTGCATTGTCCACAAAATAAAAGTTCAATGCAATACTATACAACTTAAACATTTGTATCTTTAAAAGCACATCTTCCTAATCTAAAAGCTAGAAGCCAATGACGGAGGGGAACTCAAGTAGAAGAGAATCCATTAGTACGGGTCCTTCGGTGTAATGCAACCCAACGGAATGGGTTTGTGTTTGTTTTGCCGCGCGTCTAGAACTCGTTACAGTCCGGGCTATTTGGGAGCGCTGATTGAGTCTGATGGCGTCTGGCTCTAATGTGCTTCTTTCTGGCCGCTGCTCTGTGAGGGGGCTTAGTGCCGGCTTGGCATCATTGTTGTCATCATTGTTGCCATCTTTGCACTGTCTATGTGGACAAATGTACATTTAGTAAGCATGTGGTCTGACCTAATCAAACAGATGCCCAAGAATATAAATGGATATTGCTCTATATCTGGGTAAATGCATTTGCTGAGCAACTGTGACGTTACTGAAACTGAATAAAAAAAACACTAATAAAATCCATTGAATGGTTCGTTTAGGTATGCCTGTAGGCTATATTGACTGTACTGCATTTGCATGGTGTGTTTGTCACAGGAGGTTGGTGCCACCTTAATTGGGGAGGTCGGGCTTGTGGTAATGGCTGAGGCAGAATAGTATCAACTACATCAAACATGTGTTTGACGCCGCTACATTCCAGACATTATTAAGAGCCGTCCTCCCCTCAGCAGCGTTCACGTGTGTGTGTGCGCGCGTGTGCGTGTGTAGTCACTTACTGGCTGATTTGGGCCTGTCGTTAGCGTAGGCCATGCGGATGGCTCGGGCAGTGCTGGGGGAGAGCGCTCCAAACCCAGAGGAATCAGAGAGACCCATAGGAGACAGGCCCTCACTCAGCTCATAGAATCCTGCAAACACATGTATACCATTTAAACAGATGTTTTTATCTGAAGCGACTTACGGTACAGTGAACGCATACATTTTTTTTGTATGTGTATGAGGTCCCTGCGGGAAATTAACTGACACAATTCTTAACTTTGCTACCTCCATGCTCTTTCCAACTGAGCCACACAGGACCAACACCACTCACGTCTCAGCCCATTTACGATTTGGGAGTACTGGTATGCAAGTGCAACTGTCTGTAGTTCCTGTGGATGGTTGTTTCTACACTTATTGGGTATGTAGACAGTCTCTCTTTTCTTATGGACCGGAACACTAACTGATTTGAAAAGAAAGAAACTGCTCATGTTCACTTGTATCTACCACTTTTGTAACTGTCAGGTGTAGGCGGGTGGGTCCCTCCTATATTGGCCTCTCTCTAGATTTAATTTGTACTCTTTTTTAAATTAGCTTTTTTGTTTATTTTGTCTTTCTCTGCTTGCAACCAAGATGAAAATGTGGGTCCCGAAAATAACGACAAAAGAAGCGTTGAGCTGGTAGTCAGGTCTGGATCAAAAAGAGTAACCCCACTCAAAAGACTTACACAGGATTTATTTTTTATGTGACTATAGCTGAGTTAAGAAGACAGGACTGTTTGCAGATATACTGTGGCCTTGTAACCCAATGTATTTCCATGTTGAAAGTGAACGGCATGTTAGTCATTTACTCATTGTTCAAGGCATTTGATGCCTCTCGATGTTTCCTTTTTTAAACTCTCAAGGCTTCTCAACGCGTTTTTTCAATGTGCCATCCTCAATCTCCAAATCGCCTGCCGACTGTGCATACTTTGAGGTAATTGACCCAATATTTTATACTCCTGGCAGTTTCGGGGAAAGTACATTTTCGTTGGAAGGCTCACAGCTCTTCAAGCCAAGTCATTTTAAACTCTCAGCAAAAATGCTCCCTCGGAAAACTGAATGCATTTATCAACTTAATGTGGGCTTGTTTCCTGCTTTGATTCAAAGAACACACGAAACGCAGCCCTAGACAGTCCCTCGTTATCAGTGGAGGAAGGGGAGAACCACAGTCCTCAGTGAATTTCATAAAAATAAAAATAGTGAAATATTAAAAAAGTTACTCTTTTTAGATAAAACTATACTAAATATCTTCACGTCAACAAATCACGGATTAAAACACACTCTTTCGCAATGAAGGTCTACAGTAGCCTCAGCAGCATTCTGTAGGGTAGCACCATGCTGTAGCCAGAGGACAGCTAGCTTCCGTCCTCCTCTGGGTACATTGACTTTCTATACAAAACCTAGGAAGCTCATGGTTCTCACCCCTTTCCATAGACTTACACAGTAATTGTGACAACTTCCGGAGGACGTCCTACCAACCTATCAGAGCTCTTGCAGCTTGAACTGATTATGGTGTCTACCCAATCAAAAGGATCAGAGAATGAACCTAGTACTGAAAGCATACGCTACAGCTAGCTAGCACTGCATAAAATGTGGTGAATAGCTGACTCAAAGAGAGAGAAAGACAATAGTTGAACAGGTAACAAATTAATTTCTTCAAAAGAGAAAGAGCTATATTTTGTTGTATTGTTTTTTTTCCACTTTCACTTAGTTAGCGAATACAGCTAGCTAGTTTAGCCTACTCAAAACACCCAACTCAAACAGAGAGGGATGCTATATTAGATAGCTGGCTATGGCTATCCAACACTGAAACTCTTCCAAGTCAAGGTAAGCTTTTGGTTTGATTAATTTATTGCCACCGGGGCTCACCCATGTAACTGCTTACTGACTGTACACTGTACTGCATGATTGTAGCGGGTTTACTACTAGTAGCTATGTTGACTATGACTTGTAGCGGTTATGATATGAATGTTTGGCTTGGAAAGGTTTTTTCACCTGGTTACAGACAGCTGATATGTTGTGCACTGATGTCCAAGCCAGGGAAAAGGTGAGCGGAGGAGAGCGCATAAATGCAAGAAGGATTATAGCTACAATGATCAAAGTGATCATGATGTTTGGATGTGGCCACTACGAAAGTGAACTGTGTTTGCATTTGATCATGGGTGTATTCATACCGTCGATTCTGATGAAAAACGTTCTTAAAAACGGGAGCAAACAGAACGAAACGGGGGATAAACATACCTGAATTTGTCCAATAGAAACTCTAGTTTGCAACTTTTGACCAATTATCACACCCTAGATCAGCTAGATGCAGGCAAGAGTGTGCAAGGCGGTATTGAATGTATCACTCACTGTCTGTCACCTTGATTGCTCAAATTTCTCTCGACCTAAGTTGCAAAATGTCATTCATAGGCTAGGTTGTAGTAGCCACAGGATGGGGTTAAAGGGAACATTTGAGTATCATGCATAAACCTATCGATGTTACATTGAACTGGGTGAATGGAATATGAATGACAGTAAACCAATATGCTGGAATAGAAATAAGGCCTTATTATCGTCTTCCCTCATTTTAAAACGGCACCGACCGCCACTGCTCCAAAAGGACTAGTGTGAAATATACAGTACTATACAGTAAGACTGAGGTGAGATAGCTATATAGAGCAGTGACAGGCCCACTGTGGGGTAATTTAAGTTACCATTCTAAAACAGAGCAGACGTGTCTGCCTGCTTTTGTTGCTGCCAGGCTACCAAACCACCTCATATAATGATGTCAGCCTCCGAGGACAGAAACTAGATGGGCCTTGGTAATGTTCTCTCTCTGCCTCTCAGCATCAGATGGTGACATGCTCAGATGGAACTAGAGCATGGATATATGGAACTAGAGCAGGCTGATGGTTAGGCCTATCCCCCACTATGTGTGAATAGTACCTTGATTACAATGTCTTCATAAAATAAATGTTTCTTAACTTATTCACTACCATGCATATGTGACAGACTGGGTTGCAAGCTGGGTGTCCTGCCCACTACAAGACTGTGTTAGCCCACTGAGCTAAACGCCTAGGCATTAGCTTATAGGAGGTAACAGAAGTTTTCTGGTCTCGTTTAAGGATAGTCATCACGCAAACCACCTCCGTTACATATAGTAGATCACATAATTTACACTTTCTCCCACACCAAACTGTCATACTACCGACAATGGCTATGTTTTGTTAGATAGATAGATTGAACAAATGGCTTACGGAAAAGATAGCAAAATTCTAGTAACTTTACCATCACAGGTTTTCCCAGAGATCCCAGTTGGAGGATTCCCGGATTTCCTGCTTATTCCCTGTTGATTCCAGGAATCTTGAAACCGTGATATCTGGAAAACCTGGGAATTTTGCAACCATACTCAAGGGTCCAATTTGTGTCGTGTTATGTTACCTGAGCTGGGCCGATTGTCCACGTCAGTCGGGGGCTCCACTGCGCCATCCTCTGTATCAACCCTCAGCTCCCCAATCTTCTGCTCCATAGATGCCATCAGACCCCATGGAGTACACTGTAGACTGCTCTGGAACACAAAGAGAGAAATAGAAATAAATAGAAATCAGGGTTAGAGACTGTATTTGGATGTTCTACACACACACGCATCTCCCAGGGTCAGAAACAAAGCCAGAGACAATGCTAGATCACAAACAAACCTTCACATTCGCAGACTGCTATCACAACACGCGGCAGGTAGCCTAGCGATTAGAGTGTTGGGCCAGTAACCGAAAGGTCGCTGGTTTAAATACCCGGAGCCGACAAAGTGAAAAGATCTGTTGATGTGCCTACGAGCAAGGCTCCAGGGGCGCTGTACTACTATGGCTGACCCTGAAAAACAACATATTTCACTGCACGTCATTCCCCCCCACACACAGATATACACTGAGATACAAGGATATACACACACGGTTGTGCATGCACACACACACACACACACACACAAAGTCTCTGCCAAATCTCTCAAACAAATGGTTGGTGAAGGATGGGAACAGCATCGGCTTTGGAGGAGGTTAAAGCTGTCAAAACAACAGGCCTCAGCCTTCGCCCCATGAGCGGAACAGCAGTACCGAATATATTACAGACAGAAGGAGAAAGAGGAGAGAGAGAGAGAGACAAGGGGGAGGAAAATACAAGACACTCAAATCTCTTAGTGAATCATTATAGGGGGCAAACCTTGAGCATCTCTTACTCAATCAATAACTAAATTGCACAATCAATCAACCAATCGAGCGTCCATTTACCGAAATGCCCGCAACAGGGAAGCGAGAGAGAGAGAGAGAAAGAGAAGGGGGGGGGTATAAAAAGTGAGAGAGGGCAAATGAGGGACACAACTCAACCCTATATGTGTACAGAGTCAGCTGATTTCTCCTGTGATTACCTTACATGCACACAGTGATCAGTAAACCGCTGATTTCTGACACTTAGCTTTTCCTATTCAGTTAATATGTAGCTTTTCAACCATTAGGATTGTTCTGAAAGACAGCGTATACACATGTTGTTGGTTCAGGTGAGGGATACAAATTGAAATTTAGCATTGGGAGATGGGAGGTTTTAATCACTGCTGAATCAGACACACACACACACACACACACACACACACACACTGCTTGCTGGCTCATAACGTCGGCGTGAATCCACCAGCTGAGAAGGCAGAAAAAGCCTGCTTTGGTAATATGGCAGAGATAATGTTCCATATTTTATACAGAGGAGAAAGAGAGGGGGAATCTGGGAATCATGCTGATGTCATGTGTGTGTGGGCATACAAGCTGATGCTGACAACGCACACCTGCACACGTCAAATTGCAAACCCACACTTGCACACATTTTACAACCCAACACACACACACACACAGCTGTTAGACTCGCCGGGGGAGCCAAACATCTGATGAAGTGGGGAAGGTTTCCACAGTGCAGCTGAGAATGAGCTGGGCATCCCTGTTTGAATCAGGTATTTCTCACCCAGTAAAAAGTACCATATAAAAGCAGGGGAGCTGTGTGGGGGTGAAAACACAGACATGCTGATCCATCCAGCAAAACATGGGGAACTTACTGGAAAGAAGGGCAAGAGGAAAGGGTCGAGGCTGAAATGGAGGGAAGAGAGGAAGAGTTGAGGAGAGAGAGAGAGAAGAGAGAGATATATAGAGAGAAGGAAACAAGATGAGAGAGAAGAGAGAAAGATCTTCCCATCTTACTCAACCATCCTTGTTTTATGTTTGCTTTGCCAATGTAAGTGCTCTAACTCTCCCTATCAAAAAGGTTTTTTGAATTCAATTGAAAGAGAGAGAGAGGGCGAGAGAGAGATCAAGACAGCATTCAATAGAGAGATGCATCTTGTCATCACAATTTTTTTTTTTTTTTTGTTCAATTCGTGTCAATCACTCTGACAAAATGTCAGCTACAAAACTGTCACCCCCTTCCTATAGCCTTAGTGCCCTCTCCCTTCCCCCTTCCTCTCTCCCCTCCAGGGTTCCACAGTGGTGCGACTCATCGGACAAGGAGCAGGCCACGCCACTCCGGTCAGGGGCAGGGGTGGTCCAACAACCTCAGGGAAGAGGGATGCAAACATACCACCCTGGGATGTCAGTCTCTCACTACCCCCTCCCCCATGTCTCTCTCTAGTAAGACTGAGTCAGGCTTTGTGCTCAGAGGAACTCTAACTGCTGAGGAGGAGGAGGAGGAGGAGGAGGAGGAGGAGGAGGGTAAAGATGTTAGAGAGGGTGATTGATGAACACAAGAGTTAGAGAGGGTGATTGATGAACACTAACTAATTTGAGGGTTATCAGGGTAGTAATGGTGCCAGGGCAGAAGGCCGACGTTTTACGTGCCCCCAACCAATTGTGTTCTTTTGTTTGTTTATCTGCGTTGTTTGTAACTTGTTTTTGTACTATTGTTGTACATAATGTTGCCACTACCGTCTCTTATGACCGAAAATAACTTCTAGACATCAGGACTGCGATTACTCACCGCGGACTAGCAGAATCCGCCTCGGACTCTGACGAGCCCGAGGCGGAGGACATACGGCTCCCTCGGGAACAGGCCCCGACCCCAGTGATCTGCGTGAAGAGGAGGCGGAGAAAGAGAGGCTGGAGGGCGGGCTGCCTTCAGAGAAGTCGGAGGCGATCGAATAAACCCCCACCCCTCAATTCTGCTCGCAAACATGCAATCTTTGGACAATAAAATGGACGAGTTATTGGGAAGATTAAACTACCGGGACATTAAAAACTGTAACATCTTATGCTTCACAGTCGTGGCTGAACGACAACAAAATCAACATACAGCTGGATGGTTATATGATGTACCGGCAGGATAGAACAGCGGTGTCTGGTAAGACAAGGGGCGGCAGTCTATGTATTTTTGTAAACATCAGCTGGTGCATGATATCTAAGGAAGTCTCGAGCCATTGCTTACCTGATGTAGAGTTGGAATGGTAAATGTGCAGTAGATGAATGTGCAAAGTAAAAATACTGGGGTGCAAAGGAGCAAGATAAATAAATGACTATGGTAGGGGATGAGGTAGTTGGTTGGGCTATGTACAGGTGCAGTGATCTGTGAGCTGCTCTGACAGCTGGTGCTTGAAACTAGTGAGGGAGATAAGTGTCTCCAGTTTCAACGATTTTTGTAGTTCGTTCCAGTCATTGGCAGCAGAGAACTGGAAGGAAAGGCGGAATTGGCTTTGGGGGTGGCCAGTGAGATATACCTGCTGGAGCGAGTGCTACGGGTGGGTGCTGCTATGGTGACCAGCGAGCTGAGATAAGGCGGGGCTTTACCTAGCAGGGACTTGTAGATGACCTGGAGCCAGTGGGTCTGGCAACGAGTATGTAGCGAGGGCCAGCCGACTAGAGCATACAGGTCGCAGTGGTGGGTAGTATATGGGGCTTTGGTGACAAAGCGGATGGCACTGTGATAGACTGCATCCAGTTTGCTGAGTATGTTAAATGTGCAACCAGAGGGAAAAGAACCCTGGACCACCTATACTCCACACACAGAGATGCATACAAAGCTCTCCCTCGCCCTACATTTGGCAAATCTGACCAATTCCATCCTCCTGATTCTTCCTTACAAGCAAGAAGTTAAGCAGGAGCACGCCCCCATTCTCACCGACGGGGCTGCAGTAGAGCAGGTTGAGAGCTTCAAGTTCCTTGGTGTCCACATCACCAACAAACTAACATGGACCAAGCACACCATTACAGTTGTGAAGCGGGCACGACAAAACCTATTCCCCCTCAGGAGACTGAAAAGATTTGGCATGGGTCCTCAGATCCTCAAAAGGTTCTACAGCTGCACCATCGAGAGCATCCTGACCGGTTGCATCACTGCCTGGTATGGCAACTGCTCGGCCTCCGACCGCAAGGCACTACAGAGGGTAGTGCAAACGGCCCAGTACATCACTGGGGCCAAGCTTCCTGCCATCCAGGACCTCTATGCCAGGCGGTGTCAGAGGAAAGCCCTGAAAATTGTCAAAGACTCCAGCCACCCTAGTCATAGACTGTTCTCTCTGCTACCACACGGCAAGCGGTATCGGAGCACCAAGTCTAGGTCCAAGAGGCTTCTAAACAGCTTCTACACCCAAGCCATAAGACTCCTGAACATCTAGTCAAATGGCAACCCAGACTATTCACATTGCCATATATATATATATAGGTATTTTTTACTGCTCCTCTTTAATTACTTGTTACTTTTATCTCTTATTCTTATCCGTATTTTTTTAAACTGCACTGTCGGTTAGGGGCTCGTAAGTAAGCATTTCACCTGTTGTATTCGGCGCATGTGACTAATACAATTTGATTTGATTTAGTACTACGACAGATAGTTCTGGGCTGGAACAAAAGCCTGCTAGAGCAGGGGAACTCTTCCCTATTCTCTATGTGAACAAATTGGATTGTAAGTGGAAGTGGAGTTGCCTGGTGCACTTGGAGTGTTAATCCGATGATATACGTAGGACCAGAGACTTTGTAGTTTGACCTGTATAGTGTTTACAGAGGTTTGATCTTAGGGATTACACACAGAGGCTGTGAGGTGTGTGTGTGTATAAAGGTAGCAAGTGCCTATTGAACCGATGTGGTCTCACATGACTCGCTCCTAAACCCACACACTGGTCCTTTTATCCAGCACATGCATGACATTAACCCAGGTAATTCTCGCACGCGCACGCGCAAGGCGGCGGTAGTCTAGCGGTTTAGAGCGTTGGTTTAATATCCGAAAAGTCGCTGGTTCAAATACCCAAGCCGACTGTGCGGAAAAATCTGTCAATGTGCCCTTGAGCAAAGCACTTAACCCTAATTGCACCTGTAAATAGCTTTGGGCCCCGGTTTCCCAAAATAATCTTAAAGCTAAGTTCATCATTAGAACTTTTGTTTCCCAAAATAATCATTATTAAAACGCTGTACTTGAAAAGGCTCGTAATCCAAAACATATTAATAAACAGCAATTGCCTTGAGTTACAGTAAATCGTCCCTCCCCTACCTCCTACACATTTCATCTCCCTAGTCTAAATGATTCAAACCATCTTTAAAAAGTGATTAAACTTAGATGCATTTCTCCCTGCAAGTTCTGGGAGTCTAGCCTAACTCCCAGTACCTCTCCTGAGGGCCTCGAACCTTCCCATAGTCCTCTAGTCCCCCATCATATGACGTGTTTGGCATCATCATCATGATGTGGCAAGTGACACATTGCTTCTTGAATGTAAAATATCTTGAAAACATGACTGCTGACAACCAAAACATTTTGGGACTGTATCAACAGTGTGTGAACTAAATATAGTTTTGGAGTTATCCTTTAATAAAGTATTATATTGCTGGGTTACAATGGGCCCTGGTCAAAAGGAGTGGACTATATAGGGAATATGGTACCATTGGGGACATGCATACAGAGTTTCCAGAGTGGTGCAGCTGAATGAAGTCACATTGTGCTTAACTGTATAGACTTTTTTTGCTTTGTGAGTTGTTCAATAGTGTGCACACACCCGCACTCACACACTCTCGCTCAATCACACGCAAACACACATACAAACCACACTGGAGGGGCACAAAACCGTCCAGCTCAAACAGAAGCCCCCACACTGTGCAGTGTGCTGCGGTGTGGTGCAGTGTAGTGTGGGTGAGTACGCGGGAGGCCACGCTGCCTTTGTGCAGGGCCCCCCTGACAGGTCAAATCACAGTGGTGTGTTTGTGTTTGCTGATGAGGGGGGCCCAGAGGGCCTGCTGGAAGCACCCAAAGTAAAATCAACTCTAACTGTGCATTCCAAATGGCACCATATTCCCTATAGGCCCTGGTCAAAAGTAGTGCATTATAAAAGGGAATAGGATGCCATTTGGAGCCTTAAGCTTGTTAGGTAAACCCAATGATGTAACACCTCTAGCGTTGTCACGGCAACAAAGTGGGGTGCCTTCTCCATAAGTGGGGTAGAGAGGGAGAGAGGGAGGGGAAAAATAGAAGAGGTAGAGAGAGAGAGAGAGAGAGACAGAGACAGAAAAAGAAAATGAGAGTAAAAGGACAGGAGAGAAAAAAGGAGACATTATGTTTCCCATGCCAATAAAGCCCCTTAAATTGAAATTGAATTGAGAGAGAAAGAAAGAGAGAGAGAGTTCGGAAGAGCGACTGAGTGAGAGAGATTGAAGGCATGTCACACAGCCATCCCCTTAGAGCGACACTCAATCAATCTCCACAAGCATCTCCATCTCCCTTATTAATCAATTATTCAGCCCTCTCCTATCCCTTTATCTCCCTTTCACAGTCCCAAAACAAACACCCACCCTAACAGACAAACACCAGCACTACAATACATTACAACTTTCTATCCCTTTCTACCCAGCTAAAATACACTCTCAAGCATGCTCCATTCGAGTCCAACACACACTCCTCATCCCGGCTTCCACTCATGTCTCTCTTCAGGCAGGATTCCTGTGCAATTAAACCTTTTTGCTCCGTTCAATTATTAACAGCCTGCGTCGTGGCTCACCGCTAACAACCGCTAACAGCTTCTCTCAGCACCGAGTACGGCTAATTATGCCCCTGCTGGATCCTCCAACTCCCAGCAGGGGAGGGAAGGCAGCCTGCTGCTCAGCGAAACCTAGCAGGGAGCCCTGAACCTGGGTACTGAGGTTGGTAGTCGGCCTCCGTGGAGCGGGGGTGGGTGGTGGTGGTGGTAGAGGAGATCCATAATTGTGTTGTACGTATTTTCACCTCAAGCCAACATGGGGGATTCTTTTCAGGAGGTTGGAGATGGTGGGGTTCGAGGTCAAGGTTGTCAGTAGCCATAGATCTGGGATCAGAGTACTCCCTGATACAAACCATTAGGGGAATGGAAAAATGTTCTGACCCTACGTCAGTGTTTTAGAGCTTCTGCCCACTCCCCTCATCCATGGAACTGTGTGTAGAGGGAGTAGGGTGAAAGTTGCCCCTAGACACTAATGGTTATGCTTAGGATTGGGGAGGGGAATCTGACCCTAGATGTGTACCTAGGGGAAACTTCACCCCAGAGTGTGTCTAGAGACCCCCACAACTGCTTTGATTCTGTACACACACACACACACACTCCACAATATTTACCCAACACAGCTAGGCATGAAACACACACAAAACACACACACACAGGCTACGCAAACACACACACCCACACACACATTCAACATTAGAGTAGAGTGTGAGTGTCACAATATGAGAAGCTCCGGTGACACATGGCCACACAGCTGCAAGGGACTCCATGGGGGGGCTTACAATGCAGCCTGCTAATGGGAGGACAAACACATGCATATTCACACACACGTGTGCGCCCACACACACACAAACATATTATTTGAATAACATTCCCACACATGCATTGATATCACATAGCAGCACTGCTTTGATATCACAAATACAATACACACAATCTGTCCTCCAATCCCCCCTCCATATACACACAAACATTCATCCGTTTTATCTTTTAAGCACACACACAAACACACACTTTTCCTCTGAAATGGGGACCGTATGTGATTTCCCAGCTGTTGTCTGTTGTCTGATGGCTGTCAGCACCACCGCCTCAGGAATAAACCTGGAGGATCTGCTCACGCACACACACACACCTCCAACCTCAACCACATGGCAGCACCTTCCTCACACACACTCAACTTTCTCCTGTGACACACACAGACACACGCCCAAACACACACAGTCACACACACCCAAACACACAGCAGTCCCTTACACATGGCCCTGGTTAATGCCTCATCTTTGTCCCACTACAGAAGGAGAATCAAGCACTGTTTGGTTATAAATCAGGCAGGATGTGAGGTCTGGCCTTAGAGCAGGCTGTCTGCAAAGGGTCAGCTTGGATATGTCCCAAATAACACCCTATGCCTTACATACTACTTTTGACCAGAGCCCCATATGTTCTGGTCATAATTAGTGCACTATATAGCGAATAAGGTGCCATTTGGGATGCAACCCTTTTTGTGGGGAGGAAATCAGATGGCAAAATCCTTATTCCCTATTGATTGGCCTGTACGTAACTTAATAAATCCCTCCTCCATTGGATATCTGCTCCAAACTATGAATTTGTAACATGTAGGAAAGCATTTGGAGAAATAATGATTGCCGATTCTTTTGCTTGGCGCTTATAATATGGTCCAGGAATAACTTGTGCTGCGCAGATTAAGCATTGGACAAAAATGACTTAAAATTGAGAATCTCCATTGAACATGCTTTGTAGGATTAGGCTTAATCTGGGCCCCGAAACGGCATGGCCCTATATCTTTATTTTATGTAGAAATAGTCATATAGAAACATCAGATAGTCATACTGGATAGTCCACATAATGAACATTTTGAAGAATTTATTGTTCAAAACCCACAAAAACAATCCCTCCCCCCCAAAAAAAAATATATTTCAAGCATTAACGCCTAACCATATTTCCCACAAGGTGATTATTGAGCGAGTTCGTGTTGCATGACCTTCTGGGTGGACCAATGGAATGGTCTAAAATGCTCAAACTTCGACCAACTGGGGCAGCGAGCTACACAAAACGAACAACACAAGAACAGTGGCTCAACAATAGGCCTATCGATATTCCAGTTAATCCGTGGCTATTTTTCCACACAGTGGACTGAAGCGACAGAGAGAGACAGAGAGATTTAAAGTGACTTCTTTATAGGGGTTGTGTGCAAGTCATGCGTGTCGTTTTTTCAATCTATATTAGATGGAAAGCAACAAGGCAAGGAAACCATTTAGATTACATTCACATACAATTTCTCGCTTGATGCTGGAGGCAATTTTTAAGATGCTATTTATAGGCAGTGAGATAGTTCATTGCCAGGGCAAGTAAATTGTATTTAACATAAAATATACGGTTCTTATTTTAGTAGCCCGTGGCAAATTTTCATAGCCATGTCCAGGTTATCCCCATATCACTAATTTAATCCATGGAGAAAATAATACTTGATGAAAAATTTCAACATGTTGTCCTGTCTTGTTTGTTTGCCAATGCTATTGTAATCGATGCTTTATGGAGACCACCCAAGACCATTATGAGGCGATAGAAACACTTGCATCAAGTACAGCACTTGTAGCCTGACGACTCACACCAAATTCTTCCGCTGCTCTGTCATTGGCTACATACTTTAGTCTGAGATCCATTGAAGTTGTTTGTGAAGTATTTTTTTGAAGATTTTTTTCCTTTTTACTGATTCGAGAGTCATGATTTGTTTTTCTGAGTGACTCGTTTCATTTAAGTTGTTCGTTTGACCTGCATGATCGGAAAATAGATCACGCTGCAGGAAGCAGAGAGAAGAAGAGGACTGATAGTTGATCGCATGGTACACGAATGAATGGAATTCATTGAATATTGAATGTTATTATGGACACAGCTTTGTAGAACCAAAACATACACCAGCCTCTGCTCAACAAACTGGAACTCGAGAACAAACCATTTTGGTGGCTGAAGTCCATGGACAATATTGTGCTTATCACCCTCACCGCAGACAAGCAATGCACTCCTCCGAGAGTCGTTCACAATCTAGTCGGGTTGCGGCCACAACCAGACCTTGTTTCGAATGTTTAAAAAAAAATTGTATGACTAGCAATCAAATGTAAATAGTTTAAAGCACACGTTTACAAGTCTGAGTCACAAATGACAGCTCCAATAATCCCCCTATGGTGAAGGACATGTGAACGAGAGGCTGGTAGAATCATGACTCTTTCAGTTTTCTGGGCATTACTGACTCAAATGAACGAAATGAGTCAAAAGATGTATTATTTTGACTGAATGAGTCGAAAATATCAGAGTCAGTAAAAAGAGCTGATCTTCCCAACATTATTGTGGTGACAAAGGGCAAGAGGGGCTTGTACAAAGTCATCAGCGATTGGATCGTCTCTAACCAATCAGAGTATCAAAGCTAATTACTAATTTTCTAACGGTCTATGCTATCCGGGATCTTTGGGAAGTCCCAACCCTAAACCCTAAGCTTAACCCCTACCCTCACCCTGACCTTAACCATAACCCTTACCTATAATATAATATAATATATGCTATTTAGCTGACACTATTAGCCAAAACGATTAACAGCCATGAATGTATACATTTTCTGTATTGTTGGCCTCAGTGGGTCGCGAAACCTACGATCCTGGAGTTGTATACGCCGTGTTCTACCAACTGAGCCACAGAGAACCATGACCTTAACCCTTACCTTAACCATGACCTTAACACTTACCTTAACCATTTTACATTTCAACTTCAATGGGGTAGGGATGTCCCAAGGATCCTTGATAGCAAGGATAATTTTCAAACTGCCACTTACCCACAACCCAGCGGTTTCTGGACCAATCAGATGGCCCCAAATGTGTTCTCATTCGGTGAAGGGTAGATAGTCAGATCAAGACTTATTGCTGAGAAGAAACTAATATCCATGGGAATGGCAGTGTTTTTCCAGTGCAAGGAGTATGGGTAGCCAGGCAACATTGCTTGGTCAATGAACAACTGCCTGTGCAATGACTGCACAAATATCTTAAGTTTTAAAATTTTAATTAAGCCTAGGTAATTCATAGAATTCGGCCAATGTCTCTTTATAAATAGCAGCCAAGGGATAACCTGCAATAGGCCTAAATAAATAATAAACTGATAAATAAATACGAATTGTAGCATTCGGGCACTCCACACTGCCCTTTCCCACCTGGACAAAACACTTATGTGAGAATGCTATTCATTGACTACAATAAAAGATATGGAGATATTATAGTTCATCATAGGATTATTGCCGAGTAGGCTAGATAAATAATTGACAGGTGTCCCAACCAATGGTGGACACTAAGATTATCCCGAAACTATAAAACAACCTTCAGGGTCGATGCTACAGTATGATGATGGGCACGGTGCGACCTTTTCAAAACAATACTTTATATTGATAATATAGCCAGGTGAACATAGTTTTTCGAAACAGCGTCAATAGACAATGGAATAAAAAAAAAAACACAAGCACCGAATACACCAGGTTTGCCTTAAATGGTCACGCGCGCTCTGAGCAGCACACTCTATGGCGGTGTCGGGTCTACATTTGTGATGGTACCGTTATTCAGCACAGATACACTCGAGGCTATGACCCAATTTCATTCTAAGAGCACGAAAAGTATAACCATGCAGTAATAACAAATTGATTTAAAAAAAAAAAAAAAAAAGTCCAACTAGAAGCTATGAATTAGATCGATACGAAAATGTTTTCTTATCGATTTAATATGCAATTTTAAGTACAATACGAAAGTCTTACCGGCTGGCGCCTATAACTCAAGTCGTCCAGCGCACAGTCGGCTGTGTCGGGAGAAGGCCGTGTCGGCTGGAGGTTGCTCCATGCCGGGCGTCCTGGGACAGAGTCGCCGATGGAGAGGGCGCGGAGCACTAGGCATTCCTGGCTCTGTTTCAGCAGCTCCAACTCACATATACCGGCCAAACTTGCCTCAAGGCGCTCCTTATTCCGTCTGCGCTCCGATGTCATTGGGAAAGAAAACGCTCGGTACATCGTTCTCCTTGCTCGTTGACTCTTCTTCGATCGTCTCTCAGCCGTTCCTTCCTATTTAGTATCCAAGAACGGCTAAATGTTCTGCATAAATTCTTTAATTTCAAAGTTAACTTCAGACTTTGATAACCATGTTTAAAGCGAAGTAGCGACAGCAAGCGTTAGGTTACAGCTGCGCAACATTGTAGCCAGAACCGAGCCCATTCCTCCTGCTGGCTCAATGCTGTTGCTGGATTCCAATTCCGCAGCTGTCAATCTGACATTAGCATGCCCGCCCTTTTCCGAGGGTCCATTGGTTGCCCGGAACATCAAAATAGTTAATATTCAAAAGGTATTCTACTCTTTAAGATGTCATTGGACACTGAGCTCTCCTTAGTATTCCATTGCTTGCAACATCATATTCTCTCTGCCAATTTGAATGCGTAAAAGTTGACACCAAGGGAGAGGAACACGTTGATCAAGTGTACCAGGCCAGCCTTTAATGAAAATCCATGCACCTTCTCTGGCTACCTCGCCTAAACACATTGCAGTCACTAACTAGGTTTCCATCCAATTGGTGACAGATTTTCATGCGATTTTTATATTCTAAAATCCGCATAAAAACAATATGCGCATTTTCCTACCAGAGATGTCCCATTGGGCGCACCATGTAATTTCAAAGTGGATATTTTGATCATATTGGGTTGACATGTTGATCAATGATACAACCTTTATTCGCCCATTCAAAAAGACAGCCAGAAGATTGTTGAATTCTCAATGTGTTATCACTATGCTTTCAACCATTTAAAAGCACAACAACATTCATGGAATACTTTGTATCAGATAGGTCTATTGTGTATTTATACAACAACTTAAAATATCTGTGCTTCATGTAATTTAACACAACCTAATGCATTTGTGACTACTTTAAAAGTGCAAGTGAACAATGCTGTTCAAGATTCAGCGCAGATTATTATAGCAATTGTAAAGATCTCCACGGACCTGGGACATGTGCATGCTCTCTTGATCATACATGCTTCTATGATTACATAAGACAAATACAGTAAAATCTAAATATGGCCATGGATGTGTTTCTCATTTTAACGTTGAATAAATACTGTTCCATTAGTTTGTAAGATAGCCTTAACTTTAGGCTATTTACTGTATTACAAAAGTAATATTTAATTGTGTTTGATTGACCAAATATCAACATTTAAAGGAGATCTAACGCTTGGAAAGTTTCATTAAAGCCACTGGCTTAATCCTATTCTATATCTTTTGTTTCGTTGGAGACGTGAATTCAACATATCATTAATTTGTTAACAAGTTTATAGGCTATGTACTATATTGCAAAAGTGATATTGAATTGTGTTTGGTTGTCAATACAACCAAATATAACATTTGAAGGATATGTTGGATTCATGTCTCCACTGCAATCCAAAATCTAAGTTAAACAACTTTGGTTGATTTAAAATGTAATCTACAACTTAATAATCAATATGTTGGATTCACATCTCCTTCTCAACCAAAGATCTATGTTAAAGAATAGGACCAAATCAGATCAAACTTTATTTAAAGTGCATTTAAAGTTTGATTTGATTTTGTCCTATTCTTTAACTTAGATTTTTGAGACATGAATCCAACATATCAATTATTAATTTGTAGACAAACTGGAATTAAAGCTAGACTAAGTCAGTTGCACAGATGGTACTATCCAAGCAGAAGATACATCTCTTTCAAGTGTTAATATTTGGTTGTGTTTACAACCAAACACAATTGAATATCCAGTTTGTCTACAAATTAATAATTGATATGTTGGATTCAGGTCTTCATCTCAACCAAATATCTAAGTTAAAGAATAGGACTAAGTCAAATCAAACTTTAAATGCACTTTAAATAAAGTTTGATTTGATTTAGTCCTATTCTTTAACATAGATCTTTGGTTGAGAAGGAGATGTGAATCCAACATATTGATTATTAAGTTGTAGATTACATTTTAAATCAACCAAAGTTGTAGTTGAACCCTGGGTTGGATTGAACCAATAGCTGTTGATGATTTTGCAAATGCTGTATAGGCCTAAATAGTATTGTTGATGATATAGTGTATGACAAATGTAATTTGCTCTGTTAAACCTACCCATTGCAATGACTTCAATAGCAATAGTGAATATATTTAGTTATTCAACAGAGATCTCTCAATAATTACTCTCAGGATAGCACATTTGTAGTATTCAATGACAAATATCCAAGCTATGTGGTTGGCTTGGCTAAAACCCTGGATGGGAGACCAAAGGAATAGCTGTAGATAAATCAATCTCCAGTATGAGGTGCTGCACAAACCTATATATATTTTTGGGATAGTGGATATAACGTTGAAAATCTCATGTTGTTTCAAACATACAAATTCAACATATTTTATGCAAGGTTTGTTTATGTAAAAATTGGTTACCATGATGACATAATCCTGTGGTTGAACTTTCACCCTCAAAACAACAGTTTATGTTGATTACTTTTTTCAAATCCAATCTATTTTCCACATAGATTACACCTCAGAAAACGTTGACAAACAACGTTGATTCAACCAGTTTGTACCCAGTGGGGTGTTTTCATCAAATTACTTGTTGCAGATAAAAGGCTGTGCGTGCACATAAAAATAACTGTTGCAGTTAAATTCCCATGTACCGAATAACAAATACTAGTTAAAAGGGTTTACATCGCATTTTCAGCTCTGCTGATGGTTTGGCACAAAAAATGTTGCGTTATATATAGCAAATATGTCCACTCTGGTCTTGGTACATAGCCAACAGCTCGCACTCGCAGATACAGTGCGGGTATACATGATTATGGGATAATAAGGATGACAGAAACCGCGTGAGATTGAATTTTGAATTTCGTGGTCGCACATTGAGATTTGTGGTTGCAAGGACGATTCGGAAAATGTGTCATTTAATTTCGTTAGCTTGTATCGTGATGTGTGAAACATTTAACTATGAGTGATTAGCTTGAAGAGGAGAATACATTTTATTTTTTTCAAAGTAACGACATTACTACTCAGCCTGAAGTACTAGAATAAAACGATCCACTTGAAGGTAATCATCCATTTTATATGTGTGCATCGATTGTTTTGTGAAAAGACATGACAGTAGTTTGTTTAACATGGGAAATATAATGGTACATTTCAGACAAAATTGACAGCAGCTAATGTTAGCCAGCTGGCTGGCTTCTGACATTCATCCTAGCTTTACTATCAACTGCCTAGCTTCACCAGGCAGCTTTAGATGCGAGGGTAAAACAAATATAACATTTGCTAGTTAACCAACTGATTGATAGAATTGATATAAAATGCCATTGGCAAGCTAGCTAGCTAAATTGAAACTTGTTCTTGGAGTTTATTCACATGGTTAGGTAGAAAGAGAATAACATGTGGATCTATATCATGCAGAATTGTAATTTGGGAAGCTCATTCAATAATACAGACTTGGGGGAATTCTGGCCCAGGGGACTGAACTGTTTGCAAAATTAAACAAAATGGCGCCAACGAATATGGCTGCTGTGCTTCTAACTGTTAGGAAACTTTTCAGTATTTAGTTTTTTTAGGTGTTATTTCTTACATTATTAGGCCAGAAATGTGTGTTATTACATACAGCCGGGAATAACTTTGGATATCAGAGCGTGGTAACCCACCAGCATTACGACCAGGAATACGACTTTTCCCAGAATCGGATCCTCTTGTCTGCACTCCCCAGAACAATTGACCTGATTCCACAGGCTGATCCAAAACACCGCGGGGGAAAAGAGGTACTCGGAGTGGACTTCTAGTTCGACTCAGGAGGCGCACACACCACACACCACTCCACCGCTTCAGCATATTACTCGCCAATGTTCAGTCTCTAATAAAGTTGACGAGCTCAGGGAGAGGATTTCCTTCCAGAGAGACATCAGGGACTGTAACATACTCCGTTTCACAGAAACATGGCTCTCTTGGGATATACTGTCTGAGTCCGTACAGCCAGTTGGATTCTCAGTTCATCGCGCAGACAGGAATAAATATCTCTCCAGGAAGAAGAAGGGCGGGGGTGTATGTTTCATGATTAACTACTCATGGTGTGATTGTGATAACATACAGGGACTCAAGTCCTTTTGTTCACCTGACCTAGAATACATCACAATCAAATGCCGAATCCATATTGCCTCCCAATAGAATTATCTTTGGTTATAGTAATACCCATGTATATTACCCTCAAGCCGATACCACCAACGACACTCAAAGAACTTCACTGGACTTTATGCAAACTGGAAACCACATATCCTGAGGCTGCATTTATTGTAGCTGTGGATTTTAACAGCTTAATTTGGAGGAAAATGCTACTGAAGTTCTATCAACACACCGACTGCAGTACTCAAGCGCTGCCAAGACACTCAACCACTGCTACTCCAACTTCCGGGATGCCTACAAGGCCCTCCCCTGCCCTCCCTTCGGCAAATCTGATCATGACTCCATTTTGCTCCTCCCTTCCTATAGGCAGAAACTCAAACAGGAAGTGAATATCCAGTTTCACTTCCTGTTTGAAGTGAATATCCAAACACAATTGAATATCAGTTTGTCTACAAATTAATAATTGATATGTTGGATTCAGGTCTTCATCTCAACCAAATATCTAGAAAGTTAAAGAATAGGACTAAGTCAAATCAAACTTTAAATGCACTTTAAATAAAGTTTGATTTGATTTAGTCCTATTCTTTTAACATAGATCTTTTGGTTGAGAAGGAGATGTGAATCCAACATATTGATTATTAAGTTGTAGATTACATTTAAATCAACCAAAGTTGTAGTTGAACCCTGGGTTGGATTGAACCAATAGCTGTTGATGATTTTGCAAATGCTGTATAGGCCTAAATAGTATTGTTGATGATATAGTGTATGACAAATGTAATTTGCTCTGTTAAACCTACCCATTGCAATGACTTCAATAGCAATAGTGAATATATTTAGTTATTCAACAGAGATCTCTCAATAATTACTCTCAGGATAGCACATTTGTAGTATTCAATGACAAATATCCAAGCTATGTGGTTGGCTTGGCTAAAACCCTGGATGGGAGACTAAAGGAATAGCTGTAGATAAATCAATCTCCAGTATGAGGTGCTGCACAAACCTATATATATTTTTGGGATAGTGGATATAACGTTGAAAATCTCATGTTGTTTCAAACATACAAATTCAACATATTTTATGCAAGGTTTGTTTATGTAAAATTGGTTACCATGATGACATAATCCTGTGGTTGAACTTTTCACCCTCAAAACAACAGTTTATGTTGATTACTTTTTCAAATCCAATCTATTTTCCACATAGATTACACCTCAGAAAACGTTGACAAACAACGTTGATTCAACCAGTTTGTACCCAGTGGGGTGTTTTCATCAAATTACTTGTTGCAGATAAAAGGCTGTGCGTGCACATAAAAATAACTGTTGCAGTTAAATTCCCATGTACCGAATAACAAATACTAGTTAAAAGGGTTTACATCGCATTTTCAGCTCTGCTGATGGTTTGGCACAAAAATGTTGCGTTATATATAGCAAATATGTCCACTCTGGTCTTGGTACATAGCCAACAGCTACACCTGCAGATACAGTGCTTGGTATACATGATTATGGGATAATAAGGATGACAGAAACCGCGTGAGATTGAATTTTGAATTTCGTGGTCGCATTGAGATTTGTGGTTGCAAGGACGATTCGGAAAATGTGTCATTTAATTTCGTTAAGCTTGTATCGTGATGTGTGAAACATTTAACTATGAGTGATTAGCTTGAAGAGGAGAATACATTTTATTTTTTCAAAGTAAATCTACATTACTACTCAGCCTGAAGTACTAGAATAAAACGATCCACTTGAAGGTAATCATCCATTTTATATGTGTGCATCGATTGTTTTGTGAAAAGACATGACAGTAGTTTGTTTAACATGGGAAATATAATGGTACATTTCAGACAAAATTGACAGCAGCTAATGTTAGCCAGCTGGCTGGCTTCTGACATTCATCCTAGCTTTACTATCAACTGCCTAGCTTCACCAGGCAGCTTTAGATGCGAGGGTAAAACAAATATAACATTTGCTAGTTAACCAACTGATTGATAGAATTGATATAAAATGCCATTGGCAAGCTAGCTAGCTAAATTGAAACTTGTTCTTGGAGTTTATTCACATGGTTAGGTAGAAAGAGAATAACATGTGGATCTATATCATGCAGAATTGTAATTTGGGAAGCTCATTCAATAATACAGACTTGGGGGAATTCTGGCCCAGGGGACTGAACTGTTTGCAAAATTAAACAAAATGGCGCCAACGAATATGGCTGCTGTGCTTCTAACTGTTAGGAAACTTTTCAGTATTTAGTTTTTTTAGGTGTTATTTCTTACATTATTAGGCCAGGAAATGTGTGTTATTACATACAGCCGGGAATAACTTTTGGATATCAGAGCGGCGGTAACCCACCAGCATTACGACCAGGAATACGACTTTCCCGAATCGGATCCTTTGTTCGTACCCCCCAGGGCAATTGACCTGATTCCACAGGCTGATCCAAAACACCGGCGGGGGAAAAGAGGTACTCGGAGTGGACTTCTAGTTCGACTCAGGAGGCGCACACACCACACACCACCCACCGCTTCCGAGTATATTACTCGCCAATGTTCAGTCTCTAATAAAGTTGACGAGCTCAGGGAGAGGATTTCCTTCCAGAGAGACATCAGGGACTGTAACATACTCCGTTTCACAGAAACATGGCTCTCTTGGGATATACTGTCTGAGTCCGTACAGCCAGTTGGATTCTCAGTTCATCGCGCAGACAGGAATAAATATCTCTCCAGGAAGAAGAAGGGCGGGGGTGTATGTTTCATGATTAACTACTCATGGTGTGATTGTGATAACATACAGGGACTCAAGTCCTTTTGTTCACCTGACCTAGAATACATCACAATCAAATGCCGACCGTATTGCCTCCCAATAGAATTATCTTTGGTTATAGTAATACCCATGTATATTACCCCTCAAGCCGATACCACGACGACACTCAAAGAACTTCACTGGACTTTATGCAAACTGGAAACCACATATCCTGAGGCTGCATTTATTGTAGCTGTGGATTTTAACAGCGAATTTGAGGAAAATGCTACTGAAGTTCTATCAACACACTGACTGTAGTACTCGCGCTGCTAAGACACTCAACCACTGCTACTCCAACTTCCGGGATGCCTACAAGGCCCTCCCCTGCCCTCCCTTCGGCAAATCTGATCATGACTCCATTTTGCTCCTCCCTTCCTATAGGCAGAAACTCAAACAGGAAGTACCCGTGCTAAAGACTATTCAACGCTGGTCTGACCAATCGGAATCCACGCTTCAAGACTGTTTTGATCACGCGGACTGGGATATGTTCCAGGTAGCCTCCGAGAACAACATAGACAAATACACTGATACGGTGACTGAGTTTATCAGGAAGTGTATAGGAGATCTTGTACCCACTGTGACCATTAAAACCTACCCTAACCAGAAACCTTGGATAGATGGCAGCATTTGCGCAAAACTGAAAGCGCGAACAATCGCATTTAACAATGTTAAGGTGACTGGGAATATGGCCGAATACAAACAGTATAGTTATTCCCTCCATAAGGCAATCAAACAGGCAAAATGTCAGTATAGAGACAAAATGGAGTCGCAATTCACCGGCTCAGACACGAGATGTACGTGGCAGGGTCTACAGACAATCACGGATTACAAAGGGAAAACCAGCCACGTTGCGGACACCAACGTCTTGCTTCTGGACAACTAAACACCTTCTTCGCCTGCTTTGAGGATAACAAAGTGCCACCGACGCGGCCCGCTACTAAGGACTATGGGCTCTCCTGCTCCGTGGTCGACGTGAGTAAGACATTTAAGCATATTAAGCAATCTTTAAGTCAACAGGAAACAGGTTTCCCTCAAGGATTTCCCTGTATTTAGCGCCATCCACCATTCCTTCAATTCTGACCAGTTTCCCAGTCCCTCCCCACAGCATGATGCTGCCACCACCATGCTTCACTGTGGGGATGGTGTTCTTGGGGTGATGAGAGGTGTTGGGTTTGCGCCAGACATAGCGTTTTCTTGATGGCCAAAAAGCTCAATTTTAGTCTCATTTGACCAGAGTACCTTCTTCCATATGTTTGGGGAGTCTCCCACATGCCTTTTGGCAAACACCAAATGTGTTTGCTTATTTTTCTCTTTAAGCAAGGGCTTTTTTTCTGGTCACTCTTCCGTAAAGCCCAGCTCTGTGGAGTGTACGGCTTAAAGTGGTCCTATGGACAGATACTCCAATCTCCACTGTGGAGCTTTGCAGCTCCTTCAGGGTTATCTTTGGTCTCTTTGTTGCCTCTGGTTAATGCCCTCGTTGCCAGGTCCGTGAGGTTTGGTGGGCAGCCCTCTCTTGGCAAGTTTGTTGTGGTGCCATATTCTTTCCATTTTTTAATAATGGATTTAATGGTGCTCTGTGGGATGTTCAAAGTTTCAGATATTCTTTTATAGCCCAACCCTGATCTGTACTTCTCCACAACTTTGTCCCTGACCTGTTTGGAGAGCTCCTTGGTCTTCATGGTGTCGCTTGCGAGGTGGTGCCCCTTGCTTAGTGGTGTTGCAGACAGGTGTATATATACTGAGATCATGTGACAGATCATGTGACACTTAGATTGCACACAGGTGGACTTTATTTAACTAATTATGTGACTTATGAAGGTAATTGGTTGCACCAGATCTTATTTAGGGGCTTCAGAGCAAAGGGGGTGAATACATATGCACGCACCACTTTTCTGTTTTTAATTTTAATTTGTTTATAACTAGTTTTTTATTTTTTATTTCACTTCACCAATTTGGACTATTTTGTGTATGTCCATTACATGAAATCCAAATAAAAATCAATTTAAATTACAGGTTGTAATGCAACAAAATAGGAAAAACGCCAAGAAGGATGAATACCTTTGCAAGGCACTGTATCACCTCTACCTTACCTGACACCCTAGACCCACTTAAATTTTCTTACCACCCCAATAGATCCAGAGACGATGCAATCACCATCACACTGCACACTGCCCTATCCCATCTGGACAAGAGGAATACCTATGTAAGAATGCTGTTCATTGACTATAGCTCAGCATTCAACACTATAGTACCCTCCAAGCTCATCATTAAGCTCGAGGTCCTGGGTCTCAACCCCGCCTTGTGCAACTGGGTCCTGGATTTCCTGACGAGCCGCCCCCAGGTGCTGAAGGTAGGAAACAACACCTCCACTTCCCTGACCCTCAACACTGGGGTTCCACAAGGATACGCCCTCTCCTGTACTCCCTGTTCACTTATGACTGCATGGCCATGCAGGCCTCCAACTCAATCATCAAGTTTGACAGTAATAGGCCTGACTACCAACAATGACGAGACAGCCTACAGGGAGGTGAGGGCCCTAGGAGTGTGGAAACAGGAAAACGCCTCTTCAAGCTCTGGAGGCTGAAGAAATTTTCCTTGGCACCTAAAACCCTCACAAACTTTAACAGATGCACAATTGAGAGCATCCTGTCGGGCTGTATCACCGCTTGGTACGGCATTTTCACCACCCGCAACCGCAACCTCAGGGCTCTCCAGAGGGTAGTGCGGTCTGCCCAACGCATCACCGGGGGCAAACTACCTACTACCCTCCAGGACACCTAAAGCACCCAATGTCACAGGAAGGCCAAAAAGATAATCAAGGACAACAACCAGCCAAGCCACTCCCTGTTCACCCCGCTATCATCCAGAAGGCGACGTCAGTAGGTTAGATATTACTGCACTGTTGGAGATAGAAACACAAGCATTTCGCTACACCTGCAATAATAATCTGCTAAACACGTGTATGTGACAAATAAAATTGGATTCGATTTTAATTTGAAGTTTTTGTTCAATTTAGACCACAGTTAGTTGAAGGAGGTTTTAGTGAAGTGCTGGAACAAAAACATGTACACTGCTGTGTAAAACATCTATGGCTGTCATGACGTCAATGGGCTAAATGCAGGTACCATTTTATTTTGTTAATCTATGGCGGTTTGTTATTTGATTTCCTGGTGGAGATATATCAACCGTACTCCAATGCAGGAGTCCTGCATGACATTTCCATGCATCCAGGATAAGGCCTGCGGAACTAGAAGCACAAGCATTTCGCTACACTCGCATTATAACATCTGCTAACCATGTGTATGTGACAAATAAAATGTTTGATTTGATTTGCCACCCGCAGGAACATGGAGCACTCAGTGTCAGTAAGTCATGCATATTTTAATATATATATATAATTCTCCACTCATAACCTGTCTACCCCTGGAGTAACTCCCTGGAAAAGAGACTCATTAGAGGGTTTGGCAGGAGGCCATGGGCCAATGGGAAGATACAAATTGAACCACAGAGTAAGGCTGTTTTCAAACCAAAATGCATGAAACGCATGTCCAACACAGCTGTTTGGTCGCGAAATACAATGTTTTATGTTTTTAATTGGTTGAAGGATAGTCTCTGCAACTTTTCTGATGGACAGCACAACTCAAGCCTCTACCCGAACACACTCCTCCCTTTGAAAGCCATTGAGGTACTGTATCTTTTACTCATCCCTAATTCAAGCCCAGGTTGGGGTGAGGAGAGGGACGGGAAGCAACACTGTTACCTAAACCTCCTTCACTATGGCTGTCTGTCTGTGTGATGACATACAGCATATTATCCAGGGCCACTGGTTGGATTGGATTTAATGTACTCACTCCAAAACTCATGCTATCTCCTCCAGACGAGTCACACAGACAAACTAACATGTGTCCATCCCCCTATCCCCAGGTGAGTCTGCTGGGCCATTGGCCTTTAGAGCTGCACATAAAAAAAAACTGCCACCCTGTTGTCAGCTATCAGCAGACAGTTCCCTGAGGAAGGATGCAACTACAGTATCAAGGCTTTTCAATGGCCACATTTGGAGGATGATCACCAAACGCAATAAAGTTTTGTTTGTTTTTAAAAGTTGTTACAAAATTTTAAAAATTCCCAGGCTGTTTTTTCACATTTTCACTAACTACTATGGTAACTTAAACATCAAACAACATGCAGACTTCAATTTGTATTTGTGTATATAAGACAGGTGTGCCAACTAAAATACAGTGAGGGAAAAAAGTATTTGATCCCCTGCTGATTTTGTATGTTTGCCCACTGACAAAGAAATGATCAGTCTATAATTTTAATGGTAGGTTTATTTGAACAGTGAGAGACAGAATAACAACAACAAAAATCCAGAAAAGCGCAAGTGAAAAATGTTATAAATTGATTTGCATTTTAATGAGGGAAATAAGTATTTGACCCCTCTGCAAAACATAACTTAGTACTTGGTGGCAAAACCCTTGTTGGCAATCACAGAGGTCAGACGTTTCTTGTAGTTGTCCACCAGGTTTGCACACATCTCAGGAGGGATTTTGTCCCACTCCTCTTTGCAGATCTTCTCCAAGTCATTAAGGTTCGAGGCTGACATTTGGCAACTCGAATCTTCAGCTCCCTCCACAGATTTTCTATGGGATTAAGGTCTGGAGACTGGCTAGGCCACTCCAGGACCTTAATGTGCTTCTTCTTGAGCCACTCCTTTGTTGCCTTGGCAGTGTGTTTTGGGTCATTGTCATGCTGGAATACTCATCCACGACCCATTTTCAATGCCCTGGCTGAGGGAAGGAGGTTCTCACCCAAGATTTGACGGTACATGGCCCCGTCCATCGTCTCTTTGATGCGGTGAAGTTGTCCTGTCCCCTTAGCAGAAAAACACCCCCAAAGCATAATGTTTCCACCTCCATGTTTAACGGTGGGGATGGTGTTCTTGGGGTCATAGGCAGCATTCCTCCTCCTCCAAACATGGCGAGTTGAGTTGATGCCAAAGAGCTCCATTTCGGTCTCATCTGACCACAACACTTTCACCAAGTTGTCCTCTGAATCATTCAGATGTTCATTGGCAAACTTCAGACGGGCATGTATATGTGCTTTCTTGAGCAGGGGGGCAGGATTTCAGTCCTTCATGGCGTAGTGTGTTACCAATTGTTTTCTTGGTGACTATGGTCCCAGCTGCCTTGAGATCATTGACAAGATCCTCTCGTGTAGTTCTGGGATGATTCCTCACCGTTCTCATGATCATTGCAACTCCACTAGGTGAGATCTTGCATGGAGCCCCAGGTGGAGGGAGATTGACAGTTATTTTGTGTTTCTTCCATTTGCGAATAATCGCACCAACTGTTGTCACCTTCTCACCAAGCTGCTTGGCGATGATCTTGTAGCCCAATCCAGCCTTGTGTAGGTCTACAATCTTGTCCCTGACATCCTTGGAGAGCTCTTTGGTCTTGGCCATGGTGGAGAGTTTGGAATCTGATTGATTGATTGCTTCTGTGGACAGGTGTCTTTTATACAGGTAACAAACTGAGATTAGGAGCACTCCCTTTAAGAGTGTGCTCCTAATCTCAGCTTGTTACCTGTATAAAAGACACCTGGGAGCCAGAAATCTTTCTGATTGAGAGGGGGTCAAATACTTATTTCCCTCATTAAAATGCTAATCCATTGCTAACATTTTTTCACATGCGTTTTTCTGGATTTTTTTGTTGTTATTCTGTCTCTCACTGTTCAAATAAACCTACCATTACAATTATAGACTGATCATTTCTTTGTCAGTGGGCAAACGTACAAAATCAGCAGGGGATCAAATACTTGTTTCCCTCACTGTATATATACCTATGTATAAGTATATAAATATATATATACTAGCCTGAAGAATAGGACAAATAGACAAGTGAATAACAGTCAGTTATTGTTACTGTAGCAGTTTGTATGAACGAGTGATTACATAAAATACACGTTAACATGTTAAATGGCTATGAGACAGAGGTTAGGAGACTCTCACTTTAATTGTCAGGTAAGGTAACACTGAAGGCCCCAGTACTCAGTCAGGCAGCTGGAAGCAGAAGTGTCACCATCCAGACCCATGTCACAGCATGCAGAGGCCTGATGGGAAGATGACAATATATACATGATGTACCTCTCATCACCAAAGCCAGGTTAGCATTTACTGCACATGTTGCTGAACAATCCAACCATTTTGTTAGTGTCATTGATATAAATTGGCAGTTCACATACAATATCCAGTTCATAAGCGTTGACTCTAATACCTCTAGGTTCCTGTGGTGATCTGGCAGCATGCTGCTTTCTAGTGATCTCACTCCTTCTCCACCTGAAATGCAATAACAACAAAAACATGAAGAGTAATAAGCCTAGTCAGTCAGTAATTTGGCTAACTAAACACTCAGGTAAATGTAAATAAGCCAAATTATACCAAAACAATACAGCCTATTTGCAGGAGGGGCCTATTTCCTGTCAACCTTTTCAATCAATAAACAGGCAGTGGAACAAAGTAGTTTGACAAAAAGTGTTCAAACGTCAGTAACAAGTATTTAAAATATATCGTTTTTTCTTTTCTAGAAACCTAACATTATTAGCTAGAGTGATGATGGTGGGAGTTTTCCCCCCAGCAGTTTCGATTTAGCTCACGTTAGCTGGCTACATGTTGACAGCTATCAACTTTATCAAATCAGATGGTTAACTAGCAAATATATTCATTTTCCCAAATAGCAACATTGTGTTTGGCCACTGACTCAGTCTGAATTTAGTTCCAGTTTGTCTACAAATTAATAATTCACATCTCCATCTCAACCAAAAATCGACATTTAAAGAATAGGATCAAATCAAACTTTAAATTAGGTTTGACTTAGTACTATTCTTTGACTTTTATTTTAGGTTGAAATGAAGACGTGAATCCAACATACTCATTACTAACTTGAAGATTAAATTTGACATCAATCAATGCTTGAAACCCTATTTTTGTTTAACCCTGGGTTGAACTGAAACAATATATATTTTATTTAACTAGGCAAGTCAGTTAAGAACAAATTCTTATTTACAATGACGGCCTACAGGGGAACAGTGGGTTAACTGCCTTGTTCAGGGGCAGAACAACGGATTTATACCTTGTCAGCTCTGGGATTCGATCCAACACCCTTTCGTTACTGGCCCAACGCTCTAACCCCTAGGCTGCCTGCCGCCCCCCTGACAAAAGCTGTTGATGACTTTGCAAATGCCAAAAAAGCCCTAAATAGTATCATTGATGATATATGACTTCTAAAGTATGGTTACATTTAATTTGTTCTGTTATTAAACCTTTCCTTTGGAATGACTTTGATAGCAACAGTGAATCTATTTAGTTATTAAGAGATCTGTCAAGACTCGTTCTCACGATGGCACATTGGTAGTAGTCAGGAAACAATATCAAAGCCAAGCAGGGCTTGGTTAAAACCCTGGATGGGAGACCAAATGGATAACTATAGATTGACTCTCCAGTAGGAGGTGCTGCTCAGCCTGTTTTTTTTCTGATAGTGGATATACCATTGAAGATCTGATGTTGTATGAAAGGTACAAATGCAACATAGACAAACATTGTATAAAATATGTTGAAATTTGGTTACCATGATGACATAATTCTGTGGTAAGACATTTCACCCTCAAAACAACAAGTTTACGTGAATGACTTTTTACAAATCTAGGGTATTTTTCACATATTCTACGTGACAATACGTTGACAAATTACGTTGAAACAACATTGATTAAACCAGTTTGTGCCCAGTGAGTGGTTCTTAGCTCAGTTTCCATGAACTTGTCCAGTGATTTGAGAGAGAGTGCGTTTCCACGTAACTATCTTGTGTCGATAAAACAACAGGACGCAATGACGTCACACAGAGAAAAAAAAACACGATATATTTTTTGCTAAAACCTACAGTGTTGAGTAATAATGTAGTGGTTTTACGTGCTTCCATTACCCATTTATGCAGACTGCACATTTAATAAATTGGTGAGACTGTTTCATGTCTCAGGCCCACGAAAGCCGGCATGGATAGAATGCAATAATTGACTAATATTTATTCTCATATGCCAACGTATCGCCACGGTCCGTGCCATGGTGAAACTTGCACTCCTGTAGATCTGAAGTAATTTTGCAAGCAGGACGCATTTAGAATGAAATGTGGAGGGGAGCTTTAGAGTTACGTGTTGACATCAAATGCCCAGTGTACCTTAAATTATTATAATTTGTCGAAATAAAGAAAGTTAGACAAAAGAAAAATCCAGCACTATCGAACAGATAAAAATGTTGTCGATCTTTAGAAAATCTCTCCTATATCTTCCGTTTCCATTACACGTGATGCTAATTTTTTTGAGACATTGCTTTTGTTGAAAAAACCCTACTGTTCTGTCTTTGGAATAACCTTAATGTCGAGGTATATTTGCAGTCACGTGGTCCTCCCACTGCAATTTGGAAAAAGCATGCACAGTTTACGCTTCGATCACACCGACAGTGTCATTGCATTTTGGTACACCAGAATTACATTCATTTCCAATTAAACGCTGCGTTTGCATTGCAGCATTACGTTGCAGAGGTAGTTGCAGTGCGTTCGGTGTGGTTCATACATTGTATGTATCGAACTGTATGTGTCGAACTGTACGCGCCGAACTGTACGCGCCAAACTGTACGCGTCAAACTGTAATGCGTAGACTGCTTGACAAAAATGATAGCAGAAGGTGAATGTTGAACTTTTGTTGCATACCTATCCAGATGATGCTGCGTACTATTTTGCTAAATTAAATAATGCCGTCGGTGTGTTCGAAGCGCTAGGCTACAGGGTGCTGAATGCGCACAGTGAGGAGCTTGATGCTCCATTACAATCAAATCTTCATCATGCAACCAGGATGCCAATTAACAAAAACATTGATCTTGCTCTTATCCATCTCGTCATATAACCTAACCTGTCCAGTCCCCACTTTATCAATGAACTGTTGTCTAAACCAGATTGGGCCATTTATTGCAACAGTTTGTGTGACAAAATTGCATTGGGAACACATTAAACTCATGTTTTTTATTCAGTACAATGAAAACTTAAAGGGGCTGAACTTCCTGACTTGGCCTATTTTTTTGGCTTTTAACTACCAATAAATAACTACTTTTCATTTTGAAAACAGCCTATGTGGCATCGATATGAGTCAGAAATATTTATTATACGGTCAAAATTGACTACAAAGTGTAAATAGGACAATTGTTTTTATAATGTCAGCCTCGTCCAAAACAGTTTTGTGAGACTTGTGGTCGTGACTGCATCACAACGTAAATTGGGTTTGTTTCCATCCTGCCCACAGCTGGCAGCACACAAGTAATCACACACAACTGCAGCTGCACACAACCAGATCATAATGCCCGTGGTAAACGTGGGTTAACTTTGGATATCCTTATGGGGCTAGTTAGGGACAATCGGTAAATTACACAATGTACATGGGACAATATGTTAAAATTCCAATAGCTCCAAGTTTGTATGACTTAAAAACCTCAAACCAACTATAAATTGTAGAAATTCATATACAAATGTAAAGTATTTAATAATAAAACCAAAGGTGTACAACATGAAAATATTGTCTCATTTACATTGTGTAATTTATTGACGGTCCCTAACTAGCCCCACAGATAGGCTTTCCAAAGTCAACTTTGCCATGGTTGCACACCAGCCTCCTAAAGCTAATTGGCTAAATAATTTGGCTAACTTTTCCCAACTGTGAACACACAGACTCCCACATCAAACTACACCCACAAAAATGAACTTAGGTTTGAATTCAGTCATGAATTTCTTAAAGGTGCAATATGCAGAAATCGCTCTGCCATTTCCTGGTTGCAAAAATGTGTATAGTTTTGCCTAATTTCAGGTTATGTGACAAAACAAGCAATGCATAGTGTAAGAGAATCATTATACCATCTGAATCGTTGCGGGAAAACATATTTTCAATAACTTGCCTAGTTAAATAAAGGTTAAATAAAAAAAGAACAAAAAATATTGTATTATCAGCTGTTCCTAATACTGGCCCATGCTGACTCCAATGCTTCCCACAGTTGTGTCAAGTTGACTGAATGTCCTTTGGGTGGTGGACCATTCTCAATACACACAGGAAACTGTTAGGTGTGTGAAAAACCCTGCAACGTTGCAGATCTTGACACACTCAAACCGGTGTGCCTGGCACCTACTACCCTACCCCGTTCAAAGGCACTTAAATATTTTGTCTTCCCCATTCACCCTCTGAATGACACACATACACAGTTCATGTCTCAATTGTCTCAAGGCTTAAAAATCCTTCTTCAACCTGTCTCCTCCCATTTATATATACACTGACTGAAGTGGATTTAACAAGTGACATCAATACAGGATCGTCGCTTTCACATGGATCCACCTGGTCAGTCTATGTCACGGAAAGAACAGGTGTTCCTAATGTTTTGTACACTCAGTGTATGTCTCTGAATGTATTTCTGTGTAGGGCTCTGGACAAAAGTAATGTACTATATAGGGAATAGAGTGTCATTTGAAACAGCCTCCGATAACATGGGAAATCACAGGCAAGGACATGAATGAACAATGAATAAAATTCTAGAATCATTCACTCCCTTATTCTATCCTTTTAATAGGGCTATAAAATACATGTCTTATTTAGAAATATCCAGGTAACATGGCAGCATCACCATCAGATTAAAGATAATGAATGAACATATTGACTTTACATGACTGAATGAATGAATGAATGAATGACCAGATGTAGCACTGACACAAATGGAAGCCATGTGAAAATTGCTTCTAAGGGGTACGGAAAAATACTTGACCCATATTGAAATAATACTGCAGTTCTTTTGTCCTGTTGGTAAGGACAGACAAACATACCACTGCAGGGGTGAGTCAAACAGACATGAGTCAAACTTTCCATTATTTTATTTCATCTCTACTCCTCCACAAACCAACCTTTTAGAATGTTTTCTCTTTCAAAGTCCCCCAAGACCACGCCCAGCTCGGATGGGTTTCTCTAGTCTGTGTACACTGGAGCTATACACAACATATACATACAGTATTATCTGTATAAATATTTCAGTCATATATATATAGGAGATCAAAACACTTTAAAAAAAAAACATCATGTATTGTACACACACACACACACACAGATGGTATACAATACCACAACAAGTGTATCTGAGATGGACCACTTGCACTTGTCTGAGGTGTGTGCGCGCACGTGTGTGTGTGTGTACTGAAGTGATGGGTTTGAAAGAGTTGGGAGGTCAGGCTTCTTGAGATTGTCATGGAAACTTAACCACAAACACAAGCTCTAAAATACATCCTTTCAATTCGCTATTTATGTCTCAATGCTCAATTTAAGACACTATTTTCTACCTATATTGTGCATATTGTTCATCATTTCCTTAGAATTTACTATCATTTGGCAAACATGAACAGGTCAAGCTACAGCTTTGTGAGCATTCAAATTAATAAAGAAAGCTCTTTCAGTTTCAGGTTTTTAGGAACACTACTTTTGGGGTGCAACAAATTTAGTTTGTTTTTTTCAGACACTCAGACACACTTACAGTTGACCATTCTATTAAAAAAACACAATTTAACCATTTCATTTTCAGGGACATTTGAGGCATTCCTGCAATATAAAGCACCTATGCATAGAACACATCTGAGATCATGAATTAAATCAAACGAGACAGGAATCTATCATGCATTCTCTATATAAGGGTCATCAAGGGTCTCTACGTTTTTCAGAAACCCCAAACGAAGGCAGCTTACTATCGAAATGTTAATTAATTTATTAAATATATTTATTGCGTCGGATTAATAGAGCGTTTTCTTTGAATCCGTTAATGGTGAAACAGCCACGTCCGTTTGAGTTATTACAACAACAAAGTTACTACTGCAAACAACGAACACTGTTTTTCCTCCCTTCAACAGCATTGCACACACGATAGAAGAGCACAATATGTACGGCACGTTATTGTGCGACGCTCCTCGGCAACAAAAATCAACAACGAGCGGCGGGGCAGCCAGTCGCGTTGTTTTCCTCCTGCTGCGGACACCTTTTTGGTTGCACATCGTCTCACGCTGGTCGACCGCTTTCTACTCCCCTCTCCTCTTTCTACTCCTCTCCTCCTCTCAAGTCAACAGAAATGATTGTCATGTCGACTGGTGAAAAAATGGAAGGTACACTATAAATCATTGTAATCTCATCATGGGCCCTTTTCTCTCAAAAATACCATTTAATCTGCCCTGAATAGATCTCGTCGCAATTATCATTCTTAAAAATGAGGCTTACCAATTTGACCTGAACTAGGTCAAATGGCCATTTCAGCAACATTGACCATGTCATAGAGCGAGGGAGTGGGAAAATCAATCAGCAATAATGTAAATGACTCCCATTCATAATGTATGAAGTGCTACCCACTGTGTCAAACGATTTGCATATACTGTTGTTTCTCTTTCAGATGAAACCCTTCTGTTTTTTGGTATGTACGTGAGTTGTGCGGATACACTGTCTGTGCAAAGCCAAATGAGAGCAGGGTCGTATTCATTAGCGCACACTAGAGCAAAATGCTTTGTAGCGGAAAACGAGTTTCTTATTGGACAAATTCAGGTACGTCCCTCTCTGTTTTAGCCCGTTTGCTTCGTAGCGAATATGACCCACGTCTAAAAGCGTTGTAATCCCAAATGCGTAACGTCGATCAACTCTGACCTAATTTATTTTGGCCTAAATGTTACTTCTGCACACCGCGCACTGTGTATGTCTTCATCCCAATCCCTTCAAACATACCAGATAGTAGCTGAATCAACGGCTGCGGGCTTTGTTTGTTTCCAAAGTCGTCACAGGAATCCAGCCAATTAAACATACATGGGTGGCAGGCAAATATGGATGTGTTTAGCTGTCGATATTCAATTTGAAATGAAAATGTATTTTGATACAGATGGGGAGATACTAAAATTGTAGTTTTAGCCACAGTTGATACCATTCTTGTACATTTTACATATGGGGTATTTTAAATCAACAAACAAACGAATGGTTGACTGTGTCAACTTGACGCATCCAATATGCCAGGACATAGCCCACAACAGACATCTTTGGGAAGACAGGAGTACAGTAGGTCAGACCCCGAGTTCAAATACTATCTGAAATCTTTCAAATACTTTGAGTTTGTTTTTAGCCTGCCTAGAGTGTCAAATGGGTGGGGTCTGCAGTTTTAGGACTTTTCTATTGGTCCATCAAAGCCAGGAAAACTCAATCAAGCACAGCCAAAATATTTGAAATTATTTCAAATGGTACTGTATTTGAATCCAGTTCTGCAGTGGGTGACCACTGAACGTTTCCCCAAACATTTCTTTTACATTTTCCGTACACACTGTACATAAATAAATCCCTAAATATCTGCTTCTGAATACTGTACAATTTACGTTATTCTTGTTTTTTTCCAGCTTCAAGCATATTTTTCAATGAGGAAGTTCACAGTTTTAATCATCAAATATTTTGTAGCAATCAAAAGTTTTTCAGTTCAGCTGCAGTATCCCTTTGTAAAATTACGCCCCTCTCCGAAGAAATACCCTCCCTAAAATACTGTCTACTCCGTCTGTCGTTAAAAGCTGCACAACCCGGTGCCCTGTGAAGAAGGTTCATAGAGTGACATAGTATAACATTACCATAACACTGATCATTATGTTTTCTCTGTCTGACACAGTATTTGGGCTGATAACAAATACTGGGGGGAAAACAACCTAAATTATTTTTGAAGCGCAGGTATGTGTAGCTTGAATGTGTAAAATCACTTAGGGTCCATTCCAATGCCTATACAGTACACTCCTAAGTACATTCTATTCCAGCCAATACAGGACAGCCACAAATGAATTGATACATCCCCAACCGACTAAATAAAAGATGACATCAATGAAAAATGATACGCTAAGCATAAAAGTTGACACGTAAATCTTGGCAACAATGAATAGATGTATCCATAACCTAAAACAAATCATCCTGAAGGACAAGGTTGAAGACGTGTATAGATAAAAACCTAAGCACAACGTTGATATAACATTTGGGGTTGGCTAGGGTCAGGAAAGCCCTGTTCCCGGGAAGAACATTGCATCATTGTAAAATACTGGGTGTTTCTCAAAATACATACTACCATGCTCCGAGCACGCAAATTGAAGCACAGGAGGGTCGGAGTATGAGTCCAAATCAAAGTATGCGAAACACGGAGTACGGAGGGCACTTCTCGAAAGCGTACTCGGTTTGTACATATTTTGAAGCATGCACCGATGCAAGTTTTCAATGGAAAGTATGCACAGAAATATGACGCAACCATGTAAAAAAGTATGCAAAATTATTTGAAATCATTATTTGACCTGAAGCGAGAGAAAATAAACTCTGACATCTCATCTGTTGCCTGACTACAATATTTGATCTTGATACGTTAATAAATACATGCTGTGTTAATTTTGTTTACCTGCCTACAATACCCACGGTAGTATGTGTAGGTCGCAAGCCCGTAGTAAGTCAATAGGGCTAACTACTACTGGTAGCAAGCCAGATGGCCACAAAGAATTGTTAGCTAGCTAACCACGAAGAATTGACATACTCTTTGCATAAAATTAGTTTTAGGTCATTTTTTGCCTTTTAAACTATCTGATGAGCTAAAGTATTACGATTCACATATAGATAGCTGATAGTTATGAAGTAAAACATTTGCTTTGAGTATATCTTGTTTCATCTGTATGTCCTTTGTCCTGGCTGGAAGAAAGTTCAGTGAATAGGGAGGTGCAGCATTGAGAATACAGTAGGGTGTGTGCTTCTCAAATGTAATGTTCTATGCGTTCGCCACACTCTCGTCCACACAACGTCTTCTGATCAAATGCACTCGGAGCACGACAGTGTGGAGCACGGTAGTAAGCATATTGAGAAACACCTACTGTGTACCGCTGCAAAAGCTGACCGCATTCTCATCCGTTTATGCTAACACGCTGGCAACGTAACCAGTTATCCAATACATTCTCACTGCTGCTAAAAGCTATAGCTAGCTTCCCTGTCCACAAATAAAAAATCAAAGGGGTAGGGGTACTCTACACGCAGTAGAGAACATGCCTTAGAAAACATGAACACACAAACACAAAAAATTGAAACACAACGCCATGGCACAAGCTTTCAGGGAAACCTGCCCTGATACACCATGGAAGCCTGGTAAAAATTTGCCCTGACTGCAATTGACTTCTACAAAAAAAGACATACGTCATTATAATATATTCATATATATATATATATATATGTAGATAGATATATACATATATATATATATAGATAGATATATACACATATATATAGATAGATATATACACATATATATATATAGATAGATAGATACACATTATATATATATATATACATACATACATACATACATACACATATATATATATATATATATATATATATATATATATATATGTATACTATGATTCCTGGTGGTTCTATCCTAGAAATGATGGGTTGTGTTGAAACAATGCACGTTGATTGTGGTTCCGTTTATGATCGTAACCTGGTCCCAGAGTCCAAAGGTCTGCAAAAAAAAAGAAAAGGGATACTGCAGCTCCAAAACTTTTGTCCAAGAGTTCCTAAAACTCCGCTACGGAGGAACACGAGGAACCTCTGATCCATTACTATTTTTGCTCTTCTGAGACAAATATGCCGACGTTTCAATATGCCGACGTTTCAATACACATCTCCACCGAAAACGTCATATTTTTTCCCAGACAGAGACAAGAAATGCATGCTTCCCTGACCCATCCCTTCGATCTTCGTTTTGTCCGTACGTGGCCCAAAAAACAAACAAAACAAAACACCCAAGACTTTCCCATAAATGGTTCCTTAGATATTGCACATAATGTCCTGGCTGGTGGCTTAGGATTGTCTCTTTGTCAGTGATATCGACTCCTCTTCTCCTCCGATTCAGAGTTATAGTCTCTTAAGCCCATGCCCTTCTGCAGGTTCAGTAATGAGTCCTTCATCTAGGAAAGGAAACATTTAATGGAAAAAAGAAAGGAAACAAAGGAAACATTTCAATTTCTCGACTTCACAAACCTTTTGCAGATCATGCATTGAAGTCAATAGGAAGTGCAATTTGTTAAACGTTTTTTTTAAGCATGCGGAACAAGTTGATTCGATCCTAAATTCACGTCAGGGTCAAATCAAAAAATTGATGGAGCACATTAAATACAGTACTGCATGTGTGTTTGAACAACCATCTATGACACACAGACACATTCTTGAATGTTCTTTAAAGTTTGTGAATGAACATTCTTTTCTCTGACCAAATTGGTCCGTTGTGAATCAGTATTCTACGTTCCGATTGGCTGTCACCTCGTCCAGCAACAACACCGACGACTTGATGGTCTCCTTCCACTTCTGCAGCTCGTCGTCGTGGTACCGCTGCTGCGACTCCAGAAGCCGGGCCCACTCCAGCTGCGTCTGTGGAAGGTTACTGTGTGAGAGAGAGAGAAACAAAACACACACACACAGTGAAATATCGCCATCTAGAGGATGTAATGTATTATGGCTGATACGTATGATTTTTAAGCAATAAGGTCTGATTAAAGGGAAAAGGGGATACCTAGTCAGTTGTTCAACTGAATGCAGTGGTACATTGGCCATATACCATAAAAACGTTGAAGTGCATTACTGATATTATAAGTTACCAACATAAATATAACAGATAAACAAGTAGTAGACATGCCCGTGGCTGGAATGCTGTTTCAGCCAATCAGCACCCAAACTACCCGGTTTATAATATGTATGCTGACTGTCTATGGTGATTTATAGTGTCTAAAAAACAGTGTTCCACAATGCAATATGTCTTGTCAATTGCTGTAATATTGTGGAGGGAAAACCTGAATATTTCGTTCTATACTACAACTCTACCTTACAATTCCAAAGTCATTCCACGGTGCTGGTATTGAATTGGGTTGTATTGTATGAAATACCTTTCTTGTGGTCGTAGGCCATGCCACGAGGTCAGGCTCTGTGTGGTGTACTCCAGCATCCACAGCTTATAGAACAGCATCATGTTCAGAAACACCAGCAATACTAGGCTGTAGAGGGAGAGAGGAGAGAGAGAGAGAGAGAGAGAGAGAGAGAGAGAGAGAGAGAGAGAGAGAGAGAGAGAGAGAGAGAGAGACAACCAGAGAGAGAGAGAACCAGAGAGAGAGAGAGAGAGAGAGACAACCAGAGAGAGAGAGAGAACCAGAGAGAGAGAGAGAACCAGAGAGAGAGAGAGAGAACCAGAGAGAGAACCAGAGAGAGAGAGAGAACCAGAGAGAGAACCAGAGAGAACCAGAGAGAACCAGAGAGAGAGAGAGAGAGAGAGAACCAGAGAGAGAGGAAAGACAGAAACTGCGTAAAACTACTGACATAAGTCTATGTTAGAGGAGAGAGATCAGGATTCGCCTGGAATGTGAATGCCTACATCTACTGCAAAGGAAGGATGTTAATTCTCTAGTCCAGTGTATGTATGGGGTGAACCAAGTCCACATCTAATCATCAAAATCAAAAAGTTGAATACCTTATACAGATCCTAGGATGCATGAATGGAGACAGGGAAAGAGAGCGAGAGGAGACAGAGAGAGAGAGAGAGGACAATTACACACACCACCAGAAAAGAGAGAAAGAAGACACTGTTTTATATGTCCCCTCTCATGCTACATACTACTTTAGAGTAGTAGGAGAGGGGAAAATCAGATTTTCAATGAATGGTTTTAATACGCATAGAAAGTGGAAACGCATGGATGCACGTCACAATGATAACATTTTCAAACTGGAGTCAGTTTTGGAGACAGGTTTTTTCAAACCGTGTAACGGTAGCTAGCGAAAGAGTTTAGAAGCAGTTACAGTTGATAGGCAACTGCACCACTCTTTGAAAGCAAATGCAACGATGCCTTCAAAACTGCACGGTGTCTCCAGTAATGTTTACTTTTTTGACATAGTCCACTTTCCAAGTGCATTGGTACACCAAGAACAAGAAGTGTGTGGATGTGGCCAGATTTAAATCAAATGAGTCACAACTCACAACATGCAACTTTGACACCATAAATGACACCCGGAAAACATTCAACATCATCTGAGAGAAATGTAGAGACCAGAGATATCTATGGATCTAGATGAGGGTCAGACTTCTCCACCCTTAGAATTAAAATGACTACAACGGCCATCTTAGGGGCTTTGTCCGTTCTAGTAATTCTATATCTACGGATCCACCTCTCAGTAACAGCGTGATGAAAGAGGATTTTAAACAACCAGCAGTGGTGACAGCTCCCAGGGGTGGCGGTGGAAGGACACTCACACAAAGCTGATGATGACGAGTAGCTTGGAGACACTGTAGAGCGCTAGGCCCCCTGGGACATTGTCCGGGATGTATCTGGTTTGAGTGGAGCCTGCTGGAAGACATTTAGGATCAATACAAAAAAAGCCATGCATTACCTAATATTGTATTCATGTCAGTTGCAGGTAACAATACGTTGTTTCTTTTCCCTCTGTACCGCGGTTTGTGTGATGAACTATCGCTAGGAAAGGCTACAGCAAACATTCTGGGAATGTTTCTAATAGTTGTTCCATTGAGCCAGGAAAACTCAATCAAAAGCACCTACATAATTTGAATACTATTTGAAGCCAGGTCTGATTGAAACCATATTATTGGCAATTGATAACAGCGGCTTAAGGCTTGAGGGTGTCCTAAAATGTACACCATACTCTTGAGTCAAACACGGCCATCAACGGCCAGTCAGTCAGTCCCCTCTGACCTGCCACGTGTTTGATCCGGTGGTGGTGGGTGACCTCGTCCTCGGGCGTGGTGACGGAGCTGAGGGCTTCGTCCATGTGTGGGGTCCGCAGGTGGACCAGGGGCCGTTTCCGTCGCCTCAGAGCCCTGGCCTTGGGGGACTGTCTGTGGGGTTCGGCCAGGACCAACTCCAACTTACTCAGCTCCAGCTCTGAAAAGAGTTAAAGTTACACAGTTACACAGTGGCTGTGTCTCAAATGGCACCCTATTCCCTACATAGGGCACTACATAGGTATGGTACTGTCTAGTATTCAAAGGCTGTGTCCTTCTAAATCAAGTAGAGATTAGCCAGGATGCCTGTCTGTTTCTGCTATATACACCTCATTTGTTGTGAGTTGTTGCCTTGGGTCGTTTGGCAAGGCAACTATTAAAGGGCCAGCTTAAGATAGCACGCAAGCTAGAGGTTTAAGCAGTGCTCACATTCTTTGAGTTCAATAACTATTTACTTCAATCATTTCTCTTGGACATGCAGTATCTAAACAGTAGTTATTCCAGTTTCTCAAGTGAGAATACAAAAACACACGCAAAAGTTGTTCAGAGATACCGATCCTTAGCCTTGTACAACCATCCTGATCTCTTGAGCTTACATTCTGTTTCGCTTCACAGATCCTTGATGAAGTGAAGTGAAACTAAACGGGAGCACAGAGGGCAGGATGGTGGATCAGGCGAACAAATCCTAGGCTCCAAGAATACTCCCAGGCTACATACATTGGTAGTTGTAGTCAATTTTTTTTTTTTTTTAGATACAACTGACCTAAGTGTCTGAAGTACTCATCCAAGCCACTCCAGAAGTTCCTCTCGATGAAGCCCTTGACCAGCCCCCACGGCTGTTTCCTGTAGCGCAGCTCTGTGGATACCCTGCAGGTCACAAACACATGCACACACACACACACACACAGAGGCAGATACATTTGATTTGACATACACACGCACAGACACCACACACATAAATAAACTCCCATTACACCTCCTTGACCCACTGCGTCAACCTTAAATGTAAACTTATTTTCCTAAAGGGTAGAATACATTTCACCGAAGGAGTCAAGTACTGTATTACCAAGATGGTGTTCAGTAGCGAAGAAACGTGTTTTTTTTTTTTTTTTTTAAACAGAGTGACATGTGGAGATACTAACTGAACTCGTCCAATCGGGACAGAAGTATAGACGGGAAACAGGAGATTCTAATCTGACCTGAGTCGACACTTCTTCTTGGCCACCCTGGTGAGCACATAGCGGTTTAGAGTGTAGAAGTAGTCGTGGTAGGGGACGTCGTGTGCTATCACCTCGGCATCTATGATGTAGCACTCGCTCTCCTGGCTGGCCTTGTACAGCGTCTAGACCACACAAATATGACACCGTTGCGTTAACAGACCAAAAAAAAAAATGGCCTGTTCACCGGCTATTGGATAGCTGCAAATGACTTTCAGCTATTTGTCAGCTGAAAATGTATGTGGTGACTTTTCTTTACGTTTTAGTGCCTTCTATAAGTGCTAAACCCATAATGCATAGTAAGACTTGCTATAAGCATTCGTAATAACCCGTGCCTCCCTTAATGCAGCCTATGTAAATACATACAGAGCATAACCATAATACCGTTCATAATGCATTGCACACAGATTATTATTTTTAAAGAGTTACCATTGTGTTTGCATTTTAACAGTGACTGTTGTTACAGTATGTCAAAGTTCAGGCAAAGCACGAAAAACAAACTTATGTACAACATTTAAAAACTGCTATGACATGCAGTGCCACTGGGGGGCTCCACTCACCTGCGTCTCAGTAACGGTGGCTGTCTTGGGGGCCAGGGGGTTGGTGAGGGAGATGGTGTACATGATGTCTCTGGTCTGGTTGCCCGTCTCCTCTTTCTCTTTCTTCCAGGGGTGATAGACTACGTCTAGATAAATAGTGAATGGTGGACAGAAAGATCAGCCCTTACTCCTTTTAACTTTTGCAGAAGTTTTAGTCCGACACACACTTGAGGTTTCGTTCAATTCTTTCAAAATGCATCCTTCCTGCCTTCCTTCCATTGCTGATCTGTTACTGGATAAGTGAACGTGAGGTTTCCAGCCTATCGCTTTCACCAATCCAGCCATGTCAGATCAGTACAGGAAGGAAGAAAGAAAGGAAGGAAGGAAGGAGAAATAATAAGGAAAGAGAGAAAGAAAGATTTCTGTCATTTCTACTGTATCTGAACAGGGCCAGTATTCACAAAGCGTCTCAGAGTAGGAGTGCTGATCTAGGATCAGGTCCCCAACTGTCCATTTAATCTGACTCTAAAACTGGCCTGGGTACTGTGGTGTCACCTGAAAAGCGTCTCTGCTCCAGGAAGTCCCTCATGAAGGTGGACTCGGTGAAGAGGATGTCATGCATCTTGTCAACGCTGAACTCGTACACCTCGTTGATGTACTGCTTCCCATTCAGGTCCTCGTGGAAGGCCTGCACCTCCCCTGCTGCAAAAACACACAGAGGAAGAGGAAGGAGAGGAAGTGTGTGTGTGTGTGAAAGATGTGTGTGTTATACATGAACAGTGACAGTGTGTGTGAGTGAAATAGTGAATGTGTGTGTGCGTGAGTGAGTGGGCGTGCTGGTGCGTAATAGACACAAACCTTCGTCGTGCGTCTCGGAGGAGTCGCTGAGCTCGGTAGGGAGGTCCTCGTTGTCGTTGAAGTCCAGCGAGGGCGAAGGGGCGGGACTGCTGTGACCACTGCTCTGGTTGTCCAACCCCGGCAACTGGAGGGTCAGGAGTTCGCCATCGGGGAGACACAGGGGGAACTCGTCCACGACAGCCAAGTTAAACTTTAGAGAAGGAGGGGTCATGAGTGAAGGCTCAACTGAAACCCTAGATCGACTACCTACAGTACATACTTGTGAAACTGTAAGGGCGAGCTCGGCCAGGTATAATATTTATCTTTGGTTGAAATGCCACTACCGTGGCCTGGGGTGGTCTAGCAGACTGAGCCGCTGATTCCAGAACACTTTATGACATTTTGTCTGTAGGTGATCCAAAGCAAGATTTGGTATAATATCCAGTGGTACTCACGGGGAGGAGTGATTCGATGGTGCTCGGACAGGGTAGGGCGTTGTTGGGGAAGGCTCTGTGGGACAACAGGGGGCTGGTGTCGCCCTTGGCGTCAGGCATCTTGGCGAAGTTGGTGTCATTATCCTCCACGGGCAGCTCCTCGCAGTACCTACACCACGGGAACGCGCAACAGCTGTAGGTCAAGGTTATCAGCTCGGGGAACGATGCCAGCCTTTACGATGCATGGTGATGGGGGGGTGGCTGTGTGTGTGTGTGTGTATGCGGTAAAAACTCACCCCATGGTATTGAAGTCATCGTCCGGGCGGCACGTAGTCCTCGTCGTCACTGGTCAGACCCAGCTCGTTGCCATAACACTGATGGACAAAGTGCCACAATTCTTTGGGACACAAGGGCTGAGAGGGATAGAGAGAGAGAGAGAGAGAGAGAGAGAGTGTGTGTGAGAGAGAAGAGAGAGAGAGAGAGAGATAGAAAAGAGGAGATAGAGATGGAGGGGAGGAAAGAGAGAAGAGGAAGGGATAAGAGAAAGAAGGGGAAAAGGGTGAAGTTTTGACTAAATTGGCAACAATACACACTAGTGTTCCCCCGGTCTATTTAGTTGAATTAAAAGGCGGAGGCCATCGCCCCTCCCTTCCGAACGGCGTTCGCCGTTACCGGCCTCACACCGTCCACGGGCTGAGCCTCGATCAGAAGGACTCAGGCCCCCGATCGACACCGGGCAAAGCGGTCTTCTATACGCCACATTTCCCACGCCCGCCGGACGGACGGGGATTTAGCGCTGGGCTCTTCCCTCTTCGCTCGCCGCTACTGAGGGAATCCTTGTTAGTTTCTTTTCCTCCGCTTAGTAATATGCTTAAATTCAACAGTAACAATTGACTAAATTGGCAACAATACACACTAGTGCTCCCCCCGGTCTATTTAGTTGAATTAAAAGTGATAAATGAAACAGTCTTACCTTTTCTAGCAGAGCATTCTGCCATAGTCTGAACATCATCATGTATGTCCGGTCCCTCGCTCCCGAACGAAGTGAAAAAGTGCTGTGGGAAGCAAGAAAAAATAAAGGATATGACGTCACCAACCTGATAGAAAAGCGATGTGTATATGTGCCTCCGGAAAGGATTTCACAACCCTTGACTTATTCCACATTTTTGTTCTGTTACAGCCTGAATTCAAAATGGATTCAATTGTTGTCGTTTACACCCATTACTCCATAATGACAAATTGAAAACATTTATATATACATTTTTTGCACATTTATTGAAAATGAAATACAGAAATATCTAATTTACATAAGTATTCACACCCCTGAGTCAATACTTTCTGTAGGAACTTTGGCAGTGATTACATCTGTGAGTCTTTCTGGGTAAGTCTCTAAAAGCTTTCCACACCTGAATTATGCAACATTTGCCCATTATTCTTTTCAAAATTCTTCAACCTCTGTCAAATTGATCATTGCTAGACGGGGCGGGGCAGAAGGTAGCCTAGTGGTTAGAGCGTTGGGCCAGTAACCGAAAGGTTGCTAGATCGAATCCCAGAGCTGACGAGATATCTGTCGTTCTGCCCCTGAACAAGGCAGTTAACCCACTGTTCCTAGGCAGTCATTGAAAATAAGAATTTGTTCTTCACTGACTTGCCTAGTTAAATAGACAATGATTTTCAAGTCTTGCCATCAATTTTCAAGTAGATTTAAGTCAAAACTGTATCTCGATCATTCACTGTCTTCTTGGTAAGCAACTCCCATGTAGATTTGGACTTGTGATTTATGTTATTTCCCACATTTTCTGCAGTATTACTTTAGTGTCTTGTTGCAAACAGGATGCATGTTTCGGAAAAAAAAAATCTGTACTGAATTCCTTCTTTTTACTCTGTCAATTAGGTTAGGATTGTGGAGTAACTACAATGTTGTTGATCCATCCTCAGTTCTCCTATCACAGCCATTAAACTTTTTTCAAGTCACCATTAGCCTCATGGTGAAATCCCTGAGTGGTTTCCTTCCTCTCTGGCAACTGATTTAGGAAGGGCGCCTGTATCTTTGCAGTGACTGGTTGTATTGATACACCATCCAAAGTGTAATTAATAACTTCACCATGCTCAAAGGAATAATCAATGTATTTTTTTCATCTACCAATAGGTGCTCTTCTTTGCGAGGCATTGGAAAACTTCCCTGGTCTTTGTGGTTGACTCTGTGTTTGAAATTCAACGCTCGACTGAGGGACCTTACAGATAATCGTATGTGTGTGGTAGAGAGATGTGGTAGTCATTCGGAATCATGTAAAACACAAAAACTATCTTTATTGCACACAGAGTGAGTCCATGCAACTTATTATGTGACTTGTTAAGCAAATCTTTACTCCTGAACTTATTTAGGCTTTCCATAACAAAGGGGTTGAATACTTGACTCAAGACATTTCAGTGTTTCATTTTTATATTATTTTGTAAAAAAATAAATAATAATCCACTTTGACATTATGGAGTATTGTGTGAAGGCCAGTGATAAAAAAATATCTCTATTTTATCAATTTAAAATTCAGGCTGGAACACAACAAAATGTGGACAAAGTCAAGGGGTGTGAATACTTTGTGAAGGCATCTGTATGTGTATATGTGTGCGTCCAGTGCTGACCTTGTCATTGTCAGTGCACAGCTGGATAGCGTTGGGAATGAGGCGGGCCGTCTTCTCCTTGGTCATGCTGCAGATATCCTTCAGCCGCACCGTCAGCTAGAGAGAGACACTGTGTAAGCCTACAGATAACAGGTTCAGTTACAGTCCGTGATTTGGGAAAATAAGAGAATGGGGTCCTCAACAACATATATTTTGGTATACAGCGGAGGGAAATGTAACACTACTCAAATTCATAAGACAACGCTCTAGATGCAAGGACTGACAGGCCACATGGCATCTAAGAGATTTTATTTTATTTGATTGCATTCTTGTTGCTTGTTAACAATGAAATAATAAAATCGTATATATTTTTTTTTATTTAACTAGGCAAGTCAGTTAAGAACAAATTGTTTTTTACAATGACGGCCTACACCGGCCAAACCCGGACAACGCTGGGCCAATTGTGCGCCCGCCCTATGGGACTCCCAATCACAGCCGATTGTGATACAGCCTGGATTCGAACCAGGGTGTCTGTAGTGACGCCTCAAGCACTGAGATGCAGTGCCTAAGACAGCTGCGCCACTCGGTAGCCAATTTGAAGTCGAATACCTTCTATTTATAGAAACTAGATAGCCTATACATAAGTATGAGGTTAACCTGGAACAGTAAGGGACAGCGTAACCTAGTGTAGAGAATGGGAAAATAAACTAAAGTCCATACCAGCGTTTCCCAGCGGAAGATGTTGCTATAGAAACAAATCCAGTTTTCCGAGACGTAGAGGCGCCCCTGCAGCAGGATATCTCTTTGCAGGGCACAGGAGTAGTCTGCCACACAGGGTCAAAGGTCATCCGGTTATTAAATGTCATTGGAGGCTCATCGCTCTACCAATAAATATAAAACATATGCAGATATGTAAACATCTATTCAGTCGATTTATGTTATCATGCCAACGCCTTGTCACTCATTATCATGCCAGACAGTCTGGCTTCATTAATGATGTTCATATTTGAAGATTGCTGTGAAGCCAGGCTGACAATGACAGAAATGGAGTTGGCAAGAGCACAAACAGATCTAGGACTAGGCTGCATCTATGCGCATTTGAGCTTCAAGATAGCTCCCATGGCAGAAAAAGCCACCTGATCGTATGAATCGGAATCTGGGGCCTGTTCAGGGTGGGTGAAACGTTACATTCTGTTCAGAAATGTGTTGTGTAGAACAGGTATGATTGTCTGCCGGGTAGAATATGGACTTGCATTAGCTCTATTGGTTACATTTCTATCTGGATTGTTCTTAATGTTTCACATCAGTGAATACACTTGTGGTGTGGTAACATTGTACATAATGTCACTCAAAACTCAGTTTGTCAGGCATTTGCACTGCAGACACCAAAATAAATCAAGGGACATGGAGATTTGAAATCACTTAAAAGGTCCGTACTATTGAAGACACAAAGAAAAGAAAACCTGGGTCATGTTCAGTAGGTAGAAAACATTTCGATACGGAACTTACTATCTGAACTTGTCCAATAAGAACACAGGTTTACTTGTTGCGTGGTGAAATGTTTTTGCTACGGTGTGCGCTACTGAACACTACCCTGGTGTTACAGAAAAAAATATGAAGATATACTGAACAAAAATGATAAACACCATGTTCAACAATTTGAAAGATTTTACTGAGTTACAGTTCATATAAGGAAATTGTTCAATTGAAATAAATTCATATGGCCCTAATCTATGGATTTCACGACTGGGAATACAGATATCTTAATACCTTAATAAACAAAAAGGTGGATCAGAAAACCAGTATCTAGTGTGACCACCATTTGCCTCATGCAGCTTTACACATCTCCTTCGCATAGAGTTGATCAGGCTGTTGATTGTATCCTGTGGAATGTTGTCCCACTCCTCGTCAATGGCTGTGCGAAGTTGCTGGATATCGGCGGGGAACTGGAACACACTGACGTACACGTCGATCCAGACCATCCCAAACATGCTCAATGGGTGACATGTCTTGTGAGTATGCAGGCCATGGAAGAACTGGGACAGCCTCCGGGAATTGTGTACAGGTCCTTGTGACATGGGGCCGTGTATTATCATGCTGAAACATGAGGTGATGGTGGCAGATTAATGGCACGACATTGGACCTTAGGATCTCGCCACGGTATCTCTGTGCATTCAAATTGCCATCAATAAAATGCAATTGTGTTCATTATCCATAGCTTATGCCTGCCTATACCATAACCCCACCGCCACTATAGGGCACTGGGTTCACAACGTTGACATTAGCAAACCGCTCACCCACACGACACCATACATGTGGTCTGCAGTTGTGCGGCCGGTTGAACGGACTGGCAAATTCTGTAAAACGATGTTGGAGGCGGCATATGGTAGAGAAATTAACATTCCATTCTCTGGCAACAGCTCTAGTAGACATTCCTGCAGTCAGCATGCCAATTGCACGCTCCCTCAAAACTTGAGACATCTGTGGCATTGTGTTGTGTGACAAAACTGCACATTTTAGAGTGCCCTTTCATTGTCCCCAACACAAGGTGCACCTGTGTTATGATCATGCTGTTTAATCATCTTCTTGATATGTCAAACCTGTCAGATGGATGGATTATCTTGGCAAAGGAGAAATGCTCACTAACAGAGATGTAAAAAAGTTGTGCACAACATTTAAGAGGAATAAGCTTTTTGTGCGCATGGAACATTTCAGGGATCTTTTTATTTAAGTTCATAAAACATGGGACCAACACTTTACATGTTGCATTTAATGTTCAGTATAGATTGATCATTGATTATTCCATCTTACTCACCCACAATGAGGCGTTCTGAGTCGGGTAGCTGCTTAAAGAGTTTTCTGAAGTCCTCATTGCGTTGCTTATACGTGGGACTCAATACCTGCAGCGGCGAGAGAGGGATAACATAAAACACATTGAGAGAGAGAGAGACAACCCATTTACACAAAAGTAGTCTAGTCATTAATATAAATACATATAAAATATTTTATAAACAAAAGCAAGTGTAATCCCCCCACCGATAGCAACGAACAAACAGGGAACGTATTTACTTATTTGAATATCACAACACGGGGGAACATCTTTTATTTTTTCTGAAAATTGTAGTATACTTGTTACAGTAGATTTTCACAGTTACCATTCAGTGATTTGACCATGGCTACTGCATGCCTTGACTCAAACTATGTGTGTCCTCTCTTTCCCTACAAATTGTCAGAGCCTGAAATCACCCAGAACCTCCTATCACAAACTAAACAAGCGCTCTAAAATATGCTAATAGCTTCAGCTGGAGTTCCCCCTCTATTTCTCTCTGCCTCTCTGTCTCTATTTCTCTATGTCTCTATTTCTCTCCCTCTCACTGAAAGGAGAGATTTAGATAAACACATTTTCTTCCAGAGTGCTTCTGACCACTGCCCAGTCTGCTTGTCTCTCCACACACAAACACTGCATTCTTTAGCCTGAAAAGGGAGGGAATGTAGCCAACTAGAGTGGTGGTGATGGTGGTGGCCTGGACACACATCACCTTGGGTCACTCTAACATCCTCAGTGCTCAGGAAGGTAAGCGCCATTGGCCTAGAACTAAAGCTAGTGTTACTTTGCTGGCCACACAGTTGGATGGCGGGTACAACAACTTCAAAATGGAGAATGGCCCTGGGCATGCTGTCACAGAAGAGGCCATTACGGATATACAGTGAGGGAAAAAAGTATTTGATCCCCTGCTGATTTTGTATGTTTGCCCACTGACGAAGAAATTATCAGTCTATAATTTTAATGGTAGGTTTATTTGAACAGTGAGAGACAGAATAACGACAAACAAATCCAGAAAAACGCATGTGAAAAATGTTATAAATTGATTTGCATTTTAACGAGGGAAATAAGTATTTGACCCCCTCTCAATCAGTATTTTAATCGCCATCCGAGACATCCGAGACTACAACGTTCTTTGCTTCACGGAAACATGGCTCACTCAGGACACGTTATCTGAGTCGGTACAGCCACCTGGTTTCTCCACGCATCGCGCGGACAGAAACAAACATCTATCTGGTGAGAAGAAGGGTGGGGGTGTGTGTCGTATGAATAACGAGACATGGTGTGATCATAACAACATACAGGAACTCAAGTCCTTTTGTTCACCTGACATAGAATTCCTTACAATCAAATGCCGACCGCATTATCTACCAAGAGAATTCTCCTCGATTATAATCACAGCCGTGTACATCCCCCCTCAAGCTGACACATCGACGCCACTGAAAGAAATTCATCGGACTCTATGTAAATTGGAAACCACATATCCTGAGGCTGCATTTATTGTGGCTGGGGATTTTAATAAGGCTAATTTGAGAACAAGGCTCCCGAAATTTTACCAGCATATCGAATGTGCCACCCGGGGCTGGTAAAATCCTGGATCATTGTTATTCCAACTTCCGTGATGCATACAAGGCTATTCTCCGCCCTCCTTTCGTCAAGTCTGACCATGACTCCATTTTGTTGCTCCCAGCCTACAAACAGAAACTAAAACAGGAAACGCCTGTTCTCAGGTCTGTTCAACGCTGGTCCGGCTACTGGAAACATGACTGAATACAAACAGTGTAGCTATTCCCTCCGCAAGGCAATCAAACAAGCTAAGCGTCAATATAGAGACAAAGTAGAGTCACAATTCAATGGCTCAGACACGAGAGGAATGTGGCAGGGTCTACAGTCAATCACGGACTACAAAAAAAGAAAATCAGCCCCGTCGCGGACCACGACGTCCTGCTCCCAGACAAACTAAACAACTTCTTTGCTCGCTTTGAGGATAATACAGTGCCACCGACACGGCCCGCTACCAAACCCAACAACGACGAGACGGCCTACAGGGAGGAGGTGAGGGCCCTCGGAGTGTGGTGTCAGGAAAATAACCTCTCACTCAATGTCAACAAAACAAAGGAGATGATCGTGGACTTCAGGAAACAGAAGAAGGAGCACCCCCCTATCCACATCGACGGGACAGTAGTGGAGAAGGTGGAAAGTTTATGTTCCTCTACGTACACATCACGGACAAACTGAATTGGACCACCCACATACTTATTTTCCACCATAATTTGCAAATAAATTCATTAAAAATCCTACAATGTGATTTTCTGGATTTTCTTTCCTCATTTTGTCTGTCATAGTTGAAGTGTACCTATGATGAAAATTACAGGCCTCTCTCATATTTTTAAGTGAGAGAACTTGCACAATTGGTGGCTGACTAAATACTTTTTTGCCCCACTGTATATGTACATACTCGTATTCATTCCTTTACTCTTGTGTGTAGAAGGTAGTTGTTGTGAATTTGTTAGATTACTTATTAGATACTACTGCATGGTCGGAACTAGAAGCACAAGCATTTCGCTACACTCGCATTAACATCTGCTAACCATGTGTATGTGACAAATAAAATGTGATTTGATTTGATTTTGAAGTGGAAACATCTAAGATCGGCTCAGCCACAAAGTGGTAGGCCACACAAGCTCACAGAACGGGGCCGCCGAGTGCTGAAGCACGTAAAAATCCTCTGTCCTCGGTTGCAACACTCACTACCGAGTTCCAAACTGCCTCTGGAAGCAACGTCAGCAAAATAACTGTTCATCAGGAGCTTCATGAAATGGGTTTCCATGGCCGAGCAGCCGCACACAAGCCTAAGATCACCCTGCACAATGCCAAGTGTGTAAGCTCGTGTGTAAGCTCGAAACGCGGTCTCTGGAGTGATGAATAACGCTTCACCATCTGGCAGTCTGATGAATTTGGATTTGGCGGATGCCAGGAGAACGCTGCCTTCCCTTTCCTGTTTCAGCATGACAATGCCCCCGTGCACAATGTGAGGCCCATACAGAAATGGTTTGTCAAGATCGGTGTGGAAGAACTTGACTGGCCTTCACAGAACCCTGACCTCAACCCCATCAAACACCTTTGGGATGAATTGGAACGCTGACTGCGAGCCAGGCCATCAGTGCCCGACCTCACTAGTGTTCTTGTGGCTGAATAGAAGCAAGTCCCCGCATGTTTAAGCCTTCCCAGAAGATTGGAGGCTGTTATAGCAGGAAAGAGGGGACCAGCTCCATATTAATGCCCATGATTTTATAATTAGATGTTCGCCGAACAGGTGTCAACATACTTTGGTCATGTAGCGTGTGTGTATATATATATATATATATATATATATATATATATATATATATATATATATATATATATATAATATATCTATCAAGATGAAAATCGCACATCAAACAATACATTCAGGGCTATGGGTACAAGCTCTTTCTTCAGCTCATCACTGAGGTATTTTCTGAGGCAGACGGTTCTAGAAAAGACCAGCCTCACTTTGTAAAAACATCGGACCACCTGGGACCGACTGAAAGCCCATCCTACGATCACTGTTAAGAGTATGTCTCAAATGCCTCCTGGGACCGACTGAAAGCCCATCCTACGATCACTGTTAAGAGTATGTCTCAAATGCCTCCTGGGACCGACTGAAAGCCCATCCTACGATCACTGTTAAGAGTATGTCTCAAATGCCACCTGACAGAGCTGTACCCTTTTCACACTATCGTGACGATAATACCGTACGGCCATTTATTCTTTTCACAGTGTCCTCTGTAGCACGGTTCCAGTAACTATGGTGGATGCCAAACCAAGCAAGGGGCCGTATGTATTGTCTAACAAGCATCACAGAGTAGTAGTAGATATCGTAGTAGTAGCTGATCTAGGAACAGGTCCCCCCTCTCGAGGCAATTTTATTCATTGTGATCTAACAGGCAAAACTGATACTAAATCAGAATTTCTTCTCTGAGACCCTCGATACATTTGGCCCTAGTACAGTTCAGCTCGGCTCAGTCATGTGTAAAGAGTACAAGTCAAACATCTTCACTCTCTGGCTCTGAACCACGGAGCCGTAGCTAACCGCAGTCCAGTTTTAGGCTGTATCACAACCGGCGTGATTGGGAGTCCCATAGGGCGGCGCGCAATTGGCCCAGCGTCGTCCGGGTTAGGTTTTGGCCGGGGTATTGTAAATAAGAATTTGTTCTTAACTGACTTGCCTAGTTAAGAAAAGGTTCAATAAATAAAATTAAATAAATATAAAGATCAAAACAACTCTAGGGATTCATTGCTATGCAACGCTCTGAGCAATTAAGGTACTGACCCAAATGGGCCCTGGTCAAAAGTAGTGCACTGGATTCTAGTGCACTGGTTTGGGTATTGTAGATACTTTCTCAACAAGGAGATGAGAAGTTTGAGTTGGGGAGTTTAGAGAAACTTCGAGGTTCCCTGCACGTGTTGTTCATCACCAATCCTGTTTCAACCCCCCCCAAAAGCCGTACAAAACAATGAACCGCGACCGCATGTTGACCACCAGTCACTTTGCAGCACGGCACAGAGGTAGCACCGACCTAGATTATCTTGGAATTCTCAAACTGTAACCCCCAATGGAGGGTGACTTACGGCTGGGACCCTCTCTGACTCCCAGTCCCAGGTCTCCCACTGGGCCTGGGCCTTGGCCTTGGTCTCAGCGTCGTGTGGCTGAGGGATAGCCTCCCAGTCAGACAGACACTCCCAGTCTGTCTCAGTCTCGGTCTCGGTGTCCATGCTGACTGAAATATCCATGGCCTTCTTTTGGCTCGCACCCCTCCCCTCCCTCTTATTTTCTTTCTCTCTTTTCTCTGGTCAGAGGTGTGAGCGGTGTCTCTAAGCCTGGAGAGCGGCCGGTGCTGGTCTGGTATTCCCCCTTTGTCGTCGGAGTGGAATTCTTTGCTGTCTCTGAGAGCCAAGTGGTTTCTAGGCCCGGATCATGATTCTGATTGCTCCCTTAGATGCACGCACACACCAATGCGCACGCACGCACACACCGTGCCTAGGCTGCTGTTGACCTGCAGTAACCTCAGCCCTCGGGGGTGTGGTTGTTTGTCATCAGCCCCTCCCACTCTATCTCTCTCTCTCTCCCCCCCTTTTCTCTCTCCTCTAGTATGGTCAGAACTAATACAAAAACGTCTCTGAACCTTTCCAAAGAGCCTTGGGAATCAGAGATATCTGGAATGATATCTGTCACAACCACAGGTCGACCACTAACAGGTAGCTAGCAGAGCTTTAGAGCTCAGTATAACTTAAAAATACAGAATTTCTAAAAGCATATTTCACATAACTTAGTAACTCAAGAACGAAGGCATGTGAAAGTGTCCTAACGCTCTAAAAACTGTAGAACCCAGAAACTATAGGTGTACATGCTATCGCACACACCCACATTCATGACTGACATGTAACTAATGTAAACCCTGGTGACCAGTGGCACGCAGAAGGCTATTCCTTTCTCCAGCTAAAAGTCCAGGCTGGGAGATAGCGAGAACTCCAGATGACAGCCAGTGTCAATAATTACTCTTATAGATCCATAAAGTACAGTTAGGCATGTGTCCACAATGTAAACTGAGAAACGTATTTACACTCAGGAAAGCAGGAGACCCCCTTTTTCTGGAATGGGAATGCCCCCCCACACCCTCTCTCTCTGTTCCTGTTTTTGGGAAAGTTGATCCCCCCCCTCGTAAGTCTTGAGAGTCCAGTTGAGCCAGGTGCACTGGTTGGTCTGGGTTAAGAATAGTCTAAGACCCAAGTCAGGACCAAGTTTAACCCGGGTTAAGACGAGGTTAAGACCTGGGACAGACACAGGACAGGCCTCCAGTCAGTTAAAATGCAACAATGCTTTGTAGTCTGGAATCAATGGATGGACCAGCGATGCTTTTAAGAAGTTGGTTTAAAACAGTCCTCTTCACATGGAGTTTAGAGCCATCGTGTAGGTCCAGGATAGAGAAGCCTAGGGAGCTAAGACACTGTAGTCATCCCCAAAGTAATTTCAGAGAGTGATACCTCCAAAGGTGCTGTAGAAGAGCACGGTCTCCTCAAATGATTTCCCCAAAAGCAATATATATCCCAACATATCAAAACACACACAATCCACATGGAGGCAAAAAAGTATGGTCTTTCCACACTGACACCGAGAAACCATACAAGCCCGGCTCAAGCAGTCTCAACATCTAAAAATACAGATGAGCAAATAAAAACATAATCCCAAACAAAAAGAGCAGTAGCCTCTCTCTCTCTTTCTCTCCCTCTTAGTCGTATTCCAATGTGTGAAAACGGACACACACAAAGTCTTTGTCCTCGATGAGAGAGCAGAAAACAGAAAAATCCTCTTGGCCAGTCTGAGATGCTTTGGCTTGTCCAGTGAAGGGCCAGCTACTCATCATTGAAAGTGGTCAACAGTGCATCCCAGGACAGTGTAAACCCTGTGACTGACCACATGGACCACTGCACACTACTGACCAGGCAAACCACAACAGAGCTCATACCAGGACTCTAGTCCTACTGCTGAAATTACTCTCTCTCTCTCTCTCTCTCTCTCTGCTTTGTAACAAAAAAAGCTGTGTAGGAGGAGTGAGTGTGTGAGTGCGTTTTTGTGTTAAGGGAGAGAGAGAAAAGAGAGAGAGAGAGAGAGAGAAATGAGGGGAAATGGGAGGGCCCTAGCCCAGTGGGTGGGGTGGGTGTAGAGGGGTACTTGAGTGCAGCAGGAGTGAATTTGAGTGTGAGTGTGTTTCTGCAATGTGAGTGTGTGCGCGTTTGAGCAGTGTGCTCATGTGCGCCTGCCGTGCGTGTCTGTGTGGTTTTATGGGTATGAATCCCGTCCAAAAACCATTCTCCCTCTCCTCCTCCTTGTCCAGTCCCTCCCTCTCTCCGTCTCTCTCCCTCCTTCTCAGCCTGTCAGAAAGCCTGTTTCTACCCCACCCCATGGTGGCCCAACACATCACAACAACACTTCAGGAAATGTAGAGAACCAATTGACTTCCTTGAAAAAAAGCCCTTTCTTTGCCTCCTCAATGATCTGAGTTGACCCCTATGGGTCTCTATGTGAAGACCCAGAGGATACACTGTATCCACGTGTGTGTGTGTGTGTGTGTGTGTGTGTGTGTGTGTGTGTGTGTGTGTGTGTGTGTGTGTGTGTGAGCGTCCGTCCTGAGGTCCTAACATGAACCACAAAGGCTTTTCCTCTTATGATTTTCTTTTCTGGGAAAAGTGAGGGAGGCAACCATGAATTCAGAGGTTTTGTGTGCAGAGAGAGAACAGCACACAGAAGTACCCATTGTATGTATTTGTGTGTGTGTGTGTGTGTGTGTCTGTGTGTGTTTTTTATCTATAGTGTAAACATTGTAGTATGGCCAAGGACAACTCCCCAGCCAGATCGCTCTCTTTCTCTAAATCTTTTTCTCTCCCTCCCACTCCCTATCTCTCAGGACATGGGGTGAATGAACGCCAAAGGCCCTCTGATGGACTCGGATTTGGAGTTAAGGGCCGTCGGAGGCGCCTACACTCATACCAGAAAGGTGATTCATACAGCTACACTGCCCTCCCCACCACTTCCCCCAATCGGACTCTCCCCTCATGTCCCCCCAACACAAACATCTGGCTGAGACCTTGCAGTCTCTCTGTGACATTGCCCAAAGGAACTAGGGACGTGTTCAGGTCAGACACACTGTAGCAAAACGTTTTGAAATAGAAAATGAAAAGTAGTGTGTCTTAATGGACAAGTGTAAGTAGTACCTCCACATTTCACTCTGTTTTAAAATGTTTTCTCTCTACTGAACATGACTCAGTGCGTAGGATAATAGCCTACATATATCATTGTCACTGGGTGCATTAGGGGTGACTCTCCTCTCCCCTTTGTTTCTGTTAAGACTGCCAATGATAGAATGGTTCAAGTCACGATCCATTGAACACATAGAAACAATGTGTTTTTCCCACTATGCACCTGGAACAATATGCTATTATAAGGTGTGTCGACAACCCTACGATAGACGGGCAGCCATAGTCAACTGGAGGTTGTCTATTGACTGGATGTGTTTCAAATCAAATCACATCTTATTTGTCATACGCTTCGTATACAACAGGTGTAGACTAACAGTGGAATGCTTACATACCAATCCTTTTTCTGTTACCTCTTTGAAGTCACATAGATCACATCATTACGCCCTTTCTATTTACGAAGCCCTGCCTGTTCTACAAGCTTCCCACTTACCTAACTTCACTGTTAAGATTTGAAATGACAAGCTTCCCACTTACCTAACTTCACTGTTAAGATTTGAAATGACAAGCTTCTCACTTACCTAACTTCACTGTTAAGATTTGAAATGACAAGTTAGCCCATTTACCCAATCACTTTTATACAACGGGTAACCAAATAATGATTTGACATATTTTCATAAAAACATTTATTTTTGATTAATTTATTCATACTATTTCATCCTTACACAATATATAGTCCTGTCACAAATCTAGGGTTGATACCCAAGCCGGCTGGTTGTTCGTTCTATCGGTTTGGTTGCTAGAGATGCGACCCAGTTGTTCTTTCTAAATGTTGCCATACCGGCTGGCAACATTCTTATCCCTTGCTTGCTAGCTAGCCAACTACGGCTAATTTACAGTCACATCAAACAGTGCAGCCATATTAACAACAGTAGCAGCATTTTTACATTTGTTTCAGCTGTTTTCTAGAGACATTTATTTGGACACTTCCATAACAATGAGGCGCGATTTCTCCTGGCATAGAACATGTGTTCTCTCGTCAGGACACTGTTGTTCAGAGGAGCTAGCCAACAACACAACTAACACAGAAACTTCAAACTGAAGCTGGAAAGACTGCAAACTAGCTGCACTTCATTTCGTTTTACCTTTCTTCAACTTACATTTCTTTGTATATATCCATAAAAATGATGCCAGCTGATTCATGATTTCGACTGGCTGAGAAACGCTGCCTGCCTGTCTGTGTCGTCCCGACACGTTCATTACTATGGGACAGCTGGAGATGGAATTTGAACATTGAAACAATGTTACAAATGTCGGAGAGACAGACTACAAGGTTTTTACAATTTAAATAAATTCATTAGGCCCACCCACTTGTATCCTATCCTCATAATGTATCCGATCCTCATAATGTATCCTATCCTCATAATGTATCCTATCCTCATAATGTATCCTACCCTCATAATGTATCCTACCCTCATAATGTATCCTACCCTCATAATGTATCCTATCCTCATAATGTATCCTACCCTCATAATGTATCCTACCCTCATAATGTATCCTACCCTCATAATGTATCCTATCCTCATAATGTATCCTACCCTCAATGTATCCTACCCTCATAATGTATCCTATCCTCATAATGTATCCTACCCTCATAATGTATCCGATCCTCATAATGTTTCCTATCCTCATAATGTATCCTACCCTCATAATGCATCCTACCCTCATAATGTATCCGATCCTCATAATGTATCCTACCCTCATAATGTATCCTATCCTCATAATGTATCCTACCCTCATAATGTATCCGATCCTCATAATGTATCCTACCCTCATAATGTATCCTACCCTCATAATGTATCCTATCCTCATAATGTTTCCTATCCTCATAATGTATCCGACCCTCATAATGTATCCGATCCTCATAATGTTTCCTATCCTCATAATGTATCCGACCCTCATAATGTATCCGATCCTCATAATGTTTCCTATCCTCATAATGTATCCTATAATGTTGTGCCTTCCTGTATTATACTTATGCTAAAATGTTTATTCTATTCTACTGAGCTATTTACTTTACGTTCGTATTCTTATATTTTATTATTGTTGTAGTATTGTCGAGAAGGAGCCTGCAAGTAAATATTTTGTTGGACGTTGTATACCACGTGTATCCCGTACATACGACTATTCAAACTTGAACTTGAACCACACAGACTGTAAACAGTAAATACAAGATTGTTTTTTGGACCCAGGGACATTGCTTCTGGAACAGCTCATGGGGATCCTAGTAAATAAACAAATAAACAATACCTAAAATGGCTCCTCAGCCGCTCAGTCATAGTGTGGTTTATGGCCAAAAGAATCGGTTTGTTTTACAGCCACTGCAGACCGATAGGTTCAGACACAACTCATCTATATCCAATCAGGCGTGACCTGGACACACTGACCTGGATGCAAGTCATGCCGCCGTAAATCACTGGAGTCCAGTTAGGTTGGATTTACACTCTACACTCACTATAGGCACACTCCAAAGAGGCTTAGCAAATGTTCTGCTTTGTGACCTGCACACCACATGAAGGGCCCTGCACTGACATTTCGGTGTATGCCAGAATTTGTAACTTTACTCAAGCGTCGGTGATGTTTTTCTGGGGGAGAACGTTGCTGGAGTGCAAACTCAGTCCTACCACACCACCAAAGGCCCAAAGGTGACTGACAGCGCGAATTGTAAGGTACAGATGTAGGCTGCCACATTTGTTCAATGGACTAACAACTCAACTCTCCTCTGACACTGAAAAAACAGTGTCCCTAATTCACATCTCCCTAATTCACACTTCCTGTTGATAATCAGAAACAGGAAGTGCATCACACTACATCTTCACCATCATTAACTAAATCCGGCACACTGTAATGCAACGGACAACAGAAACAAGCATTTGTTATTGGACAAATCCTGGTAGTCAGCACAGCCCATACAGTACATGAGAATTCAACATACACAGTAATGTTCATATAATATACTGCAACAGAAAAAGGCAGGCGTGGGAATGACTGAGGCTGGTAATGCTAGTCATGGGGTTGGATCTGCATTGATCAGGCTCATTCAGTGGTGGAGTCCCAAATTGCACCCCATCCCCTATAGTGCACTACTTTTGACCAGGGGACAAGGGACACCGGTCAAAAGTATTGCACTGTGAAGGGAATAGGGTGTCATTTGGGACGCAATCCTGATACACAGAACAAAAGTCAGCTTGATTCGTCAGAGGGTGGTGGGGCGATCGACTGATCGCTCCACAATGGACCTTTTGTCAGCTTCACTGCTTATCTGCAGTCCAAGGGCACACAGGCCATGGTTGCAGCCAGATGCATACACAAACGTATTCAGCACACACACACATATACACAGACATAAAAGCATGCAAACACATACACACACACATACACACACTGTAAACATGACAGAACAACGTCGTCTCATACTGAATGTCATTTGTCTCCAATCTCTCCCCAATTCCCATGGGAAAAATATACCACGAGGCAACCCCATTGTTAAATGTGTATTCCTTATTCACCATGGAATAGTGAATCACAATTGAGGAAATGTTCATGTTTACTTTAATGGCATTTAAATTAGCCTTGATTTTCATTTATTTGTTTGGATTAAAAGTGAATTCATAATTTCATATGAATAGTGAATGTCATCATTACCAGGTATGTGTTGAAAGATAATTTGTAGGGGGAAGTACTTCAAAAGGCAGGACTTTTCACATCTGCATAGCAACTGTGCTCTCTATTGGTTTCCCCATAGACTTCTATTATAAAACGATATATGGAGAAGACGCAAAGCAGCCTAGGTGAGGTGTCCACACAGCACTTCATTTATTCACATCAGATCGTTCAACATGAGATTGGCCTGCCTAAGAAATATGGGAAAATGGGTCACACCTTCTGTTTCATGTTGGTTTTGGTTGTTGCTGGGTTGCAAGTCAACAGAATTCAAAAAAACTCTTTCATCCTTTGTTAAAAAAGGATAACTGTTCTCATGCCCAGTACAACACAGTCAGACAACATGAATACCTGTCCTACCCATTTCACTTTGAAATACTGTATATATGGTCATAATGGTCATTTTGCTCACAAATGCAAGCGCCTTGCTCCAACCCACTGTGCCAACGAAACATGCAACATATCACACACAGTAACAAACCGCTCATCCAGAAGAGGTAGGAGAAGAGGTAGGGACTTACGTTGTACCAGCTCTGGCTTTTCTGTGGTTACAAACATCAAGGTGAAGGAGACAAAAAAAAAATGAGAAACACGAGACATGGGTTAGTGCACACACAAAAGATCTTCCACAGAATAACCCACTAGTCTGTCACAACCTGCTATCAAAACCTTAGAAAAGTACATAAGAAGTAAATATAAAACGCAATACTCATATACACCACAGGAGAGCAGCAATGGGCTGCATATTAATAACTGGGGGAAAATGATGACAAGATCAATTATTGATAAGAAGAGATCTTGTCCATATATGATATTGTAGTAGACTTTAAGACTAGGAGTGCATCCTAAATGGCACCATATTCTCTATAGTGCACTACTTTTTACCAGGGTCCATAGGGTTCTATTCAAAAGCAGTGCACTATGTAGGGAATATAGAGCATCCTAGATACAGTTGAAGTCAGAACTTTACATACACTTAGGTTGGAGTCATTAAAACTCGTTTTTCAACCACTCCACAAATGTATTGTTAACAAACTATAGTTGTGGCAAGTCGGTTAGGACATCTACTTTGTGCATGACACAAGTCATTTTTCCAACAATTGTTTACAGACAAATTATTTCACTTACAATTCACTGTATCACAATTCCAGTGTGTCAGAAGTTCACATACACTAAGTTGACTGTGCCTTTAAACAGCTTGGAAAATTCCAGAAAATGATGTTATGGCTTTAGAAGCTTCTGATATGCTAATTGACATCATTTGAGTCAATTGGAGGTGTACCCCTGGATGTATTTCAAGGCCTACCTTCAAACACAGTGCCTCTTTGCTTGACATCATGGGAAAATCAAAAGAAATCAGCCAAGACCTCAGAAAATAAATTGTAGACCTCCACAAGTCTGGTTTTTCCTTGGGAGCAATTTCCAAATGCCTGAAGGTACCACGTTCATCTGTACAAACAGTAGTACGCAAGTATAAACACCATGGGATCACGCAGCCATCATACCGCTCAGGAAGGAGACACGTTCTGTCTCCTAGAGAGGAACGTACTTTGGTGCAAAAAGTGCAAATCAATCCCAGAACAACAGCAAAGGACCTTGTGAAGATGCTGGAGGAAACAGGTACAAAAGTATCTATATCCACAGTAAAACGAGTCCAATATCAACATAACCTGAAAGTCTGCTCAGCAAGGAAGAAGCCACTGCTCCAAAACCGCCATAAAAAAGACAGACTACGGTTTGCAACTGCACACAGGGACAAAGATCGTACTTTTTGGAGAAATGTCCTCTTGTCTGATGAAACAAAAATAGAACTGTTTGGCCATAATGCCCATCGTTATGTTTGGAAGGAAAAGGGGGAGGCTTGCAAGCCGAAGAACACCATCCCAACCGTGAAGCATGGGGGTGGCAGCATCATGTTGTGGGGGTGCTTTGCTGCAGGAGGGACTGGTGTACTTCACAAAATAGATGGCATCATGAGGGAGGAAAATGATGTGGATATATTGAAGCAACATCTCAAGACATCAGTCAGGAAGTTAAAGCTTGGTCGCAAATGGGTCTTCCAAATGGACAATGACCCCAAGCATACTTCCAAAGTTGTGGCAAAATGGCTTAAGGACAACAAAGTCAAGGTATTGGAGTGGCCATCACAAAGCCCTGACCTCAATCCTATAGAAAATGTGTGGGCAGAACTGAAAAAGCGTGTGCGAGCAAGGAGGCCTATAAACGTGACTCAGTTACACCAGCTCTGTCTGGAGGAATGTTCCACAACTTATTGTGGGAAGCTTGTGGAAGGCTACCTGAAACGTTTGACCGAATTTAAACAATTTAAAGTCAATGCTACCAAATACACTCAATTAGTATGTAAACTTCTGACCCACTGGGAATGTAAAGAAAGAAATGAAAGCTGAAATAATTAATTCTCTCTACTATTATTTTGACATTTCACATTCTTAAAATAAAGTGGTGATCCTAACTGACCTAAGACTGGGAATTTTTACCAGGATTAAATGTCAGGAATTGTGAAAAACTGAGTTTAAATGTATTTGGCTAAGGTGTATGTAAACTTCCGACTTCAACTGTATGTATGAAGGCCTCTTATAATTACAACGAGCTGCCTTCAATTGTGTAAAAAATATTCTATTACAAATGAATCATCCATATTTCACATAAAACAACCGAACATCAACATCCTTTTGATGATTTTCTGGTTGTTTTGTAGTTGAGAAAACATCCTATAACCAGACTACAACCAACTGGTCTCTGTTACAACCATGATGAGGTCAAGAAAGACAGAAAAGTTATGGGGTCTGGTCCAGTGGTAGTGCTGCTAACACCAGATGACATATTCCCTGTCTGGGCATGGGTTCAAAACCTGACCTGACAACTACAATTCTGTTTCTCCCTACATCTCAATACCTCTCCGATAAAGAAAAAATATGAAAAGGGTGTGGATGTCCAACAACGAGTACACAACCTAACCATGATGTCAAAATGGCCTCATTGTAACCAGTTACATCCGCTAGGAGATTCATGTTTGGAGCCTTACTGAACCAAGAGTAAGTAGGTTGAGCCAGGCGGTGAGGTGAAATATCGTCACAAGCAGGTGTCAAGTTTAAGAGGGCGTGGAGGTGGGAGGGTCAAAGAAAAGATGAGCGCTTACTTTCATCAGTTTTAGTCTGTCATTCTGGAAAGAAAATAAACCCACAGACAAAAGCGGTCATGCAAATGAGAGACGAGAGAGTTAAGATGACACATACAGACATACAGTGCCTTCGGAAAGTAATTATCGTTTTTTGTCAACAAATGTTGAAGTGGAAGAAATTTTAATTTTGTTGAATTAATTGAAAATAAAAAATGAAATTATCTTGATTAGATAAGTATTCAACCCCCTGAATAAATACATTTGTCGAATAATCTTTGGCAGCAATTACAGCTGTGGTCATTTCAAGTCTCTAAGAGCTTTGCACACCTGGATTGTACAATATTTTCCCATTATAATTTTTTCCTGTGCTTAGCTCTAATACGTTTATTTTTATCCTAAAAAAACTCCCTAGTCCTTGCCGATGACAAGCATACACATAACATGATGCAGCTTTTGGAATTTTTGTATTCTGTACAGGTTTCCTTCTTTTCATTCTGTCATTTAGTTTAGTATTGTGGAGTAACTACAGTTTAATTTTTTTTATTTAACCTTTATTTAACCAAGTAGGCTAGTTGAGAACAAGTTCTAATTTACAACTGCAATCTGGCCAAGATAAAGCACAGCAGTTCGACACATACAACAACAAAGAGTTACACATGGAATAGACAAACATACAGTCAATAATACAGTAGAAAAAAAGAAAAAAAAGTCTATATACAGTGAGTGCAAATGAGGTAAGATATAAGGAGGTAAGGCAATAAATAGGCCATGGTGGCGAGGTAATTACAATATAGCAATTAAACACTGGAATGGTAGATGTGCAGAAGTTGAATGTGCAAGTATAGATACTGGGGGGGGCAAAGGAGCAAGGTAAATAAATAAATACAGTATTGGGATGAGGTAGTAGGATGGGCTGTTTACAGATGGGCTATGTGCAGGTGCAGAGATCTGTGAGCTGCACTGACAGCTGGTGCTTAAAGTTGGTAAGGGAGATATGAGTCTCCAGCTTCAGCAATTTTTGTAGTTCGTTCCAATCATTGGCAGCAGAGAACTGGAAGGAAAGGCGGCCAAAGGAGGAATTGGCTTTGGGGGTGACCAGTGAGATATACCTGCTGGAGCGCGTGCTACGAGTGGGTGCTGCTATGGTGACCAGTGAGCTGAGATAAGGCGGGGCTTTACCTAGCAAAGACTTGTAGATGACCTGGAGCCAGTGGGTTTGGCGACAAGTATGAAGCGAGGGCCAGCCAACGAGAGCATACAGGTCGCAGTGGTGGGTAGTACAGTGAGGGAAAAAAGTATTTGATCTGCTGATTTTGTACGTTTGCCCACTGACAAAGAAATGATCAGTCTATAATTTTAATGGTAGGTTTATTTGAACAGTGAGAGACAGAATAACAGCAAAAAACTCCTGAAAAACGCATGTGGAAAATGTTATAAATTGATTAGCATTTTAATGAGGGAAATACGTATTTGACCCCCTCTCAATCAGAAAGATTTCTGTCTCCCAGGTGTCTTTTATACAGGTAACGAGCTGAGATTAGGAGCACACTCTTAAAGGGAGTGCTCCTAATCTCAGCTTGTTACCTGTATAAAAGACACCTGTCCACAGAAGCAATCAATCAATCAGATTCCAAACTCTCCACCATGGCCAAGACCAAAGAGCTCTCCAAGGATGTCAGGGACAAGACTGTAGACCTACACAAGGCTGGAATGGGCTACAAGACCATCGCCAAGCAGCTTGGTGAGAAGGTGACAACAGTTGGTGCGATTATTCGCAAATGGCAGATACACAAAAGAACTGTCAATCTCCCTCGGCCTGGGGGCTCCATGCAAGCTCTCACCTCGTGGAGCTGCAATGATCATGAGAACGGTGAGGAATCAGCCCAGAACTACACGAGAGGATCTTGTCAATGATCTCAAGGCAGCTGGGACCATAGTCACCAAGAAAACAATTGGTAACACACTACGCCGTGAAGGACTGAAATCCTGCAGCGCCCGCAAGATCCCCCTGCTCAAGAAAGCACATATACATGCCCGTCTGAAGTTTGCCAATGAACATCTGAATGATTCAGAGGAAAACTGGGTAAAAGTGTTGTGGTCAGATGAGACCAAAATTGAGCTCTTTGGCATCAACTCAACTCGCCGTGTTTGGAGGAGGAGGAATGCTGCCCATGACCCCAAGAACACCATCCCCAACATCAAACATGGAGGTGGAAACATTATGCTTTGGGGGTGTTTTTCTGCTAAGGGGACAGGACAACTTCACCGCATCAAAGAGACGATGGACGGGGCCATGTACCGTCACATCTTGGGTGAGAACCTCCTTCCCTCAGCCAGGGCATTGAAAATGGGTCGTGGATGGGTATTCCAGCATGACAATGACCCAAAACACACGGCCAAGGCAACAAAGGAGTGGCTCAAAAAGAAGCACATTAAGGTCCTGGAGTGGCCTAGCCAGTCTCCAGACCTTAATCCTATAGAAAATCTGTGGAGGGAGCTGAAGGTTCGAGTTGCCAAACGTCAGCCTCGAAACTTTAATGACTTGGAGAAGATCTGCAAAGAGGAGTGGGACAAAATCCCTCCTGAGATGTGTGCAAACCTGGTGGCCAACTACAAGAAACGTCTGACCACTGTGATTGCCAACAAGGGTTTTGCCACCAAGTACTAAGTAATGTTTTGCAGAGGGGTCAAATACTTATTTCTCTCATTAAAATGCAAATCAATTTATAACATTTTTCACATGCATTTTCTGGATTATTTTGTTGTTATTCTGTCTCTCACTGTTCAAATATACCTACCATTAAAATTATAGTCTGATAATTTCACTGTCAGTGGGCAAATGTACAAAATCAGCAGGGGATCAAATACCCTCACTGTATATGGGGCTTTGGTGACAAAACGGATGGCACTGTGATAGACTGAATTCAATTTGTTGAGTAGAGTGTTGGAGGCTATTTTATAAATGACATCGCCGAAGTCGACGATCGGTAGGACGGTCAGTTTTACGAGGGTATATTTGGCAGCAAGCGTGAAGGATGCTTTGTTGCGAAATAGGAAGCAGATTCTAGATTTAATTTTGGATGGTAGATGCTTAATGTGAGTCTGGAAGGAGAGTTTACAGTCTAACCAGACACCTAGGTATTTGTAGTTGTCCACATATTCTAAGTCAGAACCGTCCAGAGTAGTGATGCTGGACGGGCGGGCAGGTGCGGGCAGTGATCGGTTCAAGAGCATGCATTTAGTTTGACTTGCATTTAAGAGCAGTTGGAGGCCACGGAAGGAGTGTTGTATGGCATTGAAGCTTGTCTGGAGGTAAGTTAACCTCACAAGCTCCAGCCAGGAGAGCCTGGCGTGCCCAAAGTAAAATGCCTCCCATTTAGGCCCAGAAAATGGGATATGCATATATTTAGTACCATTGGATAGGAAACACTCTGAATTTTCCAAAACTGTTAACCATTTGTTTGTGGGTCAATCAGAACGCATATAGCAGGCAAAACCCTGAGGAATCTCTGTCCTGGAAAAAGTCATTTTGACACATTGCTCATTTTGGAACCCCTCCCTATTGAAAATGACCATATATAGGCATATTTTTGCATTGCAGGAAGCTTCCTTGTGATGTCACCAGCCTCTGGATGGTGTTTTCCTCCATTTTGGGTGAGTAATCCCAGAGAAAACGAGGAAACCATGAGGTCCACTCTTTATGAAAACTTCGTCACATTGCGCGCACGAGAAGTCACGGAGCGTCTGTTTTATCGTCGTTATTGATCAGTTTATATTCCGGGCTGATTTATAATAGTAAATATACGTAAAAGTGTTCCTAAGGAAACATTTAAAACTATGTTTGATTGTTTTTGGACAAGTTAATAGGTATAATTTGAACGAGTTGGCGCCGCGTTTCAATAGAGGAGTGGAGGCTGTCGTTTCTGATTATAACGCGAACCAAATGGAGGATTTATGGATAAAAGACGTTACTTTTTCTAACAAAAGAACCATGGATTGTCTTCGTTGGACACTTAGGATGACCTCAGCAGAAGTTCTTCAACAGGTAATTGATTTGTTTTCGCTGTGAAATGTGTTATGTGTGTGCCATGATGGCTAATCGATTCATGGCTATTGGAAAATATGTGAGGTGCTAGCCTCAAACAAATGAATGTGCTGCTTTCGCCGTAAAGCCTTTTTGAAATCTGACAACGCTGTGATATTGCCAAGAAACAGAGCTTTTGATGAGTATGGAACACTCATATATTGCTGGATGTTTAATAATTCAACTTTCGGAATTTAAATTTGGCGCTTTAGATTTTCGCTGGTAGTGTCGGGAGGAGCCCGCTAGCGACCCCCTGGTAATTGAGAATGCTTAAGAGGTTAACACAGTGTCCAAAGAAGGGCCAGAAGTATACAGAATGGTGTCGTCTGCGTAGAGATGGATCAGAAAATCACCAGCAGCAAGAGCGTCATCATTGATGTATACAGAGAAGAGAGTCGGCCCGAGAATTGAACCCTGTGGCACTCCCATAGAGTCTGGACAACAGGCCCTCCGATTTGACACACTGAACTCAGAGAAGTAGTTGGTGAACCAGACGAGGCAGTCATTTGAGAAACCAAGGCTGTTGAGCCTGCCAATAAGAATGTGGTGATTGATAGAGTCAAAAGCCTTGGCAAGGTCGATGAATACGGCTGCACAGTAATCTCTCTTATCGATGGCGGTTATGATATCGTTTAGGACCTTGAGCGTGGCTGAGGTGCACCCATGACCAGCTCTGAAACCAGATTGCATAGCGGAGAAGGTACGGTGGGATTCGAAATGGTTGGTAATCTGTTTGTTAACTTGGCTTTCGAAGACCTTAGAAAGGCAGGGTAGGATAGATATAGGTCTGTAGCAGTTTGGGTCTAGAGTGTCTCCCCCTTTGAAGAGGGGGATGACCGCGGCAACTTTCCAATCTTTGGGAATCTCAGACGATAGGAAAGAGAGGTTGAACAGGCTAGTAATAGGGGTTGCAACAATTTCGGCAGATAATTTTAGAAAGAGAGGGTCCAGATTGTCTAGTCCGGCTGATTTGTAGGGGTCCAGATTTTGCAGCTCTTTCAGAACATCAGCTATCTGGATTTGGCTGAAGGAGAAATGGGGGAGGCTTGGGCAAGTTGCTCTGGGGAGTGCAGGGCTGTTGACCGGGGTAGGGGTAGCCAGGTGGAAAGTATGGCCAGCCGTAGAAAAATGCTTATTGAAGTTCTCAATTATAGTGGATTTGTCGGTGGTGACAGTGTTTCCTAGCCTCAGTGCAGTGGGCAGCTGGGAGGAGGTGCTCTTATTCTCCATGGACTTTACAGTGTCCCAGAACTTTTTTGAGTTTGTGCTACAGGATGTAAATTTCTGCTTGAAAAAACTAGCCTTAGCATTCCTAACTGCCTGTGTATGTCGCGGGGCTATTCAATGGTAATGCAGAACGCCACAATGTTGTTGATCCATCCTTAGTTTTCTTCTATCACAGCCAATAAACTCTGCAACTGTTTTAAAATCACCATTGGCCTCATTGTGAAATCTCAGAGCGGTTTCTTGCCTCTCCAGCAACTCAGTTAGGAACAACGCCTGTATCTTTGTAGTGACTGGGTGTATTGATACACCATCCAAAGAGTAATTCATAACTTCACCATGCTCAAAGGGATATTCAATGTTTTTTTACCCATCTACCAATAGGTGCCCTTCTTTGTGAGGCATTGGAAAACCTCCATCGTCTTTGTGGTTGAATCTGTGCTTGAAATTCACTGTTTGACTGAGGGGTACAGAGATGGGGTAGTCATTAAAAATCATGTTAAACCTTACTATTTCACATGCAACTTATTTGACTTGTTAAGAAAATATTAACTCTAGAACTTATTTAGGCTTGCCTTAACAAAAGGGTTGAATACTTATTGTAGAAATGTGTAAAAACATAATTCCACGTTGACATTATGGGGTATTGTGTGTAGATCAGTGACACAAAAACTCATTTTAAATTCAGGCTGTAACACAACAAAATGTAGAAAAAGTCAAGGGGTGTGAATACTTTCTGAAGGCACCTGTACATTACATACATTAAGACTTATACTGGAAGCAATGACAGAGTTGGAATGTGGATGGTTTGTCGTTAGCTGTTTGATTACGTTCCTTGTGTCCCATTTGTTCTAACTCAGAGGCTGGAGAGGCTGAAGATATGAGTGTGTGGTGAGTGTGTGCTCCTCCAACTAAGAGGATAGTGACCAATGGTGAATGTCTATGGCTTTTCCTCTTCCATGTGCCGAGCCATGGTGTACTGGTAACACTCCCTGGCACGTGTCACATGTACAATGTTCCCCACTGGAGACCACGGTCCAATCCCTGCATCCACCCTTTACACTGTTTCTCCGAGTTTTCTGTCTCCCCACATCATTTTCTCACTGTCTGAATAAAGTGTCAAAACACCCCAAAAATATATATTTAAACTTTTCCCCTTCCATATGTTAGCTTGTTCAGAAAGGATTACAAGCTGGTGGTGGTTGGTGGGAGGCCAAGTAGTGTGCGTGTGCATCTGTGTGTATGTGTGTGTGCGTACATGCCTTCAAATACTCATGCTCGGGTTCTGTCCTGGTACCACAGCAATGCTACAAAAACACCACAGAACAGACTTCACTCATACAGCGTGGTCCTCCATCGATGTAAAGAAACAGCATGAACAGTAGCTCTGAGGTGAAGTTTCCCCTAGGTACAGATCTAGGGTCAGCTTCCCGCAACCTTAATCATTATTGGGGAAAATACAAAACTGACCCAAGATCAGCGTCTAGGGGCAACTTCAGTACCTGTAACACAGAACATTTCAGACAGAGGGCCACATAGGGGATCATGATGCCGTCAGGAAAGAGTGTTAGAGTAGGGTAGGAAGGCTAGGTCATGTTCATTAGGCACAAAACAGAAGAGAACCCACTGAGAACGGCAGGCACTATCTGGCATTGTTCAATAAGAAACATTCATTTTCTTTGCAAAACGTTTTTTAAAATATTTTATGTTGCGTGCCCTAATGAACACAACCCAGAGAAGGGGTTAGGCAAGGTCAAGAGAAGTTAAAGAAGGTTAAGACAACAGAGGCCGTATGGTCACAACCAAGTATACGTTAGTATTCTTGAGCCAATTGCAACCACTGATGGCCACTAGGTTATCACCAGCTGATCTCTCGTTATACCATCAATACGCTCTAAAATCACCCGCAGAGCTGATCTCAATTGCAACCATCATCCGCCACTGATTTACCATATTATTTACCATAACGCAGCTGTCGTGGTTATGTTCTAGTCCTGATTGATTGCAACTAACATTTATCAAGACGATTTTGCTTTCTGGTGGGAACATTTTAATCTTGCTATTTAAGCAGACAAAGGGCGATTTATCTCTTTGACAATCATTCCAAACAAACTGAAATAATGTATTATATTTCCTCGTTTACCACGGAAAATCTATTATGGCCATGAGCCAACCCAAACATTATATGAATTGAAGAAATCATGGTGTAGGATACAGAAAAATTTGTTTCCAACTTATTTAATCCATTAATGATTTTACTTGTCCTAATAAAACATTTCTTATCAAGAGGGGAAAAGGAAATAGTGAACTGTAGGCTACCCATCAGACATTGCATCCGGAAAGTATCCAGTTTTTTGTCCTCATTAATCTACACACAATACCCCATAATGACATCACAATACCCTATAATGATATCACAATACCCCATAATGACATCACAATACCCCATAATGACAAAGAGAAAACAGGTTTTTAGACATTTTTGCAAATGTATTAAATATAAAAACAGAAATACCTTATTTGCATAGGTATTCAGACGCTTTGTTATGAGACTCGAAATTTAGCTCAGGTGCATCCTGTTTCCATTGATCATCCTTGAGATGTTTCTACAACTTGATTGGAGTCCACCTGTGGTAAATTCAGTTGATTGGACAAGTATTTGGAAAGGCACACACCTGTCAATATAAGGTCCCAAAGTTGACAGTGAATGTCAGAGCAAAAACCAGGCCATGAGGTCAAAGGAATTGTCAATAGAGCGCCAAGACAGGATTGTGTCGAGGCACAGATCTGGGGAAGGGTACCACAAAATGTCTGCAGCATTGAGAGATCCCCAAGAACACAGTGGCCTCCATCATTCTTAAATGGAAGAAGTTTGGAACCACCAAGACTCTTCCTAGAGCTGGCCCGCCCGGCCAAACTGAGCAATTGGGGGATAAGGGCCTTGGTCAGGGAGGTGACCAAGAACCCAATGGTCACTCTGACAGAGCTCCAGAGATTCTCTGTGGAGATGGAAGAACCTTCCTGAAGGACAACCATCTCTGCAACACTCCACCAATTTTTTTATTTTTTATTTTACCTTTATTTAACTAGGCAAATTCTTATTTACAATGATGGCCTAGGAACAGTGGGTTAACTGCCTTGTTCAGGGGCAGAACGACTGATTTTTACCTTGGGGATTTGATCTTGCAACCTTTCGGTTACTGGCCCAACGCTCTAAACACTAGGCTACCTCCCGCCCCAATCAGGCCTTTATGGTAGAGTGGCCAGACGGAAGCCACTCCTCAGTAAAAGGCATGGCAGCCTGCTTGGAGTTTGCCAAAAGGCACCTAATGGACTCTCAGACCATGAGAAACAAGATTCTCTGGTCTGATGAAACCAAGATTGACTTTTTTGGCCTGAATGCCAAGCATCACGTCTGGAGGAAACCAGGCACCGCTTATCACCTGGCCAATACCATCCCTACGGTGAAGCATGGTGGTGGCAGCATCATGCTGTGGGGATGTTTTTCAGTGGCAGGGACTGGGAGACTAGTCCGGATCGAGGGAAAGAAACACAGAAGTACAGAGAGATGATAACCTGCTCTCAGGACCTCAGACTGGGGCGAAGGTTCACCTTCCAACAGGACAACGACCCTAAGCACACAGCCAAGTCTGAATACTTTTGTAAATAAGGCATTTCTGTTATTTTAAATACATTTAAAAATCTCTCAAACTGTTTTTGCTTCGTCATTATGGGGTATTGTTTTTAGATTTGACTCTGTAACGTAACAAAATGTGGAGAAGGAGTCTGAATACTTTCCGAATGCACTGTAAATTGAGATCGTATTCTTATAAGTTATTTAAAGTTGCACAAATTATATTGTTTTTTAAAATCGTGTTTGTGGGTAGGCTGGGAGTGAAGAGTAACATGTCCTATGCTGTGAATAGCGGGCATCATTTCTTTATTTGTAGAACAACGTGCTAACACTCAACAGTGAACATTTATATTTTCTTCCAGGCCAGTATGTCTACAGTGGCATATTGTACTTTAGTGAAGAAACAATGTCTGAATTGGAAGGAAATTTGGTAAGGAGACTAATCCTCGTATTATTTGGATGCCGTTATCTTAACGAAAGAATCAGCTGCAAAGTGCTTTGTTTTATAAGGAAATTGAAATTGTCTATCACACATGTTGCATTACGTATCACTTTCATTTACAATGTGGTAATTCATTTAAATTGTCTATCACACATGTTGCATTACGTATCACTTTCATTTACAATGTGGTAATTCATTCAAATTGTCTATCACACATGTTGCATTACATATCACTTTCATTTACAATCATTCAAATTGTCTTCAATTACTTTATTTTTGCAGATGAGTAGCCAAGCAGTAGGCATAATTTGGCTAAGTAGGTTAATTGTCTGAAAAATAAACGTGTTAACTAAATCCAAGTATTTGACATATGCTACATTTCCAGTGAAAATGATTTTTTCAGTTGTAATATGTCATATTCTTCCATGTATCTTTTTCCGATTTCGCTGTTCCTGATAGTATGTTATTTCATTGGGGCGGGAGTAGTGAACGTTAAAAAAATGAACATTTCCCACGGCATTTCCACCGTCCAGTATCAGGCTGCCTTGATACCGTAACAGTGTCCGATCAGCTGGTCTGCTAGTTTTATTACACCTGTTCATTAGTTGCAAGCAGAGTTATTTTAGCTTGGCGCTCCGTGTAATCCGCCGTTAGTAGTGTGTTATGAAATCCGGCGGTAACCTGCAATAATAAGTTAGGATCTAAGGTAGGGAACTTCAGTCTTACGTATGCAGTTAAAATGTAGAGACGGGTGGATGAAAGGTACACTGCAATTTGACAACGCATATAAAAGCGGGGTCACTTCCTGCTTAAAGACCACTAGAGTTCAGTTTTTTTTTTTTATGTCTGTAAGCAGGAAGTGACCCTGCTTTGTATGATGGACATGTCTCAAGGGAGTTCATAAATTGAAAAGAGCCAATAGTGTCCGTCTTGGCAGATTTGAATTCTGTTGTCTGTAAACAGGAAGTGGCCCCCTGCGCTGTATGATGACATCATATTGATGAGTGGATCTTTAAGGTAGGATGGGATAATGTGCTGTGATAGAGGCATGGAGAGATAAGCAACAGTAATTTAGGGTAATGTTGAATAGTCTGAGGGTTTCCGGTTTCCATGGTTAACCATTTTAACATCTGCTCTAACAGAATAAAAAGTACATTATGAGTTAACGCTTCTAGCTAGCATGGCATGAGGGAGATGAGATCAGGTCAGTGCAAGGGTTGGCTAATATAGTTGGTTAGCAAGGGGGAAGCTAGGTAAGGCTAACATGGCTTAGCATAGAGAGTGTTGGGTAGTCTCATCAGGCAGAGTAGGGCAGGATTGCATAGGGTAGGATAGGTAAAGACAGGATAGAGGCGCACGTTAGCTTAGCATAATGTAGGGTAACAAAGGAAAAACAATTAGCGTATCGCAGGGATAGTGGGCAAGTCACGAGGCATGAGTACAAGCTAGCAGGAAGGAGGGAGGAGAAAAACCAGAAAAAGAGTGATGCTTACTTTGGAAAGTCGCTTGTGAGACTAGCATGCATGAGAAGAACAAAGAAAATGAGAAAACTAAAACAAAAGAAAGAGCAAATATATAAGGAACAAAAAATTTCACGTTACAGACTTGGCTTGTGGTTTAAGATTGTTCAGATGGTGAAGAAATGTAACAACCACGTCTCAAAAGTAAACATGGCAAACAAAAGCATGACAAGTGACGGACAAGTCAACTCCTGAGAGTAGAAGAGAGGCAACATCAGCATGGAATGGGATATGAAAAGGGTTGAGAAGAACCTTACTATGATATACAGTGCATTTGGAAAGTATTCAGACCCCTTCACTTTTTCCACATTTTCTTACGTTACAGTGATTAAATAGTTTTTTCCCCCCTTCATCAATCTACACACAATACTCCATAATGACATCACATAATGACTGAGCAAAAACAAGTTTTTAGACATTTTTGCAAATGTATTAAAAATAAAAAAAACTTTGCACATTTACAAAAGTATTCAGACCCTTTACTCAGTACTTTGTTGAAGCACATTTGGAAGCGATTACAGCCTCGAGTCTTCTTGGGTATGACGCTACAAGCTTGGCACACCTGTATTTGAGGAGTTGCTCTCATTCTTCTCTGCAGATCCTCTCAAGCTCTGTCAGGTTGGATGAGGAGCATTGCTGCACAGCTATTTTCAGGTCTCCTCAGAGATGTTCGATCGGGTTAAAGTCCGGGCTCTGGCTGGGCCCCTCAAAGACATTCAGAGACTTGTCCCGAAGGCACTCCTGCGTTGTCTTGATTGTGTGCTTAGTGTCGTTGTCCTGTTGGAAGGTGAACCTCCACCCCAGGCTGAGGTGCTGAGCGCTCTGGAGAAGGTTTTCATCAAGGATCTCTCTGTACTTTGCTCCGTTCATCTTTCCCTCGATCCTGACTAGTTTCCTAGTCCCTGCCGCTGAAAAACAGCCCTACAGCATGATGCTGCCATCACCATGCTTCAATGTAGGAAATGTCCCAGGTTTCCTCCAGACGTGACACGCTTTTTGGCAAACTCCAAGCGGGCTGTCGTGCTTTTTACTGAGGAATGGCTTCAGTCTGGCTGATTGGTGGAGTGCTGCAGAGATGATTATCCTTCTGGAAGGTTCCCCCATCTCTGCAGAGGAACTCTAGAGCTCTGTCAGAGTGACCATCAGATTCTTGGTCACCTCCCATACCGAGGCCCTTCTCCCCCGATTGCTCAGTTTAGGCGGGTGGCCAGCTCTAGGAGGAGTGTTGGTGGTTCCAATCTTCTTCCATTTAAGAATGATGGAGGCCACTGTGTTCTTGGGGACCTTCAATGCTGCAGAAATTTTTTGGTACCCTTCCCCAGATCTGTGCCTCGACACAATCCTGTCTCAGAGCTCTACGGACAATTCCTTCGACCTCATGGATTGGTTTTTGCTCTGACATGCACATGACATGCCTTTCCAAATCATGTCCAATCACTTGAATTTACCACAGGTGGACTCCAATCAAGATGTAGAAACATCAAGGATGATCAATGGAAACAGGATGCACCTGAGCTCAATTTTGAGTCTCATAGCAAAGGGTCTGAATACTTATGCAGAGGTATTTCTGTCTAAAAATCAGTTTTCGCTTTGTCATTATGGGGTATTGTATGTTGATTGATGAGGAAAATGTTTTATTTAATACATTTTAGAATAAGGCTGCTATATTTTCCGAATGCACTCTACTTGAGTATACTTGACTGAGATGCATGTTTTCAAAATCCACTACCGAATGGCAGAGAAACATTTTTTATAAATGGACCTTGTCAATTTCATTCTGACAGCCCGCATTGGAGTATATTCTACAGTAAAATAATTTAAATTGGGAGAAAGTAATCAATTATACCATTTGTACAAAGATCGCTGCTGTTTCCTTTGTTGTGAGAGTGTGGATTACTTTTAGGGACAGCGGATCAGAAAAGGCAAACTACTTTATAGTGAAGATTTGATTAAAATGCAGTGGGTGGGGCTAGAGAGGCTAGAGATGTCATGTGACAGCTATGTGTTTGTGTCATGTCCATACTTGCACCTGGGTCCAGACCAGGGCATGGTTGTTTCTCTAATTACCAAAGAAGTTAAACTAAGTTAGGACAACAGGTCTGAGATAGGGGGAAACACTCCTGGAATGGGTGTGTGTTCCCTTAACCTTTGAATTAATTGAGTGTGTTACTACTTACATTTTCTCCACCAATACACACTTGTGTTTTGGCCCATGAATGTGTGTTTCATCCAGTGTGTGTTTGGTCCAGGCACACATGCTCACCTTGGAGTTCTTGCCCCCGTGACTGCGTGTGGCGGAGTGTACCGACTGGCTGTAGGTACGCTGCACCACCTGCTCTATGGTGGAGGGGGACTTGTCCTTGTCAGAGGAGGGGTCCGAGTGGCCCTTCTCCACCATGTTCTCACCACTGGGGTCCAGGCTCTGCTGGGGCGTGGGTGAGCGAGAGCGATGGCGCAGGACGGGCGAGCAAGTGGGCGTGCTCCGGTTCGAATTGCTAGCAGTGCTGTTGGGGAGAGAGAGAGAGGAAGTGAGAGAGAGAGAGAGAATGACTAAAATGACTGCTTAAACTCTGTGATACTCACAGCACCTATGAGCTGAATTCTTGAGATGCAAATGTGTACTCGACATGAATAATGTGAAATTGTTTTTATTTCTTTCAATCTACAAAGACCCTATAAAAAACATCCACCCCATTGGAAGTTGAGTTGTTTGACCATCAGACAATTTAAAGAAAGCAACAACCTCCCCAATTACAATAATTTGTTCACTTCCTCCAGTGGAAAAGATTGGTCTTTGATAACACAGAGCACATCGATGAGGCACCGTCTCTGTCCTTGACAAGAGAGGACAATTTTATTGACTAACTGATGTCATATGCAGACCACTAGAGAGTCTCTACTCTCCAGGGCACTTATTCATAAAGCATTTCAGAGTAGGACTGATGATCGAGGATCAGTTGGCCTTTTAAATCATAATGAATAAGAGGGGAGACCTGATCCTAGATCAGCACTCTCAGATATTTTATGAACACGGTTCCAGACCTTCAGGTTTAGGGTCTGGCAGATTCAGTGTACTTCATTTGACATCAGGCAACTAAGGCTATTTTGGCCATTTTGGTCTAGCTCAGTGGAGAGAACACTAACTTCCCTGAGGGTTTAGAGCTTGAGGTAGTCACCTCATACAAGTACTTGGAAGTATAGCTAGACGCTACACTGTCTTTCTCTCAGCACATATCAAAGCTGCAGGCTAAAGTTACATCTAGACTTGGTTTCCTCTATCGTAATCGCTCCTCTTTCACCCAAGCTGCCAAACTAACCCTGATTCAGATGACCATCCTACCCATGCTAGATTACGGAGACGTAATTTATAGATTGGCAGGTAAGGGTGCTCTCGAGCGAGCGGCTAGATGTTCTTTACCATTTGGCCGTCAGATTTGCCACCAATGCTCCTTATAGGACACCACTGCACTCTATACTCCTCTGTAAACTGGTCATCTCTGTACACCCGTCGCAAGACCCACTGGTTGATGCTTATTTATAAAACCCTCTTAGGCCTCACTCCCCCCCCTATCTGAGATATCTACTGCAGCCCTCATCCTCCACATACAACACCCGTATGCGACTGGAACGAGCTGCAACAAACACTCAAACTGGACAGTTTTATCTCAATCATGGACACTCTTACTGACAGTTGTGGCTGCTTTGCGTGATGTATTGTTGTCTCTACCGTCTTGCCCTTTGTGCTGTTGTCTTTGCACAATAATGTTTGTACCATATCTGGTGCTGCTACCATGTTGTGCTGCTACCATGTTGTTGTCATGTTATGATGCTACCATGTTGGGTTGCTACCATGCTGTGTTGTCATGTGTTGCTGCCTTGCTATGTTGTTGTCTTAGGTCTCTCTTTATGTATGTTGTGTTGTGTTGTCTCTCTTGTCGTGATGTGTGTTTTGTCTTATATTTTATTATTTTTGTATTTTCTATTTTTAATCCCAGCCCATGTCCCCGCGGGAGGACTTTTGCCTTTTGGTAGGCCGTCATTGTAAATAAGAATTTGTCCTTAACTGACTTGCCTAGTTAAATAAAAAAATAAACTTCACTAAACCCTCTTCATGGTTGCTGAGAGAACAGCTGCTCTGCTGCAGGGGCTCTCTCTCTCTCTCTCTCTCTCTCTCTCTCTCTCTCTCTCTCTCTCTCTCTCTCTCTCTCTCTCTCTCTCTCTCTCTCGCTCTCTCTCTCTCTCTCTCTCTCTCTCTCTCTCTCTCTCTCTCTCTCTCTCTCTCTCTCTCTCTCTCTCTCTCTCTCTCTCTCTCTCTCTCTCTCTCTCTCTCTCTCTCTCTCTCTCTCTCTCTCTCTCTCTCTCTCTCTCTCTCTCTCTCTCTCTCTCTCTCTCTCTCTCTCTCTCCCTCTCTCTCTCTCCCTCTCCCTCTCCCTCCCTCCTCCCTCCCTCCCAGTAAGCTCCCCGGGTGGAGTGTCCTGCCACCCCCTTTCACACACTCTTTTTTTTTTATCCCTTGCTCCCTCCCTCCCTCCCTCCCTCTCTTTCTCCACAGTTTACAACCCTTTCTATATCACCTAGGGGCGTTGGGTGCAGACTGTATTATTGAAGCAGAGTGTGTGTCTGTGTGTCAGGCAGAAAAAGCGAACAGATTCCAACAAAAGAGAGAGGGAGGGCATAGGATACCCTCTCGGGTATACTGTCTGGTACAATATGGAAGATTATACTGAAATTGAACTATTGCTGTGTCATTGCACACAACGCTTCAGTAATACTCCCTAATTCACTCCCTAAATCTAACTTGTATTCAGTAGATTACAGCTATGGACAACATTACAGGCATAGACATGGGCACAGAGCACAGCTGAGGTTGTTGTTGTGTCCAACTCCAGCAGGTGAGAGTAGAATTATGAAACAGTAGCCACCTGGTTGAAAGTGATTGTAAAAACGCTCTGTGTGTGTGTGTTGCCTTAAAGAAGGGATGGTGGGACGATCAGTGTAGAGCAGGGCTGTGTTAAATTCCGGTCCTGGAGGGCCAAAACACTTCTAGTTTTTTTGTTTCTACCTGCTAGTAAATTAGGATTAAAAGAGAAAACCAGAAGTGTTTTGGCCGACATTGAACAGCCCTGTTGTAGAGTAACTAACAGCCCTGTTGTAGAGTAACTAACAGCCCTGTTGTAGAGTAACTAACAGCCCTGTTGTAGAGTAACTAACAGCCCTGTTGTAGAGTAACTAACAGCCCTGTTGTAGAGTAACTAACAGTCTCATCTGTCATCTCATTACTCTATACATCCTCATCTGGTCTATTCCAGACTACACACAGGAACCTGGCTTGATACACCATACCGGGATGCTTATTATAGCTGGGTAGGAGGATAAGGAGGTGTGTGAGCCCGGCCTCCTTTATCTCCGCCCACCACCCTTTTATTAGTTATACTGTATAGCAGACACGCCTATCGAGAAAACAAGTTGCATGAGCCAAAGCAACCCTCTCTGATATCAGTGCACCAGTGCGTGTGTACTAATAGCAAGTAAAGACCATGAATATGTCTCAAATTGTACCCTATTCCCTATATATAGCACTTCTTTGTACATGAGCCCTGCGGGCACTGGTCAAAAGTATTGCACTAAAAAGGGAATAAGGAGCCATTTGGCATGCAGTCCACTGAAACCTGTGCTCATCTACCACTCTGTATCACACAGTAAAGCACCACTGTGAACCACCAGGGTCCTCATCAAAGCTCTGCATTCACTAGTGCCAACCATTTTATATAACATCTGTTATACCTTTATATCATGTCTTTACTAATACCCCTGTCGTGTCTTGTGCATCCCCTTGGTATCAGGGTGATGCATCGGGGTGTTATCGTGTCTAAAAAACAGACCTTAGAAACAACAACGTCCTGGCATCCATTAGTTTCCATGACACATTTGCATTGTGGCTTGACAGCATTCAGGGACACTTGTCCACCGGTGCAGGCCATTTGTAACGGTCATCTGGAATTGACCCTTACCTTTAGGCTACAGCAAACACTGAAGCTTACATCCAGAAGAAATGTTGCTATACCATAGAAACTATAAGGGTTCAATGGCTCGCTTTCATATAGCCCTCGCAAAAGGTTCTACAGTGAGGGGAAAAAAGTATTTGATCCCCAGAAAAACGCATGTGAACATTTTTAGAAATTGATTTGCATTTTAATGAGGGAAATAAGTATTTGACCCCCTCTCAATCAGAAAGATTTCTGGCTCCCAGGTGTCTTTTATACAGGTAACGAGCTGAGATTAGGAGCACACTCTTAAAGGGAGTGCTCCTAATCTCAGCTTGTTACCTGTATAAAAGACACCTGTCCACAGAAGCAATCAATCAATCAGATTCCAAACTCTCCACCATGGCCAAGACCAAAGAGCTCTCCAAGGATGTCAGGGACAAGATTGTAGACCTACACAAGGCTGGAATGGGCTACAAGACCATTGCCAAGCAGCTTGGTGAGAAGGTGACAACAGTTGGTGCGATTATTCGCAAATGGAAGAAACACAAAATAACTGTCAATCTCCCTCGGCCTGGGGCTCCATGCAAGATCTCACCTCGTGGAGTTGCAATGATCATGAGAACGGTGAGGAATCAGCCCAGAAATACACGGGAGGATCTTGTCAATTATCTCAAGGCAGCTGGGACCATAGTCACCAAGAAAACAATTGGTAACACACTACGCCGTGAAGGACTGAAATCCTGCAGCGCCCGCAAGGTCCCCCTGCTCAAGAAAGCACATATACATGCCCGTCTGAAGTTTGCCAATGAACATCTGAATGATTCAGAGGACAACTGCGTGAAAGTGTTGTGGTCAGATGAGACCAAAATGGAGCTCTTTGGCATCAACTTAACTCGCTGTGTTTGGAGGAGGAGGAATGCTGCCTATGACCCCAAGATCACCATCCCCACCGTCAAACATGGAGGTGGAAACATTATGCTTTGGGGGTGTTTTTCTGCTAAGGGGACAGGACAACTTCACCGCATCAAAGGGACAATGGACAGGGCCATGTACCATCAAATCTTGGGTGAGAACCTCATTCCCTCAGCCAGGGCATTGAAAATGGGTCGTGGATGGGTATTCCAGCATGACAGTGACCCAAAACACACGGCCAAGGCAACAAAGGAGTGGCTCAAGAAGAAGCTCATTAAGGTCCTGGAGTGGCCTTGCTGAAGGTTTGAGTTTCCAAATGTCAGTCTCGAAACCTTAATGACTTGGAGAAGATCTGCAAAGAGGAGTGGAACAAAATCCCTCCTGAGATGTGTGCTAACCTGGTGGTCAACTACAAGAAACGTCTGACCTCTGTAATTGCCAACAAGGGTTTTGCCACCAAGTACTAAGTCATGTTTTGCAGAGGGGTCAAATACTTATTTCCCTCATTAAAATGCAAATCAATTTATAACATGCGTTTTTCTGGATTTTTTTGTTGTTATTCTGTCTCTCACTGTTCAAATAAACCTACCATTAAAATTATAGGCTGATAATTTCTTTGTCAGTGGGCAAACGTACAAAATCAGCAGGGGATTAAATACTTTTTTCCCTCACTGTATATACGCCTTCATTGTGCTGCTTTATTTGTTACCGTTTTGTGTGAAGCTGTAGCCAATAGCTAAGTATGTGCTGTAGTTAATAGCTGAGTACGTACTGTAGTTTATAGCTGAGTACGTACTGTAGTTTATAGCTGAGTATGTACTGTAGTTTATAGCTGAGTATGTACTGTAGTTTATAGCTGAGTATGTACTGTAGTTAATAGCTGAGTATGTACTGTAGTTTATAGCTGAGTACGTGTTGTTGCCCAATAACAACACAGTGGCCACATCTCTCACAAAAAAACGGATAAAAAAAAATGCAATCACGGATAATTATAAGGGAGCAGGAGAACTGGCTACAATAATTACAAGGACTTTTCAAGCACCAAATTGAGGAAATGTCAGATTTTCAAAGTAGGTCTGTCTATTAAAGTACATTAAATGCTGAGCTCCTAGTTCAAGTAGGCTACTTCAAACCCCTTGTATTGTTTAGAATTGCAGGTGTAACACGGAAACCAAAATGTATTTGTCAAGTTATTTCATTACTAGATCATATTGTGAAGAAGCCACTAGGCTGTCTGGGCTCTAAGGAGGCCCTGCTGTAAATCAAGCAGACAGCAACAGATGATCAACATTCATTCGCTAGGGATATTAGATCCAACGTGGATCCAGGCGCAACGGTCTTCACTGGCGTAATGAATGAGACACCAAAAATATTCTGGACATTTCTCTAACCCCTTTTCTCCAGCACTGGGGCTGTTGTTTTATCACATGCACCCTCACAAACAGCTGTTTGCCACTTGATTGTCATTCACAAAATTGGATCAGATGATGATGTGTGAAAATGTCACGGCGTAATTAAACGGCTCGACACCAAACGCGCATCCAACAGGTATTATCCATAACTACTGAACAACCACGATGACAATATCGATTTAGATTTTAAGTATCTACTGTAGGTAAGGCGACTCTTTCGGTTAGACGCACTCGATTTTGCAACCGCATTGCATTCTGGGATTTGTGTGCCCATGAAAACTGTTTTCACCGCGTAGCATAAGGAGACGCTTAATGTTACGTAGTTACACTGCATTTCTGAGATCTCGATTGGAAAACACACACCCAGTCCAGGAATCTTACAGGGTTCAGGTTCAACGTCTAATTTAACTGATTCATAAATAAATGCAAGGACCGGAAATTAATGTTTTATGTCAACACAATTTTTGACAAATCCGTCAAGACACCATGAGAAAGGGTTAAACATGTTCCCCCTTATATCTTAATGTGATGACAGGAACCCATTTTTTCAGATTGTTATCAATGACTTATCAACAGCTGTAACAAGTTATCCAGCATAGGAAATCCTCACTGGTGCCCTAGTAAATAGAAAGACCCACATCCCCCACCCACACTGTTGCCTTGTGTCAAAGGTCAAATGACACTATCATTCACACAGGTCAAGCTACTCTGCATGAGGCCATACTCCTGGTCTTGAAAACAAGACCCCATCAGCACAGGTTACATTTATAATAACGGCACTGAAAGGGTGGAAGGATGGTTTATGTTTCGGGTTAACAGAGTCATTATATAGCTACGTGTGATGGATCCATTGAGGCATGCAAAGACAATGAGTTGTCACTCTTACATGTAAAATGTAAAGGAAACATGTCAAAATGTAACATGTCAAAAGGTGAAGGAAATGTGTCAAAACGTGGTGATTTTCCATGCAATATGCACCAAAGAAATGCTACATACCGACAAGCCTGGACGCATAAATTGAGCTGATATCAATATGGGAGGAGATGGATGCATTCTCTCTCTCTCTCTCTCTCTCTCTCTCTCTCTCTCTCTCTCTCTCTCTCTCTCTCTCTCTCTCTCTCTCTCTCTCTCTCTCTCTCTCTCTCTCTCTCTCTCTCTCTCTCTCTCTCTCTCTCTCTCTCTCTCTCTCTCTCTCTCTCTCTCTCTCTCTCTCTCTCTCTCTCTCTCTCTCTCTCTCTCTCTCTCTCTCTCTCTCTCTCTCTCTCTCTCTCTCTCTCTCTCTCTCTCTCTCTCTCTCTCTCTCTCTCTCTCTCTCTCTCTCTCTCTCTCTCTCTCTCTCTCTCTCTCTCTCTCTCTCTCTCTCTCTCTCTCTACTTTTCATACTGGTTCCCTATGAGAGTCAAACCAAGGTATTTAAAGCTACATGCTCTACCAGCTGAGCTACACGGGACTACCTTGTCTCTTGACGTGCTGGGAATGAAAAACCCCACCGCCTCATCGTTGCCTTGTCATTCCCCCCCACCCCACCACACACACACACAGACACAAACACTCACACATGCCACTTCCCAAGCCCCATTCAGAGAGAAGAATAAACAATAGAATGACTGATTCGTATTAGCTGTAGCCTTTTGGTGTGGGAATGATAAAGCAATAAAGAGCCGGTGGGGTTTTTTCATTCGCAGCACGTCTACAGACGAGGTAACCAGTCTCCTCCATCATTGGACGCCCCAATTAGACTTAGCCTAGTGTTAAGCTAAGCTAAGCAGCCACTTAAGCCCTCCTATTCATTTCTACTAGACGTTGCCAGGTGAGGATGCGAAACATGAATTACCCCACAAGCAATGATAAGAACTAACCTGGCAGCCATGAAGGAGTCAACCCGCCTGATCAACTTCCACCTGCTTCATTCATTCATTCACTCAGCGATCATCACGAAGAGGAAGAGAGTAGCCGGAGGAGAGAGAGGGGATGGAGAAAGGGGGAAACGCCTCCAGTTGCATCCCAGACAGAGGGGTCCGTGTGCGGGGTCTCGGTTAGACAGACGAACGCCTAGCCCTCCGATATCACTCGCAACCAGTGGAGCACACCCTAAATCAACACCGTCATGACCACCCTCTGTCTGTCTCTCTCTCTCCTTCCCTCTCTCTCTGTAGAGTGATTCACAGGCGCATTCTTCGGCTGCTGCAAAGCCTCTTCCTTCTTCCGTTCTCTCTATCCTTCCTTGGCTTCCTGTACGCTCTTCCCGTTCTCCCTGCTTCCGTTACACGCCTTTTCCCTGCCTCCCTATCTCTCGCTCTCTCTCCCCCTCTCTTTCTCTATGGCGTGGATGATGCTGAGGCTGGGGAGAGATGGCTGGCGATGCTAGCTGCTTTGCATAATGGCTTCTGTTTGTGCAGCGTGGCTTCCGGGGCCAGCCCCTCAATTATTCACGCTGTTCATGAATGGAGCCGTGCAGTCTGACGTCACTTAACCCTCGCTGTCAGCCCATCTCCATCCTCCCTTCCCCCAAACAAACACACACACACACCCACCCACCACAACCCCTCCCTATTCTCCTCTTATTGCCCTTTCCTCCTCTCTCTCTCTCTCTCTCTCTCTCTCTCTCTCTCTCTCTCTCTCTCTCTCTCTCTCTCTCTCTCTCTCTCTCTCTCTCTCTCTCTCTCTCTCTCTCTCTCTCTCTCTCTCTCTCTCTCTCTCTCTCTCTCTCTCTCTCTCTCTCTCTCTCTCTCTCTCTCTCTCTCTCTCTCTCTCTCTCTCTCTCTCTCTCTCTCTCTCTCTCTCTCTCTCTCTCTCTCTCTCTCTCTCTCTCTCTCTCTCTCTCTCTCTCTCTCTCTCTCTCTCTCTCTCTCTCTCTCTCTCTCTCTCTCTCTCTCTCTCTCTCTCTCTCTCTCTCTCTCTCTCTCTCTCTCTCTCTCTCTCATAGTTTTGCACCATTAACACAATCAGTTTGCCAATGAAGTCTATCACTGTTGTCATGAAACCAAGAATGAAACAATGATCCTTTGTGGAGGCGGATATATATGGCATGTTATTTTGTTCTGATACAGAAATGCTTATTTGAGGAAAAGATTATATCATGCCTCCAGGTTCCTAGGCTTTGGTTTGCACAAGGACAGTGGAGGAAAAAACAAATATTCCTTTCACTAAGTGCTCAGATATGCCTTAATGTTCAGACTTATCCCATGAGGCATGGGGTTAGTAAAGTTCCAACAGGTTGTGTTTCCATGCACAGAGTTAGTATACATTGGAGGTGGCATTGGAAATGGTACTAGTCCGTAATTAGGTATAGATAGAACCCATGATTTGGTATAGAAGCGTAATTATCTGTAGAATCACACAGTTCGGGGGCATACTGTATTCACTAGATACCAAAAATGGAAGTAAATGGACCAAAACACTTCCAGTTGAAAAGCGTTTTTTTTTTGCTATTGCTACACTAATAAATGGTTAACAGGGCACTGCTTAACTTATCTTGGCAACGGGAAAGAGTGTGGACCTAACCAATACGAGAACCACTTCAGGTTTCCATTTAAGTGGTGTAAGGAAGAAAGGAAGGACACCTTTTCATGTTCAGAGGGTCACATCAGGATAACTGAAGATTGACTGTGCATTTGGAAATCCACACAGAGAGAAAGGGGGAGGGTGGAGAGAGGGGTTGGAAGAAGAGAGAGCGAGAGGGAGGAGAGAAAGGGAGAGAAAGAGAGTTAGAGAGAGAGAGAGAGAGAGAGAGAGAGAGAGAGAGAGAGAGAGAGAGAGGGAGGAGAGAAAGGGAGAGACAGAGAGAGAGAGAGGCAGAGAGAGAGAGAGAGCGAGAGGGAGGAGAGAAAGAGAGAGAGAGAGGCAGAGAGAGAGAGAGAGAGAGAGAGAGGGAGGAGAGAAAGGGAGAGACAGAGAGAGAGAGAGGCAGAGAGAGAGAGAGAGCAAGAGAGGGAGGAGAGGCAGAGAGAGAGAGAGGCAGAGAGAGAGAGAGAGCGAGAGCGAGAGCGAGGAGAGAAAGGGAGAGACAGAGAGAGAGGCAGAGAGAGAGAGAGAGAGAGAGAGAGAGAGAGCGAGCGAGAGGGAGGAGAGAGAGAGAGAGAGAGAGAGAGAGAGAGAGAGGGAGGAGAGAAAGGGAGAGACAGAGAGAGAGAGAGAAAGAGTTAGAGAGGCAGAGAGAGAGAGAGAGATAGAGAGATAGAGAGAGAGGCAGAGAGAGAGCAATGAGGAGGAGAAGGTTCTAGCCCCATGTGTCAGTCCTGGGGGGAATTGATGGGCATTTTGACATGACTCCCGCGGTTTCCCTTCCCTTCATCCCTCCATGCCTCTATCCCCTCACCCTCCAATCCTCCCCAGCCCAGAAGAAAATAAAGGAGAGAGGGGGAGCCGGTACAAAGTAGGACAACAAACAAACAAGCCAGATAATCCGACTCTGAAATGAGACTGACAAGGTTTTCAGAACGAGGAAGCTGTGACCTTTGGTTGATCTACAGTGCATTCGGAAAGTATTCAGACCCCTTGACTTTTTCCACGTTTTCTTATGTTACAGCCTTATTCTAAAATAGATTCAATAGATTTTTTTCCCCCTCCTCAATCTTCACACAATACCCCATAACGACAAAACAAAAATCAGGTTTTTTGAAATTTGTGATTTAAAAAACCCCCCGGAAATTTCACATTTACATACGTTTTCAGGCACTATACTCTGTTCTTTGTTGAAGCACCTTTAGCAGCGATTACAGCCTTGACTCTTCTTGGGTATGACGCTACTGCCAGAGTTTTGGCAGTAAACCTTTTGTTGTTCACATAGCACAGATCAACCGCCAAACAGCCTCGGTAAAATACTCCAGACCACTGTCACGCCCTGGCCATAGAGAGCCCTCTAGGTTTCTCTATGGTATGTTGGGTCAGGGCGTGACTTGAGTTTTCTAGAGAACTCTATGTTCGTTTTGAGTTGGTTCCCAATTAGAGGCAGCTGGTTGTCGTTGCCTCTAATTGGGAATCCTATTTAAGTCCCACCTGTTTTGTGGGTTATTGAATGTTTGTATTTGTGTCTGTGCCTGTGTTGAGCCACACCTGCGTTACGGTCTTTTGTTGTTTTTGCCAGTTGCACTACTTAATTGAAAGATGTATACTGGGACCCTCACTGCATCTTGGTCCGCTCCTTTCAAAGATCGTGACAACCACAAGGTAGCAGTAGCTTCCTTAAGGTATGTTTGGCTTGTGCCTGTTGTAGACATCGACGGGGCTGTAGTGGAGCTGGTTGAGAGTTTCAAGTTCCTTTGTGTCCACATCACCAACAAACTAACATGGTCCAAACACACCAAGACAGTCGTGAAAAGGGCACTACAACACATTTCCCCCCCTCAGGAGACTGAAAGATTTGGCATGGGTCCCCAGATCCTCAAAAAGTTCTACAGCTGCACCATCGAGAGCATCCTGACTGGTTGCATCACCGCCTGGTATGGCAACTGCTCGACATCTGACCGTAAAGAGCTACAGAGGGTAGTGCATACGGCCCAGTACATCACTGGGGCCAAGCTTCCTGACATCCAGGACCTATATACTAGGCGGTGTCAGAGGAAGGCCCAAACAATTGTCAAAGACTCCAGTCACCCGAGTCATAGACTGTTCTCTCTGCTACCACACGGCAAGCGGTACCGGAGTGCCTAGTCTAGGTCCAAAAGGTTCCTTAACAGCTTCTACCCCCAAGCCATATGATTCTGTTAAAGTGTTAAACAAATCAAAATATATTTAGCAATTAACAGGGGTGCCTTGTTAAAAGTTAATTTATAGAATTTCTTTCCTTCTAAATGTGTTTGAGCCAATCACTTGTGTTGTGACAAGGTAGGGGTGGTATACAGAAGATAGCCCAACTTGGTAAAAGACCAAGTCCATATTATGGCAAGAACAGCTCAAATAAGCAAAGATAAATGACAGTCCATCATTACTTTAAGACATGAAGACATTTCTTAAAGTGCAGTCTCAAAAAATCAAGTGCTATGATGAAACTGGCTCTCATGAGGACCGACCACAGGAAAGGAAGACCCAGAGTTACCTCTGCTGCAGAGTATGTCCTTTAGAATTACCAGCCTCAGAAATTGCATCCCAAATAAATGTTTCACAGAGTTCAAGTAACAGACACATCTCAACATCAACTGTTCAGAAGAAACTGCGTGAATCAGGCCTTCATGTTTTAATTGCTACAAAGAAATCACTACTAAAAGACACCAATACGAAGAAGAGACTTGCTTGGGCCAAGAAACACGAGCAATGGACATCAGACCGGTGGAAATCTGTCCTTTGGTCTGGAGTCCAAATTTGAGATTTTTGGTTCCAACCGCCGTGTCTTTGTGAGACGCAGAGTAAGTGAATGGATGATCTCCGCATGTGTGGTTCCCACCATGAAACATGGAGTAGGAGGTGTGATGGTGCTTTGCTGGTGACACTGTCTGTGATCTATTTAGAATTCAATGCACACAACCAGCATGGCAACCACAGCATTCTGCAGCGATATGCCATCCCATCTGGTTTGCGCTTAGTGGGACTATCATTTGTTTTTCAACAGGACAATGACCCAACACACCTCTAGGCTGTGTAAGGGCTATTTGACCAAGAAGGAGAGTGATGGAGTGCTGCGTCAGATTACCTGGCCTCCACAATCACCCAACCTCAACCCAATTGAGATGGTTTGGGATGAGTTGGACCGCAGAGTGATGGAAAAGCAGCCAACAAGTGCTCAGCATATGTGGGAACGCCTTCAAGACTGTTGGAAAAGCATTACAGGTGAAGCTGGCTGAGAGAATGCCAAGAGTGTGCAAAGCTGTCAACAAGGCAAAGGGTGGCTACTTAAAATAATTTGTTGAACACTTTTATGGTTACTACATGATTCCATATGTGTTATTTCATAGTTTTGATCTCTTCCCCATTATTAGAAATAAAGGAAAAACCCTTGAATGAGTAGGTGTGTCCAAACTTTTGACTGGTACTGTACATATTGACAATGTATAATAAATTTGCCAATCTTGGTGTTCTCTGGCAAATGCCAAACGTCCTGCACGGTGTTGGGCTGTAAGCACAACCCCCACCTGTGGACGTTGGGCCCTCATACCACCCTCATGGAGTCTGTTTCTGACCGTTTGAGCAGACACATGCACATTTGTGGCCTGCTGGAGGTCATTTTGCAGGGCTCTGGCAGTGCTCCTCCTTGCACAAAGGCGGAGGTAGTGGTCCTGCTGCTGGGTTGTTGCCCTCCTACGGCCTCCTCCACGTCTCCTGATGTACTGGCCTGTCTCCTGGTAGCACCTCCATGCTCTGGACACTACGCTGACAGACACAGCAAACCTTCTTGCCACAGCTCGCATTGATGTGCCATCCTGGATGAGCTGCACTACCTGAGCCACTTGTGTGGGTTGTAGACTCCGTCTCATGCTACCACTAGAGTGAAAGCACCGCCAGCATTCAAAAGTGACCAAAACATCAGCCAGGAAGCATTGGAACTGAGAAGTGGTCTGTGGTCACCACCTTCAGAACCACTCCTTTATTGGGGGTGTCTTGCTAATTGCCTATAATTTCCACCTGTTGTCTATTCCATTTGCACAACAGCATGTGAAATGTATTGTCAATCAGTGTTGCTTCCTAAGTGGACAGTTTGATTTCACAGAAGTGTGATTGACTTGGAGTTGCATTGTGTTGTTTAAGTGTTCCCTTTATTTTTTTGAGCAGTGTATATTACAGGCTGAAACCCACATATTATACTTTTTTTTCGTATAGACAATTGATTTAATCTTTTTCATTTTTAACATAAAACAACCAATGCATTCAAACACAAATACAAAACACAAAATACATAGGAAGATGTTTTCCTGTTAAATTATATGCTATTTGATGGCTATGATATTCTTTTATGTGCCCTTAAGAAAACACAAGAATCATTCCCATATCTTTTGGGTGTGTATTCATTTTCTCCAGCCTCTTTTCCAACATGATTTCAGACAATGTTGTTTTTATCAACATATCCATCCACTCCATGAACACTGGCTCACTAAAGCTGTTCCAATGTTTCAGGACCAGCCGTAACACTGACACAATACCTAAACATAATATTTGTAATTCTGTCAAGTTAATCCCTCTCATTTCAGACTTGTCACTCAACAGACAGTCTTGGTGACCTAGGTAAATGGAATCCAAGGCTGTCTCCCATGCACTGTAAGGCTTTGTCCTATACTGTAGATGGTGCACATCCGGGCATTCCCACAGTGCATGTAGGAGGGTTCTTTTTGCCCCTTCACATCGTCAACACACATCATCCTGTGACAAACGCATCCTCTGTCACCTCAGGGGAGTGAAATGAAATCTATGAAAAACTTTTTCCTTTGGCTTCTCTGACATTTTGCCCAATATTTGAAATACTATACAACCATGTCATTTTTATCTCTTTCACATTGTAAATCCCCTTGCCAGACAATTCTCAATTTTTCACAGGTGTCATTATAATATCCTTTAACAGCATTTTGTTACATAAAGAAGCTGATTGTACAGAACTTGGTAGTGAAAATATACCTTCTACAACATTGTTGCCTTTTGACACAATGACGCCACCTAGTGTTGACACACAGCTTTTAATTTGCATATATCTCCATACCTCATAAATTGATACTTATTCCCAATTTCTTCAAGTGACACAAATACTTAATTGTTGTGTAGGTCTCCCAGAGTATGAACCCCTTCTCTTAACCATTTTCCCCACATTATTGACTGTTTCCTATTACAAATAGCAGGATTATAACATACAGAAGCATATCTTGGTCTATGTGGAGACTCTTTGATCCTTGTATGTACTGACAACCACACTGCCCTATAATGGCCTGGAATTGGATTGATGCCCAGCATTTCTGTATCATTGGTTCTTTTTTGGGAATGAATTTGTAACGGCCAAAAAAGAGCTGTCAAACCACTTTCCAATATAACCCATCTCTCCTCAACCTCCTCTCTCCAGTGCACAGCCATTCTGGATAGCTCCAAAGCCACACAAAGTACAATATCACATCTGGGAGTCCTAACCCTCCTCTTTCTTTTGGGGCATGTCTTTTCTGCATACTGATGCGTGGTCTTTTCCCTCCCATATAAAGCCTTTAATAATTCCGTCATACTGCTTAAAATGTATGATGGAATGCATATTGGTAGCCTCATTGAAATATAATTAAACTTAGGAACAACCATAATTTTAATAGAATAAATTGTTCCCCATAAACTAAGATTTAACAACTTCCACTATGTTTTGTTAAAAAAAAATTGAGTACTGGAAGCACATTATTATCCACTATCTTATCTAACTCTGATGTCAATAGAATCCCCAGATACTTCATACCTGACTGCATCCACTTTAAATTCAAAGGGGTAACCGTGGCCGATGGGCATATTGTAGACACTGGCATAGCCTAAGTTTTATGCTATTTAACCTCATATCCAGAAATAACAGAAAATATCTCCACAGTTTTGGCAGCGCGGGATTGATGACATGTTTTTTTTTTTAAATCGGCAACAGAATGTCATCGGCATAAGAACAATTGATGTTCCTCTCCCCCATTATATACTCCCTGAATCTCTGGATTAACCCTTGTAGAGATAGCGAAAGGTTCTATCAGTATCAGAAACATTAGAGAAGAAAGAGGGTCTCCCTGTTTTGATTGAAAGATCATTGCATTCGACTCTAACAGCTGCCCTCGGACCCGAATACAGGACTTGTGCTGACCCCAATTATTTGACTGGTCAATTGTTTGGTCGATAGGCTGTTGGTCAACTGAGATTTTAGTCGAGCAGTGGCATATACTATATATATTTTTATGGCACATGAGACATCTGTCTTCGGGACTAATCCATTGCAGAGACCGCGGGATGGTACAGTCCAAGAAGAAGGGGAGTGTGGCTGCACAATGTACGTCTCTCCCCAGAATGCACTTCTCTCCTGCCAATTTGTGCACTTTCATTTTTTCATCACTGCATTGTGTGAAATGTTTGCGTTTTATTGTTAGTGTCTATCAATTCCCCATTACATATATCACCAGTAGTACATTTACCGTATAATTTTGAATCTACAATGTTTGTTTTGGTTAAGGTAATGTCTGTTAACGCATTCAATATATTATTATTCCAGTCTTTTATCGTTCTCATTGTCGGAGTGGACACGTTGTTTGCAGAGCACACAACCTATGCTACACTTGTGAGAAACTCAATTTCTCCAACTTCCATTTAAGAGTTTGTAAATTTAGTCATTGTCTTTTGTTTAGAGCTCTACTGTCAATGTTGAGTACGGACGCACACCTGATTACGCATAGAAGTAGGCCTATAGGCTACCTGGCCTGTGCGCAAATGTAGGCATACTGTATAAAAGGTGCACATTTGGGGATCTGATAGTATTTCTGATTGGGTTAATGCACCACCACTAATGAGCTGTGGAGCTTCTCAAAGTAATATTTTCTTCACCTCAAACAGCAAGCAAATTAAGCCTGTTTTTACATCCATTAAGAATGACAATAACTCCTCAATGTATTTGAGAAATCTTTCCACCTCTCTCCCTTTCGATAACCACTCAGAGTAAAATGGAAAAATGCCATGCTCTGATCCAGTGTAAACGACATAAAATAGGCCTACCTGATTATTTCTTATCCCTTGCGCAAATAGTCTACAGCTGTGTCTGTCCAGAGCTCACTAGTGCAGGAAGCTCTGAGGGCCCAGAATATTTTATTCAATGTTGCATGGAGCTTCAGGCCGGACCCAACTTAATAGTTGATAGATTGTTTTAAGTTCGTTGCAGACAGGCCATGTGTAGCCAATGTGATTTATAGGATATATATTTTTATAAGGAAGTTTTCTACCTGGAGGCTGCAATGATTTATTTGTTGGCTTTATGGGCTATTTTAATATAGTTGACAATAGAAGTTCCTTTGTAGGTTTATATAATTATAATTTAGATTTGGATAGAATGTTGATTAACCACATGGCAATGACTTTGAGATACACAAACATTATTATAAATTAAATGAAACTGTTCCACGAAAACCATAACTGGCCCGCAGATCGGTAGAAATTATAGGATAAATTGCCATTCCACATGAGAAAGTTTGCCGACTCCTCGTGCAGCCTATTGCCGGCAACTTCAGGAGAGTAACGGCGGGAGGAGGATGGTTGGGACAGGTAAAGTTTTTCTTCTGGTTATCTTGATCTCTTGCGCCCTCTTAAGGCATTTGTGTCTTATTTTCGTTAAAGCTTCAGACAATCTTAATCTTAATAATCTTTGGAATCAAATTTGATCTGATCTTCATCTAAGTCACAACAATAGACAAACATAGTGTGCTTAAACTAATAACACAAATTATTGTATTTTTCTTGTCTATATTGAGTATATAATTTAAACATTCACAGTGTAGGTTGGAAAAAGTATGTGAATCCCTAGGCTAATGACTTCTCCAAAAGCTAATTGGAGTCAGGAGTCAGCTAACCTGGAGTCCAATAAATGAGATGAGATTAGAGATGTTGGTTAGAGCTGCCTTACCCTATAAAAAACCCTCACAGAATTTGAGTTTGCTATTCCCAAGAAGCATTGCCTGATGTGAACCATGCCTCAGAACAACAGAGATCTCATAAGACCTAATATTAAGAATTGTTGACTTCCATAAAGCTGGAAAGGGTTACAAAAGTATCTCTAAAAGCCTTGATGTTCATCAGTCCACGGTAAGACAAATTGTCTATAATTGGAGAAAGTTCAGCACTGTTTCTGCTCTCCCTAGGAGTGGCCGTCCTGCAAAGATGACTGCAAGAGCACAGCGCAGAATGCTCAATGAGGGTAATAAGAATCCTAGAGTGTCAGCTAAAGACTTACAAAAATCTCTGGAACATGCTGACATCTCTGTTGACGAGTCTACGATATGTAAAACACTAAACAAGAATGGTGTTCATGGGAGGACACCACGGAAGATGCCACTGCTGTCCAAAATAAACATTGCACGTCTGAAGTTTGCAAAAGTGCACCTGGATGATCCAAAGCGCTACTGACAAAATATTGAGTTGTTTGGAAGGAACACACAACACTATGTGTGGAGAAAAAAAAAGCACAGCACACCAACATCAAAACCTCATCCCAACTGTAAAGTATGGTGGAGGGAGCATCATGGTTTGGGGCTGCTATGCTTGCACAGGGCCTAGACAGCTTGCTACCGTCGACGGAAAAGTGTATTCCCAAGTTTATCAAGACATTTTGCAGGACAATGTTAGGCTGTCCGCCAATTGAAGCTCAACAGAAGTTGGGTGATGCAACAGAACAACGGCCCAAAACACAGAAGTAAATCAACAACAGAATGGCTTCAACAGAAGAAACTGCGCCTTCTTGACCTCAACCTGATTGAGATGCTGTGGAATGACCTCAAGAGAGCAGTTCACACCAGACATCCAAAGAATATTGCTGAACTGAAACAGTTTGTCACGATCTTCTGTACGGACAGACCAAGGCGCAGCGAGGCATCCAGTATACATGTTTATTATTCAAAAACGAAACTCACGTAACTGGGTAAGACAACAAAAGGTAAATGTAACGAAGATCGTGAAGTCAAACACACTAAACACAAACAAGCTATGTCCAAACAATCACCCACACAACCTAAATGAAAACCCCAAACATATATGGTTCCCAATTAGAGACAACGACACACAGCTGCCTCTAATTGGGAACCATTACCCCAACATAGAAATACAACACCTAGAACAAAAACCCTACACCAAAACCAAAGCAAAAACACGCCAGCCTGTCTTTTCAGGCCTGGACGTGACAGTACCCAAAGGCGCGGACTCGACCGCGCCACCCAAAAGTCCATGGGGGTCTTCGGTGGGTTTCTTTGTCCCAGGTGGCGGCTCCGGTGCTGGCCCTGGGCAATTTGCAGGACTGGGGACCCTCTCTGGCGGCCCAGGGCTTGGGGACCCTCTCTGGCGGCCCCGGGCTGGGGACCCTCTCTGGCACTCTGGTGCGGAGAGCGGGAACCGGCCGTACTGGGCTCGTGACGCGCACTCTGGTGCGGGGAGCGGGAACCGGCCGTACTGGGCTCGTGGCGCGCACTCTGGTGCGGGAGCGGAACCGCCGCATTGGGCTCGTGGCGCGCACTCTGGTGCGGGGAGCGGAACCGCCGTACTGGGCTCGTGGCGCGCACTCTGGTGCGGGAGCGGAACCGCCGTACTGGGCTCGTGGCGCGCACTCTGGTGCGGGGAGCGGGAACCGGCCGTACTGGGCTCGTGGCGCGCACTCTGGTGCGGGGTGCAGGGACTGGACGTGCTGGACTCTCTAAGCGCACAGGGGGCCTGGTGCGCGGAGCCGAACAGGACGTGCTGGACTCTCTAAGCGCACAGGGGCCTGGTGCGCCGGAGCCGAACAGGACGTGCTGGACTCTCTAAGCGCACAGGGGCCTGGTGCGCGGAGCCGGAACAGGACGTGCTGGACTCTCTAAGCGCACAGGGGGCCTGGTGCGCGGAGCCGGAACAGGACGTGCTGAATCCACGCCGGGCACAGGGATCCTGGAGCGTAGAACAGGGATCCTGGAGTGTGGAGCAGAGACAGGACGTACTGGGCTGTGGATGCGAACCGGAGATTCTGCCCGTAGGACCGGTGCAGGATATCTTGGTCCCAGGAGACGCACTGGAGACCTGGCGCGCAGAGCTGGCACCACTCTTCCAGGCAGCACACTAACCTTGGCCTGACAGACGAGTGGCGCTGGGATCTCTCGCACTGGGCTGTGGACACGTACCGGAGATACTGAACGCAGAACCGGTGCAGGATATCCAGGTCCTAGGAGGCGCACTGGAGACCTGGCGCGCAGAGCTGGCACCACTCCCCCCGGCTGCACACTCAGTCTAGCCCGACTGATGAGTGGAGCTGGAATTTTCCGCACCGGCCTCTGAATCCGCACAGGAGAAACAGTGCGCAAAACTGTATAACACGGTGTCCTCTCCGTGCGCCGCTCTCCCCAACGCTCTCTCCACAAAGCACGAGGAGTTGGCTCAGGAGTCCCTCCTGAACCGGCCAAACTCCTCGTGTGCCCCCCCCAAAAAAAAATTTTGGGGCTGTCTTTCGGGCTTCCGTGCCAGGCGAGTTCCAATAAACTTTTCTCGCTCTGGATCGCATGCTCCATATATATCCTCATAGCTCCCACGCTCCGTCTTCGCTGCTCCTTTTTCGCCGCCTTTTCCTCCCTGGGGTGAGGATAATCCTCCGTCTTCCCCCAAGGTCCCTTCCCAGCTAATATTTCCCCCCAAGTCCACAACTCCCGGGTCTCTCGCTGCTTGGTCCTTTTATGGTGGGTGATTCTGTCACGATCTTCTGTACGGACAGACCAAGGCGCAGCGAGGCATCCAGAATACATGTTTATTATTCAAAAACGAAACTCACGTAACTGGGTAAGACAAAAGGTAAATGTAACGAAAATCGTGAAGTCGAACACACTAAACACAAACAAGCTATGTCCAAACAATCACCCACACAACCTAAATGAAAACCCCAAACATATATATGGTTCCCAATTAGAGACAACGACACACAGCTGCCTCTAATTGGGAACCATTACCCCAACATAGAAATACAACACCTAGAACAAAAACCCTACACCAAAACCAAAGCAAAAACACGCCAGCCTGTCTTTTCAGGCCTGGACGTGACACAGTTTTGAAAAGAGCAATGGTCCAAAATTCCTCCTGACCGTTGTGCAGGTCTGAACCGCAACTACAGAAATGTTTGGTTGAGGTTACGGCTGCCAAAGGAGGGTCAACCAGTTATTAAATTCAAGGGTTCACATACTTTTTCTACCCTGCACTGAGAATATTGAACACACCGTGTAAACAAAGACATGAAAACGTATGAATGTTGGTGTGTTATTAAATAGATATTAGATAAATAGATATTCCATAAAAAAATCAGCCGTGTCAAGCTACAATAGTCATTTTCAACATTAACAATGTCTACACTGCATTTCTGATAAATTTTATGTTATTTTAATGGACAAAAATGTTGCTTTTCTTTAAATAACAAGGACATTTCTAAGTGACCCCAAACTTTTCAAAGGTAGTGTATATATTCTTTTTTCTTATATAATTATTTCATATATTTTACATGTGGCCAAAGAAAGGGCCAGAGATAATACAGACAACTGTGATAAACTGAAGTACCCAAATGGGCTACTAGATGTGATAGATTACATAAAATCCTTGAAAGATTACCAAAATTCTGGTAGTTTACTGGTAAACTTAAAATGTTTCCAGTAGTATACCCTCCCTGTGCAACCTTACTCCTGTGTCATGTTCATTAGGGCACACAATAGAAAACATTTCAAAATGTTTCGTAACAGAAAACAAAAACAATCTATTCTTGTTGGACAAGACCACTTTCTTCCAGTTGGTGCCTTATGATCACGACCTTGGTGGGGCTAATGTTGCTGCCTGCTGAGAGAAAGCAGCGCACTGTCCGACTTAGAGAAGTCTGTGTTCCCTGGGGACCAACGAGTTCCGAAGACAAATCTATATTTTACAGATTGTGCTGTCATCGGTGAATATACTGTACATTTCCTCCGAACTCCGTTGCTTATCTCAGCTCATTAAATCAACCCTAAACGAGCTAATTGAATTACATGTGTGATCAAGTATCATTTCAAAGGTCCTCAACAATAAATGAGGTATAGACCTCCATATTTCTTTTCATTTCATCACATTCACAATGGAAGTTCTTTTAACTTTTTTGTAAATCAAAAACACAAGATCAAACATTATGAAAGCCCATAGAAACACCCCTTCAAATTAGTGGATTCTACTATTTCAGCCACAACCGTTGCTGACAGGCATATAAAATCTAGCACATAGCCATGCAATCTCCATAGACAAACATTGGCAGTAGAATGGACTTACTGAAGAGCTCAGTGACTTTCAATGTGGCACCGTCATAGGATGCCACCTTTCCAACAAGTCAGTTTGTCAAATTTCTGCCCTGCTAGAGCTGCCCCGGTCAACTGTAAGTGCTGTTATTGTGAAGTGGAAACGTCTAGGAGCAACAACGGCTCAGCCCCGAAGTGGGAATCAACGTCAGCACAATAACTGTTAGTTGGGAGACCAGGAGAGGAAGCCACTGTAGACTATTGAGATATACTCCTGGAGGACTAAGCAGATTTATCATAATAGTATCAACCTAGTGTTTGTTGAACTCAACTCATTTCAGCGGGTCAAGTTCAATAGGCACTAAATGGAAGAAAATGGTCTGAAATAGGAAGGGACTATGGTCCAACAAGAAATAAGTTTTGCCCTAATGAACCCGACCCGACCGTGTAGTAGGCCTGTGTTTGTGAATGACATTGTAAAAAAACTCAAGTTTCAGCCGCACCCAATGCTGACAGGTGTATAAAATTGAGCACACCGCCATGCAACCTCCATAGACAAACATTGGCAGTAGAATGGCCTTACTGAAGAACTCAGTGACTTTCAACACGGCACCGTCAAGTCAATTTGTCAAATTTCTGCCCTGCTAGAGCTGACCCGGTCAACTAAGTGCAGTTATTGTGAGGTGGAAACGTCTCGGAGCAACAATGGCTCAGCTGTGAAGTGATAGGCCACACAAGCTCACAGAATGGGACTGCCAAATGCTGAAGCACATAGCGCTTGCAACACTCACTACCCAGTTCCAAACTGCCTCTGGGAGTAACGTCAGCACAAGAACTGTTCATCGGGAGCTTCATGAAATGGGTTTACATGGCCGAGCAGCCGCACACAAGCCTAAGATCACCATGCACAATGCCAAGCGTCGACTAGAATGGTGTAAAGCTTGCCGCCATTGGACTCTGGAGCAGTGGAAACGCATTCTCTGGAGTGATGAATCACGCTTCACCATCTGGCAGTCCAACAGACAAATCTGGGTTCGGCGGATGCCAGGAAAACACTACCTGCCCCAATGCATAGTGCCAAGTGTAAAGTTTGGTGGAGGAGGAATAACGATCTGGGGCTGTTTTTCATGGTTCGGGCCCCTTACTTCCAGTGAAAGGAAATCTTAACGCTACAGCATACAATGACATTCTAGATGATTCTGTGCTTCTAACTTTGTGGCAACAGTTTGGTGAAGGCCCTTTCCTGTTTCAGCATGACAATGCCCCCGTGCACAAAGCGAGGACCATACAGAAATGGTTTGTTGAGCCACGACCTCAGAGCCAAGACCTCAACCCCATCAAACACCTTTGGGATGAATTGGAACGCTGACTGTGAGCCAGGCCTGATCGCTCAACATCAGTGCATGACCTCACTAATGCTCGTGGCTGAATGGAACCAAGTGTCACGCCCTGATCTGTTTCACCTGTCTTTGTGATTGTCTCCACCCACCTCCAGGTGTCACCCGTTTTCCCCATTAGTACCTGGGTATTTATTCCGGTGTTCCCTGTTTGTCTGTTGCCAGTTCGTCTTGTCAACCAGTGTAATTTTCTGTGCCCTTGCTTTTTCTATTCTCTATTTTGCTAGTCCTCCCGGTTTTGACCCTTGCCTGCCTTGACTCTGAACCCGCCAGGATGACCATACTGCCTGCCCTGACCTTAAGCCTGCCTGCCTGACCATACTGCCTGCCTGACCATACTGCCTGCCCTGACCTCGAGCCTGCCTGCCTGACCATACTGCCTGCCCTGACCTCGAGCCTGCCTGCCTGACCATACCGCCTGCCCTGACCTCGAGCCTGCCTGCCTGACCATACTGCCTGCCCTGACCTCGAGCCTGCCTGCCACTCTGTACCTCCTGGACTCTGACCTTGTTTATGTTCTTTTGCCTGTCCACGACCATTCTCTTGCCTGTCCCTTGGATTATAATAAATATCAGAGACTCGAACCATCTACATCTGGGTCTCGCCCTGTGCCCTTATAGCAAGTCCCCAAAGCAATGTTCCAGCATCTAGTGAAAAGCAAAAGGGGGGACCAAATCAATATTGATGCCCATGATTTTGGAATGAGATGTTTGATGAGCAGGTGTCCACATACTTTTGGTCATGTATTGTTTGCTCTATTTAATTCTGTGCTATAGTCTAAAAAACTAAAATATGGCACACTACAGTATGCTACGCTTTATTCACAGTGCATAGCTTCAACGTCGACATTACCAACCTTTCTCTGCGCCTTATAGAAATTGTTTTCTGTGGAGTAACACAGAATATGAATCCCCATGGGACTATTCTGCTGATTGCACACAGCGCCATGTGGCCTGAGCCAAAAACAACCAATCAGACTGCAGTGCGCAGCACACTGAGCCAAATCATAGAATCAGAGAGCACCTCGGTGCTGAGTGAGACAAAATGTAGCCAATTGCGGGACGTATCGGATTATATCATGTAGATGGGAGGTCATTTTTCAGGGCTCTGTACCATAGCTGCCATTATATAGTGAACTGTGTGAGGGCTCTGTACCATAGCTGCCAATTCTTTTCTCTGTGGCATTTGGGATCCTCTGTCATGTACTTCTTTGACTTATGTGGGAGAATTACTTCAATGAAGCTAGTTCATAGATAGAGTTTCTCCTTTCGCATTACAGAGACAGTTTACGAACACCCACCCACGCACACACACCTACAGACAGTGCTGACACACACATTGGATGCACACTATGCTAGGGATACAAAACTACTGGTAATTTATCCAAATAACTGGAATCTATGCTAATTTGGTCATTTATACTTGAATTAGGGCTGGGTGATATATCGAATCAATTCGATTAATTCAAAGCTATTGCAAGAATCAAGTTTTTTTTACTTTCCTGCTTGTTCTCAAGTTATAATTTTGGTCTCGTCTCCTTCGCTCCTCTGTGCTGTGTGCACTTTACCATTTGCACCAGAGATACACGTCTCCACCCTAACAATGTCGGAAAGGCAGACGACAAGCTTATATCCAAAATAACCCCATAGAAACGCATTCGGTTTATTTGGACAGATCTTAGCGAAAGCGAAATCTCGCTTCGCCTCTTCCTCTACGGTTTACACACACACACCAAGCCCCTCCACCTGCCTCTCACGCCAAACAAATAGAGAAGTTCACTTTTCTTATGATACCCTTTTTATATGTCTCAACTAGTCAAATTGCGCGCAGAGCAGACACTACTCAAAAGAGAGTATCAATGAACATTGATTCTGGAAAATGTATGCTCGGTTTGTTGCACGTGGCATTGAGATACCATGAATCCCTAGCAGGATTTTTTAGCCAAAGACTGTTATACTAGCTGTCTAGTCTGTTTTATAAAATGTGCAATAAGCATAAAGCACAATTATATAAGGAATTGGCAACTCGTTCTAATTCTGAGAAATAAGGTAGCCCATTTCAACATCTGAACGAGGTGGACAGGCTAACATGCTGTTCAAAAAGTTGAAGACGGACACAAGGGTGGTGTTCATAACTATTCTGAAACCAAAACTGTTCAACCCTGTTAGCTAGCAAATAGATCTAAATTGGCCCAACTTGAAATATAAAGATAGCTGGCTAATCAATAGTATGTGGGCTTGAGAGCTTGTTGATAATAATATAAATATAATATCATATTTAGATAATAAATAAAAGCTTGTACAACATACTAAACACCAATGTTATTCACTAAGTTTATGGATTATATTTAGGGTAATGTTTTAGAGCTTTGTGGTCAGATTTTGTGTATTAAAATGATCATATTTATATGTTTTAAATGTTATGACAATTCCATAAAATACTTGGCATTTGGAATAACTTCTAAAGTTACCGGTAATATACTGCGCGTGCGCGCGCGCACACACACACCACACACACACACACACACACACACACACACACACAGTTAGGGTTGAGTTAGGGGTTAGAGAAAATAGGACTTTGAATTGGACTGAATTGTGTGTCCCCACAAGGTTAGTTATACAAGCCTATGTGTGTATGTGTGTCTACTATATGTGTGTGTGCTGAAAACCAACAGATAGTCTACTTTTGGTGAATCTCTAATAGGTCAGTATGATAGATACTTTAAAAAGAAAAGGAAAAACCTTTTCAGACTCTAGTAGCTCGGATGCAATCAATTTATTCACCTAATCGGTATGATAGATGCCTGTGTTTTCTCTTTGCTGCTCCAAAGAGAAAACACAGAAGGTTGAAATGAGGGAGAGACAAAGTGTACAACATGGCTAAGAGTGAAGTAACATTTCAATAAAAAGAAACTTGACAGAATAACTATTATTCCACACCTAGATAGAAAAGCATTCTGGATATGGAATACAGTTGAAGTCGGAAGTTTACATACACTTAGGTTGGAGTCATAAAACTCGCAAGTCGGTTAGGACATCTACTTTGTGCATGACACAAGTAATTTTTCCAACAATTGTTTACAGACAGATTATTTCACTGTATAACAATTCCAGTAGGTCAGAAGTTTACATACAAGTTGACTGTGCCTTTAAACAGTTTGGAAAATTCCAGAAAATAATGTAATGGCTTTAGAAGCTTCTGATTGGCTAATTTACATAATTTGAGTCAATTGGAGGTGTACCTGTGGATGTATTTCAAGGTCTACCTTCAAACTCAGTGCCTCTTTGCTTGACATCATGGGAAAATCTAAAGAAATCAGCCAAGATCTCATGGGAGCAATTTCCAAACGCCTGAAGGTACCACGTTCATCTGTACAAACAATAGTACGCAAGTATAAACACCATGGGACCACGCAGCCGTCATACTGCTCAGGAAGGAGACGCGTTCTGTCTCCTAGAGATGAACGGTCTTTGGTGCGAAAAGTGCAAATCAATCCCTGAAAAACAGCAAAGGACCTTGTGAAGATGCTGGAGGAAACAGGTACAAAAGTATCTATATTCACATTAAAACGAGTCCTATATTGACATAACCTGAAAGGCCGCTCAGCAAGGTAGAAGCCACTGCTCCAAAACCGCCATAAAAAAAGCCAGACTATGGTTTGCAACTGCACATGGGGCCAAAAACCGTACTTTTTGGAGAAATGTCCTCTGGTCTGATGAAACAAAAATAGAACTGTTTGGCCATAATGACCATAGTTATGTTTGGAGGAAAAAGAGGGAGGCTTGCAAGCCGAAGGCAGCATCATATTGTGGTTGTGCTTTGCTGCAGGAGGGACTGGTGCACTTCACAAAATAGATGGCATCATGAGGTGGAGAAATTATGTGGATATACTGAAGCAACATCTCAAGACATCAGTCACGAACTTAAACCTTGGTCGCAAATGGGTCTTCCAAATGGACAATGACCCCAAGCATACTTCCAAAGTTGTGGCAAAATGGCTTAAGGACAGCTAAGTCAAGGTATTGGAGTGGCCATCACAAAGCCCTGACCTCAATCCTATAGAAAATGTGTGGGCAGAACTGAAAAAGCGTGTGCGAGCAAGGAGGCCTACAAACTTGACTCAGTTACACCAGCTCTGTCAGGAGGAATGGGCCCAAATTCACCCAACTTATTGTGGGAAGCTTTTGGAAGGCTACCCCAAACATTTGACCCAAGTTAAACAATTTAAAGGCAATGCTACCAAATACTAATTGAGTGTATGTAAACTTCTGACCTACTGGGAATGTGATGAAATAAATAGAAGCTGAAATAAATCATTCTCTCTACTATTATTCTGACATTTCACATTCTTAAAATAAAGTGGTGATCCTAACTGACCTAAGACAGGGAATTTTTACTAGGATTAAATGTCAGGAATTGTGAAAAACTGAGTTTAAATGTATTTGGCTAAGGTGTATGTAAACTTCCGACTTCAACTGTATTACATTTTCATAATGGCAAGCTAGCAGGACTGATGGTTTGGTTAGATAAGCTAGCACGTTTGTTTGTTTGGTTACCAAGGCAACTTCTGTAGCTATAGTAAATTTGCTACTTCTGTGGATGTTGAACACATTTCTAGAGGCAAATGTGTTAAATTATAGCTGTGGTATAATCGGGAAAATCAGCTCGTGGCTCTATGCATTCTCTGGAAAATAATGCAACTCCGTGGAAGGTTAGTGGCACTCTGCTAGCGCCTTGTGGCACACCTTCCACGTTGTGCATTATTTTCCACAGAATGCATAGCCCCTTGTTAATTATCCTTTACTTTTACAAATATTTTATATGCATATTCTTTGCACTTTATAACCCCGAACTCAAATGTCAGGACCATTCATTTGTGCTACATTGCTGAGGCAAAGATTGACTGATTGCTTCAATTAATTTGATATAATACAGGAAGGCACAATTTGTAGTCCAATATTTACACGTGTATCTGTGTGGGTGTGTGCGTGAATGAGTGCATGTGTGCTAAGTTGCAGACAGTCAGAGCAGGTGGTCAGTCCAGTTGAAGTAAAACTGCAGACTATTTCTATTGCAGTCATTGATGTAGATTGTGGCATGTTCCCTCTTCTGCTTCCTGAAGTCAACAATCAACTCCTTTGTTTTGCTGACCTTGAGGGAGAGGTTGTTGTCCATCCACCACAATGCCAGTTCACTATACTCCTCCCTATAGGCTGACTCGTCGTTCTTGTTTATCAGGCCTATAACTGTGGTGTCGTCAGAAAAATTGATGATGGAGTTGGTGTCATGCAAAGCCACGCAATCGTGGGTGAACAGTGAGTACAACAGAGGGCTGAAGACACACCCTTGGGGGGCCCCTGTGTTAAGAGTCAATGTGGAGGAGGTGTTGTTGCCAATCCTCACAGCCTGTGGTCAGGATGTCCACGATCCAGTTGCAGAGGGTGGTTTTGAGACCCAGGGCTCTGAGGTTGGAGGGAACAATAGTGTTGAATGCTGAACTGTAGTCAATCAACAGCATTCTGACATACTATAGGTGTCCCCCTTGTCTAGATGTGTTAGGACCATATGAATAGCGATGGAAATCGCATCTTCCATGGATCTGTTGGAGCAGTAGGCAAATTAGAGTGGGTTCAGAAGGCCTGGCATGCTGGCCTTGATGTGGGCCATGACCAGCCTCTCAAAGCTCTTCATGGGGGTGAGTGCGACGGGACTGCGACAGAGCGATAGTAATTTGGGCATGTCACCTTGTTTTTCTTCGGCACTGGGATGATGGTGGTCTCTTTGAAGCAGGTGGGGACTACAGCCTGGGACAGGTTGAAGATGCCCACCAGCTGATCAGCAGTTCAGGCTAGGCCCCTTACAGTGGTTGCGAAACTATTCACCCCCCTCTGCATTTTTCCTATTTTGTTGCCTCACAACAAAATAGATTTTTGGGGGGTTTGTATCATTTGATTTACACAACATGCCTACCACGTTGAAGATGCAAAATATGTTTTATTGTGAAACAAGCCCAAAAAACAGACATCTTGAGCGTGCATAACTATTCACCCCCCCAAAGTCAATACTTTGTAGAGCCACCTTTTGCAGCAATTCCAGCTGCAAGTCTCTGGGGGTATGTCTCTATAAGCTTGGCACATCTAGCCACAGGGATTTTGCCCATTCAAGGCAAAACTGCTCCAGCTCCTTCAAGTTGGATGGGTTCCGCTGGTGTACAGCAATATTTAAGTCATACCACAGATTCTCAATTGGATTGAGGTCTGGACTTTGACTAGGCCATTCCAAGACATTTAAATGTTTCCCCTAAACCACTTGAGTGTTGCTATAGCAGTATGCTTAGGATCATTGTCCTGCAGGAAGGTGAACCTCCGTCCCAGTCTCAAATCTCTGGAAGACTGAAACAGGTTTCCCTCAAGGATTTCCCTGTATTTAGCGCCATCCATCATTCCTTCAATTCTGAATGGGGGGGTTCAAAGTGGTAGGCATGTTGTGTAAATCAAATGATACAACCCCCCCAAAATCCATTTTAATTCCAGGTTGTAAGGCAACAAAATAGGAAAAATGCCAAGCGGGGTGAATTATTTCGCAACCACTTTACATCTCTCCTTATCCTTCTTCTCTCTACCATGTCTTCGTCTCTCTCTCTCTCTCTCTCTCTCTCAATAGATATATAAAAAAATATCTATTGATCCTCTGTGGCTAAATTATAGGCCTTCTCATGGTAGGCTATTCTGAATGATTTCATTTATTTCTGAACAGACAGCAGTTATTCTATAACTTTGGCAAATGTATTTCAATTGATCAGGGGTGCTGCAGTTCCTTCAGAACCCTTTGCACGACGCTATAAGGAAATAAATGATGAAGTGCAACGCTGGAGGAATGAGAGTTTTAGGCTCATGTCTATCAGAGCAGAGAGAGAGAGAGAGATCACAGAAAGTGAATCTCATTCTAGTTATGTGAGAGATACTGGCGCACTTCTCACAGCCACAGCCATGCGTTTTTATCAAACATATGTTGCGCAAATCATAAACCTGGGCCAGCGCAAGCAGAATCAACTCTTAGAATTTTAGGTCCGGGCTGAAAATCAACTTTTTCAAACAACGTTTTTTTTGTGGGGGCAGGAGAATAAACGAAGAGGCTACTCGAATGAACATAGATACATTTTGTTAGAATGCGGTTTTAATCAATCAGCATTCCAGATTAGATCCACCCATTGTATAATTCACAATAACAGCACTTACAGTTGACCGGGGCAGCTCTAGCAGGGCAGATATGTGACGAACTGACTTGTTGGAAAGGTGGCATCCTATGACGGTGACACGTTGAAAGTCACTGAGCTCTTCAGTAAGGCCATTCTACTGTCAATGTTCGTCTATGGAGATTGCATCACGGTGTGCTAGATTTTATACACCTGTCAGCAATGGATGTGGCTGAAATAGCCGAATCCACTAAATTGAAGGGGTGTCCACATACTGTTGTATATATACTGTATATAGATAGAGAGCCAGAGATATAGTATCTTAAATTAGTATATGTTGTATGTTTTTCTGCTATGTGTAATATGTGGTAAGCTATGTATTGTATAATGGCACAACCATTATTTTTATTCAGGTATTTTTGGGGGCTTGGGCTCATATATAGGCCCATTCGTATGAATAAGCTCTATGAGTTCTATGAGTTCTATGAATTCTATGAGCTCTATGAATTCTATGAGCTCTATGAGTTCTATGAGCTATATGAGCTCTATGAGTTCTATGAGCATATGGGTGTTTCGATTGCATTTGCATTGATGTCAGTGGTTAGAGAAACAATAGAGCCCTGAGTACCAGACCTGATGGAGGGACAACAGAGCCCTGAGTACCAGGCCATTAGAACCTGATGGAGGGACAACAGAGCTCTGAGTACCAGGCCATTAGGACCTGATGGAGGGACAATAGAGCCCTGAGTACCAGTCCATTAGGACCTTATGGAGGGACAATAGAGCCCTGAGTACCAGGCCATTGGGACCTGATGGAGGGACAACAGAGCCCTGAGTACCAGGCCATTAGGACCTGATGGAGGGACAATAGAGCCCTGAGTACCAGGCCATTAGGACCTGATGGAGGGACAACAGAGCCCTGAGACCCAGGCCATTAGGACCTGATGGAGGGACAATAGAGCCCTGAGTACCAGGCCATTAGGACCTGATGGAGGGACAATAGAGCCCTGAGTACCAGGCCATTAGGACCTGATGGAGGGACAATAGAGCCCTGAGTACCAGGCCATTAGGACCTGATGGAGGGACAATAGAGCCCTGAGTACCAGGCCATTAGGACCTGATGGAGGGGCAATAGAGCCCTGAGTACCAGGCCATTAGAAACCTGATGGAGGGACAACAGAGCCCTGAGTACCAGGCCATTAGGACCTGATGGAGGGACAATAGAGCCCTGAGTATCAGGCCATTAGGACCTGATGGAGGGACAATAGAGCCCTGAGTACCAGGCCATTAGGACCTGATGGAGGGACAATAGAGCCCTGAGTACCAGGCCATTAGGACCTGATGGAGGGACAATAGAGCCCTGAGTACCAGGCCATTAGAAACCTGAAAATCATTAGCGAGTTGTGTACTACTAGCACATGTCCAGAGTGCATAAAAGGAGATTACCGTGACTTCATGGTCACATCGAATTTTACTGCGGTCATGACTCATGACTGCCGGTGTGGAGGTAATACAGTCACCGCATCAGCCCTACTCTATCCAGTGAGATATTTCAACAACGTTTGCCTGTTGGGAAAAATCCCACCTGGGTTATTTGTTTCATTATGCAAATCACAACTAAACCAAATGCCAAAACACTCACTCTCTTAAGCCATCAATATTGCATAACCCCACTCCTATAATGCCAAAAGCTTTCTAATCCAAAACGTGTTTCCACCTCATCCATCCCTGGCGACGGTCCATATCCACCATCCACCCAAACCACTGAGTCATCCTAATCTGCATCCACTACCGCCAGTCCGAAAAAAATAATCCCTCCCTTACCAACCAAATAATAATTGTTCTGCTAAATGTAAAAAGGGCATACACACACGGCTTATGTAATACATACGGGAATATTGCTAAAATGCTTAGCCGTTGTCACAATTTTTCCTCTGGAAACATCTGTTTGGGGGGAAAGGGATGCGTGCGGCGAGCTCGGTTCTGGCGACTTTTTAAAAGGACATTCGACTCCAAAAAAAAAAAAGAATGAAAATAATAAAATTATGCTGACACCATCTAACATAGAATTTCCACCTCCAGAAATGAGCATATTGGTAAAATGATTTGTAAAAACATGATGTTAACATCTTGGACCATGCATATACAGTAGCATGGTCCAAACGATCAGGTATGCTATCAGCAATAAGCATTATCACCTGTAGCTCCACTGATACATAGTGGCTATCAATAAATAGGCTGGAGGCAATGGGGTTACGTTTGGGATCTTAGCTGGATCTCAAACATGATCTTTTAACTAGTTAGCATCCTAACTTGCATAAACACAGTGAATGAAAAGCATGCCTACCTGTTGGTAACTTGGGGTAATACGCCCCCTGCCTGTACTTCTCACAGAAACCACTTCATGTCACAATTCCCCCCCAATTCCCTGGCTGCCTCTACTCTTGCTAAACAAAAAATGTCATCCGTCTCCCAAAATTGTATTTTGAGGTAGAGTGGTGTTTAACCCTCGGTTACCCTAGAAGTTACACTTAGTCCCACTCTCCTCTATGCATTAATGGCATGGCCAAGCACTGCTAAAACAGTGTTTCGCGCATATTTAGGAGTAGAGAAATAAATAAACTAGTAAAGGAAAGATGGGATCCCCCTCTTTTTTTTAACAATGGCCATTAAAACTGCTGTTTTCTCCGCAATTGCAAGAATCGTGTGCATTGACTGCTTTATCAGAATGCATGTTTTCCCTCCCTAAGGGAACACTCAAAACGTGAATGCACCTCGAAGATTAATATTTCTCTCTGGCATAGAACACACAACAACAAGCCGACCAGGAAAACGCATTAAACCATTCTACTATTGGGGTTGTCCGATTTTTCTATTCATTACTCGTTTTGTTTGCAGATGGAAAAGTCAACGTGTAGCGGGTTTTATCATCTTTAAAATACGTTTGTTGTTCCATATATTTTTATTTTCTTTTTTAACCGCGGCGGCAATTGTTTTTGCCGCGCCACAGCTAAATGACTGCAGCAGAAACGTAGCCGTGCCCGGTCACTGCCAGTAGTAGTGTTGTATTGTTAGCCAGTCAGCGGTTTCCAGTTAGCATGCTAGCCGTCGTGGCTGACTGTGGCTAACTGGCTACACTAGAGCTGCAGACAACTGGTCGGTTGCAGACACCAATAGGGAGGGAGAATGCAGGGCTCTAATCTGCCCTCATTCCTATGCAGCCAGGGCAGATCAAATCGCGGCAGCCGATGCCTGCAAGTATATGCGCGCACACACACACGCAAAACACACACGTGTGTACACACACACCAGTACACACACACACACACCAGTATATACACACACCAGTACATACACACACCAGTGCACGGAAATGCAAACACACACACACACACACACACACACAGACACCCATGTCAACTTGGGTTATTCAAAACTACTGCACATCCGCAGCTTCTAAGGCAGCAAAAAGCGGGGGAGTGGAGTGAGACGCGGAGATCTAAAATTAGGTGGAGAAACGTGAATTTGCCCAGTTTGGCTTCGGGACACTGCAGAAGAACGGCTGGGCATGAGTGGGAAAGAAAGATGGCTCAGTACGCCATTCTGTTGCCGTTGCATTCTCCCTCTCTCCCTACTGTAACAATCTGTGGAGGCCTGGCCAGCACTAAAAATATCAGAGAGGCTGGAGGGAGACGCACACAGAAACACTGAAAACAGCATTGAGGATGGGAGGTTAACCAAGGAGAAGAATACCAAGGAGAGGAGAACTGAGAAAGAAACGTGGAGAAGAGAAAAGAGGAGAGACTGATGAGAGGAGAGGTGAACTGAGGAGAGGAATTACGACGCTCTCTTCAAGGATGCCATATCATGAAGAGCTCAGGCTGGGAAAAAGCTCCCTCCCTTGATGGCAGGAACGGACAGATGGTGTGAGAGAGAAAACGAGGGAGGAGGGAAGGATGGAGGAAACAAATATACAGCGGGTCCAGGGCAGGGAAGTACCGGGCTACTCCTCCTCCTTTCCCTCCTCCTCGTCCCCCTATCATCAGTGTCTCCCCATAAAGACCAATATTGCCAGTAGTCTTACCAGGCGAGCTTGAAGCCCTTCATTAGTGCAGAGATAAGCAGCAGCGTCGCTGTCCAATGCCCATAGCGAGGTCTCCCCACTCGGCCAGCCAGTCATTCCTTGGCATGTTGAGTGGCAACAGGGGGTAGTCCCGGGGCCCCAGGCCTGTCCGCAATGCCCATGCGAGGGGAGAGAGAGAGGGGGACTCAACTAGCTCAAAATGCTACAATGTTAACGCTAGCCCTAGCACTACTAAAGCTGCCCTCTGCTGCTGCCTGTCTCGTCCGCTTTCAGCCTCATCTGTGTCTGTGGATGTGTGTGTGTGTGTGGAGAGTGTGAGCAAGAGTGTGTGTGAGTGAAAGTAAGGTGGCAGCAGCTGCTCACATGCACTCTCCCATATGCAGCAGACTCACTCTCTCTCTCTCTCTCTCTCTCTCAAACTCTGCAGATGAATGCAGAACTGAGTCGCTCTCCGGGCTGAGGGACCTACTGGGCATGCTCTGTCTGTTCCTCTCACATCCAATCCAACCCTCTCTTGCTCTCTACGAGCTTAGCTCCTCCCACTGACAGAACAGCACGGTTTCCCTCTCTCTTACACACGCATGCACGCACGCACACCCACACTCACTCACTCACTCATGTCTGTTAGAGTCCAGAATCTCTGAGGGTTACAGTCTGTGTGTGGCTAAAGACTTCAGGCTCAGTCAGTCCTAGCAGCTGGCTCTCTAATCTCTTAATGCAGGATAGATGAAGCACACTGTGTGTGTGTGTGTGTGTGTGTGTGTGTGTGTGTGTGTGTGTGTGTGTGTGTGTGAGCGAGAGAGAGAATGTGTGTGTAAGTGAGAACGAGGGACACCTAATGTTAATTGTACTATATTATATGTGTGTGCGGTGCTTGTGTGTGTCTGTGGCTGAGAATTTCCCGAAACTCACATTTTCACTTTGATAAATTACATTTGTTGTCAGTCAATACTCGCGAGCTTGGGACTATAAGAGGATACTGAGATAATTGTCATCATAAATGGTGTCAGCAGGTTATATCTTGTATTAACTTAACAACATGAATTTGGTGTGTTTAGAGTACTACATAAGTAGAGAACATTGAACAGAACAAGGCTACGTCAATAACAAATGGTTTGACAGAAAAGCAAATAGAACCTTATAGTCCCAAGTTCTCATACTGCTAAATAAAAATATAGGACAAAACACACATCACGACAAGAGAGACAGCAAGAACACTACATAAAGTTGTACTATGTTGTAACTTGTTTTGTGCATAATGTTGCTGCTTACCATCTCTTGTGACCGAAAAGAGCTTCTGGACATCAGAACTGCGATTGCTCACCTCAAACTAGACAAAGAGTTCTTCTTCAATGAGTCGGACAGGAGGAATATAATACAGACACCCGACCAGGCCCAAATCCCCGTTATTCACAGGAAATGCAGATTTCGCAGAAAGAGATCAGGGTGCCTTGTGAAGATCAGGCGACGAGTGGCTAATCTGCCCATACCTTTCGCCCTGCTAGCGAACGTTCAATCACTGGGAAATAAATGGGACGACACTGAAAGCACGTTTATCCTACCAACGGGACATTAAAAACTGTAATATCTTATGTTTCACCGAGTCGTGGCTGAACAACAACATTAAGAACATACAGCAGGCGGGTTATACACTATCGTCAGGACAGAACAGCAGCCTCTGGTAAGACACTGGGCGGGGGTCTATGCATATATGTAATCAACAGCTGGTGCACGATATCTAAGGAAGTCTCAGGGTTTTGCTCGCCTTAGGTAGAGTATCTCATGATAAGCTGTAGACCATTTACCTAGAGAGTTTTCATCTGTATTTTTCGTAGCTGTCTACATACCACCACAGACCGATGCTAGTATATATGCTGCAGTAGTTTATGTGTCGGCGGGCTAGGGTCAGTCTGTTATATCTGGAGTATTTCTCCTCTCTTATCCGGTGTCCTGTGTGAATTTAAGTATGCTCTCTCTAATTATCTTTCTTTCTTTCTCTCGGAGGACCTGAGCCCTAGGACCATTCCTCAGGACTACCTGGCCTGATGACTCCTTGCTGTCCCCAGTCCACCTGGCCTTGCTGCTGCTCCAGTTTCAACTGTTCTGCCTGCGGCTATGGAACACTGACCTGTTCACCAGACGTGCTACCTGTCCCAGACCTGCTGTTTTCAACTCTCTAGAGACAGCAGGAGCGCTAGAGATACTCTGAATGATCGGCTATGAAAAGCCAACTGACATTTACTCCTGAGGTGCTGACCTGTTGCACCCTCGACAACCACTGTGATTATTATTATTATTTGACCCTGCTGGTCATCTATGAACATTTTAACATCTTGGCCATGTTCTGTTATAATCTCCACCCGGCACAGCCAGAAGAGAACTGGCCACCCCTCATAGCCTGGTTCCTCTCTAGGTTTCTTCCTAGGTTCTGGCCTTTCTAGGGAGTTTTTCCTAGCCACTGTGCTTCTACACCTGCATTGCTTTCTGTTAGGGGTTTTAGGCTGGGTTTCTGTACAGCACTCTGTGACATCAGCTGATGTAAGAAGGGCTTTATAAATAAATTTGATTGCTAGCACTAAAACCACACTCAATGAGCTGTATTCCGCCATAAGCAAACAGGAAAACGCTCATCTAGAGGCGGCACTCCTAGTGGCTGGGGACTTTAATGCAGGGAAAATGTGCAATCAGAGGGAAAAACATTCTAGACCACCTTTACTCCACACACAGAGACACGTACAAAGCTTTCCCTTGCCCTCCATTTGGCAAATCAGACCATAATTCTATCCTCCTGATTCCTGCTTACAAGCTACAATTAAAGCAGGAAGCACCAGTGGTCAGATGAAGCAGATGCTAAACTACAGGACTGTTTTGCAGCACAGACTGGAATACCTTCCGGGATTCTTCCAATGGCATTGAGGAGTACACAACATCAGTCACTGGCTTTATCAATAAGTGCATCGAGGAAGTCGTCACCACAATGACTGTACGTACATACCCCAACCAGAAGCCATGAATTACAGGCAACATTCACACTGAGCTAAAGGATAGAGCTGCCGCTTTCAAGGAGCGGGACTCTAACCCGGGAAGCTTATAAGAAATCCCGCTATTCCCTCTGACGAACCATCAAACAAGCAAAGTTTTTACAGACTACAAAGGGAAGCACAGCCGAGAGCTGCCCAGTTACACGACCCTACCAGACGAGCTAAATAACTTCAATGCTCGCTTCGAGGCAAGTAACACTGAAACATGCATGAGAGCATCAGCTGTTCCGGACGACTGTGATCACACTCTCCGCAGCTGATGTGAGTAAGACCTTTAACTTCTTGGGGATGGGTGGGGGGGCTAGCGCCCCAATCCCGACACTACCAGGTGAAATGCAAAGGCGCCAAATTCAAAATCCAAAAGTTTAATTATTAAACATCCACCCATATACAAGTGTTTCATACTCATCAAAAGCTCTGTTTCTTGGCAATATCACAGCGTTGTCAGATTTCAAAAAGGCTTTACGGCGAAAGCAGCACATTTGATTGTTTCAGGGTAGCACCTCACATATTTTTTCCATTACCATAAATTCATAATCCATCGCGGTTCACACAAAACACATTTCACAGCGAAAACAAATCAATTACCTGTTGAAGAACTTCTGCTGATGGCTTCCAAAGTGTCCAACGAAGACAATCCATGGTTCTTTTGTTAGAAAAAGTAATGTATTATATCCTTAAATCTCCATTTGGTTTGTGCGTTATAATGAGAAACTACAGCCTCCACTACGCCATTCAAACGTGACGAGAACTCGTTCAACTTAAAGCTATAAACTTGTCCAAGAACAATCAAACATAGTTTTAAATGTATCCTTAGGAACACTTTTACGTATATTTACTATTATAAATCAACCGGAATATAAACTGAGCGATAAAGACGGTAAAACACTTTCAGAAAATTCAGAGTGTTTCCTATCCAATGGTACTAAATATGTGCATATCCTATTTTCTGGGCCTGAATGGGAGGCATTTTACTTTGGGCACGCCAGGCTCTCCAAAACGGTCACCTCGTGCGCCCATCGCTAAGAAGTTAAACAGGTCAACATTCACAAGGCCGCAGGGCCAGATGGATTACCAGGACGTGTACTCCGAGCATGCGCTGACCAACTGACAAGTGTCTTCACTGACATTTTCAACCTCTCCCTGACCCAGTCTGTAATACCAACATGTTTTAGGCAGACCACCATAGTGACTGTGCCCAAGAACACTAAGGTAACCTGCCTAAATGACTACCGGCCCGTAGCACTCACGTCTGTAGTCATGAAATGCTTTGAAAGGCTGGTCATGGCTCACATCAACACCATTATCCCAGAAACCCTAGACCCCACTCCAATTTGCATACCGCCCTAACAGATCCACAGATGATGGAATCTCTATTGCACTCCACACTGCCCTTTCACACCTGGACAAAAGGAACACTTATGTGAGAATGCTATTCATTGACTATAGCTCAGCGTTCAACACCATAGTGCCCTCAAAGCTCATCACTAAGCTAAGGACCCTGGAACTAAACACCTCCCACTGCAACTGGATCCTGGACTTCCGGACGGGCCGCCCCCAGGTGGTAAGGGTAGGTAACAACACATCCGCCACGCTGATCCTCAACACGGGGGGCCCTCAGGGGTGCGTGCTCAGTTCCCTCCTGTACTCCCTGTTCACTCATGACAGCATGGCCAGGCACGACTCCAACACCATCATTAAGTTTGCGGATGACACAACAGAGGCAGGCCTGGTCACTGACAACGATGAGACAGCCTATAGGGACGAGGTCAGAGACCTGACCGTGTGGTGCAAGGACAACAACCTCTCCCTCAACGTGATCAAGACAAGGGAGATGATTGTGGACTACAGGAAAAGGAGGACCGAGCACGCCCCCATTACCTGGTATGGCAACTGCTCGGCCTCTGACCGCAAGGCACTACAGACCGTAGTGCTTTCGGCCCAGTACATCACCGGGGCCAAGCTTCCTGCCATCCAGGACCTCTATACCAGGCGGTGTCAGAGTAAGGACCTAACAATTGCCAAAGACTCCAGCTACCCTAGTCATAGACTGTTCTCTCTGCTACCGCACGACAAGCGGTACCGGAGCGCCAAGTCTAGGTTCAAGAGGCTTCTGAACAGCTTCTACCTCCAAGCCATAGGACCCCTGAACATCTAATCAAATGGCTACCCATATTTGATTTGATTTTAAAGAGAGACCTAAGACTACAACACAGCATGGCAGCAACACATGACAACACTACATAGTAGCAGCACAAAACATTGTACAAACACAATTGGGCACAGACAACAGAACTAAGGGCAAGAAGGTAGAGTCAACAATACATCCCGTGAAGCAGCCACAAGTGTCTGTAAGAGTGTCCATGATTGAGTCTTTGAAAGTAGAGATGGAGATAAAACTGTCCAGTTTGAGTGTTTTTTGGAGCTCGTTCCAGTTGCTAGCTGTAGCAAACTGAAAAGACGAGCGTCCCAGGGATGTGTGCTTTGGGGACCATTAACAGAATGTGACTGGCAGAAGGGCTGCAGTAGCTACAGTTGAAGTCGAAAGTTTGCATACACCTTAGCCAAATACAACTCAGTTTTTCACAATTCCTGACATTTAATCCTAGTAAAAATTCCCTGTCTTAGGTCAGTTAGGATCACCCCTTTATTTTAAGAATGTGAAATGTCAGAATATTAGTAGAGAGAATTATTTATTTCAGCTTTTATTTCTTTCATCACATTCCCAGTGGGTTAGAAGTTTACATACACTCAATTAGTATTTGGTAGCATTGCCTTTAAATTATTTAACTTGGGTCAAACGCTTCAGGTAGCCTTCCACAAGTTTCAAACAATAAGTTGGGTGAATTTTGGCCCATCCCTCCTGACAGAGATGGTGTAACTGAGTCAGTTTGTAGGCCTCCTTGCTCGCACACAAATTTTCAGTTCTGCCCACACATTTTCTATAGGATTGAGGTCAGGGCTTTGTGATGGCCACTCCAATACCTTGACTTTGTTGTCCTTAAGCCATTTTGCCACAACTTTGGAAGTATGCTTGGGGTCATTGTCCATTTGGAAGACCCATTTGCGACCAAGCTTTAACTTCCTGACTGATGTCTTGAAATGTTGCTTCAATATATCCACATAATTCTCTCTCCTCATGATGCCATCTATTTTGTGAAGTACACCAGTCCCTCCTGCAGCAAAGCAACCCCACAACATGATGCTGCCACCGTTGTGCTTCACGGTTGGGATGGTGTTCTTCGGCTTGCAAGCCTCCCTCTTTTTCCTCCAAACGAGGATGGTCATTATAGCCAAACAGTTCATTTTTGTTTCATCAGACCAGAGGACATTTTTCCAAAAAGCACAATCTGGACATAAGAACTGCGATTGCTCACCTCAAACTAGACAAAGAGTTCTTCTTCAATGAGTCAGACGGGAGGATGTGCAGTTGCAAACCATAGTCTTGCTTTTTTAGGGCGGTTTTGGAGCAGTGGCTTCTTCCTTGCTGAGCGGCCTTTCAGGTTATGTCGATATAGGACTCGTTTTACTGTGGATATAGATACTTTTGTACCTGTTTCCTCCAGCATCTTCACAAGGTCCTTTGCTGTTGTTCTGGGATTGATTTGCACTTTTCGCACCAAAGTACGTTCATCTCTAGGATACAGAACCCGTCTCCTTCCTGAGAGGTATAACTGCTGCGTGGTCCCATGGTGTTTATACTTGCATACTATTGTTTGTACAGATGAACGTGGTACCTTCATGCATTTGGAAATTGCTCCCAAGGATGAACCAGATTTGTGGAGGTCTATAATTCTTGAATAATTTATTTTGATTTTCCCATGATGTCAAGCGAAGAGGCACTGAGTTTGAAGGTAGGCCTTGAAATACATCCCCAGGTACACCTCCAATTGACTCAAATGATGTCATTTAGCCTATCAGAAGCTTCTAAAGCCATGACATCATTTTCTGGAATTTCCCAAGCTGTTTAAATGCACAGTAAACTTAGTGTATGTAAACTTCTGACCCACTGGAATTGTGATACAGTGAATTATAAGTGAATTATAAGAATTATCTGTTAACAATTGTTAGAAAAATTACTTGTGTCATCCACAAAGTAGATGTCCTAACCGACTTGCCAAAACTATAGTTTGTTAACAAGACATTTGTGGAGTGGTTGAAAAACGAGTTTTAATGACCTCCAACCTAAGTGTATGTAAACTTCCGACTTCCAACTGTATCTCAGATAGGGCCTAAGAGGGTTTTATAAATAAACATCAACCTAAAATAGAAATTGCCCTATAACAGTTAGGCTTGATCTCCCCCTTTAAATAAAGGATGCACCGTGGCTGCCTTCCAGAAAGGAGATACAGGTTAAAAAGGTTGGCGATAGGCTTGGCGATGATAGGATGATAGGGGCAGCAACCTTAAAGTAGAAAGGGTCTAAATAATCTGACCCATGTTTTTTTGGGGTCAAGTTTAAGGAGCTCCTACAGCATCTCAGATTCAGTGACCGCCTGCAGGGAGAAACTTTGTAGCGGGGGGAAAAAGATGGAGGAGAAGGGCTGGGAGATGAGGAAATGTTGGACGGGCAAGGAAGCATGGCTGAGTAAAATAGGAATCCTGACTTAATGAAGTGGTGATTAAAGAGCTCAGCCATGTGCTTCTTGTCAGTAACAGGAGGAGGAGGAGGGTTTGTTATCCAGGTCTCCTTTCACCGTTTTCCTGAACTTCTTGGGGTTAGACCTACAGAGCGAGAACTGCTCCTTAAAGTAACTAACTTTGGCCTTCCGGATAGCCTGAGTGCACTTATTTCTCATTTGCTTGAACGAGAGCCAGTCAGCCTGAGTATACGTGTGCCAAGCCTTTCGCCAAATGGAATTCTTGAGGTGGAGTAACTCTGTAAGATCACGGTTGAACCAAGGGCTGAACCTGTTTTTAATTCTCATTTTCTTTATGGGGGCGTGTTTGTTAACAATAACACTGAAAATATCAAAAAAGAAGCTCCAAGCTTCTTCGACAGAGGGGATCAAGCTGATTCTATACCAATTTACAGAGGCCAGTTCATGAAGGAAGACTTGGTCAGGTGGTTTAAGCATGTCCCAGTTTAGATCACCAAACAGGACAAATTCATACTTAGTGTAAGAGTCCAGGAAAGAGCTTAGGGCAGGTAGGGTACAGGCCGGTGCTGATGGTGGACGATAACACCCCAGCAACAGTCAACAAAGCTTAATGCATAAAACCAGCATATCAAATTGTTTGGGGACAGACTTGGTAGAGACAACTGAGCACTGAAGGCATTCCTTGGTAAATATTGCCACTCCACCACCTTTGGAAGATCTGTCTTGCTGAAAAAGGTTATAACCAAAAAGGTTAACATCAGTATAAAAAAACTCTTTCTTAACCACGTCTCAGTAATGACCAACACAATAGACTGAACCAGGTTTTCCTCTAGGACGTTTTATCCCCCCAAAAAACTCCCTAGTCCTTGCCGATGACAAGCATACCCACAACATGATGCAGCCACCACCATGCTTTAAAATATGATGTGGTACTCAGTTATGTGTTGTGTTGGATTTGCCCTAAACATAACACGTTGTATTCAGGACATAAAGTTTTACTTTAGTGCTTTATTGCAAACTGGATGCATGTTTTGGAATATTCTGTACAGGCTTCCTTTTTTTCACTCTGTCATTTAGGTTAGTTTTGTGGAATAACTACAATGTTGTTGATCCATCCTCAGTTTTATCCTATCACAGCCATTAAACTCTGTAACTGTTTTAAAGTCACCATTACCCTCATGGAGAAATCACTGAGCGTTTTCTTTCCTCTACGGCAACTAAGTTAGGAAGGACGCCTGTATCTTTGTAGTGACTGGGTGTATTGATACACCATCCAAAGTGTAATTAATAACTTCACCATGCTCTTCTTTTTTTTTTACCCATCACTAATCCAATTATGTGCCCTTCTTTGCGAGTCATTGGAAAACCTCTCTGGTCTTTGTGATTGAATCTGTGTTCAATTAATTTGTAAAAATTTTGAAAAACATTATTCCACTTTGACATTATGGGGTATTATGTGTAGGCCAGTGACACAACATCTACATTTCATCTATTTAAAAATTCAGTCTGTAACACAACAAAATGTGGAAACAGTCAATGTGTGTGAATACTTTCTGGAGGCCTTCGGAAAGTATTCACACCCCTTGACTTTTCCCACATTTTGTTAAAACCTGCTTCAGAGCGCTCAGGTCCTCAGACTGGGGCGAAGGTTCACCTTCCAACAGGACAACGACCCTAAACACACAGCCAAGTCAACGTTCAGTGGCACTGAATGTCTCTGAATGTCCTTGAGTGGCGCAGTCAGAGCCCGGACTTGAACCCGATCCAACATCTCTGGAGAGACTTGAAAACAGCTGTGCAGCGACGCTACCCATCCAACCTGACAGAGTTTGAGAGGATCTGCACAGAAGAATGGGAGAAACTCCCCAAATACAGGTGTGCCAAGCTTGTAGCGTCATACCCAAGAAGACTCGAGGCTGTAATCGCTGCCAAAGGTGCTTTAACAAAGTACTGAGTAAAGGGTCTTGTGTAAATGTAATATTTCTGTTGTTTATTTTTAAACCTGTTTTTGCTTTGTCATTATTGGGTATTGTGATGTCATTATTGGGTATTGTGATGTCATTATTGGGTATTGTGATGTCATTATGGGGTATTGTGATGTCATTATGGGGTATTGTGTGTAGATTGATGAGTAAAAAAAAAAACATTTAATACATTTTATAATAAGGTTGTAACCTAGCAAAATGTGGAAAAGGTCAAGGAGTCTGAATACTTCCTGAAGACACTGTATATAGTCTATCTACAACGTTCTGAACATTTCATCTTACTAAAAACACCACAGGTCATGGATAGGGTTGCCAAATTCTGGTAATTTCCCCAAAAATTTCAAGCTGGATACATCTGGGAATCCTATGATACGCTGCACTTCTGCATTCATGCAACATGCTGGTAGCAAATTTGGAAAAAGCTTCTGTGTTTCTGTTCCCTTTTTCTCTTCCACTTGCTCTCTTTCTCTCTTTTCTGCTACAGTCGAGTTTTGCTGAGTCACCTTACCCAAAATACACCGGGGCCACGGATGGGCCTGTTGTCATGGAAACCTCCCCAGACGCCACAGGCTCAGGAAGTGCCACGGTGACACAGGAATTCAAACCACTCAAAACCATCCGACACGTGTCACGTACACTCAGGGTTTATGAAGGCAAACCACCCTGATCTGGTAAAGGTTAGCAGGATGAAGGTTGCTTGTCTGGTCGATTCCACTTTTTAGTAACAGAGAGGACTGCAACACTGATGTACTGTATGTATAGTCTATCATGTAATTACTCTATCACAGTCGTTTCCTAACTTTTTACAACCAAGGACCCCCTTTTGAACTTCAACCTTCCCAGAGTACCCCCTTTAGCAACATGCACTAACAGGCAACACACATTTTACTGTGCGTTAAAGATCTATTTGAAAAAGGCCTATGACAGAAAGTGGGTTTGAAAATGAATGTATTTTTATGTCCTTTGTTATTGTTTTATACATTGATAATGGATTTGTATTCATTTAACATCCACAGTGCCTTCAGAAAGTATTCATACCCCTTGACTTATTCCACATTTTGTTGTGTTACAGCCGAAATTCAAAATATATATATACATTTTTAAATACTTCTCACCCATCTACACACAGTACCCCATAATGACAAAGTGAAAACATGTTTTTATACATTTTAGGAAATATTGAAAATTAAATACATAAATATCTCATTTACATAAGTATTCAAAACCCCCGAGTCAATACTTTGTAGAAGCACCTTTGGCGGTGAATAAAGCTGTGAGTCTGTATTGGTAAGTCTCTAAGACAGGGGTCTCCCAACAGGTAAATCATTCATTTTTGTCATAAACATAAAGCTTCCGGCTACTATCTAATCACAACCACATTGACATAATCCCCCTCCTGGTTGGCTTTTTTGTTACTTTTTTTATTTATTTAACGAGGCAAATTGGCATAAAAAGCCAATTAATTTCCAGCAATATAGCTCCTGTCTGTCTGTCTGTAACGTTAGTCAGTTAGCGATGCTAATGACAACAGTCTTGTGGGTAGACAGAAAGACTTGCCCCCCCAAAAAAACCTTCTCAATTAAATTACAGTAGTTATTGATTAACTGTAAAGTAGTACCTGACAGAACTATATGAATACTATGTGTGTCAATTGGGTGGCGATTGTTTTGCAAACTCTGCCATGACATGTGCTGCTGAAGTGGCCTACCAGCAGAAACATCGCTAGATCTACACATTCCTCTCTTGCTACAGTAGGTGTGCAATTAAAGGGGAATTCCACTCACAAATCAAAGTGTGTCAGATCCATTTTTTCTTCTGATGTGATTTAACCATTGACATGGACTCAGAACATCAATTTTCGTTGTTTCTCTATGAATAATTGTAATATCGAGAGTAAAAAAACGGGGAAAACTGAATTCTGGAAAATACAAAATATTATTTTATGGGGCCCCTTTAGAGTTGTTTATTAACCATTATTTTAAAAAGGTATATTTACAGAAAACACATGTTTTGTACACTAAGGACCCGGGGAAGAGTTTCAGGGCAGAGGAGAAGAGAACAATGTGCCTATTTGAAAGCTGTAAATTAAAATTGCAGCTTGTGACATGTTTCATTCTTTAAAAGGTTGGAAACCCCTGCTCTAAGAGCTTTAGGCCACTCAGAAACATTCAATATGGTCTTGGTAGGAAAGAAGTTTCCCCACTTTCTGAATCAGTCCACTAACCCCATAATGCATGTTAATGGCAACCTTTATTGTTGAGCTGAAGCATGTGAATTGGGCACAGTAAATGGAGATTTGACTTACCATTATGTCCACGTTTTTGGCTATATGGTCAGTTTTGGAACTGTGAGAGTGCAGGTGGTGCCCCCTTCTCCTCCGTGTCGGATGCCTCATCTTCCTCCTGTCCATCATCATCCTCTAAACCAGGTAGGTTGAAGGCCTCGACCATGTTGCTTGCGCTGTTAGTCACCCCTCGTTTTACATGCCGCTGCACGTTCCAGTTCCTCAGGACACGTTCATATTTTTGGTAAATTGCCTCTGCTGTGTGGTGTCCTTGTATGTGCTCGGAGTTCAACAAAACCTTGTTGCCTTTATATTTTCCGTCAATGAAACTGGCGACAATCTCCAGGAAACTGTCCCCTTCTGCTAATCCGAGTTTCAGTTAACACAACGAAACCATCACTTAGTTGCAATACTGCTGGTCTCTCAGCTTGGCATCCATTTCTTGCAGAGCATAGGGCATGAGGGTGTCTCAGACCGTACTATAGCAAGGCGGTGTGTAGCCTGGTTCAGCTGCACTTGCAAAATACCGCGTCCCTTCCCATTCTCCCCTAGTTAGGGGCTCATAGTCCAAGTAAACCATGTTAAAGAAAGCCTCATCCAATTGCCTATTTCTCACTCGCAACACTTCTGGGGCTTTACGTGCAGAGGTTTGTCGCTGCTGTGTCTCTTTTTCTATAAATACAAGTCAACATTTCACCCTTTAGGAAACCCGCACCACGCTCCAGGAAAATGTCATGACTTCCGCCGAAGTCGGTCCCTCTTCTTGTTCGGGCGGTGTTCGGCGGTCGACGTCACCGGTTTTCTGACCATCATCGCTTCCCTTAGTTGTTTAGGTATTTGTCTAATTGTCGCACCTGTTGTTAATTTCTCCCAATCACGCACCTGTATATATTCCTTCCTTCCCTTCTTCCCATTGGGCGTGATTGTTTGGTGTTACCGTTTGTCCTTGTGTTTCGTTCCCTAGTTAGTCCACTGAGGGCTATTATATTGTGGTTCCTGTATGTGCCGGTTTGCATGTTGCGCCCGGTTGTTTGTTAAGTCGTGTGAGTACCTTTATTTCGCCAGAGTGTTATTGTTTGGACTGGTGACTTTATTAAAAGAGCCTCACACGTGAATTTTCTCCTGCACCTGATTCCTTTTTCATACGGAACCACGACCGTAACAGAAAACTGGGCAAGCTCTGCTCACATACTCTGACTCCAGTGTATATTTGCCCTTGTGTTTTAGGTTATTGTCCTGCTGAAAGGTGAATTCGTCTCCCAGTGTCTGTTGCAAAGCAGACTGAACAAGGTTTTCCTCTAGGATTTTGCCTGCCCTTATAGCAGTATTTTGTTTATTTTTATCCCAAAATGCTCCCTCGATTACAAGCATACCCATAACATGATGCAGCCACCACCATGCTTGAACATATGAAGAGTGGTACTCAGTGATGGGTTGTGCTGGATTTGCCACAAACATAACGCTTTGTATTCAGGACAGGAAGTTCCTTTCTTTGCCATATTATTTTGCAGTATTACTTAAGTGCTTTGTTGCAAACCGGATGCATATTTTGCTATATTTGTTATTCTGTACAGGCTTCCATCTTTTTACTTTTAGGTTAGTATTGTGGAGTAACAACAATGTTGTTGATCCATCCTAGGTTCTCTCATATCACAACCATTACACTCTGTAACTGTTTTAAAATTACCAATGGCCTCATGGTGAAATCCCTGAGCAGTTTCCTTCTTCTCCTTCCTCTAAAATAAAGCCTGTAGTGACTGGGTGTATTGTTTTATTTCTCTTTTTTACCCACCTACCAATCAGTGCCCTTCTTTGCGAGGCATTGAAAAACCTCCCTGGTCTTTGTGGTTGAATCCGTGCTTGAAATTATCGCTACTTGATTGAGGGAACTTACAGATAATTGTATGCGTGGGGTACCGAGATGGGACATTCATTAAAAAAAATGATGCTAAAAACTATTATTGAACAGAGTGAGTTCATGCAACTTATTGTGCGATTTGTTAAGCACATTATTACTCCTGAACTTATTTAGGCCATAACAAAGGGGTTGAATACTTAGACACAAGACATTTCAGCTTTTCATTCTTTTATTAATTCCAAAATGTTCCTACAAACTAAATTTTCTTTTGACATTATGGGGTATTGTGTATAGATCACTGACACAAAATCTCAATATAATACATTTTACATTTAGGCTGTAGTACAGCTAAACGGGCATGAATACTTTACGAAGGCACTGTAGTTAAGCAACATTGACTGATGACTTGAATGTCCCCCCCAAAAAACGTTCCACTGGTACCAAGGATGTATAAACTCGTCACGTTCAGGCCTGATAGTTATAGGCTGACGTGTTTAGTTTAGTTTTGGTGTAGGTTTTTTTTGTTCTAGGTGTTGTATATCTATGTTGGGGTAATGGTTCCCAATTAGAGGCAGCTGTGTGTCGTTGTCTCTAATTGGGAACCATATATATGTTTGGTTTTTTTTTCTATAGGATTTTTTGTGGGTTATTGTTTGAGCATAGCTTGTTTTGTGTTTAGTTTCGTTCAACGTCACCATCTTCGTTACGTCTTCATTTTGTTATTTTTACCCAGTTACGTTCGAAATAAATATGTATACTGGAAGCATTGCTGCATCTTGGTCTGTGTCCCTACTGAAGATCGTGACAAAACTCCTGTGAATCCAATGTAGTCCTACCTGTAACAACTGATCCGTGTGGTCCGTACAGAACTGCTGTATGTCTTGCAAGGGGACTGTGCTAGCCAGCTTACAGTGTTGCTGTACATTTAATGTAATTATAGTCCTGGATGCAGGTCTGGTTTCTTCTATGTTGGTCTCTGGAGACGTGGCTGAGCACACTGTGGGCCCAGTGCTCTCTTCCCACACACACAGCTATTTCTGCGCACACACAACTTCCTGTGCTTTGAGCAGCACAGCAGGGAAACACACACAGTTTTGTACAGGCACAGGAAAGTCAGAAACACAAAACTACCATACTTGTATACACACACACAGCCAGGCCCCAGAGTGCCTCACTGGCCCTCCTTCTCCTCTATCACCTTATTTGGTATTTTTAGCCACATGCTGCTTTATACCGGTCATCCAATGAGTAGGTGGCGTGAGGGGTCAGGTGACAGGCGTGCCTGTCAGGCTCTGTTAGCATCCGAAGCCTAGGCTGTGGTGCTAATCCCTTAGCCTAGCATCTGCTCTTCTACAATCTGCACTGGGCCTCTCATTGAAAGGTTGTCACTTCTCCCGGGTGAAGTTTCCCTTAGGTACAGATCTAGGATCAGCCCCCCGCTAACCTAAACCATTAGTTAGGGAAATACAAAAACTGACCCAAGGTCAGCATCTAGGGGAAACTCCACCTTACTCCGGTTGTCACTCCTTAGCACAGCACACAGTTTCTCTCACGACACCACTAACACATTAAAGTGAAGCTACCGAGACATTAGTCATTCTGGAAGACTATAATTAGCATCCTAATTATACGCTATCTAGCACCTTCATCTAAACGAGCACATCAAAGTCAGGGGAGGAAGAGGCTGAAGAAGAGGCTGAGGGAGAGGCTGAGGGAAGTCGTGTGAGATGATGGAGAGAGGAGTTAAGCGAAAGACAAGAAAAGAAAGTGATCGGCTAGCGTGAGAAAGAGAGAAACGTGAACAGTTGGCCGGAGCTTTAACTCTTTCTCCTCGTAAACCTCTTAGCTTGTGTCTGGTTGTGCATGTGTTTTTTGCCGGTATGAGTGCTATGAGCATGCCTATGTGTGTTGTGTAGGTACAGTGCCTTCGGAGAAAGTATTTTTCCACATTTTGTTAGGTTACAGCCTTATTCTCAAATTGATTAAATAGTTTTTTTCCCCCTCATCAATCGAAACTCCATTATGACAAAGAAAAAACAGTTTTTTTTGCTAATTTGTTCAAAATAAAAAACAGATATCACATTTACATCAGTATTCAGACCCTTTACTCAGTACTTTGTTGAAGCACCTTTGGCAGCGATTACAGCATCAAGTCTTCTTGGGTATGACGCTACAAGCTTGGCACACCTGTATTTGGGGAGTTTCTTCCATTCTTGGTCACCTCCCTGACCAAGGCACTTCTCCCCCGATTGCTCACTTTGGCCGGGCGGGCAGCTCTAGGAAGAGTCTTGGTGGTTCCAAATGTCTTCCATTTAAGAATGATGGAGGCCAATGTGTTCTTGGGGACCTTCAACGCTGCAGAAATGTTTTGGGACCCTTCCCCAGATCTGTGCCTCGACACAATCCTGTATCGGAGTTCTACGGTTAATACTTTCGACCTCATGGCTTGGTTCTTGCTCTGAAATGCACTGTCAACTGTGGGACTTTATATAGACAGGTGTGTGCCTTTCCAAATCATGTCCAATCAATTGAATTTACCACAGGTGGACTCCAATCAAGTTGTAGAAACATCTCAAGGATGCACCTGAGCTCAATTTCAATTTGCATAGCGAAGGGTCTGAAAACTTAAGTAAATAAGGTATTTCTGTTGTTCATTTTTAATAAATGTGCAAAAATTTCTAAAAACCTGTTTTCGCTTTATCATTATGGGGTATTGTGATGTCATTATGGGGTATTGTGATGTCATTATGGGGTTATGGGGTATTGTGATGTCATTATGGGGTATTGTGATGTCATTATGGGATATTGTGATGTCATTATGGGGTATTGTGTGTAGATTGCTGAGGATGTTTTGTTTATTTCATTCATTTCAGCATAAGGCTGTAACGTAACAAAATGTGGAAAAAGTCAAGGGGTCTGAATACTTTCCAAAGGCACTTGTGTGTGCGTGTGTATCTGTGTGTGTGTGTAGAGGGATTCAGATCAACCTGGTCTGCTGCATTTTGCAGTAGGGTGGTGATGAATCATCAGACATGGTAATATGACACTCCACTGCTGCTGCATCCCTGAAGCACCCTCTACCTCCAAGCAACCCTCTGACCTCTGAACAGAGAGCCGTGAACAGACACACACACACACACGTTTGCATACATGCTCTTGCTCTCTCTCAAACACACAGGAGACACAGAGACACACACTTATGCAACCTCTCTCACACGCACTCACACACACCTAGTTCTCGTGGAATTCACCTGGAAATCTCTGTTTCCCTGGCGAGAGAGGGATCTGGCTGCCATATAAGTGTGTCAGGGAATTTTTCAAAGGAGCTTGGCCAATTAGATCAGCTGAGGAGAACAAACGAGCCAATAGCCAGAAAGAGGCAGAAGGAGCCAGCCCGTGAGCCTGGTTCTGCTTTTCTGGCCCTCTCTCACTTTCCCTGTGACTCTCTTTCTTGTTCTCATATTCCTCACTCTCTATACCCCTCTCTCTGGCCCTCTCAAACTTTCTTTCTCACCATGCCAATAGTGTGCAAAGCTGTCATCAAGGAAAATAGTAAAAATAAATTAAAAACCCTGTAATGAGTAGGTGTGTCCAAACTTTTGACTGGTACTATATATATATATACTAGACTGCTAGACCCCACCCAAAAAATATTGGTCGACCAACAGTCTATCGACCAAACAATCGACCAGTCGACAAATTGGGTGTCAGCCTAACGGACACTAATGTAAAAATTGCCTTTACTTGTTCAACACAACTGAAAATGATTACATTATGTTCCATGTTTTCTGTGATAACGTCTTAAACCAGAAATTATTTGTTATAGGCCCTTATAGAGCTGAGACCTAATCACAGTCAATAGGCGCCTTAGCACATGGCTAAAGAGAAGCGCAGGCGCATAAGGTTTTAATGAAGACACGTCCAGAGCAATGACCTATACAAAAATCATTGGTTCAGACTGAATCAGTGAAATTTACCTTCACTAGGCAAGTCAGTTAAGAACAAATTCTTATTTTCAATGACGGCCTAGGAACAGTGGGGTTTAACTGCCTTGTTCAGGAGCAGAACAACAGATTTTTACCTTGTCAGCTGAGGGATTTGATCTTGCAACCTTTCGGTTACTAGTCCAACGCTCTAACCACTAGGCCACCCTGCCGCCCCGAAATGAAACAATAGTGAATCTGAACAATACATATACAGTTTTTCAGGAGGGACTGGGGATGGGAAAAATAAAACCACTCTTTAAAAAGTATTTTCTAGTTGACAAGGATACGACTTGGGTGGGGCCTCAACATCAAGCGAGCGCAGCATCTAAGCGGGTCTCTGTTGAAGCACTGCTTCCTCTACGTCATTGGTTTGACCTTTTCGTTTATTTCCCCCCCGCCTTTCCTTCCACTCTTCTCCCCTCGCTCTGCTATCTCCCTAAGCGGCTTCCTTTCATCGGGTCTCACCTCTTGTCTGTCCCATGCGGTTTACCTCTCGGGCTTTACAGCTCTTCCTTACAATGGACAATGCAGTTCCATTCTATTCTGCACAGATCACAAAAGCCAGAATAGGTGAAAGCAATCGGGAACGCCTTCTGCTCTTACCTGTTAAATGTTTTAACAATCAGGGCAGATGAAGGAAAGGACAGGAGGAGGATGCTACTCTATAGACTATTGAGATGCACCTTGTGTAGCATGTGTACTGTGACCAGCTCCTATTCCTGTGATGACGTATTTATGTGTGAGACAGTCTGGCCCAGAAGAGGGCGCCAAAGGCCAGGGTGTCTCCTTTCATCTGTCCCTCTCTCCTCCTGAGCATCTACGGATAGGGTTAAGTTGTCCCTAGACACTAATCTTGGGTCACAGTTTAGCTTTTTCCCTGCTAATGATTAAGGTTAGGATTGGGGAGGGGAGGCTGATCTGTAACAACAGGAATCCTCACCCCGGAGCTCCCTGTCTCCTTCTGAGGCCCGATGACTGACACTTAAGGTCAAAGGGTCATAGGTCAGAGTTTGGGGACTCTGGTTGGCAGGGGCTGTATAGGCTTCAGTCAGATGTTCTGTTGTGTTGTGTTGGCGAGTCTCTTGAGCACTTCAGAGTCGATCCAGGGATGCATGATTATAAGGCTGTTTGAGGAGACTGAATAATATAACAATAATATCATTGTAGTACACAAGGCCACAGATAACCTTAATACAACACAGACATACAGGAAGGTGGGCTCGCATGCTCTAGAATTGTAATAAAATATTGCTTAAACTTTGAATAACCATTCTGGTGCTTTCCACTACGAACACTCTCTCTGACGAGCACTCTCTCAACAAGACTATGTCCAAACACTCACAAACACAAACATGTACGTTTAGGTCGTCCAAGGTGAAACAGCACCTGGACCTTACAAAACACCAGAAACAGCCAGCTCGACAAATTCAAAAGGCTGAATACTCTTCAACCAATGAGAGGTCGTTTGTCCGGCAGCTAAAACAATGGTGTTTTCACCACCTTGGAGCAGAAGTCATGATTCAGCAGCCCTATTTTAGCACATTCTCAGCACAAAAAAAACAGGGATTTTTTTTAACTAAAGTGTCAAAACTGTAAGAAAGCAAAATGACATGTTTTAGAGTTAGAAAATAAAACGATTGGTTTTTTTTTTTTGGGGGAATACTCATTCTGATATCATGGCACTCAATTCATAATTCAAAGGACAGCACCACTCAACACATTCATTCGTCCAGTTGTAGTCAAGGCATTTAGTAGATGCTTTTACTTAAAGCGACTTACGGTCATGAGTGCACTATTTTTTTTCTCAACGAATGGATGGTCCGAGGAATCAAACCCACTATCCTAGTGATGCAGGAGCCATGCTCTACCAACTGAGTTGCAGAGGATACCACGGCAATCGAATGTAAATAAATAGGGCTGTGACAATACCAGTATCGCAAATATTTTTTCCACGTCGAAAATGAAAACACGAAGCAGACCAAACTCTTTGGTCCTTAAAAAAAATGCTGCATGTAAAATATTGTGTGCTATAGCTTGGAAAATAAATACATGTGATTCTGGATGACAACGTAATGATGCTTTGGTTTCCAACATCAGGGCTGTTTTCCCAAAAGAAGTTAAATCTTTGTTTCCTTGCCACGATACTAATGAGTATTGCGATACTGGTATCTTCCCGGCCCTATAAATAAACCATGACTGACATATCCAAATGACCTGGTAAAGACCCTTACCAAGGGGCAATAATCATTAAGTACACACAACACATATACAACAACCATGAGCTAATATGAACCTGATCATTCAAATTCAAAACACATTTGTTGTCTCTGTCCACACCTTGTGGTACTGTACCTCTACATAGTAAAACCACAAATCAATAAAAACACAATACCCAGCATACGTCTTTGTGTTAACTATCGTTCATGGCTCAACAACAACAACTCATCAAGAACATATATATCGATAATACAACAAATAGTACAGTGCACAAAGAAATGTAGACAATACACTCAGCATCATTTGAACAGCTTTCTCTGAACAAACACCATAGCAGGTCTAAGCCTCAGAACAGTCCAGTGAGTAAGTAGTTCTGTGCCGCAAATCAGCATTCATCAACTTCCGTCCTGGGAACCCACACGACTGCACGTTTTTTTTTTGTACCAGCCCATCACTTAACCCGCTGGATTCAACTCATCCACTGACCATCAAGCCCTCGATGAGTTGAATCCGCTTGGTTAATTCTGGGCTGGGATAAAAATGTGCAAGTCCTGTGAGTCCCATAGCAGAAAGAAAGAAAGAGAGAGCGAGAGAGAGAGAGAGAGACAGAGAGACATAGAGAGATGGGGGGGTGGTACTCACTTGACCCTGCGGAAGGCCAGTCTCCTCCTCAGTGAACCCCCCCAGCCCTGCCTGACCCCAAGGCCACAGAAGATCTGACTACTTAGCGAGCCACTCTGGACCATGGTGACCGTCCTTCTACCCCCCAGAGCGGTCACTCCTGATCAAAGGAGCCCCTGCCCAAAACCGGAAGTCTGGTGGTGCCAACACAGGGGGGTCCGGAACATGAGCCAGGTTTTGATCTAAGAAAGCTGCATCCCTTCTGTCTTTTTTCTCTCCAGATTCCAAAAAACATCCTAATCCCTTTCAAGAACTCACTCTCACTTCCTCTATCTCACACACAAACACACTCCCTTAGTACCCCACTATCGCTCTCTCTCTCTCTCTCTCTCTCTCTCTCTCTCTCTCTCTCTCTCTCTCTCTCTCTCTCTCTCTCTCTCTCTCTCTCTCTCTCTCTCTCTCTCTCTCTCTCTCTCTCTCTCTCTCTCTCTCTCTCTCTCTCTCTCTCTCTCTCTCTCTCTCTCTCTCTCTCTCTCTCTCTCTCTCTCTCTCTCTCTCTCTCTCTCTCTCCCCCCCTAAGGTGACCCACTTCCTGAGTCTCTCAGTCTACTGCCTCTCACCACCTGCTCTGCTCAGCGCTGCTGGCGTATAGTACCCTGTACCCGTATACCTGTCTGTAGCTATAGCCCGCTGTGCAGTGTGGATGATTCTCCCCATGGGAACGGCCTGCCTGCCTGCCTAGAGAATCACCACATAATTAATGAGCTGTCCACCAGGGAGGGGGAGCGGAGGGAGAAGGGGATAAGAGCTGGGGAGTTAACCATGAGGGAGTGTGTGCAGTGCTCAATGTCCCCCCATAGGGCAGTTCCTGCAGGTGTTAAGTAATGCAGGGGGTTGTGTGTGTGTGTGTGTGTGTGTGTGTGTGTGTGTGTCAGTGGAGGCTCCTCAGAGGAGGAAGGGGAGTACCATCCCACTCAGTGAATTTAATAAAAATAGTGAAACATTCAAAAAGTTATTCTTTTTAGATAAAACTATACTAAATATCTTCACGTCAACAAATCACGGATTAAAACACACTGTTTCGCAATGAATGTCTACAGTAGCCTCAGCAGCATTCTGTAGCGTAGCACCATGGTGTAGCCAGAGGACAGCTAGCTTCCGTCCTCCTCTGGGTACATTGACTTCAATACAAAACCTAGGAAGCTCATGGTTCTCACCCCCTTCCATAGACTTACACAGTAATTATGACAACTTCCGGAGGAAGCCCTCCAACCTTACAGAGCTCTTGCAGTATGAACGGACATGATTTCAGAGAATTCATCTAGAAATTAAAGCATAAGTTACAGCTAGCTAGCACTGCAGTGTATAAAGTGTGGTGAGCAGTTGACTCAAAGAGAAAGACAATAGTTGAACAGCTTTGAACAAATTAACTTCTTCAAATATCAAGAATAATGAGCAGAGAGCGAGAGCTATCTATATTTCATAGTATTTTTTTTCTTCTTCTTCTTAGTTTACCTTTGACCTACTTAGTTAATGCAGCTAATTTGGCCTACTCAACAACCTGGCTCAAACAGAGAGGAATGCTAGCTGGCTACGGATATCCAACACTGCAACTCTTCCAAGTTAAGGTAAGCTTTCGGTTTTATTAATGTATTGCCACCGGGGCCCGCCGCTGTAACTGCTAAACTGCTTGCTGTACACTGTACTGCTTGATTGTACACATGAATTGGATTGCTGTTTTACTAGCACGTTAGTTCTAGTTTGTTGACTATAACGTTAATCTGGTGACAACGATGTAGGCTGTGTAGCGGTTAATAACAGTCATGGTATGAAGGTTTTGTCTTGGAGAAGTGTTTTTGCGCCTGGTCAGAGACAGCTGTTGTGTTGTGCACTATAGTCCACAATCGAAAGGGTGAGAGGAGGAGAGCGCGTAGATACGAGAAGATACACTTATACAATGAGCAAAGTGATGCTGGTAGCCTAGCTCTCTGACTCGTGACGTTACTGAACGTGAGATTTCTACGTAGCAGGGTCTCCCCCCACCCACAAGGGCGCCATTGATACGCATATCCGCTGCAGTGGCTGTCGGTTCCATAAAATATTGGCATAAAATAATCTCAAATGTATTAGGTGGAAAAGTACACATTTCCTGACTCAAAACCGATAGTACTTTTGACAAAAATAACACATTTATCTGTGCGGCTTTCAATGAAAACAAATGTGTCCACACTTCGTGGATTCCTGATTCATGCAACGGAGCAGAGCGAGGCCTGCATCCAGCGACGTCACGAGTCACGTGACCCGTGACACCAACCGCTACTGGTGTGTTCGGGGGGCCGAGGTGTTTTATTGTTGTGTAAAGTGATGACCAGTGTGAGTAAAATAAGCCTAGCGTCTAATTTAATGAAATACTGGTTAGGAACCTAGACTGCTTTTCCCTACAGTGATAGTCAAGGTCAAGAAGTGAAGTTCCTCCTCCATGCTCTTGCGTCGGTTTTGCATTTCCATCCACATGGACGGAGCTGTAGTGGAGCGGGTCGAGACCTTCAAGTTCCTCAGTGTCCACATCACTAAGGAATTAACATGGTCCACCCACACAGTTGTGAAGAGGATACAACATGGGCCGCTGCACCATCGAGAGCATCTTGACTGGCTGCATCACCGCCTGGTACGACAACTGCAAGACACCTGACCGCAAGGCGTGTCGTGGCAAATGGTTTCTCAAAAATATGAAACTCTTACAAGAACTTGTGAATTCAAAAAGACTTTAATACATGTAACAAAGTCTTGAGCCGTCTCATGAAACGACTGACTCTACCCATCACAGGGCTCTGTTTATATACCTTTGTGGTACACGGGTACATTCCCATATATGAATAGGATTTCTCCTTGCCACTATTATCCAATCCGAGCTCTTGCTTGTTTACGCCCAGTAACGCCCACCTCTGTTCCAAGTTTAGATTAGATTATAATGGTGGCAAGGCCCTTAATGTAATACAAAAATAATACATTTATCGTGAACATATATTTCCTGTGTTGGCCATTCTGTTGTCATCTTCTAGACCTTTATGTATTTAAATCAATGGATTAAATCAGCATTACATCTTTCCCTGATACGTCTATGATCTCAATGCCCTGTTTTCTGCATATGGAAAAATAGCTTGTCCTTGCCTCTCTTCACCACATTCTTTGTCTTCACACTTGCTTGCTGTCACTCACACTTGACATTTGGTTGGGCTATATTATTAGTCCTGCAAGCACTTGACCTTTTAACTTATAGTTTCTGTCTTTCCTAAGGCCACTGTTCGCCTGTCTGATTATAGTTATGCAGTCCTGTCACAAGTCCAGGACAATCCTTAACACATATTCTGCTCTACAGTGACAAGCCTATATGCATGTTTGTTAAAGGAAAGGAAAAAAGACAATTAATGTCATCAAATTATCCCCTACAGGCGCTACAGAGGGTGAATACGGCCCAGTACATCACGGGCTGAGGCACTGCATCGCAGTGTTCGAAGCATCACTACAGACCCGGGTTCGAATACAAAAAATGTAACAAAAAAGACGTATTCATTAGCGAAATGTTCACCAACCAGTCAAATTCATCTCTTGAGCAGTATAAAAAAAACTACATTAACAGAAAATATGTATTAAAAAAACTAAAACAATGGAATACCAAATGTATTTGAACCGAGGTCTGAAGATATCTGAGATGAGTATGTGAGTAACAAGACTCAGCCCAAATACTCTTAACTAGTTACCGTTTTACAACATAACAGACAGCCACAGCCAGCACAAATATCTTTTTTCTTAGCTCCGTGAGCATTAAATTAGGTCACACCCAAGAACACACACACTCACTTACTCACTCTCGGGGGTGACTGTGAAAAACACAGGGGTGACTGTGAAAAACACGGGGGTGACTGTGAAAAACACCTTCAAGGGGGACGCTAAATTCTAGCAAGACCACATTCGCATCGTCATAAATCATTAACGTGGTAGTTAGCCGTACCTCCACACCAGAGAAGGAGCCTCAAGGTTACGTGACCATAAATAAATGCATCAGTGTACCAGGCGGTCTGTTAGTGAGCTGCCCAGTGCTGATCCAACGATGGGTATCTAGCCTCAGTGAGCCACAGAGTGATACCAATGATGTATAAAAACCCTGGATGGCTGATGCTATGTAATTGGCCAATGAGAGGCTTTGGTGCCACTAGTCGGCCATATTGGCACTTCCCAGAATGAGCAGTCCTCCATAGGAATGAATGGAATTCTATAGTATGTCAATAAAATGTTTAAAAGACAAAATTACCTGTATTTATGTATGTTTTTGTTGTAGAGGGGACAGTAACATTAGTCAATGCAAAAGAAATGTACTTTAAGGAAAATGTTTGTATATATTTGTTTAGTTTTTTATTAAGCTCACATAATATAATTTAAAAGTATGCATTAAGGTGTCTGTAATATAATACAAGTGACAAAAACAAATGTAGACATTAATAAATGCATTTCTAAAACTTCCAAAATATTTTTTTTTACAAAGTTGGGGGAGTGCCAAGATGAAGGCGAGGTGGCTTCAAAACATCTAGTGTACACATACATTATTTAGTGATACCTGTCTGGTTGGATATAGTGGACACTAGATGGGTTTAATGAGAAAAGGGATAAGAGGAGAAATAATTCAAGGAGCTTCATCAAAAATGTATCTGTGTTGGTGTTTCCTAGGTCATTTGACGTCTATTGTCTACTACACTGGGCACACTGTGATGCTGATGGGGACAGTGGCTAAAATGACCTGAGGAGCGGATGTGTATTTACAGTGGGTGGGTTGGAACCTTTAAAGTTCTTCCGACCAATGGAATGAGCTCGCAGACACCCCCCTCAGGGGGGCTGCTGGGGCGTGTGCTACGCCTTTTTGTGAGAGGGCATACCATTTCAAATTCAAGCTTGCTACACCTGCAAGCTCGCAGAGGAGATATTACACCATTATATGCCATCCATTGACATAAATTAATAGTGTGTTCTTTCCACAGATGGTGCTAAGAGGGGGGGGGTTGAAAGTTGCTTTGCCATTGTAAAGTCCTGCATCAGCATCAGCTGGGTGGTGTTCCCTAGCCAGGAAATTGCAGTAAACAGTCTGAAATGGAGTGGCACTATTCTGAACATGTCGATAAGAAACTCTAATTTTAGTTTTCCTGTTGCACAGCATTTTGAAAATGTTTTGCTATGGCGTGCCGTAATGAATCTTTAGTGTATTCACCGGCGCTCAGTGTGAGAAGATCAAAACTGAGAGAGAGAGAGAGAGAGAGAGAGAGAGAGAGAGAGAGAGAGAAATGGGGCCCAGGAGACATTTTGTTGAAAAAACGGCTACTTAACACCTCCCGTTTAAAATTGAGCATTTAACACCCCTCTTTAAAAACAGTCCCCCCTCTCCCCTTTTCACTCGCTCTCACTCCCTCCCTCATCACTTAATCTTCCCTTCACCATTTCTCTCATACACATCTCTCTCTTCTTGACTCTAACCCTGCACTATACTGTCTAGTGGACCTCCATTGAGTGTTTTTGGTTATGAACTGCCCTCTAGTGGACTTATCACCACACGCATCATCCTAGCAAGTTGTGTTAAATTGGCTGATAGGCGATACATGTAAAACACAGTGTCTTCCAAAAGTCTATATGAGCAACACATGGACATTGTATTTGCTTTATCATTGCACACATTCACCTAGCTGCCCACATGTTAACACACATATGCATGCACACAGTATGCAGCCACACATACAGTACATGTACATACACGCACACACACACATACACACGCACACACACACACACACACACACACATACATACACAAGTGTTACCCACCTCTCCTCCCGACCGTGAGGGGTCAAGAAGCGAGCGGAGTCCTCCTCGTGGCTGCTGTGTAGGCTGCTCTCCCTGCTGGGAAAACACAGCACAGAGATACAGTGTTAGAGTGTAATATGTGTTATTTAACACGCACAGCCAGAGATCTGTCTGTGTGTGTGTGTGTGTGTGTGTGTGTGTGTGTGTGTGTGTGTTTGTGTGTGACGCCTAGAAATGTTCAGAGTTAAATGAAATGTAACAACTCAACAGAAAGAGCTACAGATGCAAGGACTGACCATCTATGAGGTCAAAATGATAGTTTTAACCACGTTTTGATGCTACACTGAGTATACACCGCCTGCTCTTTCCATGACATACACTGACCAGGTTGAATCCAAGTAAAAGCTATGATCCCTTATTTATGTCACTTGTTAAACAATTTAGCATCTCCTGGCTTCCCCGCATAGTCTACAAGCCACTGAAGCAGTCCTTTGAAACATCTACATTTAAAAAATCTAATATATCCATGTAATATAGCCTACACCATTACAATAAATCCATGTAACATAGACTACACCATCACAATAAATCCATGTAATATAGACTACACCATCACAATAAATCCATGTAATATAGCCTACACCATCACAATAAATCCATGTAATATAGACTACACCATCACAATAAATCCATGTAATATAGCCTACACCATCACAATAAATCCATGTAATATAGCCTACACCTTCACAATAAATCCATGTAATATAGCCTCCACCTTCACAATAAATCCATTATTTATTTTAGACAGGTCTAGAGATACAGAATAGCATACTCTGAGTTGTCCTTATCTTAGGCCCTGGTCTGGCTATGCCATATGGCTGTGGGCTACACTAGTTCATTTAGCAGACAAGATTTGCTTAGAATTCTGTGGCATTATTTTATAGTATATTATAGTATGAAGAATACAATTGAACCAAGCTGAATAGAATATAAATATTTTCTCTGAACGATTTGAGGGAGTGCGCACACACTATTCCATGTTGAGCGGTTAACAAAGAAACAGGTACTCCTATATGCTTAATTTATTTATTATTTAGTTATTTATGAAACTTTAGTTGTGAAACAAATATTGGACTATATGTTTAGATCTTTAATACATTCTAAGGCTGCATGATGAGATGAGTTTTTTTGCGCAGGCTGTACACACTTCATCAGTCTCTCATTCACAATTCGACAAGCACTTGTTAACGCCTCGAATTTCCCATCCTGCATCCCTTTTGTATGGTCGTAATGCCCCTTAAAAAAAATCCATGCCTTTTGCGGCCAAAGTACCCGTTGTGCTCTTGGGCTGAATATAATCATTATAATTCTTCTCCCAGCTGCGTGCCGAAACACCTCTCACTCACATGGCTCTCCGTCACATGATCGGGTCTTTCTCACGCTGGTCTTTCTCACAAGCAATGCTTGGATTCAAGATCCAAGCATTGCTTACAAATGCCACATCAGGATAGCGGGTTTGAGCCAATATTAGCCAATGTGAATGCAATGTGAGGGTAAATATGCTATGGTTAGGCTAGGAGTTGTTCCTGAATGTGACCTGACTAAGAAAGACTCCAGTCCCTAGTCATAGTAGCCTATTGCTAGGGGTCGAGTGGCTAGTTGGTCAGGTCAAGTGAGAAAGAAAAAAAAAATAGCTGGCCCTATGAAGCCTAATCCTGGATTAAAAAGTATCTCCATTGAACATTTTCTAGTCTAGAACTAGTATTAAATCTGTGTCCGGGAAACCGGAATGTAGAGACATATCCTATACCTCTGGTCGTCTAGTTACTTTAAGCTATAATTTGTCCTATTGAAAGTATTTTTCAGTGTTCAGGCAGCAACATTTATGTAAAAACAGTGGGGATATTTTCTGTCAAAGAGGCATCCTGACAAAATCAACAACAACGGCAACTACAACAACAAAAGACAAGCCTCCATTGGTCGGATAGGCCTCTTCACATTACCAAGAGTGCCACAACTGCAATGTGCCTTACATGAACCACATGAAAGAGTGTGACATAAAAGTGGCACATCTCATAGCAAATATAGCTTCAAACTGTCTGTTTCAGCGATCGCCAACTTGGCAAGACTTGCCATGACAACAATAAGGCGTGGGCGCATAAATCTGCCACCCAGGCTATGTGTCAGAGCACTGGAAACGAAAGGCTGACTGGGCTACATAAGCAGCAGTACCGTTTTATATTAGGCAAATCAGAGCTGTGTTTCAAATGGTACCCTATTCCCTATATAGTGTACTACTTTTGACCATGGCCCATATGGGGGCTACAAAAGTAGTGTACTATATAGGGAATAGGGTGCCATTTGGGATGTAGCCCAGGTCTTCAGAAAGCAGTGTTGGTTATGAATATTTCATATAGCAATGTAGACTCCTTCCAGCTGTCCCCTGGCACTTCTACATGGCCTGTGTCCCAAATGGCCCCCTGTTGCTTATATAGTGCACTAACTTTGATCAAAGCCCTATGGACCCTGGTCAAAAGTAGTGCATTACATAGGTGCCATTTGGGACGCAGGCATTACCTTTCGCTCTCAGTTGTAAGGCTGTACATGTCAATGGGACTAGGACATTGGTCAACTCCAGAACTATCCACAGCAATAAGCATGGATTGTAGTTCTCACTTTGTCTCTTGGAATGGCTGTAGTATGCAGTCAAAGATCAGTTTCACCTAATCTCTTGTGACAGCCTTAACAAAATGTAGTAGCTGATTTGGTCAGTCATCAAAGTAGAACCAATGCTACAAGTGGTAGAAATCTCCCATCCTTTAAAGTAGTGAACAGCCAGGGACAATACTGTAGTAATCAATAGTCCTCATAAAACTAAAATATGCACTTTCAACTTAGACGCAGTTAGTAACAGACAGCAGGCAACTCCAGGCAATTAACATTATATTATGCTAATAAATTACAAAGGCCAAATAGTGAACAAATTCCAATATTGAACATGAAACCCCATTTAAAAACAATACAAACCATTTATTTCCCAAACAATGTATTATTGCATTCCGGTGCTGTGCATATCATCCACATTCACTGAAGAATGTGAATGCAATTCATACTCAGCACTGTGGCTTATGTAACACTTCAAGGCACCTATTTAGTCAAGGTAAGCTTGGGGGTGAAAATAACCGGTTTACAGAACATGTATTTTATCAGACTCGGACGTCAACAGCTGGTATATATGAGAAACACATTTTCAATAAACAAATAGGGTCCCATTGAGGACTTGAACCACTAAGCGCAGTTTTTTTTCCGTGTCACTAATCACTATTAGGGGCTTGTGAAAAAGTGATGGAAGTAGTAGAAATCAACAATCTCTGATGTAAGTAGGTAGGTGTTTTTGCAGGAGGAATATTAATTGAATTCATAGTGTCGAGATCAGTAGGAGTGCTGATCTAGGATCAGTTTTTTTAGATCACAATCAATACAATTAAATGGACAGAGGCACCTGATCCTAGATCAGCACTCCTAGTCTAATCATAATTACTGTTCTGTTTAATGGTTCTGATATGATTCCATTTATACATGGTTCCAACTACACTTTGATGCATAAGGGTGCCTTAAACTGGCCCAACTTTATATCTAAAACTTAATGGTTAACCCACTGTGTATTTTAAATTATACACAGTTTTGCGTGTTTTCCACACTAATGGTTAAGATTAGGATGGGGGAGGGGAAGCATATCATGGATCTGTACCTAGGGGAAACTTACCTGCTCTCACTGTCGTGATCCTTCTTCTCGCGCACGTTCAGCCAGCGGTGCAGCAGGAAGCGCTTGCGTCGTGGCGAAGCGCTGGGTGTGGAGCAGTTGGACCAGGTGGCTGCCTCGTCGCTGGATGGTGTAATCTCGATAGACGGCAGCTGTAAGTACTCCATGCCCCCTGAGAAGGAGTGCGACCCCTGGCCCTTACTCATGACCTCTGACCTCATAGTGGCAGCCGCTGCAGACACAGCCGGGGTCACGCTGCTCTCGCTCTGCACGTTCTTCATGCGCTGCATCTTGAAGCGCTTGCGGCGGAGGGACGGAGTGGCAGAACTGGAGAGGGCGGAAGGGTCACCACCCGCAACGGGTACCTTTCCCCCGGCGGAGGCTTCTGATCCTGGGTCTCCATGCGGGGTCTGCCAGTCCCCCGGGGCCTGCACCTGGAAGGAGGGGAGCCGGAGGGTCTCGTTCATGATCTTCTGTCCCACCGACAACTGGCTCATATAGGAATGACAGTAGCCGAGGTGGACACCTCTATCCAGGGAGGATGAGAGAGAGGGAGGGAATGGGTGCCTGGCAGGATGCTTCCTGGACTGCACTAATATAGGTGGAGAGAGCCTCTCTCACTGTTTTGTCCAGAGTGATAGTGAGAATACAGTATCACTAATAGCATCTTCTTATGTCATTACACTTCCCAGTAACTATGCTCTGTGGATCGAGATTCTTGTGCATTTCGGATCCAGCTGCCACAGCGTGTTCTTAGCCCACTTAGATGCGTTTTCTTCAGCGCCCCCTGGCTCTAGTCCCTGGTATCACAGCCATGGCCTAGAGGTCAGAGTAAAGTGAAAGGGTGCTGTATGCTATGTATGGTTTAGCCGCATGCATGCATGCAAGTATTCACAGCTTCCATTCACAATTATACACTCAGATAAACTACATGATGCAGATACGCACACGCACAGGGAGCACAGGACTTTGTTATTGGGATTGATTTCCTCTCGTTCCCAGCAGGGAGACAATTCAGAGCAAAAGACTGTTGATTCCCCTGTGATGGGAGGCTAACCTCATTCTGCTTCCTAAATGGCTCCCTATTCCCTACATAGGGCCCTGGTCAATTGTAGCACAGTATGTATGGAATAGGGTGCCATTTGGAATGCAGAGTCTGAGAAGTCAATCATCAGTGGTCCTGAGTGGGAGTACCTGTAATTTCTCTGTAGACTAAAACATCAATAAAACAAAGGAGCTGATCGTGGACTATAGGAGACAGCAGAGAAAGGATGGCCCCATCCACATTGACGGGGGCCGCATTGGAGAGGGTCAAAACCCTCTCCAAAACAATACAGCAAGATGGAGTCGACAGAGATGGTCGCCTCGCTTCAAGTCCTTAGGAAACTATGCAGTAATTAGTAATTTTTCTGTATTATTTTTACATTGTTAGAAAATCTTAAACGTTATTACATACAGCCAGGAAGAACTATTGGATATCAGAGCGACGTCAACTTATCAACATTATGACCAGAATACGACTTTCCCGAAGCGGATCCTTTGTTCAGACCTCCACCCTGGACATTGGATCTAATCCCAGAGGCATACCCAAAACAACGTCGTCGCTGCAGGAGAGGCAGACGGAGCGGCCTCCTGGTCAGTAGGGCGGGGGTGTATGCCTCATGATTAACGAGTCCTTTTGTTCACCTGACCTAGAATTCCTTACAATCAAATGCCGACCACATTATCTCCCAAGAGAATTCTCTTAGATTATAGTCAGAGCCGTGTATATACCCCCCAAGCAGATACCTCGACGGCCCTGAAAGAACTTAATTGGACTCTATGTACTGGAAAGAATATATCCTGAGGCTGCATTTATTGTAGCTGGGGATTTTAACAAAGCTCATTTGAGAACAAGGCTACCTAAATTCTACCAGCACATTGACTGCAGTACCCGCTCGAGCAAAACACTGGACCACTGCTACTCTAACTTCCGCGATGCATACAAGGCCCTCCCCCGCCCTCCCTTCGGCAAATCCGACCACGACTCCATCTCATTCATACCGTCCGATAGGCAGAAACTCAAACAGAATGTACCCGTGACTAGAACCATTCAACGCTGGTCTGACCAATCGGAATCCACGATTCAAGATTGTTTTGATCACGTGGACTGGAAAATGTTCCAGGAAGCCTCAGACAATTACATTGATTTATTCGCTGACTCTGTGAGTGAGTTCATTAGGAAGTACATTGGAGATGTTGTACCCACTGTGACTATTATAACCTATCCCAACCAGAAACCGTAGGTAGACAGCGGCATTTGTGCTAAACTGAAAGCGAGAACCACCGTATTCAACAATGGAAAGGTAAGGGAATATGGCTGAAAATAAACAGTGTAGTTCTTCCCTCCGCAAGGCAATTAAACAAGCAAAATGTCAGAATAGGGACAAAATGGAGTCGCAATTCAACAGCCCAGACACGAGACGCATGTGGCAGGGTCTACAAGCAATTATGGACTACAAAAAGAAAACCAGCCACGTCACAGACACCGACGTCTTGCTTCCAGACAAGCTAAACACCTTATTTGCCCGCTTTGAGGATAATACGGTGCCACCGATGCAGCTCGCTTCCAAGGACTGTGGTCCCCCCCCTCTCCGTCTCCGTGGCCGACGTGAGTAAGACATTTAAACATGTTAACCCTCGCAAGGCTGCTGGCCCCACATGCTTCAAGATGGCAACCATTGTTCCTGTACCAAAGAAGGCAAAGATAACTGAACTAAATGACTACCGCCCCGTAGCACTCACTTCTGTCATCATGAAGTGCTTTGAGACTAGTCAAGGATCATATCACCTCCACCTAATCCTGCCACCCTAGACCCACTTAAGTTTGCATACCGCCCCAACAGGTCTACAGACGATGCAATTGCCATTGCACTGAACACTGCCCTATACCATCTGGACAAGAGGATTATCTATGTAAGAATGCTGTTCATTGACTACACCTTAGCATTTAACACTATAGTACCCTCCAAGCTCATCATTAAGCTTAAGGCCCTGGCTCTCAACCCCGCCCTGTGCAATTGGGTCCTGGACTTTCTGACGGGCCGCCCCCCAGGTGGTGAAGGTAGAAAACAACATCTCCACTTTGCTGATCCTCAACACTGGGGCCCCACAAGGGTGTATGCTCAGCCCCCTCCTGTACTCCCTGTTCACACATGACTACGTGGCCATTCATGCCTCCAACTCAATTTTCAAGTTTGCAGACGACACAACAGTAGTGGCTTGATTACCAACAACGATGAGACAGCCTATAGGGACGAGGTGAGGGCACTCGGAGTGTGGTGTCAGGAAAATAACCTCTCACTCAACGTCAACAAAAAAAAGAAGATGATAGTGGACTTCAGGAAACAGTAGTGGAGAAGGTGGACATTTTTAAGTTCCTCGGCATACACATCACGGACAAACTGAAATGGTCCACCCACACAGACTGCGTGGTGTAAAAGGCGCAACAGCGCCTCTTCAACCTCAGGAGGCTGAAGAAATTTGGCTTGTCACCTAAAACCCTCACAAACCTTTACAGATGCACAATCGAGAGCATCTGTCGGGCTGTTTCACCGCCTGGTACGGCAACTGCACTGCCCTCAACCGCAAGGCTCTCTAGAGGGTAGTGCGGTCTGCACAACGCATCACCGGGGGCAAACTACCTGCCCTCCAGGACACCTACAGCACCCGATGTCAAAGGCAGGCCAAAAAGATCATCAAGGACAACAACCACCCGAGCCACTGCCTGTTCACCCAGCTATCATCCAGAAGGCGAGGTCAGTACAGGCGCATCAAAGCTGGGACCGAGAAACAGAAGCACTTTCAATCTCAAGGCCATCCGACTGTTAAACAGCCATCACTACCTGGCCACTACCTGGCCAAGGCTTTCGACTCTGTCAATCACCACATTTTTATCGGCAGACTCAATAGCGTTGGCTTCTCAAATGACTGCCTCGCCTGGTTCACCAAATACTTCTCAGAGTTCAGTGTGTCAAATCGGAGGGCCTGTTGTCCGGACCTCTGGCAGTATCTATGGGGCTGCCACAGGGTTCAATTCTCGGGCCGACTCTTTTCTCTGTATATATCAATGATGTCGCTCTTGCTGCTGGTGATTCTCTGATCCACCTCTATGCAGACGACACCATTCTGTATACTTCTGGCCCTTCTTTGGACACTGTGTTAACTAATCTCCAGACGAGCTTCAATGCCATACAACACTCCTTCCGTGGCCTCCAACTGCTTTTAAACGCTAGTAAAACTAAGTGCATGCTCTTCAACCGATTGCTGCCCGCACCCTCCCGCCCGACTAGCATCACTACTCTGGACGGTTCTGATCTAGAAAATGTGGACAACTACAAATACCTAGGTGTCTGGTTAGACTGTAAACTCTCCTTCCAGACTCACATTAAGCATCTCCAATCCAAAATTCTCTATAGAATCGGCTTCCTATTTTGCAACAAAGCCTCCTTCACTCATGCCGCCAAACATACCCTTGTAAAACTGACTATCCTACCAATCCTTGACTTCGGCAATGTCATTTACAAAATAGCCTCCAATACTCGACTCAGCGAATTGTATGTAGTCCATCACAGTGCCATCCGTTTTGTCACGAAAGCCCCATATACTACCCACCACTGCGACCTGTATGCTCTCTTTGGCTGGCCCTCACTACATATCCGTCGCCAAACCCACTGGCTCCAGGTCATCTATAAGTCTTTGCTAGGTAAAGCCCCGCCTTATCTCAGCTCACTGGTCACCATAGCAGCACCCACCCATAGCACAAGCTCCAGGAGGTATATTATTGTAAAAGATAAATGTGAAATTCATCATCCAAGCATCACACGGAACACATTCACACCCAAATTCATGCCATAAACCAGTCTAAATAACAGGTTGCACTGACAAAAAAACTAAACATAAGTTAGCGACTTAACAGCTAGGTGCAGTACCGGGTGGTAGCCGGCCTGTAGGTTCAGTGGAGGTTATTGGGTGGAGACTAGCTAGTGGTGACTCTTTAACAGTCTCACGGCCTTGAGATAGAAACTGTTTATCAGTCTCTCGGTCACAGTTTTTATGCGCCTGTACTGTCTCCACCTTCTAGATGGTAGTGGGGTGAACTGGCCATGGCTCGGGTGGCTGAGGTCCTTGATGATCTTCTTGGCCTTCCTGTAACACCGGGTGCTGGGGGTGTCCTGGAGGGGAAACGCAGTGTACCCCCAGATGATGTGTTGTGCTGACAGCACCGCCCTCTGGATAACCCTGCGGATGCGGACGGTGCAATCGCTTTTCTAGGCGGTGATACAGCAATTGAGCATCTGTAGAAGTTTGTGAGGGTCTTAGGAGCCAAGACAAATGTCTTCAACCTCCTGAGGGTAACCCTTTGACAAGTATGATCACATATTTGTGATTAGGGTTGAGTGGTCCCTGCAGCGTACCATCGCTAATACTGTATTTTTTTTTTTTGCGCAACTCCCTAAGAAGTTAAAATAAAGTGGTGATCCTAACTGACATAAGACAGGGAATGTTTACTAGGATTAAATGTCAGGAATTGTGAAAAACTGAGTTTAAATGTATTTGGCTAAGGTGTATGTAAACTTCCGACTTCAACTGTATGCTGAGCACATGTTGGCTGCTTTTTCCTTCACTCTGCAGTCCAACCATCCCAAACCATCTCAATTGGGTTGAGGTCAGGTGATTGTGGAAGCCAGGTCATCTGATGCAGCACTCCATCACTCTCCTTCTTGGTCAAATACCCCTTGCACAGCCTGGAGGTGTGTTTGGTCATTGTCCTGTTGAAAAATAAATGATAGTCCCACTAAGCGCAAACCAGATGGGATGGCGTATCGCTGCAGAATGCTGTGGTAGCCATGTTGGTTAAGTGTGCATTGAATTCTAAATAAATCATAGACAGCGTCACCAGCAAAGCACACCTCCTCCTCCTCCATGCTTCACGGTGGAAAATAGGGCTATCTTTTGTAATACCACCCCTACCTTGTCACAACACAACTGATTGGCTCAAACACCTTAATTCGCTTTTAACAAGGCACACCTGTTAATTGAAATGCATTCCAGGTGACTACCTCATGGATCTGGTTGAAAGAATGCCAAGAGTGTGTAAAGCTGTCATCAAGGCAAAGGGTGGCTACTTTGAAGAATCTCAAATATAAAATATATTTTGATTTGTTTAACAATCTTTTGGTTACTACATGATTCCATATGTGTTATTTCATAGTTTTGATGTCTTCACTATTATTCTTCAATGTAAAAAATATTGTGTCCAAATTTTTGACTGGTACTGTATTATATATACACATATAGTTTATACCAAATAAATATATCCAAATGTCAAACATGTCATTCCAAAATCATGGGCATTAATATGGAGTCGGTCCCCCCCTTCGCTGCTATAACAGGCGATTGGACCTGGCTCTCAGTCGGCGTTCCAATTCATCTGAAATGGGTTCGATGGGATTGAGGTCAGGGCCCTGTGCAGGCCAGTCAAGTTCTTCCACACCAATCTCGACAAACCATTTGTGTTTGGACCTCGCTTTGTGCACGGGGGCATTGTCATGCTAAAACAAGAAAGAACTTTCCCCAAATTGTTGCCACAAAGTGGAAACCCGACCAACAGTTATTGTGCCGACTTTGCTTCCAGAGGCAGTTTGGAACTCAGTAGTGAGTGTTGCAACCGAAGACAGACGATATATACACTCGGCGGGCCCATTCTGTGAGCTTGTGTGGCCTACCACTTCGCGGCTGAGTCGTTGTTGCTCCTAGATGTTTCCACTTCACAATAACGGCACTGAGCGGGGCAGCTCTAGCAGGGCAGAAGTTTGACGAACCTACTTGTTGGAAAGGTGGCATCCTGTGACGGTGCCACGTTGAAAGTCACTGAGCTCTTCAGTAAGGCCATTCTACTGCCAATGTTTGTCTATGGAGATTGCATGGCGGTGTGCCTGATTTGATACACCTGTCAGCAACGGGTGTGCCTGAAATAGCTGAATCCACTAATTTGAAGGGGTGTCCACATACTTTGGCTATATAGTGTATAAAGTATATATTTATTTACTGAGCAAAAATATAAACGCAAAAAGTGTTGGTCCCATGCTTCATGAGCTGAAATAAAAGATCCCAGAAATATTCCAGAAGACACAAAATCTCACAATTGTTTTACAAATGTGTTTATATCCCTGTTAGTGAGCATTCTCCTTTGCCATGACAGGTGTGGCACATAAAGAAACTGAATAAACAGCATGATCATTACACAGGTGCACCTTGTGCTGTGGACAATAAAATGCCACTCAAATGTGCTGTTTTGTCACACGACACAATTCCACAGATGTCTCAACCTAAGGGACCATGCAATTGGCATTCTGACTGCAGAAATGTCCACCAGAGCTGTTGCCAAAGAATTGAATGTTCAATTCTCTACCATAAGCCATCTCCAACGTCGTTTTAGAGAATTTGGCATTATGTCCAACCGGCCTCACAACCACAAAGCACGTCTGTGGCATTGTGTGGGCGAGCGGTTTGCTGATGTCAACGTTGTGAACAGAGTGCCCTATGGTGGCGCAGGGGTTACGGTATGGGCAGGCATAAGCTACGGACAATGAACACAATTGCATTTCATCAATGGCAATTTGAATGCACAGAGATACCGTGACGAGATAATGAGGGTTTGGGATGCTCTGAATTGATGCACGACAGCGTGTTCCAGTTTCCGCCAATATCCAGCAACTTCATTCCCCTAATTTCTGTATCCACTTCTCATACTGATCATGCCACTTGCGTTTAACTTGAAAAGCACTGTTAAAAACTCCCTCTGTGTACAGCCTTTGATACACATTCCAGGTTACTTACAGATTCGGGTATTAGATAAGATACCTGCATCTAATGTAATATGAAATGTTGAAAAGAGATATCTCAGCTTGAACATAATGCTTCAAGTTCATATTAGTCTGTGGCGCAACAACATCCTGTGGTGAAAACATATGTGGTGTAATATTTGACCTCCAATTCGGTTAATATAAAATGTTCTTAACTTTGCTGTCTAAACTTATGAAACAGACGTCTATGATTGGTTCAGGTCCGGTCCTTTGCCGATCCCAAAGCTTTTGCTTATTCCTAATTTTCAGGATGGAAAATGGTTGAAAAATGTATTTATTCCTTAATTTCTAAAGAGTAAAACAGATGCATGAAAATACCCTCATATAAAAAGGTGAAATTCTTTACTGTCGCCTCATATGAAACATTTGATCTCAAATCCAAAATGCTGCAGTATAGAGACAAATTAAACGTTTTAGCTTCACTGTCCAAATAAAAATATATATTTACAGTATAATATAAATCTTTACTTTGTCAATAGCATTCAATGGTTCTGTTCCAGTATGGCCTTCTTTAATGCTTTAATCCATAAAAGAGTAACTGAAAAAGGTATAACAACCTCTGTGCAATCAATAAATTATTTCAAAGTCATTTCAAATAAAGCCCAGTGCCCAAAGAGAAATAGGCCTATGTGTGAGAACTACCATCAAAACAGATCAATGGGATTGCAGCCCAAATTATAGGTTGACCGATTAATCGGCATGGCCAATTAATTAGGGCCGATTTCAAGTTTTCATAACAATTGGAAATCAGCATTTTTGGACGCCGATTATGGCCAATTACATTGCACTCCACAAGGAGACTGCGTGGCAGGCTGACCACCTGTTACGCGAGTGCAGCAAGGAGCCAAGGTAAGTTGCTAGCTAGCATTAAACGTATCTTATAAAAAGCAATCAATCTTAACATAATCACTAGTTAACCTAGTAATATCATCAACCATGTGTAGTTAACTAGCTTGTCCTGCGTTGAATATAATCAATGCGGTGCCTGTTAATTTAACATCGAATCACAGCCTACTTCGCCAAACTCGTGATGATTTAACAAGCACATTCGCGAAAAAGCACTGTCGTTGCACCAATGTACCTAACCATGAACATCAATGCCTTTCTTAAAATCAATACACAAGTATATATTTTTCAACCTGCATATTTAGTTAAAAGAAATTCATGTTAGCAGGCGATATTAACTAGGGAAATTGTGTCACTTCTCTTGCGTTCAGGGCAAGCAGAGTCAGGGTATATGCAGCAGTTTGGGCTGCCTGGCTCGTTGCGAACTGTGTGAAAACTATTAACAAAGACCGTAATTAATTTGCCCAAATTTTACATAATTATGACATAACATTGAAGGTTGTGCAATGTAACAGCAATATTTAGACTTATGGATGCCACCCGTTTGATAAAATACGGAACGGTTGCGTATTTCACTGAAAGAATAAATGTTTTGTTTTCTAAATGATAGTTTCAGGATTTGACCATATTTATGACCTAAGTCTCGTATTTCTGTCTGTTTATTATATTATAATTAAAGTCTATGATTTGATAGAGCAGTCTGACTGAGCGGTGGTAGGCAGCAGCAGGCTCGTAAGCATTCATTCAAACAGCACTATCCTGTGTTTGCAATTCTTGATCCACAGTGCTGTTTATGACTTCAAGCCTATCAACTCCCGAGATTAGGCTGGCAATACTATAGTGCCTATGAGAACATCCAATAGTCAAAGGTATATGAAATACAAATGGTATAGAGAGAAATAGTCCTATAATTCCTATAATAACTACAACCTAAAACTTCTTAACTGGGAATATTGAAGACTCGTGTTAAAAGGAACCACCAGCTTTCATATGTTCTCATGTTCTGAGCAAGGAACTTAAACGTTAGCTTTTTTACATTCTTTTTTTGTTTTTGTGGGCAAGACAAAAGATTTAAGTGCCTTTGAACTGGGTATGGTAGTAATTGCCATGCGCACCGGTTTGTGTCAAAAATTTCAACTTTTTTGTAAAAAATGTAATTGAAAACAATAAGGTACTTAATATCAAATCATTTCTGGGTAACAATTGAGATAAAAACAGCTGTACTGAACCCTTAAAGCTGTGCACTCACCCTAGGGACCGTATGTATCAAGTGTCTGAGAGTAGGATCAATGTAGCCTTTAAATTTCACAATGAATAAGGTTTCATGGACAGGGTGGACCTGATCCTAGACCAGCACTCCTACTCTGAGACGCTTTATGAATGGGGCAAGGTCTATTTGTCTGTCAGCACCTCATATTAGAAAGTCCCCTGCCTGACTCCGTCTCCTGCCTCACATGGTCTCAGGTAACTGGCTACACAGGAGAGGCCTGTTCCCAGCTCACCTCGGAGACCCCCGGCTTCACAAGACGGCCGCGGATACAATGCCACTCCGGTCCTGCTCGACTGATACCCCGACGGAATCTTCAATGCTATGTATCAAACCGTTAACATGAGGCAAAGGACAAACTACATCACTTTGACAAAAAAGTCAACTTTGATTGTTCAAAGTTGAACTTAAACCTTGTCTCTGAGTCATAATCAGAAAGATGGCACTTGGTCAAGATCCTAAAATCAAACGTTTAGGGACAGTGAATAGGAAAAGTCCTGTGGTCTGAGGAAAGCCTATAAAGAAACACAATTTTAGGGAAACCTAAACCATTCTTCATTTTCAAAGCGGTGCCTGAGAGGAAAGAATCCCCGTTAAATCTTACCAAGAATGATAAGGTTCCATTTACACAAAGTCATAATGAAAGTGAACTTAATTGGTCTCTAACAGAAAGAAAGAGAACAAAAAGTGATAATAACTTGAACTCAATAGTAGGTTGAATAAATATAGAGGGTCTATAGTAGCCTATAGGGTTATGAGTCATTGAATCATAGTTAGTCTGGGACATGACAAGAAAAGCAACATCAGAGATCATCAGAAGACACACTGTGAGAAAATAAGGGTCGGACCTTTTACTTCCTGTCAATGTGCACATTGTCCCGTCAAAAGGAAAAGCAAAGCACCAACAACAGCCAAGTCAGCAGAAAAGCGCCTGCCATTGTACCATAAAACATGCATACCTGGTCACGGTGTGTAAATCAAACTGTCATAAAATGTCCAAAGCCAACTTCAGTTGCTATTTTAGGGATTGTAGAAGTTATATAGTCTAGCATCCGAAAACTTAACCATAGCTGAGTCCCTGTTCAAAATGTTTCTTCTTGACAATGCCAAGATTGTGCAAGGTGTTCCATCTCACATTGTTATACTGTAACTATAAGCATTGCCAAGTTCCTTAGGAATTAAAACCTTAAAACTCTTGAACTGTCTCTTCTTGAAAACCACATACATTCCTATTACTAACATCTCAAATAAGAACTTAAAATTATTTTTTATTTTTTTTCAACTTGTTGTTTATTTTGGAAATAACAGAGCTCTACCAGGCGCTTGAGAAGTCAAAAGAAGGTCATGCCAGTAATGGCATTTTAGAACTGCAATTTGCATAGCATTTTTACTCATTTAAATAATATTACAAAAATGGACTTTAGGTCTGCTTAGATGGCTTTCATAGGTAATCATGTATGTCCAAACATTAATATTCAATAACATTTCAAAGTCTGAATTGATTAATTGACCCCATGGGTCATGAAATGTGGTTTAAACAATATATGGTGCGTACTATAGTGTGCTGTCAATCACATCTTTCACCTAAATAGGTATTCTTAGTAATAAAAAAAAATATATGTACCCTATTCTTACACCCGATGTCCAACAGATGGATTTTGTTTTGCCAGATATTCTAAGCAGCAGTTTCCATACTTGAGCTTAAAACGACCTAGTTGGAGTCTGTGTGTGTAGTTCAGTTTGAGTTGGAAATACTGAACTCATACCGTAGAGAACGCACCACAACCTAGTGACGCATCCCCCGAGTAGGGTTGAGGACTGCTCCACTGACAATAATAGACTTCCGCCGGAACACAGGGTTTGATGCATCTGCTGGACAAGAAGTGCCTGGTTGAGCCCATTCTTGCTTATTTATCCTTTTTACATTTTAACTATTTATTTTCATATGTTTAAAGGTTTAATGTTCAAATATGACCACTCAATATTACACTATACCACCGTTTAATGCAAGGAAAGTAATACTACTGGACACAGTATGTCAAATAAATGAGATACTATGTGGGAATTACTGTATTTCATACAAAACCAGTGGAGAAAAGCTTCACCAGTTCCCACGTTACGACATAGGCAATAATGTACAAATTGCGACATTTCCCAAAATACCAACATGTCATGTGTTGGCAAACAAATTAGCCTGCTCTCCGCGTTCCTACCTTTTCAGACCCAGGCATGGACTCGGCTGTCCAATTCCACCTTCACTTTGTCACAGACATCATCTCTGCCATGGCTTTCATATTTCCTTTCGTTTGTGTCCACGCACAGCCTTGGGGGGAGGTTTTGACAAATTCAACTTAGGTTGTATTAATCAAAAGTGAACGCATATACTATGAAACTATTTATTAAACGTTGTATATTAGAAATAAACTATATTTCGTGATTTCAACGATATTCCCTGCATTTTCGGCTTTAGAACCTCAGACATCTCCAGACATCTCTAACGCATTAGATTGTGGATTGGCCTGCGCTCCACGCAATCAGAATTGCCTTTCGCTTTCAACCGGGGCCTCTCGAGTTACGAGTTAACTTAACGTAGCAGGATTAAAATAAAGTTTCGAGTAGGCTACTGCTTTTCGGAAGTGTGGTTTGTGTGGTGTCTGTCCGGTTGCATTTGGTGCCAAAATCGCAGAGAAATTGCTACTGCCAAGCAAGCATGTGACAGCAAATGACGCAAATGCTGTTATCAATTTGATTATTCATGATCTCCTTGGCTACTTATTCACATCTCAGAGAGACTTTTCGGCGGTGTACTATAGATGTTAATTAAAATCCACCTTTTCAGAGCATAATACCTCCTCCTTACTAATCACGCCGTCCCAACGGCCTGAAATAGAAGCAGTCGAAATAATGAAGACCTTTTGAAACACACACAGCCAACAACCAATACAAAGCCATTAGTGAACATGGTCTGATTGTATTCATCATAGCCTATTAGGCCCATGCTTCATGGTGTATGAAGATAATCAGTTTCACATGGTGATAGAAAGTAGAGTCCGATTATTTCATTTAGCATCTTCCAAACAGTAATAGCATACAGTAGCAGCTGTGTGTAGAGGCTCTTTCACTATTGTCCAGCCATTCTCTTTCATCTATATTTTTTAGCATTTGCTTTATGGCTCAAATAAGGCTGAAATAAACTCATTGTAACATAGCCTAGAGCCAGACAATCACTGGCCACATTAAAGAGGTTGGGATTGACAAAGCATTTGGTTAGTTGCATGTGCACTACTTTTCACAAGAACCCTACGGGCCCTGGTTAAGAGTAGTGCAAAAAGGAATAGGGTGCCATTTGGGACAAATCCACACATTTATATTTTTTTACCTTCCCTCACCACACTGCAGCTTGGCAATGACACGATACGTTGCGACGTCGTCCGGATAGCCTTTAGTGTTGAGCTTCGTCTTTTAAAAGTTCGACCCCCCCAAAAAAAGTATAAAAATAAATAGTGAATTGGCTGTGTAAGTGAGGAAACTCCAGTTGATCGTACTGTACCACACTCTCAGACAAGTAGGCTACTCACTATGTGTTTTCCACCCCACAGTGATTGAAGTGAAAGAGATGTTAGGCCATGAGGTAGTAGCTGAAACGGTTTCATACCAATACTGACAAGGATTGAGGGAAATGGCTACAATATCATAATCATATGAATCAATCCTGGTGCACCTCAAATATCAATGATAACATCCCCATGTGCCACCAAAAGGTGCACTAAGTCATATTCTGAACAATGCACACCACCTCAAAATGCCTGTGTTCCAAATGCATTGGTTCGGTCCAATCCCTGCTTTAGTATGACATCTTTCATCCACAATCAGACCCTGTTTCCATGTCAAGATGAGCAACCAACCACATCTCCTCAGATGTGTGGATGCATCCTGTCTTAGCCTTCACTTCAGACGCCTCCCTCAGTCCTCTGGCCCTCGGCCGATGTATTACGCAACACCCATACATTAAATGGATCATCGTGTGGAATATTTTCCTTGAATGAGCATTTGTCCTCTCAGCTCACAGTGCACTGCACTACAACCAGCCCAGTGCCCACTGACTATACATTACCGTCCCTTTAACAAGTACCGAAGCCTCTGATCAATAGTTTATTGCTATTCTATGGACATATACGATCCTCTGTAACCAGGGACACAGGAGAGGAGTGTTTCTTTGGTTATGGTTGTATATCATGAGGTGCTATTTGATCCAGGGATGAAATACTGTAGCGACCCGCACAGACAGCTGTGTGTTATGTGTTAGGCTATTAGTTGGTTGTGTTGTACTTACCAGTACCCAGTGTTCGCGGGGTTAATAAACCGTCAATTCGTAAACTCAACCCTCTGTCTGGACAATTGTTCCTTTATGATCAAGTCAGGTCATTACAATACTATAGAACAAAAATAAGTTGATGCTGGATAGTAAACAATGCTGAAAAAGCCTTTTGTGCAACCAAACATTCAGAAGTAATCAAGGCACTCTCATGTAATGGAAAAATTAGAAAGCCTTTATTATTTACCGCTTATGCATAGCAAGAATTAAAAAACACACTGACACCCTGCGTCTACAACAGCCTTCATCGTCACCCTGATGAAGGCTGTTGTAGCCGCAATGAGTCTGTGCCCTTTAAGAGTGTGCTCCTAATCTCAGCTCGTTACCTGTATAAAAGACACCTGGGAGCCAGAAATCTTTCTGATTGAGAGGGGGGTCAAATACTTATTTCCCTCATTAAAATGCTAATCAATTTATAACATTTTTCACATGCGTTTTTCTGGATTTTTTTGTTGTTATTCTGTCTCTCACTGTTCAAATAAACCTACCATTAAAATTATAGACTGATCATTTCTTTGTCAGTGGGCAAACGTACAAAATCAGCAGGGGATCAAATACTTTTTTTCCCTCACTGTATGTATTAGGTGCCCTTTGGCTCTGTATAATACATCACAATAAAAACTCTGCCAGCAGACCCACTCTCTCTGTGTGTGCCTGGAATACACCTAAACCAGGCTCGCCTTCAAAGCCACTGTGACATGCACGCTTGAGTAATGTATTATATTTTATTTATTTTTTACCTTTATTTAACTAGGCAAGTCAGTTCTTATTTACTTATTTATAATGACGGCCGGATCCCGGGCCAAACCCTAACCCGGACAATGCTGGGCCAATTGTGCGCCGCCCTATGGGACTCCCAATCACGGCTTGTTGTGATACAGCCTGTAATCAAACCAGGGTCTGTAGTGATGCCCCTAGCACTGAGGTGCAGTGCCTTAGACCGCTGTGCCACTCGGGAGTCCCAATCCTGTGGCGTATCTCTTGCAGGCTGGCTGCACTAAGACACACAGACACTGCCATGATCAACCATTCGCCTGGGGCTTATTTGTGGCCCAATGTGGCTCAGGTGGTAAGAACATGGGTCAAGCATTTCCCTCCTCAACAAACACATGAATAATTGTAACTATGTTTTGAGGTTATACAGTGTTTGTTTACATTTGTTTTTTACAAACATTGGAGTAAAGCAAGCTTTTTTTTAATACATATTCTTCAAGAATCAGTGGGTATATTTCATTAATGTGTAAGTCCAAAAATAATAGAGCAATTTAGGATTCTAGCTTGCCCCATGTTCTTACCACATGAGCCACGTTGGGCCACAAATATACCCCAGGTGAATGGTTGGTCATGGCAGTGTCTGTGTGTCTTAGTGCAGCCAGCCTGCAAGAGATACATCACAGGATTGAATCATGACTGTGCAGATAACAGACGACTGTTAACGGCACGTCATGTTATGTTTATTACAGTGTTATGGAGCCATTTTGACGCAGCGATTCCAAGTGTAACCAACAGTTTTTTCTTGAAACCTTTATCCAACCAAACATCGACACATCATCACCACTCATCATTTAGACTTTGCTTATTCCTTTAGTTACATGTTGTGCAAAAATACAGTTAAGAGGCCTGGAGCAAATATTGCTTATGTTTAAGGAAACAAAAGGGGCACTGCGAACATACTCTTCTCACTGTCCTGTTATTTGCATTAATTAGAATTGCTCAGGCATCCAGAATTATGTCCCAAATGGCACCATATTCCCTAAATAGTTTGCTACTTTTAACCAGGGCCTATGTAGGGAATAGGGTGCCAATTGAGACACAAAATAGGTATTTGGCACAGTGCTGCTGACAAGAGCAATGAGGCCAGTCAAAAACCAGCTTGCTATGTTGACCTCATTTCAGCCAACAGCCATACATCAATCCCTGAGAGGATTGGGCATCATTAATGAATCTGTTTTATCAATAGCCTCTCATGGATGGCGCCAGCATTTTGCCAGCCCGGTTTTCCAACAGCTGTTTGAAGAGGTTTTCTCTACAATGTTTTGAGAGAATTTCACTGCACTCTCTCTGCTGAGCGGGATGGTCAGGGGGCCGGAACATAATTACATAACATAAGAATTTGTAGACTGCAAATTGACCACAAGAAGTCCAAACAGATATAACATTTGACAAAAACATATATAATTTCAAACCGTGCTTACATTTGTATACGATTACATATACAGTGTCTCGCAATTATGTGTGGCAATACTTTGCAACCGATTCCCCAAATTAAAATCACTTGGAGTTGATTTGCTGGTCTTTTTACAAGCGTTTTATGTCCAACAACAAATCAGCCGCCAGTTGGGGAATGCTGACATAGACAGACTGTTTTTTTATGTCAGCATGATTAGACACTTATGCACAAGTTAATTCTAATTGTTCAGTCGTTGAAGTATCGCAGCCTGCTTACAACCCATGTGGGTTTGATTCCTGAATTATAATATAAGTAATTTAGCAGATGCTTTTATCCAAAGCAATTTGCATAATTTTCTTATAAGGTGGTTCCAGCGGGAATCGAGCCCATGGCCATGGCATTGATAGCGCCATGCTCTTACCACTTGAGCCACAAATATGCCCCAGGTGAATGGTTGATCATGGCTGTGTCTGTGTGTGTCAGTGCAGCCAGCCTGCAAGAGATACATCATAGATCTGGCCAGTCTACGAAATAAATATTTTGAACTGTCATTCCTCCTCCTCAGACTCCACCCTTCCCCTAGTTATGTCTCAACAGTGCACTAGTCAAGCGTTACCCCTCCTCCTCAAACGTCACTCAAGTTTCAATCCAGCATTAGTCAAGTCTGGGTGACTAACGCTGGGTTGAGACATGACTAGGGGAGGTCTCAGGAGGAGGAATGACAAAGTTCCTAATATGTATTCCGTAAATAGGGTCAACCCAGGTGACACAAGACTAGACTGGCCAGACCAAAGTTCCTAATATGTTTTCCCGTACATATTAAAGTCATTCTCCATCTCCAGACTGCACGCTTAGCTGCACCGTTACGGACCTGCTGTGCAGACAACCTTCCTTGAGGGCAAAGAGCAGAATACTCTCCCAAATAGCCTAAGAAGCATTGCATAAGCAATGCTCTCAGAGCATGAAGCGTATGCTAGCTAGCTAGGGTAGTGTACTGTATGCATGATATGTTGCAATGCTAAAAGCAATGCCTCCAGAGCCCAACACGCATGCTAGTATAAGGGTGATTTAATCTGTTCAGGCAAGGTTTGTATCTGGGAGATATTTGACGCAAACTGAGGCCCCTGTATTTGGCTGTACGGTGCACAGGCTATATAACTTATGTTCCTCCTTGGGCGTAACATCATATTAATCGTAAAGATCTGTATATGAACAGCAGGTTTAGCTTGGTGCTTTATGGAATCATAGGATTACCATTAACATAAGGGGTATGATTCAAGTGATTATTGTGGGTATACACTATGAGTATGTTAGAGTATGTTCCCCACACGTCATTGATAAGAGCCTAGGTGTCAAAACGAGAACAGTGGGATGTGGGAGTGAAATGATACTGTTATTACCTTGTATTTAATTGGCTCAGCATCCACTCTTTATCAAGGAGGCCTTAGAGGACTTAAAAGGCTATACATCTCACACATTAAAATGCCAAAGATTTTTTTACGGACGATATTGTCTGTTATTTTCCATTGGCAAGCCGTGCACCGTTATCTAGGATTTGCAACTGTACATCTTACTATTAAAGAGGAAGAATGGTGTTTTCAAAATGAGGATCTTTCAAGCCCTCGGCACCCGACCGATTCTTCCCAAACTATTTTGGGGGAAAGAATAGTCGGTGATTAATTGTGTTTAGGCAAAGGATGAAGGCTGACAACGCAAAGAAATTAATGGATTAATTAATGCAAACGAGTTGTTCTGCCTTACATAATGACAAATCGTTCAAGCTGTGGCCAGATATTCATAATTATAACATTGTCTAAGCGTTGAGACAAAGTTATGAGAAACAGGGTACATATTTAAGGGAATAATTGGTTTCCCTCATCATTCCTCGCGGTTTGCAGACCTGAAACATGTTGAACTTGATGAACACACATTCCCAATCAGCAAAGTAACTTCGCTACTTACGACTCACAGAATGAGTCTTTTTTAAAGTGCTGACCAAAAATGCCCTATGTACAGTATGTGTGTCCACTGTATGGACAGTATGGACAGTATAGTAGGGCCTACTTGTTTCAATGGCAGAGAATTCAGAAGAGAAAGGCCAAAGATGGCCATTCTAAAACGGACAAATGACTGCGGAGTAAATACAATATACATACAAAAGTATGTGGACACCCCTTCAAATTTGTGGATTTCGGCTATTTCAGCCACACCCGTTGCTGACAGGTGTATAAAATCGAACACAAAGCCATGCAATCTACATAGACAAACATTGTCAGTAGAATGGCCTTACTGAAGAGTTTGTCAAATAGCAGACGTTGCCCTGCTAGAGCTGCCCCCGGTCAACTGTAAGTGCTGTTATTGTGAAGTGGAAACATCTAGGAGAAACAACGACTCAGCCGCAAAGTGGTAAGGCCACACAAACTCACAGAACGGGACCGCCGAGTGCCGGAGCGCGTAGCACATAAAAATCGTCTGTCCTCGGTTGCAACACTCACTACCGAGTTCCAAACTGCATATGGAAAAAACGTCAGCAAAATAACTGTTGGGAGCTTCATGAAATGGGTTTCCATGGCCGAGCAGCCACACACAAGCCTAAGATCACCATGTGCAATGCCAAGCGTCGGCTGGAGTGGTTTAAAGCTCGCCGCCATTGGACTCTGGAGCAGTGGAAACGTGTTCTCTGAAATGATAAATCCCGCTTCACCATCTGGCAGTCCGACGGACAAATCTGGGTTTGGCGGATGCCAGGAGCGCGCTACCTGCCCCAATGCATAGTGCCAAATGTAAAGTTTGGTGGAAGAGGAATGATGGTCTGGGGCTGTTTTTCATGGTTTGGGCTAGGCCCCTTAGTTCCAGTGAAGGAAAATCTTAATGCTACAACATACAATGATTATGTGCTTTGTGGCAACAGTTTGGGGAAGGCCCTTTCCTGTTTCAGAATGACAATGCCCCTGTGCACAAAATGAGGGCCATACAGAAATGGTTTGTTGAGATCGGTGTGGAAGAACTTGACTGGTCTGCACAGAGCCCTGACCTCAACCCCATCAAACACCTTTGGGATGGGCCTAATGTGAGCCAGGCCTAATTGCCCAACATACCTAATGCTCTTGTGGCTGAATGGAAGCAAGTCCCCACAGCAATGTTCCAACATCTAGAGGAAAGCCTTTTCCAGAAGAGTGGAAGCTGTTATAGCAGCAAAGCGAGGGGACCAACTCCATTTAAATGCTCCTTGTTTTTGGAATGAGATGTTCGACGAGCAGGTGTCCACATACTTTTGGTCATGTAGTGTAGTTCAACTCAGAAACGTGGTAATTAACTACAATCCCATAATCCATAGCGCCAGCTTTTTCCGTTTCGGATGGAGATGGATCAGAGAGGAATGTACACAACACAACGACAAGAGGGATAGAGACAGTTTGTGAAAGTATGCCTTATCTACTTTGAATAACTAATAAAATGATTTCGTCAGACAGCTCTGCAGCATAGGCTACTTAGGCAGACTAGCTAAATAGAATGACTAAAGACAGTACAGTATGGGGAGCACACAGATAACGTTAAGATGGTTTGGCTGGCTGGCTGCTACTGACTGAGCAGAGATGACGTTAAGATGGTTTGGATGGCTGGCTGCTACTGACTGAGCAGAGATGACGTTAGATGGTCTGGCTGGCTGCTACTGACTGAGCAGAGATGACGTTAGATGGTCTGGCTGGCTGCTACTGACTGAGCAGAGATGACGTTAGATGGTCTGGATGGCTGGCTGCTACTGACTGAGCAGAGATGACGTTAGATGGTCTGGCTGGCTGCTACTGACTGAGCAGAGATGACGTTAGATGGTCTGGCAGGCTGGCTGGCTGCTACTGACTGAGCAGAGATGACGTTAGATGGTCTGGATGGCTGGCTGCTACTGACTGAGCAGAGATGACGTTAGATGGTTTGGCTGGCTGGCTGCTACTGACTGAGCAGAGATGACGTTAGATGGTCTGGATGGCTGGCTGCTACTGACTGAGCAGAGATGACGTTAGATGGTCTGGATGGCTGGCTGGCTGCTATTGACTGAGCAGAGATGACGTTAGATGGTCTGGATGGCTGGCTGCTCTGACTGAGCAGAGATGACGTTAGATGGTCTGGATGGCTGGCTGCTACTGACTGAGCAGAGATGACGTTAGATGGTTTGGATGGCTGGCTGCTACTGACTGAGCAGAGATGACGTTAGATGGTTTGGCTGGCTGGCTGCTCTGACTGAGCAGAGATGACGTTAGATGGTTTGGCTGGCTGGCTGCTCTGACTGAGCAGAGATGAGATGATGACTTTAAGGAAGTAAAATATTTTCTTATTTCATTGTAATTTCCTATTTGTCTATTGATGTCTACCCAAAGTGGACCTGACAGAGACATTTTCATATTTTCAATGTTTTGGCAATTGAATGTTCACTCTTTTTGGCTTTGGAATTTCCATTAAAAAGATTGATGTATTTAATGTTTTTTTTTTTTTTTTATCCAAAAAACGAAATAGAAAATAGATTATTTTTTAATAATCGAACCGACCTCAAAAAGCAAGGTTGTGACGGCATTCACATTACACCTTCTCCCCCATTGCCTCTGTATGATGTTGAGAAATGTGCTGTAAAAGGCAGGCACGAAGCACAGTCCCTTACGATGTGCTAGCATTGGCACCTCTGCACCTGAACTCTCGATAGGACTCATTATCACAGAATGCAATGGGCTAATCTTGTATAGGTCTCCTCAGTGGTGACACACGTGAAATGCCCAGGAATAGAAACCGCTGCCTTGATTTTGTCTTTGTGACTGCGTAAGCAGTCGTCATTGCACTATGCAGCTCTTTAGGGTTGGCACCAAGAGGAATACAGAGGGAAAGGACAGGACAAAAGGAGGTATTTACAATTTTGATAGTGTCCTTTTTCAAGAGAACCAGCTATGTAATATTCATCCTGTCCAGACTGTCGGCCAACTGATCAATCTCAACTGCAAAATCACAAGCTAATTATCACTAGACTCAGAGGAGTTGGGTTAAATGTGGAAGACACATTTCAGTTGAATGCATTCGGTTGTACAACTGACTAGGTATCCCCCTTTCCCTTTAGCTATCCCCATTCACTCAATGCCAGTGGTTAGAGGGATGGGCCAGTAACCGAAAGGTTGCTGGGTCAAATCCCTGAGCTGACAAGGTAAAAAATCTGTTGTTCTGCCCCTGATCAAGGCAGTTATCCAACTGTTCCCTGGGTGCCGAAGACGTGGATGTCAATTAAGGCAGCCCCTCCGCACCTCTCTGATTCAGAGGGGTTGAGTTAAATGTGGAAGACACATTTCAGTTGAATGCATTTAGTTGTACAACTGACTAGGTATCCCCCTGTCCTAAAGCACTGGGTGGACTCTGTTACTCTGGCTGACACTTCACATGGGCTCTGTTATGCAGTATTTCATGAATGTTAGAAGCTGATTGGCAATATTTTAAGTCGTCATTGTGCTCCGTCCCCTCACACATGCACAACACTGCACGCGCACATGCATGCACGCGCAGGCACACACACCCACATCCACACATGCACTCACAGCCATGCACACAGACTACACATTACACAGTCACACCCACTACACAGTCATACACAATCATCATATACTGTATATAACATTGTAAAAATGCAAGACGTTACAATGTGTTACAATTCAAACTGTTGAATTTACCTCTTCCTTGCTCCCCATACCTCTCTCTCCAAATTCCTTTGGCTTGTTGTTAAACACTAAATGAACAGCATAAAAACCCCTTTCCTTGGAGTAAAAACAGAAAAGAAGAGAGTGAAGGGAGTAGAATGCGTATCCTCTCCTGTATTTCCTCTACCGTCCAGTCTCTCTGAATGTAGCTCAGAGAAGCACAGGTTTCTGCAAATAAAATCAAACTGAGATTCAGTTCAGTTCTGCACAGAAAGCAGAGGAGTACTCTCGTTCTTAAAATATGTACCACCCTCTCCAGGTCTCACACTGCTCTTTTATGTGTTCTCTCTCTCTCTCTCTCTCTCTCTCTCTCTGTCGCCCTTCCTTGTCTCTTCACTGACTCACTCACATTTTCATTCTATTTTTTTGTCTCTCTCTCTCTCTCCCTCTGCCTCTTGCAGCTCACTCCTTCACTTGCTCTTGTCCCAGCTCTTCCTTCTCTGTTTGCCTCTATAGTCACTCACTCCTTTCCTCGCTCTCTCTCTTCTCTGTTTGCCTCTATAGTCACTCACTCCTTTCCTCGCTCTCTCTCTTCTCTGTTTGCCTCTATAGTCACTCACTCCTTTCCTCGCTCTCTCTCTTCTCTGTTTGCCTCTATAGTCACTCACTCCTTGCATGCTCTTCCACTTATTTCCCCCTCTCTCCTGCTCTCCCTAACCAGCGTATCTTGCTGTTATCCTGTTTTCCTGGGAGATTGGTGCGTCTCGATGCCCAAGACAGAAAGTACCACCAAGCAGGCAAGCTTGGCAAGGGAGCTAGCATTTTTTTTTTAAATAACACACTAGGCAAATCAGTTAAGAACAAATTCTTACTTACAATGACAGCCTCCCAGGGAACAGTGGGTTAAGTGCCTTGTTCAGGGGCAGAAGGACAGATTTTTAACTTGTCAGCTCGGGGACTTGATCCAGCAACCTTGTGGTTATTGACCCAACGCTCCAACCACTAGGCTACTTGCCGCCCCTGCTAGAAACAGGTAAGATTGGCATTCCAGAAACATTATTTAGTTTAAATATATTTTGAGCCCAGATAACTGAAGCTAATTGATTGTACACAAATTGGCCATTTAAATAATAGGATTCAGATAATGTTCAATAAATATAGTACCCAACATCTGATGTGGACCAAACTTTTTCCTATCATTGAGTATGACATGAGGAATCCAATAAAATGGCCAAAAGCCACCCATGGTACCGTCTCACCCCACGCCAATCCCATCCCAACAACCAGTATACAGTATTAGTTCTCTGTCTGACAAGTAGTATGAAGCTTCGGTTTGGAGTATTGCTTCTTTAAACTATGTAATGTATTCCCTGTGAATCTGATGAGTTATTTTCCCCTGTTCATAGAAATTAGTAATTGAAGTCGCTAGCATTATTTACCATAAAATTGTGTGACAATACCAGGCTTTGACCACTAGATGACGCTGTTCCTGCTATACTGCCACACGTTTGTTCATTTTGCTGGTTTCTTGTGTTTATTAAATAGATAACAAAATTAATTTAGCAACTTTGAGTAGAAAAGCAAACGATTTTTCGCATGATGAAAATAAATGGCGTGGTCATCTTTACAATTCAAGCCAGTCTTCTATGAAAGCAATTTAGTTTAGTTTGTCCTTCTCTTAACAACCTTATGCTTCAACCCAAATCGCCTTAAATAGTCCAACAAGTGGCAGCTCTCTGAGAGGGCCATCCTCATATGAAGAGTTGTCCTACAAGCCCAAAACTTTGATGGAAAAAGTTTTTCAATACATTTATCAGAAAACAGCTCTATATGTAGTGTGATTAGTGACATTTACTATTAAACCCAACACCATTGAAAAACACTATACAGGGTGTGTTTTGGACTTTTACCATTGAAGGCTATTAGAACTGCTGTAGCCTAATGGTTCGCTTGTTCCCCAGAAATGGTCTAAAAATAACTAATACAGACCTTTTTTGAAGGAAATGTGTGGCATGAACAGTGGCATCTAGTGGTCAAAATATGGTACTTTCAAACTCATTTTTGGTAAATAATGCAAGCGAATTCAATGACAAATGTTTAATAATAAGGGCAAATAACCAATCACCAGATTCACAGGGAATATATTACATAGTATGAAGAAACAACACTCCAAACTGCAGCTTCATACTACTTTTCAGACATTGAGAACTAATACTGTATACTGGTTGTTGGGGTGGGATTGGTGTTGGGTGTGGGGGATCCATGGATGATATATATTTTTTGCTTCCTCATGTCTTACTCATTCGTAGGAAGAAGCTTGGATCAAATAGGATGTTGGGTACTATATTTATTGAATATAATCTGAATCCTATAAATGAAAATGGTCAATTTGGGTGCAATCAATTAACTTAATTTCTCAGAGATCCAATGTGTCAAAATCTTCTGTCTTGTACTTTTTGAGGAGGAACGACCCATGGTGTTCTTGGGGGTAAAAATATATCCCGGTGTAATATAGGGTTAGTCTCAAATGGCACCCTATTCACTTTTAGGGCACTACTTTGACCAGGGCCCATAGGACTCTGGTCGAAAGTAGTGCACTATATAGGGAATAGGGTGTCATTTGGGGGCGCAGACATGCTACCTCAAGCCTATGATTACGCACTCCATTTCCTACAAAAACACACATGCGGTGTGTGCAGCTTGGTAGAAATTCAGCCTCGGAGCATTCACGGCAACAACAACTGTTTTACAGTGATATGTCAACATTAAGTATATAACCTAAAGTATTTCCTCTTCTGCAAATCATTTTCCATTGTTAATGCACAAGGAGTTGGTTATACGACTGTGCAAAGCTAATTGAGTTCTAGGGCTGATCCCAATTAGTCGACTGTTCGATTGTTTGGTTGATTGCGATTTATTTCAGTAGAGCACTAGCAAATATCTATATATACACAACATACATACAGTACCAGTCAAAAGTGTTAAACAAATCAAAATATCTTTCATATTTAAGATTCTTCAAAGTAGCCACCCTTTGCCTTGATAACAGCTTAACACACTATGGGCATTCTCTCAAACAGCTTCATGAGGTAGTCACCTGCAATGCATTTCAATTAACAGGTGTGCCTTGTGAAAAGTTAATTTGTGGAATTTCTTATCTTCTTAATGCATGCGAGCCAATCAGTTTCTTTTGTGACAAGGTAGGGTGGGTATACAGAAGATAGCCCTATTTGGTAAAATACCAAGTCCATGTTACGGCAAGAACAGCTCAAATAAGCAGAGAGAAGCGACATGAAGGTCAGTCAATCCGGGAACATTTTAAGAACTTTTAAAGTTTCTTCAAGCGCAGTCGTAAAAAACCATCAAGCGCTATGATTAAATTGGCTCTCATGAGGACTTTTTGGTTCCAACCACTGTGTCTTTGTGAGACACAGAGTAGGTGAACGGATGATCTCCACGTGTGGTTCCCACTGTGAAGCATGGAGGAGGAGGTGGTATGGTGTGGGGGTGCTTTGCTGGTGACACTGTCAGTGATTTATTTAGAATTTAAGGCACACTTAACCAGCATGGCTACCGCAGCATTCTGCAGTGATACGCCATCCTATCTGGTTTGCGCTTAGTGGGACTATCATTTGTTTTTCAACAGGACAATGACCCAGCACAACTCCAGGCTGTGTAAGGGATATTTGACCAAGAAGGAGAGTGATGGAGTGCTGCATCAGATCACCCAACCTCAACCCAATTGAGATGGTTTGGGATGAGTTGGAGCGCAGAGTGAAGGAAAAGTAGCCAACAAATGCTCAGGATATGTGGGAACTCCTTCAAGACTGTTGGAAAAGCATTCCAGGTGAAGCTGGTTGAGAGAATGCCAAGAGTGTGCAAAGCTGTCATCAAGGCAAAGGGTGGCTAATTTGAAGAATCTAAAATATAAAATATATTTTGATTTGTTTAACACTTTATTGGTTACTACATGATTTCATATGTGTTATTTCATTTGCAGAGCGCACAACCTATGCTACACTTGTGAGAAACTCGTTTTGGTTCGTTTCATTCCATTTATGGGTTTTGTCAATTTAGTCATTGTGTTCTGTTTGGAACGCTCATGTCAATGTTGAGTAAGCTCACACACCTGATTATGCATAGAAGTAGGCCTGTTGCTTCTTGGCCTGCACGCAAACGTAGGCATATAAATGTGCCCATTTGGGGATCTTATAGTATTTCCGATTGGCTTAACGTAGCACCACTAATGAGCTGTGGAGCTTCTCAAAGTAATATTTTCTTCACCTCAAACAGCAAGCAAACAAATTCTGTTTTTACATCCATTGAGTACGACAATGGTTCCTCAATGTATTTGAAAAATCTTTTCAGCTCTTTCTCTTTCGATAACACTCAGCGTGAAAGGGAAAAATGCTCTGATCCAGTGGAAACGTCATAAAATAGGTCTACCTGATTACTTCTTATCCCTTGCGCAAATAGCCTTCAGCTGTGTCAGAGCTCAGTGGCGCAGGAAACTGAGGGCCCAGAATAATTTATACAACGTTGCAAGTTTGCTAGCACAAGCTTCAGGCCGGACCCACTAATAGTTGATACAATGTTTCAAGTTTGGCTATGCATGGCCTGTCTGCAACAATGTGATTTATAGGATATATATTTTTATAAGGAATTTTTCTACCTTCAGGCTGCAATGTTTTTATTTGTTGGCTTTATAGGCTATAGGCTAGATACTTTTTAGGTTCCTATCATTTTCATTTAGAGTTGGATTGAATGTTGACAGTCTGGACAGTCTGGTTTTGTGCGCGCATAAAAAAAGAGAGCCATAAGTCTTTGTAAAGCATCGTGGCACCATAAGACATTCAAATAAATAAATAAACAAAAACACACCATTGTAAACAAACATATAAAAAAGGGGAAAGGGGATATCGACACAACCGAATGCCTTCAACCGAAATGAGTTTTCCACATTTAACCCTCTGAATCAGAGAGGTGCGGGAGGCTGCCTTAATCCACATCGACATCATCGGTGCCCAGGAAGCACTACAGTATATGGCAACATTATTCTAGTGGAGCGCTTGAAAAAAAAAGCTAACTAACTGAAACATTGGGCACTGATTTGTTTCTCTTTACCGTTACAATTTTTTTTACCATTATTATTTATTAGACACAATAAACAAAACAACCATTTTCTGAAGTGCATCCCATCCGCGACAAGGTTCTCTCTTTTAATTGACAGCACTCTCACAAGAACATTCTTTATGCTCGTATAGTCATACAGTATACTGACAACATGCGCATGGCAACACATTAGTCTAAAATATCTCTGAGCCAAGGATTTGTTTTCCATCAAGTCAGTAGCCTTCTTATGACCTACTTTCAATGGAAGTGCCTCTCAATCTTATCTAGAACAGGGCAGATTTTCTTTTTGCAGACCCATATTTAGCCACTGAGTTATAGACAGGCATGTCAATTATTGACTCTAAATATTCTCAATGCAAGTTTAGACATTTCCAACATATAATTTTGGTAAGAAACGTGGAGATACAATTAAATATTAATCTATCATGTGAAGTTTTATGACAATTTTTTTTACAAGACACAAATATTTGATAAAAGTCCAGACTAGGCTTAATGGGTACCCAATGTACAATTTAAAAGGATACCTTGGGATTGTGGCAATGAAGGCCCTTTATCTACTTGCCCATAGTCAGATGAGTCAGATGAACTTATGGACACCATGTTTATGTCTCTGTGTCCAGTATGAAGGTAGTTAGAGGTAGTTTCGTGAGCTAATGCTAACTAGCGTTAGCACAATGACTGGAAGTCTATGGGTAATCTGCGAGCATAAAAATGGTATCCACAAGTTCATCGGACTCTGGGGAAAGTAGATAAAGGGCCTCTTTGCCAAAATCCCGAAGTATCCCTTTAAGCCCATGGGTGTTCCAAATAAGCATACCTCTTAAAGAATCAATTTGAATTCATTTCCAAATGTTAAAACACTTACAAACTGAAATTTCTTGTGCAAAATAAGATTATATTAAACTCCACTAAAGTTATTAAAATAAACGGATAATTGCTATTCGTCATGAAAGCAGCACTCATTGTATCCACATAGATCAATGTGGACATACAGTGCCTTCAGCAAGTATTCACACCCCTTGACTTGGTCCACATTGTGTTGTGTTACAGCCTGCATTTTAAATGATGGCCTTTATATTTTGTGTCACTGATCTACAAACAATACCCAATTATGTCAAAGTGGAATTATGTTTCTAGAAATGTTTACAATTTAATTATAAATGAAAAGTTGAAAAGTCTTGAGTCAAGTATTCAACCCTTATGGTAAACTGAAACATGTTCAGGAGTAAATATTTGCTTAACAAATAATATGTTGCATGGACTCATTCTGTGTGCAATAATAGTATTTAACATTATTTTTGAATGACTACCTCATCTCAGTCGAGCAGTAAATTTCAAACACAGATTGTACCCCAAAGACCAGGGAGGTTTTTCAAAGACTCACAAAGATGGGCACCTATTGGTAGATGGGTAAAAACAAAAGCAGACATTGAACTTCCGTTTGAGCTTGGTGAAGTTATTAATTACTCTTTGGATGGTGTTTCAATACACCCAGTCACTACAAAGATACAGACGTCCTCAGGGATTTCCCCATGAGGCCAATGGTGACTTTAAATCAGTTACAGAGTTTAATGGCTGTGATAGGAGAAAACTGAGGATGGATCAACAACATTGTAGTTACTCCACAATACTAATCTAAATGACAGAGTGAAAAGAAGGAAGCCTGTACTGTCACGTCCAGGCCTGAGTGACAGGCTGGAGTGTTTTTGTTTTGTTTTTGGTGTAGGGTTTTTTCTGTTCTAGGTTATATATTTCTATGTTGGGGTAATGGTTCCCAATTAGAGGCAGCTGAGTGTCGTTGTCTCTAATTGGGAACCATATATGTTTGTAGTTTTCACTTGGGGTTTGTGGGTAATTGTTTGAGCATAGCTGTGTTTGTTTTGTTAGGTATGTTTTAAGAGCACGATCTTCATTTAGTTTTTGTTATTTTTCCCAGTTACGTTCGTATTTAATAAAATGTATACTGGAAGCATCGCTGCGTCTTGGTCTGTCCATCCCAAAGATCGTGACATGTACAGAATAAACATATTCATGTTTGCATTAAGGCAAAAAACTGCAAAACCAAATTTAAGAAATTTACTTTATGTAACTGAATACAAAGCGCTATGTTTGGGGCAAATCCAACACAACACATCACTGAGTACCAGACCTAATATTTTCAAGAAAATATGCATCATGTTATGAGTAGGCATGTCATCTGTAAGGCCTTGGGAGTTTGTTACGATAAAATGAAACAGAATAGAGCTAAGCACAGGCAAGATCCTAGAAAACCTGTTTCAGTCTGCTTTCTACCAGACACAAATTCACCTTTCAGCAGGTCAATAACTTAAAACACAATCTCAAATATACACTGGAGTAACTTACCAAGATGACATTAAATGTTCCTGAGTGGCCTAGTTACAGTTTGGTCTTAAATCAGCTTGAAAATAGTTGTCTAGCAATGATCAACAACCAACTTGACAGAGCTTGAAGAATTGTAAAAAGAATAATGTGCAAATATTGTACAATCCAGATGTGCAAAGCTCTTAGATTTACCTAGAATGACTCACAGCTGTAAATCACTGCCAAAGGCGATTCTAAGGTTTATTGACTCAGGGGTGTGAATAATTTTGTAAATTGGATATTTTCATATTTATTTTAAAACACTTGCAAAAATGTATAAAAACATGTTTTAACTGTCATTATGGGGTATTGTGTGTAGATGGGTGAGAAAGAAAATCTATTTAATACACTTTAAATTCAGGCCGTAAAACTACAAAATGTGGAATAAGTCAAGGAAGGGGTATGAATACTTTCTGAAGGCCCTGTAGGCTTTTGTTCTTGCCAACCAGTACACACCTGATTCAACTAATCATTGACTTCAATCAAGACACGATTAGTTGAATCAGGTGTGTTATTACTTGGTTACTTGGTTAGAACACAACCCTGCACCCACACTGGCTCTCTGTGGATAAGAAGCCATGCAACAAAGACCGTAACACACACAACTTTAAATGAATCATCTGAAATCTCCCTCTCTACTGTTGTATTACAAAGGCATAGGTGGTGGACGAAAATACGGAATCACCTGGATGAATGAAGGACAACAACATGACAATGCTCCCACCCAAAAGTGCACGAGTGGTTGCCCAATAGTCCTCTTCTTATCCCTCATTTGCTTGCATTTCTGTCCACCACTTGTAGGTCTTCCATCCCTGATATTATTATTCTCTCTGCATCAATGACTACTTGTCCACTCCAAACGTCTTTGTACTCTCTCCGAGGTTTCTAATTAAGTAATAAGGCACCTCGGGGGTTTGCGATATATGGCCAATATACCACGGCTAAGGGCTGTTCTTACACACGACGCAACGCGGAGTGCCTGGACACAGCCCTTAGCCGTGGTATATTGGCCATATATCACAGACCCCCGAGGTGCCTTAGTGCTATTATAAACTGGTTAACAACGTAATTAGAGCAGTAAAAATAAATGTTTTGTCATACCAGTGGTATACTGTCTCGTATACCACAGCTGTAAGCCAATCAGCATTCAGGGCTCGAACCACTCAGTTTATAATTATTATTAATTGTTTCTAATCTTGGTAAAGGCACCATGGCTAGAAGCATAATATGCATAACTGTAGTTTGTGAGTTTTAATCAACTTAAATCGGAATAAAAAAACATATTCATGCTAATGTTCAATGAATATTAGGAAAATAATAAACACGTGTGTTTCAATGCAAACCGGGCTCAATAGGAGCACACTGGGCTAAATTGGAACAACAGTGATTCATGGTGAAAAGAATAGTAAAGTCTACTCATAAAATATTTGGAAACCAATGGTTTGGAGTAGAAATATAGACTATAGATATTATGCAAAGGTAGTATTGATCATATTGAACAATATGTCTTTATTGCTATTTACATTCTGTATAGAGGGACTGCTTTTTGTGTGACTGTACCCTTTAAGCCCACCTGAGATACAGTTGAAGTTGGAAGTTTACATACACATTAGCCAAATACATTTAAACTCAGTTTTTCACAATTCCTGACATTTAATCTTAGTTTAATCCTTCCCTGTCTTAAGTCAGTTAGGATCACCACTTTATTTTAAGAATGTGAAATGTCAGAATAATAGTAGAGAGAATGATTTATTTCAGCTTTTATTTCTTTCATCACATTCCCAGTGGGTCAGAAGTTTACATACACTCAAATAGTTTTTGGTAGCATTGCCTTTAAATGGTTTAACTTGGGTCAAACGTTTCAGGTAGCCTTCCACAAGCTTCCCACAATAAGTTGGGTGAATTTTGGCTCATTCCTCCTGACAGAGCTGGTGTAACTGAGTCAGGTTTGTACGCCTCCTTGCTCGCACACGCTTTTTCTATAGGATTGAGGTCAGGGCTTTGTGATGGCCACTCCAATAGCTTGACTTTGTTGTCCTTAAGCCATTTTGCCACAACTTTGGAAGTGTGCTTGGGGTCATTGTCCATTTGGAAGACCCATTTGCGACCATGCTTTAACTTCCTGACTGATGTCTTGAGATGTTGCTTCCATATATCCACATCATTCTCTCTCCTCATGATGCCATCTATTTTAGTGAAGTGCACCAGTCCCTCCTGCAGCAAAGCACTCCCACAACATGATGCTGCCACCCCCGTGCTTCACGGCTTGCAAGCCTCCCCCTTTTTCCTCCAAACAAAACAATGGTCATTATGGCCAAACAGTTCTATTTTTGTTTCATCAGACCAGAGGACATTTCTCCAAAAAGTGCGATCTTTGTCCCCATGTGCAGTTGCAAACTGTAATCTGGCAGATTTATGGCGGTTTTGGAGCAGTGGCTTCTTCCTTGCTGAGCGGCCTTTCAGGTTCTGTTGATATAGGACTCGTTTTACTGTGGATATAGATTTTGTACTTTTGTACCCATTTCTCCAGCATCTTCACAAGTTCCTTTGCTGTTCCTTTGCTGTTGTTCTGGGATTGATTTGCACTTTTCGCAAGTACTTTCATCTCTAGGAGACAGAACACGTCTCCTTCCTGAGCGGTATGACAGCTGCGTGGTCCCATGGTGTTTATACTTGCATACTATTGTTTGTACAATTTCCAAACGCCTTCAGGCATTTGGAAATTGCTCCCAAGGATGAACCAGACTTGTGGAGGTCTACAATTCTTTTTCTGAGGTCTTGGCTGATATCTTTGATTTCCCATGATGTCAAGAAAAAAGAGGCACTGAGTTTGAAGGTAGGCCTTGAAATAAATCCACAGGCACACCTCCAATTGACTCAAATTATGTAAATTAGCCTAACAGAAGCTTCTAAAGCCATGACATCCTTTTCTGGAGCTGTTTAACTTCACCGGCTCCAGCAGAAAAACTGACTGTTTTGGAGAGCCTGGCGTGCCCAAAGTAAAATGCCTCCCATTTAGGCCCAGAAAATGGGATATGCATATATTTAGTACCATTGGATAGGAAACACTCTGAATTTTCCAAAACTGTTAACCATTTGTCTGTGCGTCAATCACAACGCATTTGGCAGGCAAAACCCTGAGGAATCTCTGTCCTGAAAAAAGTCATTTTGACACATTGCTCATTTTTGAGCCCCTCCTATCCAAAATGACCATATATAGGCATGTGAACTCAGTGCACGTCGCTTCCTTATGATGTCATCAACCACGAGACGGTGTTTTACTCCATCTTGGGGAATTTCGGCCATTGATAAACAGCTTGAACGAGAGACCACGCTATGAAAACTCTTCAGAGTCTTGGCGTGCATGAGAAGGCGCTGTGCCTTATTTATCGTTTTTAGCGTTCAGTTTATATTCCGGCTGATTTATAATAGTACATATACGTAAAAGGGTTCCTAAGGATACATTTAAAACTATGTTTGATTGTTTTTGGACAAGTTTATAGGTAACATTTGAACGAGTTGGCGCCGCGTTTCAAAAGAGTAATGGAGGCTGTCGTTTTGCATGAACCAAATGGAGGATTTATGGATAAAAGACGTTACTTTTTCTAACAAAAGAACCATGGATTGTCTTCGTTGGACACTTAGGAAGACCTCAGCAGAAGTTCTTCAACAGGTAATTACTTTGTTTTCGCTGTGAAATGTGTTATGTGTGTGCCATGATTGCTAATCGATACATGGCTATTGGAAAATATGTGAGGTGCTACCCTCAAACAAATGAATGTGCTGCTTTCGCCGTAAAGCCTTTTTGAAATCTGACAACGCTGTGATATTGCCAAGAAACAGAGCTTTTGATGAGTATGGAACACTTGTATATAGCTGGATGTTTAATAATTCAATTTTCGGATTTTAAATCTGGCGCTACAGGTTTTAGCTGGTAGTGTCGGGATGATCCCGCTAGCGACCCACTGGTATTTGAGTCGTTAAAGTCACAGTCAACTTAGTGTATGTAAACTTCTGACCCACTGGAATTGTGATACAGTGAATTATAAGTGAAATAATCTGTCTGTAAACAATTGTTGGAAAAATTACTTGTGTCATGCACAAAGTAGATGTCTTAACCGACTTGCCAAAACTATAGAGTGGTTGAAAAATGTGTTTTATGACTTCAACCTAAGTGTATGTAAACTTCCGACTTCAACTGTAAATGTCAAATTTACAAAAATGGCATCTATAACAATGCAAGGTTATTTAACAGTAAAATAAGACAAAAAATGACAAGATTCTACCATGCACATATATCAGCACAGGAATCTCTTAATTTTACATAAAGTATGATTACTTATGTGAAAAGGTTTAAAAAAATGAAGAGAAAATGTGTTTATTTGCAGCTTTGAAATAGTCCACTAGTGGGAACTTACACGTAATTGTAAATAACTTAATAAAACATCTGATTAGCTCAGAATAAAAACATATGGATATAACAAGCATATGAATTGGTTGAAACATTGAACAGCAGTAAATGTTCCTTTTTTTAAAAAAAAATATTTGAAACCGAAGATGGAATAGGGCTTAATGGGTACGATTACCCTAGCCTAAATATAATGAAAGCATAAGATTCATGAACAAAAATGGCCTACACAAATAATGTGATTCATATGCTATTTGTACATTCAAAATTCTCAAGGTCTACTGATATCGAAAAACACTGAGTCGGTTGGAAAACAGGAAACCATCATTTTCTCCATGCCTCTTGAAAGGAACCTAGCATTGTCAGGGCCATCACAACCAAAATTATTGAGTATGCTATATATAGCACCCTCCCCTCAACAGATGCAGTATATGTGTGTGTGTGTGTACGTGCATGTGTTGTTTCTGTTCTGCGGTGCAGATAGCGTGTAAAGTATGCTACTCTGACGATAGTAGGGCTGTAGGGCCGTTAGCCAGTGATTGTCCAGCAAATAAGTGTCAGTCTCACGATAATTGACCATTAATTAACATAAACACAGTAAGCATTTCCTGGCTTCCAAACACACCTACGAAGCCACTGATGCAGACCTTTGGAACTTCTACATTTTAAAAAGTCTAATAAATCCCTGTAATATAGCCTACACCTTCACAATAAATCCATGTAATATAGCCTACACCTTCACAATAAATCCATGTAATATAGCCTACACCTTCACAATAAATCCATGTCATATAGCCTACACCTTCACAATAAATCCATGTCATATAGCCTACACCTTCACAATAAATCCATGTAATATAGCCTACACCTTCACAATAAATCCATGTAATATAGCCTACACCTTCACAATAAATCCATGTCATATAGCCTACACCTTCACAATAAATCCATGTCATATAGCCTACACCTTCACAATAAATCCATGTAATATAGACTACACCTTCACAATAAATCCATGTAATATAGCCTACACCTTCACAATAAATCCATGTAATATAGCCTACAACTAGCCTATAGCCTAAATCCATTATGTATTTTTGGACCGGTCTAAAGAAGCATGATATGAAGAAAATGTATTCTATTTCAGAAGAACAGAATAGCATACTCTAAGTTGTCCTTATGTTATTTTATAGTATTTTATAGTATGAAGAATACAATTGAACAAAGATGAATAAAATAGAAAGGATATGCACACGTGGACTGCACACATGCGGCTATTCTGTGTTGAGCGGTTAACAAAGAAACAGGTCCTCCTATATGCTTAATTTAGAGTTATTAATGTAACTTCAGTTGTTCTACAAACGTCAGGCTATATGTTTTGATTTTTAATACATTGTAAGGCTGCATGATACAACTAATGATGATTTGAAAAAAGTCGCTTGAAAGGCATGAGCTCTGCTTTGTTTTTTTTGCGCAGGCTATACACAGTCTCTTATTCACTTGATAATGACTCATATTTCCCGGCAGCATCACCTTTCTCCTTAAACGCTCTGAAGCACCTCTCATTTCACTCACATGGATATCTATCATGTGATCGGTAGTGATCCACCGATATGACATTTTTGGCCGATACACAATATTCTCCTTAATTTAACGCGTTCATCATTTTTTTATTAACTTAGTTAGTCCTCTCACTCAAACCCTTGTCATTGTATTGCCTTATGTTGCACCTACCCCACATTTTCCAGGAATATTATTATCATGTTACTGAATGTATCCAGAGTATTTTACAGATTTTGTTATCCACAAATGTGGCGAAAAGTACAGTAAATATGAAATAGACATCAAATCAACAGTGTTTGGATTCAGTCTTGTGTCAGGTGAACTGTTGTGTCCTCACCTTTGGTCTAATCATTTTCCCATCATCTCCAAACTGTTCCCTTTCAATTACGCATATGCTTGTCTTTTTTTTTCTTTCTGTAAGAAACATTCCAATTGAGCCCTATCCATATATAACCAATTCCCACGAGTGTAAAGAGTTAAACAAACCATACAACTCTATGCATATGTAATAATTTTAACAATTTGCACAGGATTTTTTTTTCTACTCGAAGATCAGTGCAGATGTAAAGTTTAGTAACAGAATGACAGTAAAATCTCCCTCAGTTTATTTTATGTGACCACGTTTTCTCAGAAAGAATGGTATGACACCTTGAGTTTGAAAACTCTTTTGGTTATTGAACTACAGAAAGTGAAGTGGATTAACACCCAGTAACAGAATGGTGGTAACAGAATGACATCATGGGTCCCTGATCTGTACCATTCTCTTTATGGTGATGCATCCTGAATAGGTAAACAAAAAGGTTGGAAAATGTAATATCCTCTTTTGCATGTTCAGGTATTATTCTACACACTGGCTATTATTCCAATGAGCTCCGGCCCTAAACAAGACCACATTTGGATGGTCCGGACCGAACCAAATCTGTACCAATCATAGACGTCTATATTTCAAAAGTGGACAGCACAGTAGAGTTCAGTACAGCACAGTAGAGTATAGTTCAGTAGAGTTCAGTACAGCACAGTAGAGTATAGTTCAGCAGAGTTCAGTACAGTAGATCTCAGTACAGTAATATACAGTATAGTACAATACAGTAAATTATACTGTACTCTACTATAGAGTGATTTACTGTACTAAACTCTACTATGCTCTACTGTACTCTAGTAGAGATGCGTGGGTAAAATCAATGGGGAAGCCAAGCCAGTAAAAAAAGCCATATTGCAACCTGTTGTGATACTTGCGTTGTTTGCTCTATAACCCATATGTCACCGTTAAATGCAAAAAGGCCTTGACAACAAAAAGACAACAGTCACACTGTGGCGGAATAAATTCAACTACACATACGTTTGTTTCATCACAAAACCGGAGAGCGGTGAAGTCCACAAAGCAAATATTGCATGTAACAAACAGTTATGTGACCTGCAGCATGGTCAAGCAAGTTCATGTTTTCAAAAGTTCACTGAACAACTACTGATGACAAGGTAAAAATCTGTCATTCTGCCCCTGATCAAGGCAGTTAACCCACTGTTTCCCGGGCGCCGAAGACGTGGATGTCGACTATGGCAGCCCCCACCCCGCACCTCTCTGATTCAGAGGGGTTGGGTAAAATGCGGAAGACACATTTCAGTTGAATGCATTCAGTTGTACAACTGACTAGGTACCCCCCTTTCCCTTTTTAGAACCAGAGTTACCGCAAGTCAGCAGAAAGAAAACAGGAGCACTGCCTCTGCTATTCCAGCACCATTTAAAAAAAAAATTAACATCATCAAATCAACAAGGCTATATATGCTTCGTTTAATACACCGAAAACAAACTTCAAGACACCAAAAAACAATTTAGTCCAATCGATGTTGCTAAATATCATGTGCCTGTCCATGGTACTGATTTCTGTCTGTGTGTAGGTGCGTGTCGACTCACCCTACTTGTAGACTAGTTGAACGCCAATGCCATCCTCCTCTCTTCCATGTTGGCAAAACGGTCTATGGCCCTGTCATACGTTGTCATTTATTTTTTGTTTTCATCGGCTACCTAGCTAAAATGCTCGCTAGCCTAACTTCCTTGCATGGGCAACAATGAACCAGCTAAGTTAGCTAGCTAATGCGAGCTTACTAGGCTACATATTGAACTTCAGTGGCATACTAATTTATGGTTAGATCGGAATTGATGACATAATCATCGGCCAGTACAGAGAATGAACTCAAAACCACAAATCCACATATCCATCCATCCATGGCTTAGGAAAAGGCCAATTTAGCAAGATAGCTACTGCAGGACATGAACACAAGTAGACAGACACGTTTTTCTGATAATGATTATGTTTTGCAGACACGTTTTTCTGATAATGATTATGTTTTGCTTAGGATGTGATTTGATTTGTGTGAAGCCAAATCCAAATAAAGACATAACGTATTTGATTATAATTCTAATGTTTCAGGGTTGCCAACCATCCTCCATAGAGTCCTAGAAAGCTACTGGTTGTGTAGGCTGTTGCTCCAGCCCTGCTCTAAAACATTGTAAAAAAAAATCAGCTGCTCAACAGTCTCTTGATAAACTGACTTAGGCGTGTTTGAGCAGGGTTGAATGAAAAAAGCCTGCAAACCCAGTAGCTCTCTAGACGGAGGGTTGACCACATATGTTTTATACACTGACTATACCAAACATTAGGAACACCTTCATGATATTGAGTTGCACCCCCGCCCTGTCACACTTTGAATGTCACACATACACAATCCATGTCTCAATTGTCTCAAGGCTTAAAAATCCTTCTTTAACCTGTCTCCTCCTCTTCATCTAGATGAGTGGATTTATTAACAAGTGACATCAATAAGGGATCATAGCTTTCACCTGGTCCGTCTATGTCAAAGGAAAAGCAGGTGTCCTTAATGTTTTGTATACTCGGTGTAACAGTAGCCTATCAGTGCAATATTTTACTTTGTGGGGGGTTCAGTGCCTTGCTCAAGGCCATAACGGCAGGAAATATAATACTTGGGATCAGAGATCAGCAGCCTTCCATTGAAAATACCTGTAATAATAATGAATTCGATTTTGTGAAGTGGTTCCTTACAACACAATTTTCTGTCACCGTTTTGGCCCATGGTGTTAGAAATATAATACTTATTTTATTTTAAAAAATCTAGCTACTTGTCTGATGGGCAAGTGGCTAAAAAAGTGAATGTCAAGCCCTGCTATAACTAATTGGTAGGTCTACCTTTACTTGTTACTTCTGTGAACTTTCCTTATCCTCCCTCATTAGGGAGAGAAATGAAGAAAAATCTTAAAGATATGTTGTTGTTGTTGTTTTTTACAGAATGACAAGACACGAGGAACCTCTTAAGCCTTATCGTGCCAGAAAGCCCCATCTGTCTGCTCTCCGCTTCCATTCTCTCCGAGGAGCTGACTTGAAGTGTCACGTTTCAGAACGTACTGTACATTTGAATAGGGAGTGACGTATCACATTTTCTGGCCGATCCAGACAAAGAATTGATTTGCTCTTCCTCTGAACAACGGAGCCCAGCCTGCCATATGGCATATGAAAGGTGACTGTTGTGGTTACATCGCGCTGTGATATTCTCCTACGGATTTAGAGCTCTACATGAAAATATACTAAATAGTTTCATAGAATTGAAACAAGACCTCTTTTTCTTGCACACAAATGAAATCAAATGTATTTATAAAGCCCTTCTTACATCAGCTGATGTCAGAGTGCTGTACAGCCTAAAACGCCAAACAGCAGGTAAAAAGCACGGTGGTTAGGAAAAACTCCCTGGAAAGGCCAGAACCTTGGAAGAAACCTAGAGAGGAACCAGGCTGTGAGGGGTGGCCAGTTCTCTTCTGGCTGTGCCGGGTGCAGATTACAACAGAACATGGCCAAGATGTTCGAATGTTCATAGATGACCAGCAGGGTCAAAATAATAATAATCACAGTGGTTGTCGAGGGTGCAACAGGTCAGCACCTCAGGAGTAAATGTCAGTTGGCTTTTCATAGCCGATCATTCAGAGTATCTCTACCGCTCCTGCTGTCTCTAGAGAGGACAAAATCACCTCTTGCTTAAAGCTGAAGTTGTAACGAGTCTGCACACATTTGAATGGTGTCTCTGCGCCGCTCAGTGGATGTTTTGGAGAACATTCTCTGTCATCAGTGATGAAATAGTGCCAATATTGAACTGTATTTTACAGTTATAAGAAAGGTGAAAAAAAGTAAGTTGTTTGCAATTTGATTGTTACTCTATTTAGAAAGCATATACCAACTCCATATTAAACGCCCATGATTTTGGAATGAGATGTTCGACGAGCAGGTGTCCACATACACTACATTACCAAATGTATCTTAACTGCAGGCAAATTAAAGTAGCCTCTCTACCACACCCACAACTGAAGCACAAACATGGCCTCGGATTCGCAGGTGGAGGACTTCTGTGAGAGGTCGTAGTTTCGTACAAATTCAAACCCAAAACCAACGAGGAAGTCTGCTGCAGTGTTGAGAGCGTTTGCATGAAACCAAATCGGTACGTCAAGCAAAGCTCTTAACCGCGCCAGCCCGCTCTTAACTTCTACTCAGTTCAACTCGCCATAAATGTAGCGTCTGAACTGTGTGTAAGTCGCTCTAGATAAGAACATCAATGACTAAAATGTCAAATAAAAAATCTGAAGTAGACGGAGCAGGCTCAGCGTTTTTGAAGGGAAATGTGAGGCGGATTGTAGACTGTGGTTGTGTTCCCCTGCTCAGACGTTGCTTGCCACGCCAACAACTCAAAAACAATATAATTATTATTTTTAGTTCATTAGTCCACTGTCAGCAGTCAGGTTTTTCAAGATAGAGCACATCCAGTACAGAGGGGAAAAAAAACGGACTATCATACGTTTTGAGTGAACTATTCCTTTAATGTTGCAGTGTTTATGGGAAAGCTTTGTGTAAACCATTAAACTCCCCTGAGGGGCAGTATTGGATAATATGCGGACATAATGGAGGCAAGTCTATATGACAAAGACACTGTCTGTTCCGACACAGGCTTGAGTCCATTTCTCGAGCTCACAAAACCAAACACACACACACACACGTCACGCCTATGCTCTGATTGACAACCACTAATCTTATGGTGTATCTCTCATCTAGGCCCAGCTGGTGGAAAACGACCTGTCAATCATTACTGCTTTGGCCACAGGGGAAACATCACCGCCTGTCACGGCTCTCCTCGTGAAAGAGTGCATGATGGGACTTAATCTCCTTGTCATCATTAACATAACAAGTGACGGGAGTCATGTGTACCTGGTTCTCCGTGAACAGAATAGTTCTGTCTGGGTATCTACAGGGCAGTATATTCATTAGGAACCAAACGGAAGAAAACGGGGAGACACTAACCTGAATTTGTCCACTAAGAAGCACTAGTTTTTGTTGCAAAACTTTTTCGATTACAACATGTTTTACTACGGTGTGCACTAATGAATACACCCCAGAGCAGTGTGTTTCACATGGGAATACCACCAGCTTCTATGTACTACCCAAGTCTGCCATCTAGTGGTCTTGAGCGAGAATCAGAGTTTAAAGGAAAAACTCCACCCAAAAACTATTAGTCCATTGTTGACATAGTCCCCAAATTTGTTTTGCTTGTCAGCAATCAGGTTTTCAAGATATGTAACTAAATAAATAATTCCTGTATGATGCATTTAACATATCATGAAAACTTGATAGCTGACAACAAAACATTTTGGGACTATGTCAACAATGGAACAAATACCATCCCAAACAGGTTAAATAAACAATGACTAAGTGCCAAACAAAGTAACAGCGTTGACTGTAACTGGGTTAAATCAGCCATACATTCCCCTGTGACAGGAGGAATGGAAGATTAGTGTGTGCAACACGGAGGGGCAATTGAATGCAAGCTACACAAACATTTTTGATTGTCAGGGTTAACGTGTTATGCTCAACATGCTCCGTTATCCACCACAAACCCCAGAACATTTCGAAAAAAATGAGTAGAACCAGCTCATCTGCTTTTACACTGCTTTTACACTATATAGATGAAAACTCTCTTGGTAGATAGTGTGGTCTAGAGCTTATCATGAGGTACTCTACCTCAGGCGAGCAATACCTTGAGACTACCTTAATATTAGACATTGCGCACCAGCTGTTATTGACAAATAGACACATATCCCCATGCCTCAGTAGCATCAACATAATTTACAAAATAGGTTACAAATAATGCGGAACAACACAAAATAGCACAATTGGTTAGGAGCCATTCTTTCTCATGTTAAAAGAATCTGATTTATTTAATTATCCATGTGGTCTATATTAAATGGCACTTCATTTAATATAACAGGCTTTTAAAATTCAATATTGGTGCACAATTTCCACTTAAAATTTCAAAGGGACGCAAAAGGCACTCTTTAGATGGAACAATGATTATTTGGGGTGAACAAATATCCACCGGGAAAAGATAGGGCAGGCTACTTTATCAAATTTTGTGCCTTAGACTTCTTTTTACAGATTGTATTCATTGATCATGTGTTTTCTTCTTCTAAGTCAGCATGGCTACTGATACAGTACAGACAAGGAGATATATTACACAATGCACGTCCTGTTTTTTCAGCTGGAGTGAAACAGGATACTGAGTGTTGCATTAGGGATTTCCTAATGTTACATCATTTTACTTTTATTTTTACTAGGCAAGTCAGTTAAGAACAAATTCTTATTTTTCAATGACGGCCTAGGAACAGTGGGTTAACTGCCTTGTTCAGGGGCAGAACAACAGGTTTGTCGGGGAATTGAACTTGCAACCTTTACGGTTACTAGTCCAACGCTCTAGCCACTAGGCTACCCTGCCGCCCCATAATAATGACATTACATTCCAATAAGAGGCCAGGGATGGATACAACAACCTGAGCCCTTATTTATCCATTGCCTCCTACACTGCTGCTTTCCCCAAGGATGCTAGATCCGCATCTAATTATGGCAGCTAGCTAGGCTACTGCACTATCTGTCTTTTCCTAGAGGTCACAGATAATGGCTAAGGAGTCGATGACGTAACTTAGATGCAGACAGCCTGCAGGGTGTCCAGCATTTCGAACACAACCAGTGTGTAGGCTCGGGACATGAGGTATGGGGTTCGGGATCTACCAACTAGAAATAGTGATCTGGGATTAATATCAGCCCAGGATTTATTGTGAAGGTGTAGGCTATATTACAGTCTGTATTCTGTGTTTCACTGGTAAGATATCCTACCGAACTAGACCTACACCGCTGTATTTACAGGCTATTTTACTAAATGCTTTTTTACTAATACTTTTTTTTAAACCCAGAGAGAGAACTTCTCAAAAAACAAATCACCACAATGTCCGCCTAGAACAATTGGAGAGGTATGAATAACTAGTGTGTATCGAGCATTTGTTATGCTGGGCATTTCAAAAGCACAACAAAATAGTACGATTTGTGCACCTCTGTAAGACTTGCATTCATATAAGGTGTATTGTCATGAAGGTGATTGTCTGCAGGCTTTCCTTCAAGCCAAGTCTAAACAATCAGAGTTAAAAATTAAAAGGGCTCTGCCACAGAAATGGGTCTGATCAAGATTGTGCTAAAGTGTCCGTTTTTAATTGTAGCCTGGCGAAAAAAAAGAATCCTGCAGTCCTTTTGTTGTACAACCAAATATTGAGTATCTGTAAAGAAAATTGCAATAAGAAAGACTTTGTGAGCTATTGTAAACGGTACAATGGAGATCGTGATGACATCACTCCACTGGTGCTTTAGAGCAGGGTTTTCCAAACTCAGTCCTGGGGCCCCCATGAGTGCATTTTAGTTTTTTTCTTGCCCTAGAACTACACAGCTGATTCAAATAACCAACTCATCATCAAGCTTTTACTATTTGAGTCAGCTGTGTAGTGCTGGGGCAAAAAGCCAAAACATGTACCCAGGTGGGCCCCAGGACTGAGTTTGGGAAACTCTGCTTTGGAGCCTGGCTGTCTTTTAAGATGCAAGACTGGCCTGTGCTCCATTTAAAAGTTGCCCTATAAGTCACAGATCTAGGATCAGCTTACTCTCCCCAAACCACAACCTTAACCATTTGGTGGGTAACACACAACTTGCCTCAAATCAGTGTCTAGGGGCAACTTTATCCTACTCCCTCCCTGGTTGGCCCACCAATGCTGCACTATGAACCAGACAAACCTCTGAGGCAGAATCCCAAGTGGGTTGAGAAAGACTACCTTAATATTAGACTAGTTGGACTAGTAACCGTAAGGTTGCAAGTTCATAATCCCCGAGCTGACAAGGTACATATTTGTCGTTCTGCCCCTGAACAGGCAGTTAACCCCACTGTTCCTAGGCCGTCATTGAAAATAAGAATGTGTTCTTAGCTGACTTGCCTAGTAAAATAAAGGTCAAATTAAAAATGTAAAAAAAAAAAAAAAGAGCCTAGCTGGCCTTGGATTTAGCCTGTCAGCATGCCTGAGGGGGATCAGTTTGAGTATGGCGAGGTGCAGAATTCCTCATCTTGAAACGCATAATGAGTTGTTATTTGGGATGCAAGGTGATTTTGTAGATCAGTGATTCTGCGCAGTCCAACAGCGATGTATTCACTCTCAAACACAAAACACAGTAGTGTCAGGAGTGTGGTCTGGTGTCAGCAGCACACATATCAGAGCGCAGCGGTACTCTCTCAATCTCATGCATGGCCTCCAGCCAAGGTTCACTTGACAAAGTGCCAAGAGACAGAAAAACCTCACCACCACAGTATAAAGAATATAGATAATATTAGGCCATTCAAATGTAGAGCAGGAAAGGTATGCTATCTGAATGTTGATGGAGGTACCCTGGATGGCGTATGCATGGGATATGTACTTGTGTATTATTAGCCTATGGTGAAAGAGTTATCCTCTGCTTTAAATGAGATGTCTCATCAGACATATGGAATTCAATACCTAAATTTGACACTGTTCCGGTATTAAAATTATATTTGAAAAATCATTTCCCCCACAGTGGAAGTACAATCATCAGAATCCCATTGAAAAAAAGTGAAGTGCCTTTTTGCCTAAACATAATATTTCTTAAATCCATCAAAAAGGAGACTTCATACCAGTGTATTGTAAAGAATACTAATGCTGCGATGCATCTGAATATCAGCCAGAATTCCCAATAATAAAGAATTGTCCGAACTTATCGTATTTAAATGTAGGCAAACTGTAAGTAAGCTTCAGAGTCCTCCTCTATGGCCTCTTAGGAATGGGTAGGACCTTGATGAAGCATTTAATCATCCCACTTTTTATTTTCATTTAATTAAACCTTTCCAACCCAAAGACGAGATCTGCCACTATCTCGCTTTGCCACTCGGTACAGTTACAATCAGTAATTTCCTGCATTTCCCATCCAGGACCCATTGACTTCCCATGACATGCTGGTGGATCTGAAATGTGTAGATTGCTTTGATCTGCAGATGAGTCAAATGACATGGCAGGAGGCCTTGAATTAATATGAGGGCATATTGGCAGTGATTTGACTTTGATAGGGATCTGGCAGCTGTATTACAGTGTTTTAATGGCTTGATTAACAGTGATAGAGGTTAAAAACAGAGTGTGCCTTGATCAGCTTTGATTGGTCCTATATCTGGTAGATCAATGCCTGATCAATGATCCCTCATCCATCACTTCAGATCAGCAGCATCAACTTCTGCTCTTGCTTGAGCCCAATAAAGGTAGACACAGTACGTTAAAGGTCTAGTTCAGAGATTTTACATATTTATGCATGTGTCCTTTCAAGGTTAAGGAAATACTTTAAGGGGATAGCATGGTTCATAAGGCTTACTAAAAACAGAAACACTGTGCTGCCTCCTCCCAGCACTTCACCTTGATGAGTACACAATCAATAGCACCAAAACATGACCAGCATTTTAGTTTGCTGCTTTGTAAAGAGAAAATTCAGAGGGCACTCAGCCGGGGGAACATTAAATAAGAGAGGCTCAGACTAATAAAACCAACCTGACCGTGAGACGAATTCATGCACAAGGCCTACTGCTGTTCAGACCAAAGACAAACAGCAGAGGATAGAAACATGGCATCAGCGCTGGGCTGAACCACGCACCTCACCCTTCGTGCTCGTAACTCTCCCCATCTTAAATCCCTGGGAACGAATGGACGTGATAAGCTAAACAAATACTGATTGACCTGCTGCCTTGGTCTCATATTGCGTAGGATTTTCAATGTATGGTTGACATTAAGTGCTTCTGTCTTGTGATTGGTTTGGTTCTTTTAACTGTGTGTGACTGCAATGACACCACTGCCTTCAACTAATGGCAGGGCTGGAACTGCATGTTAAAAAATAGAAATAGAATGAATAGAGCACACACAATCTCCTATACTTTTCCAATCTGTCGAACAGTCATATTTGATCTACACAATACATTTCTATCTGAACATTCTGTAAATATCCATTCTCCTGAATGTCCATTGCCCCAGGTGTACATAACCAAGTCAAACCAATTACCCAATTATATTTTGTACAGATAAGTATAAATATGTTGTGACGGTCAACTACCGTATGGCTCTTTCAACATGCCACTGAATTAATTGTATGATACCTGAAAATACTGCAGAGTAATTTAAAGCCATTGACAAACATTGCAAACAGCAAGTTGGATGCCTAGAAAAAAACTTCTTAGAAATTATTTGTCCATCTGAGGGTAAGTGTTCTTGTTTCAAACACACTATAACATCTATAAAGGGATAGTTTACTCAGAATACAAACTAATTTGATTTTCAGCCTACCCTGGCTGTAGTTGATTGAAGAAGACAGTTTTGGGATATTTAGTTCCTTTCGACATAGCCATAGTTTTTTACTACGAGTATTATCAGTAACACTTAACATTAAACTGCTATTGTGCCTCTGTAATAAAACTGTCAATACATTTGGAGCAACATTTTACTAGTATGATGTTACATAAAATGTTGCTAATTGATATTTAGTCTGAGAGTTGTTATAACTACTGTACACAAGAGGAATAGTGACTGTTCCTTATTCCACGTATGTAATAGCTCCATTATTATGCAATTATAAAATAAAGTCCTATGTACCAACAAGGTTGCTATTGTAATAATCACAAAGTTACAGTTTATGTCAAGTCTTACTGTATTACCTTACTGTATTTGTTAGTCATTTTGAAGCTGCAAAAGTGGTTATTTTTCCATTGTACTACCATGGCAGGAACACCCCATGGTATTTCCACCACTACCATGGTATTTTCCTGCCATGGTGGTGACAACAACAAAAAAACATGATATTTTTTTTAAACTGTAGACTACTAGCTACGATGGTCCAAAAAAAGAACCATGGTAGCACAATTAAAAAAACAACACCATGGTTTTGTACTAGCAGCATGTTGTGAAAAATAAAATCATGGTAGTTGTTTACAATGTATTATGATGGTCTGTGTCCCACTGTTTTTCGGGTAAAGTGACCAAAAACTGTAGTTATTTATGGTACTCACATAATGAAACATTGACTACTCGCTCTCCAATTATAGGCCTAATACCCTCTTAAACCCCTTTAGCTCAAAGTGAAAAACCACCACACAAATGGTCTAGTGGTCTAGTAGTGTAGTGTACCCTCTTAACCCTTGGGACCTGGATTGGGTATGGCGAGACAAATGATGCGAGTCTGAAACCTTAAAGATTTAAAATAGTTAGTTATTCTGGTGCTTCTCTCTACAATACCGTTTTCAATTGGCTCTCTCATTCAACTTACTTGGCTACTCTTATAGAATGAAGTGATAACGCCCGAGAAGCCAGTGTTTGGAGGATATATTGGCACGGGTGTTGTTAAGGCCGAGACCAAGTCTTTTAGACAACAGGTTACCAACATATATAAAACTAATTGTTGACAAATGTTCATTAAAAACTTTATTTTTATTAATTTATTCCTACCATGTCATCCTTCCACAAGATATAGTCCCAACACAAATCTAGGGTTGCTTCCCAAGCTGGCTGGTTGTTTGTTCTATCGGCTCAGTTGCTAGAGATGCGACCCAGTCGTTCAGTCTTTTTGTTCCGTATCTAGAATTATACAACAGCTGGGTCTAATCCTGAATGCTGATTGGTTAAAATCGCATTCCAGCCGGCATCTATTCCACAAATTACCCCCGGCTAAATCTGTGACATTAAAATGCCTATTTATTCTGTTCCATTTGACTGCGCAATCCACTGTGTCATCAGCCCAGCCAGGCAATTTATATACTTGATCTCCACTATAAAAAGCCTCTAGACATTATCTCACATTTCTTTTAGTCTAACATTTAGTTTTCAACAGCAGATATTTGTATAAACCTTGCTGTCTGTCTCTCCGACATTTGCATCAGGCCTAACAACACCCGTGCCAATATATCCTCCAAACACTGGCTTCTCGGGTATTACCACTTAAATAGCCAACATAGTAAAAAAAACTATTTATAAAAAGGTATTCGTTATCATAAAGTATTACCCCTTTTACACAGCAACTATTTCCCTTTTTCTTTGATGTTACAGACAATCTAGGACCAACAACAGACCAACAACAACAGTCAGAAACTTACCCATACTGGTATATAAATTAATCAATATACCATGGTATTATTTAGATGCATGGTAGTACCATCATACTCCAAAGCTAAAAACATGGTATATTTCCATGATTCACTCTACCATGGTACAGTATAAGTGAAAGTACCATAGTAGTACCATTTTTGTAAGGGGAGCTTACTGTTTTAATGCAGTGCTACATCCAGTCTTCTGAATGCATGCTTCTTCTGTTTACAGTAGGTCTCATCCATTGATACCACTAGTTTAATACATATCAAAATATCTATGAAGCATATGTTTCACTCTAACCCAGTAAACGTCACGCAATTTTTAAGGCTATGAATGAGCACTTTTTTGTGTTCCACCATCTCGTTTTACGTTTGAGCGAAGTGAAGGAAGACAGTCTTCTCTTATGTGTCCTACCTGTGTCCTCTCGAATTCGACGGTGACGGCGGCTTGCTTCGTTGTTGTAGTTGCTGCAAGAGCCCCAGACTAATGCTCCTCTGCAAATATTCGTGCTCAGTCTCTTCCAGCTTCAGCTCGGGAATCAAATGGCTGTGATTTGCAAAAGCCATTTGGTTAGTTTATTGCTACACAATAAATGCGATGCTGCCCTTCGTAAGGTTGTTAAAATGGGGGTCTACACGCGCTGTTAGAGGTTGCACCGGGTGAAATGTTGTGTTTTTGTCCGCCCTCCTCCCGGTGTAGATAGTTTGACCTATTCTCCGACAGCGAGGGGCACGGGACAGAGCTGTGTGAGAGGAGAGGAGCTGCACTTCGCTGGAGTGGACTAGGTTGACGTGACACGGATGGGGTCCTTCACAGGCACCTGCCCCAGCGCCCTCAGAAGAGAACGTTTGAGCCCAGAGTCTGGCTATAAAACATACAAATGATAGGCCTACCCCTTATGTTCTTCAACATAAATGTTTTTGCACTCAAAAGATTCAAAATGCATGCTTTTTTTGTTGTTGCCAATAGCCTGTTTTGCCCCAAAATAGAATGACATTTGTTAATATGGGGGGAAATTCCCATAATTTCAGTGGTGGGTATTCATGGATGCCAAGAGATGCCAGGCTTCCCCGAAAAATGTAGGCCTACCAAGAAAAAAATTATGTATCTTTCGTCTCTGTGTTTCATAATTGTCCTTCAATTCACAAGAGGCTGAATGTATCTAACCAGAGAAAGCATCTGAGCACGCGAAACAGCGCCCCCTCTGTCACTGTATGTGTAGACCATCTATCGGATGCTGTCTGGTCAAAAAGAGTATGACATTGTTGCCGCCCGTAGCATTAATTTCAAGGGAAGCCAGCGAGCTTTTGGCCTCCCTTGATAAAAAAAAGTATAAAATAATAGCCAATCAGCATTGAGCTAAACTGTGAATTTACATCCCTGTTAGTGACCATTTTTCCTTTGCCAAGATAATCCATGCCCCTGACAGGTGTGGCATATCAAGAAGCTGACTAAACAGCATGATCATTACACAAATGCACCTTGTGCTAGGGACAATAAAAGGCCACTCAAATGTGCAGTTTTGTCAAACAACACAATGCCACAGATGTCTCAAGTTGTGAGGGAGCGTGAAATTGGCATGCTGACTGTAGGAATGTCCACCAGAGCTGTTTCCAGATAATGGAATGTTAATTTCTCTACCATAAGCCGCCTCCAACATCGTTGTAGAGAACTTGGCAGTACATCCAACCGGACTCACAACCGCAGACCAAGTGTATGGCGTCATGTGGGAGAGTGGTTTGCTGATGTCAACGTTGTGAACAGAGTGCCCCGTGATGGCATTGGGTTTATGGTATGGGCAGGCATACAGACAATGAACACAACTGCATTTTATCGATGACAATTTGAATTCACAGAGATACCGTGAAGAGATCCAGAGGCCCATTTCCGTGCCATTAAACCACTGCCATCAACCCCATGTTTCAGCATGATAATGCACGGCCACATGTCGCAACGATCTGTACACAATTACTGGAAGCTGAAAATGTCCCAGTTCTTCCATGGCTTGCATACTCACCAAACATGTCACCTATTGCGCATGTTTAGGGTGCTCTGGATCAACGTGTATGACAGCGTGTTTCAGTTCCCGCCAAAATCAAGCAACTTCGCTATTTTCCGACCTCATGGCATCTTTCAAAGCTTAAGAGCATTAAAAGGGGAGAAGAGCACTGTAAGTCTGGCCATGTGGAGAAGTGCACCTATAGTGAGGGGCAACTTACCGGTTTAGTCAGAGCCAGCATGAAGGATAAGGTTTATCCAGTGTCGGTTAGTGTAGCTATTAAGTTAAGTTTGAACATCTTAGCAATACAATATGTTATGTACTGCTGTCAATATTCTACAGGGAAAGTGCCACTTAATCAACTATATAATCATCAATCCGATTACCCCGGTACTAGACTTAGATGAGTGATAACTCAGTTCTAGAATCTTGTCATTGATGAGAATTAATTTTAAAAAATCTATTGACAATTAGTATTGACTTTGTTGTATTGTAGTTTCATGACCAGAGACAAATCTTCAAAGGCACAGTATTTATTTATTCAGAGTGGGACACGCGTTCACATAGTTCTAATTTATAGGATCCTTTCCGCTATATGATTGATATGTCATGTGATAAAATTCCAAGTTGTCAATAAAACGTTTATGGCAGAACTGCACTTGTCCTCATGTGAAAATTACAGTTTAAATATTCTACAGCTGTAATGTTATCAATCAAATCAAGCTTTATTTATATAGCACATTTCTTAAAACAAATTCAACGGGGTTTGGCACTTAACATCCTTCCTCTTGGCAGGTCTCTATAGGTGACCAGGGGATTCTCTACCACAAGCGAATACCTCCATGGAGCTCATAAGTGTAGCCTTATTGGCAGTTTGCAACGAAGAAGCAGGTGTCCCTTGCAGTGATGTGGAGCTAACCTTGGACCTGGTGCTAGTAAGGATGGTCTTCACTGAGGCAGTAAGACCCTCCCTACTAGCACCAGGTCCAAGGTTAGCTCCACATCACTGCAAGGGACACCTGCTTCTTCGTTGTGTGGACCACCAAAGCCTTCATCCCCATCCCCATCCAGCGAGACGACCTCTGGCAGACTCATATTGCTCCTCCCGCCAGTACCTGTTTTCAGGGAAGCCAATGGTAAAAAAAAGCAATGTACTTAACTTTATCATGGGCACAGTGCAAATGTATGTCTGTGATGTTCAAATTATTTCTCACCCCTTGTGTCTTACTTGCTGTTGGCCCCAGTCATCCCTGCCTGTACCTGACATTGTTGACAAAAACAAGTGAACGATTAATAAAGATCATACACAAACAAGTCTCCTAGAATAGGTTATATTACATTCAAGTTTTGCTCAAAGCAGCTAACTAAAGTAATGTAATTAACGTAAGTTGAATCACAAAGGTTGGTCTGAGTGCATCTCCTCACAGTTTCATTAGTACAATTCACAATTCACCACAAATTTTATCATGGGCACAGTGGGAATTTATATCTGTGATGTTTAAATTATGTCTTACTCCCAGTGAGAGAGAGTGAGAGAGTACATTACTTCCAGCAGATCTTCTTGCTGAGGGTGGCGTTGATCATGCACTGCTACTTGTGGGGTGAGCCTGATGTTCTGCATGTCACGACTCATGTCTAAAACATGAAGAAAAGGGGACAAAAGTAAAAATGTTGATGGATCTACAAATTCAATGTTTTACACAATACTGTATCATACTTGATGAGTTACTGACCTGTCCATCCACAGCCTCGGTGTGCTGTAGTCTCCAGAACTGGACGCTCACACTCGGATCACACTGGCACAGGATGTCCATGCACCGGATGGTCTGAGGGATGCACTCCTGTTGGACTGGTAAACAAAGACATGTGGTCAGTGGTAGGAAAATGGCAGTTGCAGACCCGAGTGTCAGTCCACTGCTTGCCAACTGAGGCTGGGGGCTGCGGACCAACTGAGGGCAGAGGCTGCATACCTAGTAGGGCAGAGAACCTATAGCCTTGCAGAGCAGTGGACTGAGGGCCGACTTGAGCTGGAGACAGCAAAACTAGAATGGCTGGGGCATGGGAGCCTAGTGCTGATAACATTGGGCCTGACATGGAAAGTGACTCTGGACCTGATAGGGAATCTGACTCTGGACCTGACAAGGAAACTGGCTCTGGACCTGAGAGGGAGAACGACGCTGAACCTAACAGGGAAATTGACTTTGAGCCTGACAAGGAAACTGTCTGAGAGCTAGGAGAGCGGAAGAGCTCTGGGCCTACTAGAGGAACTGGTAAATCTATGCCTAGCCAGGCAGGAGTCTGATGACTCACCTGAGCTAGGGATTGAGGGACAACAGAGAAGAGCTTGGACTGGGCTGAGTGGGACCTGCCAAGAGACCTGAGGTGGCAGAACGGAGTGCTGAGGTGTAGGGTTTGAGCATAGCCTGAAGGTAGGGAGGGGCAGTTCATCTTGCTGTTCCGTAGGTAAGCACCATGGTGTTGTAGTGAATGTGAGCTTCGACTGGAAGCCAGTGGAGTGTGCAGAGGAGTGGGGTGACATGAGAGAACTTGGGAAGGTTGAACATCAGGTGGCCTGCACTGTTCTGGATATGTTGCAGGGGTTTGATGACACAAGCGGGAGCCCAGCTAACAGCGAGTTGCAGTAGTCTAGACGGGGAGGACAAGCGCCTGGGTTAGGACCGGCACCGTTTAATGTGGGAGGGAGGTTTGTACTCTACGGATGTTGTAGAGCATTAACCTGCAGGAGCGGGTCACTGCTTTGATGTTTGCAGGGAACGAGAGAGTGTTTTCCAGGGTCATGCCAAGGTTCTTTGCGCTCTGGTAGGGCGATACTGTGTAGTTGTCAACCGTGATGGAGAGGTCTTTGAGCGGGCAGGCTTTCAAGTTGGAAGTTTACATACACGTAGGTTGGAGTCGTTCAAACTCGTTTTTCAACCACTCCACAAATTTCTTGTTAACAAACTATAGTTTTGGCAAGTCGGTTAGAACATCTACTTTGTGCATGACACAAGTAATTTTTCCAACAATTGTTTACAGACAGATTATTTCACTTATAATTCATTGTATCACTATTCCAGTGGGTCAGAAGTTTACATACACTAAGTTAACTGTTTAAACAGCTTGGAAAATTCCAGAAAATGATGTCATTGCTTTAGAAGCTTCTGATAGGCTAATTGACAATTTGAGTCAATTGGAGGTGTGCCTGTGGATGTATTTCAAGGCCTACCTTCAAACTCAGTGCCTCTTTGCTTGGCATCATGGGAAAATAAAAAGAAATCAGCCAAGACCTCCCAAAAATATTGGAGACCTCCACAAGTCTGATTCATCCTTGGGAGCAATTTCCAAATGCCTGAAGGTACCACGTTCATCTGTACAAACAATAGTACGCAAGTATAAACACCATGGGACCACGCAGCTGTCATACCGCTCAGGAAGGAGACGTGTTCTGTCTCCTAGAGATGAACGTACTTTGGTTAAAATTCTGGAGGAAACATGTACAAAAGTATCTATATCTAAAACGAGTCCTATATCGACAGAACCTGAACGGCCGCTCAGCAAGGATGAAGCCACTGCTCCAAAACCTCCATAAAAAAAGCCAGACTACGGTTTGCAACTGCACATGGGGACAAATCAAAATATATTTTAGATTTTTCAAAGTAGCCACCCTTTGCCTTGATGACAGCTTTGCACACTCTTGGCAAAAAAACTACGGTTTGCAACTGCACATGGGGACAAAGATCTTAATTTTTGGAGAAATGTCCTCTGGTCTGATGAAACAAAAATGGAACTGTTTGGCCATAATGACCATTGTTATGTTTGGAGGAAAAAGGGGGAGGCTTGCAAGCCAAAGAACACCATCCCAACCTTGAAGCACGGGGGTGGCAGCATCATGTTGTGGGGGTGCTTTGCTGCAGGAGGGACTGGTGCACTTCACAAAATAGATGGCATCATGAGGCAGGAAAATTATGTGGAAATATTGAAGCAACATTTCAAGACATCAGTCAGGAAGTTAAAACTTGGTCGCAAATTGGTCTTCCAAATGGACAATGACCCCAAGCATACTTCCAAAGTTGTGGCAAAATGGCTTAAGGACAACAAAGTCAAGGTATTGGAGTGGCCGTACAAAGCCTTGACCTCAATCCCATAGAAAATTTGTGGGCTGAACTGAAAAAGCATGTGCTAGCAAGGAGGCCTACAAACCTGACTGAGTTACACCATCTCTGTCAGGAGGAATGGGCCAAAATTAACCCAACTTACTGTGGGAAGCTTGTGGAAGGCTACACACAATGCTTGACCCAGGTTAAACAATTTAAAGGCGATGCTACAAAATACTCATTGAGTGTATGTAAACTTCTGACCTACTTGGAATGTGATGAAATAAATAAAATCTGAAATAAATCATTCTCTACTATTATTCTGACATTTCACATTCTTAAAATAAAGTAGTGATCCTAACTGACCTAAGACAGTGAATTTTTACTAGGATTAAATGTCAGGAATTGTGAAAAACGTATTTGGCTAAGGTGTATGTAAACTTCCAACTTCAGCTGTATCCTCTCCATGTTACCTGGTATCAGCGGCCTGCCAGGTAGGATGCAATCCAAGAGTGTGCAGAGTCTGAGACACCCAGCCCTGAGAGGGTGGAGAGGAGGATCTGATGGTTGAGGTGTCGAAGGCAGCGAATAGATCTAGGAGGATGAGAACAGAGGAGAGAGAGTCAGCTTTGGCAGTACGGAGAGCCTCCGTGACACAGAGAAGAGCAGTCTCGTTTGAGTGACCGTCTTGAAGCCTGACTGGTTAAGGTTCAAGAAGATCATTCTGAGAGAGATAACGAGAAAGGTGATCAGAGACAGAACGCTCAAGTGTTTTGGAAAGAAAATAAATACAGGTCTAAGGTTTTGACGTCGGATGAGTCGAGTGTTGGTTTCTTGAGGAGAGCAACTCAAAGCGGTTTTGAAGTCAGAGGGGACGCAGCCAGTGGTCAGGGAGAAGTTGATGAGTGAAGTGAGGAATGGGAGAAAGTCTGGAGACGGGAGGAGGGATGGGGATGGGGTCGAGCGTTGACGGGCGGCCAGACCTCACTAGTTTCAGGATGTAATCTGGAGAGAGATGGGAGAAAGAGGACGGTTGTTTTGTGTGAGTGAGACCAATGGAGTCAATAGGCTGAGTGAATGAGTAGCGGATGTCGTCAACCTTTTTTTCAAAGTGGTTGACAAAGTTGTCTGCAGAGAGAGAGGGGGTGGAGGGTTAAGCAGGGAGGAGAAGGTGGGAAATAGTTTTCTATGGTTAGAGGCAGAAGCTTGACATTTAGAGTGGTAGAAATGGGCTTTGGCAGTGGATACAGAGGAAGAGAAGGCAGAGAGGAGGGAGTGAAGGGATGATAGATCCTCTGGAAGTTTAGTTTTCCTCTATTTTCACTCAGCTTCCCGAAGCCCTGTTCTGTAAGCTCGAAATGAGTCACTCAGCCATGGAGCAGGAGGGGAGGGGAGGGCCGAGCCGCCCGGGAATAAAGGGGATAGTGTGAGTCATAGGATGCGGAAAGGGAGGAGAGTCAGAATCAGGAGACAGGATGGAGAAGGATTTAGCAGATGGGAGAGATGATAGGAAAGAAGAGGAGAGAGTAGTGGGAGAGAGCGAAGATTTCTGCAGTGCATGAACATCTGGGTAGAAGCTGAGTAGTTAGGGTTGGAGGAAAGGGAGACAGAAAAGGAAACAAAGTAGTGATCAGAGGTGGGCTGATGGGGCCAGGCCAGCAGGAGAAGGCTGAATCCTTGTGGCTGCAGGCTGACCTTGAAAGACAGGAAGGAGCTGTTCCCACCAGGCAGTGACTGGAGGGACTCCAACGTCTGGGCTGTACTTGACCTCTGCAGTAGCTGCAGGCTGTGGCTCCATCCTAGGAGCGAGCAAAAATCCACCGCAGGCTTTGGGCCAAGGAGGGGCTCCTGAGGAAGAGCTGGTGGAGTCTTTGTGGCTGAAGGTTCCCGGCTAGCAGACAGTCGAACCTCGGTAACCGGAGCGTCTGCCTCAACCACCAGGGAGTCCCCACTGGGAGGAGAGAATGACTACCCAACGGCAACCAGAACAGGTCCCATGGTAGCGGCTGACTGTGGCTCCACAACTCCTTATGACTAGTCGAGGCTCTGGCTGAGGGGGGTGCAGACCTTGTTGTGATGTTGTGATTGACTGTGCACTCTGGAGTCTTTATCTGCTGAGGGGTGTAGGGGTGTCAAACTTATTCCACGGAGGACAGAGTGTCTGCAAGTTTTAGTTTTTTCCTTTCAATTAAGACCTAGACAGCCAGGTGAGAGGAGTTCCTTACTAATTAGTGACCTTAATTCATCAATCAAGTACAAGGGTGAAGCGAAAACCCGCAGACACTCTGCCCTCCGTGGAATGAGTTTGACAGATGTGGCCTAGAGAGATGTCGGTCGGGAGAGCAGCTGGGCCACCTCGGGGGGAAGTGGCGCTCCCGACTCTCTGGTAGTTAAAATGTAGGCTCCAGCTGGGGCTGGAGGGACGTTGATATTGTAAATAGCAGGACCACCTCGGGATGCAGTGGAAGTCCTGGCTGGTAGCCTCTTAGATGAGAGAGGTGTGTAGGGCCTCGCAGCTCATCTTCCTCAGGTTCATGACGGCTTCATGGGGCAGTGTGGGCTGAGGTGGGTGGTGACAGGCATATCTTGGCAAGACGCACAGACTCTTCTTTGGGGCACCTCAACAGCTCAACTACAGCAGGTCAGAATCCGGCAATACGAATGACTCACCCGCTAGTACTTCACCCGCTAGTACTTAATGCTGAATGCCAAGGCCCATTTCTCCAGTTAGGCCCATTTCTCCAGTTAGGCCCATTGCTCCAGTTAGGCCCATTGCTCCAGTTAGGCCCATTTCTCCAGTTAGGCCCATTTCTCCAGTTAGGCCCATTGCTCCAGTTAGGCCCATTGCTCCAGTTAGGCCCATTTCTCCAGTTAGGCCCATTGCTCCAGTTAGGCCCATTTCTCCAGTTAGGCCCATTGCTCCAGTTAGGCCCATTGCTCCAGTTAGGCCCATTGCTCCAGTTAGGCCCATTTCTCCAGTTAGGCCCATTGCTCCAGTTAGGCCCATTGCTCCAGTTAGGCCCATTGCTCCAGTTAGGCCCATTTCTCCAGTTAGGCCCATTTCTCCAGTTAGGCCCATTTCTCCAGTTAGGCCCATTGCTCCAGTTAGGCCCATTTCTCCAGTTAGGCCCATTGCTCCAGTTAGGCCCATTGCTCCAGTTACACCGATTACTCCAGTTAGGCCGATTGCTCCAATTGTTTCCAGAAAACAGGATCTCCCCATCACAGTCAAATCAAATCAAATTGTATTTGTCACATGCTCCGAGTACAACAGGTGTAGACCTTACAGTGAAATGCTTGCAAGCCCTTAACCAACAATGCAGTTAAGAATTGTTTTAATCAAAATTGAAATATAACAAATAATTAAGGAGCAACAATAAAATAACTGTATCGAGGCTTTATACAGGGGGTGCCGCTACCGAGTCAATGTGAGGGGGCACCGGTTAGTCAAGGTAATTGAGGTAATATGTACATGTAGGTAGAGGTAAAGTGACTATGCACAGCTATTTTTATGATCTCAGATTGCTCCACTTTCCTGTGTTTGTTCTTCAAGCAACACGGCCTGTTCAGGATTTAACTGCACTAATCGATATTCTAAGGAGGATCATGATCTTTTTATTTCAGTAAGTCTTTCATCTATTTAAATAATGATCTTCACCTTCATATTTTTGTGTCAAGGCTTATGCTAGTAGAGGGTTAGCTAACAGATAGCCTAGCTTCCAATGCTAGCTATATAATTATTTTTTTAAACTACATTTAAACTACATTTAATTTCATATTTTCAATTTTTTTATGATCTTCTGATTTCATCTCTTCATTTTGTTTTGGAAAGAGAAAGGTTAATTTTGAAGAGAACAAAATATCCAATCAAAATGTACCTTTGGCGGTACTGGATATAAAAATCAGGCTAGCTCAGCCAGCCATTTGCTCGGCTTTCAGCAGCTGGACAGCAGGCCTCTGCCATTCAACTGTATTAGAGGAGAAATTTGGAATGACAGTGGAATGAACCAATCACATTTTGGTATCGTTTGAAAAAAAAAAGTGATGTGTCTTGGACAGTTTTAATTTGCCCCCCCCCAAGCTTTCTGAGCAAAAAAAGAAAAACAAGTTACAATTTTGGGGGGTTGGACATTAAAGGAATTCAGTTCTAAGTGATTATAATTTCAGAAATTGTTCATAAGTATTCTCACACATAATAGAGAGATGTGATCATATACCAATTTAAGCAAAGTGTTAAATGATTATGTTTTAGCTTCTTGCGCGGTCAATTTATTTGTAATTATACTGAACAAAAATATAAATGCAAACATGTAAAGTGTTGGTCCAATGTTTCATGAGCTGAAATAAAACATCCCAGAAATGTTCCATATGAACAAAAACGTATTTCTCTTAAATTCTATCCATTTTAGAATAAGGCTGTAACATAACAAAATTTGGAAAAAGTCAAGGGGTCTGAATACTTTCCGAATGCACTGTATGTGTGTGTGTGGCGTCAATATGCATGTGTGTGTACAGTGGGGCAAAAAAGTATTTAGTCAGCCACCAATTGTGCAAGTTCTCCAACTTAAAAAGATGAGAGAGGCCTGTAATTTTCATCATAGGTACACTTCAACTATGACAGACGAAATGAGAAAAAGAAATCCAGAAAATCACATTGTAGGATTTTTAATTTATTTATTTGCAAATTATGGTGGAAAATAAGTATTTGGTCAATAACAAAAAGTTTATCTCAATACTTTGTTATATACCCTTTGTTGGCAATGACAGAGGTCAAACGTTTTCTGTAAGTCTTCACAAGGTTTTCACACACTGTTGCTGGTATTTTGGCCCATTCCTCCATGCAGATCTCCTCTAGAGCAGTGATGTTTTGGGGCTGTCGCTGGGCAACACGGACTTTCAACTCCCTCCAAAGATTTTCTATGGGGTTGAGATCTGGAGACTGGCTAGGCCACTCCAGGACCTTGAAATGCTTCTACGAAGCCACTCCTTCGTTGCCCGGGCGGTGTGTTTGGGATCATTGTCATGCTGAAAGACCCAGCCACGTTTCATCTTCAATGCCCTTGCTGATGGAAGGAGGTTTTCACTCAAAATCTCACGATACATGGCCCCATTCATTCTTTCCTTTACACGGATCAGTCGTCCTGGTCCCTTTGCAGAAAAACAGCCCCAAAGCATGATGTTTCCACCCCCATGCTTCACAGTAGGTATGGTGTTCTTTGGATGCAACTCAGCATTCTTTGTCCTCCAAACACGACGAGTTGAGTTTTTACCAAAAAGTTATATTTTGGTTTCATCTGACCATATGACATTCTCCCAATCCTCATCTGGATCATCCAAATGCTCTCTAGCAAACTTCAGATGGGCCTGAACATGTACTGGCTTAAGCAGGGGGACACGTCTGGCACTGCAGGATTTGAGTCCCTGGCGGCGTAGTGTGTTACTGATGGTAGGCTTTGTTACTTTGGTCCCAGCTCTCTGCAGGTCATTCACTAGGTCCCCGTGTGGTTCTGGGATTTTTGCTCACCGTTCTTGTGATCATTTTGACCCCACGGGGTGAGATCTTGCGTGGAGCCCCAGATCGAGGAAGATTATCAGTGGTCTTGTATGTCTTCCATTTCCTAATAATTGCTCCCACAGTTGATTTCTTCAAACCAAGCTGCTTACCTATTGCAGATTCAGTCTTCCCAACCTGGTGCAGGTCTACAATTTTGTTTCTGGTGTCCTTTGACAGCTCTTTGGTCTTGGCCATAGTGGAGTTTGGAGTGTGACTGTTTGAGGTTGTAGACAGGTGTCTTTTATACTGATAACAAGTTCAAACAGGTGCCATTAATACAGGTAACGAGTGGAGGACAGAGGAGCCTCTTAAAGAAGAAGTTACAGGTCTGTGAGAGCCAGAAATCTTGCTTGTTTGTATGTGACCAAATACTTATTTTCCACCATAATTTGCAAATAAATTCATTAAAGATCCTACAATGTGAATTTCTGGATTTTTTTTCCTCATTTTGTCTGTCATAGTTGAAGTGTACCTATGATGAAAATTACAGGCCTCTCTCATCTTTTTAAGTGAGAGAACTTGCACAATTGGTGGCTGACTAAATACTTTTTTGCCCCACTGTATGTGCTTTGTGTCTTTGTTCGTGTGTGTGTGTTGGAGTGTCAGTGTAGTGTGTGTGAGTGTGTGGTTAGAGTCCAGTGAGTGTACATCGAGCTTGTGCAAGAGAGTCAGTGCAAAACGTTATAATGATAATAAAAGGATGTCAATGCAAATACTCCGGGTAGCCACTATAATAATTGTTCAGCAGTCTTATGATTTTGGGGTAGAAGCAGTTAAGGAGCCTTTTGGTCCCAGACTTGCTCCTGTACCACTTGCCGTGCGGTAGCAGAGAGAAAAGTCTATGACTTGGGTGGCTGGAGTCTTTGACAATTTTCAGGGCTTTCCTCTGACACTGCCTGGGATAGAGGTCCTGGATGGAGGAAGTTTGGCCCCTGTGGTGTACTGGGCCTTACGCACTACCCTCTGTAGGACCTTGCGTTTGAATGGTCTATCCCACTTTGCCCTGGCTGCTGCAAGGAGATCCTCAGCTCAGCTCATCAAACAGACATTGCTCAATCATCAATAAATCATTTTGCTATTGTACACTGAACAAAAATATTAATGCAACATGTACAGTGAGGGAAAAAAGTATTTGATCCCCTGCTGAATTTGTACTTTTGCCCACTGACAAAGAAATGATCCGTCTATAATTTTAATGGTAGGTTTATTTGAACAGTGAGAGACAGAATAACAACAAACAAATCCAGAAAAACAAATGTGAAAAATGTTATAAATTGATTTGCATTTTAATGAGGGAAATAAGTATGGAAACTTTGGCAGGTTAGTTTTGAAGTACTTTCTGAATTCCTCTTCAGAAGAGAGCAGAGAATGTTGATAATGGTAATGATTGTTTATTCCACATAAGGAAACATGCACAGCTGAGGAACATGCTTCTTTTTAATATCCTAAGAAAACATACTTAAAGTATACTTACAAAAACGCATGTGCAAAATATTTTGCATATTACCCAGCATCCTTTTCTGCAACTGAAGTTTGATTTATAATGTTATATTGTTCCTCATATTTAGCTTATTCAAATGTTGTGATGTTCATTTTCAAACTGAATAATATTGTACTTTTAATTACAAATTACATATTACACATTTTATTGAAATGTTAATGTTAAAATCACCGTAATATATACAACTAAAGTGTGACATCTGACTGATGCACAGTTCTCTGAAACATAACTTGAACATTTCTAATCCAGATGCAACTGTTTAGCAAATAGTATGTTAGCTGAGCTGAGCTGAAATCTTGGTCAAACAATGTAACCTTTACATGGCTAATGACAATAACTACTATGGTGATGGAGTATAAGCGTCCTAGAAAAACAATCAAAATTCACTTTTTTGTAATGAAAATTCAGGAATTCTAGTTCAAATACTATTTTATAATATTTAGAGTTTATGAGAAATGCATGTCAAATGTATTCAAAGTATATTTGTTTTGCTCTTTATCTAATATACTAAGAATTGAGTTAAGTACAAAAACAAGTGTCTCAATGTAGATCATTGTAGCAAATATACTTAAATGCTAATAAAATACAGTAAAATGTACATTAAATGCATTACATGGATTTGAAATTGTTCCAGGTGATGGCGGATGGGCCTCATGATCTCATCACGGTCTCTCTGTGCATTCAAATTGCCATTGATAAAAGGAAATTGTGTTGTCCGTATCTTGACCTGTCCATACCATAACACTACCACCACCATGGGGCGATCTGTTCACAAAATTGTCATCAGCAAACCGCTCGCCCAAACGACACCATACACGCTGTCCGCCATCTGAAATGTACAGTTGAAACCGGGATTCATCTGTGAAGAGCACACTTCTCCAGCGTGCCAGTGGCCATCGAAGCTGAGCATTTTCCCACTGAAGTTGGTTACGACGCCGAACTGCAGTCAGGTCAAGACCCTGGTGAGGATGACAAGCATGCAGATGAGCTTTCCTGAGACAGTTTGTGCAGAAATTCTTCGGTTGTGCAAACCCACAGTTTCATCAGCTGTCCGGGTGGCTGGTCTCAGACGATCCCGCAGGTGAAGAAGCCGGATGTGGAGGTCCTGGGCTGGCGGGGTTACACGTGGTCTGCGGTTGTGAGGCCTGTTGGTCATACTGCCGAATTCTCTAAAACGACGTTGGAGGGGGCTTATGGTAGAGAAATGAACATTACATTCTCTGGCAACAGCTCTGGTGGAGATTCCTACAATCAGCATGCCAATTGCACACTCCCTCAAAACTTGAAACATCTGTAGCATTGTGTTGTGTGACAAAACACATTTTGTGCACATTTTAGAGTGGAGTTTTATTGTCCCCAGCACAAGGTGCACCTGTGTAATGATCATGCGGTTTAATCAGCTTCTTGATATGCCACACCTGTCAGGTGGATGGATTATCTTGGCAAAGGAGAAATGGTCACTAACAGTGATTTAAACTAATTTGTGCACAACATTTGAAAGAAATATGCTTTTTTTGTGCTTATCGAACATCTCTGGGAATTGTTTTTCAGCTCATGAAACATGGGAACAACACTTTACATGTTGCATTTATATTTTTTGTTCAGTGTATTTCAAACCAAACATAACGTTTGTAATAATATTATGGTCATAATTTCATTAAACCCACAGACGACACACAACCACACATTTGAAACTTAAGAGCATTTATTGAGAGGCAGAGTGAGGAAGCAAGAGCTTAATAGAGTCTTTTGAAATGGACCAGCCTTGTGTGAGACACATCTGCTCACACAAGGCTGACAATACAGGATCCTATCCGGTTCTTTTTTTACTCCCTCCTCCGGATTTGATACATCATGTCCATCGTGTTGCAGCATTTTTTGCTTCTTGTTTAAATGTGTATTTTGGGGGATCACCACCGAGAGGTGCATCCACTGCCGCCTACTGTACTGGAGTACGAGGCCAGTTATGGCCTCCCTATTCATCAATTTCTACATCGCCAATTTTAATAGGTTGATACGGAATTTGTAACAGATATAATCACGGCCAGCTGTGCAGGTTAGCACAGGGCTAAGTCTGCCAGGTTCTGATGGGAACAGCTAACATATAGCGTTTGATCACATGCAATTATAATTATTTTTAACTTTTACCCCTTTTTCTACCCAATTTTGTGGTATCCAGTTGGTAATTACAGTCTTGTCTCGTCGCTGCAACTCCCGTACGGACTCGGGAGAGGCGAACGTCGAGAGCCGTGTATCCTCCAAAACACGACCCAACCACAACCCAACAACCCTGCTTCTTGACACAATGCCCGCTTAACCCGGAAGCAAGCCACAGGAGTCGCTAGAGCACAATGGGACAAGAACATCCCTGCAGGCCAAACCCTCCCTTAACCCGGACGACGCTAGGCCAATTGTGTGCCGCCCCAAAACCTTTTGCAACGAAAACAAGAGTTTCTATTGGACAAAATCAGGTATGTCCCGTTTCGTTCCACTTGCTCTGTTTGCTTCTGAAACGGTAAATGGTTCCCGTTGAACGACGTAATGAATACACCCCAGGTGTGCTAGCTCTGGAATAGATCAATGGCTGAGGGTCCCCGAGGAGAGGTTTTACAACAGTATCACTTACAGTGTAATGTAATGGCTATATTTTACCACTAGAGTGCATCATTGCCCTTCTTATGGTTAAATGATTGCGCTAGTTGGCCAGAGAATGTTTCTGCATGTATTACTAGTATATGTACAGGTAACTGCCAAAATAAACAAAAACCTTGAAGAAATTAGGGATAAAAAGTACATTGAAAGCAGGTGATTCCACACAGGTGTGGCTCCTAAACTACTTAAGCAATTAGAAGAGATCTCAGTGACTTTGGAAGAGATATCTCAAAGGAATGTAGGGGATTTAAAGGGTGTGTGTCTGTCTCAGTCACCAGATTTCAACCCAATTGAACAGTTATGGGTGGTTCTTGAATGCTGAGACAGTGTTTTCCACCACTATCAACAAAATACCAAATTAAGGAATTTGTGTTAAAACACTTGTAAAATCTACGCCAAGGCGCATTGAAGGTTTTCTGGCGGCTCGTGGTGGCCCAATGCCCTATTAAGACACTATGTTGGTATTTCCAATATTTTGTCAGTAGCCTACAGTGTCATTGCCAATGAAACAAACAGATGGGAAATCTTGAGGAGGACAGTGGTTGGTTGGTTGTTGTGTGTTGCTGCAGAGTCACAGCAAATTGACTATCCTCATTCGATCAATTAAAAGGTCAGCTGTCTCACTGTCCAGCAGTTTCCATGATTATAATGGTTATTTATGACTTTGCTTGTAGACACCCTAATCTGGAGGGACATTGTACAGATGGACATTGTTTGCGAGCCCACTCCGTTGAAGAGCCGCGCTCAAGGGCACAACAGCACACAGACCCCATCTGGTGTTTCACAACTTTATGGTCAGCCGTCTAATATGCCCTTCACTGCCCCATCAAATGTTGAGATGGAATAGTCTGTCTTCTGATTGGATCTGTGGATGTGGCCTGTGTCTGAGAAACCCCAGGGGTCAAATTGTAGAATGATCTGAGATGTCAAGGGGAACTCGTCTATGTACTCTTTTTTTAACGTGTCCAGGAAACCGATGTGTGTGTCTGCATATCGGAAGTAGAGAACAATCAAACCAAGTGGCTCTTCATCAAATGCTTTATTACAAACCAAAACAGTACTTATTCAGATATTGTACAAATATACCATTTTCACTCGAGAGGGAGGTATATATATATATATATATATATGGCCTTTTTGGTTTACCACAACTCAAAGTAACTGAATGGCATTGTCAATGAAAGAAAATAGAGTGAGAGAAAACATATTGTCCTTCTTACAGTGTCGGTGTGTTAAAAGGACTTAATGCAAGCAAAACACAAACAGAGGGGACAGTTTAAGACAGTGCAAAGTACTTCAGATTAAATACTTAACTCAAACAAAGAAACTCAAAATGAATCCCCAAAAAAAAATTATAAAACCTTTATTTACAGTCATAGTATTTGTTTTAAGATGATCATTTATATATTCATCGAGGCAAAAATACTGTTTTGTTCTTTCTCTAGTATCAGTGACATGCATATCTATCGTTTTTCAACTTTGGATGGGTTCTTTCTACCTTTAACGTTACACCTGTTATGCATGGCTTCTAACAGAGAGGTCCCATCACTCAACCCATAGTGGAGGTCTTCAGAGTAGACTGACACTATAACGAATGACATCAAGATGCAGGTTTTGTACTTTCTAAACTAAGGTAATGTCCTTTTTGGAGTCGGGCACATGGCGAAAAGGCAATGTAATGCCTTTTCACATTATTTCAATTTCCAGCATGGTTTGGAGCAGACGGGTTTTTCCCCATTCCTCCTGTCTGCCAAGAAAGCCATTCCAATGAAAAAGGGTTGAAATCTTAATGATTCAGGATGTAGAGAGCTTCGCCACGGCTGATTCAGGTGGGCAGCGAAAGGTAGCTTGCAAACCAGGGAAATTCACCGAGCCACCCGGATAACTGGAAAATCATTTCCCGGTACGTATCGCACCCCACCAAACGGCCATAAGAGCTGCATTCAATCCACCACTATATTGGGTTTTAGCAGTGTTATGGGAAATTCTAAGAGGACTGTGGTGGGTAGTCACTAATAAGGAGCTCTTACTCAGGTGTCATCCTCTCATCTTGCCACTCATCCGTCTCCTGGTTTAAAGGAGCTTTTCAAACAGCCGTGGGCAAGCTAGAAGTACTCAAGAGACTCACTTAGACAAGGCTGCTGCTTTCTTTTTGCTCTTGGAACTGCCCACGATTCAGGGGATAATTTCACCTTCACAACTGGAGCGACATTATAAAAGAAAAGGATTACTAAAGGTCAATCTGGTGGATTTCAACCAGGCATGAACCAAAAACTTGTAATGTTTTTCAAGGAGTATAGACTCCCGAGTACCCCTGTCCTGGTTCCAACCATTTCAGAGGCCAGAGTGTGAGTGCACTCTTATGCCCTCTGCACTGTGGGATGAGTAAAGCCCGCTCCCTCCTGGGTGATCTAAGATGAGTGTGCTGGTTTATCCTGGATGGCGCCACAGCATCAGTCACTTTAAATACCTCCTGACATCTCATCCATCACATGAAATGTATTTGCGAGGGAATCAAAATAAGGGGTGTCTCTCCAGGAGGAAGCAGTCATAATGCTGAAGGACCAATGTGCTGGCAGACAAGAGTATCGCTATGCAAAAGTGACGCCTTTGGATCTGAGGAGAGCTCAGGCAAAAGTTTACATTTAAGTCAGAGAGAAGGCATAATCCAACTCTTTCAGCCCCGGGGCCATTTTATTGAGTTTGAGTTGAAATTCTGTGTTTGGCCGCCATGAAGAGACTTTGATAGAATGATTTGAGTTTGGCTGAAACTAGTATGACTACATGGCTAAACAAAATCACTCAAAGCAATTGTCCTTTTTATACCTCATCTGCTTGAATAGAATCATTCTCAGATGTACCGTACAGTAGGGTTAACCATTCAAAACGGTAAAGCCGTATTCCTTAATGTTTTGTGAATAATACTTTTCTGTAATATATTCAATTAAAAAAGGCACTCTTCAGGATCATAATTGCCGTTCTTCTATAATTACAAGGTGCCGAACCAACAGTATGATGTGTAATGGCCTTTTGTTCATTTTCCAATAATACAGAACCTATTTATCATGTTTTCAGCTACATAAAGGGGATTCAACTTATTACTGCAAATCTCTGCTCTTCATCGAAAAATAAGAAGGGTTGATCCAATGACTTTATATACTGCAAGATATATCAACACATTCATTAGTTTGTTCATTCAACCGGATTAAACGGACATGCTATTTACACAACACAAACAAAAAAAAAACATTTTCATCAAACATCAACAGTGGCACTTTATCGATAGGGCTTCATGTCCATCCATTTATTAACAATCCGTAAACATTCTGAGGAATCTGAGACAAATGAAATAAACTATTCTCCACAGCAATACATATCACAGCCCATGAATAATCCCCTATGATGACCATAGGGGATTATATGTCATATATTCCTATGGGTTTATATGACACTGCCCATGAACACGGGAAGATAACGTTACATATGTCCAGACTTGTTAAGTGCATAGTGCTGGATACACAGAAAACATGAAAGCAGGGGAAATCAATACAGATATGTCCATGTTGCTGCGAGTGACCCATGTGCAGGTATATAGGGTGACAGGTGACGTGTCTATGTGGAGTCTCTTACTTACTTACTTTTACTTAAGCTATATCGTCTTTGTACAATTACAGGAAAACATCGCTCTTGCATCAACAGCAGACCTTTATCCACTCTCATTGGTTTGGCGATCGATCGGGTCTCCCCTCCCTCTTCTCTGAGCCAATCACCATGCCTGCTGGCCTTTGTTGGGAATTCAGGGATGCATGGAGGTGTGCGATGCCTCAGAGATTTGATTGCTCGGTGTGGCAGAGTGTGAGAGTTTGGCAGGTGTTTGGAGAGCGGTTTACTTTCCTTGTCTGTTTTAGATTTTTTTTGTTTTGTCTGCCGTCTCATTTGATCTGGTCGGAAGCAGGTGGCTTGAGACACCCAGACACCCAGGCCTGTTCTCTGGGGAGCTATGCAGCCCGTTTTTCTCCTTTGGTTTGTTCTTTTCTAGTCCTCTGTTTGCTCTAATTCCCTCCCTCCGTCCATAACCCTCCCACTTTCACGGCTCTGTTAATTCGGTTTAAAAAAAACCTAAAATCTACTTAGGGTCCTCCCCCCTGTTCCTTCCACACCTCAGAGTATGATACACATCACTGCCCGCGTTAGCAAAATCAGACAGAAATACAACGAATGTTCTGTCATCACGGGAAGGGAATGTGAATGTGAGATTTCACTCTGTATTGCTTGTACAGGAGAAATCTCTTCTTAAGAAAATCTTACCTTCATAAGAATGCTCTCAATTATACTTTTAGATGGCGACTATGAGTAAGGGGGAGATTTACTTTATGGTATAGCTGGTTTTCACAGGGTCTCTGGGGGCAGGCTGGGGGTTGCTGTCAGCTGTGTACGGGTGCTTCTTGTTTCTGTCTCTCTAAGTCCACTCCCTTTGTCCCTCCCTCCCTCCCCTCTACACAGTCTGGAAGGCCTTGGTCTGGGCAGGGATCATGACCGGCATTGCCCCCATGCGGGCCAGGTTCCTGGGGCTCAGTTTGGGGGGAGGGCTGGGCTTGGCCGGGGCCATGCGGGGCTCTGGGGTTTTGGGAACCACTTGTGTGTAGGCGGGGGGCTGTTGGAGGAAGCTGGGGGGCTGGCCGTTCTCCTTGAGGGTGGCCACGGCGGGCAGGCGGGCTTGGGGCCCCCGGGGGGCGCTGGTGTGAACCATAGATTGGGTGGAGGAGGTGCCTGAGCGGGAGCTGCCAGAGTGGGACGATGAGAGAGAGTTGGGCTTCACCAGTTTGGCCTTGGGAGCCTCAGCATCCTCCCTGAGACAGAGACAGGTGTGGCTCAGAACATCGAAGGAATAATTGGTAAAATTAATGAGAATAAAACCTTCCACATAATGCACAATGAGTGCATTAAAGCACATTTATGATGGTTTACCTGCAATGCATAATGCATAATAATTCACAACATGTATGTCAGCATCCATAAGGAACTTTTACGTCTTCCTATAATGATTTGAAGTAACTGGCCAAATACATGGTACTCTGAATGGCTGAATAACTGGTATCCACTTCTTACAATGAACCCTAGTTAGAAGAAGTTACGACAGCACGTCAACAACATGCGATTGATCATCACTACGTCATTTGCAGCCCCCTCACCTTTTCTAAACAGTAGTCTGACCTCTGACCGTGTGTGTGTGAGTGTGTGTGTGTGTACGAGTGGGTGTGTTGCCACTAATGCTCCATATGTAAACAGGAACAACTGTCTGCTCTGTGACTCTTCCCTCGCCGTGCCACTCCATTATTGATGCACAGCCATCCCCCCCTGTGCCTGCATAATTCAGCCTGACACTCGCAAATAGGCAACAGCGTGGATGCCTACGCTATCGGCCAGGAATAGCTGCTGTTGTAACAAGCACTGCCAGCAGCAGTATCAGACATAATTTAGGAGGCTGGAATCTGCTTTAAGAGGTGAGCGATGGTGCGGTTGTACTGGAGCTACAGTACCGGCGGGATAGGTGATGGTATACATAGGTTGGAGAGAGGATGCTATGCAGTCGGGTTTAAGTGGTGGTGGTGTAAACTTGTGTTGGTGGACAGAGTGAAGTCCTTTTTTGTACCAACTGGGTTTTTTCCCCACCCCATCTGTTTATGTCTTTACTTTTTGTTATTTCTGGTCGATTTTTTGTTCTGTGTATTTGATTTATCTGGAAATTAACCACACTAACCTAAATGTGTTTGGGTCTGTGTGTGTGTACCTGATCTCGTTAGGGGTCTCCTCTTCCTCGTATTTCTTCTTCTCCTTCTTGCGGAACACTAGCCAGATGATGAGGATGATGAGGAGGACGCCGAAGGACACGCCCACCACGGCTCCCGCCACCACACCCATGCCCCGCACATCTGAAACGCGCACAAAGATAAATATGATTCACAGGTTGGGAGAAAGTGATTACTGTTTACTATTATTATTATTATTATTATACTATTACTGTTATGAAGTCCTACACATCACTTTTGGTAACATTTATGGGGTTATAATATGAGGCTATAACATGTGTCTGTGTTGGTGATAGGCTACTCACAGTGTATCTTGACCTCTACGGTGCAGCTCTCCTCTCCCACATCGTTGCTGACGGTACATTTATACACCCCGGCACTCTCCTTGGTCAGGTTCCTCAGTGTCACTATCTCTGAGTTCTTCAAGTCTTACACGAGAAAAAAAAAAAACAACAGAAGAAAGGTACAGTGATTGTGATGCAACTTAAAGCTTTTCTCAACTATCACGTCCAGAAACACCATTGCAGGGGATTTGTTATTTGGACAGTGTTTAAAGAAACCAAGTTAGATGGTTTAAGAAAAAAGTTGTGATAGCTAAGAACGTAAAACTAAATCAGAGTGACCATCCAAACTGGTGTGTTCCTGCAAGGTCGCTTTCATAATGTTTATGTGGATGTGTGATGAATAGTACTGTTCCCCGTTTCTGATATAGACTACTGCTTTTTGGACCAATGGTCATTGGCCCAATCCCAAACCAATCGCTAGCCCCCTTGCATTTTTGTAGATCTAATAGGATTCGATAAGAATCTGCGGCATTGCATTATATCTGTACCTAACCCTCCGATAGACTAGGGGGAGTTTTCGCCACATTACCTAAAACTATCCAGTCCTAGAAGATCTACAGTACACAAAAAACATAAGGTGTAGGGGCTGGTGTTTGACTTGGGATTGGACAACTCAGACCATCGCTGGAATAGATGTGACAGGTACATGTAGATAAGGGATTGTTATTGAATAAGAACTTGGTCGAGTCCGCATGAGAGTAGTGTCTCTCCCAACACTTGACTGGACACAAATAAGGATACTGGAGGTAGTAGATCTGATTTTAAATTGGTCTGGCATTCTGACACATTTCTGTCCCAAAAGCCCTTAAAGGGGATCTGAAAAAAGACGATATGGCACCAAAGTGCAGGAAAATGTTTAGAACAAGTATCATGTTGACATTTGAGTCAGTTTACGACTAAAGAGTAATCTGACTTATGACAGACTTGTCATTATGTCTTGAAGACTTATGGTTGCACCCATGCACACAGCTAATACATCCACACACAGAAAGAGCATGCAGTGGACTAGAGGGCTTACCTATGAGGGCAAGTGGGGGCAGCTTCCCTACATACTTGCCCTTGTCCAGCACCCTCTCCCATTTGTAGTTGATGGGGTCAGAGCCGTCTGTAGACTTACAGCTCATCTTAACATCACTACCCTCCAACAGCCGGCCCTCCATCCAACATCGTGGCTTAGAGGGCTTCACTGGGGACAGAGAGAGAGAGAAACACACACACTTTGAATTAGATAAATAACAGGTCCATATTCTGGGTCATCATGGGCTCAGGGGGAGAGTGGGGGGTTAAAGTTCACGACGAGACATAATAAGGCAGTAGGTCCCAATTGTAAGAATACAAAAACACAACCATTAAGCATTTCCCAATCAAAATGTACAAATATTACTTCACATTGCATAAAAACATTTCACATTTAGCACACAAAGTAACCGGTTAACCTAACAGTTTACGTGTAACTGACAGAGTTTTAACTCCTTTGCAAATATGAAACAATCAGACAATCATAATATCAGTCAAAAATATAAAATTCCTCTTTTATGCTACAAAACCAACTTCATAGGTTCTAATTTAACTCGTTCCATTACGTACACTAAGGCTTTGTGGGCAGAATAGATGAACGCATTTCAATGCATGATTCATATAATTCCCCAATAATTGTTTTTGCCAGTCCAAAAATACTGCAATCAGGTTGTAAATCACAGCTGGCCTGGTACAATGTTTGCTGCCTCCATACGGGATGCACTGTTTCGGTTTCAATGACTCCATATTCTGGAGAAAAATGGACAACTGTAACTAAGGGCTCCCGAGTGGTGCAGCAGTCTAAGGCACTGCATCTCAATGCAAGAGGTGTCCCTGGTTCAAATCCAGCCCTTCAAATCCCATAGGGCGGCGCACAATTGGCGTCGTCCGGGTTTGGCTGAGTTAGGCTGTCATTGTAAATAAGAATTTATTCTCAGCTGGCGTGCCCAGTTAAATAAAGGTTAAATAACAAATGTATTTAAAAAAGTCTGGGAATGTCAATACAATCCAGCTAGCAAGGGCAATGATCACAAGTCAATCATAACATGGCTAATAGACTAGCGTATCTATCTATGTAGAAAGCTAAAAACATGTAGCCTAACATTAGCTGGCTAGCTGCTAGGAGGATGTCATGCCATTGAGGAGTGGGTGAGTGATTGACTTTTCCCCCTCGTATCGTTTTTCGGTGGTTATACACAGCTAGAGATGCAGGTGTCATTTGGTGAGCTAGCAAGACCTTGAACGATTGTTATACAGTTAGCATATCTCTTGCGTTCATCTGAGTGTGTGAGAGCGCAGAACAACTGATGAATTTACCAACGCGCAACACCTGTTGAATATGACCGGTGTCAGTAAACATAGACAAAAAAAAAGTATGAGTTAGTCAAGACCGCTCTAGATAACATGTAAACAGCCTAACCAGCTCTGCTACGGTGAGTAAAAATGGTCAGAGTGAGATGTGCTCTCATTTGTTTCTGGAAGTAGCAAGCTAGCCAACTTCAACCAGTTAGCTTGGGTGCTTGGTTGGGACAAACAATGCATTAGCAGGCATGCTGCAAAAGGACGAAGAGGCTACAATTCCCCATTGTTTATCAGTGCAATTTTTATGGCCAACTAGCTGAAAAATGTTTGAGAGGATTTATCTTCGTTCGTTAGATATTAGCTTATCTAGCTCTGGCTAGCATTAGTTGTTGATCTTGTTGTTGTTATTGATGTGCATACCTGAGGGAGAGAGAGCCTACCTTTTCATGTTTTTTTTATCAATAGGACTGTAAAGTTACGAAATGTAAGAGGACTCCGGTAGTGTTTACATATTTGCAGAAATCCATTCAGGTGTATTTTGTAGCTTTTGGTGAATACATTCTAATGATCTGATGTCGCGTTGTAGCAACTGGCTGTAAACACACAGTCCAGTTCAAAGTGAATGATGGCAGGCCCGTGTGGCAATTGGCTTTTTTGCATAAAGGTCTACTTTTAGCTCAAACAATGAGTTTATACAGTGCATTCGGAAAGTATTCAGACCCCTTTCACTTTTTCCACATTTTGTTACGTTACAGCCTTATTCTAAAATTGATTAAATTGTTGTTTTTCCTCATAAATCTACACACAATAACCCATAATGACAAAGAAAAACTTTTTTTTTTTTTAAATCTTTGCAAAAAAAAGAAACGTCCCTTTTTCAGGACCCTGTCTTTCAAAGATAATTTGTAAAAATCCAAATAACTTCACAGATCTTCATTGCTTGTTCAATGAACCATAAACAATTAATGAACATGCACCTGTGGAACGGTCGTTAAGACACTAACACCTTACAGACGGTAGGAAATTAAGGTCACAGTTATGAAAACGTAGGACACTAAACGTAGGACACTAAAGAGGCCTTTCTACTGACTCTGAAAAACACCAAAACAAAGATGCCCAGGGTCCCTGCTCATCTGTGTGAATGTGCCTTAGGCATGCTGTAAGGAGGCATGAGGACTGCAGATGTGGCCAGGGCAATACATTTCAATGTCCGTACTGTGAGACGCCTAAGACAGCACTACAGGGAGACAGTTATGTTCGTACAAATATTCACACATGTTAAGTTTACTGAAAATAAACGCAGTTGACAGTGAGAGGACGTTTCTTTTTTTTGCTGAGTCTATATTTAAACTCATCAGCCCCCTCAGCACCCCTACTTCCCTCGACTATGCCGATATCCTCGTCCTGTCCACAGCCATACGAATTAAATTAATTTGTAGGTCTGCATGCATTGGTTGTGTTTAGGCAGGTCTTAAGAAGAATACGTGTACCAAAAGTTTGTATTTTCGGAGAACCTCTAATATGACAACCTATAGCAAGACGCGTGGTCAAATTATGAAAATGGATGAAAGCGGCAATCGATAACTAGTGCCAAGGAGCACGCGTGTAAAGACAATACTAGGGTTTTAAAAAGGAATAAAATGTAAATCTAAAAGTAGCCTAAAGAGTCTAGCCTTTATATCTATTATAGACATATTTGCTGCGGTGGTGAAGGCCTACATCATTATTCCTGTCTGCTTAAGTGTGCAGCGCCCATCATTGTTGCCTCAATAACACACATTTTTTTTATTTAACATTGTTATCAGGAAATATTCCAAAAGTATAGAAATCAGCTCTTGTGCTGCCACTCCATAAGGGCGGGGATAGTAGTGATCTTAATTATCGCCTTATTTCAAGGCTTCCTTGTCTAGCTAAGATTCTTGAATCCTTGGTAAATGTACATCTTTGCTCTTTTTTATCTGAGAAATGTATTTTGAATTTAAAGAATTTAGAGCTGGGTATTTCAGCAATCACGTTAGTTAATGATTTTGTCAACGCTTTAGACACTAAAATGAAATGTGCTGCTTTGTTTGTGGACCTGTCAAAAGCTTTTGATACTGCAGTTCATGCTATTTTATTGAATGAATTGTCCTCAATAGGCCTGAGTTCTGACGCCTATTCGTGGTTCATTGTTATCTTAGTGACAGAACTCAGGCCCTCGTGATTGATGGGTTTAAGTCTGAATTCCTTGATGTACATACAGGTGTACCAAAGGGGTCGATTTTGACCTGTTCTCTTCACTATTTATATAAACCCCATTGGTCAATCTGTAAAAAAATTGTAAACTTCATCTATATTGCGGATTATACTATTTTGTATGCTATTGCCCCGACTGTTGATCTGACTGTGTCAAAACTACAGCCAGATTTTATAGCTATGCAGGAATTCCTTGCTGATTTAAAATGTGTGCTTTTAAATCAAAATACATGTTGTTTTCAAACTCTGGTAAGAATGTTTCAGATGGACTACATGTTCACTCATCAGATGGTTCTCCAATCGAACGCGTTCCCGCATATAAAGGAATTTGGATTCATATGGATTTGACGTTTAAAAAAACATATAGATGAGCTGGTTAAGAAGATAAGAAACAGATTGTTCCTTTCTTTAAATTATTTAACAATAACGAGGCTATTTACAGGGGGTACCGGAACCGAGTGAATGTGCGGGGGTACAGGTTAGTCGCGGTAATTTGTCCAGTGACTATGCATAGATAATAAACAGCGAGTGGGAGGAGGGGGTGTCAATGATTAACTGTTCAGCAGTCTTATGGCTTGGGGGTGGGTAGAAGCTGTTAAGGAGCCTTTTAGTCCTAGACTTGGCGCTCAGGTACCGCTTGCCATGCAGTAGCAGAGAGAACAGTCTATGACTTGGGCCTATTTTGGGCCTTCTTCTGACACCGCCTAGTATATAGGTCCTGGATGTCAGGAAGCTTGGCCCCAATGATGTATGGGGCCGTACGCACTACCCTCTGTAGCGTGTTACGGTCAGATGCCGAGCAGTTGCCATACCAGGTGGTGATGCAACCGGTTAGGATGCTCTCGATGGTTCAGCTGTAGACCTTTTTGAGGATCTTGGGACCCTTGCCAAATCTGTGTTGTCATGCCCCCTTCACAACTGTCTTGGTATGCTTGGACCATGATAGTTTGTTGGTGATGTGGACACCAAGGAATTTGAAACTCTCAACCCGCTCCACATCAGCCGGTCGATGTTAATAGGGGCCTGTTCGGCACTCCTTTTCCTATAATCCACGATCAGCTCCTTTGTCTTGTTGTCCTGGCACCACACTGCCAGGTCTCTAACCTCCTCCTTATAGGCTGTCTCATCATTGTCGGTGATCAGGTTTACCACTGTTGTGTCGTCAGCAAACGTAATAATGGTGCTGGAGTCGTGCTTGGCCACGCAGTCGTGGGTGAACAGGGAGTACAGGAGGGGACTGGGCATGCACCCCTGAGGGGCCCCAGTGTTGAGGATCAGCGTGGCAGATTCCTGTGTAGGTGTGTCCAAACTTTTGACTGGTACTGTATATATTTATACAGTATATATGTGTGTGTGTTGGGTATAATATGTATATTTATGTTGTATGTACACAAGGCACATTTGTAAAAGATACTTTGGTCTCAATATGTCTTGCCTGTGACAATAAAGATATACAGTACCAGTCAAATGTTTGGACACACCTACTCATTCAAGGGTTTTTCTTTATTTTTACTATTTTCTACATTGTAAAATAATTGTGAAGACATCAAAACTATGAAATAACACGTGGAATCATGTAGTAACCAAAAAAGTGTTAAACAAATCAAAATATATTTTAGATTTTAGATTCTTCAAAGTAGCCACCCTTTGCCTTGATGACAGAACAACTACGGTTTGCAACTGCACATGGGGACAAAGATCTTACTTTTTGGAGAAATGTCCTCTGGTCTGATGAAACAAAAATGGAACAGTTTGGCCATAATGACCATCGTTATGTTTGGAGGAAAAAGGGGGAGGCTTGCAAGCCGAAGAACACCATCCCAACCGTGAAGCACGGGGGTGGCAGCATCATGTTGTGGGGGTGATTTGCTGCAGGAGGGACTGGTGCACTTCACAAAATAGATGGCATCATGAGGTGGAAAATTATGTGGATATATTGAAGCAACATCTGTCAGGAAGTTAAAGCTTGGTCGCAAATGGGTCTTCCAAATGAACAATGACCCCAAGCATACTTCCAAAATTGTGGCAAAATGGCTTAAGGACAACAAAGTCAAGGTATTGGAGTGGCCATCACAAAGCCCTGACCTCAATCCTATAGAACATTTCTGGGCAGAACTGAAAAAGTGTGTGCGAGCAAGGAGGCCTACAAACCTGATTCAGTTACACCAGGTCTGTCAGGAGGAATGGGCCAAAATTCACCCAACTTATTGTGGGAAGCTTGTGGAAGGCTACCCGAAACGTTTGACCCAAGTTAAACAATTTAAAGGCAATGCTACCAAATACTAATTGAGTGTATGTAAACTTCTGACCCACTGGGAATGTGATGAAAGAAATAAAAGCTGAAATAAATCATTCTCTCTACTATTATTCTGACATTTCACGTTCTTAAAATAAAGTGGTGATCCTAACTGACCTAAAACAGAGAATTTTTCCTAGGATTAAATGTCAGGAATTGTGAAACACTGAGTTGAAATGCATTTGTAATGTAAACTTCCAACTTCAACTGTATATATTATATTGAATATACTGTTTTATATATATATATACAATACCAGTCAAAAGTAACAGTCAAAAATGTATTAAATGATCTGAATATCGAGTTGAGTGTCACCAAGGCTGAACTCTATTCCTTGAACTGAATGAAGGAGGAGACTGAAGGTAACTGTCAATGTGCCTTTGAGCAGGCACTTACTTATGAATAAATATAATAATAATATTTATTTTTGTCATACAGGTATCTTCACAGCATCAGTGAGAGGAGTCTACTACGTCAGATTCACTTCCTGTGGTGGCATGGATACAATGATGGGTGTATTCTTGTTCAAGAATGACCAGAAAGTAATGTTGGCATATGTTCACATATGAAAAATATGATGCTGATCGGTGTTTGGAGTATGCATCTAATGCAGCTGTCCTGGACACAGGAGGGAGATGTGGTCTGCATGTCCCTGCCAGCTTCAGGCTTTATGATAGTCCTTCATATCACCGTAACTCCAGCCACAGACTGTCCTCTCTGCTACCGCACGGCAAGTGGTACCAAGGCACCAGCCTGGAACCAACAGGACCCTGAACAGCTTCTACCCCCCCAAGCAATACAACGTCTAAACAAGACTGCTAAATAGCTAATCAAATCTCAATGTGCCAATATTTTATTTTTGATTACAGTTTTTATCTTATCTTTAACTCTGTGGAAAAAAACATAAGTAAGCATTTCAACTGTAAATCTAGACCTGTTGTCCATGAAGCATGTGACAAATAAAAATGTAATTTTATTACAGAATGTGGACGTTACCTTGATATTATGAAAGCCATTCTAGACTTACTATCTGTCTGGTAAGGTAATCTATCAATATGAAATATGCAATAATAACCAAGTTGACCGGTGCATCACTAACAGGTCTGAGGTCACATAATCTCCTACCAACCAGCATGGACCAGTGTTCATCATTTCTACTTAAAAAAAAAAAAAAAAAAACTTTTTAACTACTGTCATTAATGCAGAAAACCACATTGACATCAAAGACATGTATTCTTGCCAGCTGAAAACGGTTATCCCTACAAACAAACATGATCAAACACACGTACACATAATATAGAGAGTGGGCGAATTCTACCCAGGATGAAATTAAGGGGGCTGAGGAAGAGGGGAGGCAGGAGACAGGGGCCCTTCATCTTGTTCATGTGTCAGAACCACCTCCCAATGCCACCCAACTCCAATCCCCCTTCCCCAAGACCATTATCTTACCATTGAACAAGATGATGTTTTGTCTACCTAAAAATAATCGAAAGTGCCATTGCAAAGCTTCGGGCCAATTTGTACAAATGTATACGGTGCACTCCCTAAACGCCTTAACGTGGGAGACCGTATGAGGGTAGGACAGCCTGGAGAGAGCTCTATATTAGAGCTATACGCAGCTAGGCGCTGTATCACAGTGTCAATGGTGCTACTCAGTGGCGTAAAGTACTTAAATAAAAAATAGTTTAAAGTACTACTTAAGTCGTTTTTTGGGGGGGTATCTGTATTTTACTTTACTATTTATATTTTTTGACAACTTTTACTTCACTACATTCCTAAAGAAAATAATGTTATCAGGGCACAAGGCGAGACCCAGATACAGACACAGGAGGCAGACGGTTGGAGTCTTACAATGTTTATTAATCCAAAGGGGCAAGAGAATGGGCGTGGACAGGCAAAAAGGTCAAAACCAGGAGTCCAGGAGGTACAGAGTGGCAGACAGGCTCGTGGTCAAGGCAGGCAGAGGGGTCAGGCAGGCGGGTACAAAGTCCAGAAACAGGTAAGGGTCAAAACCATGAGGATTAGAAAAAGGAGAATGCAAAAAGCAGGAGAACGGGAAAAACGCTGGTTGACTTGGAAACATACAAGACTAACTGGCACAGAGAGACAGGAAACACAGGGATAAATACACTGGGGAAAATAAGCGACACCTGGAGTCGGTGGAGACAATCACAAGGACAGGTGATACAGATCAGGGCGTGACAAATCTACTTTTTACTCCATACGTTTTTCCTGGCACCCAAAAGTACTCGTTACATTTTCAATACTTAGCAGGACAGGAAGATTGTCAAATTCACGACTTATCAAGAGAACACATGGTCATCCCTACTGCCTCTGATCTGGTGGACTCACTAAACACAAATACATATTTTGTAAATTATGTCTCAGTGTTGTAGTCTTCCCCTGGCTATCAGTACATTTTTCCAACAAGAAAATGGTGCAATCTGCTTTGCTGAATATAAGGCATTTTAAAATATTTTTTAATTTTGATACTTATTAAGTGTATTTAGAACCAAATAGTTTTAGACTTTTACTCAAGTAGTATTTTACTCTGTGACTTTCACTTTTACTTGAGTAAGTTTTTATCAAGGTATCTATACTTTTTTTATACTTAGTACTTTTTCCACCACTGGTGCTACATACGCTTTTATCTCTTGTTGTCATTGCACAGTTAAGGATTTGGATCGGTAGCAACATGTGCCAGTGGTCCAGTGTGGTCATTGCTAGTCAACCACCTCACTGGGCACAGATGCCAATTTAACGTCTATTCCACATTGGTTCAACGTAATTTCAATGAAATTACATGGAACCAAATTTGATTCAACCAGTGTGTGACCAGTGGGACAATATTGAAGGGACAGTATCACTTCTGTAATTGCTATCCACCACATACAGTAAGCATTTAAAACAAATGTTACACATTTGAACAGTGAAATATTGGTGGTGTGAACGCCTTTTGAATCTCTGACCAGAGATGCCCACGGCCACCTGTACTAGATGTGTGAGTACATCCCTTTTCAAGTGACATAAGTATGATACTGTATTGCGGTGAATTCGGGGTTAGCCTAACCGAACCCAATTCTCTGAGGGTATTTTCTGTTTGTGCGGTGGTGATCATGGGGTGGAGCTCTTTATATTACCTTGTGTGGTGGTGACTGGTTTTGATGGTTCCTGTTTAAAGTGTGAAATAAATACACAGCGGGTCCAGGACTTACCCAGTACTATGAGGTTGACCGTGCTCCAATGGTACTTCCCACCGTTCTTCACCTTGCAGCTGTACTCACCTGAGTCGCTCAGGGTGAGGTCACTGATCAGTAGGGAGGCGTCCCCCTTGAGGTAGTCCCCGGCTAAGGACAGCCGGCCCGCCTCCGCCTCGTTGGGGTCGTACACACGGCCCGCAAAGTAAGTGATCACCTGGCAGGGAGGAAGGGAGGGAAGGTGGTACAGAGAGATAAGAGGTGCTGGCTGTGTATAGCAGGAGAGTTGGAACTGTGGTGCAACAGTTCTGTACACATGGTTATCTGGGGAAACGTTGTGGGTGTGTAGGTGACACGCACATGGATACATGCACATATGCAAATACACTGTCACATAAACAGAAGCACGAACACACATTCTTTTACATTTGAGTCATTTAGCAGACGCTCTTATCCAGAGCGACTTACAGTAATGAGTCCATACATTTTTCATACTGTGCTCTAGCAACTGAGCCACACACGCACACTCGCATGGCATGCACACAAACACACACAGTACAGTACGAAAGGGTGGTGACCTAGGAAGCTCTGAGGTACTGGAACGCATGAAGAAAAAAAAAATCCCCTTAACTTACAAAATGTGTACACATGGAGAACATTTTTGTGGGTCCGGGAAAAATGTGGCCTTTTACAAATGCATTTCATGCAATTCTACGTCATTTTACATGGACTGGAGACTTTGGCATAATCTTTTTAATGCCGTGCTCAAAACATGGGAACTCGTAACTGGGAAATCTCTGACTTCCGACTTCAAGACAACTGGGAACTCTGGATTTTTTTGGGGGGAATGGTCATCCAACTCATAATTCAGGCCTCTTCCTAGAGCTCCAACTTTCCGACCTGAAGATCACTGGCGTCATGATTCAACCTTGTTTCTTTCCGAGTTCCCAGTTGTCATGAAGGCACCATAATACCACACAAAATGACCAACATGACAGGCTACTTTGACACTGATAAACTGAGAATTTGAGATCAATGAAAATGACCTTGTCTTCAATCCATCAATAGTCTAGGCCTAGGTGTGTGCAAACACATATTGTAGGCTACATTATGAGAAGGAAACTATAGACCTAAAAATGCTTTCCAGCTTCACTGACTCACCTCATGATGCGGTGCTCACTCGCTGGTGATGTGCTCGTGCCAAGAGCCTCTCTCTTTCTTTACTTTGTAAAACAATAGGCCTTTTTGAAAGTGGATGAAATATTTTGGTGGCCTACAGCAGACAGATTAAAGTCATTTTTTCAGCAGGAGCCATTTGCTTTCCAACCTGTGTTTCCCAGCGATTATATTTGAAGTATTGCCAAAGGCCTGTTTTGTCTGCATGCTGTTGGTTCACTGACAGATTTTACGCGCGTTTCCCGACTGTAGGCTATGCCTTGTTATTGGGCTACACTGTACAGCTAGGTTTTTTTTTTTTTTTTAAGAAGAAGCTGATTCTCTGTGGCTAAATTATATGCTTTCTCATGGTGTAGTAGGCCATTCTGAATTATTTAATTTATTTTCTGAACAGACAGCAGTAAATCTATAACTTTGGCAAATTCATTTCAATTTTTCAGGGGCTCTGCAGCACCTCCAGTATAACTTCGCAAATGTATTTCAATGTATCAGGGGGTGCTGCAGCTCCTCCAGAACCCGGCTATGATTCAGTAAGGGAATAAAGTATGAAGTGCAACGCTGGAGAGATGTGTTGCAGGCTCATTCATGTCTTTCAGAGTAGAGAGAGGGAGAGAGATCAGGCTTTGAAATACTTTGCTAGCATCTACAGTAGGCAACGCACCGCTGTTTGAGTTCAGTGCTGCGGCGATGCGCATTGTAGACTATTTAATTCCCTTCATCTGAACATGAGAGTGTCAGTAAGTTCAGTTCAGTGCACACAGCGTAACTCAGAGAGAAACATTATTGCGGACCTACATCAAAAAACGACCTCCCCAGAATCCATTTGACGGAAATCCATATCCAGTGATGGAAAACTTTAACCCCTATTGTATATAAAGTTATCATATTATTATTATTGTGTGGTTATCATACCACATGCTGCACTGTTTGAGGTTCTTTCTATAAACAATGGGGACAATCTGTGACATTGGGATCAACATTTTAAAATGGATGTCGCTGCAGTTCCACATGTCCACTTAGAGGAATTAAAGTGAATATATGCAAATTAAACCATAACTCCATCTACACAACAGCTTCGGCCCGAGGACTATACATCCTTTAACCAGGGTACAAAAAGACAAATGGCAAATGTTATACAATTGTATAATTTATATAACTCTACATATAGGGCCTAATATAGAACCCCTCCCCAAAAAAGGTGCCAAAAAGTGGCAAAAAAGTAGGCTATTACCATTTTAAGTATAATACAAAATGTAGGCTTTGCCAATGCATTGATATTCAAATTATTATTACATTCTAAAATATGTGATAATAATGTGGACATTGACTGACTAAAATATTGGATGCATGCATGCCGATTTTTCTGTAGCCCAACGGTTTCCAAACAAGGGGTCGCGACCTCATGTGGGGTCGCCAGATGTGAAAATGTGGCCGTGGTAGAATTTCCAAAATCCCCTCCAAAAATGATACAGTACCAGTCAAAAGTTTGGACACACCTACAGTGGGGGAAAAAAGTATTTAGTCAGCCACCAATTGTGCAAGTTCTCTCACTTAAAAAGATGAGAGAGGCCTGTAATTTTCATCATAGGTACACTTCAACTATGACAGACAAAATGAGGAAAAAAAATTCAGAAAATCACATTGTAGGATTTTTAATGAATTTATTTGCAAATGATGGTGGAAAATAAGTATTTGGTCACATACAAACAAGCAAGATTTCTGGCTCTCACAGACCTGTAACTTCTTCTTTAAGAGGCTCCTCTGTCCTCCACTCGTTACCTGTATTAATGGCACCTGTTTGAACTTGTTATCAGTATAAAAGACACCTGTCCACAACCTCAAACAGTCACACTCCAAACTCCACTATGGCTAAGACCAAAGAGCTGTCAAAGGACACCAGAAACAAAATTGTAGACCTGCACCAGGTTGGGAAGACTGAATCTGCAATAGATAAGCAGCTTGGTTTGAAGAAATCAACTGTGGGAGCAATTATTAGGAAATGGAAGACATACAAGACCACTGATAATCTTCCTCGATCTGGGGCTCCACGCAAGATCTCACCCCGTGGGGTCAAAATGATCACAAGAACGGTGAGCAAAAATCCCAGAACCACACGGGGACCTAGTGAATGACCTGCAGAGAGCTGGGACCAAAGTAACAAAGCCTACCATCAGTAACACACTACGCCGCCAGGGACTCAAATCCTGCAGTGCCAGACGTGTCCCCCTGCTTAAGCCAGTACATGTTCAGGCCCGTCCTAAAGTTTGCTAGAGAGCATTTGGATGATCCAGATGAGGATTGGGAGAATGTCAGATGAAACCAAAAGAGAACTTTTTGGTAAAAACTCAACTCGTCGTGTTTGGAGGACAAAGAATGCTGAGTTGCATCCAAAGAACACCATACCTACTGTGAAGCATGGGGGTGGAAACATCATGCTTTGGGGCTGTTTTTCTGCAAAGGGACCAGGACGACTGATCCGTGTAAAGGAAAGAATGAATGGGGCCATGTATCGTGAGATTTTGAGTGAAAACCTCCTTCCATCAGCAAAGGAATTGAAGATGAAACGTGGCTGGGTCTTTCAGCATGACAATGATCCCAAACACACCGCCCGGGCAACGAAGGAGTGGCTTCGTAAGAAGCATTTCAAGGTCCTGGAGTGGCCTAGCCAGTCTCCAGATCTAAACCCCATAGAAAATCTTTGGAGGGAGTTGAAAGTCCGTGTTGCCCAGCGACAGCCCCAAAACATCACTGCTCTAGAGGAGATCTGCATGGAGGAATGGGCCAAAATACCAGCAACAGTGTGTGAAAACCTTGTGAAGACTTACAGAAAACGTTTGACCTCTGTCATTGCCAACAAAGGGTATATAACAAAGTATTGAGATAAACTTTTGTTATTGACCAAATACTTATTTTCCACCATAATTTGCAAATAAATAAATTAAAAATCCTACAATGTGATTTTCTGGATTTCTTTTTCTCATTTCGTCTGTCATAGTTGAAGTGTACCTATGATGAAAATTACAGGCCTCTCTCATCTTTTTAAGTTGGAGAACTTGCACAATTGGTGGCTGACTAAATACTTTTTTGCCCCACTGTACTCAATCAATGTTTTTTCTTGAAGTGTGCATCAAGGCAAAGGGTGGCTACTTTGAAGAATCTCAAATCTCAAAGATATTTTAGTTCGTTTTTTGGTTACTACATGATTCCATATATGTCATTTCATTGTTTTGATGTCTTCACTATTATTCTACAATGTAGAAAATAGTAAACATAATGGAAACCCTGGAATGAGTAGGTGTGTCCAAACTTTTGAACCTTATTGCGGCAGGGTAGCCTAGTGGTTAGAGCATTGGACTAATAACTTGAAAGGTTGCAAGTTCAAATCCCTGTGCTGACAAGGTACAAATCTGTCGTTCTGTCCTTGAACAGGCAGTTAACCCACTGTTCCTAGGCTGTCATTGTAAATAAGAATTTGTTCTTAACTGACTTGCCTAGTTAAATAAAGGTAAAAAAATATATACATACTGAACAAAAATATAAAAGCAAAATGTAAAGTGGTGGTTTCATGAGCTGAAATAAAAGATCCCAGAAATGTTCCATATGCACAAAAAGCTTATGTCTCTCAAATTAGTTTACATCCTTGTTAGTGAACATTTTCTCCTTTGCCAAGATAATCCATCCACCTGACAGGTGTGGCATATCAAGACGCTGATTAAACAGCATAATCCTTATACAGGTGCACCTTGTGCTGGAGACAATAAAAGGCCACTCAGCATGATAATGCACAGCCCCATGTTGCAAGGCTCTGTACACAATTCCTGGAAGCTGAAAAATGTCCCAGTTCTTCTAGGACATTCACCAGACATGTCAATCATTAAGCATGTTTGGGCTGCTCTGGAGTGATGGCTACGGCAGCGTGTTCCTGTTCTCGCCAATATCCAGCAACTTTGCACAGACATTGAAGAGCAGTGGGACAACTTTCTACAGGCCACAATAAACAGCCTGATCAACTCTATGCAAAGAAGATGTCACACTGGAAATGGTGGTCATACCAGACACTGACTAGTTTTCTGATCCACGCCCCTACCTTTTTTTTGAAAGGTACAGAGAATTCAGACCCCTTGACTTTTTCCCCAAAAATTTGCTCTGACATACAACTGTGGGACCTTATATAGACAGGTGTGTGCCTTTCCAAATCATGTCCAATCAATTGAATTTACCACAGATGGATTCCAATCAAGTTGTAGAAACACATGTAACCTTTATTTAACTAGGCAAGTCAGTTAAGAACAAATTCTTATTTACAATGACGACCTACCCCGGGCCAAACCCGGACGATGCTGGGCCAACTGTGCGCCACCCTATAGGACTCCCAATCACAGCCAGTTGTGATACACCCTGGAATCAAACCAGGGACGTAAATGAAAAGAAAATGTGTCATAATAACACCTCCTAAAATTGAGAAGCTCTGACGCGACATGCATCAAGCCTCATTAGTGGTGGTGAGATAAGAGACTTAATGGCATTTTCAATTGACTGTCATAGATACTGTTAATGTGGGGCTGATGTTGAGTTGAGAAGACAATCAGAAATTATATTTATTTTATTTATTTATTTTACCTTTATTTAACCAGGTAATGCTAGTTGAGAACAAGTTCTCATTTACAACCCGCGACCTGGCCAAGATAAAGCACAGCAGTTTGATACATACAACACAGAGTTACACATGGAATAAACTAACAATACAGTAGAAAAACAGAAATAAAAAAATAAGTCTATATACAGTGAGTGAAAATGAGGTAAATACTGTTAGAATGTTTTTCATAGCCATAGCCCCAAATAAAAAGTAAATAATTGTTTATTTTCACATGGTCGGGGTCTCGAGAATTTTCAGATATCAGAATGGGGTCGTGGGCCCAAACAAATGTGGCTGACGGAGGCACACATAGTAAAGTCATTAAAAGCGTTAGCATTAATCATTTGATTCTCAACCATCGTTTTATTTATGATGAAAATGTGACCAAAAACCAGGCTCCTTTTTTAATGAAAGGATTTGTATGGAAAGCCAAGTTGAAACCAGCATTAGATGTTGTCGTCCTCATAATAACAGCAGCTGGTTTTACCACGACAGAGCAGTGCAACACCCTTCAATTGAAGCGGAAGGAAACGAAAGTGTCAACATCTCTCACAAAAACGAATACAAAAATGACATCACAGATAATTATAAAAGAGCAGGTGAACTTGTCAATAATTACAGTGGCAAGAAAACATATGTGAACCCTCTAGAATGACCTGGATTTCTGCATAAATGTTACATAAAATGTGATCTGATCTCAGTGTGCTTAGACTAATAACACACAAATTATTGTATTTTTCTTGTCTATATTGAATAGATAATTTAAACATTCACAGTGTAGTTTGGAAAAGGTACAGTATGTGAACCCCTAGGATAATGACTTCTCCTGTCACGTCCAGGCCAGAGTTTAGGCTGTAGTGTTTTTGTTTCATTTTGGTGTAGGGTTATTTTGGTTCTAGTTTGTCTATTTCTATGTTGGGGTAATGGTTCCCAATTAGAGGCATCTGTGTGTCGTTGTCTCTAATTGGGAACCACATACACTGCTCAAAAAAATAAAGGGAACAATAAAATAACACATCATAGATCTGAATGAATGAAATAATCTTATTAAATACTTTTTTCTTTACATAGTTGAATGTGCTGACAACAAAATTACACAAAAATTATCAATGGAAATCAAATTTATCAACCCATGGAGGTCTGGATTTGGAGTCACACTCAAAATTAAAGTGGAAAACCACACTACAGGCTGATCCAACTTTGATGTAATGTCCTTAAAACAAGTCAAAATGAGGCTCAGTAGTGTGTGTGGCCTCCACGTGCCTGAATGACCTCCCTACAACGCCTGGGCATGCTCCTGATGAGGTGGCGGATGGTCTCCTGAGGGATCTCCTCCCAGACTTGGACTAAAGCATCCGCCAACTCCTGGACAGTCTGTGGTGCAACGTGGCGTTGGTGGATGGAGCGAGACATGATGTCCCAGATGTGCTCAATTGGATTCAGGTCTGGGGAACGGGCGGGCCAGTCCTTAGCATCAATGCCTTCCTCTTGCAGGAACTGCTGACACACTCCAGCCACATGAGGTCTAGCATTGTCTTGCATTAGGAGGAACCCAGGGCCAACCGCACCAGCATATGGTCTCACAAGGGGTCTGAGGATCTCATCTCGGTACCTAATGGCAGTCAGGCTACCTCTGGCGAGCACATGGAGGGCTGTGCGGCCCCCCAAAGAAATGCCACCCCACACCATGGCTGACCCACCGCCAAACCGGTCATGCTGGAGGATGTTGCAGGCAGCAGAACGTTCTCCACGGCGTCTCCAGACACGTCTGTCACGTGCTCAGTGTGAACCTGCTTTCATCTGTGAAGAGCACAGGGCGCCAGTGGCGAATTTGCCAATCTTGGTGTTCTCTGGCAAATGCCAAACGTCCTGCACGGTGTTGGGCTGTAAGCACAACCCCCACCTGTGGACGTTGGGCCCTCATACCACCCTCATGGAGTCTGTTTCTGACCGTTTGAGCAGACACATGCACATTTGTGGCCTGCTGGAGGTCATTTTGCAGGGCTCTGGCAGTGCTCCTCCTTGCACAAAGGCGGAGGTAGTGGTCCTGCTGCTGGGTTGTTGCCCTCCACGGCCTCCTCCACGCCTCCTGATGTACTGGCCTGTCTCCTGGTAGCGCCTCCATGCTCTGGACACTACGCTGACAGACACAGCAAACCTTCTTGCCACAGCTCGCATTGATGTGCCATCCTGGATGAGCTGCACTACCTGGAGCCACTTGTGTGGGTTGTAGACTCCGTCTCATGCTACCACTAGAGTGAAAGCACCGCCAGCATTCAAAAGTGACCAAAACATCAGCCAGGAAGCATAGGAACTGAGAAGTGGTCTGTGGTCACCACCTTCAGAACCACTCCTTTATTGGGGGTCTTGCTAATTGCCTATAATTTCCACCTGTTGTCTATTCCATTTGCACAACAGCATGTGAAATTTATTGTCAATCAGTGTTGCTTCCTAAGTGGACAGTTTGATTTCACAGAAGTGTGATTGACTTGGAGTTACATTGTGTTGTTTGTGTTCCCTTTATTTTTTGAGCAGTGTATATGTTTGGGATTTTTCTATAGTATTTTGTGGGTTATTGTTTATGCATAGCTTCTTTGTGTGTGTGTCAGGCTATGCTTATGTTGCGATCCTTGTTCATTTTGTTGTTTTGCCCAGTTACGTTCATCCATTAAAAGATGTATACTGGATGCCTCGCTGCGCCTTGGTCTGTCATTTCCGAAGATCGTGACAGAATAACCCACCATAAAAAGACCAAGCAGCGAGAGACCCGGGAGTTCTGGACTTGGGAGGAGATTTTGGATGGAAAGGGGTCCTGGTCATGGGATGAGATTTTGGCTGGTAAGGGACCTTGGGAGAAGACGGCGCAGCATCGTCACCCCAGAGAGGAAAAAGTAGCGGGGACTGAGCGGGGCAGGTGTGAGGAATATTACGGAGCATGGAATCCAGAGAGAGAGAAGTTTGTTGGGACTCGCCTGGCTAGGAAGCCCGAAAGGCAGCCCCAAATAAATTTTGGGGGGGGGGGCACACGAGGAGTTTGGCCGGTTCAGGATGGACTCCTGAGCCAACTCCTCGTGCTCTCTTGAGGGAGCGTCGGAGGGAGAGTCGCACTGGTAAGACGCCGTGCTATGCAGTGTTGCGCACGGTGTCTCCAGTGCGCGTGCACAGCCCGGTGCGAGAGTTTCCAGCGCCACTCATCAGTCAGGGGAGGGTGAGTGTGCAGCCTGGAAGAGTGGTGCCGGCTCAGCGCTCCTGGTCTCCGGTGCGCCTCCTTGAACCAGGATATCCTGCACCGGTTCTGCGTGCAGTGTCTCCGGTGCGTGTCCAGAGCCCGGTGCGTGAGATTCCAGCTCCACTCATCTGCCAGGGGGAGGGTGAGTGTGCTACCTGGAAGAGTGGTGCCGGCTCTGCGCGCTAGGTCTCCAGTACACCTTCTGGGACCGAGATATCCTGCACCGGTTCTGCGTGTGGGGTCTCCGGTTCACATCCACAGCCCAGTACGTCCTGTCCCTGCTCCACGCTCCAGGATCCCTGTGCCCGTTGTGGACCCAGCACGTCCTGTCCCTGCTCCACGCTCCAGGATCCCTGTGCCCGTCGTGGACCCAGCACGTCCTGTCCCTGTTCCACGGTCCAGGATCCCTGTTCTACGCTCCAGGATTCCTGTGCCCGTCGTGGACCCAGTACTTCCTGCTCCCCGCACCAGAGTGCCAGTGCGCGTAATGAGCCCAGTACGGACGGTTCCTGCTCCCCGCACCAGAGTGCCAGTGCGCGTAATGAGCCCAGTACGGCTGGTTCCTGCTCCCCGCACCAGAGTGCCAGTGCGGTTAATGAGCCCAGTACGGCCGGTTCCTGCTCCCCGCACCAGAGTGCCAGTGCGCTTAATAAGTAGGCCCTTACAATGACCCTAAGCACACAGCCAAGACAACGCAGGAGTGGCTTCGGGACAAGTCTCTGAATGTCCTTGAGTGGCCCAGCCAGAGCCCAGACTTGAACCTGATCAAACATCTCTGGAGAGACCTGAAAATAGCTGTGCAGCGACGCTCCCCATCCAACCTGACAGAGCTTGAGAGGATCTGCAGAGAATAATGGAAAAAACTCCCCAAATACAGGTGTGCCAAGCTTGTAGCGTCATACCCAAGAAGACTCAATCGTTCTTCAACAAAGTACTGAGTAAAGGGTCTGAATGCTTATGTAAATGTGATTTAAGTTTTTTATTTATAATACATTTGCAAAAATTTCTAACAACCTCTTTTTGGTTTGTCATTATGGGGTATTATGAGTAGATTGATGAGAAAATACATTTTTTTTTATCAGTTTTAGAATAAGGCTGTAACGTAACAAAATGTGGAAAAAGGCAAGGGTCTGAATACTTCCCGAATGCACTGTATATTGTTTAAAATTGCATGTATTTGTCAAATATAGTGCAGCGGTCTAGGGCACTGCATCTCAGTGCAAGAGGCGTCACTACAGTCCCTGGTTCGAATCCAGGCTGTATCACATCCGGCCATGACTGGGAGTCCCATAGGGTGGCGCACAATTGGCCCAGCGTCGCCCGGGTTTGGCCGGGGTAGGCCGTCATTGTAAATAAGAATTTGTTCTTAAATTACTTGCCTAGTTAAATAAAGGTTAAATTAAAAAATATATAATAATAATAATTAGCAGATCATATTGTGAGCAAATCATATTGAATCAAATGTTATTTATCACATGCGTAGGTGTGTCTATATCTGCCGAATTCAACAGGTGTAGACCTTACCGTGAAATGCTTACTTACAAGCCCTTAACCAACAATGCAGTTCAAGAAAAAGAGTTTACTAAAACTAGAAGTTAACTAGAAAAATATTTACCAGATAAACTAAAGTAAAAAATACAATACAAAATAACACAAGAAATAATAACAATAATGAGGCTATATACAAGGGGTAGCGGCACCGAGTCAATGTCTGGGGGTACAGATTAGTCGAGGTAATTTGTACAAACAGGCTGCACTGTTTGATATGACTATAAGTTAGCTGTAGTTGGCTAGCTAGCAAGCAATGAATAAGAACGTTGCCAGTATGACTGAACGACAGGGTCGCGTGTCTGGCAACCGAACCAATTTTGCATTCCAAAAAGTTTTTCCGCAATTGTATTTTTTTATATTGCGATATGCCTGGCTGGGTCTCTGCTTTTCACTGACAGTCACAACTCAACAATCATCTATTTGGTATTTGCAGCGCGTGCTGCCCAAATTGCGGGCCCTAACGACTGTAGGCTATGCAATTAAAAACAATCCACAGTGATCCTCTGTGGCCAAATCATGCTTTCTGTTGTAGTAGCCTGTTGTAGTAGCTAATTAGGCTATACAATTTTTGGCAATTCAATTTACTTTAGGGAAAGCTTCCTCTAGCCTTATGGACACACAGCCTATGCCTTTTAATGTTGCATAAAAACAACCAGTTATGACGTTTTCATCACAAAACAAAGGCACTCCTGTAGGCTACTTGCGCACATTCGTCCACTCACAAAATCATTTCAGCATCCAAACCCCAACAGTGCAATGCGCAATTTGATGAATTGAAAGAGACATCTGTAATACGATTATCATTAGGCTTACACTTGTAGCCTGAATTGATGTATCCACTGTTGTCCACGCGCGTCTCTTGTCGGGGTGAGCCTCTCTGCCACTCATCATCTCTCCGCAATGCGCTCATCATCTCTCCGCAATGACAAAATGTAAATCACAAAGAAATTTGGAGTGTATACCACCTGGTTTCCAGTCAATTCGCAAATTTTTCATGCGGTTGACACTAGAGGTCGACCGATTAAACGGCATGGGCGATTAATTAGGGCCGATTTAAAGTTTTCATAACAATCTGTAGTCGGCATTTTTGGGCGCCGATTATGGCCGATTACATTGCATTCCACAAGTTAACTGCGTGGCAGGCTGACCACCTGTTACGCGAGTGCAGCAAGGAGCCAAGGTAAGTTGCTAGCTAGCATTAAACTTATCTTATAAAAACTATCTATCTTAACATAATCACTAGTTAACTACACATGGTTGATGATATTACTAGGTTAACTAGCTTGTCGTGAGTTGAATATAATCAATGCGGTGCCTGTTAATTTATCATCGAATCACAGCCTACTTCGCCAAACGGGGGATGATTTAACAAGCACATTCGCGAAAACAGCACAATTGTTGCACAAATGTACCTAACCATAAACATCAATGCCTTTCTTAAAATCAATACACAGAAGTATATATTTTTTAAATGCATATTTAGTTAAAAGAAATTCATGTTAGCAGGCAATATTAACTAGGGAAATTGTGTCACTTCTCTTGCGTTCATTGCAAGCAGAGTCAGAGTATATGCAAAAGTTTGGGCCGACTGGCTCGTTGCCAACTGTGTGAAGACCATTTCTTCCTAACAAAGACCGTAATTAATTTGCCAGAATTTTACATAATTATGACATAACATTGAAGGTTGTGCAATGTAACAGCAATATTTAGACTTAGGGTTGCCGCCCATTCGATAAAATACGGAACGGTTCCGTATTTCACTGAAAGAATAAATGTTCTGTTTTCTAAATTATAGTTTCCGGATTTGACCATATTAATGACCAACGGCTCGTATTTCTGTGTTTATTATATTATAAACAAGTCTATGATTTGATATTTGATAGTGCAGTCTGACTGAGCGGTGGTAGGCAGCAGCAGGCTCGTAAGAATTCATTCAAACTGTACTGCATTTATCAGCAGCTCTTAGCAATGCTTGACTTCAAGCCTATCAACTCCTGAGATTAGGCTGGCAATACTAAAGTGCCTATTAGAACATCCAGTAGTCAAAGGTATATGAAATACAAATGGTATATAGAGAAATAGTTGACGCGTCATTCCTATAATAACTACAACCTAAAACTTCTTAACTGGGAATATTGAAGAACTGGGAATATTGACCCACCAGCTTTCATATGTTCTGAGCAAGGAACTTAAACGTTAGCTTTTTTACATGGCACATATTGCACTTTTACTTTCTTCTCCAACACTGTTTTTGCATTATTTAAACCAAATTGAGCATGTTTCATTATTTATTGGAGACTAAATATATTTTCTTTATGTATTATATTAAGTTAAAATAAAAGTGTTCATTGTTCATTCAGTATTGTTGTCATTGTCATTATTACAATTATATATATATAAAAATCGTCAGAATAATCAGTATCGGCATATTTTGATCCTCCAATAATCGGTATCGGCGTTGAAAAATCCTAATCGGTCGACCTCTAGTTGACACGCAGTAATGTTAAATAATGGTGTAATAGCCTATAGTTTTTTTGGGCATGTTTTATTAATTGTGATAGGCTCACGTTATACCGGTACGGCGTACCCCCACTATTTTACTGCCTTACTTTTACCCCTCCTGGTACCCTAGTTTATAGAAATACCCATGAACAAACTGTGTCTACCACTGCATTATCTAAAACCCAAAGACAAAACAAGACGTTCCTTAATTACTTGACTATGTAGGGACATTTATAAATCAACAAACGCAAGGATCAAGACTTCCTTTCATAGTTTGACCATATAAGGAAATTCAAAAAAAAAAAATCAACAAATGCATATGTTTTCCCCATACAGCACTTAAAGTTCATAACCCCCATTGCAGTTATTACATATCACCATGGAGCATCCAAGCAGAGCCTGTAAAGTGGGCGAATGAGATATTATTTCCGTGGCTAAAGCGCAAGCCTAGTAAACAATCATTCGCCAAAAGGCAAACTGCAGCAGCACTTTTATTAACCCGCAGGGAGAGAGTGGAAAGAGAAAGTAGGCGGCTGTATTGGTCTGACGAGCCTAACAGTACCTTGGAGGCTAGATTGGCCAGAGGCCAAATGGAAAGAAAACTATACCCACCTGCCAATTCCTGGTCATAAAAAAAAAACTGCAAATGGATTCAGTGAAACCAGAATGACAAAAACAAGACAGCCTGCATGCTGAAAGAGGCAGATCTTCGAAAGTTGAGAGAAGCGGATAAGAGTTTGATTCAGTCCTTTGGGGGTTCCTCATAGTCATTGAGAAGAGGGGGTCCCTATAGACTAATATTGGCCTCAATGAACTGGAGATAGTGACGTACTGTATCTTATGTCATGAAGTCGTACGTCATGTCATCTTATGTCATGCGGTAGTAATGCCCACTGCTCTAGAGCTATCGCGCTCTCTCCTCCCATATACTTCTCTCTCTCTCTCTATCCTGTACAAATGAACACACATATATGATATCATTTCCTCTCGTTCTATGATACATCTCAATAGTATGAAGTTGCTTTCTGTCCTTGTGTCCTCTCCTACTGATCTGAAAACACAGGGTAGGTGACAGCAATATAGATGCCTACACCAGGAATGTTCTTTAGCATGTCTAGTTATGGAGGAAAGAACACAAGGGGAAGAAGACACTTTAGTCAATTGAGATGCACCCCAAGTCGTCAGCCAAGTCTCACCACTCTCTGCTTGGAGCTGGGCTTGAGGAGGAGCCACTCGATGTCCAGCGTGGGGGCGTTGCCTGCCCAGAACTGGTGGTGACAGGGCAGCGTGGCATTGTCCCCGACAACCCTCTTCATCTCTGTCTGGGCACACACCGTCAATACACCCAGCAGAACTGTGCGGGCAGAGAGGAAAAGGAGCTTAAAAGACACATTACAGACACGTACATACACTACATGACCAAAAGGATGTGGACACCTGCTCGTGAAATGCTTACTCGTCAAACATCTCATTCCAAAATCATGGGCATTAATATGTAGTTAATCCTCCCCTTTGCTGCTATAACAGCCTCCACTTTTCTGGGAAGGCTTTCCACTAGATGTTGGAACATCGCTGCAGGGGACTTGCTTCCATTCAGCCACAAGAGCATTAGTGAGGTCAGGCACTGACATTGGGCAATTAGACCTGGCTCGCAGTCGGCGTTCCAATTCATCCCAAAGTTGTTTGATGGGGTTGAGGTCAGGGCTCTGTGCAGGTCAGTCAAATGCTTTGGGCATGGGGGCATTGTCATGCTGAAACAGGAAAGGGCCTTCCCCAAACTGTTACGAAGTTGGAAGCACAGAATTGTCTAGAATGTCATTGTATGCTGTAGGGTTCAGATTTCCCTTCACTGGAACTAAGGGGCCCTGCCTGAACCATGAAAAACAGCCCCAGACCATTATTCCTCCACCACCAAACTTTACAGTTGGTACTGTGCTTTGGGGCAGGTAGCGTTCTCCTGGCATCCGCCAAAACCAGATTGTGAAGCGTGATCAATCACTCCAGAGAACGCTTTACACCACTCCAGTAGACTGACACTTTGCACATGGTGATCTTAGGCTTGTATGCAGCTGCTCGGCCATGGAAACCAACTTCATGAAGCTCCCGACAAACAGTTATTGTGCTGACGTTGCTTCCAGAGGCAGTTTGGAACTTGGTAGTGAATGTTGCAACTGAGGACAGATTATTTTTACGCGCTCCGCGCTTCAGCACTCGCTGGTCCCGTTGTTGATCCTAGACATTACCACTTCACAATAATAGCACTTACAGTTGACCGGGGCAGCTGTAGCAGGGCAGACATTTGACTAACTTACTTGTTGGACAGGTAGCATCCTTCAGTAAGGCCATTCTACTGCCAGTGTTTGTCTATGGAGAATGCATGGCTGTGTGCTCGATTTTATACACCTGTTAGCAACGGTTGTGGCTGAAATAGCCGAATCCCCTAACTTGAAGGGGTGTCCACATACTGCTGTATATATAGTGTACATGTACACACACAGACGCCCTCCCAAACACACACACCAGGGTATTGGGGGTAATAATGAGCCCAAAGTAGAATGGACTTCACTGGCCTCATACACACAGCATGTGGAGAGGTTAGCTTTGCTATGATACAGTGGAAGCGAACCTGCATAACTCAATAATAACATTAGCCCACTGAGTTTAAGTCCAGAAATTAGCTGCAGTGCTGCTCACACATGTATTCGGGTCTCAGACAGGTTACTCCTCAAAGACGGATAATCTCAAACAAGGTTACTCCTCACACAAGCATAGATGGGCGAACCACCTCTGCAAGAAAAGCATATTATATAATAGGTGATCAATGTTCTTTTCACTGCCCCCTCGCCTTTATGAAATATACCTCAACCCCTACAGTCTCTATCCAGCTAAGGTGTACATCTCTCCATTGAAATACATTGTAAACCTTTTTGCAGTCTGTTTACAAAGGCACTCATTCCAATGAGAGACCAATGGCCAATGCAACACACCGGGGGACCTTTGTCTGGATTAACTGTACAATGCATGGATAGGATGGCATTAAAATGGCATCAGGGGGGATTTACACTCAGATCAGTCTCATCACAATGGATGGCAGAGAAAAAAAACGATGAGGAAAGAACAACAGAAATGCCCCTGGGCGGCAGATTTTCTGTCGAGCTTCTGTTTGCGTCCCAAATGGCATTCTATTACCTATGTAGTGCATTAGTCACAAGTAGTGCACTATGTAGGGAATAGGGTGTCATTTGGGACGCAGAACATCCCAATTGATTGCAGATAAAGCAAATCACTTCAACTCAAAGAGACAGGTGAGACCACTAAAAAGTGTCTGTCAACAGTCAATTTGTCTCTGTGGCACCTTAGGCAATATACAGTAATTTGAAATGCTTTAATGTTGAGAGAATAATTATATTTTCATTAGGTTCTGTGTGAGAACTTGTTAGAATTATTCATGATTTTTTTTTTGCCAATAAAACATTTTGAATTCAGAACATTATTCAGAGTAAAGTCAGACTGAAGTTGAAAAAATAACTAAAGTATAACGATGAGAGAGCATGGAGTAGTTTCACAAGTTTCGAAACAGCAAGGCTCAGTATTGGGATTAATATTATACATTTCATATTGACGCCACATGAGTATTATACACTGAGTCTACAAAACATTCAGACACTTTCCTAATATTGAATTGCACCCCCTTCCCTCAGAACAGCCTACATTAGTCTGGGCATGGACTCTACAAGTTGTCAAAAGCATTCCATGTTGACTCCAATGTTTCCCACAGTTGTGTTAAGTTGGAGGTCCTTTGGGTGGTGGACCATTTTTGATTCACACAGGAAACTGTTGAGCGTAAAATACCCAGCAGCGTTGCAGCTCTTGACACAAGCCGGAGTGCCTGGCACCTACTACCATGCCCCGTTCAAAGGCACTTAAATATTTTCTCTTGCCCATTCACCCTCTGAATGGCACACATACACAATCTAATCACCTGGTCAGTCTGTCACGGAAAGAGCCGGTGTTCTTAATGTTTTGTACAACCATCGACAACCATTTACAGTGCCTGGTCGAGATTTATGTCGTTGTTGACAAAAGTCCATAATTCCATGCTTGTGTAAATATAATTGCAGTCGTATTGAATAAGATGCTATAAGCACGCAGGCCTAGCACAGCTGTAACGTTTGCTTCATTGATACACATTTTGAGAATTCATGTTTGCTGACTCATGTCCATAAATCCAGCCACTGTGTCAGTATGCGGACTTTCAAATTAAGAGTTTATTTCCAAAACGCTATATCCACAAATGTCTCCCATTTATGTGTTTTCATCAGAAAAGATTGCTTATGGGTAATTTCATGTGTGTGTAAAATATTACTGTTCTCAGATGTATTTTTTATTCATAGATTTGAGATGTGTATGAAAATGTGTTTTATTAGCAAACGCTACATATCCATTGTTTAGCTGGAATGGAACGTTCGTTTCCTGTATATTCTACTGTTATATGTGGTTGTCTCTTCTAACCATCTTAACATGAATGAGCTGATTGTAAGTCGCTCTGGATAAGAGCATCTGCTAAATGACTTAAAAGGTCAAATGTAAATGTTTTACATACAGATCTTATATTTCTGTATTGATGTCATACATGTATTCGTACATTTCTTTATTAAAAATGTCGTTATTTGTTACATTTGACTGTAAAACCTACTACTTTTTTTTCTCTGAAAGAGAGGCGGAAATATAGTGGTTTGCAAAAAAACATGATTGTTTGTCTCGCTGAAATGAAACCATCAAGTGATAGATTTTAAACAAATATATGTATGTCATTGAACAGCTCCATGCCATGATTAGACTGAAAAAAACACACCAATTTCTTTAAACAATAAAAGCTAATTTACCAACTGTTATGAAATTAAACTCTTCAAATGCTCCCACTACTTTTGAATCAAGTCAACAGCTTAGCTTCTCTCGTCTCTCTGACTGGTTCACTATACACTGGTTACACTGGCGAAGTCTCTCTCACACACACACACACACACACACATCCTACTTACAATTACCCACATAATCCACTGATCACCGCTAATGTTATAAATGATTTATACCCACCATGTGTAAAGGATGTCACGCTGCTTGCTTAATGAGTACCACTTTCTGCTGATTCGGCTCATATCGTGGCTTAAACCCAGGACCTCTACCTTATTAGCAAACGTGAACGCCCTCCTGAAGCATCTTACTAGTCTGCGCCACGCGAAAAGCTAGCTATTCGCTGCCGCAAGTGGTGAAACTTCAGGCTATAGAGAAGGTTTTATACATCCCGATGTGCTAGACATTCACCTTGATTGGCACGACAGCCAATCAAGCTGTGTGCCGCGACCCCGGGAACGCTAAAGCCATATCACCTCTGCATATCGCCCACTCTCACATATCCTCATATATCCACATGGCTGACCAAGTCTAGGGCTCTCCATGACACTAGCATAACATCTAATTAGAGAGCGCTAACCGATTAGCCCAACCCTCTTACCCAACCCATACATGACATGACGGTGGCAATTAAGATACAGTATGTAATTAGAAGGAGCTGGACAGAGGACAACAGGCTAATTTCTAACGATTACTCAATATGGGCCTAATTAGATTAAATTGAGTGCCACTCAGAAGCTCGGGGGGTGACAAGCAGGTGAGAACAGGACCCCTTTGTGAAAGTAATGTCTTTGCTCACAAGCCACTGGAAGAGATGCTAAGTCTAGGCAGGCTAGGTCTCTGTACTCAATAAAGACCGTAGCTAACAGGCTAACTGGTCTCCTGCTTTTAGAAAATGGTGGAAAGTCAATGTCCAATATCCAGTAGAAGTAACTTCTCTAGCCAACCTGGCAACAGCCACTTCCTGAATATAATAACAAGATGGCCGCCGCTAAACGTGCTGGGTCCCTACTCCCCACTCGTTCCTGTTTTAGCACTGTGTTTCGCATAGCTATTGGTCTTTGTGTAGTTAAGAACGTACCCGTAAGATTACTCCACAGATAGCTGTCTTCACAATGTTGTCAAGGAGGGAGGTTGACATGTGTTAGCAAAGCAGAGGTCTTGAGTTCGAGCCAGGAACGAGCCAAATCGGGAGTGGTACTCACTAAGCAAGCAACGTGACATCTGTAACATTTGCACTTGCCGATGCCGCTGAGAGCTGAGCAGGGACCCAGCAAGCCTCTCTCTCTCTCTCCCTCCCCATATGCTTTGTGGAGAAGTGGCCGGTGTTGGCTTTGGTTCATTCATAATACTAGTGTTTGTGGGTCATGGCAGAAGCAATGCAAACTGATGCCGGTTTTACGTAAACATAGACGTGAGCTCATATTGTCTTTTGGAGCTGTTCTGTGTTAAGCACATCTCTTTCAAGATGTAAATTAATTAATTGTGGCTTCCCTTTCATATGACTGAATACAATGGTTGACGGCTATTGATAGAAAACACATCTCTGGCTGTCGTCTCAGAGAGAGTGAAACACATGGAAGTCAAGCAGAAAGGGAAATTCTGAAATAACTGTTATTCTGAATTAAGTGGCATGAACAGATTTTTTTTTAAATGATGAAATTAAATATACTATGACATTACACTCCCTTATAGCGTTCTTTAAACATGCTCTGAACGCTTTCTGTCTTGAGTGTCATTCAGATACATGGTCATCAGTGGAAGAAAGCAAACATGACAGAGAAGAAGGCTAAAGGACAGGTAAGCATATGGATTTGCATTAGTATACACATCAAAAGTCCCAATGCAAAGTTACACTTCACTTGTAAATTTTTTCGAGTTATTACATAAAAATGATCGGAATTCTGAAGAATGCCGTCGTTGCTATCAATACCCTAGGCTAGCTTACAGGTACATTAAAGTAAACCAAAGTTTAGCCTACTCACTCACAGAGAACGTGCCGAAAAGACAAAAACAAAAAGGAGAACAGATGAGCTACTGCACGATTAGAGCAAACGGGTTTGATTTTATTTTTCGTTTGAGCCCACGGCAAGAAGGCACTAGGAGCCTGCCATGCAAACGGGGTTCCCACTAGATAACACATCCGTGAAGAGCATTAGGACGCTGCATGGCTGCACGTGCCCCTTCTGTTCCTTGTTTACATCACACTCCATCGTGATTGGCGGATTGTATCTCACCACCGCTAACACTTCTGGAATGTAGTTACATGCTAGCATGGCTAGTGGAAAACGTTGCGCTAGCTACCGAGCAAGCATACGAACTCGGTAGCACAGAGTAGATTCTCCATATGACGTTGAGAAACAGTGCACTGTGGGTAGTTTAGAAGATATCCGGAAATAAGTTAATAAATATGTAAAAAACCCAAAACATGACTATGTTTGTAATTATAGGTCACCAGATGGCGACTACAACTAAGTTACTATGTCTTTGACCACACTATGTTGTTATGTCACGCCCTGGCCATAGAGAGCCCTCTGGGTTTCTCTATGGTGTGTTAGGTCAGGGCGTGACTAGGGGTTTCTAGCGTTGTCTATGTTGTTTATTGGTTTGTGGTTCCCAATTAAGAGGCAGCTGATAGTCGTTGACTCTAATTGGGAATCCTATTTAGTTTGTTAATTCCCCCCTGCAAAGTGAAAAGATAGACAAGAGGAGATTTTAGCTTACCAGAATCTTACCAGCAACAACACAGTATACAGATGGCTATGGATAAAAGCCTAAACGTTAAATTGTTTGTCCTTTGGACTGTGATCATCTGTATGGTCTATGATGTTCTGGCCTGGGCTGTTAGTATTGTTTCTCAGTCTGGATGAGAACAGTACAAAAATAAATAGAAAAAATAGGAGTGTGTGTGTGCGTTTGTGTGTGTCTGCGATTATTAACAAGCCACTTCACTGAGTGAGAGCTCAAAACAGAGCATCAGAGAGAGAGACAAACAGAAAGGAGCTGGTTCCTCTGAAGATGCCCTAGGGGGAGTCGTGCTCCAGTAAATTCCCTCCTCCCCACAGCCTCCTCTCCAGTCTTATTATAGGAGCACATAGGACCCAGTGGGACACATCGAGCCCCGTACCCTTCAAACTGTCCAAAGTCACGCTGCCTGTCTGACTAGCCTGCCCGCACACCCGAGTCAGCACATCGCCCATGCTCCCATGCTCTGCCACAGAGAAATGCTCAGATCTGAGGGAAAAAAACACAGCGACTTCAAAGAGAAAACTAAAAGAGAAGGGCCCTAACTTCCGGCTGTGAGCTCAGATTTAATTATTATTTATGATCGCCCCATTATTTGGGGTGAAATATCCTCAGAATGCATCAGTGGGCCCAAAACATGAGGGGTTGAATGTCGACTAATTAAATTCAACGTGATTGACACCGTCCCAAAGGTATACGTACAGTACTGGTCTCAATGAAGGGCAATGAATAACTTAGGAGGCTAATGACAAGAAGAAGAGTTTTTTTGCTTTGTGTTAGTAATGAATCTGCATGCAAATGCTGTGGCATGTGCCGTATCTGCATAATGGAAACACACAACCTGCCTGAGAGCGACTTTATCAATCACACACACACCCCATGTGTAAGGCCGTTCACACAGCTTCTAGGCTCTTGTAAAATACAGCACACGTTACACATTAAGGGCTTGGTGTTACATACAGTATGAGTGACTAGTGCCTCTCGTCGCGGTTTAGGGCCAGCCCAAGGGCAAATTGAGAGCCAAGGCCCAGCCCCACTGCTATCTGCCGGTGAGACGCCTTATATCTTCCCCTCGCTTGACAGGTCAGCCTGATGTTAAAAAAGATTGAGCGTTGGTGTTGCATTACGCCAAGTACCCTGCGACATATCGATAAATAGTTATTTAGTCTCCAGCCAGATTAGAAGCCGCTTGGACCTCAGAGTTTCCCTCTGCGGGGTGTTGGGTACAATACTCACCTCTGCCAATAGGTATGCAGCGCCTACTGTAGAGTGTGAACCACCGCATTTAACCATAGAAAGAGGACTGAGAATATGGCCAAATATAAACAGTGTAGTTATTCCCTCCGCAAGGCAATCAAACAAGCGAAATGTCGATATAGGGACAAAGTGGAGTCACAATTCAACGCCTCAGACACGAGACGTATGTGGCAGGATCTACAGGAAACCACAGACTACAAAAAGAAAACCAGCCACATTACGGACACCGACGTCTCGCTTCCAGACAACCTAAACACCTTCTTTGCCCGCTTTGAGGATAATACGGTGTCACCGTCGCGGGCCTGCTAACAAGGACTGCAGGCCCCCCCTCTCCTTTTCCGTGGCCGACGTGAGTAATACATTTAAACGTGTTAACCCTCGCAAGAATGATGGCCAAGACGGCATCCCTAGTCGCGTCCTCAGAGCATGCGCAGACCAGCAGGCTGGTGTGTTTACGGACATATTCAATCTCTCCCTATCCCAGTCTGCTGTCCCCACATGCTTCAAGATGGCCACCATTGTTCCTGTACCCAAGAAGGCAAAGATAACTGAACTAAATGACTACCGCCCCGTAGCACTCACTTCTGTCATCATGAAGTGCTTTGAGAGACTAGTCAAGGATCATATCACCTCCGCCTTACCTGCCACCCTAGACCCACTTCAGTTTGCATACACCCCAACAGGTCCACAGACGATGCAATCGCCATTACACTGCACACTGCCCTATCCCATCTGGACAAGAGGAATACATATGTAAGAAAGCTGTTAATTGACTACAGCTCAGCATTCAACACCATAGTACCCACCAAGCTCATCATTAAGCTGGAGGCCCTGGGTCTCAACCCCGCCCTGCGGAATTGGGTCCTGGACTTGAAAGGCCGCCCCCAGGTGGTGAAGGTAGGAAACAACATCTCCACTTTGCTGAGCCTCAACACTGGGGCCCCACAAGGGTGCATGCTCACGCCCCCCTGTACTCCCTGTTCACCCATGACTGAGTGGCCATGCACGACTCCAACTCAATCAACAAGTTTGCTGACGACACAACAGTAGTGGTCTTGATTACCAACAACTATGAGACAGCTTACAGGGAGGAGGTGAGGGCACGCGGAGTGTGGTTTCAGGAAAATAACCTCTCACTCAACGTCAACAAAACAAAGGAGATGATCGTGGACTTCAGGAAACAGGAGAGGGAGCACCCCCCTATCCACATCGAAGGGACATTAGTGGAGAAGGTGGAACGTTTTAAGTTCCTCTGCATCACCGACAAACTGAAATGGTCCAAATCAAATTTTATTTGTCACATACACATGGTTAGCAGATGTTAATGTGAGTGTAGCGAAATGCTTGTGCTTCTAGTTCCGACCATGCAGTAGTAACTAACAAGTAATCTAACAAATTCACAACAACTACCTTATACACACAAGAGTAAAGGAATGAATACGAGTATGTACATATAAATATATGGATGAACGATGGCTGACTGGCATAGGCAAGATGCAGTAGATGGTATTTAGTACAGTATATACATATGAGATGGGTAATGTAGGGTATGTAAACATTATATGAATGGCATTGTTTAAAGTGGCTAGTGATACATTATTTCATCCAATTATAATTATTAAAGTGGCTAGAGATTTGGGTCGATGGCCGAACGGCATAGGCAAGATTCAGTAGATGGTTTAGAGTACAGTGTATACATTTGATATGAGTATGTCGGATACGTAAACATTATATACAAAATTGTTTAAAGTGGCTAGTGATACATTGTTACATCCAATTCCTATGTTTAAAGTGACTAGAGATTTAAGTCAGTATGTTGGCAGCAGCCAGTCAATGTTAGTGATGGCTGTTTAACAGTCTGATGGCCTTGAGGTAGAAGCTGTTTTTCAGTCTCTCGGTCCCAGCTTTGAGGCACCTGTACTGACCTCGCCTTCTGGATGATAGCGGGATGAACAGGCAGTGGCTCGGGTGGTTGTTGTCCTTGATGATCTTTTTGGCCTTCCTGTGACATCGGGTGGTGTAGGTGTCCTGAAGGGCAGGTAGTTTACCCTCGGTGATGCGTTGTGCAGTCCTCACTACCCTCTGGAGAGCCTTACGGTTGTGGGCGGAGCAGTTGCCGTACCAGGCGGTGATACAGCCCGACAGGATGCTCTCGATTGTGCATATGTAGAAGTTTGTAAGTGATTTTGGTGACAAGCTGATTTTCTTCAGCCTCCTGAGGTTGAAGAGGCGCTGTTGCGCCTTCTTCACAACGCTGTCTGTGTGGGTGGACCAATTCAGTTTGTCCGTGATGTGTACGCCGAGGAACTTAAAACTTTCCACCTTCTCCACTAATGTCCCTTCGATGTGGATAGGGGGGTGCTCCCTCTCCTGTTTCCTGAAGTCCACGATCATCTCCTTTGTTTTGTTGACGTTGAGTGAGAGGTTATTTTCCTGACACCACACTCCGAGGGCCCTCACCTCCTCCCTGTAGGCCGTCTCGTCGTTGTTGGTAATCAAGCCTACCACTGTAGTGTCGTCAGCAAACTTGATGATTGAGTTGGATGCGTGCTTGGCCACGCAGTCATGGGTATACAGGAGTACAGGACAGGGCTGAGAACGCACCCTTGTGGGGCCCCAGTGTTGAGGATCAGCGGGTGGAGATGTTGTTTCCTACCCTCACCACCTGGGGCCGGCCCGTCAGGAAGTCCAGGACCCAGTTGCACAGGGCTGGGTCGAGACCTAGGGTCTCGAGCTTAATCACGAGCTTGGAGGGAACTATGGTGTTAAATGCTGAGCTGTAGTCGATGAACAGCATTCTTACATAAGTATTCCTTTTGTCCAGATGGGTTAGGGCAGTATGCAGTGTGATTGCGATTGCGTCGTCTGTGGACCTATTGGGAAGGTAAGCAAATTGGAGTGGGTCCAGGGTGTCTGGCAGGATGGAGGTGATATGATCCTTGACTAATCTCTCAAAGCACTTCATGATGATGGAAGTGAGTGCTACGGGGCGATAGTCATTTAGCTCAGTTACCTTAGCTTTCTTGGGAACAGGAACAATGGTGGCCCTCTTGAAGCATGTGGGAACAGCAGACTGGGATAGGGACTGATTGAATATGTCCGTAAACACACCAGCCAGCTGGTCTGCGCATGTTCTGAGGACACGGCCAGGGATGTGAGGGTTAACACATTTAAATGTTTTTCTCACATTGGCTGCGGTGAAGGAGAGTCCGCAGGTTTTGGTAGCAGGCCGTGTCGGTGGCACTGTATTGTCCTCAAAGCGAGCAAAGAAGTTGTTTAGTTTGTCTGGGAGCAGGACGTCATGGTCCGCAACGGGGCTGGTTTTCTTTTTGTAGTCCGTGATTGACTGTAGACCCTGCCACATTCCTCTTGTGTCTGAGCCATTGAATTGTGACTCTACTTTGTCTCTATATTGACGCTTAGCTTGTTTGATTGCCTTGCGGAGGGAATAGCTACACTGTTTGTATTCAGTCATGTTTCCGGTAGCCTTAGCCTGGTTAAAAGCAGTGGTTCGTGCTTTCAGTTTTGCGCGAATGCTGCCATCAATCCACGGTTTCTGGTTGGGGAAGGTTTTAATATTTGCTATGGGTACAACATCACCAATGCACTTGCTAATAAACTCGCTCACCGAATCAGCGAATACATCAATGTTGTTGTCCGATGCTATTCGGAACATATCCCAGTCCACGTGCTCGAAGCAATCTTGCAGCATGGAATCGGATTGGTCGGACCAGCGTTGAACAGACCTGAGAACGGGCGTTTCCTGTTTTAGTTTCTGTTTGTAGGCTGGGAGCAACAAAATGGAGTCATGGTCAGACTTGCCGAAAGGAGGGCGGAGAATAGCCTTGTATGCATCACGGAAGATGGAATAACAATGATCCAGGATTTTACCAGCCCGGGTGGCACATTCGATATGCTGGTAAAATTTCGGGAGCCTTGTTTTCAAATTAGCCTTATTAAAATCCCCAGCCACAATAAATGCAGCCTCAGGATATGTGGTTTCCAATTCACCTAGAGTGAAATAAATTTCTTTCAGTGCCGTCGATGTGTCAGCTTGAGGGGGGATGTACACGGCTGTGATTATAATCGAGGAGAATTCTCTTGGTAGATAATGCGGTCTGCATTTGATTGTAAGGAATTCTATGTCAGGTGAACAAAAGGACTTGAGTTCCTGTATGTTGTTATGATCACACCACGTCTCGTTAATTATAAGACACACACCCCCACCCTTCTTCTTACCAGATAGATGTTTGTTTCTGTCGGCGCTGATGCGTGGAGAAACCAGGTGGCTGTACCGACTCAGAAAACGTGTCCTGAGTGAGCCATGTTTCCGTGAAGCAAAGAACGTTGCAGTCTCGGATGTCTCTCTGAAAGGCAACCTCGATCTGATTTCGTCTACTTTGTTGTCCAGAGACTGTACATTGGCGATTAAAATACTCGGGAGAGGTGCACGATGCACCCGTTGACGTAGCTTGACCAAAAGACCGGCGCGTTTCCCTCTTCTCCGGCGCCGTCGTTGTTTTGAGTCGCCGGGTGCTATCCAGTCTATTGTCCTGGTTGGGGTAACAAACAGAGAATCCGCTTCGGGAAAGTCGTATTCCTGGTTGTAATGTTGGTAAGTTGACGTTGCTCTTACAACTGGGAGGAACTATTGGATATATGTAATAAAACGTAATATTTCCCGGGGTAACAATGTAAGAAGTAATACATAAAAAAACAAAATACTGCATGGTTTCCTGAGAACGTGAAGCGAGGCTGCCATCTCTGTCGGCGCCGGAAGTTTTTATGATGGTCACCCACACAGACAGTGTGGTGAAGAAGGCGCAACAGCGCCTCTTCAACCTCAGGAGGCTGAAGAAATGTGGCTTGTCACCTAAAACCCTGACAAACTTTTACAAATGCACAATCGAGAGCATCCTGTCGGGCTGTATCACAGCCTGGTATGGCAACTGCACCGCCCTCAACCACAAGGCTCTCCAGAGGGTGGTGCGGTCTGCACAACGCATCACCGGGGGCAAACTACCTGCCCTTCGAGACACCTACAGCACCTGATGTCACAGGAAGGCCAAAAAGATCATCAAGGACAACAACCACCCGAGCCACTGCCTGTACACCCCACTACCATCCAGAAGGCGAGGTCAGTACAGGTGCATCAAAGCTGTGACCGAGAGACTGAAAAACAGCTTCTATCTCAAGGCCATCAGAATGCTAAACAGGAATCACTAACTCAGAGAGGCTGCTGCCAACATAGAGACTCATATTACTGGCCACTTTAATAAATGGATCACTAGTCACTTTAAACAATGGCACTTTAATAATGTTAACATATCTTACATTACTCATCTCATATGCATATACTGCACCTTATACCATCTATTGCACCTTGCCTATGCCGCTCGGCCATCGCTCATCCATATATTTATAAGTACACATTCTTATTCCATCCCTTTAGTGTGTATTAGGTAGTTGTTGGGGAATTGTTAGATTACTTGTTAGATATTACTGCACTGTCAAAACTAGAAGCACAAGCATTTCGCTACACTCTCATTAACATCTGCTAACCATGTGTATGTGACCAATAACATTTGATTTGATTTGAACTTCAGGCCCATTTTTAACAGTTTGTTAGGGGCCATGGGGGAAGTTTGGAGCGTGACGAATAAGATATGAACAGCTTGAAAGATCAGCGTACAATGTGGCAAAGCACTTTAGCTTGTCACATAAAATTACAGCATGTGACCTTTTTCCTGTCGTTTTCCTTTTTTTGCTGACAATCTAAATGTTTGATTGTGCCACCAGCTCTAAGTGAAGAGGAGAGAGGAGAGGTGGATGCGAGGGAAGTAGCATCTGGATGATTCCCACTTTGTGCTCAACTTCCACAAACACACACTCATCTGTTGGAGTTTTGTAACAATTCACGTCAAGGCAAGGAGATGTTAAACAAACTGACAGACTAAAGTGACATACAAAACATTCACCACCGTCAGACTAACTTTTTTGTGTGGAAATCATGGCCGTGGTTACTCCTTCTGTTACCTCATTCATCTACGAGGGGGTCAATTATTGTAAGTGCTCCTGTAATTACTCAGCTGTCTCCATTCCATATGCGGTGCTAGCCCTCTACTGTATCTGGCCTCCTGAGTTGAGGTTATGAGTATTTCCTGCCTATTAACCCCCTAAAATGCCCATAGAAATCTGTCAATTTAAGCTAGAGATTTAGTTTTTAATGCACTTCCGCATCTGCGGTGAAAAGTGACAGAGCTAGAGAGGAGTTTGTCAGACCATAAGACATCCCGAAAATCGTTCTTTTCACAAAATCATCTGAACAGTTTGGGCTACATTCTAATATGACCCGTTTGTGGAAAGGTGACTCTTATGAGTTTTTTGCTCTAGGACACCCACAGGCCTCACAAGACTCGTCTGAAGGGAATGGAAGTATATACGGAGACTGTTTAGTGCCAAAAATAAGGGGTTAAATACAACAACAATAAAGGTATTCAGACCCATTGACTTTTCCCACATTTTGTTACGTTACAGCCTTCTAAAATGGATTTAAATAAACACAATACCCCATAATGACATCACAATACCCCATAATGACAACGCAAAAACAGGTTTTTAGACATTTTTGCAAAAACATTCAGACCCTTTACTATGAGACTCGAAATTGAGCTCAGGTGCATCCTGTTTCTGTTGATCATCCTTGAGATGTTTCTACAACTTGATTGGAGTCCACCTGTGGTAAATTCAATTGATTGCACATGATTTGAAAAGGCACACACCTGTCTATATAAGGTCCCACAGTTGACAGTGCATGTCAGAGCTAAAAGCAAGCCATGAGGTCGATGGAATTGTACGTAGAGCTCCGAGACAGGATTGTGTCTAGGCATAGATCTGGGGAAGGGTACCAAAATAAATCTGCAGCATTGAAGGTCCCCAAGAACACAATGGCCTCCATCATTCTTAAATGGATGAAGTTTGGAACCACCAAGACTCGTCCTAGATCTGCCCACCCGGCCAAACTGAGCAATTGGAGGAGAAAGGCCTTGGTCAGGGAGGTGACCAAGAACCTGATGGCTACTCTGACAGAGCTCCAGAGTTCCTCTGTGGAGATGGGAGAACCTTCCAGAAGGACAACCATCTCTGCAGCACTCCACCAATCAGACCTTTATGGTAGAGTGGCCAGACGGAAGCCACTCTTCAGTAAAAGGCACAGAGCCCGGACTTGAACCCAGATCGAACATCTCTGGAGAGACCTGAAAATAGCTGTGTAGCAACGCCCCCCATCCAACCTGAACGAGCTTGAGAAAATCTGCAGAGAAGAATGGGAGAAACTCACCAAATACAGATGTGCCAGGCTTGTAGCGTCATACCCAAGAAGATTTGAAGCTGTAATCGCTGCCAAAGGTGTTTCAACGAAATACTGAGTAAAGGGTGTTAGGTAAAAACTCGATGGACACTATGAAAGCTTAAACCAAGTTTACTCTTCCCAGAGGATCAACACAGCTGCATTAGACAAAAACATTTTCACACAAGCACTTATATTTATCATTTCTCCTAGGCTGAGTCTTCTCCTACACATCTGAACAAACATTGTCTTTACTGCTAGGCAGGAAACTAAGTGATACAGGCCATAAACCTTTCTTTCTCCCTTAACATGACCTGACCTGACCTCGACCCCCTTCATCACTAATCCATGGCTCTCTCCCCTTACCAATGCCTGCCACATGTGATCGTTTTCCCTGCACTCAGCACATTCCAAGCTGAAGACTTTCTGTATTTCTCAGATATAGGTCAGACACTTTGGAACAAACTTCCTTTTGATTTATTGGGGGACTATCTGTTGTTCCATGTAGTGAATGTGTTATTCAATGCATTTGTATGGGCTAATAGCAGGCCAAAAATACCTTTTCATCATATAATTTCCAAAACAGTTTTTGGGGATACTTCAAGGGGTCTAATAATTCAAACTAAAACAGATAAATGATCCTTGGTATGACCTTCTTAAAACAATTCCATTTTAGCTTAGTAGACCCCCCGGCTTAGACTGTTATTGGTTAAAAATCTAAGCGTCTGTCTTCAGTGACTGCATGCAGCACTTTGAAGGTGGAGAAACTATCCCACAATCCTTTGCTTCTACTGCTGACAAAATCCAAACACTGCATTCCAAAGTAAGAACCTCATACCAACGGTCAAGCATGATGGTGGTATTGTGATGGTTTGGGGATGCTTTGCTGCCTGGACCTGGACGACTTACCATTATTAAATGATGCTCTGTATCAGAGAATTCTACAGGAGAATATCTGTCCATGAGCTGAAGCGCAGCTGGGTCATGTAGCAAGACAATGATTCAAAACACACACGCAAGTCTACAGTACATCAGAATGGCTGAAAAGCAACACATTTAAAGTTTTGAAATGGCCTAGTCAAACTTACAGACCTTGATGTTGTGGCAGGACCTGAAATGAGCAGTTCATGCTCAAAAACCAACATGTCGCTGAGTTAAAGCAGTTCTGCATGGAAGAGTGGAACAAAATTCCGCTTAGGCGATGTTAGAGACTGATCAACAACCACAATAAGTGTTTGGTTGCAGTCATTGCAGCTAAAGGTGGCACAACCAGTTATTGAGTGTAAGGTGGCAAATACTTTTTCACACAGGGGCATTGGGTGTTATATAACTTTTGTATCACATCTGTGTTATTTGTTCACTCTGGTTCCCTTTATTTAATAGTAGGTTTTGGTTAAAGTTCTGATAACATTCAGTATAAAATATATGCACAAATAGAGAAAATCCAAAAGGCTGGAAAATACTTTTTCACGGCACTGTACATTGAGGTCTCTCAGGACCATTTGTAGTCTGGTTGTGGAGTATTAAAGAGCGACTGCCTTTATCCTTTTCACGCGTGAGTTCCACATATCTTTAACGGTCGCCCCAGCGTGGGTCTTTTTATGCGCTTTATGTCACAATGCGCTCATTGTTCCAAAATGTGATTGTTACGCAACAGGACAGTTAGTCTTCCCTCAAAACCAAGACACACGCTGCCTGCTAATTATCTACAGGCTATATTTCAACCTGTCAATTAGAAACTATTTTCTAACAAGTTTTATTTTATAACAACAGTTTGAACTGAGGTGTGTTCCGCCGCCTCATTAATTCACATAGAAGTAGACAATTTCACTGTTGCGGACAATTTATGTTAGATGCTGAACTGGACAAACTTCTCTCTTCGATGAAAGTCCAAGCACCTCCCCAAATCAAGTATGCAGACATTTTCGCAGTCTAGCACAAACTTTCCCCTCCGGCACATTTTCTGGCTGGCGCTCGCATTACCTTCATCGTTGTTTTCCTAACAAATAGTACCTTTGGACATGTCGGCGTTCCAATCAAAAAAAAGTGCCTTATTTTCTGTATATCGCGTTGTTATTTCAACTGTAGCATATCGTATGTATGTATGGAGCACAATGTATTTACTGTTTCATTCATATGTTTTCAAGTACTGATGACAAATCATGCATTCTGATTCTTGCATAGATTGTAATGGACACATATGATGTGTGTAAAATACTTTTTGAAGGTTGTACTGTTTTTGATTAGCTAATGCTAAGCTATTTGCCAGCTATGTGTGGCGCCATGTTTGTTGACATTATCCAATGCATTATGGGTGTCATGTAAACGTCTGTCAGACCGAAGATGTTATAACAAAATGAGGTGAGAGATGTTTCACTTATCTTTCGAGTAAACTTCTGGAAGTGAATGCAGGGAAGTGAATGATGGTAGACGACACACCCCCTTCAACATGCATACCAAACAGACCAAACTCATCTTGTCTCCTCTTCTGTTCTTTGGTTGACCCGAAAAAACAAACATACTGCAGTTATACTGCAATCTTTTTTCGTAAGGGTTATTTTCATATTATGGTTTCTGTCAGCTGAGAGTTAGGTCAATCTTTCCTCAGTCAGCGCTAGGACGAACATTCAGCCTACATTTTCCGGTTTGGATGATTGTGTTATGCTGTCGCTACTTCTGTGAATGTCTGAACATTGCATCCAAAAATAAACTGGTCACATTCAGGACATAACGTTGTAAGGACTGTTTGTGCAAAATGTTTCTGTGAAAAAAAAAAAGTGTTACCAGCTCAAACGTCGACTATTGCGTCAATAGAGTCTAACCGTCCTAAATAAGCATTATAAGCACACCAATTTCAGCGCAGGGACCACTGTAGAATGATCACACCTGTGTGTTGGTACACGTCAAAGGGTTAAAAAGCAACAGATCCCTTTAAGTCAGAAACAGTTATTCTAGCGTCAAAATTGAATACAAAGTATGAATAAGATCATTTTTGTCATAAAGTCCGTCTTGTCTAAAACAGAGTTTGGAACATCTGAGTGTCCAAACGGGTAAATGAAGGTTGAGTTTTGATGTGACAATGTCCATTTGCCCACTAAAATGGAGTGAACAGCTGTGGTAATTGCACTCTATTCAAAAGCATAGACACTGAGACAGACGTGCCCAGCACCACCGACTTCTCGTTTACATAACACAACACTTTACGCGTTGAGAAATACTGCACCAAACACCTTAGTTAGATGTACATTTTTGGCGTTCTTGTCATGTTTTAGCCCTTTAGCAAATCGAGTTTCAGCCAATGAGCTTTAGCCCCAAGGCCATTTGAGTGACAGCTAGCAAGATGCACACACAGCAGAACAAGAGAGAGAGAGCAATGACACGGTGCACATATCGGCACAATTTGCGGGGGCTCTTGAGAGATACTTTTGGCTCTCGAACGCTACTTTCAGAACTACTGGCTAAAAGGTATACAAAAGTACTGGAGAATCTCTTTATTGTCCAAGTGTTAACAACAGAATGCTCATTGGATAGCTCACACACGCACACACCACAAACACACCCATACACACACGCAACACATCCCCCCAACACACACACTAACTCGAGGAAAAGTTAAAGAGCAAATCTGTTGAAATAAAGCTGCATAATTAGGCCTGACAAGCGGCAACCTTGAAATCCATCTTCAAAGATATCTGAGATGTGATCCTTGATATGATGGAGTGAAGCTAAGCCTCCCGCTGGTCTCCCACAAAAGTAAAACATCTTCTTATCCAATTAAATTATGGTAATTAGAGCCCTCCTAAATATCACCGCCGGGACGTTACGCCAACACCTGATTATTGAGTCCATGTCCCAAATGGCACCCTATTCCCTATATATTTATATGCAATTCCATTTGACCAAGACTCATTTGGGACTCAGACTCTATCTTATCTCTCGCTTGCATCTGTGGGGATTCTACCTGAATATGGGGGGGATTAAACCCAAGTCTTGGACGGTGGCCACATTTTAACTCTCCTGATGAGAGTTACATTTTATATCAACAACATAGCTCAGGCAGTTGGAAGCTCTCTCATCCATTTATATGCAGATGATACAGTCTTATACTCAGCTGGCCCTTCCCCGGATTTTGTGTTAAATGCTCTACAACAAAGCTTTTTTAGTGTCCAACAAGCTTTCTCTGACCTTAACCTTGTTCTGAACACCTCCAAAACAAAGGTCATTTGGTTTGGTAAGAAGAATGCCCCTCTCCCCACCAGTGTGATTACTACCCCTGAGGGTTTAGAGCTTAAGGTAGTCCCCTCATACAAGTCCTTTGGAGTATGGCTATATTTGTATTTTTAATCCCAGCCCCCGTCCCCGCAGGAGGCCTTTTGCCTTTTGGTAGGCCGTCATTGTAAATAAGGATTTGTTCTTAACTGACTTGCCTAGTTAAATAAAGTTACCGACTTGTCTGAGTATTATCTCTGGCCTTTTGTGGATGCAGGCCTTTCGCGGAATGCTGAAACTCCGATAAATTGGTTCATTCGCTTCAAAAGAAAAATTCCACTGTCAATATCTTCCCTAAACAGAGGTAGGGGGGTTGGTGGACTTGGACCAGGTTTCACAGCTTTGCGAATGGATGCGGCCATGCTTTTTTTGTGTTAAAACACCACGTACTGGTCTGTGTTGTGTAGGGCCCAGTGTTAAAAGCCGTCACCAAATGTCAAGCTGCCTGCGACTGCAGATAAAACCTTGCAGCTGCACAGAGCTCCTCAAAGGGACAGACACTACAGTACATATATACACCATGAGCCTCCCACAACAACGGGCCAGATGAGAGAGAGCGAGAGAGAGAGGCACCCACGCAAGCAAACGTACCCACTCACACACAAACACATACGCACAAACACAGTAAGTGAACATTGCCTCCAGAAAAATAAACAGTAGTCCCTAATGGCCTCCCAATGAGAAAGAATCCTCTCTTTCCATCATTATTCTCAGTCTAAATAATGATACACTCTTCCATAAATTCTCTCTCTCTTCTATCATAGCATCAACTTAATCCTGGTGATGTGATATGAAAAGCTCTGCTGTTGTCTTTAGTTTGATATGCAAAGGAAATATTCATCATAGACTTGATCTCTCTGTGACAGCATGGGTAGCACCATTGAGGCTATCTCCATTCCGGTTGGACATGACTCCAACAGGGTCACCAGGAGGGATCAGCCTTAGAGCTCTGCTAACCAAACCGAGGCCGGCAGGCCCCGACATTATACATTGGGTTAGGGCTGGGTAGGGCCTGTTTTTTCATCAATAATTAGGGTGCGGGCAGGTATCGGGTATCACTACATTGATCACTACCATTTTGAAGCTGCGCCATTTGCTCGTGCTTTGCTGCGTAGTACAGTCCTATCTGACTAAGATCATAACATGGTGTCAGAAGTGCTTCAATCTCGTCAAATATAAGACGGGACAGATTATTTCATAGAAAAGAATAATGCTCCTTGAGTTTTGTTGGAGTTTAGAGTGACGAAAAGTAGCTAACCTCTCTCTGATCTCTAATGTCTCTTCAGTGAGTGGAGCAGCCCAAGCGGAGCCGTTGCTATGGTTACTCAGAGACTCAGATCCACCATGAGCAGAGTGCATGCAGAGCGAGCTGTACGCAGGGAGCGAGCGAGTGACAGACAGACAGACAGACAGGAGCAGCTATTGGATTTACTAAAGGAGGAAGTTATTTCGGGTTTCGGGAAGGGCCTTAAATTTGTCAAAGGCAATCGAACGGGCACGGGTAGGGCTCGGGATTAAAATGAATGCTGACGGGTATTTTTCTCCGCTGTCAACGGGGGAGGAGGGGGGCGCGTTCTGACAAGTATTTTTCTCCGCTCATACAGGAGCAATAAAGACCAAGTTCATAAATGTTGTGATTTTTTTTGTAATTATTATTATTCTTTTGTTTATATCAACACATCAGGGGGTACTGCAGCACCCACAGCAGCCCTACTTTCTGTGGCTATGCAGCCAGTCAGAATGGATAACTATTTAATGAAATATCTCGATTTGTAGCAAACTTTAAAAGAATTCACCATGGGGAACAAACTTGATCATAATAAACACATTTTAGAGCCCAAAACGTCAGTCTAAAATATATTTGTTTGGCCGTTCCGGCGATTTGCAATCTACATAGGCTTTCTAGGGCAGACCAGGGCTTTTGGCAAATGTGAGGTTGCTACGCAGTAGGGGCCTGAAACTCATTCACATCACTGTCAACCAAAACCACACCCATCATTATCATATTCCCCAGTATGTAGATTTTTTTTTATTGTTTTTTTTCAACATCTATGTTTGTGCATGTACATCGATGGATTAATTGATCTTACGCTATGCAAAAATAAATAACATGCATTATTACAGCCGTTACTGAAATGGTTGTTCAAGTTTAGAGGCTTTAGGTAGTCTCATATCTTAGTCATTCGGAATGCAGGTTGAGGGTGATAAGAAATTCAAAATGTTGGATATTCCCACTCTGGTTGGATTCCAATTGGAATTATGCATCACTTTGCAAGCCAGCACAATGTGACTTGCAGGCCTGATGTGGCCTGTAAACTATGAGTTTTAGGCCACTGTATTACACTTAGGTTGGCCAAAGAGCTCTATTTTCATAGATTGGAACCGGTGCTTTGGTCAGATGCTAAGTGCCAATGCCATTTATCAACCTCCAAGACATTTACATTTGTTGGATGACATGAAAATAAAGCTCTTTGGCTACACACACCAGTGGTGGTTTTTGCTTTGGAATAAGAATGCATGACCAGAAAAGGATCCCAAACCTGATGTAAAATATGGTGGTGGATCTTTGATGTCAGAAGAGGACTGGCCACCCCTCATAGCCTGGTTCCTCTCTAGGTTTCTTCCTAGGTTTTGGCCTTTCTAGGGAGTTTTTCCTAGCCACCGTGCTTTTACACCTGCATTGCTTGCCGTTTGGGGTTTTAGGCTGGGTTTCTGTACAGCACTCTGTGACATCAGCTGATGTAAGAAGTGCTTTATAAATACATTTGATTTGATTTGGTTATGGGGCTATTTTGCTTCCATTGGTCCTGGGGCCATTGTTAAGGTCGACGGCATGAACTTTACCCAGTACCAGGACGTTTTAGCCAAAAACCTGGTTGCCTCTGCCAGGAGGCTGAAACTTAGCCACGAGTGGATCTTCCAGCAAGACAATAACCCCATGTACATCAAAACTCACAAAGAAATGGTTAATTGGCAACAAAATCAATATTTTGAAATGGCCATCTCAGTCTCCGGACTTGAAACCCATTAAAAACATGTGGTTTGAATTGAAGAGGGGCAGTCCATAAGCACAGACGAAGGATATCAATGAACTGGAAATATTATGTATGGAAGAATGCTCTAAGATCCCTTCCAATGTGTTCTTCAATCTCATAAAACATTTTAGAAAGAGGCTCAGTGCTGTTATCCTCACAAGGTGAGGCATTGAAAGGTATTGAAAACAGGCGTGTCAATAATTTTTACTCCTATCTTTTTGAGAAAAAAAAACTATTGCTTGTTAAACAAAATCTCTTTCTCAGAGTAATTGTAGTTGTATAAAATAATATAATTTCAATGTTTCTTTTGTATACAGTAGCTCAGTATTTGAATTATCTATTTTATACAGTCATTTTTGCTCATCTTTATCAAGGGTATCAATCATTTCGTACTCCACTGTCTTTCTGTGCTTTGATCACAAATATGTCAGATGTTTCACAAGCTCTGTGTCAAATGCATTGTACATCAGTTAAGTATGCACAGGGCCTTAGACTATTTGCTGTAAAAGTAAGATTAGGGCAAACATTTTCGATAATTTACTGTAATACCACTTTCATAACTGTTTTGGTTATTAAGGGTCCTCCTTCTTGAAAACTATTCAGTGATAAAGCAACTTTTATAAATAAGCACTTTGAGGTTTCCAGAGGTATGACACAGCACTCAACTCATCCCATTGTAACTATGAGTTATCGCAACTGTTAAATCATGCAATCCCCAATTCTTTCAATAAAGGAGAATTCCAGCCTATACCACCCATCAGTCCTTTAGCGTCACTGTGAGCTTGACATTAACTGGCACTTTCACTGTCTTTTTATTTATGACCCTATCACTAACAGTAGCAGCCACTTTAAGGATGCACTGCTGCTGCTGAACCAGATCATTGATCTTTTTCGATCAATACTTAATACACGCTTTGTGCTGCCAAGTCCTTTTCGCTGCACTTTGCAACTTCCAACTTCCACTTCCACTTCCATTCCCATTAGGTGGAAAATATAGCTGACTGGCGGTGTGCAAGCGGGTGTGTGTGTGTGAATAATGTGCATAAGCATTGTGTGCTTGGGGGGGCATGCATGCTTCTGTGTGTGTCTGTTTGTGTATGTACGCACACTACCGTTTAAAAGTTTGGGGTCACTTAAAATGTTCCTTGTTTTTGAAAGAAAAGCTAATTTTTTGTCCATTACAATAACATCAAATTGATCAAAAATACAGTTAGACATTGATAATGTTGTAAATGACTATTGTAGCTGGAAACGGCAGATTTTTTTATGGAATTATCTACATAGGCGTACAGAGGCCCATTATCAGCAACCATCACTCCTGTGTTCGAATGGCACATTGTGTTAGCTAATCCAAGGTTATCATCTTAAAAGGCTAATTGATCATTAGAAAACCCTTTTTCAATTATGTTAGCACAGCTGAAAACTGTTTCCTGATTAAAGAAGCAATAAAACTGGACTTCTTTAGACTAGTTGAGTATCTGGAGCATCAGCATTTGTGGGTTCGATTACTGGCTCAAAATGGCCAGAAACAAAGTAATTTCTTCTGAAACTCAAAAGTCTATTCTTGTTCTGAGAAATGAAGGCTATTCCATGAGAGAAATTGCCAAGAAACTGAAGATCTCGTACAACACTCCCTTCACAGAACAGCGCAAACTGGCTCTAACCAGAATAGAAAAAGGAGTGGGAGGACGCGGTGCACAACTGAGCAAGAGGACAAGTACATTAGAGAGTCTAGTTTGAGAAACAGACGCCTCACAAGTCCTCAACTGGCAGCTTTAATAAATAGTACCCACAAAACACCGGTCTCAACGTCAACAGTGAAGAGGTGACTCCGGGATGCTGGCCTTCTAGGCAGAGTTCCTCTGTACAATGTCTGTTCTTTTGCCCATCTTAATCTTTTATTTTTATTGGCCAGTCTGAGATATGGCTTTTTCTTTGCAACTCTGCCTAGAAGGCCAGCATCCCGGAGTCGCCTCTTCACTGGTGACGTTGAGACTGGTGTTTTGCGGGTAATATTTAATGAAGCTGCCAGTTGAGGACTTGTGAGGCATCTGTTTCTTAAACTAGACTCTCTAATGTACTTGTCCTCTTGCTCAGTTGTGCACCGGGGCCTCCCACTCCTCTTTCTATTCTGGTTAGAGCCAGTTTGTGCTGTTCTGTGAAGGGAGTAGTACACAGCGTTGTACGAGATCTTCAGTTTCTTGGCAATTTCTCGCATGGAACAGCCTTCATTTCTCAGAACAAGAATAGACTGACGAGTTTCAGAAGAAAGGTCTTTGTTTCTAGCCATTTTTAACCTGTAATCAAACCCACAAATGCTAATGCTCCAGATACTCAACTAGTCTAAAGAAGGCCAGTTTTATTGCTTATTTAATCAGGACAGTTTTTAGCTGTGCTAACATAATTGCTAAATGATTTTCTAATGATCAATTAGCCTTTTAAAATTATAAACTTGGATTAGCTAAAAAAAAAAAAATCTGTAATCTGTACACTGTATTTCTGATCAATTTGATGTTATTTTAATGGACAAAAAAATACTTTTCTTCCAAAACAAGGACATTTCTAAGTGACCCCAAACTTTTGAACGATAGTGTACGTCAGTGAATTTTATGTGTAAAAGGAATTCCAAAAAGGCATCTTTTGTCTTCCACAGACCAAATCTCTATCCCAGTTGGTTTGGCTGATACAAAAATGTAAGATTATCACCATGTACCCTCCAAGTTAGTTTGGCTTTCATTAGCTGTAATGTAATAGCCTGGAGGCAACTTCCCAAATGGCACCCTACTCCCTACATAGTGCACTACCTTTAACCAGATCCCAATAGGCCCTGGTCAAAAGTATAAGGTGCCATTTGGGACATATTTTAAACACCCCACAGTAAAAAAGAGTACTAATTGGAGGTGCAGGCAGCCGCTCTGAACTGTACCCCCGGCCAACTGTAAACTATACCGGGGACTGTGCCATGGCCAACCACAAGTTAACTATCCAAATAAATGATCTCCAGCTCAGGGCTGCAGCTATGCGTTTGGTTTGCTAACTTACTAGCTAAGTGGCTAGCTTGCAAGATCAAACTTATTGGTTAGAGCAGAAACAGTTCCTCCCCTCCTGGATCAACAGCCCTGCTGCCTAAATTTGCTTTGTGTGCCAAATTATTAATCTTTTTTTATTCTGGAAAGAAATAGAGCACGTTGTGTGCAACGCCGGTAATACAGTACACCCCGTTATGGTACATGAACGGTATGAAAATCTGGATAACGACCTACCCTACTGTTGGCCACAGGGTGCGAGAGTGAGGGCACCAAGAGCCAGAAAGCTAAATGTCAGGCATTCCTTGGAAGTTTATTGCAAACAGGCAGCACACCTTCCTCGTTCATTAGCTCTTGGGTGAAACACTAGCTAGCCTAACTGCTACATGAACACACATCAATGACACGCTACTTCTTTCACAACAATGGGCCTCTGGGTCCTGAAAAGGACTATATGTAATAGGATGTCTATAAAACAGGAGGTGCCATATCCATCAATGTTCCATACCTTTCCATGCCTTCTGTAAACTGGTTCATGGGGTAATAACTGAGCATTTAGGGTTTGCTGTTTTTAACGGTGGTTGGCTCCTTCAAGAAAGGGTTTGTTTTCAGTGAAACCAAGTGATTGGAACAGGTATCCACTAAATATCAATAGAATTAAATGTAAATGAGAAGGGATAGAAGGGATGGCATCTCATCACCATCAAAAGCCTAGTACAGCCTTCTCCTCTAATCAAAAGCCTAGTACAGCCTTCTCCTCTAATCAAAAGTGTAGTACAGCCTTCTCCTCTAATCAAAAGCCTAGTACAGCCTTCTCCTCTAATCAAAAGTGTAGTACAGCCTTCTCCTCTAATCAAAAGCCTAGTACAGCCTTCTCCTCTAATCAAAAGCCTAGTACAGCCTTCTCCTCTAATCAAAAGCCAAGTACAGCCTTCTCCTCTAATCAAAAGCCTAGTACAGCCTTCTCCTCTAATCTGTGGGTAAGCAGACAGAGATAACGCCCAATGGGATGAGTCTGGTCCTTAAAGAGAGACAGAGGGACAGGAAGACGAGCCCATGGCTACAGGGCTAGTTGGGTCGGGTTGGTAACACTGTCCAATGCTTTTCTCCAGTACCACACTGACTGAGGCTTCCAGACGGTGTGCGGAACTGAACTGTAGGATGTCAAGGTTGGATGGTGTCAGTGGAGATGCCACACGGCCATTTCAATACAGTCAATTCAGGAAGTAAACTGACGTTCTTTAGACTATTTTGGTTTGACCTCCTAAATTGACTGAATTTAAATATAATTTATCCCAAGCCTACACAAAGCAGTTTAACAGTAGTCGCCCATAGCCCATCTCCCTGCAGCCATTTGCAGGAGCTACACAGTTGTGTGTGCCTCTACAGGCATTGAATCTAATAGGAATCAGTACCTTGGTTATAACGTCAGTCACCATGCCTAAACTTCGAGATCTGCACTCATTAGTCATAACGTCTATGTAGAGCAAATTGGCCAGTGTTACCTAGTGTTGATCTTTCAGTGTAACATTTGTAGTGTTGAATCAGGAGTTAATTTCACTCTCATAGAGTTAATTTAACATTCAGTGGTGTAAAAGAACCCCAGCATTGGTGTTAATAACCAGTGTTGAGTGTGAGTGTGCTTGAGTCAGTTTTTACTCTGGAGAGTCAAAACCACGCCCAGCATTATCATATTTCTCACTGTGCTCTACTGCAGATAGATTTTCTATAGGATTGTATTTAATATCTGTTTTTTTGAATGTACATTAATTGATCGATTAATCGTACGCCACACAAAGATACACTAATCCAATCAGTTAGTTAGATTTATTGAGCCCATTACTGAAATGGTTTTGTTAGTCTCCTTTATCAATGTTCATAAAAAAAGTCAAACTATTGGATGTTCTAACATCACTTTAGATTGAACATCACTTTGCAAGCCAGCATAATGGGAACCAGGAGGTTCCTAACACCACGGTGTTAAACTGGCCATCAGTTAAGGCCTTATGATATATATATATATATATATATATATATATATATATATATATATATATATATATATATATATATATATATATATATATATATATATATGTGTGTGGTCGTAAACTGTTTAATTTTAATAGTAACATTTGCCTACAGTAGAAACTCACTTGGTGAAGTCCACAGAACTGAAAAATGAACAAATTCAACAACCATGTCTGTCACCTAACAAACCCAGTCATGGCTGGTAACTCTACAATTCGCTTAAAAAGGCACATAGAGAAAGTATATTGGAGACGTGGCTGAGTGGAAGTATTGTACCAGTTTAAGTGGTCTATGGTTATGTTAATAACATTTTGAGCATGTCCGTCGCCAGCTCTGAAGTCTCAGTAAAGACTTAAATAAATAAAGTAATTATTATTGTAATGTCCTTAACCCAACACTGAGTGACCTTGTCAAGAGATAACGACCTCTTGGTGTAATGATAGAAAATACTATATGAGCTGTTATTGCATAACACCATTGGTGCAAACCAAAGTATAGACACTTCCTAGTGTTAAAAATACTATATTGCATAACACTGAAAGTGTTAATTCCTTAACACAGACAAAGAGTAAAAGCATTAGCACTAAGTAGTATTAATTTAACAATCTAAAGTGTGGACCCGTATAGACACTGGCCCAGTGTTGATTTAACAGTGGAGAATTTGCTGTGTAGAGACATTATCTACAGGCTAATGTTTCCTCAGAGATATGAAACTAAATGTACTTTGATTTGAATGAAGGGGTGTGTTTTTTTATAGTAAAAGGATCGTTTCCTTCAGTTGGGGTTTGGTTTGATTGAATCCAGACCATAGTGACTTTCCAGAACCTGAGAAGCTGAGCTCACACACACATAGGCATGCATCCATGAATACACACACACACACACACACACACAAACGCACGCATGCACGCACTCTCCGTCCCCCACGGAGGTGGGAGATGGAGACTGAGAGGAGATTGGAACCAGATGAATGGTGTGCTTATAGGCTATTCGTCCTCACCATGGGCTTCTATGTTACATCTCTATTGCCTCCCAAAGCCCAGATTAAAACAATATGGGGAGACGCCATGCCAAACACTGGGCTCTCATAGGGTGTGTGTGTGTGTGTGTGTGTGTGTGTGTGTGTGTGTGTGTGTGTGTTAGATAGACAGTTGGACTAAGCCTCTGTTCTCAGAGGGTGTGTGGAGGATTCTGCTTGCCATAATAATCTTGTTGATGGTGTTTTAAACGTTCATTTTTATATATATATATATATATATATATATATATATATATATATATATATATATATATATATAACGCTCTAGAGATAAGCTACATCAGACACATCAGTCAATGTAGTAAGACGTAAAGTGGTGAATTACTGAAAGGTTGGAATAAACATTCTGGCTACAAATGGGCAGAGAAACCCCATAAAAGGCAATCTGGGATTCAAATAACAACAAAACAGACACCCAAAACGTATTTGGTAAATAGCTGGGGGATGGGGGAATTAAGACTGATGAACTAAGCTCATAAGGCATTTATAAGTTATACAATGGAAACTTTCAACACTCTAGAAATTGTTTTATACCATTCCCCAGATACACCACATGGCCAAAAGGATGTGGACACCTGCTCGTCCAAAATCATGTGCATTAATATGGAGTTGGTCCCCCCCCCTTTGCTGCTATAACAGCCTCCACTCTTCTGGGAGCAACAAAGTTTCATCACGTTGTAGAGTCCATGTTACAGCAGACTGAACCGCATGGATGCCCAGCCATCCTGTCTTCAGTCAGCTATGCGTTTCAGCCCTGGACATTGCATGAATGTGCAGATGTGTTCCTTGGACATTGCATGAATGTGCAGATGTGTTCCTTGGACATTGCATGAATGTTTCAGAAAGGGTTGTGTGGGACAATACAGCAGGGGGCTACAACCACTAATGCTATCTGACTACCTGGTTGCCCAGAGGCCACCCACAGCGAGAACACAGACAGTGTGTGAGTGTTTGTGTGTCTGTGTACATGTGCGTCTGTGTGTGTTAGAGTGTGTGTGTGTGTGTGCGTGTTCCACATAAGCAGACACATCTACATTCCCCCTACCCAGCCTGGCACTACAGGGGCGGTGTCCTAAATGGCACCCTATTCCCTATATAGTACGCCACATTTGAAGTAGACGCTTAGGGCTCTGGTCAAACGTAGTGCACTATGTATGGAATAGTTTGCCATTTGGGATGCAGCATGAGGCACCTGAGAAAAATGAGGCCTGTAACTCGGCTGTTGTCAGGCCACTCAGGGGACAAGGAAATAAGACTTTCTCTTCAGTACGAAAAAAAAGACTATTCCACTGTTCGGAGATCCATCATCTCAGCCTGGCCTCAAAATATACTTTATATATTTTTTTGTACCTCCAAGATGTAGGATAATACTAATAGCGTAGTTACTTGCAGTGGTGGAAAATGTACCCAATTGTCATAATTGAGTAAAAGTATAGATACCTTAATAGAAAGTTACTCAAGTAAAAGTAAAAGTCACCCAGTAAAATACTACGTGACTAAAAGTCTAAAAGTATTTGGTTCTAAATATACTTAAGTTTCAAAAGTAAAAGTAATTGCTAAAATATACTTAAGTATTATGAGGAAAAAATGTGTTGTCTGAAGAGATAGCATTGAATTGTACACAGCATCTCCTCTCCCTCTATCTTGGTTCGTGCAGGTGACTGTGACCTCCTCCTCAGACCAATTGGCAGTACGCCCAGAACATTGTTCTGGGAACCAAAAGGAGTATCTCAGTTTCAAGGTCCCAGCTTTGAGAGAAGAAGCCTCGTGAGGTGTATGTCAGTCACGTACAGTAACCAACAATGAAACGTGGCAGAATTTAAGCTTTCTTTAACAACAAAAAAAGACTAACTATGAAATGATCAAACTCAACCAGAAGAAGATGATGATGAGGACAATGTCGGAGATGCTACTGATCCACCTCCCCGGAAAAATATCTACATGTTTCGAGAGGGGTTGCTTTGCAAAATTCAAGTGGCTAGGAAGGGGACAAAACTAGTAGCACAATATTCTGTGTTCTGTTGAAAGTGTGGAGTAAGCAGGGAAGACTTATTTTGCCACTGGGTCCAGCAACCTAAAACACGAATCATCGGGGTGTACTGTCCCTTATTGATGTCACTTGTTAAATCCACTTCAATCAGTGTATATGAAGAGGAGGAGAGAGGTTAAATAATGATTTTTAAGCCTTGATACAATTGATGCATGGATTGTGTGCCTTGAACAGGGTATGATAGTAGGTGCCAGACGCACCGGTATGTGTCAATAACCGCAACGCCTCTGGGTTTTTTCACGCTCAACAGTTTCCCGTGTGTATCAAGAACGGTCCACCACCCAAAGGACATTCAGCCAACTTGACACAACTTGTGGGAAGCTTTGGAGTCAACATGGGCCAGCATCCCTGTGGAACGCTTTCGACACCTTGTAGAGTCCAAGCCCCGGCGAATTGAGGATGAGCACAACTCAAAATCAGGAAGGTATATGTGTATATGACAGAAAAAGTAATTATGGTGGGTTGGGGAGAAGCAAAAAAATATATATATATTCTACCAAAACCAACAATACAGTCGTATTGTTCTATTCATTTCTACTCAGTGTAGGTTACCACTCATATCCACTGTGTCTGTGGCAGAAAGGGTTAGGGTCAACATGTGTGGTTCAAAAGTCATCACACGTACGATAATCTATTACCCTCAAGTCATTGGCTGTGTCCTCCCACTCTCTGTTATTACTAATCAAACATCATAATGTCATTACCGTTATACATGGATATGTCATTACTGTTATACTCTTGTATAATATTTCAAGAGCTGTACTGTGATGAAGACACAATGTCCTCATCGCATTGTTATATGGTATTGAGCTGACTCAATGGGTCATGCTATTTTAATTAGACATGGTAAATGGGTGTCATTTATGAAAGACAGCAGCAGTAACCTCAATGGAAGAAGAGGCTTGAGACAACACAGTCACGAAAATTCATTAAAAGTTGATGTCTTCAAAGTATTCTGACAACCGCTCAAGAGAAAGGGTGAGAGGAAAAACCAGCAAACAGCCCATTAGTAAGGGGAAAGCAAAACAAAGAGAGGCATAAGGAAAGATGAAAAAGAATGAAACATTATCTTTCTGGCAGAGCATTATCTTGCTTGCTTACCGTGCTACAGTGTTGTACAGCAACACAATTTAGTCACATAATTACGAGACTGTATACAGTTTTGGCATAAATCCCCTTAAGGTTCCGCCCGTTTCTTTCAGTTTTTGCCTAAAATGACATACATAAATCTAACTACCTGTAGCTCAGGACATGCATATTCTTGATACCATTTGAAAGGAAACACTTTGAAGTTTGTGGAAATGTGAAATTAATGTAGGAGAATATAACACATTAGATCTGGTAAAAGATAATACAAAGATTTTTTTTTTTTTTTTTTACCATCATTTTTGAAATGCAAGAGAAAGGCCATCTTTGTATTGTTCCAGCCCAGGCACAATTCAGACTTTGGCCACTAGATGGCAGCAGTGTATGTGCAACGTTTTAGACTGATCCAATGAACCATTGCATATCTGTTCAAAATGTTGTATCAAGACTGCCCAAATATGCCTAATCGGTTTATTCATACATTTTCAAGTTCATAATTGTGCACCCTCCTCAAACAATAGCATGGTATTCCTTCACTGTAATAGCTACTGTCAATTGGACAGTGCAGTTAGGTTAACAAGAATTTAAGCTTTCTGCCCATATCAGATGTCTATATCTTGGGAATTTGTTTTGTTTCTCACAACCTCATGTTAGTCACATTAGCCTACATTAGCTCAACCGTCCCACGGGGCGGGGGATCATGTAGAGGTTGACATGTTTCATTGCTATGACAAAACTAAATTGGTTAAAGTTAACTGTGAAATGACAGGAGTATCTTGCTTGCTCATTGGGCTTAATGTTTGGCAGAAGCTTCAAAACTCCAAGCAAAGTCCATATTTGACCAGGCTACATTGGGGAGACGGTGATTCATTACATGTGTATGCCTGTGTGCGCTAGTGTGTGACAGACCACATTCCAATGAAGTGTGTGAGGTCAGTGTTGAGATTAAAGCAAGACCAGAGTCTGAGGGAGAAATGGCACAATAGTCAACCTTGGCCCTATGGAGACCCTTCCGCACGCTATACACGCCTCTTATACTCTTTCTCTCCTAATCCTCCTCTCCTGTCTGGTCTTCTACAATCACCTTCTCCTTTTTTCCTTTTCCTTTCCATTCAGTTCCTCTTCTCCTGTCACCTTCTGTAGACTAATGGAGGTATGATGAAAGCCATCTGTTAAACCAGTGTTTCTTAACCATTTTTGTACCAGGTACAGGCGAGTTATGGTCCTCCTTAGGGACTCGATGGATTAAAAATATCAGTCAAAGACTGACTGAATCTGTGTTAACTATAGTTACGATCTGATGTACCACTTCCCAGCAACTAACCTGGGCTTGAAAAACAGTGTTTTCATTTCATTTTCTCTAGCAGTCAGTAATTGATATGGATGGATGGAAACAATTACCATTCAAGAAGATAGTTTTACGATGTGATACCATACTATACAGTAGTGGTCCCCAACTACATTCAGACGCAGAGAGATGTTTTTCTTGACGGCCAGAACATACTAACAAATAATTTGTACACTGCAAATTGACCGCAAGAAGCCCAAACAGATACAGTGAGGTAAAAAAGTATATGATCCCCTGCTGATTTTGTACGTTTGCCCACTGACAAAGAAATGATCAGTCTATAATTTTAATGGTAGGTTTATTTGAACAGTGAGAGACAGAATAACAACAAAAAAATCCAGAAAAACGCATGTGAAAAATGTTATAACATGATTTGCATTTTAATGAGGGAAATAAGTATTTGACCCCCTCTCAATCAGAAAGATTTCTGGCTCCCAGGTGTCTTTTATACAGGTAATGAGCAGAGATTAGGAGCACAGTATTAAAGGGACACCTGTCCACAGAAGCAATATATCAATCCGATTTCAAACTCTCCACCATGGCCAAGACCAAAGAGCTCCCCAAGGATGTCAGGGACAAGATTGTAGACCTACACAAGGCTGGAATGGGCTACATGACCATCGCCAAGCAGCTTGGTGAGAAGGTGACAACAGTTGGTGAGATTATTCGCAAATGGAAGAAACACAAAAGAACTGTCAATCTCCCTCGGCCTGGGGCTCCATGCAAGATCTCACCTCGTGGAGTTGCAATGATCATGAGAACGGTGAGGAATCAGCCCAGAACTATACGGGAGGATCTTGTCAATGATCAAGGCAGCTTGGACCATAGTCACCAAGAAAACAATTGGTAACACACTACACCGTGAAGGACTGAAATCCTGCAGCGCCCGCAAGGTCCCCCTGCTCAAGAAAGCACATATACACATATACATCCAGCATGACAATGACCAAAAACACACGGCCAAGGCAACAAAGGAGTGGCTCAAGAAGAAGCACATTAATGTCCTGGAGTGGCCTAGCCAGTCTCCAGACCTTAATCCCACAGAAAATCTGTGGAGGGAGCTGAAGGTTCGAGTTGCCAAACGTCAGCCTCGAAACCTTAATGACTTGGAGAAAATCTGCAAAAAGGAGTGGGACAAGATCCCTCCTGAGATGTGTGCAAACCTGGTGGCCAACTACAAGAAACGTCTGACCTCTGTGATTGCCAACAAGGGTTTTGCCACCAAGTACTAAGTCATGTTTTGCATAGGGGTCAAATACTTATTTCCCTCATTAAAATGCAAAACAATTTATAACATGCGTTTTTCTGGATTGTTTTGTTGTTATTCTGTCTCTCACTGTTCAAATAAACCTACCATTAAAATTATAGACTGATCATTTCTTTGTCAGTGGGCAAACGTACAAAATCAGCAGGGGATCAAATACTTTTTTCCCTCACTGTATAGTATTTGCCAAAAACAGAATAATTTCAATCCTTGATTACATTGGGATACAATCACATACACTACATTACCAAAGATTTGTGGACACCTGCTTGTCGAACATCTCATTCCAAAATCATGGGCATTAATATGGAGTTGTTCCACTCTTTGCTGCTTCAACAGCCTCCACTCTTCTGGGAAGGCTTTCCATTAAATGTTGGGAAATTGCTGTGGGGACTTGCTTCCATTCAGCCACAAGAGCATTAGTGAAGTCAGGCACACATTTTGGGCAATCAGGCCTGGCTCGCAGTCGGATTTCCAATTCATTCCAAAAGTGTTCGATGAGTTTAAGGTCAGGGCTCTGTGCAGGCCAGTCAAGTTCTTCCACACAGATCTCGACAAACCATTTCTGTATGGACCTAGCTTTGTGCACGGGGGAATTGTCATGCTGAAACAGGAAAGGGACTTCCCCAAACTGTTGCCACAAAGTTGGAGGCACATAATAATCTAGAATGTCATTGTATGCTGTAGCGTTAACATTTCCGTTCACTGGAACTAAGTGGCCTAGCCCGAATCATGAAAAATAGCCCCTGACCATTATTCCCCCTCCACCAAACTTTACAGTTGGCAATATACATTGGAGCAGGTAGCGTTCTCCTGGCATCCGCCAAACCCAGATTTGTCCGTTGGACTGCCAGATGGTGAAGCGTGTTTCATCACTCCATAGAACGCGTTTCCACTGCTCCAGATTCCAATAATGGCGAGCTTTACACCACTCCAGGTATCCTATGGTGCTCTTAGGCTTGTGTGCGACTGCTCTGCCATAGAAACTCATGAAGCTCCCCGACAAATAGTTACTGTGCTGACATTGTTTCCAGAGGCAGTTTGGTACTCTGTAGTGAGTGTTGCAACTGAGGACAGACAATTTTTAAACAGTACACGCTTCAGCACTCGGCAGTCCCATTCTGTGAGCTTGTGTGGCCTACCACTTCGCGGCTGAGCCTAAATGCTTCCACTTACAGTTGACTGAGGCAGCTCTAGCAGGGCAGAAATTTTACAAAGACTTTCTGGAAAGGTGGTACCCTATGATGGTGCCACGTTGAAAGTCACTGAGCTCTTCAGTAAGGCCATTCTACTGCCAATGTTTGTCTATGGAGATTGCATGGCTGTGTGCTCGATTTTATACACCTGTCAGCAACGGGTCTGGATGAAATAGCTGAATCCACTCATTTGAAGCGGTGTCCACATACTTTTGTATATATAGTGTATGTGTTTTTATTTATGCGTGGGAGTACTTGGGATTTCCTAAGTTAAAATCATTTGGAGCTGATTACCTGATGTCCAGCAATGAAAATGTAATTTGTCCAACAATGAAAACCCTGCTGTACAGCCTGGTTCGGGATCAGAAGTATCCCACCAGTTACAGAAGCACACGTGAAATGTTGGGAAACCGTATGTCTGAGTCATATGAAAAATTTACATGAGAATCTTCAAACATGTCTGTTTTCATGTGTGAAATTGCTATTAATCACGATTCCCCCTGAGCCACCCGCAACTCCATCACCATTCACCACTTTCAAACACAATCTCAAAACCCACCTGTTCAGTCTGGCTTTCCCCTCAGCTTGCACAAATTTGAAGGCCATTTATGAAAGTATAAGAAGTTATCAACACAAGAGCGTAACTAAATCACGTTATTTTTCTTAGCGCACCTCAGAGATCTCAGTGCACCTTGATTTAAAACATTTACTTTCTAAGAAATTACTGAAACACATAGATGCACACATTTACATTTTAAAATCAAGCCCAGAATGATTCTTCTTAAAACAACTCAGGTAATTGGTTTCTTGCCAAGTAACATTTTAGCATAATGCTTCTGATATCACATTCACATTTGGACCAAAAACAACAAAGTATTTCAGTTAGTCATATATTTTTTAATATATTAATATATATTTGTTTATAATGACTAGTGGGATCTGCACCCCAGTCTCCTGCTCAGGAAACCAACGTGTTAACCATTAGACAAAGAGGAATTCACTCTTAGGTCAAGGGTGACCCGATTTTTAAATTTTCTGGCAGGGCTACCTTATCACAAAAAGCGTGAGTCCGACTCACCTCCGCTACATGAACACACTTAATTCTTTCAATTCTGCCCTCAATTCAGAAGAAGACTTCCTGGATTCCTTAAGACTACTTATGTCTCAAGGCCGTAAGGTTGTTATGTCTCTAAAACTCCTTCGTAAAAATCAACACAACGGGAGGTAGAGAGAAGGAGAGGAGGAGAGGGAAAGAGGGAGGGGAGTGCTGAGCTGACAGCCGAGAGATGGGCTTTGATCATGATTTATCTCTACAACATTTAGCGTTCACACAAGACACTCCTCCGCACACACACCCTCACAACACACCGACAGGGGACACCGATGCAAAACACACGTAACTGTGTGACACAGGTCTAAAAAACACCCAACAGTCTCACAGCAGAACCCATATTGGTAGCAGAAAATATCAAACTGTTCAAAACCATTCTCAATGAGGTTCACCTTTCGAAATACTGCTTAAGGACTAATGTTTCTTTGTGTCATTCCCTTCTGATTGTGTCTGATTGATCTGTTCAACCGCTAATGATGTGATTTGGCATGGTGCAACTGCAGCCAGCTGTAAGGCCTGTTTAGTATTCACTAGATTTAATGAGGACAACAGTGACATGTCATTCCACTGCAGATGGACTGATATCGTCGTTGTCGTCAGCGACTGAGGCTGTCCTAATATGAACACTGTAATCAGCAGCAGCAGCAGCATCATCATCATCAGCCCCATTGGTACAGTGGCAGAGTTAGTCATGGTCTAGTTCATATGGTGCTGTTACCAACTGTCATATAACTGTGTTTGTCCTTGTCAGTGGTCAAGATGAAGATAATGGAGGCCACGTCATACGCTGACTATCCACAAAAGAGTGCAGCTTGGTGGAGAGCACATGTACTAAACCGTAAGCAGGCTTGATTGTATGGTACAGGGTGAATGACATTGTATAAAAAGTAATCTCATGGGTGCATGACCCCTCCAAGCTTGAGAGTTATTTAGGGGGTGATTAACACAACCTGTACCTAATCGTAGCCCAATCATAGCCCCAGTTTAACAGTGATTTAAGAATGGGATATGCCACTGTACTCCAAATTTGACCTTTATCCACATTGGTCACAGACAAATGCTAAATAGCTAACAAAATGATTACACAGACTGAGTTGACCTTAGTATTTTATTCTTACATTTGCACTGTCTCACTGCACACTCACCGTCTCACTACATACTCACCGTCTCACTGCACACTCACCGGCTCACTGCACACTCACCGGCTCACTGCACACTCACCGGCTCACTGCACACTCACCGTCTCACTACATACTCACCGGCTCACTGCACACTCACCGGCTCACTGCACACTCACCGGCTCACTGCACACTCACCGGCTCACTGCACACTCACCGGCTCACTGCACACTCACCGTCTCACTGCACACTCACCGGCTCACTGCACACTCACCGGCTCACTGCACACTCACCGCTCACTGCACACTCACCGCTCACTGCACACTCACCGTCCTCACTGCACACTCACCGTCTCACTGCACACTCACCGGCTCACTGCACACTCACCGTCTCACTGCACACTCACCGGCTCACTGCACACTCACCGGCTCACTGCACACTCACCGGCTCACTGCACACTCACCGTTTCACTGCACACTCACCGTCTCACTGCACACTCACCGTCTCACTGCACACTGATACTCTAACACGCATACAAACACTAACTCCATCATTTGTTCACACACAAATAACATGAACTAGAGGTCGACCGATTAGGATTTTTAAACGCCGATACCGATTATTGGAGGACCAAAAAAAGCAGATACCGATTAATCAGACAATTTATATATATTTATATATAGAGAGATTTTTTTGTATTAATGACAATGACAACAATACTGAATAAACACTTTTATTTTAACTTAATATAATACATAAATAAAATCAATTTAGTCTCCAATAAATAATGAAACATGCTCAATTTGGTTTAAATAATGCAAAAACACAGTGTTGGAGAAGAAAGTAAAAGTGCAATATGTTTTAAGTTCCTTGCTCAGAACATGAGAACATATGAAAGCTGGTGGTTCCTTTTAACATGAGTCTTCAATGTTCCCAGTTAAGAAGTTTTAGGTTGTAGTTATTATAGGAACTATGACGCGTCGACTATTTCTCTCTATACCATTTGGATTTCATATACCTTTTGACTATTGGATGTTCTAATAGGCATTTTAGTATTGCCAGCCTAATCTCATGAGTTGATAGGCTTGAAGTCATAAACAGCGCCGTGCTTCAAGCATTGCTAAGAGCTGCTGGCAAACGCAGTAAAGTTCTGTTTGAATGAATGCTTACGAGCCTGCTGCCGCCTACCACCTCAGTCAGACTGCTCTATCAAATATTAAATCATAGACTTAATTATAATATAATAAACACACAGAAATACGAGGCTTTGGTCATTAAATTAATATGGTCAAATCCGGAAACTATAATTTCTAAAACAAAACGTTTATTCTTTCAGTGAAATAAGGAACCGTTCCGTATTTTTATCGAACGGGTGGCAACCCTAAGTCTAAATATTGCTGTTACATTGCACAACCTTCAATGTTATGTCATAATAATGTAAAATTCTGGCAAATTAATTATGGTCTTCACACAGTTCGCAACGAGCCAGGCGGCCCAAACTGCTGCATATACCCTGACTCTGCTTGCCCTGAACGCAAGAGAAGTGACACAATTTCCCTAGTTAATATTGCCGACTAACATGCATTTATTTTAACTAAATACGCAGGTTTAAAAAAAATATACTTCTGTGTATTGATTTTAAGGAAGGCGTTGATGTTTATGGTTAGGTACGATTCGTGCAACAATTGTGCTTTATTCGCGAATGTGCTTTTGTTAAATCATCACCCGTTTGGCAAAGTTGAAGTAGGCTGTGATTCGATGATAAATTTAACAGACATGATTATATGCAACGCAGGACAAGCTAGTTAACCTAGTAATATCATCAACCATGTGTTGTTAACTAGTGATTATGTTATGCTAGCTAGCAACTTACCTTGGCTCCTTGCAGCCACAAGGTCCTTTTGATGCTGCACTCGCGTAACAGGTGGTCAGTCTGCCACGCAGTTTCCTTGTGGAATGCAATGTAATAGGCCATAACTGGCGTCCAAAAAGGCAGATTACCATTGTTATGAAAACCTGAAATCGGCCCTAATTAATCGGTCGACCTCTAATATGCACATACATTTATACTGACTCTACACACACCCACTCAAATAGAGGCAGCATATACGCTACTGCTACTCTGTTTATCATATATCCTGATACCTAGTCACCTTACCCCTATACATATCTACCTCTGTCGATTCAGTATCCCTGCACATTGTATATACATTGTACTGGAACTGACCCTGTTATATACTGTGGTATGCTTATTTACTTTATCGTGTTCTTCTTATTTTTATATCTTGTGTGTTTTTGTTCTACCTTGTTATACTCACTATTACATTGTTAGTGATTACTATATTTTTGGGGTTAGAGCTTCACTGTACTTGTGCATGTGATGTTAAAACTTGAAACTTCATAGCAAAATAGTTGGGAATAGATTTTCGATGTACCGATTCCATGGCATATAGAGGTATATTTTGGGGGTGATTTAAATATTGACTGGCTTTCATCAAGCTGCCCACTCAAGAAAAAGCTTCAAACTGTAACTAGTGCCTGCAACCTTGTTCAGGTTATCAGTCAACCTACCAAACAGCACAGAAATGAAATCATCAACATGTATTGATCACATCTTCATTAATGCTGCAGACATTTGCTTTAAAGCAGTATCCAAATCCATTGGATGTCGTGATCACATTATAGTAGCCATATCTAGGAAAACCAAAGTTCCAAAGGCTGGGCCTAAGATACAGTGGGGCAAAAAAGTATTTAGTCAGCCACCAATTGTGCAACTTCTCCAACTTAAAAAGATGAGAGAGGCATGTAATTTTCATCATAGGTACACTTCAACTATGACAGACGAAATGAGAAAAAGAAATCCAGAAAATCACATTGTAGGATTTTTAATGAATTTATTTGCAAATTATGGTGGAAAATACACAGAGGTCAAACGTTTTCTGTAAGTCTTCACGAGGTTTTCACACACTGTTGCTGGTATTTTGGCCCATTCCTCCATGCAGATCTCCTCTAGAGCAGTGATGTTTTGGGGCTGTTGCTGGGCAACACGGACTTTCAAAGATTTTCTATGGGGTTGAGATCTGGAGACTGGCTAGGCCACTCCAGGACCTTGAAATGCTTTCTACGAAGCCACTCCTTCGTTGCCGGCGGTGTGTTTGGGATCATTGTCATGCTGAAAGACCCAGCCACGTTTCATCTTCAATGCCCTTGCTGATGGAAGGAGGTTTTCACTCAAAATCTCACGATACATGGCCCCATTCATTCTTTCCTTTACACGGATCAGTCGTCCTGGTCCCTTTGCAGAAAAACAGCCCCAAAGCATGATGTTTCCACCCCCATGCTTCACAGTAGGTATGGTGTTCTTTGGATGCAACTCAGCATTCTTTGTCCTCCAAACACGACGAGTTGAGTTTTTACCAAAAAGTTCTATTTTGGTTTCATCTGACATTCTCCCAATCCTCATCTGGATCATCCAAATGCTCTCTAGCAAACTTCAGACGGGCCTGAACATGTACTGGCTTAAGCAGGGGGACACGTCTGGCACTGCAGGATTTGAGTCCCTGGCGGCGTGTGTGTTACTGATGGTAGGCTTTGTTACTTTGGTCCCAGCTCTCTGCAGGTCATTCACTAGGTCCCCCGTGTGGTTCTGGGATTTTTGCTCACCGTTCTTGTGATCATTTTGACCCCACGGGTGAGATCTTGCGTGGAGCCCCAGATCGAGGAAGATTATCAGTGGTCTTGTATGTCTTCCATTTTCTAATAATTGCTCCCACAGTTGATTTCTCCAAACCAAGCTGCTTACCTATTGCAGATTCAGTCTTCCCAACCTGGTGCAGGTCTACAATTTGGTTTCTGGTGTCCTTTGACAGCTCTTTGGTCTTGGCCATAGTGGAGTTTGGAGTGTGACTGTTTGAGGTTGTGGACAGGTGTCTTTTATACTGATAACAAGTTCAAACAGGTGCCATTAATACAGGTAATGAGTGGAGGACAGAGGAGCCTCTTAAAGAAGAAGTTACAGGTCTGTGAGAGCCAGAAATCTTGCTTGTTTGTATGTGACCAAATACTTATTTTCCACCATAATTTGCAAATAAATTCATAAAAAATCCTACAATGTGATTTTCTTGATTTTTTTTCCTCATTTTGTCTGTCATAGTTGAAGTGTACCTATGATGAAAATTACAGGCCTCTCTCATCTTTTTAAGTGAGAGAACTTGCACAATTGGTGGCTGACTAAATACTTTTTTTCCCCACTGTATTTCTTGTAAACAAACTATAGTTTTGGCAAGTCGGTTAGGACATCTACTTTGTGCATGACACAAGTCATTTTTCCAACAATTGTTTACAGACAGATTATTTCACTTATAATTTACTGTATCACAATTCCAGTGGGTCATAAGTTTGACTGTGCCTTTAAACAGCCTTTGAAAATAGCTGAAAATTATGTCATGGTTTTAGAAGCTTCTGATAGGCTAATTGACATCATTTGATTCAATTGGAGGTGTACCTGTGGATGTATTTCAAGGCCTACCTTCAAACTCAGGGCCTCTTTGCTTGACATCATGGGAAAATCTAAAAAAATCTGCCAAGACCTCAGAAGAATTGTAGACCTCCACAAGTCTGGTTCATCCTTGGGACCAATTTCCAAATGCCTAAAGGTACCACATTCATCTGTACAAACAATAGTATGCAAGTATAAACACCATGGGACCATGCAGCCGTCATACCGCTCAGGAAGGAGAACGTACTTTGGTGCGAAAATCAATCCCAGAACAACAGCAAAGGACCTTGTGAAGATGCTGGAGAAAAAAGGTACACAAGTATCTATATCCACAGTAAAACAAGTCCTATATCGACATAACCTGAAAGGCCGCTCAGCAAGGAAGAAGCCACTGCTCCAAAATCCTCATAAAAAAGCCAGACTACGGTTTGCAACTGCACATGGTGACAAAGATCATACTTTTTGGAGAAATGTCCTCGGTTCTGATGAAACAAAAATAGAACTGTTTGGCCATAATGACCATCGTTATGTTTGGAGGAAAAAGGGGGAGGCTTGCAAGCCGAAGAGAACCATCCCAACTGTGAAGCATGGGGGTGGCAGCATCGTGTTGTGGGGGTGCTTTTCTGCAGGAGGGACTGGTGCACTTCACAAAATAGATGGCATCATGAGGGAGGGAAATTATGTGGATATATTGAAGCAACATCTCAAGACATCAGTCAGGAAGTTAAAGCTTGGCCACAAATGGGTCTTCCAAATGAACAATGACCCCAAGCATACTTCCAAAGTTGTGGCAAAATGGCTTAAGGACAACAAAGTCAAGGTATTGGAGTGGCCGTCACAAAGCCTTGACCTCAATCCCATAGAACATTTGTGGGCAGATCTGAAAAAGCATGTGCGAGCAAGGAGGCCTACAAACCTGACTCAGTTACACCAGGTCTGTCAGGAGGAATGGGCCAAAGTTCACCCAACTTATTGTGGGAAGCTTGTGGAAGGCTACCTGAAACGTTTGACCCAAGTTAAACAATTTAAAGGCAATGCTGCCAAATACTAATTGAGTGTATGTAAACTTCTGACCCACTGGGAATGTGCTGAAATAAATAAAATCTGAAATAAATCTCTACTATTATTCTGACATTTCACATTCTTAAAATAAAGTGGTGATCCTAACTGACCTAAGACAGTGCATTTTTACTAGGATTAAATGTCAGAAATTGTGAAAAACTGAGTTTAAATGTTTTTGGCTAAGTAAACTTCTGACTTCAACTGTATATATACATTTCTATTGGTTGCAAGAATTTTGGATAATAATTTAAATTGGAAAATTCTACGTTTTTGAATCTGGCGTCGTTTTGTGTATTTCTATTTATTAAGGATCCCCATTAGCTGGGGTCCAGGAAAATTAAGGCAGTTATATACAGTTTAAAAATATTACATGATATTACATTTCATAACACTTTACCCCCCAAAATGTGTGTGTTGCCACTACTGTCAAATATTTACAATACAACAACCATGTGTACATGTGTGTACTGTAGAGTCTCTTCACAGTCCCCGCTGTTCCGTAAGGTGTATTTTATCAGCTTTTTTTATATCTGATACTACTGCTTGCATCAGTTACCTGATGTGGAAAAGTCATGTAGCCATGGCTCTATGTTGTACTGTGCACCTCCCAAAGTCTGTTCTTGACTTGGGGATTGTGAAGAGACCTTTGGTGGCATGTCTTGTGGGGTATTCATGGAGGTCCAAGGTGTGTGCTAGTAGTTTAAACAGACACCATTCAGCCTGTCAACACTTCTTACAAAAACAAGTAGTGATAAAGTCAATCTCTCCTCCACTTTGAGCCATGAGAGATTTACACGCATATTATTAATGCTAGCTCTTTGAGTACATTCAAGGGCTAGCCGTGCTGCCCAGTTCTGAGCCAGTTGTAATTATCCGAGGTCCCTCTTTGTGGCACCTGACCACATGACTGAACAGTCGTCCAGTTGAGACAAAATTAGAGCCTGTAGGATCTGCCTTGTTGATAGTGCTGTTAGAAAGGCAGAGCAGAGCTTTATTATGGACAGACTTCTCCCCATCTTAGCTACTACTGCATCAATATGTTTTGACCATGACAGTTTACAATCCAGGGTTACTCCAAGCAGTTTAATCACTAACTTGCTTAATTTCAACATTATTTATTTCAAGGTTTCGTTGAGGTTTAGGGTTTAGTGAATGATTTGTCCCAAATACAATGTTTTTAGATTGTGAAATATTTCGGACTAACTTATTCCCTGCCACACACTATGAAACTAACTTCAGCTCTTTGTTAAGTGTTGCAGTCATTTCAGTCACTGTAGTAGCTGACGTGTAGAGTGTTGTCATCCGCATAAATAGACACACTGGCTTTACTCAAGGCCAGTGACATGCCATTAGTAAAGATTGAAAAAGGTAAGGGGCCTAGACAGCTGCCTGGGGAATTCCTGATTCTACTTGGATTATTTTGGAGAGATGTTCCATTAAAGAACATCATCTGTGTTCTGTTAGACATGTACTGTAATATAATATCGATATATAATATACAATATAGCAGGGGGGTGTAAAGCCAAAAAACATACGTTTTTCCATCAGCAGACTCGATAATATCAAAGCCGCACTGAACATAACAGCTCCCACAATCTTCTTATCAATTTCTCTCAGCCCATCATCAGTCATGTGTGTAAGTGCTGTGCTTGTTGGATGTCCTTCCCTATAGGCATGCTGAAAGTCTGTTGTCAATGTGTTTACAGTAAAATAGCATTGCATCTGGTCAAACACAATTTTTTCAAAGAGTTTACAACAGGCTGATTGGTCAGCTATTTAAGCCAGTAAAGGGGATTTTACATTTTTTTTCTATTTACTATTCATCCAGAGGATGCCTGTTTATTCTTTATAAGTGCCTTCCTCACCATCTTAAATAAGCATGCCCCATTCAAAGAATTTTGAACCAGGAACAGATATAGCCCTTGGTTCACTCCAGACTTGACTGCCCTTGACCAGCACAAAAACATCCTGTGGCGTTCTGCACTAGCATCGAATAGCCCCCGTGATATGCAACTTTTCAGGGAAGTTAGGAACCAATATACACAGCCAGTAAGAAAAGCTAAGGCTAGCTTTTTCAAGCAGAAATTTGCATCCTGTAGCACAAACTCAAAAAAGTTCTGGGACACTGGAAAGTCCATGGAGAATAAGAGCACTTCCTCCCAGCTGCCCACTGCACTGAGGCTAGGAAACACTGTCACCACTGATAAATCCACGATAAATGAGAATATCAATAAGAATTTTTCTACGGCTGGCCATGCTTTCCACCTGGCTACCCCCACCTCGATCAACAGCCCTCCACCCCCCACAGCAAAACGCCCAAGCCTCCCCCATTTCTCCTTCACCCAAATCCAGACAGCTGATGTTCTGAAAGAGCTGCAAAATCTGGACCCCTACAAATCAGCCAGGCTAGACAATCTGGACCCTCTCTTTCTAAAATTATCTGCCAAAATTGTTGCAACCCTTATTTCTAGCCTGTTCAACCTCTCTTTCGTATCGTCTGAGATTCCCAAAGATTGGGAAAGCTGCAGCGGTCATCCCCCTCTTCAAAGGGGGAGACACTCTAGACCCAAACTCCTACAGACCTATATCTATCCTACCCTGCCTTTCTAAAGGTCTTTGAACGCCTAGTTAACAAACAGATCACAGACCATTTCGAATCCCACCGTACCTTCTCCACTATGCAATCTGGTTTCAGAGAATTTATTTGCAAATTATGGTGGAAAATAAGTATTTGGTCACATACAAACAAGCAAGATTTCTGGCTCTCACAGACCTGTAACTTCTTCTTTAAGAGGCTCCTCTGTCCTCCACTCGTTACCTGTATTAATGGCACCTGTTTGAACTTGTTATCAGTATAAAAGACACCTGTCCACAACCTCAAACAGTCACACTCCAAACTCCACTATGGCCAAGACCAAAGAGCTGTCAAAGGACACCAGAAACAAAATTGTAGACCTGCACCAGGTTGGGAAGACTGAATCTGCAATAGGTAAGCAGCTTGGTTTGAAGAAATCAACTGTGGGAGCAATTATTAGGAAATGGAAGACATACAAGACCACTGATAATCTTCCTCGATCTGGGGCTCCACGCAAGATCTCACCCCGTGGGGTCAAAATGATCACAAGCACAGTGAGCAAAAATCCCAGAACCACACGGGGGGACCTAGTGAATGTCCTGCAGAGAGCTGGGACCAAAGTAACAAAGCCTACCATCAGTAACACACTACGCCGCCAGGGACTCAAATCCTGCAGTGCCAGACGTGTCCCCCTGCTTAAGCCAGTACATGTTCAGGCCCGTCTGAAGTTTGCTAGAGAGCATTTGGATGATCCAGATGAGGATTGGGAGAATGTCATATGGTCAGATGAAACCAAAATAGAACTTTTTGGTAAAAACTCAACTCGTCGTGTTTGGAGGACAAAGAATGCTGAGTTGCATCCAAAGAACACCATACCTACTGTGAAGCATGGGGTGGAAACATCATGCTTTGGGGCTGTTTTTCTGCAAAGGGACCAGGACGACTGATCCGTGTAAAGGAAAGAATGAATGGGGCCATGTATCGTGAGATTTTGAGTGAAAACCTCCTTCCATCAGCAAGGGCATTGAAGATGAAACGTGGCTGGGTCTTTCAGCATGACAATGATCCCAAACACACCGCCCGGGCAACGAAGGAGTGGCTTGTAAGAAGCATTTCAAGGTCCTGGAGTGGCCTAGCCAGTCTCCAGATCTCAACCCCATAGAAAATCTTTGGAGGGAGTTGAAAGTCCGTGTTGCCCAGCGACAGCCCCAAAACATCACTGCTCTAGAGGAGATCTGCATGGAGGAATGGGCCAAAATACCAGCAACAGTGTGTGAAAACCTTGTGAAGACTTACAGAAAACATTTGACCTCTGTCATTGCCAACAAAGGGTATATAACAAAGTATTGAGATAAACTTTTGTTATTGACCAAATACTTATTTTCCACCATAATTTGCAAATAAATTCATAAAAAATCCTACAATGTGATTTTCTGGATTTTCTTTCCTCATTTTGTCTGTCATGGTTGAAGTGTACCTATGATGAAAATTACAGGCCTCTCTCATCTTTTTAAGTGAGAGAACTTGCACAATTGGTGGCTGACTAAATACTTTTTTCCCCCACTGTATGTGGAGTGGTTGAAAAACGAATTTCACTAAAGGATAGTTTAACAAATGGATGTTTTCCAACTTCAGCTGTATATGGGGGGATACAACAATCCCAGCTCTGCAGATTTTGCTGCAAAGAGACAGAATCATTAGATTGTTTGTTTGTTTTGGTAGTGTCCATACTGCATGTAGCTTGTTTTTGGTCGCAGGTTCATGAATGTCTGAAGAATTGCAACATTTACCTAGAGCTCTCTGCAAATAGCACTACTGGGGGATCTGAAAAGTCATAGTTAATTGATCAATATTATAATAATACTTTGTAAAATAAAGATAAAATGTTGTGCTCAATCTGTAGAAACTATGAGAATAGAAAGGTTCAGAACTTTTGTGAAACATCACAGCGCAGTTGAAAATGATATCGCAAGTAGAAATCAAAACTGGATGGTGTTCAGAGATCAATGGGAGGGGTTTTGCAGAGCTGAAGGGTGGGACTAATAACAAGATAGCTCATGTAAAATATACTGTGTCCGTAAAATGTTAGAACAAAGTTAAATCAAAAATAACACGAGGACAAAACTGACAGTGAAGTTGTCCTATTTGTAGAACTTTTCATGGGAATCAAATTCCTCTTTTGTAGCCTCAAACTCTGGCAGTGCTGTCCCAACGTATTCATAACTGAGCTAATGAGTTCTTAGCTGTTAGCAGTCTTTTACTGGTGCTACAAATGGACGATTGACATCAAGTTTCATTACTCTATTATGACATTTCACAAACCAAAAATGTAAATACTGTTACATAAAGTAAATAGTATATAAAACCCACACCGGTCACGGAATGAATACCGGTGTATTTAGTAAAAAACTATAAACCGCCCAATCCTAATCCCAGCCCAGCTCAAAGTCAACCAAAACCTAAATCTGCTAACCTCTTCCTGTATCTGCATAACCTAGCTTGAAGTCAAACCGAATCATAACCTCTTCCTGTACCTGTGGAGAAGAAAAGAGAGCAGGACGTACCCCACAGTCTTATGTCGTGCCTCTGTCTCTGTCTCAGTCAGTATGACTAACACTAACCAACTCAGGGACGTTGGCCAGTGCCCAGGGTGCCGTTTGTCATTGGCACAGTCAGTGGCATGTTCTCGAGCTGAGTTTGACACGCGGTGAAAAACGTGGGCCGACTCCCAATGGCCGACTTCCTCTCCGAGCCGTTTGTAATGACGCCGCTCGAAGCACACAGCACCACGCCTCTCACAGGGGTGGCAATAATACATCTCCACAGAGAAGATGAATCAGCATGATTTAGAATAATGAGGTATTAAGGGATATTATGACTTTGGTTGGTGCTGCCTAGCCCCCTCTCTTCTCCCTCTCCCTTTCAACCACCTATAAAGCTCACCTTTGGTACTCACCATTGTACAAACGGATTACAGATTTTTCCACACAACAAGTTCCTTGTCAAACAATGGCCCACGTTGGGCTCACTGACAGAATAAGCTTTGCTCGTTTTGAACGGCCGATACGCTGATTATCTCCAGCTCAGAAATGAGATCAAATGGACGGGAATTCAAAAGGAAAACAGAGGAGTGCTTTCTCCGACCAAATTGGACAAATTAGACAAATGCTTGTCTTTTTGAGTCTGAGATAATGGAGCGAGAGGACTAAGACAATAGAAATGGGAAATCCTATATTGCTACAGTATGCTGGGGAATGAGAGCAAGACCATGCTGGATCTAGGCCAATAGAGAATACTCCAGCCTGACCTGAATCCAACTTTTTACCTCATCTTGGCCAATGAGATGAGATGATAGCAAAGAGCAGTTGGGGTTTGGGACCGCAATTGAACCGGAATCAGACCATTGTGTTTGAAATGAGTACGGACGGATGTATTTGGGTTTGGGACCGGAGAGGAACCATATTGTGATTGTGTTTTGACCGTATGGTGGTCCTGCTGGGCATGGGGATGAACCCTTGGACAAACCACAATACTAGGAAGTCACAAAACTGGTCCAGAGATGCAATGATATTGGGCAGATACTCCCTGTAGTACAGTAGCAGTGTGGCGCTTTGTCAATGACGGTGGTGAATTATTGTGTGTCTAAGCCTAAACTCAATTGAGATTCAGATGATTCATATGGAGATATGATCCCTTTATTCAATCATCCAGGAATTCATGTGTTGCTGATAATGGTGTACTTGAGTACTGACCTGACATATGGAAAAGGCTAGTTGGCCCTTTTTTCTTACCATCAATGACTGTAGAACAGTTCATTACTGTTTGGAGTGGAACAAAACCAAGCAAATCCTGCGTCCAGCCCTGCCTCTCCTCTTATTTTTCTCTTCTTTCCCCTCCTCTCCACCCCTCCTCTGTCTGCATCCCCTCTCACCTCCACACCCCTTCCCTCTTCTCCTCTCCCTTGATCCATTCTCCTCACCTCCACCCATCCCCTCCTCTCCTTCCCTTACCCATCCGCTCCTCACCCCACTTCCCTATTCTCCTCTCCTCTTCCCTCCCTCCTTCTCCTCTACCTGCCTCTCCTCTCCCTTGATCCATTCTCTTCACCTCCACCCCTTCCCTTACCTCCTCCCCCTTCTCTCTGTACAGTGTGGTGAGTTATAGGACAATGGATCTGCCTGTATCCAGGCCTCAGCACTTCTCCTTGCCCCGCTGACTTCCCTTTATTAGATCCACTCGACACTGTAAATTTGGCCAGACCACATCTCTACTGTTTGATTCATACCTCAAAGCAAAGGTCAAGTTGTCTACTCCTCAATAATTCAATTCCACAGATAAAAAAAACGAGCCATTTTATCAGGGGCGGAAAAGAAGGCAAAGACACTCAATAACCCACCTACTCACAAACTGCCTATGCTTCTGTTTTTTCTCACTCTACATTTCCTGGCAGCACTTTAGTTGAAACAAAACCACCAGTCATAGTCTGTGCTGCAATGCAGTCCAGAGCCCAACTCCCGGAGAGAAAGCTGAGTAGAGGAAGGATGTGAATGAAAGTAAGAAAATAACAGCAGCAGGGGAGCAGTGTGTGTGAGTGTGTGTGCACCTGTGTATTCATGTGCCCATTAGTGTGTGCACTGCACGTGTGTGTTGTAGGGTTGACCCCATTTAGTCGACTGGTCGATTGTTTGGTCGATCTTCTGTTGGCCCGACTGACATTTCTTTAGTCAAGAAGTAGCAAAAAAAAATGAACACTGATGTTCTGTGTTGGCCACTGCAGCATCGAGGAGAGAGACAACGGGTGCTAGTCACACAGTCACATGCTGTCATTGCTTTTAACAGAACGCAGCAAGTCTGACCCCGGCCCGGCACAATCAAATAAATTGCGGTTGGAATCCCTCTAATAATTTGTGTGTCTTAATTATTTCATCAAATATTGCGCTTAAAGCATCAGACAAGCTCAGTGCATATAGTTGGTTTGATTAAAACACAAAGGATGTGGTGTCTATATACAAAGTGATGTACTTATACTGTACATATTGACACACTTACAGTGCATTCGGGAAAGTATACATACCCCTTGAACTTTTCCACATGTTGTTACGCTACAGCCTTATTCTAAAATTGATTAAAAAATAATTATCCCTCATCAATCTACACACAATACCCCATAAGGACAAAGCAAACATTTGTAGAATTTTTTTGCAAATGTATTATACATAAAATAACTGAAAAATCACATTTACCTAGTATTCAGACCCTTTGCTCAATACTTTGTTGAAGCACCTTTGGCTGCGATTACAGCCTCAAGTCTTCTTGGGTATGACGCTACAAGCTTGGCACACTTGCATTTTGCAGATCCTCTCAAGCTCTGTCAGGTTGGATGGGGAGCGTCGCTGCACAGCTATTTTCAGGTCTCTCTAGAGATGTTCGACCGGGTTCAAGTCTGGCCGGACCACTCAAGGACATTCAGAGACTTGTCCCGAAGCCACTCCTGCGTCGTCTTGGCTGTGTGCTTAGGGTCGTTGTCCTGTTGGAAGGTGAACCTTCGCCCCAGTCTGAGGTCCTGAGTGCTCTGGAGCAGGTTTTCATCAAGAATCTCTCAGTACTTTGCTCTGTTCATCTTTGCCTCGATCCTGACTAGTCTCCAAGTCCCTGCCACTGAAACACATCCCCACAGCATGATGCTGCCACCACCGTGCTTCACCGTAGGGATGGTGCCAGGTTTCCTCCAGACGTGACACTTGGCATTCAGGTCAAAGAATTCAATCTTGGTTTCATCAGACCAGAAAATCTTTTTTCTCATGAGAGTCTTCAGGTGCCTTTTGGCAAACTCCAAGCGGGCTGTCATGTGCCTTTTACTGAGTGGCTTCTGTCTGGTCACTCTACCATAAAGGCCTGATTGGTGGAGTGCTGCAGAGATGGCTCTGTCAGAATGACCATCGGGTTCTTGGTGACAGGGCGACGGTGTATGCTCGATCAATGTAATTAAATAAATATTACTGACATTAAATACGTCTAACACTTTGTAATAACTTTCATGTTATGCCTTTATACATGCTTATACATTATAATTATGTAATTATTGCCAAGGCAGAAGGAAATATCTTGTCTACCTCATATCTATCTCTCTACATATACTGTATCTATGTAGAGAGATAGATTCCCCCTCTCTTAGATATTCTAGTCAGATAATGTCCCAATACTGTCGTATTAGATAGCATAGCAGTCAGATGACAATTCCAAATGGCACGCTATTCCCCATATGGCTCTGGTCAAAAGCAGTACCCTAAATAGGATGCCATTCTACGTTATTTTAGGGCCGCTGTCCTTGCCCTAAGTGTGTAAATAGTTCCCTATGGGCCCTTGTCAAAAGTAGTGCACTACATAGGGGATAGGGTGCCATTTGGGAAACAGACTTTTCTAAAGACCACTGTCCTTGACCTGGGTGTGTAAATGCTGTGCATCACCTTGTATTTTAATCAGGCCGAAGAGATTGATGCTCACGGGCTGTCATGTTAATGGTGCACATCCATCAAATATGGCCCCGGCATTTCACTCCAATCAGCAGGGCTGCAGAGAGACACACTGCCACCCCGTGTTGAGTTAGGAGCATTATATACTATTATGGACACACACACACCAGTATAGTGAGACACAAAGATAAACACAGACACGTGCATGCTCACACACATAGATCAGATCCGCCTAGGCCACATTGACAGGTCATCCCGGCAGACAGCTTTTGATGGATATGGACATTTAATTGAGTGCTCCCCTTACAAAAATCCCCTGAAGAAATCATGTGAAAAACACGTGTAAACAAATCACTTAAATTCTTTTTAGGGGGGGTGGGGATCTTCACATGAGTCAGACATGGTTTTCGGCAAGGTGTTTTCCCCTCGTAAAAAATATATATGTTTTTTTTCTCACTTATTTTTCATCTGGTCTCCCTTCCAGGGACCAACCAGGACCAACCCTGCTTAGCAAACCAGCAGTAGGATGCAGGGTTCTATGTTGCTGAAATGAATGTGCCAAAGCATCCAACTAGAAAAAAAGACAGCAAAAGCAAAGGCCAGGGAAAATTGCAGGAAAGAGAAAGGCGTTTTCATAAAAGGATGATTACCAAAAAGAAAAAAAAATCTGCATACAATTAATTTGTTCTCGCATTTCTAAATTATTTCCTTGCAATATTTTGTTTTGCGATCAATACTGTTGTGTTTACTTTTGATCCTTAATTTAAGTTTCTCCCCGCCACAGTATCAGTAAAAAGCTGAGGGATGGGGCTGGAGAAACGCAACCACTCTCAAACCCACTTACTTCGCTATGGATGGAAGGACTAACCATCCATGATGTTCAAAATGATGGTAACTATGTTTTAAGTGGTTGTTTACATTTACTTTGTTTACAAACATTGGAATAAAACATTTGGGTTCTGATGGGGTACGAGTTGAACTAAGCTCATGAGGCATTTATTCAGTGCATTCGGAAAGTACTCAGATCCCTTGACTCAGTACTTTGTTGAAGCACCTTTGGCAGCGATTACAGCCTCTAGTCTTCTTGGGTATGACGCTACTAGCTTAGCACACCTGTATTTGGGCAGTTTCTCCAATTCTTCTTTGTAGATCCTCTCAAGCTCTGTCAGGTTGGATAGGGAGCGTTGTGCACAGCTATTTGAAGGTCTCTCCAGAGATGTTCGATTGGGTTCAAGTCCGGGCTCTGGCTGGGCCACTCAAGGACATTCAGAGACTTGTCCCGAAGCTAATCCTATGTTGTCTTGGCTGTGTGCTTAGGATTGTTGCCTTGTTAGAAGGTGAACCTTGCCTGTTGGTAGTCGCAATTCAAAGGCTCAGACACGAGAGGTATGTGGCAGGGTCTACAGTCAATCACGGACTACAAAAAGACAACCAGCCCTGTCGCGGACCACAATGTCCTGCTCCCAGACAAACTAAACAACTTCTTTGCTCGCTTTGAGGACAATACAGTGCCACCGACACGGCCCGCTACCAAAACCTACGGGCTCACCTTCACCGCAGCCAACGGGAGTAAAACATTTAAACGTGTTAACCCTCGCAAGGCTGCCAGCCCAGATGGCATCCATGGCCGCGTCCTCAGAGCATGCGATTGTCATTTAGCTCAGTTACCTTAGCTTTCTTGGGAACAGGAACTGAGATTGGTCTAGCTGGCTGGTGTGTTTACGGACATTTTCAATCAATCCCTATCCCAGTCTGCTGTTCCCACATGCTTCAAGAGGGCCATCATTGTTCCTGTTCCCAAGAAAGCTAAGGTGACTGAGCTAAATGACTATTGCCCCGTAGCACTCACTTCCGTCATCATGAAGTGCTTTGAGAGACTAGTCAAGGATCATATCACCTCCATCCTACCTGACACCCTAGACCCACTCCAATTTGCTTACCGTCCCAATAGGTCCACAGACGACGCAATCGCAATCACACTGCACACTGCCCTAACCCATCTGGACAAGAGGAATACCTATGTAAGAATGCTGTTCATCGACTACAGATCAGCATTTAACACCATAGTACCCTCCAAACTCATCATTAAGCTCGAGACCCTAGGTCTCGACCCAGCTCTGTGCAACTGGGTCCTGGACTTCCTGACTAGCCACCCCCAGGTGGAGAGGGTAGGAAACAACATCTCCACCCCGCTGATCCTCAACACTGGGGCCCCACAAGGGTGCGTTCTCAGCCCTCTCCTGTACTCCCTGTTCACCCATGACTGCGTGGCCAAGCACGCCTACAACTCAAGTTTGCAGACGACACTACAGGTAGGCTTGATTACCAACAACGACGAGACGGCCTACAGGGAGGAGGTGAGGGCCCTCGGAGTGTGGTGTCAGGAAAATAACCTCTCACTCAACGTCAACAAAACAAAGGAGATGATCCTGGACAGAGGGAGCACCCCCCTATCCACATCGACGGGACAGTAGTGGAGAAGGTGGAAAGTTTTAAGTTCTCGGCGTACACATCACAGACAAACTGAAATGGTCCACCCACACAGACAGCGTGGTGAAGAAGGCGCAACAGCGCCTCTTCAACCTCAGGAGGCTGAAGAAATTCGGCTTGTCACCAAAAACACTCACGAACTATTACAGATGCACAATTGAGAGCATCTTGTGAGGGCTGTATCACCGCCTGGTACGGCAACTGCTCCGCCCACAACCGTAAGGCTGCATTATTCCATAAAAAATCTGCCGTATCCAGCTAACATAGTCATTTACAACATCAAAACTGTATTTCTCATCAATTTCATGTAATTTTAAAAATGGACAAAAAATGTGCTTTTCTTTCAAAAACAAGGACATTTCTAAGTGACCCCAAACTTTTGAGCGGTAGTGTATATTAGGAACTCAGTCGGAGTCACAACAAAGTGTGGAGAGTTAGAATAGTAGAATATACAAGGTACAATTTCTGTATAGCTAACAGGCTATGTGTTTATAGATCGCCTGAGGTGAATGAAGCTACAGCAACCAATAAGATACTGGCTGGGGTCAAAATAGCATTTTATAATTGTTTTATTGTATATAAACTGAATAATTAAGCTTGAACTTTCTCAAATTTACTTGGACTGGGGGGGGGATCTCACCCGTCCGGACCTCACTAAAACTCAGACCCTACAGTATTACACTTCTTCTATTATAGAAACAAGATGGAGGATAATAGAAAAACCACAGCCTATTTTTTACCAATGGAATATGATAGTGTTTAGTTAGTGTTCCTGCAAAACCTCCAGCTGTGTAGCTTAGCGGTCATAGAGCCAGTTATGATGAGTAATACTTTGAAAGCCCTATAAAGGCTGCCGTATAACCCAACCACAGCCACATGTGAACTTACAGCCTCTTGTTTATGAGCAAGCAAACAAATGAGTCTGACTCACTCATACGTGTCTGTATATAAACGCAACATTCCCCCCATCAATGTGACATAAACACACACTCATTCGTTCAATTCAGCATGGTTCAGGTCCAGTGTTTTTCCTTTCATTAGCAGTCCACCCTGGCTTGACCATTGCGTGCATCCTAAAGATAGTTGGCCTATATGGGTTTCAATTGATTGTTTGCATGTTTAGGTGTTTCAAGTTTCCTTATAGACATTCTATCACTCTTAAAAGTGCTATTCAGGGCCTCCTGAGTGGCGCAGTTGTCTAAGGCACTGCATTGCGGCACTAAAGGTGGCGCTAAAGGCGTCACTACAGCTCTGGGTTCGATCCCCGGCTGTGTCGCAGCCGGCTGCAATCGGGATACCCATGAGGTGGGGCACAATTGGCCCAGCTTCATCTGGGTTAGGGGAGGGTTTGGCGGGCTGGGATGTCCTTGTCCCATCATGCTCTAGCGAGTCCTTGTGAAGGCTGGGCGCATGCACGCTGACTTCGGTCACCAGTTGTACAGTGTTTGCTCTGACACAATGGTGTGGCTGGGTTAAGTGAGCAGTGTGGCTTGGCAGGGTTGTGTTTGAGGACACATGCCTCTTGACCTTCTCATCTCCCGAGTCCGTACAGGTAAAAAGTTTTAAAAAAGTACAAATATAAAGTGGTATTCAAACAATAATTTCTCATTAGTTTGTACCAAATATGAAATAACAGCACAGATTAGGTGAAACTATAATTATAATCAGGAGCTTGTAACAGCAGTTGACAGAGGAAGAGGACTGTCTTCAGTCCACACGCCTGAGTACGATCCTCACAGCAAGACAAAGCAGGCAGCATGAAAGAAAAAAAGACAAATGGAGAGAGAAAGACCAGACAGGGCGAGCCAATGACTGACTAACTAACTGAGTGAGCGAGAGAGTGAAGGAGCGAGCTAATGTAATCAATGCCCGCTCATCCCGCCTTGCTTTTTGTAACTGCGCAGAGGGGAATCGCCACGTGTGCCAATAGAAGAGAAAACTCAGTGAGTTTGTGCCAAACTTCTTTCTTCCCGCCTCTTTTTTTCTCCCCCTCGTGCACTGAGTGTATCTGCGAGTGAGAGAGCGGGGCAGGCGACTAACACTCGGTGACTAGGCTGGCTGACCATGCTGACCGCAGCCGGTGTTTGTGCTTGGAAGAATGGGAGCTAGCACCGGCCAACCCGTGACCCCGGTAGGCTGCTCACTCATTAACAAAGGCCAATTGGACTGTTTAATAAACTCCCACGCGTCTCCTCCACACGCAGGCAATAAGCGCTAGCCTGGACCACCAAAAAAAGAGATGTTAAAATGCCTTGTCTACTGGAGAGCAACAATACATTTGTCAGAGTCAAAACACATTGTGGAGGATTGTCACACCCTGATCTGTTTCACCTGTCTTGTGCTCGTCTCCACCCCCACCAGTATGACATCTGTAAATACAAATAAAATTGTTAAATTACGAGCCTAGTTGGTTTAGCCACAGAAAAAGGAACCTTCCCTCTAGCCATGATTTGGCTGAGATAATGGATGGGCTGGATATGCTAAGAGATGAGTTTGGATTGGTCTGCCATGTAGCATGCTTCTGTCTTTAACACTATGTGTTGATAATCCTTTCTACCGCGGCTATCTAAATATCACGAAGAACTGCAAAAGTGTTGCTCTCTGACGATATGGAAATCCCTGATGTAGATAAAACATTTTCATTGAACCAAACATTGTAGAGTCTTCTGATGATAGTGATGGGGAAAAAATCAGCGATCAACAGTATTGTTGTCACGGAAGAAGTTGACCGAGTTTTGAAATCAGTGGAATGCCCGGTAGAAGCAGGGTATGGTTGCAAATGCGGTGGGAGTCGAAAAGAGAACGCAGAAGGCTGTTGTATAAAACACTTGTCTCTGGATTACATCTTCAAACTAAGGGCAACCACTGCATCCATGACAGAGAGGGAGAAGCGTTTATCTATGTGTACGAGTAAGAGTCTAGCTACATTTTCAGATATTATAAGTTTCTAATTTTGTCAGAAAGTTAAAGCGTACTGTTGGCTTAGCTTGCTAACGTTACGTGTAAGCGCTGTTTCTGTCAGAAAGTGGTTTTCATTGGACGTGTTAGCTGGATATCTCACATTGAACCTAGTTGGTTAGCTTTAGCTACCTGCAGATTCATGCACGGTACATGGTAGTATGGGTCGGGATTATGGGTCTAAACAAAAGACTCCACTATGCCAGTAACCATTTCACTGTACAGCTTACGCTTTCTGTATCCTGTGCAAATAAACATTGATTTTATTTGATATAGTGTGTGTTTACCACATATGGTAATGTGAAAAACCACACTACCTGCACCAAAGCCAGATTAGGATATAGGCCAAGGACTAGATAAAGTGTATGTTTACTACTACTTTCATCACTTTTAGTCTTAATCTTTGGTTATTTTCCCACACTACTTTACTCACTCTGTTTAGCACATGGTCTCACACGTGAATCCTTAAAGAGATTGGTGGCTTAAGAGGGTGTGAACGATGCTGAATGGGTATAGACAAAGAAGAGCTCTCCAGTAGGTGTATCAAAACATTCACGGGCAATTTTCTCAAAAGTGGGGTTACAAGTTTATCAAACTTCAAAGCAGAATAAATTTCCCATTGTTCCTCAACTGTAGTTTATGATATACCATTTTGTAGCTCTGAGTCTCTACTTTTATCCAATGTAAAAAACACAATTTCAAATGTTGCTACATAGGCCCGAATCAAGGTGGTGGTTCACATTTGTTCTATTGAGAGGCTATACCACATACCCTTTGATGTTGTCCCTAATGTTGCATTTTTACCCCAGCTTGTGTCTTAGCTACAGTAGCAATTTTCTAGGCTCGGGCTAAGAACGATATCGTAGCCAGCAGCCATCTGGTGTATTAGGGGTGGATTCCAAACCATTCAGGAGGGTGAGGGAGCCCAGAAGCCCACTCCTGGGGTGTTGGACACCACGAGCGAGCAGACTTCCCTCCAGCCCTCAGTGAGTAGAGGGAAGTCCAGAGCCATGAGATAGAGGCTGCGTCCCAAATGGCACACTATTCCCAATATAGTGCACTACTTTTGACTAGAGCTCTAAGGGCCATGGTCAAAAATAGCGCCCCACATAGGGAATACGGTGGCGTTTGGGACAGAACCATAGAAGGGCTCCATCTCCAGTGCCAGGGCAATAAGCCAGTAGGATATCATGGATGAGTGTCTAACAGTAACACTATGGAGAACTGAAAGCCTTGCTTACCTTTGATCCTTTCCAGAGGCATTGTGCCCATTGAAACTGGAATATATTGTTTGTTTTGCTTTGTCATTATGGGGTATGGTGTGTAGATTCATGAGGGAAAAAAACTATTTAATAAATTTTAGAATAAGGCTATAATAAGGCAAAATCGAGGGGTCTGAATACTTTTCTGAATGCATTGTATTAATCAAATCAATCAAATGTATTTATAAAGCCCTTCTACATTAGCTGATGTCACAAAGTGCTGTACAGAAACCCAGCCTAAAACCCCAAACAGCAAGCAATGCAGGTGTAGAAGCACGGTGGCTAGGGAAAAACTCCTTATTGAGCAATGAGTGAAGAATCCATTCAGAGGGTGGATCCCAGTTCGCTAATGAAGTACCTAATTTCACAGTCCAAAGTTAGTGGTGTCAATGATTAATGCAGATGTAGCATTATATTAAGATCAGAGAGAATATTAATTGAAAAGGGATATAAAAAAAATATAGACATGATCTCATTCTTGACAAGGAGGTCAAGATCATGATCTCATTCTTGACAAGGAGGTCAAGATCATGATCTCATTCTTGACAAGGAGGAGCAGCAGGAAGCATTGCTCACAATTGCTCACAATCATATTTCACTGTTATTGGTGCTTACCTCTCTGTAAGGCTACGTTCCAAATAGCACCCCATTCCTTATAGTGCACTACTATAAGGAATGGGCACATGGGGCTCTGGTCAAAAGTAGTGCACTATGTAGGGAATATGGAGCCATCTGGGATTCAAACAAAAAGTCCACGATTAACCACAAACCAAGGCTATGCTAATATTCATTTCGATAACACCCAAAGGGTAAAATGACAGGCGTATAACAAGACAGATATAGCATTCTTACTGCAAGGCCAAGCTCACAATCACAAACAGGTTCAAAGTACACAAAAAGTAAACACAGTCATGGACTCCTTAATGGCACTCTATTCCCTATATAATGCATTTACATTTTAGTAATTTAGCAGATGCTCTTATCCGGAGCGACTTACAAGAGCAATTAGGATTAAGTGCCTTGCTAAAGGCTACATCAACAGATTTTTCACTTAGTCAGTTCAGGGATTCGAACCAGCAACCTTTCAGTTACTGGCCCAACACTCTTAACCACTAGGTTACCTATTTGTGGACAGCTCAATACAGATTCAGCAGTATTGTCTGCTCAAAAAAATAACACTAAACAGACATTATTGTCCAGGTTGTATGAGTAATATATAAATAAAGCACTTAGTTTAGACCAGCAAACAACCACAACTATATTCCCAACCAAATGAGCGTGTTGGACTAGTAACCGAAAGGTTGCAAGTTCAAATCCCCCAGCTGACAAGGTACAAATATGTTGTTCTGCCCCTGAACAGGCAGTTAACCCACTGTTCCTAGGCTGTCATTGAAAATAAGAATTTGTTCTTAACTGCCTAGTAAAGTAAAAAAAACAATACTTGTTTGACTTAATGTTGTGTAGCCCTTTACACTTGTACTCGTACCCGTCTACGGGTTGAAGATAACAGATTTAGACACTGATAACCTCTTAAATTGGAACGCAGTGGCTGTACAGTAACATGCTATACATGACGTCAGAGCTCAGGCTCTGCGCTTCACAGCGCTGTATGGGTTTTGACTGACAGCCGTACTGAACTTGAGCACCGCACGCGACAAGAAGTCGCCCCCCCATTCCTCAAGCTAATTGGGCAACTTTAGCAAAAATGTTCTTGTTCGAGTGAGGGAAATGCTGTATATTGAAAGATGAGAGGTTGAGGACTATAATAAACACCGCTTTGACATCATACAAGCAAGCCAAACCATATCATAAAACTCATGTCATATTACAACATCTATGATCACTATGTTTGATGTACAAGATGACATGGCAGCATACCCTGGGTTGTTCTGAACAGAATGAGCCTGTTTGTGTGATCAAAATTTGCCGCGTACCGAAATGTACAATCTGTTTCTTTGAATAGCCTTGTGAAAGCCTAACACTGTAAGGTCGGATTGTATGACTTAGCGAGCATGTTGGCATTAAAATAAGCTTTCAAATTATGCCCACTCAACCCAGATTGCGATTTATAATCGACCATTTTTGGATTGCGTAATCAACATCAGTAATTGTGTGATGGCGGGGATGCAGGGTTGTGTTCCAAACAAAACAACTACAAGTGTGCTTGCTCTAGTTCCTCAATGGCACAGCTAGGAGTACACACTTTGGATAGGTGTGTGGCCACTTGGAGACACCAGTTAGTCCTCTCACTCAAACCCTTGTCATTGTATTGCCTTATGTTGCACCTACCCCACATTTTCCAGGAATATTATTATCATGTTACTGAATGTATCCAGAGTATTTTACAGATTTTGTTATCACATTACTCTGACAAATGTGTCAGAGTAAATGTAAAATAGACATCAAATCAACAGTGTTTGGATTCAGTCTTGTGTCAGGTGAACTGTTGTGTCCTCACCTTTGGTCTAATCATTTTCCCATCATCTCCAAACTGTTCCCTTTCAATTGCTACCATGGTTACAGTGGCTTGCGGATTGTATTCACCCCCCCTTGGCATTTTTCCTATTTTGTTGCCTTACAACCTGGAATTAAAATAGATTTTGGGGGGGAGGTTTGTATAATTTGATTTACACAACATGCCTACCACTTTGAAGATTATTTTTTTTTTTTTTATTGTGAAACAAACAAGAAATAGGAAAACTTGAAAATCAAACCAAACCAGGTGTAGACCTTACAGTGAAATGCTTACTTACAAGCCCCGAAAAACCGACAGTGCAGTTTCAAAAAAATACGGATAAGAAGAGATAAAAGTAATAAGTAATTAAAGAGCAGCGGTACAGAGTCAATGTGCGGAGGCACCGGTTAGTTGAGGTAGTATGTACAGTTGAAGTCTGAAGTTTACATACACCTTAGCCAATTACATTTAAACTCAGTTTTTCACAATTCCTGAAATTTAATCCTAGTAAAAATTACCTGTTTTAGGTCAATATATCCACTTTATTTTAAGAATGTGAAATGTCAGTATAATAGTAGAGAGAATGATTTATTTCAGATTTTATTTATTTCATCACATTCTCAGTGAGTCAGAAGTTTACATACACTCAATTAGTATTTGGTAGCATTGCCTTTAAATTATTTAACTTGGGTCAAACATTTCAGGTAGCCTTCCACAAGCTTCCCACAATAAGTTGGGTGAATTTTGGCCCATTCCTCCTGACAGAGCTGATGTAACTGAGTCAGGTTTGTAGGCCTCCTTGCTCGCACACGCCTTTTCAGTTCTGCCCACACATTTTCTATAGAATTGAGGGCAGGGCTTTGTGATGGCAACTCCAACACCTTGACTTTGTTGTCTTTAAGCCATTTTGCCACAACTTTGGAAGTATGCTTGGGGTCACTGTCCATTTGGTAGACCCATTTGCAATCAAGCTTTAACTTCCTGACTGATGTCTTGAGATGTTGCTTCAATATATCCACATAATATTCCTCCTCATGATGCCATCTATTTTGTGAAGTGCACCAGTCCCTCCTGCAGCAAAGCACCCCCACAACATGATGCTGCCACCCCCGTGCTTCACGGTTGGGATGGTGTTCTTCGGCATGCAAGCCTCCCCCTTTTTCCTCCAAACAGTTCTATTTTTGTTTTATCAGACCGGAGGACATTTCTCCAAAAAGTACAATCTTTGTCCCCATGTGCAGTTGCAAACCGTAGTCTGGATTTTTTTATGCCGGTTTTGGAGCATTGGCTTCTTCCTTGCTAAGCGGCTTTTCAGGTTATGTCGATATAGGACTCATTTTACTGTGGATATAGATATTTGTGTACCTGTTTCCTCCAGCATCTTCACATTGTCCTTTGCTGTTGTTCTGGGATTGATTTGCACTTTTCGCACCAAAGTACGTTCATCTCTAGGAGACAGAACGCGTCTCCTTCCTGAGCGGTATGACGGCTGCGTGGTCCCATGGTGTTTATACTTGCGTACTATTGTTTGTACAGATGAATGTGGTACCTTCAGGTGTTTGGAAATTGCTCCCAAGGATGAAGCAGACATGTGGAGGTCTACCATTTTTTTGGTCTTGGCTGATTTCTTTTGATTTTCCCATGATGTCAAGCAAAGAGGGACTGAGTTTGAAGGTAGGCCTTGAAATACATCCACAGGTACACCTACAATTGACTAAATTATGTAAATTTGCCTATCAGAAGCTTCTAAAGCAATGACATAATTTTCTGGCATTTTCCAAGCTGTTTAAAGGCACAGTCAATTTAGTGTATGTAAACTTCTGACCTACTGTAATTGTAATACAGTGAATTATAAGTGAAATAATCTGTCTGTAAACAATTGTTGGAAAAATTTGTTGTGTCATGCACAAAGTAGATGTTCTAACCGACTTGCCATAACTATAATTTGTTAACAAGAATTTTGTGGAGTGGTTGAAAAACAAGTTTTAATGACTCAAACCTAAGTGTGTGTAAACTTCCGACTTCAACTGTACATGTAGGTAGAGATAATTAAAGTGACTATGCATAGACAACAACAGAGTGGCAGTGAGGGGAGGGGGCAATGCGAGTAGTCTGGGTTGCCATTTGACTTGATGTTCAGGAGTCTTATGACTTGGGGGTAGAAGCTGTTTAGAAGCCTCTTGCACTTCGAGTTGGCGGTCCAGTACCGCTTGCTGTGTGGTAGCAGAGAGAACAGTCTATGACTAGGGTGGCTGGAGTCTTTGACAATTTGAGTGTGCATAACTATTCATGCCCACAAAGTCAATACTTTGTAGAGCCAGCTTTGGCAGCAATTACAGCTGCAAGTCTCTTGGGGTCTGTCTCTATAAGCTTGGCACATCTAGCCACAGGGATTTTTGCCCATTCTTCAAGGCAAAACTGCTCCAGCTCCTTCAAGTTAGGTGTGTTCCGCTGGTGTACAGCAATCTTTAAGTCATACCACAGATTCTCAATTGGATTGCGGTCTGGGCTTTGACTAGGCCATTCCAAGACATTTAAATGTTTGCCCTTAAACCACTCGAGTGTTGCTTTAGCAGTATGCTTAGGCCCATTGTCCTGGTGGAAGGTAAACCTCCGTCCCAGTCTCAAATCTCTGGAAGACTGAAACAGGTTTCCCTCAAGAATTTCCCTGTATTTAGCGCCATACATCATTCCTTCAATTCTAACCAGTTTCCCAGTCCCTGCTGATGAAAAACATCTCCACAGCATGATGCTGCCACCACCATGCTTCATTGTGGGGATGGTGTTCTCGGGGTGATGAGAAGTGTTGGGTTTGCACCAAAAAGCTCAATTATTGTTTCATCTAACCGGAGTCTCCCACATGCCTTTTGGTGAATACCAAACGTGTTTGCTTATATTTTTCTTTAAGCAATAGCTTTTTTCTGGCCACTCTTCCGTAAAGCCCAGCTCTGTGGAGTGTACGGCTTAAAGTGGTCCTATGGACAGATACTCCAATCTCCGCTGTAGAGCTTTGCAGCTCCTTCAGGGTTTTCTTTGGTCTCTTTGTTGCCTCTCTGATTAATGCCCTCCTTGCCTGGTCCGTGAGTTTTGGTGGGCCCTCTCTTGGCAGGTTTTGTTGTGGTGCCATATTCTTTCCATTTTTTAATAATGGATTTAATGGTGCTCCATGGGATATTCAAAGTTTCTTATATTATTTTATAACCCAACCCTGATCTGTACTTCTCCACAACTTTGTCCCTGACCTGTTTGGAGAGCTCCTTGGTCTTCATGGTGCCCCTTGCTTAGTGGTGCACCTTGCTTAGTGGTGTTGCAGACTCTGGGACCCTTCAGAACAGGTGTATATATACTGAGATCATGTGACACTTAGATTGCACACAGGTGGACTTTATTTAACTAATTATGTGACTTCTGAAGGTAATTGGTTGCACCAGATCTTATTTAGGGGCTTCATATCAAAGGGGGTGAATACAAATGCACGAATCACATTACCTAAGTAATTTTTTTAATTTCACTTCACCAATTTGTACTATTTTGTGTATGTCCATTACATAAAAATTGCAGGTTGTAATGCAACAAAACAGGAAAAATGCCAATGGGGGTGAATGCTGTATGCATATGCTTTCCATATTTCTTCTGTAAGAACCATTTCAATTTAGCCCAATATAGGCGAATATAAATCCATATAGGCCAATTGACACGTGTGTAAAGTGTTATTAAGCTGCTCTACAGTCAAATCAACAGCTAGAAAAGTGAAAGCCAGCGAAAACCGCCAACAAGAAAAACTTTGACTAACCCACTAGGGACACTGAAAAATTAAATTTTACTGCTGCAGACATGGAAACAGTGGCTCTGCTTCATTAACTTTGCCATACTCTGTATGATTATACATAATCCCAATGGTCACATTTATAGAACATTACCCTAAATTCAAGAAAGTAGATACAATCTTCAAGCCAACAAAATGCTTGGGTTCCAATACTGTACTCTTTAAAAAAATATATTTTTTACACATCAGGGATTTTATCTAACAGCCAAAGACAACATGTAAAGGGAAAACAAACTCTGTATTACAGTGCTGGTGTACCTCCTTGAATGAATAACAGTAAACGGACACGTGCTCTATTTCCTCTACCTCAGCTGAGGCTACCACACAGGTGGGGAATGTAACATGTATGAGTAGAGAAAGGGACATAGTAAGAGGGAAAATATACAGGAGGGTATATATATATATATATATATATATATATATATATATATATATATATATATATATATATATATATATATATATATATATATAGCTCAGACCAAAAACAAACATTCCCAACATGCTTCACTCTGAGCTGGTGGGCGGCTATAAAACATCTGTCACTGGCTTTACCGGTGATTAAGTCAACGGCATATCTTGACGTAACAGCCGCTCATGAACTGTAGCATTGGTATGGGTTTATTAACATACTGTACATCGAAACATCTCATTGAAAGGACAAAAATAATTCTGAATTTGGTGCAGAGTGAAAGTTTAAACAATGTATTTTTATAGACGTCGCAAAATATCTCTCTGACGTCTATTTGTGGGTTCAAATAAAATCCAGGCCGTGCTGGCCCAGGCCAGGGCAGACGGACCAAATTTCAACATCCATGGACGTCAAGTGTCAGTTGGCATGGTTTTCTGGAACACAAAGAAGCATTAACTGGGATAATTTTATTCCTGATCATTATTAACAACTTTTTTTTCTCTAATGAGCGGATTGTCTTTTCCTACAAACATTCCTATCTAAAGGTGTTCCTGTGTGCCCTCAGTTGGGTTTGATTCCCACTAACGCCACCTCAGCCCCACCCTTAGGCATTCGGTTGTCAGGGGGAAAAGGAATGGAGAGTGAGACACGACATGCGCCTCGCTGTCTACAGTCCCCGGTGAAACACATAGCAGCTAGCTAGAGCACATTTTGCTAGCTTGCTCTCTGTAGTTGTTTCCATCCAGAATATTAACAATGCGACACCACAAGCAGACCCCTGCAGTGTAGTAGTTAGGTGAACCTGCTTTTCTTTGGTCATGTCTTTACGTTGCCTCCCAAATGGCACCCTATTCCCTATTTAGTGCACTACTTTTGACCAGGACCCACAGGCCTGGTCAAAGGTAGCGCACTACATAGGGAATAGGGTGCTGTTTGGGACATAGTCTATGTCTATACATCTGTGCTCTCTGGCATACATCAAACCCGTAACTCAATCGCAGCAGCTCCACTGGTTTTGCATTGATTTTCCACAGATTCCGGTACTTCAACAATCAATGGAGATTCATAAAAAACAAAAGAAGAAGCTGCTGACTTAGGAACGGGCGGGCTGATGGACGTGACTGTGAGGAGGTGCTACTGTGACAACCATTACAACTCTGTTTATTTTGCTGCCAGCACTTAGCGGGGTAGGTCAACGGAGCGAGGCATAGATAGATGGATGTCGAGGGGGGTGATGAGAGGGGGTAATTGCGAGATGGTACCTTGGTGGATGCAGCCCAACCCCCCCCCCCCCATATGTTTCGCCTTCCTGACACACATACACGACTAGCCCTCTTTGACATTTTTATGCATGGCTTTGGGGTAGAGACAGATAACAGGATTATGCCGTTGTGATGTGATCTTTATGGTGAATTGACTTTAAGACAAGGGAAAGGGAATGAACGGGCACCACATTTCTGGCCCATTTATTAATGTGAGGTGGCGGGGTTGTGGAAAGATTCTGTCACGATGGTGAGGGGGAGAGATAGGTGGGTGGGTCGGGTACGATTGTGGGGAGTGCGGGGGTGTACAGCATGTGGGTCGCGGAGCAGTAAGTGGTGGGTAACCTGCAGAGGGGCAGGCTGTTCTGCAGAGGGGGCGAGAGGGGATGGGTGTGTATGGGTGTGGGAGAGAGAGAGAGAGAGACTTTGTGCGTGTGTGTGTGTGAAAAAGACTGTGTGTGTGAGGTGTGAGAGTGTGTGTGAGAGAGAGAGAGAGAGTGTGTGTGGAAAGGTCCTCCCTGTGTGACGACAGTGCAGCAGTCCCGGAACAGGTCGAGCCCAGAGCAGAGCGTGCCAGATGGATGAAGGGAGGAGAGAGGAGATGAAGAGATAACAAGAGAAAGGCGGAAACCTGCGATGTGTGCTGACCAGGGCAGACAATCTTTCTCTCTAGCTCCTCTTACTCCTTCTCCTCTCCTCTCTTTCCACGCCACTTCTCCTCTTCTCTCCTCCCATCCCCTCCTCTCTTGTCATTACCTTCCCTCCTCTCTTTCGTCCTTCTATCAGTAGAGTCTGCATTGGGCGTTCAGAGCCCAGCATAACAGCACTGCCAGCACTTACATCCATCAGCTACAGCAGGAGGTTGATGGGAGAGTCAGAGCGGAGATCTCTCTCTAAAAACACAGAAAACATGCACACACACACATAAAAACAGTCATACACAGACACAGGCACGAACGTACGCACACACAAATAAACAGAAACATAATGCAGATACACACACAATAATAAACAAAAAGCACACTGGCAGATACAAACACACACACACACACACAACCCACCTCCCCGTTCGCACACTTTCGTCATCCTCGGAGGATGTCAACAGATTGATGGGGGTTGGTTGTCCTGAGTCATTGCTCACATTAGCAGGGAGAGGTGCAGTGTTTGGAACAGACACCTATGTCCCCTTCCCATGGGACAGAGAGGCAGAGTAGCCATGGGGTTGAGTCTATTAGTCTACACACAGGCAAAGTCCCAAACGGCACCCTATTCCCTATGGGCCCGGGTCAAAAGAAGTCCACTATATAGCAAATAGGGTGCCATTTGGTATGAAACAACAGACATGGAGATGCTTGTCAAGGACAGAGGGAACACAACACACCAGTCGATAAGGGACAAAAGAACAGTCTGAGAGTGAGTCCCGCAAAACGTGCTGTCAAGATAGGAGAGCAGGAGTGAGAGAGAGAGGGACAGAGGAATATAGAGAAGTGAGGAGAGAGTGAGAAAAGACATACTGTATCGAGACAGAGAAAGAGTGAGTGGCAGGGCCAAAAAGAGGTAGAAAGGGACAGACAGACAGAGAGAGAGAAGAGAATAAGTGAGTGAGTGAGTGAGAAATAGACAGACAGAGAGACAGACTGAATGCAGAGAGAGAGCGATAGAGAGAGGGAGTTTGGCTGGTGCTGCATGCTGCAGTGAGAGTGCAGTGTGGCGCTCGCTCTCTTTTCTCTCTCTATTTGTCTTGGGAAGAATGAGCCCAATGTCACAGTAACAGCTTCATGTTCCGCTGAGGGTACGGGACGGCCAGAGTCCATAATGGATGAGCTGCACACACACACACACACACACACACACACACACACACACACACACACACACAGGCCATGCAGTCCTGGTGATGGAGAAGGAAATAAACCTAACTTGAGCCAGGACAATAATAAGAATAATTTCCATTGTGGAGGTCAAAACCTCTGAACTGAAGCCCCCATACACACAATCACCACTACAGTTATGTAATACAATATATATTGAGATGTGTGTGTGTGTGTTTCTGTACGTGCGTACATATGTATGCGTATTTGTTATGGATTCCCATTAGCTGCTACTCTTCCTGGGGTCTGTCTAGAATTAAGGCAGTTAGAAAATGTAAAAATAATAATTTACAATACATTCATTACGCACTAAGTGTGACGCGGCAGACAAGCAGAAAGAGAACACTGCTTTTCGAAATATGGACCGTCCCAGTGAGCAAGACGGATCTGAGTAGTGGACATTAATCAGGCCTGGGAGTCATTTCATTGGCATATCTCGGTCCTGACTAGAGTGAGTGGGGAACCATAAGGAGTTATCTTCACGTCTGTGTCCCAAATAGTACCCTATTCCCTATATAGTACACTTATTTTATTGAATTTTATCACACAAATAAAATGGCACACCGGTTCTTATCATAGGATTACAGCAGTAGTTGGACAGGCATAGCAATGTTAAAAACAATCAGTTTGTTATACATTTGACCACTACTAAAGCCCTACAAGGCCTGGTCAAAAGTAGTGCACTATAGGGAATACAGGGTCATTTGGGATGAGCTCCCACTGCTGTGTGTCTTCCCCCTGTGCTATGGTTTCAAGAAATACTGTTTATGTCAGAGAGAATGGACTACTGTAAACCCATGTTTGCGAAATCATGGCAATTTAACCACATTGTCAGTGTGGGGCAAAGGAGGTTGGTGGACAGTGTCATTGTAATGGCTTGAATGGAACGGTATCAAACACTTTCAAACACCATTTTTCTGATGTGTTCCATTCATTCCAATTCAGCCATTGCAGCCAAGCACGTCCTCCGATATGTGGATGACTGCAATTTTTAAATGAATATGGATGCGGAAATGCCTCCCACAACACTTTTCCTCCTTGTGGTTTCTATACAATTTATCATAAATACTTGCATCACTAACTGATGTATTCATTACCGTAGTGAACTGCCGTATCATCCAGTCAGCTAGCATCAACCCCATAACACTACACTGAGTCACCAGGACATGTCGGTAGGTATAGAATCAACTCCATACTTCATGCTGTCATTCCAGGTAACAGTATCAGTACCACAACCATGTCTAACCCAAGATATAGGTTACTCAATTGCAATCCCCAGTCTGTGCACCCACAGACCCCACTAAAGGGCCCCATATCTCCCATTAATAAGCATATGAAAAAGGTAAATAACACCCCTGAAAATACTATTTGGCCACGTCTCAAAGCTTCACTTCCCAGGAAACGCAGATGTAACCATAGTGGTAAAAGAGAGGCTTAAAGGGTAACTCTCAATGCCAATTTCAGCCTTTGCCCCTTTCAAATACATTTTAAAAATGCATTCAGGTGAAAAGTTGTCGGTGGGGGTTGCTCATAAAATATTCCTTCTGGGTAAACTTAGTTGTACCTGATCCCAAACACTTTATCGCTAAAGCATACTCGCCAAAGTCCACTGGCACCCTCTGATAATAAAATGATGTGCATTGCAAGCAAATATAGCCCTGGATAGTTAAGGCGCCGAGTTTCTGATATCCACCGTATTGCCACAGTGTAAATTGAATCTCCCAACGGGGTGCAAAATAAATCTTTGTAATGTGGACTCACATTTATTGCTGTATTGTGTTGGTAAGAAACGTACAATCATCACCTTGAAAGTTAAGATTAGGGGCTCAATTCAATCCAGCCCGCATTGCAGTGTAGCTCTAGCTCAGTAGCTCTTTTTCCAACGGTCAAATTAACTCACAGATTGGTCTTGGGTAGTGTATAAAAACCTACAACTACTAGCAGGGCGACCCCTCTCACAGGTATGCCTTCACTTTTTACAATTAGAAGGTTATGGGCACGGGATGCATACTGTGAATAAAGGATTTGAGAAAAAAAAAAAAACATTTGCCCCATGTTCATAGTTCAAATGACACTATATTGACACGACCACCATTGTCATCTATTTCTTGTTATGATGGATGTAGCCAGACTTGGGTAGGTTACTTTCAAAATGTAAACCGTTACAGTTAATACTAACGTAAATGTTGGATTACCTAAACTCAGTAACGCAATCTGGTTACTTTTAGATTTTAGACTCCTCTGTAAACTGGTAATCTCTGTATACTCGTCACAAGACCCACTGGTTGATTCTTATTTCTAAAACCCTCTTAAGCCTCACTGCCCCCTATCTGAGATATCTACTGCAGCCCTCATCCTCCACATACAACACCCGTTCTGCCAGTCACATTCTGTTAAATGTCCGTAAAGCACACACATCCCTGGGTCGCTCCTCTTTTCAGTTCGGCTGCAGCTAGCGACTGGAACGAGCTGCAACAAACACTCAAACTGGACAGTTTTATCTCAATCTCTTCATTCAAAGAATCATGGACACTCTCACTGACAGTTGTTTTGCTTTGCGTGATGTATTGTTGTCTCTACATTATTTCCCTTTGTGCTGTTGTCTGTGCCCAATAATGTTTGTACCATGTTTTATGCTGCTACCATGCTGTGTTGTCATGTGTTGCTACCTTGCTATGTGGTTGTCTTAGGTCTCTCTTTATGTTGTGTTGTCTCTCGCCGTGATGTGTGTTTTGTCCTATATACAGTGAGGGAAAAAAAGTATTTGATCCCCTGCTGATTTTGTACGTTTGCCCAATTTATAACATTTTTCACATGCGTTTTTCTGGATTTTTTTTGTTGTTATTCTGTCTCTCACTGTTCAAATAAACCTACCATTAAAATTATAGACTGATCATTTCTTTGTCAGTGGGCAAACATACAAAATCAGCAGGGGATCAAATACTTTTTTCCCTCACTGTATGTATGTATGTGTAACGCCCAGGCCCGAGATGACAGGCTGGAGCGTTTTGGCTTCGTTTTGGTGTAGGGGTTTCTTGTGTTCTATGGTGTCTATTTCTATGTTGGGATAATGGTTCCCAATTAGAGGCAGCTGAGTCTCGTTACCTCTAATTGGGAACCATATTTGTTTGGGGGTTGCACTTTAGTTTTGTGGGTTATTGTTTATGTTACGCTTATCGTGTTCAGGCAGGTTCTTGTCTTTCGTGGTTAGTTAGGTTCTGCCCTTCGTGTTTAGTCAGGTTTTGCTAGTCATGTTTAGGTTTAGTTCTCTGTGTCCAGTTTAGGATTTAGCGTTAGGGTTCACGTCTTGTTCTCCGTTTATTGTTTTGTTCCGTCTCGTCCCGTCTTGGTCAATAAACATGTATTCTGGTTACATCGCTGCGCCTTGGTCATTCCCGAGAGAGGATAAACGTGACAGTATGTGTATATATATATATATATATTTTTTTTTATCCCAGCCCCCCGTCCTTGCAGGAGGCCGTTTGCCTTTTGGTTGGCCGTCATTGTAAATAAGAATTTGTTCTTAACGGACTTGCCTAGTTAAATAAAAATAAATTAAAAGATTGCTTTCCCATTTAAGAGGCATTAGAAGAAGACAAAAATATATGTTACCAATTGAACGACATCTATTGCAGGATAAATCAATGTTAAAGTTTACATAGCTGGCCATATATGGATTTAAAATTTTACTTTATGGGTTGGTTATGTAGGCTTCTTCTAACCCATCGCATTCTACTATATATATCTTTACATTACAAACCAAAGTCTATCAGAATTCCAGTCATTCAAATAAATGTTATACCCCTTGATCATCAAGAATAAGAAATATGGAAGTATAGATTAGCCAAATTGTTTAAACTAAGGACTTATTAGCCAGCCCTTGTTGTCATGGAGGACTGATTGGCTCATTGATTTAAGTTGAAAAGTAAATGCTGCTCTTATGGAATGGCACGCTTTGAGCACTACTAAAAAGTGCTATTTACATGTGAAAAATGAATGCCATATGCTGCATTTCCTTTAGGCCTGTTGTTTACATTTTTGTTGGTGACACCTTGATAATATGCAGCTGTTTAAAGGGCAATAACAAAATCGCCACCCGCCTCTGTTTTGGTAAAAGCTGAGGGATGGGCCTGGAGAAATGTAACCACACTCATATTAATAGACAGAGCTATGGATGCAAGGACTGACCATGCCTGATATCAAAATGATTGTTTTAACCATGTGTTGAGGCTATACAGTGTTTGTTTACATTCACAATGTTTACAAACATTGGAGCAAAAACAAGCTTTTATTTTGGGTTCTGATGGGGTACGACAGTTGAACTAAGCTCATGAGGCATTTGTAAGTTATATTCTTCAAGATTCAATGGATATATAAATAATTTATAAGTTAGTAAATGGATGTAGCAACAACAGATTGCCCCTCTCAGTCTATCAAAAGTGTGCGAGTTTGGATTTATTTGGATTAATTTTTTTATCTTCATGAATTAGATTGAGCAATCAAAGCCCCACTTTTATTCCATTGGCTGGGATCGGCACTATGCAGCTGTTATTCTATAGGCTGGGATCAGCACTATGCAGCTGTTATTCTATAGGCTGGGATCCGCCCTATGCAGCTGTTGCAAGAGCACATATTTCACTGGCTGTCCACTGGTTCCAAAAACAATGATTGATAGGCAGCTTAAACTTCTTGAATTCAACCATAATTGGGTTCAAATACACATTTAGATTTGTGAACAGCCATCCACAACAACCACAATCCGTAAGACGCACATAGGTAAATGAGAGAGCGAGAGATACTGAGAGATGAGAGATACTCTATGTAGATATCGCTAATAAGTGATATCCGTATCGCCGTGAGACTACACCACTGCTGACATCATTACCTCCAAGCGTTTATTCAAATTGGACAATCTTTGGATGCCGACAGCAGTCACACCATTGGAAGACATAGCTTGGACTGTAGCCTACAAAAGCCTATTCCTGCTCTTTTCCTGTGCCTTACTGCCTTAATGTCAGTAGTTTAGTCAAGGAAGCATCATGCTAAATATATTGGCACACTCCACTTACCAAGACAATTGCCAAATAGCAAATTTCCATTGAGGCTGCTAGCTAAATACACTAATGAGCGCAAACGAGAAATAAACAAATTACAATGTTAGGCAATCCAGCTCATAGGTAGGAGCTACCGAATGTCATTTCTGGTAAGTTTGGACATTTACAAGAGACATTATGCAAACGATCTAAATTTGGACACATGCAGTACTGGGTCTCCAGCAGCATGCCTAAATGGAGGAGAAAAACCGCAAGGAAATCAATATAGCAGTAGCATAACTAATCCAAAAGGGCTTTGCCTTCTCAGACATGGCAGAAAGCTCATACAATATGATGCCCCATCACCTTTAATTCAGCCACTTAAAGTACTTAGATAGCAAGTTAATCTAATTCTGTCTTTTCCATGCAGTAAGAAAACAAAACGCTTAGGAAATATCTTGCTTGCGTTTTGTAAACAAAGATCTAAAACGCATCTTATTGTCATTTCTGCTTGGCATCAGACTCATTTTGTACTTCAGTTGCACTCTAATATCTAATATTCTCACAAATAAAGTGTAAAAGCCCCATGTGCTATGAAGTGGGCTGATAGAAATTGAATCCCATCTAGTGCCTGTGATCCAGCAGCTCCTCTCTAAATCCAGGTCCCACATCGCGCAGTCCGCTGTGCTGTGAAGTTTGGGGACAGACAACCAAACATTTTCAACCCGCTGCAATGTCAATCTTTCTCTGTCGGTATATTACGAAGTTGACATGTGCTCTGTGGCGCTGACGATCAGGCATCGTCTGACCACGCACGCTGCGATTCCTTTGTTTTGAGTTAGGGCGAACAGTAATCCATTCTAAAAACGTATCTGCCACATTCTGCACACTCTATTTCTCCGTTACTTGACTAACACATCTTTTCCATATGGACTTTTCCACAAGTCCATATGGTCAAGGTCACAGAACTGTGGTAATCTTTTATCTCCTTCATACAACTTGGACCGGATTATGTCTTCTCATTGAAAAAATACTATAAACCAAAGTCTATCAGAATTCCAGTCATTCAAATAAATGTTATACCCCTTGATCATCAAGAATAAGAAATATGGAAGTATAGATTAGCCAAATTGTTTAAACTAAGGACTTATTAGCCAGCCCTTGTTGTCATGGAGGACTGATTGGCTCATTGATTTAAGTTGAAAAGTAAATGCTGCTCTTATGGAATGGCACGCTTTGAGCACTACTAAAAAGTGCTATTTACATGTGAAAAAATGAATGCCATATGCTGCATTTCCTTTAGGCCTGTTGTTTACATTTTTGTTGGTGACACCTTGATAATATGCAGCTGTTTAAAGGGCAATAACAAAATCGCCACCCCGCCTCTGTTTTGGTAAAAAGCTGAGGGATGGGCCTGGAGAAATGTAACCACACTCATATTAATAGACAGAGCTATGGATGCAAGGACTGACCATGCCTGATATCAAAATGATTGTTTTAACCATGTGTTGAGGCTATACAGTGTTTGTTTACATTCACAATGTTTACAAACATTGGAGCAAAAACAAGCTTTTATTTTGGGTTCTGATGGGGTACGACAGTTGAACTAAGCTCATGAGGCATTTGTAAGTTATATTCTTCAAGATTCAATGGATATATAAATAATTTATAAGTTAGTAAATGGATGTAGCAACAACAGATTGCCCCTCTCAGTCTATCAAAAGTGTGCGAGTTTGGATTTATTTGGATTAATTTTTTTATCTTCATGAATTAGATTGAGCAATCAAAGCCCCACTTTTATTCCATTGGCTGGGATCGGCACTATGCAGCTGTTATTCTATAGGCTGGGATCAGCACTATGCAGCTGTTATTCTATAGGCTGGGATCCGCCCTATGCAGCTGTTGCAAGAGCACATATTTCACTGGCTGTCCACTGGTTCCAAAAACAATGATTGATAGGCAGCTTAAACTTCTTGAATTCAACCATAATTGGGTTCAAATACACATTTAGATTTGTGAACAGCCATCCACAACAACCACAATCCGTAAGACGCACATAGGTAAATGAGAGAGCGAGAGATACTGAGAGATGAGAGATACTCTATGTAGATATCGCTAATAAGTGATATCCGTATCGCCGTAGACTACACCACTGCTGACATCATTACCTCCAAGCGTTTATTCAAATTGGACAATCTTTGGATGCCGACAGCAGTCACACCATTGGAAGACATAGCTTGGACTGTAGCCTACAAAAGCCTATTCCTGCTCTTTTCCCTGTGCCTTACTGCCTTAATGTCAGTAGTTTAGTCAAGGAAGCATCATGCTAAATATATTGGCACACTCCACTTACCAAGACAATTGCCAAATAGCAAATTTCCATTGAGGCTGCTAGCTAAATACACTAATGAGCGCAAACGAGAAATAAACAAATTACAATGTTAGGCAATCCAGCTCATAGGTAGGAGCTACCGAATGTCATTTCTGGTAAGTTTGGACATTTACAAGAGACATTATGCAAACGATCTAAATTTGGACACATGCAGTACTGGGTCTCCAGCAGCATGCCTAAATGGAGGAGAAAAACCGCAAGGAAATCAATATAGCAGTAGCATAACTAATCCAAAAGGGCTTTGCCTTCTCAGACATGGCAGAAAGCTCATACAATATGATGCCCCATCACCTTTAATTCAGCCACTTAAAGTACTTAGATAGCAAGTTAATCTAATTCTGTCTTTTCCATGCAGTAAGAAAAACAAAACGCTTAGGAAATATCTTGCTTGCGTTTTGTAAACAAAGATCTAAAACGCATCTTATTGTCATTTCTGCTTGGCATCAGACTCATTTTGTACTTCAGTTGCACTCTAATATCTAATATTCTCACAAATAAAGTGTAAAAGCCCCATGTGCTATGAAGTGGGCTGATAGAAATTGAATCCCATCTAGTGCCTGTGATCCAGCAGCTCCTCTCTAAATCCAGGTCCCACATCGCGCAGTCCGCTGTGCTGTGAAGTTTGGGGACAGACAACCAAACATTTTCAACCCGCTGCAATGTCAATCTTTCTCTGTCGGTATATTACGAAGTTGACATGTGCTCTGTGGCGCTGACGATCAGGCATCGTCTGACCACGCACGCTGCGATTCCTTTGTTTTGAGTTAGGGCGAACAGTAATCCATTCTAAAAACGTATCTGCCACATTCTGCACACTCTATTTCTCCGTTACTTGACTAACACATCTTTTCCATATGGACTTTTCCACAAGTCCATATGGTCAAGGTCACAGAACTGTGGTAATCTTTTATCTCCTTCATACAACTTGGACCGGATTATGTCTTCTCATTGAAAAATACTGTATGAAACCTGAAATACATGGTGGAAAATGGATTTATGCAAGTGTATGAATGGAATTTCAAGAAAAGACAACAAGAACCTTTCTAGAAGCGGTGACTCGATGACAGAAAAACACTGAAATGTACATAAGAATTCTAAATTAAATCAAATCAGATTTTATTGGTCACATGCAGATGTTTTTGCTTCTAGTTCCGACAGTGCAGCAATATCTAACAAGTAATCTAACAATTCCACAACAACTACCTAATACACACAAATCTAAGTAAAGGGATTGAAGACCCCCCCCCTCATTCAAGTCGGACTAGTCATCACAATTCTGTCTATACTCTCCCAATCTGGGAAATGCTTCACCTACAGCTCAGCTCGCGTTGCTATTGAAAAGTGAACAAAGAGACATTAAGCTGATCAACGCAGAGATGTGGGAAAACAGCCAATTACCATTTGTAGGAAGGAGGATCCTATAAGCAGCATCTCCTTCATGCCCTGTTGAAGCACAATTTACTTAATAAGATTGGGCTGGTGTACATCATACCTCAAAAAGGTAAGTGGGGCTGAGAGACGGGAAGGGAGCTCAGAAGAGCCAGCATGCTAAAGATTCCACAGACACTTCTCTTTTGGGTCTTCGTTGTATCTGAGAAGTTCTTGGTGGTTGATGATGGTTTCCACTGTGAAGTAATACATTGTTGACGTCATCTTTGAAGCGTTACGGGGTTTCGGTTTTTATGAAATGCTACGGGTTTGATACTTTCTTTGAAAAACTATGGAGCGGCCATTGTTGGTTTCTTTGGAAAACTGCGGCAGGGATCTTCAACTAGATTCAGCAGAAGGCCGATTTTCTTGAGCGGATTGTTCAAGGGCCGGCACATGATTACAAATCATTTGTAGACTGCAAATTGATCGCAAGAACCCCAAAAATATATAATATTTGACAGAACCATAATAATTTAAAACCTTCCTGTATACAATCACGTGTATCTTTATTATGGGTGGTAATACTTGTCAACAGATTTCCAAAATAAAAATCAATTGGAGCTGATTTCCTGTTGTTTTTACAGTCTTTTATGTCTAACAATGAAAACGATAAATAATGAAAGAAATATTTTTTATTTATAAAGAATTGCTCTGAAAACTGGGGGGGGGGGCTTGCTCCCCCACCAGTTGGGGAACCCTGCCCTACAGAGTTGGGACTTGTTTAATGTTATGGGGTTGACGCCAGACCTTTCCCGTTTTGTGTGCTTACAGCTATGCTGATGATGCTACAGAAAAGGCCTCCTTTGTTGGGCTCCCGAGTGGGACCGTGGTCTAAGGCCCTGCATCTCAGTGCTAGAGGTGTCACTACAGACCCTGGTTTGATTCCAGGCTGTATCACACCTGGCTGTGATTGGGAGTCCCATAAGGGCTGCGCACAATTGGCCCAGTGTCGTTACGGTTTGGCCGGGGTAGCCCGTCATTGTAAATAAGAATTTGTTCTTAACTGACTTGCCTAGTTAACTAAAAGTTATAAATATCTACAGAACACTACAGGGTAGTGTTGCTAAGGCAGCAGCCATCTCTCAACCAAACCAGGGTATGGGGAGGTTGTTTACAGGGGTGGAGGGTTCCCACTATGCACAACACGTCATTTTATTTGGTTTTTGGTTGAGACATTGATGAATAAGATTTCAATCTTTATTCATCCACTTAAAAAGACATCCAGAAGTTGGTTGAAACACCTTGGGAATTCAACAATCTGAAAGCACAACCAAATTCCAATGAAAAAACAATGTTGGATTTTTGGTTTAGTTGTCATCAACATGTGTAATCACTGCACTTTTAACCAACTAAAAGCACAACAAAGGCCTATATCAGATCAAGCTATAACCGGCGAAAGACAACATCCGTATAGCTGGTGCTTTTCCGGTGTCGGAGGTGAAACAGCTGTCAAATCATTGTCACAAAGCCACACAAGTCCCACTTGTGTTAGAAGTTCAAAACGAAAAAGTGTAGGCTATATAGAAATCATAACACTCAAATTTAAAATCATTAAAACAAAATAAGGACAATTTCTATCAGCCTAATCGAGGTGTAGATTACATATCACATTTGAGTATTCAAAAGGCTGCATAGGATTTCTCTTAATGCAACTCTGTGCAGACAATGGAAATGTCCACTTTACGTATAATGCTGGAAGACGCTTGTGGATTTGACATCTCTAACACAGTTTCACCTCAGACACCAAAGTCAAAGTCACCATTATTAGTCAGTTGTACAACCAAATGCCTTCAACCGAAATGTGTCTTCCGCATTTAACCCAACCCCTCTGAATCAGAGAGGTGCGGGGGGGCTGCCTTAATCGACATCCACGTCTTCAGCGCCCGGGGAACAGTGGGTTAACTGCCTTGTTCAGGGGCAGAACGACAGATTTTTACCTTGTCAGCTCGGGGATTCGAACTTGCAATCCTCCGGTTACAAGTCCAACGCTCTAACCACTAGGCTACCTGCCGCTATGCGGGTTTCGGCTAGCACAGATATGATAGAATCTAGCCCAATGTTCCTTCCATACAGGTCCAATGGAAGGAACGAGAAATCACACGGAAATCAGCGAAATAAAACTACCCAATTCCTGAATAATCTGGACAAGGAGAACGGTGGAAATAGCAATGAATGAAATGTATGGACTACAGGACGGCGTCTCAACACACCATGTACGACAGATGTGGAACTGGACTATTGAACTGTTTGGGCTACTGTAAGGAGGTGACCAATGGACTATTACACCGCACCACATCAAAGACACAAGAGAGAAGGGTGCAGTATGTGAAGTTAATGCCTTCACTCACACGCCCATTGAAAAGACCAATCACAGCACCACTCAGGCGATCTGTCCAGATGAATAACACTTTGATGACTACGAGCTATGCAGCCTAAATGACAACCCATTAATTGGTAGGCTATAGCCATGATCGATTTGTTTAAGTAACGAACTGACAAGTGAACAAGACAACATGATGATTGGTATGAGCGGGACAATTATTTTTGAACGCTCCCCAGCCGATAGGCTATAAAAGGCCACATATGGTGTTTGAGAGCTCGCACTTTGTACTTGCAGAGCAACCGTCGTAGAATTTCTCCATCCAGGCGGTCGCGGTTTTTCGACATTGTAGTCTGGTTCTAGATATGCCATCAGGGCAGTGAAGCCGACCTCCTCTACCATCAACAATGGCTGCATATCAACTGCAATCATTTCTGTAATCAGCGCTGTGATTTTCTCACTACGTCCCTTATCGAACTGCTGCCAGCAACGGGTTGGGTCACGGTGCCTCCCTTTCAGATGGTTTAAAAATGTTCACATGCGTTTTTCTTGATATTTTTGTTGTTGTTATTCTGTCTCTCACTGTTAAAATAAACCTACCATTAAAATTATAGGCTGATTATTTCTTTGTCAGTGGTCAAACATACAAAATCAGCAGGGGATCAAATACTTTTTTCCCCTCACTGTATACATTAATTGAAAAATATGTGTTATCAATGTGGGCAACATGATATCATCACGTGTCGATATTCCATTCTTTTTATTTTCCCATAGAAAGAACAATGTTTAATTTATTGGTTGAATTAATGTTGAAGACACATTGGCTAATTGCCGAGTTTAGAAGAGAGAGACAAACAAGCAGGCTATGTGTGCAAAGACCACAATTATGCACCTTTCCAACTATTATTTCCATCTCTTTCTTGGACAGTTATTGTAACGCCCAGGCCTGGGTTTTCAGGCTGGAGCGCTTTGGGTTCATTTTGGTTTAGGGGTTTTCACAGTTCTATGGTGTCTAGTTCTATGTTGGGTTAATGGCTCCCAATTAGAGGCAGCTGAGTCTCGTTGTCTCTAATTGGGAACCATTTATATGTTTGGGAATTGCACCTTAGTTTCGTGGGTTATTGTATGTTCATGTCATGATTATGTTAGGTTCATCAGGTTCTTGTCTAGTTAGGTTTCTCCGTTCGAGGTTTAGTTAGGTTTCTTCCGTCGTGGTTAGGTTTAGTTCTCTTTGTGTTAGTTTAGCATTTAGCGTTAGGGCTCTCGTCTTGTTCATCGTTTTCTTGTTTTGTTCCGTCTCGTCTCGTCTGTGAATAAATCATGTATTCTGGCTACATCGCTGCGTCTTGGTCTGTCCGTTCAGTAGAGGATCGTGACAGAATAACCCACCAACAAAAGACCAAGCAGCGAGAGACCCGGGAGCTTAGCTCTTGGGAAAAGGAGCAGCGCGGGTGTGCGAGGACTGAGCGTGGGAGCTATGAGGACTTATATGGCGTATGGACCTCGAGAGAGAAAAGTTCATTGGAACTCGCCTGGCACGGAAGCCCGTAAGGCAGCCCCAAGAAACTTTTGGGGGGCACGAGGGGTTGGCGGTTCAGGAGGGACTCCTGAGCCAACTCCTCGTGCTTTATGGAGAGAGCGTGGGGAGAGCGTCGCAGCGAAGGGAGGCCGTGCTATGCAGTGTTGCGCGCGGTTTCCCCTATAGGGATTCAGAGGCCGGTACGAGTGATTCCCGCTCCACTCATCAGTCGGGGAAAATAAGGGTGCAGCCAGAAAGAGTGGTGCCATCGCTGCGCACTAAGTCCCCGGCACGTCTCCTGGGACCCGGATATCCTGCTCCAGTTCCGTGTGCGGTGTCTCGATGCGTGTCCGCAGCCCAGTGCGAGAGATCCCAGCGCCACTCATTGGTCGGGCCGAGGTCTGTGTGCTACCTGGGAGAGTGGTGCCAGCTCTGCGAGCCAGGCCTCCAGTGCGCCTTTTGGGTCCATGTTATCCTGTGGTCCTCACGGGCAGAATCTCCGGCATGCGAATCCACAGCCCAGTCCGAGAGATTCCAGCTCCACTCACCCATGAGGCCAGGGTTAGTGAGCTAGCTGGAGGTATGGTGTCGGCTCTCCGTATCAGGTCCCAGGTCCGGGTGGAGGTTTCTCCACGTTCCAAGATCCCGGTTCCAAGATCCCGGTTCCACGTTCCAAGATCCCGGTTCCACGTTCCAAGATCCCGGTTCCACGTTCCAAGATCCCGGTTCCACGTTCCAAGATCCCGGTTCCACGTTCCAAGATCCCGGTTCCACGTTCCAAGATCCCGGTTCCACGTTCCAAGATTCCGGTTCCACGTTCCAAGATCCCAGTCCGTGTAGTGGTTTCTACACGTCCAGTCCCTGCTCCGGCGCGCAGCTCCCGTGCGCCCGAGAGTCCAGCACGCTCCTGCTCCGCGCACTCCAGCTCCCGTGCGCTCGAGAGTCCAGCACGTCCTGTCGGCTCCGCGCGCAAGTTCCTGTGCGCTCAGAGAGTCCAGCACGTCCTGTTCCGGCTCCGCGCACCAAGCTCCCGTGCGCTCAGAGAGCCCAGTTCGGCCTGTTCCGCTCCCGCACCAGAGTGCGGCGTCGAGCCCAGTTCGGCCTGTTCCCGCTCCCGCACCAGAGTGCGGCGTCCGAGCCCAGTTCGGCCTGTTCCCGCCCCCGCACCAGAGTGCGCGTCCCGAGCCCAGTTCGGCCTGTTCCCGCTCCCCGCACCAGAGTGCGCGTCCCGAGCCCAGTTCGGCCTGTTCCCGCTCCACGCACCAGAGTTCCAGTGAGCATCACGAGTCCGGCACTGCCAGTGCCCGCTCCACGCACCAGAGTTCCAGTGAGCATCACGAGTCCGGCACTGCCAGTTCGCTCCACGCACCAGAGTCCCAGTGAGCATCACGAGTCCAGTACGACCAGTTCCTGCTCCACGCACCAGAGTCCCAGTGAGCATCACGAGTCCAGTACTGCCAGTTCCTGCTCCACGCACCAGAGTCCCAGTGAGCATCACGAGTCCAGTACTGCCAGTTCCTGCTCCACGCACCAGAGTTCCAGTGAGCATCACGAGTCCAGTACGACCAGTTCCTGCTCCACGCACCAGAGTTCCAGTGAGCATCACAAGTCCAGTACTGCCAGTTCCTGCTCCACGCACCAGAGTTCCAGTGAGCATCACAAGTCCAGTACTGCCAGTTCCTGCTCCACGCACCAGAGTTCCAGTGAGCATCACGAGTCCAGTACTGCCAGTTCCTGCTCCACGCACCAGAGTCCCAGTGAGCATCACGAGTCCGGTAGGGCCAGCTTCTGCTCCACGCACCAGAGTTCCAAGAAAGGGTCCAGGGCCTCCGGTGCGTGACATCAGACCAGCACGGCCAGCACCGGAGCCCCCACCTGGGACAAAAGGAACCCACCCTAGATCCCCCCACAGACTTTTGGGGCGCGTCCGAGTCGGCGCCTTTGAGAGAGGTACTGTAACGCCCAGGCCTGGGTTTTCAGGCTGGAGCGCTTTGGGTTCATTTTGGTTTAGGGGTTTTCACAGTTCTATGGTGTCTAGTTCTATGTTGGGTTAATGGCTCCCAATTAGAGGCAGCTGAGTCTCGTTGTCTCTAATTGGGAACCATTTATATGTTTGGGAATTGCACCTTAGTTTCGTGGGTTATTGTATGTTCATGTCATGATTATGTTAGGTTCATCAGGTTCTTGTCTAGTTAGGTTTCTCCGTTCGAGGTTTAGTTAGGTTTCTTCCGTCGTGGTTAGGTTTAGTTCTCTTTGTGTTAGTTTAGCATTTAGCGTTAGGGCTCTCGTCTTGTTCATCGTTTTCTTGTTTTGTTCCGTCTCGTCTCGTCTGTGAATAAATCATGTATTCTGGCTACATCGCTGCGTCTTGGTCTGTCCGTTCAGTAGAGGATCGTGACAGTTATATAGAAATTAAGTCATTAACTGAATCCCAAGATGGAATGTACAAGAAATGTAGCTAGGCCAACTGAACATGTAGCTAATAAACTATGAAAAAAATTGAACGAATCGCTTTGCCCAGAGCGGACGGATGTCGCACTGATGTTAGGCTCTTAAGCCCTGTTCACATTGGCAGTTGAAGAGAATCAAATAAAACATTGTTGCATATCCAATTCCAATCTGTTCTTTTTCCTGCAGTCTGAACAGCCAAAAAGCACATGGAATTGGATATTTCAAGTCACATTTCAAACCACCTTCATTTGAACGGTCAAATCTGATGTATTTGCCCTCAAGTGGTTTTTATATTGTTATTTGGCATATGTTGTTGCTTGCTAGCTACTCTGTCGACAGTTTGACAAGAACATGTGGTAGCCAACTATAGTTAGTTGTTTAAAAACAAATGAGTGAATGTGCTAGAAAACTAAACGGCTACCTAGCTACAGTAGTTGGCTGCCGTGGCCGGCACAAAAATAACTTGTTTTAAAAGTTGGAACATATTATCCTTTGAGACTTTAAAAAAAAATATTCTTACACTATGATTTTTAACATTCAAAGCAAATGGGAAACGTCCATGACAGGCATTGTTGTCACCTTTGCTTGCTACATAACTTTGAGTGATTGGAAGCACCACCACCAAATCAGTCTACACCACTGCGCACATACTGTGCATCACTATACAATTCCAGCGTAATGACTGTGTATTTATTGGGCATTTGGGAATCTGGCAGTTTCAGTGTCGCAGGTCGGGAGTAGGCCAGGTGGGCTGTGTGAGGCAAACGTCACGTGAGCGAACGGAAGGAGCAAGGCTGCCCGCTTGAAAATAATGAGCACCCTCTGCGATTGGCAAAAAAAAGCTATGGAGGTTGTTGCTGAGAAAAAGTCACATAATGTAGAACTGGTGCCAGCGCAGGATGCAGAGTTGTATCTTTCCCCTTTCGTGTGGCTCTTCAGGGCTAATTCACCCATGCTCGCAATGTCAAAGTCTGAAGCATTTTTTGCACCTTACACGGTGTGGGCATGGTTGGGTCCAGGGATGTAGGGGTTACAAAAGGTGGATAAACTATACTAAACTAAAATATAAAACGCAACATGTAAAGTGTTGGTCCAATGTGTCATGAGCTGAAATAAAAGTTCCTAGAAATTTTCCATACGCACAAAAAGGCAGGGTTGAATCTACACTTGCCTGGCATTTTAGCAATTGATGTGACGTTTGGCGGCACCTAATCAGTCAGTTCTGTACCTGTCTGGCTGAGTGGGTGGAACGAGCTCGCCTGGCAACCACAGCGTGAAACACGGGAGGAAATAAAACTCAGTAGTCTGCCTGGAAATTTATATTTTTCATAAACATATTTGATCATTATCTGTTCTCCTCTCGTTTTCAAGGTATTTCAGAGAGCCAAATTCAAGTACATTAGCACCTCAAGCACCTTTTGTGAACCCTGTCTCTAATTATTGACCCTGAGAGGGATAACCTATTCCTTTCCTTTGGCTTAAAAAAAAGATCTAGGCCAATCACACTGGTCTGGAAAAATGATTCATGTACAGTGCGTTTGGAAAGTATTCAGACCCCTTCCCTTTTTCCACATTGTTACATTACAGCTTTATTCTAAAATGGATTCAATATTTTTTTTCCTCGTCAATCTAAACACAATACCCCATAATGACAAAGCGAAAACAAGCCCTGAGGTCGAAGGAATTGTCCGTAGAGTTCCGAGATAGAATTGTGTCCAGGCACAGATCTGGGGAACGGAACCTTCAATGCAGCATTGAAGGTCCCCAAGAACACAGTGGCCTCCATCATTCTTAAATGGAAGAAGTTTGGAACCACCAAGACTCTTCCAAGAGCTGGCCGCTCAGGCCAAACTGAGCAATTGGGGGAGAAGGGCCTTGGTCAGGGAGCTGACCAAGAACCTGATGGTCACTCTGACAGAGCTCCAGTCTTCCTCTATGAAGATGGGAGAACCTTCCATAAGTACAACCATTTCTGCAGCAATCAGGCCTTTATGGTAGAGTGGCCAGACGGAAGCCACTCCTCAGTAAGAGGAAGCATGGTGGTGGCAGCATCATGCTGTGGGGACGTTTCTCAGCGGCAGGGACTGGAAGACTAGTCAGGATCGAGGTAAAGATGAACGGAGCAAAGTACAGAGAGATCCTTGATGAAAACCAGGCTCCAGAGCGCTCAGGACCTCAGATTTTGCTTTGTCATTATGGGGTATTGTGTGTAGATTGATGAGGGGGGGCGAAAACAATTTAATCCATTTTAGAATAAGGCTGTAACGTAACAAAATGTGGAAAAAGTAAAGGTGTCTGAATACTTTCCGAATGCACTGTATACTTTAGAAGGGTCTCATAGAACCAGTTCTAGACAGGACTCCTTAATAATAATCACTATGTTTACTTCACAAACACTAATTATATATTAGTTGACTGCCCATAGCATGGCCACTTAGTACTAACACTCACTCTGCAGTGGTTGGGAACACGTGGCTCCCATACTTTTTTGTTTACTTTTACAAGTCTTTCATTTAGTCCTAGTTGGGCAAAATATACCTACCAATTGAATCATATATTATCATATTCTATATTTATGTTTTTCTCCTTCATAACCTTACATAAAATAGAAAATGTGTGGCTAGAGCGCATTTACTGTCTGGCCAAAACTATACCGTATATATTTTCTTTGTATTGCATAGAGACTGACCAATAACATGCATTAAAGGGAATGGCCCCTACGGAGGCACCAATAAAGTTGCTCGCTCACCTGTGCAACAGTACTGGACAGATACATGCCCGAAGAATCAAAAGGGAAAGGGTTGGAGGGGAAAGACGAACATGATTGTTGCGACTCTAGACAAGTCATCATCTGAACTATATCCTCTTCCTAACACGTCTAAGGTATTAAAGCACAACATCAAAGAGACGGTCTATGTGAACTGTGGAGATATAAACATCCAACGGAAATACAATACTCTTATTACTCTCACGTCCACAACTCATATTCAAGAGTGGACTTTTTTGTTGTTGTAAACTGTGTTTCTGAATGTAAATACCTTCCTAGAATAATTATGGACCATTGCACATTGTCTTTCACGTTAAAGCTCAATCCTCTTATGCCAATTGCAAAGACATGGCGACTCAACACAATGTTACTTGGAGAGAAGGGGTTTGCCTCATATCTCAACACACATGTTTTTGGGAATTAAGATATTAAAGTATCCTGAACTTATGTCTGGTAAGCTCTTAAAGCATATATGATAGGTTGTATCATGTCTTACGTTTCACATAAGAAACATAACACCTATAAAGAATAAGAAATAGTAGAACAGAAAATTCATGACATAGAAAGAAAACACCGCTTTGATAGAAATGTTGTCACAACCTTCAACAGCTGAACACTTTGAAGCTGGAACATAACAAACATTTGATCTGCAGAGATTGCTGCCATGGAATCATCCACAGCTTTCAAACCTCAGATGGTAGCATAACAATGGATCTGGTTTGTTTTTTTACCACAAACTATCAATCTGAAAACCAAAGTTCAGAGGAGGATATGGACAATTTCCTTAATAAGGTCGTTTTACCAATTATAAGTGAACCAGAGAAAATGATGATTCTCAGTGGAATTCTAGACACTTTTGTCCTAAATTACTAAAGCCTATGTTACTTATGCTCAGAGCAGCTCTAGAGAAAAAGGAACTTCCCCAGTAACTATGATTGGCTACAATCACCATACTTAAAAAGAAAGACAAGGTTCAATTGTCATGCAAATTCTTCAGCCCAGTATGACTCTTGCATGTGGATTACAAACTCAATGCTAATGTATTTGGCTTCTCGCATAGAAACAGTAATACAAAAGTTGATTCACTCAGATCAAACAGGGTTCATACGGAACAGAATGTCTTCTGACAATCTGTCATGTTTTCAATATAATCCATTTGATAGGGTGGAATGGGAATATTTGGTTGTTGTCTTAAAAAAGTTTGTTTTTGGTCTGGTATTCTTTTCCTGGATTAAGCTATTGTACAAATCTCCCAAATCATCTAAATGAACAAATGGACAGATCTCTGAATCATTTAAGTTGTCAAGAGGGACCAGACAGTAATGTCCTTTGTCTAGTTACGTATCTTCTTTAGCTACAGAACCCCTAGCATCAATAATTAAAACTCATGCCGAGGGCTGTTACAGTGACAGTATTACCACCACACCGGCTGTCACAAGTCATAAAGGCAGTCAAATTCCACATGACAGGGCCTCCCTAGTGGCGCAGCAGTCTAAGGCACTGCATCGCAGTGGCTCTAGCGACTCCTTGTGGCAGGCCAGGAGCCTGCAGGCTGACCTTGGTCGTCAGGTGAACGGTGTTTCCTCCGACACATTGGTGCGGCTGGCTTCCAGGTTAAGCGGGCGGGTTTGGCGGGTCATGTTTTGTAGGACGCATTTATTTTTACGCTTCATTTAACTAGGCAAGTCAGTTAAGAACAAATTCTTATTTTCAATGACAGCCTAGGAACAGTGGGTTAACTGCCTTGTTCAGGGGCAGAACGACAGATTTTTACCTTGTCAGCTCGGGAATTCGATCTTGCAACCTTTCGTTTACTAGTCCAACGCTCTAACCACTAGGCTACCCTGCCGCCCCGCATGACTCGACCCTCGCCTCCCGAGCACGTTGGGGGAGTTGCAGCGATGAGACAAGATCGAAATTGGGGGGAAAAATTATAAAATAAGATTCCACATGCCCGTTTAGTCACGGTAACTAGGCTTCTCCAAGCTCTGATGCTGCGGATGGTCATTAGTAGCCTACCAAACTTGCCAACTGCCTGGTACTCAGCACTCTATTGTCCCTCTAATCACTCTGATATTAATGCAAATGTTATCAAAAATCGAATCACTTCATGAGAGGCCATGAGCTCATGTTGCGCAACATTTCTATTGGCTATGCAATTGCGTGAGAAAACAGAGGATCCCATCAGCATTCTATAGGCTAGGCCTACTATATTTATTTCTCAACTTTTCCTAATATTAAGCATGTTGCTTCTCTTTACAACAGGGGTATAGCCTATGCAAGGGCAATTTCTGTTAAACCTTACTAATGCTTGTGTACTAAAATATATTTCTTTAAGCCTAGGCATTGGGCTTGAGATTGTTTAAGAAACTAACGTGTGTGCGCGAGCATTAATAGCGGCTATTCAAACTGTTCTGTGTGTGTAGAATGACCCCATGATGTCTGGGCACTCAGCCAACACTTGACAGAAACTTACTGGTTCCTCTTAAGTTAACTGGAGACAGAGAAAGGGTTATATCCTGCACACCAATGATAAAGCTATTGTTCGGTTTGGAGCCTGTTTCTGGGCGAAAGATTCATGTTGTGTGTGTGACCAGTACGACCATACATCAACTGGGCCGACAGTTGCAAGTTGGGCAAGCACTTGGGGGAACCGTTGAGCTACTGTTAGAGGAAGTATATCTGGAGTGACTTCCTGTCATTCTGGCCCCTGTTGTCCTCACCTCACACACACACACACACACACACACACACACACACACACACACACACAGGGTGACGTGTTTTGCAGATGCTTGCATGGGGTAGCTTGACTATATAAATGCTCCTGTACTCTGTGTACAGGAGGCTCTCAGTCCATCTCACCTGCGTGGGTGGGGCGACCAGCCTCCTTATTATAACACGTTTTTAATACAAGTAATACCTTTACTGACTGATTATTGACTTTCCTCATTATTAGTTAAAGGTAGAATTTCCACCACACCTACCTGGCTGGCATGGAAATGAACCACGGGAAAGGCATTCTCTATTTAAGTGCATAGATTACATGTATTTTTACCCTGTTTTGAGACAGGTGCATGATACGGGTCCATTCTAAATCCAAACAAATTTCACACATTATTCAGTATATGTACATTTGATTTTTTGTTTTATTTAACATTTATTTAAACTAGGCAAGTCAGTTAAGAATTTGTTCTTATTTACAATGACGGACAACCCGGGGAACAGTGTGTTAACTGCCTTGTTCATAGGCAGAACAACATATTTTTACCTTGTCAGCTCGGGGATTCAATCCAGCAACCTTTCGGTTACTGGCCCAACGCTCTAACCATGTAAAGACAAGATGAATTCAATAATAGTGTGATGGATGACAATATTAGCCTATCACTTGCGAATTATATATCATCACTTGTGAATGATGCCCAGCATAAGGCGACTTTTTCAAATCATAGTCCCACACCTCATGTAGCCTAGCCCATAGGCGTATACATTTTAAAAAGGCTTTAATATCGCCTAGTTCTCTTGGTGTTCTTTCTCTTGTCACCTTAGCTGCCTCATTATTACTTTCTTCATTAACGTATTGTTATTATTATTTGTTTTTGCGTTGAATAATACATTTTTTAGCATTGGATGTGAAGGTCATCCTTTTCTTTTCTTTTTTTATCATTGAAGCCAATACCGGCAGAGGGGAGGGAGGGGGGTGTTCATGTGTTGGCGAGGGAAGGGTTTTGCACAATGTGCTCCCATGTAGCATGCGGTTATGTGTAGGTGGGAGGAATAACAGGGTACTATCTGTGTCAGATTTTGCTGATGATTGTTAAATTGTAAAAAATGCCAATAAATACATTTTCTTTTTAAATAAACAAATAGGCATTATTTCAGTTATGACTTCTCAAGCTCCAATTATGTGGAAATGGACAAAGACACATATGAAACACCTGAGTATACTGATACCACGCAATCTGGAGTAGGCATATGAGATTGAATTCAATGTTCAGAGATGGAGATCTCTCCCTATTTCTGTTAGGTAGAGTCAACATAATCAAAATGAATATATAACCAATATGATATTACCAGTTGATGTATTTATTCCAGGCCCTGACAGTTTCAATTTCATCCAACTTTTTAAATGAAATAAATAGCCTGCTCTCCAACCTTATTTGGAATGGAAAGACCTAGAGTCAGATTGACTGTTATACACTTACTCTATAAAGCTGAAGGTCTTGGACTACGTCATATGAAGATATATTACTGGGCTGCAAAACTGCGTTCACTTAAACAATGGTCAGCAGACTATCCTTGGGCATGGAGGAGTATCAAAGCCATAAACATAATACCTTATGACCTAAAATATATTCACTACTTTGGGTCCAAGGCACTGAACAAAAAAAAGAGACAATCCAATGATTCTCAATACCATTATTATTTGGGAAAATGTACATAAATCCATGAGATGGAAAGAACCAGTATCGCCAGGCACCCCTATTTGGAATAACCCCACCCACCTTACGTCCATTAATTACAACAACTTTAAGTCCTGGTTCCAAAATGACATCATGAATTTTGAACATTTTGTACTGTGATGGATCACTACTAAAGAATTACAAGAAAGTTTGGGATTATCCAAGGCTGTTCATCATATATGCATAGTCACTTTAACCATAACTACATGTACATATACTACCTCAATCAGCCTGAAAACCAGTGTCTGTATAGCCTCTCTACTGTATATAGCCCCTCTACTGTATATAGCCCCTCTACTGTATATACACTAAGGTCTACACCTGTTGTATTCAGCATTTCACTGTAAGGTCTACACCTGTTGTATGCGGCGCACGTGACAAATAAACTTTGATTTGATTTCTTTAAGTTCTTTCAAGTCAGAAATCTTATTCAATCCCTTCAACAGAATTTGGATGAACCTAAGGCATCTGGCGTAGAAAGAATAGCGAAAGAAGCCGCTAAGCCCCAAAAAGTTGATTACCAAGTCATATTAAGGGTTGTTCGAAAATCTCCCTGATGATTCAGAACCTACAGTATGGGGACAAAATGGGAAACCGATCTAAAAGAAAGACATTGAGGAGAACCATCGGTCACAGTTTCGTAAAAAATGTCATACCTGCTCCTACATCCTAAGACAAACTACGGCAATTGAAGATAATTCACAGGACTTACTACACTCCTGCCAGAATGCATGTAATGCACCCAGAATTGTCACATCTCTGTTGGAGATGTGAACACCACAAAGGAAATATATTGCATATGCTGCGGTCCTGTGATAAACTGACACCATTTTGGGATAATTTACAGCATGTGCTATCATTTCATTGTGTCTAGGAACTTATATCCATCCATCTCCACGATTATGTCTGTTGGTTGATGTAAATATTGGTAATCAATATCAGTGAAAGTTTTGTAATCTAGGTCTAATTGCTGGCAAAACAAATGTATGGCCATCAACTGGAAAGCCTCATATTCACCCTTAGTTAGAAACTGGAGGACTGCATCTAGCTACATCCCGTTGGCTCATGAAACTAAACAAAAAAAAACGTAAGTGTTTGACAACATTTGGAAACCATATGTTGATCACCTTGGGGAATGTGTTGTATAGTGGGCGTTTTTGTGTTGTGGAAAGAAAACAAATTGTCAAAAGGTACACATTCTACATACTTTTATCTATGTTGAAAATTGATAACAATGATGACATCATTTTGTGGTTGAAATTTCACCCTCAAAACAGTTAAATGCTTTCTTCAAATCCAATTTATTTTCACATCACAATACGTGCACAAATTACGTTAAAAACAACATTTATTCAACTAGTTGGTGCACAGTGGGTTGGGGGATTGTGGAGGGTGGGGGAAATGGAAGGTCCTTTGTTTCTTCATTATTTAATGTTAGGAGTGCATCCAAGTGTAGACGTTAATAGAGTGGATGGCATCTTCCCCGCCTGACAGGAAATGTTTGTTTTTTGAGACGAACGTCTGCAGTCATTACCGCCGTAACGTAAGACGGTGGCAGGCCCTTGTTATCTCCTATCATTCCACTGGGAAATAACACAGCTAAAATAATGAGGATGCCATGCTATCTGACTAATGTAATTCACTGGTACAGAAAAAGCAGATACACTACCACAGAAGCTTTGTATTCCAAAACAGGGCACAAAATATGAACCAGAGATGCCCTTTCTAGCATTATAACGACACAATCTTATATGTCACATCTTAAATATCATACCTTAAAATCTACACATTTTACTCTGACTTCTGTAAATGGCATGTATTTTCCTAAATGCCACGTTTCAGTGAACACAAAGAGATGGTAGGCATCGGAGAGGGACCTTAGCCTTTTGTCTTCTCCGGAAGCCATGTACACGGCAGTTAGCCTGTCAGACCGCATAATCACCAAGGTAAAGAGGCCAGGAATAGACACAGGAGAGACAGCAAATAGGGGGGTTGGGAACAGTGGCACCTGCGTTAGCCGCACACGTTTCCGCTAAATCCCAAAACAGGCTCAATTTGTTACTGCTATAAAAGGACAAAAACACAACCACAGCGGCTCTTTTTTTCCTTCCAAGGAGGAAACTCATTTCAGGCCTGAAAATGATGGGATACGAACTCAGGGAGTTTCCCTGAGGGAGAGTCTGCGTTACCTCAGTCTGGGTCCATTGGACAAAATCCTTGAATGAGACCCATGGAGTGAATTATGACTTGAAGAACCAGCGACACTAACGGTGCTACGCCTGCCCAGAATCCAACCACCACAACACAGAAACATAAAACCAGCAAAGATACACATCTGCATGTCCAGCAACGGCAGAAAAAAAAGTCTACATTTCACCTCTAAGTTGAGTCTAACGACTCGTAAAGAAACAGGGAGGGTGGTATCATCTGTTCGGGGGAGAGTGAGAGAGAAGAAGGAGAAGCCTATTCTATAAGGTTCCCTAACCTAAGCTTAAATAATATCCTAGCACAAACAGGATACATCTTATCCCCACTCTGTTTACCTTTCATTTCCACAGAAGGTTGAGGCACTTTCTGGCACGCATTGCAGATTGGAGCAATCACCTTCCGTGGGGAGTTAATTGCACTCTGCTGTGCATAAAACACATTTTATCATAAAAAAACAAAAACGAAGTTGAGGCCCTATGCACAGCAGTGTCACCTTCAAGGTACTGGTTCTGAAAGGGAAACGGACTATAACCATGTAAGATATGTGTGGTGTCCATATTAGGACAACCTCCAAATATGGACACCATAGATGTGGCTTCAATGAGTGTCCTTCTCATCATGCCATGATCTCTTGTAAATTGGTAAAAATAGTCCTTAAGCCTAAGATTAAACTTAATACACTGCAATTGGCTACACTAGATAATACCCCATCGAATGTACGCTGAAGTGACAGTGATGTTTTTGGACTAAAGTAATGAACATGAATGAACAGCAACGGAATGAATCCCCACAAAATTCCATCACGCATTATATTTGACTTTCATGGATATTTACTTCACTAAGTACTTTGGAACTAACCCTGTTTTTATAGTTAAGTCCAAACCCGCAGAAATTACAGTAAATCATGCTATTGATGTGGATGCATGCATAAACACAATCACACACAAGAGAGTATCTAACTAGTCTATAGAACTGCAGGGTGGGGTTTGATAATGCAAGAGAAATATATTGGAAATGAATACCGGCCCATTTTTTTCCACTATGAAAGCAAGATCTGCATTTGGTTTGAATTACAGTAAACTCAAACCATTCAAAAACATCTCTCAACACTTAAGTAAAGAAGACTGTTCCTGTTCCTGTGCACTCCCAATCTGGTTCTGATTTAATCACTCACAGCTCAATGTGAGGTTTCCTTAGTGGGTCACAGCACTGCAAGGACAACTTTAACACTAGGACCGCTAAAGCAGTCATTTTGACTGCCCTAGACTTTTCTAAAACAAGTCTATATAACACACTGCTGTTGTTAGAATCGTAATATCACAAACAGATCGGAAGTTATAACCAGTTTAAGGAGGACATCTCATTTTTTGAATTGTTTTTCCTTGTTGCCAGGGGAAGTTAATAATCACCCTGATAATTGCCTCAAAACTCATTTCACACATAACAACAGATTAAATAAATGAAGTAAAACATGATGAGGGAGAATGGTTGAGCGAGGGGAAGCGAACGATGCAGAATCACCAATTGTGACTGATGAACAGAGCGGGTAATTCTATTGTATTGGTATATTCCAATTATAATCTCAAAATGGTTTGTACCCTAGATCACTCCTACAAATCCAAGCTGTATCAGTCTACTCTAGCCTACTTGGAGTGCACAGACCAAGACGAATGGATGCACATGATGTATTCCCTGAAAAAAGGGTTCCAAAGGGGTTCTTGGGCTGTCCCTATAGGAGAACCCGTTTGGGTTCCAGGTAGAACCCTCTGTGGAAAGGTCGAACCAAAATGGTTCTACATGAAACCAAAAAGAGTTCTTCAAAGGGTTCTCCTATGGGGACAGACGATGAACACTTTTAGGTTCTAGATAGCACTTTTTTTTCTAAGATTATGTGTTATCGCTGCAACAAGATCTGAAAGAAAATGACTCAGATGGTGGGGAAGAAATTAATCACGACATCTCTGATGATTATTCATCTGATTTCCGAGCCTCAGCCTGAACCTACACCTCCGAGGCCTAAGCGCAAAAAAAGCCCGAACAATGCGCACTGAGCAGGTGTCAGTACCACCATCAAATGTAACGGTCAGACAGGAGGAAGGAACAAGCTGGTGACAAAGCTATGGGCCGATAATCTGCACAAAATGTGATCACTGAGAGAGCAGGCCCTACATCTCAAGCAAAAAAGCTATGCACTCACCAGCACAGGGAGCAAGGAGACACTGCCTGGGATCTGTCTGTAGATAAACTGAAAGCATTCATTTCAATCCCGTATAACCATGGATCATTCGGTGGAAAGAGCGTGTATATGGAGAGCTTTACGCGTTACCTCCATTTTGATGACAAAGAAGCGAGAATGTGACGCAACAACAAGAATAGACTGCTGAGTTTCAGAAGAAAGTACTTTGTTTCTGGCCATTTTGAACCAGTAATCGAACCCACAAATACTGATGCTCCAGATACTCAACTAGTCTAAAGAAGGCCAGTTTTATTGCTTCTTTAATCAGGACAACAGTTTTCAGCTGTGCTAACATAATTGCGAAAGGGTTTTCTAATGATCAATTAGCCTTTTAAAATGATAAACTTGGATTAGCTAACACAACGTGCTATTCGAACACAGGAGTGATGGTTGCTGATAATGGGCCTCTGTACGCCTATGTAAATATTCCATGAAAAATCAGCCGTTTCCAGCTACAATAGTCATTTGCAACATTAACAATGTCTACACTGTATTTCTGATCAATTTGATGTTATTTTAATGGACAAAAAATCTGCTTTTCTTTCAAAAACAAGGACATTTCTAAGTGACCCCAAACTTTTGAACAGTAGTGTGTATATATATATATATACACATACATGTATGTGTATGTATAGTATGTGCATATATGTGTATGTATAGTATGTATGTATGTATGTATGTATAGTATATATATAGTATATATGTATAGTATGTATGTATATATACAGTTGGGCAAAAAAGTATTTAGTCAGCCACCAATTGTGCAAGTTCTCCAACTTAAAAAGATGAGAGAGGCCTGTAATTTTCATCATAGGTACACTTCAACTATGACAGACGAAATGAGAAAAAGAAATCCAGAAAATCACATTGTAGGATTTTTAATTTATTTATTTGCAAATTATGGTGGAAAATAAGTATTTGGTCAATAACAAAAGTTTATCTCAATACTTTGTTATATACCCTTTGTTGGCAATGACAGAGGTCAAACTTTTTCTGTAAGTCTTTACAAGGTTTTCACACACTGTTGCTGGTATTTTGGCCCATTCCTCCATGCAGATCTCCTCTAGAGCAGTGATGTTTTGGGGCTGTCGCTGGGCAACACGGACTTTCAACTCCCTCCAAAGATTTTCTATGGGGTTGAGATCTGGAGACTGGCTAGGCCACTCCAGGACCTTGAAATGCTTCTTACGAAGCCACTCTTTCGTTGCCCGGGCGGTGTGTTTGGGATCATTGTCATGCTGAAAGACCCAGCCACGTTTCATCTTCAATGCCCTTGCTGATGGAAGGAGGTTTTCACTCAAGATCTCACGATACATGGCCCCATTCATTCTTTCCTTTACACGGATCAGTCGTCCTGGTCCCTTTGCAGAAAAACAGCCCCAAAGCATGATGTTTCCACCCCATGCTTCACAGTAGGTATGGTGTTCTTTGGATGCAACTCAGCATTCTTTGTCCTCCAAACACGACGAGTTGAGTTTTTACCAAAAAGTTATATTTTGGTTTCATCTGACCATATGACATTCTCCCGATCCTCATCTGGATCATCCAAATGCTCTCTAGCAAACTTTAGACGGGCCTGAACATGCTGAACTGGCTTAAGCAGGGGGACACGTCTGGCACTGCAGGATTTGAGTCCCTGGCGGCGTAGTGTGTTACTGATGGTAGGCTTTGTTACTTTGGTCCCAGCTCTCTGCAGGTCATTCACTAGGTCCCCCCGTGTGGTTCTGGGATTTTTGCTCACCGTTCTTGTGATCATTTTGACCCCACGGGGTGAGATCTTGCGTGGAGCCCCAGATCGAGGAAGATTATCAGTGGTCTTGTATGTCTTCCATTTCCTAATAATTGCTCCCACAGTTGATTTCTTCAAACCAAGCTGCTTACCTATTGCAGATTCAGTCTTCCCAACCTGGTGCAGGTCTACAATTTTGTTTCTGGTGTCCTTTGACAGCTCTTTGGTCTTGGCCATAGTGGAGTTTGGAGTGTGACTGTTTGAGGTTGTGGACAGGTGTCTTTTATACTGATAAGTTCAAACAGGTGCCATTAATACAGGTAACGAGTGGAGGACAGAGGAGCCTCTTAAAGAAGAAGTTACAGGTCTGTGAGAGCCAGAAATCTTGCTTGTTTGTATGTGACTACTTATTTTCCACCATAATTTGCAAATAAATTCATTAAAAATCCTACAATGTGATTTTCTGGATTTTTTTCCCTCATTTTGTCTGTCATAGTTGAAGTGTACCTATGATGAACAGGCCTCTCTCATCTTTTTAAGTGAGAGAACTTGCACAATTGGTGGCTGACTAAATACTTTTTTGCCCCACTGTACACATTGTCTTTGTATCTCAAAATCATTGTAATGTGGTCAACCTTAAAAATCTAAATGAACATTATTGAAATGTAAAAGATTAAATTCAACCAGAGCCCAAAACCAAAAATCGATTCAGGTTGGATGTGACAGCACTGTTGACTACGCCCCCTGACTTTGAGAAGTTCCAACGCGACATGCATCAGTCACACCCATCTCATTAGTGGCGGTGAGATAATGGTGCTGCTTTCAAGACAACTGGGAAATCTGGGGGAAAAAACGAGGTCTTCAGGTTGGAAAGTCAGAGCTTTAGAAAGAGGCCCGAGTTCTAGATGTGGAATTCGAGTTGGATGACCGTTCAAAGCGATTTTCCCCAGTCGGAGTTAGTTCCCCCCCCGAGTTTCCAGTTGAACGCACTGAAGTCAAAATTCAATTGTTTTGAACGCAGCATTAGAGAAATTATGTCAAGACTCATTTGCAATTGAGTGTCATATCCCCACATTAAAAGTACGTGATCGTGAGTTGAGAAGACCATCTCAATCTGCAATTGACTGCCATAGCCCCAAATAAAAAAAGTAAACATTGGCTGTTAATTACTTAATTATGGGTGGGCTAACAAGAATTTTTCAGAAAGTGTATCAGAAAGGGAGTTGTGGATGAACAAAGTTTGGGAACCATGGGCCTACAGTAATATAAAATCCTGAAAATGCTATTGTGTTTATTTGAAATATTTTTCCCTCGGATTCTAATGTTATCTTCATAAACATAAGCAATTATGAAGTGCATGAATCACACTGTTAGATTGTTGCAGTCAGAATGAATGCACATTAACTTGAACGGGGGTTCCCCCTTCTAGTGTGAAGAACAGCTAGTCTACTTGGCGTCCAATGCACACAACAAAACATACATTACAGACGTAAGACTATACTGTTGAGTTGACATTACAAGACAGTCACACAATTGACAGCAGTAGACATTAAATACATGTTTGGGAAAAGAGGATGAGACCAAGAGGAATCAACAAACAATATACATGTTAAGATAACTAAAAGCGCCATGACAGAAAGAAGTACAGAGCATCCAATACACATCATCTATTAAATTGCTATAATGTATGCAGAGCATGAATTCCATACCACACATTTCAGACCAGGCAAATCATACATGTAATTATGATTAGGTTGCCTAATCTGACAATAAACCATATGGGATAAGAAACAACAGTACACGTGAATGAACTCTAAATGAAAAATGTTATTCTTTTCACCTACACAATAAAGCCCTTTCACTTCATTTCCTTATCTTGTGACATGATTCTGAAGGTTGACAAACGTTTGCCTGCCACTAACGTGGAGCCCAAAGTAAATGCTAATTGATTTGGAGAGAAGATGGCGTGTGCGTGAGATGGAGCGCCTCTGTGGCAAAGTCGACAGATATCCCCTGTGTCACTGTAAGACAACAACAGAGCTCCTATCTAGAGCCACTTGACAGCAGCTTCCACCCAAGAGACCGGCAGAAAAAGAGGGAGAGGGAGAACGAGAGAGAGGAGAGAGAGACGGGGAAGAAAGAGAGAGTGGGGAGAGAGAGGACAGAGGGAGAGAAAGAGAAAGAGAGAGAAAGAGACAGTGAGTGCCAGTGATTTGAGGCCAGAGCCGTACAGCAATATGTCACTTCCTAACCGCTGGCTCTAGAGACTAGAGAGGCTAGTGTCATCTCCAAACTTGACAGATACTTTTCCTGCCCCTGGAGATGCAGTCTAAATATAACCAAGACTAGGGGAGAGATATGGTTTTTCAATTTGCATTCAACTTGATAGATCACACGAAATGGTTTATACACGTGTATGTAGGCTACGTTGCAGGAAAGGTCATTCTATGAGATATGGTCACGTGCGACTCCATTCCAACAAGTGTGATACTTCATATGTGGAGCATTTAGAATGGAAAGAGAAATAGAGTGTGAAATGGCAGCAAGTCACTTGGTGAAAGACAAATCCGACTGCAAGGAGAAAGGAGACTAATTTTCCCCATTAGCTCTTTGACACATGAATGGTGCCAGGGTTATTCACCGTCCCAGTCAGTCATCAAAAGAAAATTGGTAGGGCACCAGCTTGTTCCAAAAGGGAGGTTGCGAGATGATTCATTGTGAAAGGCTTCTTTAAACTGTACTCCACTGTATTTCACTGATCATCGGGGTGGGAGGATATCGAACATAACAGATAATAATAAAATGTAGCACTGTTGGGATATCTCCATCCCCTCAGGAGGGGGTTGGGAACAGTGGCACTATGCGACTATGACCAGCCTTAGAATGAATTAAGACAAGGTCAGAATCATTCTATAATCTTTAGACTAGCCTATATACTGAAAGAGGTTGTTAGCTCAATCACATGTACTGTATAGCCTAGCATAGAGAGCATATAGGCTACTGTCAGGGCTTTATCAGAGGCAAATGCAAAATTACTTGTAATGAAAAATGACTTACGCCAATATACAGTTCTGTGACCATACTAATTAATGACAAAGTTGGATCATACTCATTAATGACATTATCTTTATTTCCTCACTACCTAACCTACTTGTTTTGTTTGAAATGCTCAGAGGCAAACTGACTACCAAAGCGTGTTGTTTCTAATGCTCGGGTTGCATGGCTTGTCTAACTCCCTGCCATAATGCAACTAATGAAAGCTCAGTCGCATCACCCCATGGACAAGCAGGCTAATTGCGGTGGTCGTGCCCCGTCCGTCCCGATGGCATGCCCCTTTCCGGAGTGTGCCCCATCCATCCCGACGGTTCAGCGAGACTGGGACAACACCACACACACACGTCTCAACCCACTGGGCACAGATGTCAATTCAACATAATTTCATTGAAATGAAAACAACATTTGATTCAACCAGTACATGCCAAGTGGGAAGGCATTATAGCTTAGCGGTTATAGCATTGGGCTATCAACCGAAAGGCCGCTAGTTTGAATCCCGAGCAGACAAGTTGAAAAATCTGCCAATGTGCCCTTGAGCAAATCATTTAGCCCTGATTGCTCCTGGATCACCGTTGATGATGGCGAACCTTGGACGCAACTCCACTCTCTGAGGGGTTGTTTGGATATCCAAACAACACATTTCCAATTCACACATGCATATTAATATACAATGATACATTTGTGAAATAGGACAAAAATAAGCATGACCCAACTATTTATTTAACTAGGCAAGTCAGTTAAGAACAAATTCTTATTTTCAATGATGGCGGGTTGACTGCCGGTTCAGGGGCAGAACAACAGATTTGTACCTTGTTAGCTCGGGGAATTGAACTTGCAACCTTTCGGTTACTAGTCCAACGCTCTAACCACTAGGCTACCCTGCCCCCCCAATAAACTATAAACACACAAACAAAATAGTGAGGGAGAACTTTGAGGATGACTGAGGACTCTATTCAATCCGTTTCGCGGAAATTCAGCATTACAGCGTTATCGATTTCAATTTAAAGCCAATTTTCCTGCAATAGCGGAGACTGCATTCACGGTAAACACTGCATATTAGGGATTATTATCTTCCCAAAAATCTATCACAAGTTTCAACACCGGGAATAATTCATATTTCTCCTGAGAATACACAAAAAATTGGAAGTGCCCGTTTAAAGCTTTTAAAACGAAGATATGGTCACTATGCCAGGGTTCTACCCAATTACGAGGGGAGCTGCACCACCTTGTCGGCTTGGCTGTGCCATTTTATTTAAAGATTTCAGAGCAAATGAAACTGATATTTAATAATGATAGAGAAACTATCTTTGATTGTCAATGACATTGTTGTGAACTGGAAAAACAGGACATTCATAAATCCAGAGCTTTATCGTATTCCTCAATTAATTCAGCGCATTTCAGCTATAGGCTGAAATCTCGACACGGAGCACGCTCCGGATGCACACCCCGAGTATAGAGTATAGCGTTGTCGAATCATACAAACTTTGTAAATGCACTTTGTAACTACAGTCAAACAAAAGTAAAATGACTAAAGTTGCTATGCTTACTAGATAACTTCTTGCCGCACGGATCCCGTGAGCGGGATCATTTGGGGAAAAAACAAAGCGCGCCAAATTCAAAATAAGAATTCGTAATATTTAACATTCATGGAAATACAATTGTTGCACATGGTTGCAAAGCTTAGAGTCTTGGTAATCTAAATCTGTTGTCAGATTTCAAAAAGGCTTTACAGCGAAAGCAAAACATTTGATTATCTGAGGTCAGCACTTTCACAAAAATAGATTTTTCAACCAGCACTGGCGACACAAAATCACAAATGAAAGATATAAAAACTCACTTACTTTTTAAGATCTTCTGATGTTTCCAACCAGGAGGGTCCCAGCTACAAAACCGCTGTTCATTTTGTTCGATAAAGTACATATTTATATCCGAAAAACACCGTTTAGACGGCGCCATTGAATTCAGAAATCCACAGGAATCACCTCTGTCAAAACGCTGACAGAAAAGTCCAAATTGCTCCCGGTAAACTTAGTCTATTTTTGTCAAACAAAGACTCTATATAATCCTTAGGTTGTCTAAAATGTTAATAAATGATAAAACTTCACACGGAAACAACTATGTTCAATAGACAAGGCAAATTCCCACGCGAGTGCTCTCCCCAGAACGCGCCCAAACACTGTTTTTCTTCCAGCGCACTCTTTCCTCCATGTGAAAAAATGTATTCATTTTTCAAAATACAAGCCCAAAGCCATCAATAGTAGACTGTTACCATATAGGGGAAGCCATAGGAATAGGAAAATGGTGGACGGATTCAATGCTTTTCAAAATAAGAGCATGGGAGCAGAATTATTATTTTTTTCTGGTCGGATTTCCTTCAGGTTTTCGCCTGCCAAATCAGTTCTGTTATAGCCACAGACATAATTTTAACGGGTTTGGAAACTTCAGTCTTTTCTATCCAAAACTACTAATTATATACATATCGTAGCTTCTGGGCCTGAGTGACAGCCCGTTTACTTTGGGCACGTCAGACAGGCGGAAACTAGGAATTCTGCCCCCTAGCTGTAAGAGGATAACCTCCTTCAACAAATGACAGAATATCTAGTTGATGATTATACAGATAGCAGATCAGCTCATGAATAACGGGGAGAGGAAGAGTAGAAAGAGTTTAAATATCAAGGTATCTTAATGAGGACCAAAAATCCATATCTACTCTCATACCGTTTGTTGATCACACATTCCCTACCGAAGCTCTCATATGGGCAGCAAGTACAATTGGATTTGCAAAAAGTCATCAACGTAATGGAATTTTTTATTTTTCCCCCCAAACCTTTAAGCTAAATCCAATGACATGGTGACATTTCTTGTTGAATTGACGTTAGTTGACAACTCAACCAAATCAAATTAGACTGTCTGGAGAGTCACAATAACCAGGTTTCCATCCAACCTTTTTATTCAAAACTAAATACGCTAGACAAGGTGGGATCTTACTGTGTCGGTAAAATTATATATGCAAGAAATGGTGGCGGAAAAGCTTATGTGTAAATATTGACATAACATCGATCATTTTGACGTAAACTTCGAATCACGCGATGACATGTTGTGTGGTCCTCCCACTACAACTCTGGAAGACCTACAGTTTATTAGGCTACAGATAAAAATGACTTATGATGAACTTTACAGGGTGGTGAACGTTCAAAGTGATGAGCTCGGTTACCCATGTTAGTCGCTACTGCTTATTGGCTCAATCGGAAATTACCTTTACATTTCTACCGTGTAATCTGTAGCACTGGTACTTTCGTATTGCCGAATCCCATATGAATGTAAAACATTTCATATGATGACAGCCTTATATATATATAAAAAAAATGACCTTTCCAAGTCGATAACAGTATAGGTCTACTGTACATTGGTGACATTACCTAAACTGCAGTCTACACACAAGGAGTGCCTGGGGATTTTCAGTAAAAAGCACAAAAACCCCATGCTATTTTTTTCTCTCGACAACTTCTCACATGCCATAGCTGATTAAATTAGGCTATACAATGTGGACAAATCATTAAAATAGTCTTAGGCCATACTTCGATAGACCTATAGGCCATCACTGTAAATAAGTATTAGTTCTTAATTGACTTGCCTAGTTAAATGAAGGTTAAATAGGTCAACCAAAAAAACTACTCAAAACCAAACTTATACAAACAAAATGGTCATGTTGTCAACAATCCACAATATTGGCTGGTGCAGCCATTATTTCCTCACGTGACACACCAGACTGGTCTCAAATGAGTATTATATGCATACGTTTGGTATGACAGAAGGTTACTTAGGCCAAAAACCAAAGGAGGGAGGATGTGTGGGCATATGACCTGAACATCTAGCAAACAATGACGTATATAAGCCCTGGATTGCTGATGCTATGTATCAACCATTGACATGCTTTGCCATATTGGCCGACCAGTGGAAATTTATGGAATTCAATTAAATGTTTCAAGGACAAAATTACATGTATTTAAGTATGTTTTTGTTGTAGCGGGGACAGCAACATTAGTCAATGCAAAAAAATATACTTTAAGGAAAACGTTATGAACGTTGTCATTTTTCTATTAAGCACACATAATATAATTAAAAAGTATGCATTAAGGTGTCTATAATGTAATAAAAGTGACAAAAACACATGCATTTCTATAGCTTCCAAATAATGTTTTACCATAGTGGGGGAGTTTCAAGATGGAGGCGCAGTAGCTTCAACACAGCACCCTTTATTAGTCATCTAGTGTATATACAGTTCACACGGAAAGTATTCAGACCCCGTGACTTTTTCAACATTTTGTTACGTTACAGCCTTATTCTAAAATGTATTAAATTTAAAATGTCCCTCATCAATCTACACACAATACCCCATAAAGACAAAGCGAAAACAGGTTTACAACTTCATTGTTGTCCACTGGTGGTAAATTCAATTGATTGGAAATTATTTGGAAAGGCACACACCTGTCTATTTAAGGTCCCACAGTTGAGAGTGCATGTCAGAGCAAAAACCAAGCCATGAGGTCGAACAAATTGATCATAGAGCTCCGAGACAGGATTGTGTCGAGGCATAGATCTGGGGAAGGGTACCAAAAAATGTATGCAGCATTGAAGGTCCTCAAGAACACAGTGGCCTCCATCATTCTTAAATGGAAGAAGTTCGGAACCACCAAGACTCTTCCTAGAGCTGGCCGCCAGGCCAAACGGAGCAATCAGGGAAGAAGGACCTTGGTCAGGGAGGTGATGAAGAACCCGATGTCCACTCAAACAGAGCTCCAGAGTTCCTCTGTGGAGAAGGGAGAACATTCCAGAAGGACAACCATCTCTGCAGCACTCCACCAATCAGACCTTTATGGTAGAGCAGCCAGACGGAAGCCACTCCTCAGTAAAAGGGACATGATAGCCCACTTGGAGTTCGCCAAAAGGCACCTACAAGATTCTCTGGTCTGATGAAACCAAGAGAAAACTCTTTGGCCTGAATGCCAAGTGTCCCGTCTGGAGGAAACCTGGCACCATCCCTACAGTGAAGCATGGTGGTGGCAGTATCATGTGGTGGGGATGTTTTTCAGGAGCAGGGACTGGGAGACTAGTCAGGATCGAGGAATGAAGCAATCTTTGATGAAAACCTCCAGAGCACTCAGGACGTCAGACTGGGGGCGAAGGTTCACCTTCCGACAGGACAACAACCCTAAGCACACAGCCAAGGCAATGCAGGAGTGGCTTCGGGACAAGTCTCTGAATGTCCTTGAGTGGTGCAGTCAGAGCCCGGACTTGAACCCGATCAAACATCTCTGGAGAGACCTGAAAATAGCTGTGCAGCGACACTCCCCATCCAACCTGACAGAGCTTGAGAGGACCTGCACAGAATAATGGGAGAAACTCCCAGCGTCATACCCAAGAAGAATTGAGGCTGTAATCGCAGCCAAAGGGGCTTCAACAAAGTACTGAGTAAAGGGTCTGAATACTTATGTAAATGTGATATTTCAGTTTTAAAATGTGTATAAATGTGAAAAGATTTTAAAAAAAAAACTGTTTTTGCTTTGTCATTATGGGGTATTGTGATGTCATTATGGAGTATTGTGTCTAGATTGATGAGGGAAAAAAGCTATTTAATACATTTTATAATAAGGCTGTAACGCAACAAAATGTGGACAAAGTCAAGGGGTATGAATACCTTCCGAATGCACTGTACAAATCATTGCTAGCAACCCAAAGTTTGTGTTTGAATCACATCATGGACCACTTTAGCATTTTAGGTCATTAGCAACTTCCTGACACCCACTCATCAACTGAAACAATTAATATAGAAGTTATAACATGTTATAGCAATATAAAAATGAGGAAGTATGCGACTTAATATGTTTATATAGCCTAATACCTGGAATGTTTACTGAACATAAATATAAACGCAACATCTAAAGTGTTTGTCCCATGTTTCATGAGCTGAAATAAAAGATCCCAGAAATGTTCCATACGCACAAAAAGCTAATTTCTCTGCATAAATTTGTTTACATCCGTTATAATAAGAATTTCTCCTTTGCCAAGATAATCCATCCACCTGACAGGTGTGACATATCAAGAACCTGATTAAATAGCATGATCATTACACTGGTGTACTTTGTGCTGGGGACAATAAAAGGCCACTCTAAAATGTGCAGTTTTGTCACACAACACAATGCCACAGATGTCTCAAGTTTTGAGGGAGCGTGCAATTGGCATGGTGACTGCAGAAATGTCCACCAAAGCTGTTGCTAGACAATTGAATTATAATTTATCTACCATAAGCCACGTCCAACGTCGTTTTAGATACTTTTGCAGTACGTCCAACCGGCCTCACAACTGCGACCACGTGTAACCACGCCATCCCAGGACCTCCACATCCGGCTTCTTCACCTGCGGGACCATCTGAGACCAGCCACCCAGACAGCTGATGAAACTGAGGAGTATTTATGTCTGTAATAAAGCCCTTTAGTGGGGGGAAACTCATTCTGAATGGCTGTGCCTGGCTCCCCAGTGGTTAGGCTTGGCTCCCAAGTGGGTGGGCCTATACCCTCCCAGGCCCACCCATGGCTGCGCCCCTGCCCAGTCATGTGAAATCCATAGATTTGGGCCTAATTTATTTATTTCAATTGACTGATTTCCTTATATATGAACTGTAACTGAGTAAAATCGTTGAAATTGTTGCATGTTGCATTTATATTTTTGTTCAGTATAATTACTCATAGGCTATTGGATCCCCCAATAGACTGTCTAATGGAAATAAGTTGTGATATTATTCCGAAGTTGTGTTTCATCATCACCTTGAATACCATTTGGCAACAGGAGCATTGCAAAAGCCTAAAAACACAATAGCCTATACATTTTAAAGTGTGTTCAAAATATCTGTTGGCACACTCAAATCAATCAACTTTAGGGCAATTTGAACATGCATTAGCCCATCCGGTCAAATATGCAAATGTATAATCGATTTCGTAAATGATAGTCTTGGCTACATTATTTATCATGATGTTGACTGAGCTTCAGAAAACACAATAGCTAAGTTTTTAAGATATGCTTGGGATGGACGGCAGGGTTCTTGCGATGGTGAGATTTGAACACATCTTAAAACTGCGAGGGCTTTGTAGAAAATGATTTGGATTACAATATCATCTAAAATGCCCAGTATAGCACAGGCTACTATGCTACTTCACATGTGCACTACCATGGATTGCGCTATACTTCAGCACAGTCTTATTTAATGACTATAACAGCGCGTGGCTCATGCACTGAACTTACCCAGGAACAATGTGTGAAATGAGCCAGACATCACGACTCTCATCTGGAACAAAAATTCCACAGACTCTCAGCTGGAACAAAAATTCCACACAAACGAGCAGAAAACGACGTCTTCTTGCTCCCCTAAATTAGTTTAAATGATATACCTGTGCCCTCAAATCTGGAAAAAAAATCGTAATAGAGCGATTGAAGTTGATGGGGTTATCTATCTATATAGGTAGGCTACACAGGTTGTCACACACGTTCTCCCAATGTCCTTGTGCTAATTCACAAATATAGCAGCACCTTTTCATTATTTCTCACAGAACACCGGGTAAATTAGAGTTCCACTCCACCTAACCGAGAATACATGTCTGCGTTCTTGCAGGATCCGTACTTATGCCCCCTTCACTCTCTCTTCATTCGACAGGATACAATAGGTATGCGCACAGCCCGCTGAAAACCGGGGACCTCTACAGTTGCGAGTGCACACATGCCCTTGCAGTGCCAGCCGGAGCGGTTTCACACCAACACATATTCCTACCGGACAAGCAGCATAATGACTGGCCACTCCTTATCACATTCGCAGGTACAGTACTACAGCAGCAGCAGCGTGAGGAAAGAGCACTGGAGTTGGAGTGACTGTGAATGCAGTGGAGTGATCTCAAACGAAGCCCTCACAAAAGTAGAGATTTGCACAGCATATTATAACATTATGGAAGTGACAAATACCAGGTTACATTTATGTTTAGGCTCACTTTAAAAAGAGATGTAAATGTCAACTGACTTCCCTGCAGGGCCGGAGTTATGGGCGGGCCCCAGGGGGCCTGGCCTGCACTACCTTACCTCCTTGCCCTTCCCAAAGAAAATATTGAAATATTGATCATTTATTTGACAGAGGTACAGCGCCGACAGAAAGAAGCATCAAGCTCAGATAAAGCTTCCGAGCGAGCGAAACAGTGTCCCTCTCACTCCTTATGTGTAGACCATGTATCTGATTATGTCTTGACAAAAGGAGTATGGCCAGACAGCATCAGATACATGTGCAAAATATAGTAAGACTGATGGGCGCTGTTTCGCCCGCTAGTTTCAACAGAGGGGAAGGGGTGAAGCGAGAGGTCTCACTCTCGCGAAAATCTTCCCTGAATAAGTCCAATGCGTTGCTCTTGGCATAATATGCAGACCTAAGCTTAGCTGTGTTCGAATACTCATACTAACCCACTACTATTTGTGATGTAAATAGAGCATGTAGTATGCGTATTGGTCATATACGAAGTATACAAGCAGTGGACACTATTTCTGTGATTTTAGGGCCCATAATGTAATTATTCAGGAAAACGGGCATGGCTTCACAACATTTTCAGATTTGAAGAAAATGGAGGAAAATATGTAGCCGAAGTCCGGCTTTAACTAATTATGACAAATCTTAAGAAATGTTGAGCAATGTAATAAACTAATGACTTCAAATAAGTTTAGTTACGTTGGCTGACAATTTGTTAGGCACGCTAGCCTTACGAACATCATTACAGCAGTTGCTTGTATGTTCTGGTATGTTAGCTAGCTACCAATACATCAAACTTGCCAGTATATTAACTATATGCTATCTAACTACCCAACATTTATTGACTTGATTATTCCCATCATTCTTAGCTTAGCTAAGTGGTATAGTCGTAATGCGTTCTTAATGAACATTGTTAATGAAGTCGTTAAGATATATAGCTAGTAATTTGTTATGCTAACAAGCTAGCAAGAAGTTGCATAGCAACATAATCAACTTCTGGTAGACAGGCAAAGCGCTAGTACACTCAACTGAAAGGATACCGTTCGTTTACTGTATACTAAAATTAACTAATAGTATATAGTATGTAGTATACAGTATGTTAGTATAGGTATTCAAACATAACTCTTTTCACTCGCATTCTCACCTTTGGGACAACAACTCGCATTGTTAGGGTGGAGACATGATCATCTCGTCATTATGCATATGATTGGATCACGGTGTATCAATGTGTCCATATGGTTAGAGCGTTGGGCCAGTAAACGAAAGGTTGCTGGATCCAATCACCGAGCTGACAAGGCAGTTAACCCACTGTTCCCCGGTAGGCCGTCATTGTAAATAAGAATTTGTTCTTAACTGGCTTGCCTAGTTAAATAAAGATAAAAAAAATACATATGTAAACAGATCTCTGGTTTCAGACACTTGTGAATTAAACCCAATCGCTTGAACGAGCGTGGACGCGCTTGAATTAGAATAAAAGGTAGTTAATGAGAGAAAACACTATTGTAGCATCAAAGTCTATTTATGTCGCGTCGACGCAAACCAATACTGGTAAAGTGAGCGGATAAATTGTCAGAAAATATTGTGCATTGTTGGGTCTGGAATGTTGACATTCATAGTTAGTGTTTAGTTAATGTTGATAAGTTTAGCTGCCAGTGCCAACATATTTTGAAAATAACTTTATGCCTACCTTCGTTGATTTTGAGCACAGGAATATAGCCTAGGCAGGCTACGTCTGGGAAACTCGTGGCACTCCGTTCAAGAGAGAATAGTCTCGTTATTTCTACATAACACTATCTAAATTCTTTATAAACTGCTAGGGATTTATTAGCTAGACTCTCCTCATGTTCATGAGCTTACATAACAGGAGGCAGGTACGGTGGCTCCTGTAGGTGAGTCAAAAGGAACACACAACAATCATTCACAAGGGCTACATAGCAAACATAACAAATACAATTGTCTATTATGGATTCCCATGACAATTAAGTTGGCATATGCTACGCAGTGTATGTGAATTCAAGCTCTCTACTCTCACACGCAAATTTTGACCCACCGTATGTTGGCGGGTGCACAGTGCGCTGTTCGGATGCTGGCTTCCCCTAAAATGAATGTATGTTTTGCCCAAATTATACAATTTCTGCCCGAAACGTTTGTGATTTACCCAATACATTACTCGGAGTTTATACATAGAGTGTGCGACTCTCTTTATTATTGTAATAGCTTATAGTTTATTCGCCATTAGTCAGCACCTCTACATCAAATAATTGTCTCTGGGTGTGCGCCAGCTCATGTTTTTTAATGCATGTATTCAGGTCATTTACGATTCTCATTCGCAGAGTGGAAACGTTGTTTGCAGAGTTCACAACCTGCTACACATGTGAGAAACAAGTTTTGGTTTATTTCATAACTATAATTTACGAGTTTTGTCAATTTTTTTAATTGTCTTTTGTTTGGAGTGCTCCATGTGAGCAATGAGCATGTGTGTGGTTTCGCCGTCCTGATAATGTCGAGGGAGAGCATGCGCCTAAGCATGCAAACCTGCTGAGTTGATACAATGCTGCACTTCACTACATACAGTGGTTCCTCCTTTAAAAGTTGCGAGCTTACACCGCAGGACTTAGAGGTACCCATCGTCACGGCTTCATTGCTCCAGACCACCACAAGGGGGAGTTAGAGCACTCATTATGCATTTGGGTCCCAGGGTTTTTATATGACCAATCATATCGAGTCGTAACAATGACGAATTTGACGCGAGCCATCCGTCGCTGGTGACTTTCTTCAGCAAAGATGTCCGACAAAACATTACGGTGGAAGCAAATGTAAGTAATTATAACGTCATAACGAGTCAAGCAAAACATGTACAATTGAGAGGAATATGTTAGTCAATGTAGAGAAAAACGATTGTGCATATTGTTTTGTCATAAAGTTAATTTACAAAAATCGCTATTTATCAAGTTAGCTGACTATCTAACATTAGCCAGCTAGCTTGCTAGTGTTATGACACGAGTATGAAATTGTAATACGTGTTGTTTAATGTTTTAGGGACTCCTGAGAAAACCAGCAAACCAGGCTGTCATCTTGTGAAAGAGTGGATGTGAAGAATCTAGCTAGCTAAAGCAATTACTGCAAATTGAATGTACAATTGTGTAAGCTTGCCTTGCTTATATTTGCCATGCAATGCAGCTGAAGTAACATAGCTAGCTAACTATTCATTTGCTTATTGTGTAGTGGAGGATAAAAATAACTGTATGCCTATGGATGTGTAGCTAGCTACAGTATGTAGCCGATCTGTGTATGGACCCTAAAACGTTTGGTATGAATATTAGTTCAGAACCTATGAACCTCAGCTATCATAGTTGTTGTATCAACTTCAAGTCTGAATGGCATTAATGAAGCCTATGGATTGAGTAGAATATAATATCTTTATTGTGCCAAGGATGCAAGTCCTATATATACATGTACTGTAGTTCTTAGCACGCATGAGATTCCCACATTGTAGCCCGTACATTAAATATATTCACTCATCATGTACTCTTCCCTAGCAAATAAAGGTGTGGTTCAGCTAGGAATCTCTGTGAGACATTCTTTTTCAGTCATTTCCAATACCAGGTGTATCAAACTCTGTGTCTGCATGTATGTATTACAATTATACACTTCAACAGTGTTAACCACTCCTGCTCTTGGGACATCAATAATTACACATTGTAACTATGCAATAGACTAGACACATTATTTAAGTAAAGGCTGATTTGTAATTCATATATACAGAGAAAAACAGTACAACTACACTTCCTATGCATATCTAACTCCCTTCATCTGCATTAATCTGAGGACACAGGATAGGTGTAGTATTTCAATGAGATACTTCATTTCAACCAGTGGAGAATGTGAAACGCTTTATTGAATGTTCATTATCCAGCTGTTATAAATACATAATACATGCATTATAAATACTATAATTGTAATATTATATTATAAATACAAGTTCAATCTGTACTTCAATGCACATACGGTGTGCAGTATAAAACAAAGAGGAAGAAAGAAGAGGTGGGGAGAGAGGTGTAGAAGACAGAAAAGGAAAGAGGGTAAAACAGAGGAGCAGGGAATACAGCCTATGATTAATGAATTACAGTGCTACCCTAATATTCTCTCAGTTCATCACAATTACATAGTGTCTCTAGCGGTGTCTCCTAACCAGCCTTGGGCAGAGGAGAGACAGATGGATAGAGAGAGGGCATAATTAAGCTTAGTTCTTTTTATTCCAACACGGTCAGTCATCATAATCATCAGGAGGTGAAATGCAAAACTGACCTTGGATCATTAACTCTGGGACTACTACATCTCTGTATGTAATTCAATGTAACGCATCTCTTTAATAATACTTCCTGTTGACATTTTAAAATGGCGCCGGGAAGAAATGACAGCAGTTTTACGCACGCCTAACAAATTGTGCTATTATGTGATTTCTTTCGTGTAATTTGTAACTTATTTTGTACATAATGTTTCTGCCACCGTATCTTACGGCAAAAAAGAGCTTCTGGATATCAGGACAGCGATCACTCACCTCGGATTATACAACGATTTGTTCTTCAACAAGCAGGACGCACAGGATATACTGCGAACACCCGACAAGGCCAACATCCCCGTTATTAGCAAGAGAAAGAGACGCAGGTACAGAGGACACAGAGTGGGGTGCCTCGTACGGATCCGCAGAAGGCGAGTGGGAAAGTTGCCGTTACCGTTAAAATTACTCGCCAACGTACAATCATTGGAAAATAAATTAGACGAGGTACGATCACGAATATCCTACCAATGGGACATCAAAAACTGTAACATCTTGGCTGAATGATGACATGGATATTCAGCTAGCAGGATATATGCTGCACCGGCTAGATAGAACAGCACACTCTGCTAAGACGAGGGGGGGGCGATCTGTGCATATTTGTAAACAACAGCTGGTGCAAAAAATCTAAGGAAGTCTCTAGATTTTGCTCGCCTGAAGTGGAGTATCTTGTGATAAATTGCAGGCCACACTACTTGCCTAGAGAGTTTTCAGCTATACTTTTTTGTGGCTTATTATTTACCACCACAGACGGATGCTGGCACCAAGACCGCACTCAGTCAGCTGTATAAGGAAATAAGCAAACAGGAAACCGCTCATCCAGAGGCAGCGCTCCTAGTGGCCGTAGACTTTAATGCAGGGAAACTTAAATCACTTTAACCTAATCTCTATCAACACGTTAAATGCGCAACCAGAGGGGGAAAAAAATCAACATCACCTGTACTCCACACACAGACGCGTACAAAGCTCTATCTCGCCCTCCATTTGGTAAATCTGACCACAATTCTATCCTCCTGATTCCTGCTTACAAGCAGAAATTAAAGCAGGAAGCACCAGTGACTCGGCCTATAAAAAAAGTGGTCAGATGAAGCAGATACTAAACTACAGAACTGTTTTGCTATCACAGACTGGAACATGTTCCAGGATTCTTCATATTGCATTGAGGAGTACACCGTCTCTGGCTTTATCAATAAGTGCATCGAGGACGGTCCCCACAGTGACTGTACGTACATAGCCCAACCAGAAGCCATGGATTACAGGCAACATCCACACTGAGCTAAAGGCTAGAGCTGCCACTTTCAAGGTGCGGGACTCTAACCCGGAAGCTTAGAAGAAATAATGCTATGCCCTCTGAAAAACCATAGAACAGGCAAAGCGCCAATACAGGACTAAGATTCAATCATTCTACACTGGCTCAGACGCTCGTCTTATGTGGCAGGGCTTGCAAACTATTACAGACTACAAAGGGAAGCACAGCTGCGAGCTGCCCAGTTACACAAGCCTACCAGACGAGCTAAATCACTTCTATGCTTGCTTCGAGGCAATCAACACTGAGGCATGCATGAGAGCATCAGCTGTTCCGGACGACTGTTTGATCACACTCTCCGTAGCCGACGTGAGTAAGACCTTTAAACAGGTCAACATTCACAAGGCTGCAGGGCCAGACGGATTACCAGGACGTGTGCTCCCAGAAACCATAGAACCACTCCAATTTGCATACCGCCCAAACAGATCCACAGATGATGCAATCTCTATTGCACTCCACACAGCCCTTTCCTACCTGGAAAAAAGGAACACCTACGTGAGAATGCTATTCATTGACTACAACTCAGCGTTCAACACCATAGTACCCTCAAAGCTCATCAGTAAGCTAAGGATCCTGGGACTAAACATCTCCCTCTGCAACTGGATCCTGGACTTTCTGATGGGCCGCCCCCAGGTGGTGTGGGTAGGTAGCAACACATCTGCCATGCTGATCCTCAACACTGGAGCCCCTCAGGGGTGTGTGCTCAGTCCCCTCCTGTACTCCCACGACTGCGTGGCCAGGTACGACTCCAACACCATCATTACGTTTGCACACAACGCATCAGTGGTAGGCCTGATCACTGACAACGACGAGGCAGTCTATAGGGAGGAGGTCAGAGACCTGGTCGGGTGGTGCCAGAATAACAACCTATCCCTCAACGTAACCAAGACTAAGGAGATGATTGTGGACTACAGGAAAAGGAGGACCGAGAACGCCCCCATTCTCATCGATGGGGCTGTAGTAGAGCAGGTTGAGAGCTTCAAGTTCCTTGGTGTCCATATCACCAACAAACTAGAATGGTCCAAACACACCAAGACAGCCGTGAAGAGGGCACGACAAAGCCTATTCCCCCTCAGGAAACAAAAAATATTTGCCATGGGACCTCAGATGCTCAAAAGGTTCTACAGCTGCAACATCAAGAGCATCCTGACTGGTTGCATCACTGCCTGGTATGGCAACTGCTCGACAGGTTAAGGTAGCCTTCTTCCTCCAAACTGTGCAGCAAGTTGTAGTACTGACATGTCACAGCACTCCATCATCTCTCCATAAGCGTTCCACTCTAACAGAGAGAAAGAAAAGGTTTTATGGGGGGGACCTAATCTCTGTGGTCCTGTGGTCTTCCTCCATGAATAGTGAACACTGATGGCTGATTGTTTATGTGGTGTAAATCTGAAAATTAGCATCTGACATCTTAAAACTTCTTTGGGATTGTTGTCCCATCCACAGGACGGTTGAGCTAACGTAGGCAAATGCGATTAGCATGAGGTTGTAACTAACAAGAACATTTCCCAGGACATATGATATTGGCAGAAAGCTTAAATACTTGTTAATCTAACTGCATTGTCCAATTTACTGTAGCTATTACATTGAAATAATACCATGCTATTGTTTGAGGAGAGTGCACAGTTTTGAACATGAAAAGTTGTTAATAAACAAATTAGGCACATTTGGGCAGTCTTGATACAAAACTTAGAACTTAGAAATGCAATGGTTAAACTTTGCACATACACTGATGCCATCTAGTGGCCAAAATCCAAATTGCAGCTGGGCTGGAATAATACATTATGGCCTTTCTCTTGCATTTCAAAGACGATGGTACAAAATAAAGTTTTTTTTCTGTGTGTTATCTTTTACCTATTCTCTATTCTGTGTTATATTCTCCTACATTCCTTTCACATTTCCACAAACTTCAAAGTGTTCCCTTTCAAATGGTACCAAGAATATGCATATCCTTGCTTCAGGGCCTGAGTTACAGGCAGTTAGATTTGGGTATGTCATTTTAGTTGAAAATGTACATTATTTTTTTATGAATGCATGTGAGACAGGTTCCATGTACAACAAGACAGGCAGAGAGGAAGAGAGAAAAAGAACACAGAACAGTTTAATTACCTCTGGTTATGGACACTTTTGCCAGCAATAAAGCTTCCATGGCCTGTTCCTCAGACAGTGAACATACATCCGGCAATATCTGCATTTCTGACCCCTTATTCAGCTCGCACTCTGAAAGTAAAGAAAATAGCTGAGATATGACCGTTCAATCTAAAGCAGCAGATGTCATTTTCAGGATACGTCAGTACAGCACAGAAAGCTTAACACCAGACTGGTATTGTGGTTGTTCATTAGGTGATGGGAAATATGCAATATGCTTACATAATAATATACTTACCTTCCTTGAAAATCCATCTATACTGCCAAAGATGTTGTATCTCAAAAAAGAGCATTGGAATTAAAAGTGAAATGTTTAACCTATTAGCCCGCTTCATTATTGATGTATTACCAGTTGATGAAGAACAACTCCAATTTCATACATCATTGAACATTTGTCTATGAATAAGTACGAATAAAAAAGTTTGATTTGATGGAGACATTATACATCCTAGTACCTTATCAATGTATGATTTGTATCAATGTGGACAAGAGACAGGGGAGCAGGAACAGATTATTTTTGCCGAGCAATGCAACGAAGCTGGATCATTCTGGCAATGATACCTGCATCATCCACACGCTGCAAAGACTCCCTAACTCTTCGCCATTGTAAACGATGGCCCATTGCTCTGGGACTTCCTTTGACCATTCTAAAGCCCGCATGGGGCATCCTTGCTTTAATGGCCCTGGCTTTCTGGTCTAACTATTCATCAGAATAGCATTCCCTGACAGACATATTTTGTTCTTTCATCCTTCTGTAAAAAAAAAGCTAACCATTACACTGTCATGAAATATGATTATATATTGACTATGAAACAAGCAGGACATGGCCTGCTTATCAGTTGCTATGAAAGAAAGTTAGATGAATTCAACTGAAAATGGTGAGAACAGGCGTTCGTAGCTAAATGCTTTTGGTTAGCTTGAGAATAATAATTGCATGATTTATCCTTCTACGGTATGTATGTGTGTAATATAGTAGAATGTTATAAACCGACACTGAATCGTAGTGGAGCTAACTACTAGCTATGTAGAAGTTGGACGGAAGAACGCCCAGTGCTGCTTACCTGAGATGCCATCATCACACAGTCCTTCGTAGGTGTCCACTACGACTTCCTTTGTGTCGGAAAGAAAGGCTGAACATTATTGGTTGTAGCCAAACTGACACAAAAAAAATTGCCAAAATGGAGGGTGGTTGATAGCAAAAAAATCTATTCTTGTTTCCAAAATATTTTTTGGTGATCAAAATCGATAAAGTTTTGCGTTCTATTACATTTTGTTTTTTTTACTTTGTAGCCTCATTTTTGCTTTCAGAACAATCATTTTTAATTGAAAAGAAAAAAGTTTTGCTCTCGACAGAAAGACACAAATGTACCTCCATAGCATATAACAATTTGCCTGTGAATAACCAGACCTTCATACAAACTTTCTATACAGAATTTTTGACGCACAACCGAAGGTGCTGCCATATTCTGCCGGCATGCCCACAAGCGAGCCACTCAGGTGGAGAATGACGCGTGGAAGAGGGGTAGGAACGAGATGGGGGAGTAACAACAATTTGTTGCTAGTTGGGAAGGGTGGCTAATAGCTGAACAATAGACTATTCAACCTTTACTAAAGAATAGTCTAATAGCCGAGCTAGGTGTGGGAAAAAACGATCAAGTGGGTCGCAATGCACTACTGTGTCTCTGACAATGAATGGGCAATATAAACCAAATAATAAACTGATAATTGTGCACGACTTCAAATGAAACAAGGAGGGAGCAGGTTTCGAACCTCAACCTTTTTGCCCGAAGTCCAGTGCACTTTCGACTGTGCACCAAAAGCATGCTCCAGCCACAGAGTCCATAGAGCGTGTCCTCATGGTAGCTTGCTACTCATTGTAATAAAGTAGACTTTTCAAATAAGTTACCATACATGTTATGTTGGCTGACAATTTGCTATAGTACAGCAGTATGTACCGGTATGTTAGCTATCTACCTAACGTTCATAGTTATACAACCTTGCCAGTGTATTAACTGTAGGCTATCTAACTACCCAACATTTGTTGACGTGATTATTCCTGTCATTCTTAGCTTAGCTAAATGGTATAGTCGTTGTGCGTTCTCAATGGACATTCGGGTGCTTCCGTAAATTCGCTCTGGCAATCTACTCGTCTGAGTGTACCATTGCGCTGAATAATGCATTTATGAGCGCTCAACACCAGTTGAATATGGCCGGTGTCAGTAAAGGTCGGCAAAAAAGCGTAATTAAATTGGTTAACACGAAAACTGCCTAACCAGCTCTGCTAGGGCGAGTAAAATGGTCAGAGTGGTCTCATTTGTGTTTGGAAGTAGCTAGCAAGCTAGCCAACGTTTGCTTGAGTGCTTGACTGCCGTTGTAAGGCCAGAACGCTCAAATCAACCCTACTCTTCGGCCTGAACGTCCAGTGTGCACTCCAAGAGCGGCCTGAATTTACAAACGGACAATCTGACAACGCTCTGAATTTATGAGCGTAGGCACTCCAGATTGAATTTAAGAACACACACAAAGTCGAAGAATGTCTAACTAGTGATTTGTTATGCTAACTAGCTAGCAAGAGGTTGCATCGCAACAGCATCAACCTCCGGTAGAGAAGGTAAAGAGCAAGTACGCTCAACTGAAAGTTTAGTTACACTACAATTAGGGTGTGGAAATGGTATGCCTCTTAGATATAAATTTTGAATCCTCCTCTTATGCTGTAGCCTACTCCCGACCATCACGTTGTACAGCACCATATTTTACATTCCATCCTAACGAAAACCCTGAGGGTTTATTTGTAGTTTTTCTTGGAATAGAAACACCATAATATTAATCAATTTAATTAAGCCAAATTTCTTAAAATCAATCCCATATACTATGTTATTACAAAAAAGTTTTTAAATCCTCTGGTAATGCCATTATGGAAGACAATCAAATGCTTCTCAAAGATGCCCTTTGGTGGTCAAACTAGCAATGACTCGCATTAACAGAAAACAATTCTGACAAATTGTCACGACTTCCGCCAAAGTTGGTGCCTCTCCTTGTTCGGGTGGTGTTCGGCGGTCGACATCACCGGTCTTCTAGCCATCATCGATCCTCTTTTCATTTTCCATTTGTTTTGTCTGTTTCTCCACACCTGGTTTCAATTCCCTCAGTACATGTGTTGTATTTAACCCTCTGTTCCCCCCCATGTCTTTGTGTGGGATTGTTTATTGTTAGTGCTTTTTGTGAGTGGTTGCTTGACGGGTTATTTTGTACCCAATTTAGTGTCTCGTGTTGTTTTGTACCGGTTTTTGGTATTGTTATTAAACAACTACGATTGTAGTTCCAGTTTGCTCTCCTGCACCTGACTTCGTTGCCACCAGTTAGAATCCCACACCCAATCTATGGAGTCAGCAGGAGCAGGTGCCGATGATTCAACACCTCGGCGCCGCCATGGACCGCGTAGTTCAGACCATGGACCGTTGGGAGAGAGTGAGAGTTCATCCAGCGCCTCTGCCCGTACAACCAGGGGCTCCACCTAGTGCCTCTCTTTCCCCCGGTCCCAGTGGAATTCGCCTTGCCCTTCCCCGGGAGTACGACGTGACGGCTGCACGCTGCCAGGGGTTCTTGCTTCAGTTGGACCTGAATCTACTTTATTTAGAAATTATGGAAATGACAACCACGATCTCTGAGTACTTTTATTTTAAGAGTCACCACCTGAAAATGTCTGTACATTTTAGTCATTTAGCCTCTGGGACAGGGTCCCTTTTTCAGAATTTCCGCCTGTCTGACATGCCCAAAGTAAACCGCCTGTTACTCAGGCCCAGAATTGGTAGCATTGGATAGAAAACACTTTGATGTTTCTAAAACTGTTAAAATCATGTCTGTGAGTATAACAGAATTGATATGGCAGGATTTTAGCTCCCAGGCTCGTATGTATTTCCGTCTCCCAGATTGCAATACCTATGGCTTCCACTAGATGTACAAGGTTTCAGGCTTGTTTTTTGAAAACGAACAAGTAATTGTAGTTTTTCTGAAGAGAGCTCCATAAGAAAAGTAGTGTTTTGGCGCGTGTGAATGAGGGTGCGCTCTTTGTTATTTTCCTTTCCTATTGAACGTACTACTTTGCGTATGAAATATTATCGTTTATTTAGAGTATTTGTTTGGATGAAGTTTACCAGTAGCTTTTTGGATTCCTTTGTCTGCATGTTGAACGAGTGGATTACTGAAATCAATGGCGCCAACCAAACAGAGTTTTTGGGATATAAAGAAGGACTTTATCAAAGAAACCATTTATTGTGTAGCTGGGACCCTTGGGATTGCAAACAGAGGAAGATCTTCAAAGTAAGTGATTTATTTTGTCGCTTTTTGTGATTTAGTGACGCCTGTGCTGGTTGAAATATATGTTGATGTGAGGCGCTGTCCTCAGACAATCACATGCTATGCTTTCGCCGTAAAGCCTATTGTAAATCGTACAACGCAGTTTGATTAACACGATTCTAAGCTTTTGAATGATGTAAGACACTTGTATTGTCATGAATGTTTAATATACAACTTTTTATTTGAATTGCGCGCCCTCCAATTTCACCGGATGTTGTCGACTTTGGTCCCGCTAGCAGGACACCTATCCCTATTAACAGACACTCTTATCCAGAGCGACTTACATCTGCAATTAAGTACCTTGCTCAAGGGCACACTGACAGATTTTTCACCTGGTCTGCTCTGGGATTCAAACCGCTAGGCTATCTGCCGACTAGCCTAAACTGATGCCATTCATCCAGCAGAATGGGCATTGGAAGTGTAAGTAGGGGTGCTGCTGATGACTCCCATAATGGAGAACACAGTGGCATCCATAGTACTTCACTACAGGGGCTGACTGGGACCAAAAAAATATATAATTTAGATAGGTCTGCCCTATGGCCAGTCCATCTATGCTTCACTATATATCAGTCGTTCCGTTCAGGCAATAAAAATTGTTTTTCTTGCTTTGTGACTTCTATTCTTTGTAGTGGATTTCCCCACATGCGTGTTGGCCTATGATGTATTGCTTTTGCTGATAGGTACCAGAGCAAGCACCAGCAGTCATGGCTGGATTACTAAATCAATCAGGTATGAAGGTAAGACCCAGATGCAGACAACGTCGAATGAACAATGGTTTAATAATCAAACAGGAGCAGGCAATAGACAGGTCAAGGCAGGCAGGGGTAAGTAAACCAGAGGTGGGGCAACGGTACCGGACGGCAGGCAGGCTCAGGGTCAGGGTAGGCAGAGGTCAATATTCCAGAGGTGGGGCAAAGGTACAGGTCGGCAGGCAAAGTGGTCAGGGATGCGAGCTCAGAGTCAGGACAGGCAAGGGTCAAAACCAGGAGGGCGAAAAAAGGAGAGACTTTGAAAACAGGAGCTGAGAACAAAAATGCTGGTTGACTTGACAAACAGGCAAAAGACAAACAGAGAACACAGGTATAAATACACAGGGGATAATTGGGAAGATGGGCGACACCTGGAGGGTGGTGGAGACGATCACAAAGACAGGTGAAACAGATCAGGGTGTGATAAAATCATTGATAAAACTGCAAATGACTGGCAGCTTGCAGTCACCAATCATCTAACCACAACAGAAATGGGCTGTTTTTTCTACCTTATGTTATTTTTAGTACTACATTGTTATTGATTACTGCATTGTTGGGTTTAGAGCTTGCAAGAGACATTAAAACTTGAAAATGATGCTGAACGATGGACACTGTACACATAACTTCATATCCTCCTATGACTTCACAAATATAATTACTACATAGCTTCTAATTTCACCCTGTCCGTTGCTGAAGTCTAGCGCCACCCAAATAAACAATACAAAAGCTGAACATGATCTTAAATATGCTTTGACTGTGAATCTGACTTGAAATAGCAGAGCAGAACAAAGGCTCATTAAAAATGAATAATCTGCCTTTGTGGTTTCCCCTTTGTTCAGAGATTCTCATTGTGGCTCAATGATGGCAGAGGACATTAACATCACTCCCAATAATGTGTTTCATTAAAGCTGCACTTATTACAGCAACCATTCCAAAATGGTAAGAACGATGATTAGCAATTCCACCGTCAAATTACTGCTTGGTTATACACTACTATTCTTTCTAAACAAACCCAAAAGTCATTCATCACCAATGGGCAAACAGATGAAACATCGGAACGAAGGACACACATTTCATTCCAATCATGATAGAACACAAAAGTGAAAATTGAGAAAGAAAATATGATTCCTTCATTGTTTTTGTCAAGCGTGTACAACTGTTCTGGACTGGTATAACAGCATGTCAAAACCTGGGGAGATGAAAATGGTAATGTAATCTGGTGTGAGACAGTAGGCAGCTCTACAAAACAAACTTTCTCTGATAACCATGAGAGAGAGGGAGGGAGCCAAAGAGAGACTGAGATATACAGAGAGAGAGATATTCAAACCTCTAATCTCTACTCTTGCCCCAACTAATCTTAGCTGTACCATAAACACTTGTGTTTACAAACATTACAATTCATAGGATTCTGGAATTGACCATCAAATTTAACAACAAAGAGCTTTGTCTACTGGTATGTCACTGGTACACCACCATTGGTCAAAAACTGTTATACATTGAGTTCTAATTGGCTCAGACAACTCAGCTCAAACTAGTTATCGTCAAACAGTTCTCAGGCTGAGAAGACTTGTCAACCTCTACAGCCATTAGGATTAATACTCTAAGGTGAAGACAGTAACCACTAATGGACATAAGACTAAAACTATGTCCTACAAGGAACCGTGGTACTTTTGAGTAGAGCACAATTTTTAATTTTTTTATTTCACCTTTATTTAACCAGGTAGGCAAGTTGAGAACAAGTTCTCATTTACAACTGTGACCTGGCCAAGATAAAGCAAAGCTGTTCGACACATACAACAACACAGAGTTACACATGGGATAAACAAACGTACAGTCAATAACACAATAAAAAAATCTGTATACAGTGTGTGCAACTGAAGCAAGGAGGTAAGACAATGACTAGGCCATAGTGGCGAATTAATTACAATTGAGCAATTAACACTGGAGTGATAGATGTGCAGACGAGGATGTAAAAGTAGAAATACTGGTGTGCAAAAGAGCAGAAAAACAAAAACAAATATGGGGATGAGGTAGGTAGTTGGTTGGATGGATGGGCTATTTACAGATGGGCTGATGCTTAAAGTTAGTGAGAGAGATACAGTTGAAGTAGGAAGTTTACATACACTTAGGTTGGAGTGGTTGAAAAACTTGTTTTTTCAAATGTATGTTCCCCAGCGTGGGATTCTCAGCTTACTGTGTTAGGAGGGGTCTCTGTGCTTGACATCCATATGCTGTTATTGTGCTTAAAGGGATAGTTCAGCAATTTTACACATTTAGATATGTATTTTAAATGGGAGAGATTGACACAGGGAATTGATCCCAAATGTGGCTAAATTGTTTGCAGTGGCTAGTTTAACAAAACCAAATTGTGTATTGCAGTCACTCATTGTCCATTGACAGCTTTCAAGATAAAGAAACAAATGTGTAAAATCACTCCACTATCCCTTTAACCTCTATCTTCAGTGAAGGAGCTGGGTCATCCTCTCAACGTATTATCTCCAAACAGATACACAATCCATTCCTCTTCACTTTATAGAAAACACTCCAATCTAATCGGGGCGTCAGGTAGCCTAGTGGTTAGAGCGTTGGGCCAGTAACTGAAAGGTTGCTAGATTGAATCCCCAAACTGACAAGGTAAAAATCTGTCGTTCTGCCCCTGAACAAGGCAGTTAACCCACTGTTCCTAGGCCGTCATTGTAAATAAGAATTTGTTCATAACTGACTTGCCTAGTTAAATGAAGGTTAAATAAAAATAAAGGAAGAAATGTCATAAAATAGAGCAGTAGATAATGTACTGAAGTGTTGACAGTCAGTATCCGATGCATGACTGAACCAAAGTCATCAGCGAAGAGCACTGACAAGTCAATGTGTCTTATGAACAAAGATGGTTCTGTCATCTGTGCCAACGACACAAAACCGTCATATTATTCTGCAAAATAGAGAGATAGATAATGTACTGAAGTGTTGACAGTGAGTACCCGATGCCATCAGCAAAGAGAACTGTCAAGTCGATGTGATTCAAAGTAACAAGCCGCACCGTTGCCGGGACCAAATGAGAAACAGAGGTTCCTCATTAGACTGGAAAATGTTAATATTTGACCTCATTTCATGGTCCGCCTCCCAAATGGCACCCTATTCCCTTCATAGTTCACTAAAAGGTAGTACACTATAGGTAGTACACTATAGGGTGCCATTTGGGAGGCATCCATGGGTTCTTGGAATACTTCATAATCAGATACTTCTCTCTCTCTCCCTGGATGATTGGACTCTGTTGTAGGTTATTGTCTGTGGAACGTGATGAAAGTAATGAGCACACTCCTGACGTACATCATTAGAACATGTTTTCCGAGGAGTCACCTCCTTTGTTATTCCAAGAAGAAAAGCTACAACTGGGCCATTTTTTTTTTCTTTACATTTTTTTTTTAATGTGACATCGCAGGGTAGAAACAAACACATTTCAGATAGTCAGCGAGTTCGTTTTTAAAGGGCCTCTTCTCTAAACATCAGTTGATTAGAGAGGGTGGTGATATTCATTAAATTCGCCCTGGGATTTGTTTTTTTCGCAGCATAGATTTTTTCTCAAGTTATGGAATGGACAACATCAAAAGCCTTTCGCTACAATGGCCTGTATTTTTTTTGTCTTCTCATGAAAAAGAAACACAGAGGGAGGTTGGAACTTATTATCATGACCTGATTAAGGAGAAGAGGGAGAAAAGTCAACTGGCAGCAAAACAATAAAGCGGCCCTGTCAAATATGACAGCCCAAAGGACTGTTTTCAAGCACAATGCTATTTTCAAAGTACAAATGCTATTTTATGCACTTGACTGTTCTTTATTCTGTTTTTGGAGACGAAGAATATCTGAAAAGGCTCTTGTTTGTTTAGTCATGAATGACACGGTGAGCCCAATTTAAAAGCTATTCGTGCGTCATGATGCAATGTTGATTCTTCAACTTGTCTCTCCCCGGCTGCTCCCAACGGTCGATGATAACATGGGGTGGAACAGTAGACTATTTACTGGCGATGTCATCACAAAACTGATGTCACGGGTGAAAAGTGGGTTTTAGAGATGATTAATTTATGTTCTCAGTTACAAGACATTTAAGTTTAGCATCCTTATTTTGGTCGTTCAGCCTTACCTGTAAACACGGCATTTAAATATTATGTCCCCAGGCAAGGGGCTGTTAAAACTGCTTAGCTCATGCACAAATATAACTCATAATGAAAATGTGTTTGGTTTGACTGAAAAGGAACATCAGACTTCACTTGTTTTCCTAGCAGTGATGTAAGTAATTTTGAGAACTGCTTCACAGTTAAAGATTTTTGGAGTATTGTTTGATTTTTTTTTTTTTACTTGAATGTTATCTGTGTGGTTGGTCCCGTATTCCCACAGTGGTACACCAAATTAACCAGACATCTATCTCAACTAATTGGAATATCTAGTGATGCTATTGCAGTTCACTGTCTGCTATTGACCAACCCCTGAATTAGGATTTTAGCTGGGGATAAAATACCCTTACAAAAAAAACATCATTTGTGAAGTGCTCCAAAAAACACATGTTTTCATGTGATCACATGTTAAGTTAATGTGATAACATGAAACAAGACATGTGAAGTGTTCCAAAAACACATTTTCACATGAAATTATGCGTGAAATCATGTGTTTTTTCTGTAAAGGTACATTGAGGGCTTGCAATTAAATTCCTTTCGAAGCCTTGTGCCTATACGCTTGAAAAATGGGAGGGGTGTGTGATAGACGCACTGCAGGCACTACCTACAACCTCCTCCCAGCCCTGCCTCCACTCTTCTTTATCGCCTGCCGGATGATTGTGTGTGAATGTGTGTTAACTCACTGCAGGATGGCTGTAGATCAAGCTTTGGAGGGGGACCCATAACTCTCCCATAAGTGTTTGTTAATCAAGCAGCTAAACGAAACACCCTCCCTGATAACATTGCTGAGATTCCTAACATAATCCTTTCACCGTACATGTTACTCCCCACACTTCTTTATCAATGAATCCTTCATACTACTATAGGCTAGTATGTGGCTCTTCACTGCATTGAGTCAAATGTGATGATGTCTTGGACACACCCAAGCAAACCAGTCTATTCTATGTGTCACATCCTATGCCTCTAATTACAGTAGGTAAAACACAAATATTTAATATAAATAAATTATACTTTTGAAGATATATGTAGCTAGTTGAATATTAAATCTGAAAAAAGACAGACAATCAGAATGTGAAATGGAAGGTTTTGAAAGTGGCAAGACTACCAATGTATCCCAAGACGTGTTTTCTAGCTACAAAACGTTAGATTCTTCCTGTAGAATGACCAAGTCAGATCTGTGATATGACAAGTACTCCATAGGAATGATGATGTGCAACGACTTGTGCTAAGATGACTGATGATCGACACACACAGGCGCACGCACACACGCACAGATGTAGGATCTTAATTTGATCACCCTGTTGCAGGATAACTTCTCAATGAAGGAAATGTAGTGTATTTGAGGTTTAAAAAGGATTGTAAAAGTTTGAAATTTCCAAGTCTAAATTTCAGACTTGATTTTCTATTACGAAAAATGTATCAACACCTACGAAAATGTCCAAACCTTACACAGTTATTTTTACAATTACTTTGGCACTAATTTCAGAACCTTTTTAATTTTTCTAAACTCTAGACACAAAACGGTCATCACTTGTAACACAGGCTGTCCAATGTTCAAAACATTGCATTGTGCAGAATCATTGGTTCAAATAACGAATTTATCATGAAATACCATAGGAACATTAATTTAGATCACCCACACACAAGATACCGATAGTTTCACTGTGTAGTTGTTTGTACAATCATTAAATATTGTAGTACAAAATATGTGATACGTGTTTCATTATGGTACTACACGTAAATACATCACTGTAAAATGACTAGTAGAGAGAATACTGTAGACACCGTGGAATCGTTTAACAAAATCTGAAATGTATTGATGAAATACAATAAAATCACAACATAGGTTTCTATGAATCAAAGCAAAAATAATTATCTACAAAAAAGAAAAAAACTACAGTAAAACATCAACTGCAGTGTTCCTCACCTGGCTTACTGTAAAAAGCAAAACAAAGGATTGATTACTGTACTTCTATATTTCCATCAACCCTGTCTTGTGGATTTGGCCACAGGTTCTCATCAGCCAAACATCTTGGGAAGAATCTTCGGGCATGGCGAATCCAGGCCTGACACTGGTCTGCTGTGATGTCATTGCATGCGTCATCCATGGCCTGGATGGGTGGCTTGTTCATATACCTTCCACCTCCATGTGGAGAAAAATTCCTCAATCGGGTTAAGGAAATGAGAGTATGGGGGTAAGTACAGGATGGTAAATTGTGGATGGGCCTGAAACCATGCTTGCACCATTTGAGCATGGTGGAACCTGACATTATCCCACACAATGACATAGGTCACGCCATCAGCTCTGCAGACCTGATTTAGCTCATAAAAGGAAGGTTACAAGGAGAGCTGCATTATATGATCCAATACGAGGTCTGCGTCCCACCACACAATCTTCCGATATAGCCGCAAACATTGTGGGAAGGCTTTCCACTAGATGTTGGAACATTGCTGCAGGGACTTGCTTCCACTCAGCCACAAGAGCATTATAGTTAGGCCTGGCTCGCAGTAGGCAATTCAATTCATCCCAAAGGTGTTCGATGGGGTTGAAGTCAGGCCAGTCAAGTTCTTCCACAACGATCAAGACAAACTTTTTCTGTAATGACCTCACTTTGTGCACAGCAGCATTGTCATGCTGAAACAGGAAAGGGCCTTCCCAAAACTGTTACCACAAAGTTGGAAGCTCAGAATAATCTAGAATGTCAATGTTCACTGTAGCTTTAAGATCTCCCTTCACTGGAACTAAGAGGACTAATCCAAACCATGAAAAACAGCCCCAGACCATTATTTCCCCTCCACCAAACTTTACAGTTGGCACTATGCATTGGGGCAGGTAGCGTTCACCTAGCATCTGCCAAACCCATATTAGTCTGTTGGACTAACAGATGGTGAAGCGTGATTCATCACTCCAGAGAACGCTTTTCTACTGCTCCAGAGTCCAATGGTGGCGAGATTTACGCCACTCCAGCCGACGCTTGGCATTGTGCATGGTGATCTTAGGCTTGTGTATAGCTGTTCGGCCATGGAAACAGCTCGTGCTGACGTCGCTTCTTGTGGCAGTTTGGAACTCGGGAGTAAAGTGTTGCAACAGACGATTTTTATGCGCTTCAGCACTCGGCGGACCCGTTCAGCTTGTGTGGCCTACTACTTCGCAGTTGAGCCGTTGTTGCTCCTAGACGTTTCCTCTTCCCAATAACAGCACTTACAGTTGACCGGGGCAGCTCTAGCAGGGTCGAAATTTGACAAACGGACTTGTTGGAATGGTGGCACCCTTTGACGATGCCATGTTGAAAGTCACTGAGCTCTTCAGTAAGGCCATTCTACTGCCAATGTTTGTCTATGGAGATTGCATGGTAGTGGGCTCAATTTTAGGCTGAAACAGCTGAATCCACTAATTTGAAGGGTTGTCCACATAGTTTTGTATATATAGTGTTATCAACGTCTCAGCAATAATGTGTGGTTTCATAGCGTAGCGGGCCTAGCCATTCACCGTGGGAATAATTCAAGTGCAGCCTTTTCCCATGATCTAAGGCTGCTCTCTCGTTGAATTTGATCTTCTAGATTTGAATAATTTTTAAGGTTAACCACATTTGTCACACCCTGATCTGTTTCACCTGTCCTGTACTTGTCTCCACCGCCCAGCAGGTTTCTCCTATTTCACAGGTCTTACCTTCGTGTTTCCCATTTCTCCTGTTTTCAAGTTCTTGTTTTGTAGTATTCCCAGTTCTGACCTTTCTGCCTGTCCTGCCCTTGAGCCTGCCTGCCGTTCTGTCCGTGATTGACTCTGCCTTGGATTATGAACCTCTGCCTGCCCTCGACCTGCCCCTTTGTTGTAATAAACATTCGGAGAATTGAACTATCTGCCTCCTGTGTCTGCATCTGGGTCATATCCTGAGTCGTAATACTACGAACTGGCCATGACTGACCCATCAGACTTGAACCAGCTCTGCAACGCTGTCTCCCTCCAAGGAGCCACCATTGGAAGACACGAGGAGTGACTCCATACCCTGGCAGAACACCATGCCTTCAATGTGTTATAGGAACAATTCCTCTGACTATCTACTAGGCAGCAAGCCACAACGGTAACCTTCCAGACTCCCAGTAACCCCGCTACCAGCAGTACTTCTACACAGCCTACCCTGGCTTCCAGAGAACCCTGCTTACCTCCTCCTGAGCGCTATGCTGGGGATCCTGGAACCTGCCGGGTGTTTCTCTCCCAGTGCTCCCTCATCTTCGAGCTACAGCCCTACTTTGTCTTCGGATCGTTCGAAGGTAGCGTATTTTATAACGCTGATGTCTGGGAGGGCGCTCACCTGGGCAATGGCGGTGTGGGAGTTACAATCCACCGTTTTGCCTTAGTCTGGAGGATTTCATGGCGGAAGTAAGGAAGGTGTTTGATTCTCCAGTGTCCGTGAGAGAGGTGGCTCGGAAGCTACTTTGGCTTCCGAGCCACGTAGTGTGGCACACTACGCACGTAGTGTGGCACACTACGCACGTAGTGTGGCACACTACGCACTAGATTGGCCGCCGAGTGTGCCTGGAACACGGAGTCCCTGTTTGATAGCTTCCTTCACGGATTATCAGAGGGATTGAAAGATAAGCTCGCAGCCTTGGAGCTGCTCATGGACCCCGACTCCCTCATAGCCTTGACCATAAGTATCGATGGGGGGTTACAGGGAGAGGAGGTCTGTTCCCAGTCACACTCGCTCGTCCACGGGTTCCCCCTTGCCTCCGAAGAATCCCGAAACTCCCCAATGCCTGCATTCCCAAGAGATTCCGATGTCACCTGAGTTGCTTCGGGAATCATCAAGAACTGTCAACTTGCCTCCCCTAGAGCCCATGCGACTGGGCAGGGCTAGATTGTCTCCTGAGGAAAGTTTACCCAGACTGAGCTCAAAAAGTTGTCTGTATTGTGGTACTTCAGGACATTACATATCCACCTGCCCAGTAAAAGACCAGGCTCATCAGTAGGTACGAGTTCGCTGGTGTGCCATACAAGGAGTCTCCCATGACCCATTACTCGTACTCCTCTCCATGCTATCCTGCTGTGGGGTCTCCGGTCTAAATCTCTCCGGGTGCTCATGGACTCTGGGGCTGACGTGAGCTTTATGGATGCTACCCTGGTGTCGGAGCTGGGCATCCCCACACAACCCCTCTCTATTCCCATGGACGCCAGAGCATTGGACGGACGCTCTATTGGCAGGGTCACTCACAGTACGGCAGGGTCACTCACTCAACCTGCGAGTGTCAGGTAACCGGTAACCGAGTCCAGTTTCTTGCCGTTGAGTGTTCTCATGTATTCGTGGTTTTGGCATTGACATTGCTCCAGAGGCACGACCCCCTGATCGACTGGGCTACGCGTTCTATCCTGGGTTGGAGCTCGTTCTGTAACGCGCATTGTCTCAAGGCGGCACAAGGCGGAAATCTCAGTTGCTCCCGCGGAGTACCAGGACCAACGGGAGGTTTTCAACAAGGCCCGCATCGCATCTCTAACTCCGCATTGACCCTACGACTGCGCTATTGACCTCCTCCCGTGCACTACACCGCCTCGGGGGAGGCTTTATTCCCTGTCTGGTCCGGAGACCAAGACCATGGAAGGGTACATTGAGGACTCTCTGGCTGCAGGGTACATTCGTCCTTCCGCCTCCCTGGCCACTGTAGGGTTCTTCTTTGTGGAGAAGAAGGACAAGACCCTGCGCCCATGTATCGACTACCGGGGCCTTAATGAAATCACGGTAAAAAACGTTACCCCCTATCACTGCTATCCTCGGCTTTCGAGCCTCTCCAGGGGGCAACCATTTTCTCAAAGCTGGACCTTTATGCATCTAGAAAGTGAGGAATGTGCCATCTAATGTGCAAAGTTTGCAAATAACAAATAATAGATAGAAACGATATACTTAATCATGGTCTACTTAGCAGTTAACATTTGAATTGAGAAGGTTTTGGGGAAAGTATTTCTGTCAACCCACAAGGTGGTTATCCCACCAACTGGCTACACACGGAGTGATGGACAAATGCGCGCACCACACAGACAGACGGGCAATATTGCTGGAAAATATTTGGAAGATAGTGTTAGGTTTGGCTTTTTAAGCCAATAGTGGCTAACCAGGGGTGGGATAATGTCAATGTTCCGTTGATTAGGTAGTATTTTTATTTTATTTTAAAAGTAATTGTTTTTATTTAACTAGGCAAGTCTGTTAAGAACATATTCTTATTTACATAGGATGACCTACCCCGGCCAAACGCGGACTACGCTGGGCCAATTGACCGCCATCCTATGGGACTCCCAATCATGGCCGGATGTGATTCAGCCTGGATTCGAACCAGGGACTAGTAGCTGGAAGCTTGTGGAGTCTGATACCTGTGAGATTTCTTTATGACAGTTTTGCAGTGGTACACATGAAAATTGCATGTACTTTCAGAATTGTATGCGATCGACCTGTTGGAGACCCCTGTTATATAATATTTCTTAATATTGGCAATTATATTACCATTGTAATTGTACACACGTATTTATTTAAACAAAAATAATTCACCTTTATTTAAACAGGTAGGCTAGTTGAGAACAAGTTCTCCTTTACAACTGCGACCTGGCCAAGATAAAGCACAGCAGTTTGACACATACAACAACACAGAGTTACACATGGAATAAACAAACATACAGTCAATAATACAGTAGAAAAAATTAAGAAAGTCTATATACAGTGAGTGCAAACGAGGTAAGATAAGGGAGGTAGGGCAATAAATAGGCCATGGTGGCGAGGTAAATACCATATAGCAATTAAACACTGGAATGGTAGATGTGCAGAAGATGAATGTGAAAGTAGAGATACTGGGATGCAAAGGAGCAAGATTAATAAATAAATACAGTATGAAGATGAGGTAGTTGGATGGGCTGTTTACAGATGGGCTATGTACAGGTGCAGAGATCTGTGAGCTACTCTGACAGCTGGTGCTTAAAGCTAGTGAGGGAGATGGGAGTCTCCAGCTTCAGTGATTTTTGCAGTTCGTTCCAGTCATTGGCAGCAGAGAACTGGAAGGAAAGGAGGCAAAAGGAGGAATTGGCTTTGGGGGTGACCAGTGAGATGTACCTGCTGGAGTGCGTGCTATGGTGACCAGTGAGCTGAGATAAGACAGGGCTTTACCTAGCAAAGACTTGTAGATGACCTGGAGCCAGTGGGATTGGCGATGAGTATGAAGCGAGGGCCAGCCAACGAGAGCATACAGGTCGCAGTGATGGGTAGTATGAGTAGAGTGTTGGTGGCTATTTTATTTATGACATCGCCGAAGTCAAGGATCGGTAGGATGGTCAGTTTTACCAGGGTATGTTTGGCAGCATGAGTAAAAGATGCTTAGTTGCGAAATAGGAAGCCGATTCTAGATTTAATTTTGGATTGGAGATGCTTAATGTGAGTCTGGAAGGAGAGTTTGCAGTCTCACCAGACACCTAGGTACAGTGGGGCAAAAAAGTATTTAGTCAGCCACCAATTTTGCAAGTTCTCCAACTTAAAAAGATGAGAGAGGCCTGTAATTTTCATCATAGGTACACTTCAACTATGACAGACGAAATGAGAAAAAGAAATCCAGAAAATCACATTGTAGGATTTTTAATTTATTTATTTGCAAATTATGGTGGAAAATAAGTATTTGGTCAATAACAAAAGTTTATCTCAATACTTCGTTATATACCCTTTGTTGGCAATGACAGAGGTCAAACGTTTTCTGTACGTCTTCACGAGGTTTTCACACACTGTTGCTGGTATTTTGGCCCATTCCTCCATGCAGATCTCCTCTAGAGCAGTGATGTTTTGGGGCTGTCACTGGGCAACACGGACTTTCAACTCCCTCCAAAGATTTTCTATGGGGTTGAGATCTGGAGACTGGCTAGGCCACTCCAGGACCTTGAAATGCTTCTACTGAAGCCACTCCTTCGTTGCCCGGGCGGTGTGTTTGGGATCATTGTCATGCTGAAAGACCCAGCCACGTTTCATCTTCAATGCCCTTGCTGATGGAAGGAGGTTTTCACTCAAAATCTCACGATACATGGCCCCATTCATTCTTTCCTTTACACGGATCAGTCGTCCTGGTCCCTTTGCAGAAAAACAGCCCCAAAGCATGATGTTTCCACCCCCATGCTTCACAGTAGGTATGGTGTTCTTTGGATGCAACTCAGCATTCTTTGTCCTCCAAACACGACGAGTTTCTACCAAAAAGTTCTATTTTGGTTTCATCTGACCATATGACATTCTTCCGATCCTCATCTGGATCATCCAAATGTTCTCTAGCAAACTTCAGACGGGCCTGAACATGTACTGGCTTAAGCAGGGGGACACGTCTGGCACTGCAGGACTTGAGTCCCTGGCGGCGTAGTGTGTTACTGATGGTAGGCTTTGTTACTTTGGTCCCAGCTCTCTGCAGGTCATTCACTAGGTCCCCCCGTGTGGTTCTGGGATTTTTGCTCACCGTGCTTGTGATCATTTTGACCCCACGGGGTGAGATCTTGTGTGGAGCCCCAGATCGAGGAAGATTATCAGTGGTCTTGTATGTCTTCCATTTCCTAATAATTGCTCCCACAGTTGATTTCTTCAAACCAAGCTGCTTACCTATTGCAGATTCAGTCTTCCCAACCTGGTGCAGGTCTACAATTTGGTTTCTGGTGTCCTTTGACAGCTCTTTGGTCTTGGCCATAGTGGAGTTTGGAGTGTGACTGTTTGAGGTTGTGGACAGATGTCTTTTATACTGATAACAAGTTCAAACAGGTGCCATTAATACAGGTAACGAGTGGAGGACAGAGGAGCCTCTTAAAGAAGAAGTTACAGGTCTGTGAGAGCCAGAAATCTTGCTTGTTTGTATGTGACCAAATACTTATTTTCCACCATAATTTGCAAATAAATTCATTAAAAATCCTACAATGTGATTTTCTGGATTTGTTTTCCTCATTTTGTCTGTCATAGTTGAAGTGTACCTATGATGAAAATTACAGGCCTCTCTCATCTTTTTAAGTGAGAGAACTTGCACAATTGGTGGCTGACTAAATACTTTTTTGCCCCACTGTATTTGTAGTTGTCCACATATTCTAAGTCAGAACCGTCCAGCGTAGTGATGCTGGATGTGCGGGCAGGTGCGGGCAGTGATTGGTTGAAGAGCATGCATTTAGTTTTACTTGCATTTAAGAGAAGTTGGAGGCCACGAAAGGAGAGTTGTATGGCATTGAAGCTCGTCTGGATGTTAATTACCACAGTGTCCAAAGAAGGGCCAGAGGTATACAGAATGGTGTCGTCTGCATGGAGGTGGATCAGAGAATCACCAGCAGCAAGAGCGGCATCATTGATGTATACAGAGAAGAGAGTCGGCCCGAGAATTGAACCCTGTGGCACCGCTATAGAGACTGCCAGAGGTCCGGACAACAGGCCCTCCGATTTGACACACTGAACTCTATCAGAGAAGTAGTTGGTAAACCAAGGCTGTTGAGTCTGCCGATAAGAATGTGGTGATTGACAGAGTCGAAAGCCTTAGCCAGGTTGATGAATACGGCTGCACAGTAACGTCTCTTATCGATGGCGGTTATGATATTGTTTAGGACCTTGAGCGTGGCTGAGGTGCACCCATGACCAGCTCTCAAACCAGATTGCATAGCGGAGAAGGTACGGTAGGATTCGAATGGTCGGTGATCTGTTTGTTAACTTGGCTTTCGAAGACCTTAGAAAGGCAGGGTAAGATAGATATAGGTCAGTAGCAGTTTGGGTCTAGAGTGTCTCCCCCTTTGAAGAGGGGGATGACCGCGGCAGCTTTCCAATCTTTGAAATCTCAGACGATACGAAAGAGAGGTTGAACAGGCTAGTAATAGGGGTTGCAACAATTTTGGCAGATAATTTTAGAAAGAGAGGGTCCAGATTGTCTAGCCCGGATGATTTTTAGGGGCCCAGATTTTGCAGCTCTTTCAGAACATCAGCTATCTGGATTTCGGTGAAGGAGAAATGTGGGGGGCTTGGGCGAGTTGCTGTGGGGAGTGCAGGGCTGTTGACGTGGTAGGGGTAGCCAGGTGGAAAGCATGGCCAGCCGTAGAAAAATGCTTATTGAAATGTTCAATTATAATGGATTTGTTGGTGGTGACAGTGTTTCCTAACCTCAGTGCAGTGGGCAGCTGGGAGGAGGTGCTCTTATTCTCCATGGACTTTACAGTGTCCCAGAACTTTTTTGAGTTTGTGCTACAGGATGCAAATTTCTGCTTGAAAAAGCTAGCCTTAGCTTTCCTAACTGCCTGTGTATATTGGTTCCTAACTTCCCTGAAAAGTTGCATATCGCGGGGGCTATTCGATGCTAATGCAGAACACCACAGGATGTTTTTGTGCTGGTCAAGGGCAGTCAGGTTTGGAGAGAACCAAGGGCTATATCTGTTCCTGGTTCTACATTTTTTGAAAGGGGCATGCTTATTTAAGATGGTGAGGAAGGCACTTTTAAAGAATGACCAGGCATCCTCTACTGACAGGATGAGGTCAATATCCTTCCTGGATACCTGGGCCAGGACGATTAAAAAGGCCTGCTCGCTGAAATGTTTTAGGGAGCGTTTGACAGTGATGAGGGGTGGTCATTTGACCGCAGACCCATTACGGATGCAGGCAATGAGGCAGTGATCGCTGAAATCTTGGTTGAAAACAGCAGAGGTGTATTTGGAGGGCAAGTTGGTTAGGATGATATCTATGAGGGTGCCCGTGTTTACAGATTTGGGGTTGTACCTGGTGGGTTCAATGATAATTTGTGTGAGATTGAGTGCATCAAGCTTAGATTGTAGGATGGCCGGGGTGTTAAGCATGTCCCAGTTTAGGTCACCTAGCAGCACGAGCTCTGAAGATAGATGGGGCAATCAGTTCACAGCTGGGGGCAGAGGGTGGTCTATAGCAAGCGGCAACGGTGAGAGACTTGTTTCTGGAAAGGTGGATTTTTAAATGTAGAAGCTCGACTTGTTTGGGTAGAGACCGGGATAGTAATGCTGACTGTTGCGTCAATCAAAACAGGAGGTCCTAAAAAATCTAACCGGATTTAACCCTGCAGAGACCACTGTGATCACACCAGTTTGTTGGTGCATGTGAAAAGGTTAAATGTGACTCATGCAAGAAAACCACATCTGATAACAATCTCTTTAAGTTTTGAGAAACATATAGCTAAAGTCCCCATCATGGAGTCCGTGTACATCCCATGTGATAAATTGGATTTTGTTGGTCTTTACTTGTATATAATCAAAGTTAACCTTATCTGTTTCGTCTATCATTGATGAACCAAGTAAAACATTTTAGCAGACATGACATATGACGGTGGTGGGCATTCCATAGAATGGGAGGATCATAGCTTAAATACAAAATGATTGTATACATTACATATATAAAGCGTGTGGGCTGAGCAGACATTTAACACACACAAAAAATAGAACAAAGCAAACTATGGCTTTGTACTTGAGGCGCTAGCCTTTTTAGCTCTGAATTATTTGTCAATAACAGCTGGTGCACAATGTCTAATATTACTCTCAAGGTACCGCCTGAGGTAGAGTACCTCATGATAAGCTGTAGACCACATTTTCTACCAAGAGTTTTCATCTCTATTATTCATAGCCATCTATTTACCTCCACAAACCAATGGCTGCACTAAGACTGCACTCAATGAGCTGTATAAGGCCATGAGCAAACAAGAAAATGCTATCCAGAAGCGGCGCTCCTAGTGGCCGGGGACTTTAATGCAGGCAAACTTAAATCAGTTTTACATAATTTCTAAAGTGGCTTACGAAAGTATTCACCCCTTTGGCATTTTTCCTATTTTGTTGCTTTACAACCTGGAATTAAAATGGATTTTTTGGGGGTTTGTATAATTTGGTTTACAGAAACATGCCTACCCCTTTGAAGATGCAAAATATTCTTTATTGTGAAACAAGCAAGAAATAAGACAAAACTGAACTTGAGCGTGCATAACTATTCACCCCCCCAAAGTCCCTACTTTGTAGAACCACCTTTTGCAGCAATTACAGCTGCAAGTCTCTATAAGCTTGGCACATCTAGCCACAGGGATTTTTGCCCATTATTCAAGGCAAAACTGCTCCAGCTCCTTCAAGTTGGATGGGTTCCGCTGGTGTACAGCAATACTTAAGTCATACCACAGATTCTCAATTGGATTGAGGTCTGGGCTTTGACATTTAAATGTTTCCCCTAAACCACTTGAGTATTGCTTTAGCAGTATGCTTAGGATCATTGTCCTGCTAGAAGGTGAACCTCCGTCCCAGTCTCAAATCTCTGGAAGACTGAAACAGGTTTTCCTCAAGAATTTCACATTATTTAACGCCATCCATCAGTCCTTCAATTCTGACCAGTGTCCCTGCCAATGAAAAAACATCCCCACAGCATGATGCTGCTACCACCATTCTTCACTGTGGGGATGGCGTTCTTGGGGTGATGAGGGGTGATGAGAGCGTTTTCCTTGATGTCAAAAAAGCTCAATTTCAGTAGAAATGGAATGACCTCAGACTGACTGAAATAATTCTGGAAAGTCTCCAGTCATGTAAAATGATGTAGAATTGCATGAAATGTTATAAAAGGCTATATTTTTCTCAAACCACAGGCTACAAAAAATGGGCCCCATGTGTACAACTTCTGTAAGCGCCTCTACTCTACTGCTCTGTGCCACTACGCAAATGCGATTATGTGCATGCAATGCTTTATTATAAAAGATTAAAAATAAAAATCTAATTCGTTCCGGTACCTCAGAGCTCCCCAGGTCACCCCCCCTATCTCGCTCACTTTTTTGTTCCGTCACCTTGCGATTGACAAATTAAGCCCTGAACACAGGTAGTCTGCACTCTAGCTTACCATCATACTGTATACTAAAATATCCACACCAGCCACTAGCCAGCCATATATCATGAATTAGAAGATCATGAATATTAGGCCATATTATTAAGTTATTATTTAAGATCATTGTAACTTTGCTTACATTTGTGATGTTACAGAAATAAATAGGCCAAAAAATTAATTACGCAACAACGGAAGTTATTATGTTATGAAATTTGAGATATGAATTATGAAAGAAAGAAAAAAATCAAGGATGGTGTCTCATTTTTCATTTTGAGTACCTGCCACCTTAAAGGTCTGTGCATGGCACTGATGTCAAAATGTCAAAACATTTGATGTCAAAACATCTTATTTCATTTCTTCACCGACTCTTATTTGACAGTTTTCATATCAGGAATAAATTGGTAATTAATAAAATGTTTGGTGTATAAATCCCATTTATTGAGGTGCATTGACTCTATACAAATTATAATTCAAGGGTCAGTGGGGTGGATATTTATCTTTAGAATTTGTGTGTGTGTATTTGGTGTGGGTTGGTGTGTGTATCTGTTTGTGTGTATAGCTTGTGTCAGTTGGTGTGTGTGTGTGTGTGTGTGCTAATGTTAATATGCTATTGCATCTTCGACTCTCCAGACACAGGTTTATGATGTGTCAATGTACAATTCCGATGGCACGGGGCCAGTGGTGCGGCTTCCCAAAGTAGATTCTCCACAGCCGGCTACCACTCCCATCTGGATGTGAACAGTCAATCTACAGGACTCCACATGCTTGGCCCAGCATATGGCACAACCCTGTACAATCACAGCAGTCGTCTGCCATCATAGAATACTACGGTGCCCATATTAGGACAGCCTCAGTCTCAAGGGTGTCCTAATATGCACACCGTAGACTACCCATATGTAAGTGTAGAGCAAAGGCAACCTCAATGAGATGGGGCGTCTAGAAAACATACAGTGCTGCAATATTCTGCCCCACTTGCAAATATTAAAACCCAATAATATTCAGAGTAATTCGTGATCGGAAGATATATTATAAATATATGGCATCCCTGATGTAATGTTCAACATTCATCTTAAAGACAAATTGCCCTACGATATCTTTCTGCACTTCTTAAACTGTAATGGAATCAACAGTCAAAGTCACCATTATTAGTCAGTTGTACAACCAAATGCCTTCAACCGAAATGTGTCTTCCGCATTTAACCCAACCCTTCTGAATCAGAGAGGTGCGGGGGGCTGCCTTAATCGACATCCACATCTTCAGCGCCCGGGGGACAGTGGGTTAACTGCCTTGTTCAGGGGCAGAACAACAGATTTTTTTCCTTGTCAGCTCGGGGATTTGAACTTTCAACCCTCCGGTTACAAGTCCAACGCTCTAACCACTAGGCTACCTGCCGCCCCTGCAATCAACAGTACATGGTGCCATCAGTGTTGGCTGCCATGTTGAATATTAGAAATAAAATGTATCATGCGATGCCAAACATATGAGCAGGAAGAGTGGAAGCACTACAATTCCCAGCAAACAACAGTGAAGTTCAAGAAGGCAATGGGACATGGTACTCCAGAGCAGAGTCAGGGTGCATAGTTACTGTAGTTTAATTACCAACCTTGGTTGTATTCACTAGATTCCAAACAGAAGAAAACAGAATGAAATGGGGAGGGAATATACCTGCACTTGTCCAATATGAAACTTGTTTACATTGCAACAGGTTTTCCATCGGAAAACGATTTGCTACTGTGTGCACTAATGAATATGACCCTGTTCTCACATGATAAATGCACACATACAACTTAAAGATCTAGTAACATTTACAAAGAATAGGTACATTTAATATGTTCCATGGTTGGTAGGCAAAGACAACATAATAAGGGACTGCTTTTGTTATGCTGAAGACGTTTTCATGTTTTTATGTAATTTTTATTGCGCGAAGAAAAAGACACATTTCCACATTGCATGCTTCTATTGCTTCTATTCTATGTTGCTGTTAAGTAGCGTAATGTTATGTGGAATTATGCAAGGTACATGACTGATCATTGCTAAATAAACCAACTACAGTACATGGGTGGTATTGGAACCACACTTTTAGGTTAACAAAAGCCAATACACTGTATATACAAAAGTATGTGGACACACCTGCAAATTAGTCGATTTGGCTATTTCAGCGACAGCCGGTGTATGAAATCGAGCACACAGCCACGTAATCTCCATAGACAAACAGTGGCAGTAGAATGGCCTTGCTGAAGAATTCAATGACTTTCAATGTGGCGCCGTCAGTGGATGCCACCTGTCCAACAAGTCAGTTCATCAAATTTCTAGTAGCAACAATGTCTCAGCTGCGAAGTGGTAGGCCACACAAGCTCACAAAACGGGACCGCCAAGTGCTGAAGCGCGTAACGAGTAAAAATTGTCTGTCCTCGGTTGTAACACTCACTACCGAGTTCCAAACTGCCTCTTGAAGCAACATCAGCACAATAACTGTTTGTCGGGAGCTTCATGAAATGTGTTTCCATGGCCGAGCAGCCGCACACAAGCCTAAGATCACCATGTGCAATGCCAAGCGTTGGCTGGAGTGGTGTAAAGCTCACCGTCATTGGACTCTGGAGCTGTGAAAACGTGTTCTCTGGAGTGATGAATCACGATTTACCATCTGGCAGTCTGACGGACAAATTTGGGTTTTGCGGATCCCAGGAGAACTCTACCTGCTCCAATGCATAGTGCCAACTGTAAAGTTTGGTGGAGGAGGAATAATGGTCTGGGGATTTTTTCCATGATTCGGACTAGGCCCCTTAGTTCCATTGAAGTGAAATCTTAAAGCGGCAGCATACAATGGCATTCTAGATGATTCTATGCTTCCAACTTTGTGGCAACAATTTGGGGACGGTCCTTTCCTGTTTCCGCATGACAATGCCCCCATGCACAAAGCGAGGTCCATACAGAAATGGTTTGTCGAGATCTGTGTGGAAGAACTTGATTGACCTGCACAAATCAAATAAAAATAAAATGTATTTATAAAGCCCGTCTTACATCAGCTGATGTCACAGAATTGAACACCATTGGGAAGAATTGGAACGCCGACTGCGAGACTAATCAACATCAGTGCCTGACCTCATTAATGCTCTTGTGGCTGAATGGAAGCAAGTCCCTGCAGCAATGTTCCAGCATCTAGTGGAAAGCCTTCCTAGAAGAGTGGAGGCTATTATAGCAGCAAAGGGGGGACTACCTCCATATTAATGCCCGTGATTTTGGAATGAGATGTTCGACGAGCAGGTGTCCACATACTTTTGGTCATGTAGTGTTACTTGGTGACAATTCATTGAAGGGCAGTTGTTCAATCTTGATCAATATATGGTGGCCTTAGAGTAGGAGCATTTATTTTGGTTAGAGATAAATTGAATTCTCTGAGAGAGGGCTAAATCAAATGATTAATGTCATATTTGATGTGGCCACGGATTGGTGCTCAATTAAAAAAAAAGAAAAATGTATGCACAACACAACACATATACACACGCACGCGCGTATGGGCTCGCACGCATAAACACACATGCCAACACACAGACACACACACACACATTCCCCATCAATAAAGCTTGGCATCTTTGTTTGTACCACAGAGGTATTCAAACATGAGTTCAGGTATTTACCCTTCTCCTTCTACCTCTTCCAGTGGATTCGACGGCCCCTCGCTTATCACACTACAAAGTAAACCACCTGGGCTTACAGCACGGCTGCATCTTCCCAAATTAACGACTTGTTGCCTAGTTCTAGTGTGAGAGAGAGAGAGGAACATCACAAGAAAAGAGAGAAGAAATATTTATTGTTGCTAACATTGGCTGCTTTAAAGTCAAGTAATGAAAATGAGTGTGTGGGTGTTGTGTTTGTGCGTGATGTGTATGTGTGCGTTGCTTGTCTATGTGTGTGTTGTGTGTGTGTGTGTGTGTGTGTGTGGGGGTTATTTGAAACAGGGATTTAAGGCAAGAGAAAGAAGGTACGGTTTAAAGCACCGGGTGATTTAGCACTGCATCAGTGCATTGTCGGCTGGAGAGAGTGGGGAGAGAACTACGGCAGAAGGGAGAGATAGAGGTAAAGAAAGAGAGAGTGAGGATAGATGGATAGAGTTGAAACCTGAGAAAGAGAGAGTGACGACGGGGAGAAATGAGAAGAGAGAGAGAGGGAGACATACATTTAGTGTGATAGAGAGGAGGACAATTGAAAGAAGAACATAACAAGAGGGCAGAGAGAGAGAGAGAGCGAGAGGAAGGAGAGATGATGCAGTGAAATCTACTCTGGGAGACATCCTATTCCCTATGGGCCCAGGTCAAAAGAAGTGCACTAAATAGTGAATAGTGTTCCATTTGGGACGTAGCCTGAATGTGCATTAAGGGAAGAATCACTGCAGTATCACATGCATATATCATTATTAAAGGAAACACAGCGGCAGCAGGATTTCAAGGACTTGCTTTCGTATGACACGGGATGGTAAACAATACTTTCCAAAGCAAACAACGAGGATTAAGTTAGTAAATCAGAAACAAGAGTTGCACTAATTAACATTCTGAACGGATTCAATTACAAACTCGCGTGACACTTAGGTATACGAACCAACGAATGGACGGCCTTCATTGGAGCTTATGGTTTTGGGGAAAAAAACTAATTCGCGTTATTTGAATAAGGTCCAGTGCTGCGTTTTTTTATTGTTTTCTCAACGTTGTTCAAAAGCTGGGATCAAGCTTCCCAGCGGCAGTTTGGAAATTTACTGGTCATAGAGGAATACAGCAATGAGTGATGGGTGCATCAATCACTCTACACACGTGTCATAATTTTAAGTGGGTTATTTAAATTCATTAAATACTGCCTTGGCATGGACTTCCGGGAACCATTAGACTTGCGAATTATGTTGCGTTATGGCGCCCAATACTAATCCTCATTCATAACCCATGTCTGGCCCCCAAAATAGGCGGCATACAAGCTCCACCTCTCATGCTAGGACATCATGTAGGCCTACTACTGAATTCATCATGTAGGCCTACTACTGAATTCATCATGTAGGCCTACTACTGAATTCACCATGTAGGCCTACTACTGAATTCATGAAAGGTGATGCGCCTAACCTCCGACATGGTGTATGATGACAATCCTTTGAACATTTCAAGGATGGAATTATCAGACGTCGAATAGCTGTTTTTTTTTTTAAAGTAGTCTTTGAACCTGTGACCTTAGAATTGGTGTCGCTGTCTGGTTCCGCCTGGCGGATTATTTATTTTGTCTTTGAGCAACAAAATAAGTCAGCCAGAGCTGAGGCGTGACAAACAAGATTCAGAAGTGCGCTGCTGCACTTCTTATTTCCAAGATGCAGCAATTATGCTAATTTGCTCAGCCATCTGAATATTACTCAAAGCCTGAAAATAAAACCTTTCATTTCCCAGTGAAATATGGATGCTAATTTCATTACTCTCACAACAACAGCCTTTACACAGGTTATGTTGGACACAATGCATCAGGATTTATTTGAAATTCTATGAGGAACACTATTGAATAGTGAGATGAGAATGCAACATCAGCGGAGGAATAAAAAAGACAAACAGATTTGGGTTTGAATCCTTAATTTCAACTCTTCTACTTGTCGTCCATCAAAGCAGTATAAACCTGACCAGATGTAAACATATTTTCCGACACATTTTTGAAAGAAACTAATGGATTAAAACTTCTTAGGGAGCAGCTCCCAAGGTGACGGTTTTGGAGAGCCTGGCGTGCCCAAAGTAAAATGCCTCCCATTCAGGCCCAGAAAATAGGATATGCACATATTTAGTACCATTGGATAGGAAACACTCTGAGGTTTCTAAAAGTGTTAACATTTTGTCTGTGAGTATAACAGAACGGATATGGCAGGCAAAAACCCGAGGAATTTCTGTCCTGAAAAAAGTGATTTTGACACATTGCCTCATTTGGAACCCCTCCCTTATGAAAATGCCCATATAAGGGCATATGAATGCAGTACCTATTGCTTCCTCTGGATGTCAACAGTCTCGAGAAAGTGTTTTGATTCTTTTTAGATGCTTTAAATGGCAGAAGAAGAGGAATTAGGAAGTGGCGCGCTCTGTGGTTTTTTTCCTTTCTTATCGCCCAGTTTATATTCCGGTTGAAATATTATACTATATATACATAAAAGTGTTCCTAAGGATACATTATCAATTATGTTTGATTGTCCTTGGACAAGTTTATAGGTATAAGTTGAACGAGTTCTCTTCACGTTTCAATGGACGAGTCGACGCTGTATTTTCTCATTGTAACGCACCAACCAAACTGAGATTTATGGATATAATACATTATTTTTTCTAACAAAAGAACCATGGATTGTCTTCGTTGGACACTTGGGAAGCCCTCAGCAGAAGTTCTTCAAAAGGTAATTGATTTGTTTTCGCTGTGAAATGTGTTATGTGTGAACCATGATGGCTTATGAATTTATGGTAATGGCAAAAATGTGAGGTGCTGTCCTCAAACAATCAAATGTGGTGCTTTCGCCGTAAAGCCTTTTTGAAATCTGACAACGCTGTGATATTGCCAAGAAGCAGAGCTTTTGATGACTATGCAACACTTGTATATATATGAATGTTTAATAATTCAACTTTTGGATTTTGAATTTGGCGTCTTGCATTTCACCGGGTAGTGTCGGGAGTGGGGCGCTAGCGCCTCAGCGCACCTTGCTGCTCCTTAAGAGGTTTAACTACTTAGGGAGCATTCGTCAATATAAGTGTTGCATAGTCATCAAAAGTTCTGCTTCTTGGCAATATAACAGCGTTGTCAGATTTCAATAAGGCTTTACGGCGAAAGCACAACATTTGATTGTTTGAGGGTAGCACCTCCAATATTTCTGCATTAGCATAAACCATCGCGGTTCACACAAAACACATTTCACAGCGAAAACAAATCCCTTACCTTTTGAAGAACTTCTGCTGAGGGCTTCCCAAGTGTCCAACGAAGACATCCAATGGTTCTTTTGTTAGAAAATGTCATTTATTATATCCATAAATCTCCGTTTGGTTGGTGCGTTTTGTTCAGAAAATGAAACGTGAAGAGAACGCGTTCAAATATACCTATAAACAAATCAAATACCAGTTAAAATGCATCCTTAGCTATCCTTTTATGAATATTAGCGATAATATTTCACTCAGATGGTCACCTATACCTTATATAAGTAAAATAAAGTGGGGCGCTCCAGCAAGACTCGCGCCTGAGAAAACTTGTTGACATTTCAGGTCCCCATGCCATTTCCTGTACCTATTCGTTGTGTTTACTCCAATCTCTCTGAGTCTTTGTATATAGACTGCTGACATCTAGTGGAAGCCATAGGTACTGCAGTCTCAGTCCTGGTAACAAATGGATTCAATAGGGAGTGTGTCTAACAGAGACAAAGGTCACCAGACATTGATTTCCGGATGGTTTTTTCTCTGGTTTTTGCCTGCTAAATGAGTTCTGTTATACTCACAGACATTATGTTAACATTTTTAGAAACTTCAGAGTGTTTCCTATCCAATAGTACTAATTATGTGCATATCCTATTTTCTCTGAGCTTGAGTGGCAGGCATTTTGCTTTGGGCACGCCAGACTCTCCAAACCGTAACCTCACCTGCCGCTCTTTAAGAAGTTAAACAGAATCTCACAACGAACATGTGCTTCTCACAAAAATTAACTACACTGTTTTGGAAGAGAGTCTCTTGCTTTCAAGTCCTTTGACACTATTTGAGTGATGGAGAGCCTGTAAGTAAGCATTTCACTGATTTGATTAGTGATTAGTGATTAGTGTCCTACTGTACAGTGGATCACAGAGACCGGCTAAAGAGGACAAATCTTTGACCCAGATTTGCTGTAAAAGTAAGTCTACACTAAACAAACTAATTTCAAATCAAACTTTATTGGCCACATGCAGATGTTATTGCGAGTGGGGCGAAATGCTTGTGCTTCTAGTTCCGACAGTGCAGCAATATCTAACAAGCAATATCTAATAATTCCACAACAAATACCTTATATACACAAATCTAGGTATGGAATGGAAGAAGAATTTATAAATATAAATAAATGGATGAGCAATGTCAGAGCGGCATAGGCAAAGATATAATAAAGTATATACATATGAGTTGAGTAATGCAAGATATGTTATTAAAGTGGCATTATTAAAGTGACTAGTGTTCAATTTCTCAAAGTGGCCAATGATTTCAAGTCTGTATGTAGGCAGCAGCCTCTCTGTGCTAGTGATGGCTGTTTAACAGTCTGATGGCCTTGAGATAGAAGCTGTTTTTCAGTCTCTCGGTCCAAGCTTTGATGCACCTGTACTGACGTCGCCTTCTGGATCATAACGGGGTGAACAGGCAGTGGCTCAGCTGGTTGTTGTCCTTTGGCCTTCCTGTGACATCGGGTGCTGTAGGTGTCCTGGAGGGCAGGTAGTTTGCGCCCGGTGATGCGTTGTGCAGACCACCCCACCCTCTGGAGAGCACTGCAGTTGTGGGCGGTGCAGTTGCCGTACCAGGCGGTGATACAGCCTGACAGGATTTTAGGTAGTTTCACAACCTGATGTTACAATCCCTGATGATCTCTGGAAAGCAACCCTTGCCCTGATTTCGTCAACTTTGTTATCTAGGGACTGGACATTAGCGAGTAATATACTCGGAAGCGGTGGGTGGTGTGCTCACCTCCAAAGTCTGACTAGAAGACCGCTCCGACTCCCTCTCCTCTAGCGGGGTTGTTTTGTGTCGGCCTCTGGAATCAGTTGGCTGTATGTAATAACACTTAAGATTTTCTGGGCTAATAATGTAAGAAATAATACATAAGAAAATACTGCAAAGCTAGAAGTGAGGCAGCCCTCTCTGTTGGCGCCATTTTACATTATGTGTATTTTCGTTTGACAAAGTAAAGTGTATTTCGAGTCATCCAATCTGCTCTGAATCCTGGCCTGGGGAGAATCCACATCTTATTTATGTACATCTGTCAAGCCTCCCATCTTTTTCCATTCCACAGAATACGTCAAACACGAGCTCATGCTTGACGTGTTCAGATCTCTATTGGTCACCACCGCCGTGGAGCTAGCCTCAATTTCAGGCCAGATGAATTAAATGAAGCATGGTGAAAGTAGAACAATGTATAAATAACAGAAAAACAACATGTTACGAGTGATCTTGGTCAAGTGTATTAAAATAGTTCTCATTATACGGCTGTAAAGTGCTTGGATTGGGCCGGTACACACCGTTAGTGACTTTAATTTTCTCCAGCTTGAGTTCCAGGACCTCTTATACTATATTGGCTTACAAATATGATGAGTACTGGCACCTAAATAAGATGAGAACCAGCACCTAAAATGAGTACCGGCAGCTATTTCAGTCCATATCAAGCACTGGTTGTAACCCAAGTAATCAGTGGTATTCAGTAGCACTACTCTAAATATACTTACAGTGCAGTATCATAATTGGTAAAATATGGGACTGCACTTTCCCCTCATTTGGAATGTAATGGTACGAATCAAAACAAGTGTCAAGGGGTCAGTGTATTTATCTCCCGAACAACTAAAATGAAAATAGTTTCTTCCTAAAGTGCCAAGTCATTGAATTGTATCCGTGATTTAGTTATTTCCCTTTGTCAAAGCAAACAAAGTTAACAACTAAGAGACAGCATTATGTGGTGCTTTATTAAACCAATAAGTTATTATTAGTCACCCTTGATGTAATGATGTCAGGCTCATGATTATTAGGTGACTGTAAAAGGGAGTTTTGTAGGTAAAAAAATGTAGTGACTAGAAACATATCTTCTGCTGATCTCTCGATTGCTGCTCAAAAGGGAAATGCTATTTAAAAGCATATGACAACAGCAGGGGAAAAACTGATATATAAATGCAACAATTTCAAAGACTTTACTGTTACACTTCATATAAGGAAATCCATCAATTGGAATTAATCTATGGATTTCACATGACTAGGAATACGTTTGGTCACAGATATCTTAAAATAAAGGATAGGGGTGTGGATCTGAAAACCAGTCAGTATCTGGTGTGATCACCATTTGCCTCATGCCGTGCGACACAACTCCTTCGCATAGAGTTAATCAGGTTGTTGATTGTGGCCTGTGGAATATTGTCCCCACTCCTCTTCAATAGCTGTGCGAAGTTATTGGACATCGTCGGGGAACTGGAACACGCTGTCGTACACGTTGATCCAGAGCATCACATACAGGCTCAATGCTCAACTTTGTCACAGGGAACATACATTATCTGATGCTGCGCTAAACAAACAGATAAGCAAATTGCAGCTATAGTGGAGATACAGAAACGTGGACAATGTCGCGGTTGATCAATTCCCTGCGAATCTGACTTTTCTAGACAAGCCTACGCTATCGCTTTGCTAGTGTAACATAATGGAACAATGTCTATTTTCTCAAGTGCTTTTGCGGACACAATGTATCTGAGGAATCGGTAATCGGTAAAGGAATCGGTGAGGAATCGGTAAAGTAACTGGGCCGAGATAATCCCAAGTCAAGATATCAACCAAAATGTGATGCCTTTCCCAGAAGTCTTTTGATTTAGTCAAGAGAAAGATGTCTAAGTGGTTGTAATCACATTATCTGACATCAATTAAACCAGAAAGACATAAGGGTAGAGGCGTTGCCTTCTTCACGACTGTTTTGGTGTGTGTGGACCATGACAATTTGTATCAATCTGCTCCTGTTTGATGAGCTAAATGTGTTTCTTGTATGCATTACTGCAATTCAGCTTTTAGCTGCCATAATACAACAAAAATAAACATTATTATCGACATCATCATCAAATCAAGTACTTAACAACCAGTCAGAGTTTAAGAGGTTAGATGTGTATTGACTATAGAGATACAATACATTACAAAAAATATTTGGAAACCCGCTCGTCGAACATCTCATTCCAAAATCATAGGCATTAATATGGAGTTGGTCCCCCATTTGCTCCTATAACAGCCTCCACTCTTCTGGGAAGGCTTTCCATTAGATGTTGGAGCATTGCTGCGGGGACTTGCTTCCATTCAGCCACAAGAGCATTAGTGAGGTCAGGCACTGATGTTGGGCGAATAGGCCTGGCTTGCAGGCGGCGTTCCGATTCATCCCAAAGGTGTTCAATAGAGTTGAGGTCAGGGCTCTGTATGCTGTAGTGTTAAGATTTCCCTTCACTGGAACTAAGGGCCCAGCCCGAACCATAAAAACAGACTCAGACCATTATTCCTCCACCAGACTTTACAGTTGGCATTATGCATTGGGGCAGGTAGCGTTCTTCTGGCTTCCGCCAAACCCAGATTTGTCAGATGGTGAAGTGTGATTCATCGCTCCAGAGCACAGTGGCAGCAAGTGACGAACTGACTTGTTGGAAAGGTGGCATCCTATGACGGTGCCACGTTGTAAGTCACTGAGCTCTTCAGTAACGCCATTCTAATGCCAATGTTTGTCTATGGAGATTGCATGGCTGTGTGCTCGATTTTATACACCTGTCAGCAACGGGTGTGGCTGAAATAGCCGAACCGACTCATTTGAAAGGGTGTCCACATACTTTTGTATACGTAGTGTCGATCGATGCAGATACAACATCCTCTGTCACTCTCTATGGTATTGACTCTACCAGTATGCAGTAACTGGTTCCACATAATGTCTACAATCCCTTAAATTGGTAAAAGAGGGTGGATTCAGAGTGGTGTTAATACCTGTACTCCCCTTTCCCGGAGATAGCACTGTCACTTCTTCACTGGGTCACTGCCCTCTGCCTATCGTTGGTCAGACGCAGTTTTGATCCTGGCTTCACCTTCAAAACATTTTTTTATGTTAAGGATTTAATTAAGCCAAAATGTAATACCAGCTCCACCTTCAAATTATCTTGTCATTTAAGGAATTACCGAGCTAGGCCCTGGCTCACTTTTTACGACGCCTGAGAAAACCCGAGGGAAATCCATCCAAGAAAATGTCATTTTGTGTGATGGGTCATTTTCCAATTGTTTGCTATAGGATCTGCTGAATTCCATCTCCCAGGTTGCAGTACCTATGGCTTCCACTAGATGTCAACTGTCTTTAGACAAGGTTTGATGCGTTTATCTTGAAAACTAGACGAATACAGGAAGTTTTTCCAAGTGGAGTGAGAAGGTGCCTTTTGGTTTTGGCGCGCGGGACCGCGAACACGCGCCTCGGTTTTTTACTTTTCTATCGCTCAAGATATTATCCGTGTGAAATATAATCGTTAATAAACATAATAGTGTACCTAAGGATCGATTAGAAACGTGGTTTGATTTGTTTGGACAAAGTTTATAGGTATATTTTTACCGGTCTCTGTGTCTTCGATTTTGGGCGAGTGAACAGTGGATTTTCCCGAACAGAACACACCAACCAAACTGAGATTTATGGATATAAATAGGGACTTTTTCGAACAAAAGGAACATTGGATGTCTTTCTTGGACACTTCGGATAACCATCAGCAGAAGATCTTCAAAAGGTAAGCAATTTATTTTAGCTCTTTTTATGTGTTTTGTGACACCCGTGCTGGTTTTATTATTATGCTAATAGTGGAAGTGCTCGGGGCGCTGTCCTCAGACAATCAAATGTTCTGCTTTCGCCGTAAAGCCTTTTTGAAATCTGACAACGCTGTTAGATTGCCAAGAGTCTAATCTTTTGAAGAGTGTGCAACACTTGTATTTTTATGAATGTTTTATAATACTACATTTGCATTTTAAATTTGCCGCTCTACATTTTCCAGGATGTTGTCAAGGACGGGGCGCTAGCACCCCACTGCTCCCTAATAAGTTGTTGGCGTAGAGCTCAAGAGACCTTGGTTATAATCCCAGAGGTTACACTATGACTGTTGGAATGAACATTTAAGAGTTTGCGACTTTGAAAGTAAGGATGACCTGAAAACAGAACAGTCTGAACAGTCCAAAAAATTGCTTTCATCCTGAGATACCTCACAGGTAAAGAGGCTGGTGAGTGCATCTGACAGGAAAGATAAAAAAAAATAAAGATGAATGTTTTCGTTCCTGTTTTAGCGTTGTTTAGTTTGGACCTGTGGAGGGGGGAAGACCGAGACTTTGAAAACCAGTCCAGGCCTCAGCTCACATGTAGGCTCATGGACACACTGCCAGGTAGTGGGCCTGCTGCACTTTCACAAGGTTTGACCTCTACACAAAGGTTAATATTAATGCAAGACCATGACATTTTAACTCTCAAGTTACATGAAAGCAAGCCGGGTTGGATTCCAAAACAGATATGATCAAATAACAGGAGATATCCAGGTTAAGTGAAAGTAAAAAGAAAGGCTTCTCCTCTCCAGCTACCAGCCCACAGCTCTAATCCACATTGTTGCTTAATTTTAGGAGACGGCATCATGTTTTGCGGCCCCGGTGAGAGTGAAGCGACCGGGGATTCTCCATTCAAGGGTAAACAGATGGGCCTTGATCCTTCAAACTGCTCTGGGCAGCCATTTTGATTAGGCACTGAATTGAGCATGTCAGGGGGCTGGCTAGATGACAAGTCCCAATGAATTTAGTGCAGCAGTGGAGAGAGAGAGGTGTAATTATTGCCAGAGCTGTCCTCTCAACCGAGACACCTTTGCTCAAGTTACAATGGGTTGAAAAGGTTGTCTAAATGGGAGGGGCTTGTTTTTGCCTCCGTAGCTACAATTAACATATTATCAAGGAGTGTCGTCAATATATGAATGGAGGGTGACAAAAAAATTGTAGTTATTTTGATTGTTAATTAACAATTGTCTATACCAATATTCTCTCAGCATGTAGATTATGATATAGTACAGTTTACAGCATGCTGCATGCAGCACAAAGTGTGGCCCATATGTCACTGTCTGTCCACATTTTCAGTGTCAGTGTAGCTTCATTGTAACGAAGACGCTGGGAGACAGGAAGCAGGTGCCGAAGATGAGTATTTAATAAGAAAAAGACATCAACAAAATAGGAGAAGTGTACACAAACCAATACTGCCTGATTACCGAGGCCAAATAAAGGGAGAGTTATCCATGTGAAGAAGCCTAGGTGTGGGTAATGGGGAAATGGTGTACATAATGATGATTGCCAGGGCCAGTGGATAGGAGACGTCGCGTGCCAGAGCTGGAGTAGGCGTGACAGTACCCCTGACGCGCAGCTCCAGCCGCAGGACGACACCAGCCGCAGGACGACACCAGCCAGGAGGACGGCCCCAAGGGCGAGGAGCAGGCTGGTCCAGAAGGCGGAGATGGAAATCCCAAATTATGTTGGGGTACAGGCTGTCAGCCGCCAGGACACAACAGCGCTCCACTGGGCCGTACCCCTCCCAGTCCACCAAGTACTGGAGTCGACCCGCACGACATCGGAAGTCCATGAGGGACCTGACGGCATAGGCGGAGTCCCATCGATGTCCAGGGGAGGCGGAGGGGTGTCGCAGGGGACGGCACCAGCCAGGGGACCAGGAACCCCGGGTCTGAGGGAAACATAAAAAGAGGGTGAGATCTGGTAGTTGGTGGAGAGTTGTAAGGGATAAGTTACCTCATTGATCATCCGGAGGACCTTGAAGGGCTCCACAAACCGGGGGCTCAGCTTCCGCAGGGCAGGCGGTGCGTGAGGTTCCTGGTGGAGAGCAAGACACGATCACCAAGATGGAACACAGGAGCCTCACTGCGCTGGCGATCCACCTCTTCCTTCTGGCGGTGGACAGCGCGCTGGAGCCTCATATAGGCAGCGTTCCAAACCGCCTCTGCACGCAGAAACCACTCAGCCACAGCGAGGGCTTCGTTCTGGCTTGGGGTCCACAGGGCCTGGGCCGGCTGATACCCCATGACACACTGGAAGGAAGTCAGCCTGGTGGAGGAGTGACAAAGTGAGTTCTGGGCGTACTCCTCCCATGGAAGGAACCGGGCTCACTCCTCCTGCTGGTCCTGGCAGTGACTACGAAGGAACCTCCCCAGCTCCTGGTTAGACCTGCCCATTGGACTTAGGCTGGTACCCGGATGTGAGGCTGGCCGTGGCCCCCGGCTTCTCCATACCCACAGCGTAAATTGGGGGTCACGGTCAGAGAGGATGTCCTCTGGAAGACCATAGTGCCGGAAGACATGCTGGAACAGTGCCTCAGTGACCCGGAGAGCGGCAGTGGTGTAAAGTACTTGAGTAAAAATACTTTAAAGTACTGCATAAGTAGTTTTTTGGGGTATCTGTACTTAACTATTTATATATGTTTGACTAATTTTACTTTACTATATTCCTAAAGAAAATTATATACATTTTACTCCATATATTTTCCCTGACACCCAAAAGTACTAGTTACAGATTGAATGCTTAGCAGTACAGGACAAAGGTCAAATTCAAGAGAACATCCCGGGGTCATCCCTGCTGCCTCTGCTCTGGTGGACTCACTAAACATAAACGCTTCCTTTGTAAATTATGTCTGAGTGTTGGAGTGTGCCCCTGGCTGTCAAAAAAAGGAATACAAATGGAATAAAAGAAGGAAATTGTGCCATCTGGTTTGTTAAATATAAGGAATTTGATGTATAGCATTTACTTTGTACTTTTACTCAAGTATGACAATTGATTACTTTTTCTACCACTGTACTTAAGTACATTTAAAATCTGATACTTTTTTGTATTTTACTGGGTTACTTTCACTTGAGTAATTTTATATTAAGGCATTTTTACTTTTACTCAAGTATGACAATTTAGTACTTTTTCCACCTCTGGAGAGTGGTAGGGAGACCGGAGAGAAGGATAAAAATGGCAGGATTTCGAGAATCTGTCCAAAACAGCCATTATAGTGGTCAAACCATCAGACAGGGGAGATCAGTGATGAAATGTATGGACAGATGGGATCAAGGCCGAGGAATTTCCCTTCTGGAGAGTGCCGAGTAGATTTGGTTTGGGCAACTACGGAGCAGGAGTTGACATGGTGGGCAACGTCCTGCACCAAGATGGGCCACCAGTACTTAGCGCTGATGGATTGAATGGTGCGGGTGATACTTGGGTGTCCAGCGGCAACGGATGTGTGCGTCCAGGTCAACATCCGATCCCTTATCTCCGTGGGAACGTATGAGCGCTCCGGAAGGCAGTTAGTAGTTCCCTCTCCATCTACGTCCCAAAGCACGAGAGCAACAACTCGGGAAGGCGGAATGATAGGCACACTCGGGACAGTTGCCTCTCCCGAATTGTGCAGAAGATGAGTTTTCCATGATAAGAAAAATGCAGCCATAACATAGGCAATTCGTACTGCACATGAACACACCCCAATACCGCCTGATGACTGTGGCTACAGAGGGCTAAATAAAGGGAGAGTAATCAAGGTGATGATGAAGTCCAGGTGTGTGTAATAATGGGGAGCAGGTGTGCGTAATGATGAGTCAGGGTCGGTGGTTAGAAGACCGGCGACGGGAGTTCATTCATTCATTTATTTAGTTTAGTGGCCTGAAATCGGTAAGGGACTGAATGATTATTATCTGTTAATTTCCTAGTAGTAAAAGGTCACCATAAATCTTGAAGCAATAACATCACACAGGTAACTGCCAAAATAAAGGAAACACCTATATAAAGTGTCTTAATAGGGCATTGGGCCACCACAAGTCACCAAAACAGCTTCAAATTAGCCTTGGCATAGATTTTGGAAGTGTCTGGAACTCTTTTAGAGGGTTCAACACCAGTATTCCACGTGAAATTGAATCATTTGGTGTTTTGTCAATGGAAAATATCCCCTATGCTCCTTTCATACCCCAAAATAATGGGCAACTGGGCATTTTTATACATTACCCTAAGCATGATTGATTTCGATTGCTTAATTAACTCAGGAACCACACCTGTGTGGAAGCACCTGCTTTCAATATGTCTGGGTGACCAACCATAAATGCCTCTATAGTGCAAACTGGCTCTAACCAGAATAGAAAGAGGTGTGGGAGGCCCCGGTGCACAACTGAGCAAGAGGACAAGTACATTAGAGTGTCAAGTTTGAGAAACTGACGCCTCACAAGTCCTCAACTGGCATCTTCATTAAATAGTACCCGCAAAACACCAGTCTCAACGTCAACAGTGAAGAGGCAACTCCGGGATCTTCTATCTATTCTGGTTAGAATCAGTTTGAGCTGTTCTGTGAAGGGAGTAGTACACAGAGTTGTACGAGATCTTAGGTTTCTTGGCAAGTTCTCACATGGAATGCCTTCATTTCTCAGAACAAGAATAGACTGACGAGTTTCAGAAGAAAGTTCTTTGTTTCTGGCAATTTTGAGCCTGTAATCAAACCCACAAAAGCTGATGCTCCAGATACAGCTGCAGCGATCGGTTATCTGCTCAGATAACTGATGTTTAAAGTTAGTGAGGGAGATATAAGTCTCCAGCTTCAGCAATTTTTGCAATTCGTTCCAGTCACTGGCAGCAGACAACAGGTAAAATGGCGATAAATGGGCAGAGAGGGTCGGTTAACTACACACAGGGCCTGAGTTCGGGGCTAGGGCCGACAGATAAACAAAATATTATTTTTTTAATCAAAATGGAGTACCGTGATAAATGAACAGTCCAGCAGATATCAGCTATGTAGCCGAGTGTTCATAGGGTCCAGTGAACAGCAATAGATAGGGCAGGGGAGCCGCGGCGTAGTCGTTACTATGCTAGCATGCAGGCGACACGGCGTTTAAAGTTAGCAGGCCGGGGTAAGTGGAAGCGTCTGCTCCGACATCCGGCAATGGCTTTCGCCCATTCCGGGCAGATGGCGAAAGAGGTACTGTAGTTGTAGTAATTTCGTTTGCTAGCCGGGATATGCGCCTGGCTCGGTAGTAGCTAGTTAGCAGCGATGATCCGCTGCAATGGTCCAGAGCTTACGGCAAGTATCCGGTGGAGTAGTGGATTCTAGCCGTGTCCGGGAGGCATCAGCTGGGTAGCCGGGTGATCACAGAGTAGGCCGGGAGGTGGGCCTGGCTCAGGGCTAGCTTCAGGGCTGGGTCACTCGGTGGCAGCTAGCTAGCTGTGATGATCAGAAGTAATGGTCCAGGGTTTACTGCAGGAATCTGGCGTTGTAGTGGAGAAAAACAGTCCGAGGCTTGTAGGTATTATCCAGGCAAGAAAAAAATGGTTGGTGCCTGTGCAGAAGGTAAAGGGAACAGAGGGCACATATATAACATACTAATCAGGGGAAATGGGAACCAGGTGTGTGTAATCAGACAAGACAGTCCGGGGTTGATAATAATAAATCCCGTTCAGTGAAGCCTAGAAAGCCGGTGACGTAGACCTCCGGAACTGGTGAACAGAATGAGCATCAGTACCGGGGGGATCCGTGACACTTTGTAATATTTAGAATAGCCATGGAGTAGTTATGGTGTCTCAGAACAATTGGTTGTCAATACAGTTTATCGACTATGAGGGCTACACGTTTCCTTTTTAATCTATTCACCTTGAAGAGTGGGTACAGAACTTTGCGCCGTTCTGCAATTTCCTTCAGAAACTATTTTCTATTTTCATGCCAGCGAGTCTTTTACCCAGGCTTTTAACCATTATTTTATTTTTAAAGAATGCACATATGGCAATGATTGGGCACTCATATCTCTGTCCGAAACGGTGTACACGTTTTGAGTTTGATTTTGTTGACAGTATCGCCTGGGATCTGTAGCGCTTTAAGAAATAATTCTTTCACCACACTTTCAGGATCTTCACCTTCTTTTTCTTTGATACCAGTATGTACCAGATTTTGTCTCATAGATCTAGTCTGTATTTCAAGCAAGGCTTCTCTCAGAAACATGTTCCCCTTTTTTAAGTTATAAAACCTCCTTTTCAATCGTATAAGCTTGTTTGTTTCTTTCTCTACTGTAGCATCTTTTTCGTCACTCATCTCAAGGCTCGCCTTCAACTCCTTCATATCTTTACTGACTAGTTCAAGTATGCCCAGTTGATCATTTATCGACTTTAGCAAGTCGGTTTCTACACTTACCATTCCCGGTGTGGAAAAGCATAAATTGTCCGTTGAGGAGTATTGTTTTCTTCTGGTGATCGGTTCTCCATGCTTGGGTGATGATTGTATTGGTGATATTTGTCGATACATTTCTTTAGCCTTATAGTTTATTTTGGTTTGTTATCTAGATTAAAAGTTATTGCCACGAGTGTGTGGAGTGAAGTGCTAATATTTAGTCAAACTTACAGATATTGAACATCACGTTTTTATCTTGAGGAATTCTGCACCGCTGTGTTCAGTCCACCATGACACCTCTCCCTCCTGCCCGTCCCCTAATTGTTATCTAAAACATGAAACAATTACTCAAAAGTAAACCAGGCACCAAGTTACCTAAAGATTTCTTTTCAATCTTCTCTTCTGACTTGCTGAATACTTTATTACCTGGGGTCAGCGGTTACCAGCACATGACCCACCGAAGGAGATCAGTCTTTACCACTGTCTCATTCAGCTTCTTGAAGAAGAGAGACCTCAAAATGTGTCTATCTACCTCGTTGGTCCTGGTCTTGATGCAGACCTGCCGTACAAGCCCATGTTTTGCTTGAACCACCTGGATGACCTTGCCCATGGCCCAGGAGTTACGAGGCACCATGTCATCCCTCGTCCAACGATTCCAGAACAGGTCCGACATGGTTTCCATATTTTTCAGATTCCTTGAGGCAGGGATGGCTTGGTCTTGAGGAGCAACAGGTGATTAGGTGGCAGCACCTCCAGGTCATTAGGTCACTGGATGCCTTGGTAATAGGACAACGGTTAATGATATCCTCTGCCTCACACAGAATAGTATGAAAGCCCTCCTCATCCAGGGTTTGTATTCTCAAAGTGGTGTTGAGAATCTTCCTCTCCCAGAGTCCACCGAGATGAGAGCCCCTAGAAGGATTGAAAAAAAAAATACATTTTTCAGGGGGTGCTGCAGCACCCTCAGCACCCCTAATTCCCTTGGCTATGCTCTGTCCTGAGGTAGGTAGGCCATCTGTTGTTGCCCTGCAGCACCATTTAACTACCGACAAACAACACACTTGGATAGAACTCTTCTTATTGCCGCACCGGCACCAGAAATCCAATACTTTAGGCAAAGCTCCGCCACATGAAGGTCCTTTGACAGGATTGTAGGATGCTTAGATTCTTTTGGCTAGCTGCCCTACTTAGTCTTCCCCTAACTCTAAGGATTCCATCTTGAAGCATGGGGTTGAAGAAGAGACTGCTCTTCTTCACATTCTGTCACCTTCTGCAGGTTAGAAATCTCCTCTTTAGACTTCTTCCTCTGGCTGTAGCAGATGATATCCTCTTCTGGCATAGAGACAACAGTTCCTCTCAACTTGAGGATTCATGCCACTGCCTTGAGATGAAACCAGGAAGAGAAATGTTTCATCCCCTGCTGGACTGTATCCACCTCCTCTTCAGCTGTCTATTCTTCTGACATGTTGAGAAAGGCCCCAAGATACAGGCTTCATTCTGTATCAAGTAATGCACCTTCAGTTCTCTCGAAGAGTGATCAGCTGGGTTCTTGCCAGCATTGACATATCTCCACTGCAATGGTTCTGACACCATCAGAATAGCAGACACTCTGTTGACCACAAAGGTACGGAACCTTGCGGTCTTGTTTCTGATGTGGTTCAGAATGGCTGTACTATCTGTCCAGAACACAGAATCTTCAAGCTGCAGCTCCCTTTTCAGCATCTTGCCAATGCGTCCTGCCAAGCGCCATATGGGGAATTGTGGCAGGTTTGAGCGAAGCGACTCTGGCCTTTCCCATGATGAAGAATCTTAATTAGAATCCTAAGATCGAATCCTACTACACCGGCTCTGACGTTTGTCGGATTTGGTAGGGCTTGGAAACTATGACGGATTACAAAGGGAAACCCAGCCGAGAGGCAAGCAACACTGAACCATGCGTGGGAGCACCAGCTGTTCCGGACGACTGTATGATCACGCTCGCCGTAGCAGATGTAAGTCTTTAATCTTTAAACAGGTTAACCTTCTCAAGGACACAGGACCAGATGGATTACCAGGACGTGTACTCAGAGCATGCGCTGACCAGCTGTCTTGTGTCTTCTCTGACATTTTCAACCTCTCTCTGACCCAGTCTGTAATACTAACATGTTTCAAACAAACCACCATAGTCCCTGTGCCTAAAAACACAAAGGCAACCTGTCTAAATGACTACCGCTCCGTAGCACTCACATCTGTAGCCATGAAAGGCTGGTCATGGCTCACATCAACACCATCATGCCATAAACCCTGGACCCACACCAATTCGCATACTGCCCCAACAGATCCACAGATGCACACCACACTGCCCTTTCCCACCTGGACAATAAGAACAGCTACGTGAGAATGCCGTTCATTATGTCTATCTAGGGTCATATTCAGTAGACCCCAAATGGACTGAAACAGGGCGAGACAACTAGGGATGTGACGAATGGAGAATTTTATTAAACTTTTAAACTGTCCTTTTTTTTATCTGTTTTCCATTAATTCATAAAATTCCATGTGAATTCACAATACATGTCACGTGTGCTCCATCTCTGGCCTCTAGGTCACCAGGCTGCTCGTTATGGCGCACACCTGTCACCATCGTTACGTGCACCTGCGCATCATCAGACTCACCTGGACTCCATCAATTCCCTGATTACCTTCCCTATATATGTCACTCCCTTTGGTCCTTCCCCAGGTGTTATTGTTTCTGTTCCTGTGTCAGTTCTGTGCGTTGTTCGTGTTTCTTATTAAAACACTCACTCCCTGAACTTGCTTCCCGACTCTCAGCGCACATCGTTGCAATGCTGCTGCCAGCAACGTTTTAGGTCTCACAGTGTGGCCCTTTTCAGATGGTTAAGTATTCCACCTGTGGCACCATTACTGTACCTCAATTCCACCTCGCAAAGTTTGCATTTCCTTCTCATTTAGCTTCTCAAAGTATTGCCGTACAGGACTTTGCTGCTGCCGCTTGCCTTTCCCTGACATTCTTTTCAACTGTACCGACAATGACGTAATGGTGGAGAGTTGACTCCAAAAGAATTGATCACTCCTTGCACGTCGACTCCCCCCATTTCTAAGTGTCAAGATTTGATTGCACTAGGAATCGACTCCTAAGATTAGGTATTTTTGGAACGGAGGATTGCCATACTTCCGAGAGCACAAACACTTGCATCGGAGAGAGAGGGGAAGGGTACAGTATAGTCAGGTCGGCCAACAGGCAGAGTCAGACTATCTATCGGCAATCATAAGCTGTATCTCGCAGTCTTGGTTTGTAATGTCTCGCAACTTCAGTAAAGCAGGGCCTATCATCAAAGACTGAACACACACTTGCATCATTAGCAGGCAGAAAGAACCATGTGCGTATGCTTTGGTAATCTGTATCTCGCAATGTCTTGTCTCGCATGCTTTGCAAATTCACCAAAGTAGCCTAATGTTCGCCACTTCCTCTCTGGTTTTATTTAAATGACAGAACTTTCCCCAGGCCTTTATACGCTATCGTTTAGTTAGGCTATGACACAGAAAAGAATGTTTTGTGATAACTGCACTGTGATTTTTGTTTTGTGGCCACAAAACACCATAGTCTTTCAGTTAGGGATTTCTTAACGTTAAGAATCCCAATTCTGTTTTAACATGTAAACATTCACTCCCCTTGGGACAATTCATAGAGATAGAGGACTTTAGTGCCCAAAAGCCTCTTTTAGCATGGGCAGCACCATTGAGGGCCTTTACCATTTTGAAGTAGTCAACTGGGTGGGACTTCCTATGGTTTAAGGAAGGGTCACATAATTCCATCCAGGTCACCAATGAATTATACTCACGATGAAATAACTGCAGGTGGCAATAAATCGACCTTCATACCTGTTTAAACAACACACTCTGGGTGGCAGTGTGCAGCCTCTCAGTTTGTTTGCCTACTCATAGAAGTAGTATAACAAGAAAATGGACTATGCTCACAGGATTAACCTTCCCCTGTGTTCTGTTGTATCGGTGCTCTGAATTCTAATCAAGGCCCACCATTGTGTGAGGATGATGCAAAATTCCATCCTGGTTAGGTATCTTTCCTTTCAAAAAGCCTTAAATTAAAGATTTCACCCATTTTGAATGTTATATCGTTTGTGCATCTGAGCGATGATCTATCCATTCCCGTATGATGCAAAACCCATCATACCGGCTGTATTTTGACCAATAGCTTAGATACACATGAAATGACCCCGGGAATCAATAGTTCAGAGATGTGCAAAAACAATATTACACAACAAATGGGTGAATCTTTCCTTTAAGTCTAGAGTAGCATGCCTGACATTCTCATTCGAATCATGTTTATGTCAATGATATGAAGAGCCTTGGAATCGTTGGAATGCGCTAGAGCGGATGACCTGCGTTTGACGTACGTAGAGCCAAAGTTGACTCAACAATATTCATTGTTGGGTGAAGGGGACAGTGTACAAGACAGGGGCACGCCCATTCTATGTGATTCAAGCTCTATGCTCTGTCTGTCTCTATTCCATGTCACACAATAAGAACCTCCAGACCCACAAGCCAACTGTAATTGGCTCGCCTTGCTTTATTGAAAAGATTCCCCAAGAGTTTTCCCCCACAGCCATTCCTAAGGCTTGCACATATCGCACCGAATGTAGAACTAGCATTCGTCTGCCAATCATTCAGCGTGTTGTGCGCACTCGGTTTGTAAATTACATTCAGAGGTGCTATGTACTCTCGGCCAGCAAACGGTATTGATGTGTCTGAGCCCTTAAGGTATTCTGAATAGTCCATCTCCTTCACCAGGGGTGCATTTAATTCCTCCAAAGGTTGGCATGAATAAAACAAGGTGGTTCGTTCCTGCAACCTAGCTTTTGCCCTTGCGGTCGTTGTTTCACTATCTGGCAAGCAGCGCGTGTCAATATTCAATCCGTAACGTCACTTAGGAGATGAGACAATCCCATATAGTGGAGCGTTGCATCAGCACTTTTTTGTCAGGCCTGCTCATTGGTATGCTGTGCGGTGGGCTCCCCTGCACATTACTCCGCTTGAACTTCCCTCCACTGAGGCCGGAGCAAAATAAATCTGCTTTAATTTTTCTTTTAATTTTAGAAACTTGTTGAAAAGGTGATCTCCCTTTTTTCTTTGCCACATAACGCTATGGTTTCTCCTAAACAATGTGCCTGCAGGCCTAATGCAAGATGGCACCTGTGGGACGTTAACACCTCCAAACTAAAAACAAATGAATGCAAAAAAAAAAGTGCCATATCATGGATATTGAGCTACATTGATACAGCTATTACATTTTGATCTCCCTAAAATACGGTTAGTTTACATCTCAATCATGGAAACATATGGTCTACTATATAGCAACCTGGAGAGACTCCAGAAGCTTCCATAGACCAGGGTTCACACCATAGCATTTTGAGTAACCTCATGGGTATACTCGAAATGTCTTGACAGTCCACCTATTATGGCATCATTGTCTTGAATTTCCATTCTATTTATTCTAAGGTTCACACCACGTGGCTGTTTGCGGTTTGTCCCTCCTGGTAGTGGCAGGCATGGGAAAGTAATTTGTTGGGTTCTTGTTGATCTGCTAGGTCCCATTGTATAAAAATAAAAGTTGGGATAGAAACTATTGCTGTGACTGTGTTCCAGCCGAACTAACTTGATTACAATACAGCACACACTTTTCATCAAAGGAATATAGCACAATAATGTAACTCCTATGGCATGGAATTGAACAGCAGATATCATTTTTTGGGCATGTGAAGAGAACACAACGTTGTTGTCTCAATAGATAACTGATATGGACTGGATTCATCTTGCTGTGAATACCCATTCTTACAGTCAATATTGTCTTTATTTTAATTTTAATGGTTGCTCACAATGTAAAGAGCTTTGCTATTTGTGTCTGTAAATTAAAAGCGCTCGACAAATGCAATTTATTATTATCATACCTTTATCTGTTTTAACACTGTGGAATAGAACAAAGGTCATTATTTAAAGTTGTTAGGTTTTGCGTAGATTCAACTGAGATAGGAACGATAATACACCTGAACTTGGTTAAAATAATTGTTTAATTCAAAAGTTAATAAATGGCAAATACAATTTCCGTATATACGGGTTCACTGTAACATCACGCAGGACGGAACAAAGAACTGGCCAACACCCAAAAAGTTCTTATTAAATACCCCGACAGAGTTTAGTTCCCACCTCGGGATGGGCCTATCAGAACAGTGGCTGGGCGTGGTTTAGATTTTCCTGGCCAATCGTTGTCACACAGGCTGGTCCCAGCCTCTTTGGCGCTCTTTTTGATTTATCTTCTTTCTTGACATTTCAGTACTTTTCCACCAGACAGGGTCTTGAGATAAAGACCCCACACCCCCCACTTAACCACAAGTCAGCAACTTTCTCAAGATGTCCACACAGGGGTTACACATACACAAGTCCTTACAGAATAACCCTCAATATGATTATTAGCAATTAGCAATTGTCAATAAAAAATACTATTATGGTAAAAAAATGTCAGATCCCCACAAAGTGCACAGTACATTTTGGGTACAGCTGCTTGAACAATGGGAAGCTCTTGTAGCTGCTGTTTCTAGACCACAGTTCTACATGCGTTTCCTCAATGCAACATGAACACGGTTGTCTTCAAGTGTTGAGGAGGCGCAACTGGGGCTGTGGCGGTCACAAAATTTCATCAGCCGGTGACTATCAAGCAAATAAGTGTCGGTCTCGCGGTAATTGACCGTTATTTAACATAAACACATTTAGCATCTCCTGGCTTCCACACCTACAAGCCACTGATATGTTTAGATTTTTAATACATTGTAAGTACAGTCATTGTAAGGCTGCATGATACGCCTCCGATGATTTTTAAAAAGTCGCTTGAAAGGCATGAGCCTTTCGGGCACTTACAATGCATAGAATTTCATGCCTAGAAGTTTGCAACGTAAGCCCCTCAGCCCTTGTTTTTGATCGAGTTTGCGAGTGTACAATTATGTTCACTCCAGAGCTTGAAACACCCCATAATTCAATGTGTGCTGATTGATTGATCAGCTAAGAAAAGTCATCAAAAACTTAAAACCAACATTAATATGGAGAAGTAAAAGTAAAAACTAATGTAAATAAGTTTGAAATTGTGCTACTAATGCACATGATGGCTCAAACACGTGTCATAAAAGTAATTATGTTTTTGTTTTTGAAACGTTGGCTTGCGCATACAACTTTCCCTGACATCGCACTTATACATTGTCAAATCATTCGGTTTACCTGATATTGTCGCATAGTTAACATTCGATGTCTGTGGATGCGTTGTCTTCTAACCAAGATATGAAATGCAATCATAGTTAACTGTAGCTCATATAATGCACACACACAACAGCTACCGGTGGTTCCACGATGACTGAAAACACAATTGTGGGATGAACAAGTGACACATTTCCGTCAAGAGTGGTCCATTTTAAAATGAATTCATTCTTCCCTCGCCCCTTGCCCTGCAAGTGTCAACTCATCAGACGTCCTGATAAGTAATCAGAAGTGTCAACATAATTTGAGGGCTGAGGGGAGAGGGTGTGTCTCTCCATCATGTGATCGGGTCTTTCTCGCAGGCTACAAGTGAAGACAGACACATTGGGGACGCAACTGTGCGCGTCCTTATCCAATTTCGAGGTGCATATTGAAGATATTGGAAGAACTGTCCACATTTACTTTTCGTTAGCCAACAAGATGAGTAGGCCTAACGAACAGCAAAGCACTAGCCTATGTCAATCTACTATCCTTCATAGTACAAAGGTCGACCTATTCTATTGTGTGAGAAATAAATACTCCAAACATAGTCTGAGACAGTTGTGGGATGCGATAGATCCCAAATTAATACAACGACTAGCATCAAAACAACTTAGCTTGAAATGTTGATAAACTATTAGGCTATTCACATTATAAGCGCAAATATGCACACATGGCATTAGGCTATAAGCGCAAATGTTCCATTAGTGGAAAACACCATTATCAAAAGTGAACGCAAATGTAATTATGCATGTAATGCTTTTAGTATAAAGGTGCATTTTTATGGTGAAAATTATCTTCCCCAAACTTAACTCACGCGCGCTGCTTATCTATGCCTGTTAGGCTCTACACCTCTTGTAAAGCGAATTAATGTGCTTAATTTTTAAAAGTTATTTGGCCACTTTAGTTGTGATACAAACCTTATCAAAACATATAGGCGTATGGACTAGGCTACATGAGGTGTGCGACTATGATTTGAAAAAGTCACAAAATAAACATTTTCTTATGCTGGGCATCATTCACAAGTGATAGGCTAATATTGTCAACCATCAGACTATTCTGGATTTAATCTTGTCTTTACTTATACTAAATAATATATGTGAGAAATTTGTCTTGATTTAGAATGGACCATTATCATGCACCTGTATCGAAACGGGCAGCAAAATAAATACATTTCATCTATGCACTTTATGGGCAAACAGAGTACGCTTTTCACGTGGTTCATTTTCATCCCAGCCAGGTAGGCCATACTGTTGTAAACTATCAAAATAAAGAAAGTCGCACACTCCATGTATAAACTCCCAGGAATTGAATGGGTATTTATCATAAGCAATGTGCTTAATATTAGCAAGGTTGAGAATAAATATAGTAGGGCTAGCCTATTAAAAAGCTGATGGGATCCTCCTCTTTTTAGTAGAGGCCATCACTCTGATTTCTTATGCAATTGCATAACCTATAGAAATGTGGCGCAACATGAGCTCATGGGCTCTCATGAAATGTTTGATTACATTTGCAATGATGTCAGAGTGATTAGAGGGACAATAGAGTGCTGAGGAGAATTCTAGAAAGCCGAATGAGACAAAGGCCTAGGAATATGTGTCAGGGCTGATAAACAACTAAAATTAATAAATATAACGAGCGAGAAGAAGACAAAAACCAACAACCACAAAGGCGTATTTTATGTCAGCGCTCTTGCATTATTGCCGCCGACAACTGGGACTAACGGTTCTTGCATAATGCAGCCTTGGAGGGAACGAAGCATAATGTAAAACACTAACGTATTCATGACAACAGTGTGACTTATGCCCCATTTTGTTAAGAACTAAATGTTTCATATGGAGTGAATTCTAGTCTTGATCAGTGTGGTAGTCTGCATCCCAAATAGCACCATATTCCCTATGGTGTGCATTACTTCTGACCAGGGCCTACATGGCTCAGGGCCCACAGGACTCTGGTCAAAAGTAGCTAATCTGAATGTAGCTACACTGGTCCTGTGGGATTCGGTACATCCTTAATATTCACAGTCTGCACCCAACACATTCAGCTGATGAATCGTAACGTGCACGTGTAGCAGGAAACTTTGGTGCATCCATGTGTGCTAATGAAGAAGATTTATTAAGAGTCTGAGTGAAGTGTTGGGTGGTACATGTTTTCCCAAAGGACACTCACTTTCTCATCGTGCTGTACAGTATCTTGTCCTTGGTTCCATCCGAAATGGCACCCTATTCCCAATATAATGCACTTATTTTGACCAGAGTTCTATGGGTCTCGGTCAAACGTAGAGCACTTTATAGGAAATAGGGTGCCATTTGGAATGTACAACCTTCTCTTTCTTGATTAGGCCTGGATTCCATTAGTATGCTTTGCCATCTGTAGGCGACCCTCCCCGCCTCTCTTTGCCGTGCTACCTCTTTTGATCTGGTTTGCCAGTTTCTGTCAGCGCTCAAGTTAAAAAAGAATTCAAACACTCCGGAAAACATGTTCTGACCATGTTCTCCCGTTCCCTGTAAAATACTAGATCTACCACTTTTCTTGTCCATAACTTGTCTTACTTATACTGTTACTCCCATTTAAAAGAGAATTCCCAAGCCTGCCAAGATTTCAGGTTCTTGTTTTGTTATTGCTTTTGAGATACTGATGATGACAATAGTTCTCAGACGATTCTGTCCCTACCGAATAGAACATTGTTATTTCTTTTGTAATATTGATCAAACTTTTCAGTTTAAAAAGTCTGATAAAATTGGACCTGAAATCATATACGTTCTATTCATAGGAACTCTTTGTGTTAGCAGTATTTAGTATTTGTAGGGCTCTTTCAACCAAGGGTATCAACATAGAAGGTATACCTGTGGGATAAGGTAGACACAAAAATTGTGGAATCAAATCACCCCCACTGTCATATTTTGTTTATTTCATTTAGTCACATTTTCAGTTATAACTACTTATTAATGATTCATAATGCATGTATTACATCTTTATAAACCCTTTATAAAAAATAAAGGAATCAGTCTTGCGGTCTATACGGCTGCCTGCGGAACACATATACAGTGCATCCGGAAAGTACTCAGACCCCTTGACCTTTTCCACATTTTGTTTCATTACAGCCTTGTTCTAAAATGTACAAAAAAAAAAATGTCTTCATCAATTTACACACAATACCCCATAACGCCAAAGCAAATGCATTTTTCTTTAACTCCGGAAATATCACATTTACAAGTATTCAGACCCTTTACTCAGTACATTGTTGAAGCACGTTTGGCAGTGATTACAGCCTCGAGTCTTCTTTGGTATGACGCTACAAGCTTAGCACAGCTGTATTTGGGGAGTTTCTCCCATTCTTCTCTGCAGATCCTCTCAAGGTCTGTCAGGTTGGAAGTGGAGTAACGCTGCACAGCTATTTTCAGGTCTCTCCAAAGATTTTCAATCGGGTTTTCAAGTTCGGGCTTTGGCCGGGCCACTCAGGGACAGACATTCAGAGACCACTCATGCGTTGTCTTGGCTGTGTGGTTAGGATCGTTGTCCTGTTGGAAGTTGATCCTTCACCCCAGTCTGAGGTCCTGAGTGCTCTGGAGCAGGTTTTCATCAAGGATCTCTCTGTACTTTGCTCTGTTCATCTTTCCCTTGATCCTGACTAGTCTCTCAGTCCCTGCCTCTGAATAACATCCCCACAGCATGATGCTGCCACCACCATGCTTCACCATAGGGATGGTGCCAGGTTTCCTCCAGACGTGACACTTGGCATTCAGGGCAAAGAGTGTAATCATGGTTTATCATGGTCTGAAAGTCCTTGGTCTGAGAGTCTAAAAACCTGCTTTAGCTTTGTCATTGTGTGTAGATAGATTAGTAAAAAAATATATGTTACAACCTTATTCTAAAATGTATTCATAACAAAATGTGGAAAAAGTCAAGAGGTCTGAATACTTTCTGAATGCAGTCTAGTAGCAGGGTTGGGCTCAACTCAGAATTTTGGAATTGACTCCCATTCAATTCATGAGTTGAAATTCGAATTTGAATTTGACTGACAGGAAGTATAAATAAATTCCTATCTTGTTGCTGTGTGAGATGGGTTGCTTTGTCATTGTGGGGTATTTTGTGTAGATTGCTGAGAGAAAAAAATTAAAAGATGATTTAATCAATTTTAGAGTAAGGCTGTAATGTAACAAAATGTGGAAAAGGTCAAGGGGTCTGAGTACTGAGTACTGTATATAGTGCACTACTGCCATTTTGGACGCAACCCATCTCACACATCTAGTCCTGTCCAGAGCGCCATCAACTGTCATCCTGTCAATCAACCGGTAGGGTGAGGGCCCTTTGACAGATGTTCAATCACCTGCCTGACTTGTCAGCAAGGGGACAGAACTGGGCACTCTCAGCTCTTATCAAGGGAGAGTAGCTACATGTACCGCAACCGGACATGGCGGGCCAGGCAGCACTCGACACAGCAACAAGATAGGATGGCAAAAATGCTAGTCTGGGCCAGTGATTGTACAGCCGAATGCTGACCCCTTCCTCTTTGGACATAGGTTGTTGACCGTCTTTTGAACCCTTCATTCTGTCTCTCCCCATATCTGTTTCCCCATCTTATTCTATACCTATCCAACAAATAAACCATACAAAAGTGCATGTTCACTATCTTAAAAATACAAAATAATGGGACAAAGATAGGCTGGCAGAAAAGTTGTGTGTTCTGTCAGAGTGGTTAGATGTTGGATGCATTTTAGTATTCAAATTGGATTTTCCAGCATGAGAATAACCCCAAGCACATTAACAAAGAAATTGCTAATACACCACAAAATCAACATTTTGCAATGGCCATCTCAGTCTCCGGACTTGAACTCCATTAAAAACCTGTGGTTTGAATTGAAGAGGGGCAGTCCATAAGCGCAGAAGAAGGATATCAATGGACTGGAAATATTATGTATGGAGGAATGCTCTAAGATCCCTCCCAATGTGTTCTTCAATCTCATAAAACCATTTAGAAAAAGGCTCAGTGTCATTATCCTTGTAAGGTATTGAAAACAGGGGTGACAATCATTTTTACCCATATCTTTTTGAGACTTTGTTTTATTACTTGTTAAACAAAATCTATTTCTATTGGCATTTGTATTAGTATAAAATAATTTTCTAATTATTTTCAGAATACAATATATCTCAGTATTTGTATACTTTTTTTTTTAGACAGTATTTTTTCCTAATCTTTATCAAGGGTGCCAAATACTTTTTACCTGACTGTACACACACACACACACACACAGTCCGTCCTAGTTAAACCCACATCAGAAACACGGTTGTACAATTGAGAACCTCACTCCCCCTAGCACATGAAGGATGTGAAATACTAATCTTAATTTTTTATTTTTTTATTTCAACTTTATTTAACCAGGTTGGCTAGTTGAGAACAAGTTCTCATTTACAACTGCGACCTGGCCAAGATAAAGCAAAGCAGTGCGACACAAACATACAGTCAATAACACAATAGAAAAGTCTATATACAGTGTGTGCAAATGGGGTAGGATAAGGGAGGTAAGGCAATAAATAGGCCATAGTGGCGAGATAATTACAATTTAGCAATTAAACAGTGGAGTGATAGATGTGCAGAAGATGAGTGTGCAAGTAGAGATACTGGGGTGCAAAGGAGCAAAATAAATAACAGTATGGGGATGAAATCTTTCTTCAGAAATTGCTCTTCGCTAAGAAGATATTTTTGTTTCTTTTTGACAATTTTAATTGAAAACAATCACAGTAAGGTACTTAATTGTTACCAATAAATGAATTAATTTTGAAAACAGCTGCATTATACCTTTAAATGTAAGGCATTTGTGACACCTCAGTTCAACATTGCTATAGGAATGCATTAAGTAGGATAGCACATTGTGAAATTGATTGAAGCTGTTCACGTACGTTAGCTCGTAAATAGTATACGGCTATGTTTTTCCTTGAATTTGAGCAGAGTGAGTTTGTTGCTTAAAAGAATGTTACCGGCTTTGACCTTCATTCCAGGTGCGCGTGCCGTTTACCTCTGAAAATATTATTGGCAACAGATCTTGATATGACAGAATGGCCATAGGGCAGTTTGGGCTAATGCCTGGTGGGCCAGTTCTTCATTAGAAAACTTTTGTGCAGAATAATCATAATTTGGCTAATTGTCTGATGTCAAATTTCACAGACACTGGCTCCAAATTAGTTTAGTGGAACAGCTCATCAATGAAAATGGGCTGCAAGAAAATAATCGTCCGGTATGTGAGAAATGCCTGCAACATTTTCTGGTCCGTCTGCTCCTGACCACCACAAAGTACATCAAGTCCAGAGGTGTTTACTATATCACATGACCTGTACTGAACATTGGAAAAAGTTCTCAACACCTCATAAGCCTTACGAATTAACATGAATGTACATACACATGCAACTGATCGACTTCCTGGAATCTGACATTTATTCCAATCGGATTCTAAGCCTGTTGCCACAGAAACAAAACTAGGTTTAGAGCAAGCAGATGGCTCTCGTGCTGTGACCAAAATGTCCACGTCATGAAGCAGTGTTTTCCTAGAATAGAATGTAGTTATTTAATCACCAAATAATGAGTTGTTCTATTTCTATGAATGTTCTATTTCACCGTTCATCAGTTGCCTAACAATACCAGAGCTCATGTGTTCCAATAATACCTCTATCTGCTGTATGCACATGCCTCTGTCTTAATCAGGCATTTAGCATTGTGCGCTTCACTAATTAACTAGCTTCAGTATTCATACACTTTTTATTCTCAGTACAAATTCACTCTATTAAATCCCGGTAATTGGGATAGAATTAACCATGGGTAAAGTAAGCGATTATTCAAACCCAAACCCACCCTTAATTAACTTTTGATGAATCTAGTCGTTCTGATACAGACTTGGGTGATAGCAGCGCAGGCTTTGACAGTCATTTATCTACGGCACTGTTTGTCAAGTGTATTGATTCACAAGGCATCGATCCATCCTATCTGACGGGTATGCCACGCATTCAAACTTTCCCCAAGCATTTACAGCCAAGACGAGAAGGAGAGAAAGAAGTCTGAATGGATGTTTCACCTGCCCGCCTGTGTTGGTCAATAGGCTTTACGTTAGAGGCATTTCAAAACGTTGAGGTTGCTTCCAAAATGCCACCCTATTCCATAAACAGTGCACTACTTTACACCAGAGTCTTATTTTGAAATCCAGCGTGTGTCTCTGTCCATTTTAATTCCCATCTGAAAGACCTTACATTGTACCCACTGTTCAATGCCTGACAGGAGAGAGGTAAGGCTAGTGCAAGTTTTATGCAAACTCTGAAGGTCAAATTCTTTTTTTAATGCTTATTGTTTCACTCTGATACATATGTAACAGTTTAGCTTCGGTCCCTCTCCTCACCCCTACCTGGGCTCGAACCAGGGACCCTCTGCACACATCAACAACTGACACCCATGAAGCATCATTACATCACCGATTGAAACGCTGTTAGCGCTCGCGTTTATTATAAAACGGGTGGTTCGAGCCCTGAATGCTGATTGGCTGATACCATGATTTACCAATCTAATTACTTTGGTAACCAGTTTATAATAGCAATAAGGCACCTCGGGGGTTTGTAGTATACGGCCACTATACCACAGCTAAGGGCTATATCCGCGCTGCCTTTAGCCGTGGTATATTGGCAATATACCACACCTCCTCTGGCCTTATTGCTTTCACCGGCTCCAGCAGCAAAACTGACTGTTTTGGAGAGCCTGGCGTGCCCAAAGTAAAATGCCTCCCATTTAGGCCCAGAAAATGGGATATGCATATATTTAGGACCATTGGATAGGAAACACTCTGAATTTTCCAAAACTGTTAACCATTTGTCTGTGGGTCAATCAGAACGGATTTGGCAGGCAAAACCCTGAGGAATCTCTGTCCTGAAAAAAGTCATTTTGACACATTGCTCATTTTTGAGCCCTTCCCTATCCAAAATGACCATATATAGGCATGTGAACTCAGTGCACGTCGCTTCCTTATGATGTCATCAACCACGAGACGGTGTTTTACTCCATCTTGGGGGAATTTCGGCCATTGAAAAACAGCATGGAACGAGAGACCACGTTATGAAAACTCTTCAGAGTGCGCGTGCATGAGAATGCGCGCTGTGCCTTATTTATCGTTTTTAGCGTTCAGTTTATATTCCGGCTGATTTATAATAGTACATATACGTAAAAGGGTTCCTAAGGATACATTTAAAACTATGTTTGATTGTTTTTGGACAAGTTTATAGGTATAATTTTAACGAGTCGGCGCCGAGTTTCAAAGGAGTAATGGAGGCTGTCGTTTCTGATTATAACGCATGAACCAAATGGAGGATTTATGGATAAAAGACGTTACTTTTTCTAACAAAAGAACCATGGATTGTCTTCGTTGGACACTTAGGAAGACCTCAGCAGAAGTTATTCAACAGGTAATTACTTTGTTTTCGCTGTGAAATGTGTTATGTGTGTGCCATGATTGCTAATCGATACATGGCTATTGGAAAATATGTGAGGTGCTACCCTCAAACAAATGAATGTGCTGCTTTCGCCGTAAAGCCTTTTTGAAATCTGACAATGCTGTGATATTGCCTAGAAACAGAGCTTTTGATGAGTATGGAACACTTGTATATAGCTGGATGTTTAATAATTCAATTTTCGGATTTTAAATCTGGCGCTACAGGTTTTTGCTAGTAGTGTCGGGATGATCCCGCTAGCGACCCACTGGTATTTGAGTCGTTAACTATACAACACGTCAATATAGTCTTCCAGTCTAATTGTCTATCCTGCCGTCTAGATCTGCAACAGGCTAACTAGCAATCATACCACAGATTAAATCCTTCAAAGCTGCACCAATATTCAATATGAATCCACAAGACCAAATAGCAATAGCTCATAGGCAGCGGAGAGGCCATGTGGGTCATTGCGCATGGAAGAACAGTGAGACAAACAGCTCAAAAAGGTCCCCACTGGGCACAGATGTCCGTTCATCCTCTAGTTTTGATTTATATTTGGTTGAGTTGTCAACTAACTAAAATTCAATGTCAAATCAACCAGCACATCCTGTCATGGGATTTAGGTTAAAGATTGGATGAAAAAAAATACTACATCCCCTTATGTTGATGATTTTGTCATCACGTTGAATTTTTTGGTTGAAATGATGTGGGTCCCCTATTGATCTTGCCACCGGACAATAGAATTATCCTACCTAGACTAGCCTACAACATCACAATGAAATAAATTATTGTTATTGCGTTATTGTTTTCAATTGAGTACAACATCTAATTTTGTCCAAAATATAATTCCAGCAGCCATTTCGGTGTTAGAAAACCCCCCCAAAAATGTTTTGATATTCTGAGATTATCAAGCCAAACCTTTGATACTGGGTAGGCTTTCAAGGTACACTCTAAAAATAAAAGGTTTCTGGTCCAGCATAGCCAGAAAGATTTTGCAGTGCATGGTGATCGAACAGGTTTCATGTTATATTCATAGGGCGGGTGAAGCATGTAAATCCCCCAAAAATAGTAATTATACAGATGATTAACAAAACATGCACACCGCAGAATTTGAATGACATTTTTTGGGGGGGATAATGATTTTCATACACATACCTTGTCCATAATGTAGAGGCCTTTGGGATATTCATTGAAGAGGTAAGGGAGGAGGAAGGTAAATGTGATCAGCATTACATACCAATACCAATTGACATACCTTTGCATGCCTCCTCGTATGTATACCTGCAGAAACAGACACAGAAGTGAGCAGTTAAGTCATCTGCACCCATTACAGCGAACATATTCTTACCTCTTTGTTGATTGATATCCATTGAATTGTGCCCATTTTTTGTTTTAGAAAGATGGTATCATCATCAATTTAGATCATACAAGGGACAAACCTTACCTTAAAGACACAAGACGTATGTGGCAAGGTCTATAGACAATCACGGACTACAAAGGGAAAACCAGCCACGTCGCCGACGTCTTGCTTCTGGACAAGCTAAACACCTTCTTCACCCGCTTTGAGGATAACACAGTGCCACCAATGCGGCCCGCTACCAAGGACTGTGGGCTGTCCTTCTCCATGGCCGACGTGAGTAAGACATTAAAGCGCCATCACGGTTCACACATAACACATTTCACAGCGAAAACAAATCAATTACCTTTTGAAGAACTTCTGCTGAGGGCTTCCCAAGTGTCCAACGAAGACAATCCATGGTTCTTTTGTTAGAAAAAGTAATGTATTATATCCATAAATCTCCGTTTGGTTGGCTCGTTATAATGAGAAAATAGAGCGTCGACTCCATTGAAGCGTGAAGAGAACTCGTTCAACTTATACCTATAAACTTGTCCAAGAACAATCAAACATAATTGTAAATGTATCCTTAGGAACACTTATGTATAAATAGTATAATATTTCAACCGGAATATAAACTGGGCGATAAGAAAGGAAAAAACCACAGAGCGTGCCAGCCGGGAGCGCGCATGTACTACTATTGACATCTATGTGGACACTTCCTTATTCCTCTTCTTCTCTGCTCTAAAAGCATCTAAAAAGAATCAGAACATTTTCTCGAGACTGTTGACATCCAGAGGAAGCGATAGGTACTGCATTCATATGCCCTTATATGGGCATTTTCAAAACCACTTTTTCCAGGACAGAAATTCCTCGGGTTTTCGCCTGCCATATCCTTTCTGTTATACTCACAGACAAAATGTTAACACTTTCAGAAAATTCAGAGTGTTTCCCATCCAATGGTACTAAATATGTGCATATCCTATTTTCTGGGCCTGAATGGGGGGCATTTTACTTTGGGCACGCCAGGCTCTCCAAAACGGTCACCTTGTGCGCTGCTCCCAAAGAAGTTAACAAACCTCCAGACGAGCTTCAATGCTATACAACACTCCTTCCGTGGCCTCCAACTGCTCTTAAATGCAAGCAAAACTAAATGCATGCTCTTCATCCGATCTCTGCCTGCACCCGCCCGCCCGTCTAGCATCACTACTCTGGATGGTTCTGACTTAGAATATGTGGACAACTACAAATATCTAGGTGTCTGGTTAGACTGTAAACTCTCCTTCCAGACTCACATTAAGCATCTCCAATCCAAAATTAAATCTAGAATCTGCTTCCTATTTCGGAACAAAACATCCTTCACTCATGCTGCCAAACATACCCTCGTAAAACTGATCTTACCGATCCTTGACTTCAGCGATGTCATTTACAAAATAGCCTCCAGCACTCTACTCAGCAAATTGGATGTAGTCTATCAGAGTGCCATCTGTTTTGTCACTGGTTAAATAAAGGTGAAATAAAAAATGTAAAAATTGGTTGTGTGGTGCACTGGCACAGAAACCTGTTGGTGGAAAATTCGTTACATATACAGTGTTTTATATAATTATAAATGTAGCATCAAAATGTTTAAATCGTTGATGATTGTCTGCAGCCTATTCTGATTGTAGTGTAATGAAACAGGAAGGGAGAGTGAGTTCATCCGTGGTGGTCGTCGAACCACATCACATTTCATTAATGACGTCTGTATCATCGCCCCGGGGGTGCCTCGTGCCGTGCCTTACCAGTTGCACTTAATTCTCCCTGGGCGGTCGCCGGTCACACAGAGTGAGCAAGCAAGGGGAACCCAGATTTTTCTGAGCATGAGAAAACTGCTGATGCCATGAACACTGCCTCATTCCAGGCAGGCTGTGTTCCAAATGGGATGCAGTCAGGGGCATATGTGAAGTTGCTTCTCTTGATTCACGCTATTGCACATGCTATTCACCCAATATCTGTTTGAGGTGGAGCTGAATGAAGGTGGTGGCGGAGACGTGTCTACAGATTCTGACTTGGACTTAATCCCCTAATATTTCCACCCCCTTTACACACAAGGTAGCCATGAATAAAGTCTAGCGAACCTACCGGTTCCAAGTGGAAAAAGCAACTACTCAATTGTAGTTTACAATTTCTTACAATCTATTGATAAGAGTTAGGTTAATTAGTAATCCGTTTGGAGAAGTGGATTGTAAATATATATAGCAAATGTTTTAGATGATTTTTCCTTACGATCCTTGGAGATTAATGTGAAACCAGTCATATGGAAGCAAACTGAAAATCATATCAACATGACATGTATTGTGCAGGGAAATAGGATATAAATAGCTGTACTGTTATTCAGAATTATAATTGTGTGCCCTCATAATTTGTGTGAATTAAATTTGGACACCTAAGCTATAGGTTTCTTAAGGCCTGAACCTGCTGAGGTGATGTATGTGCTTTAGAATGTTTTAATATACCCTGGCTTTGCTCTGTTTCATTTTACAATTGTATCATATTAAATATTAGCCACTATCGGAAGTCACCGTCAAAATACCCACATACATTTACCTTTCTTTCCTCTGTCACGTACTTGTAATTTGTTCCTGAGAGTCGCTAACATTAGTGGATCATATTAGACCAAAGTTATGCAATTATTTAGGACGTTATGGAATAATTTTGAATCATTATAGACCACACTTAGCAGGTTAAACCTGGCGCCTGCCCTGACACACGGTTCATGACGACTGGACCATTGTCAGCGTTCCATGACAATTAGGGTAGATGTATAGGATTATTGTTTAACCCCTGTTGTACACTTTTTTTCCACCTTCCAATATTTCATTGACTGAACTTGAATATGACAACTTTCAGGATGAATCCAACCACTGTATTTGTTATTCATGAACACATTTTGTGAGTAAAGGATCTCCATAACAGTTTTTCTTTCCTAGTCCTAAAATTTGCCCAAACAAGATCAGAGTATTTTTAAATCTACCAGTTGGAGCTAAAAAGGGAGATGAAGATGCATAGACGGCATTCTTTAAAAAAAAATGGAATTAAAAGGTACAAATATAAAGGTACATTTAAAATAATTTAAATGTATTTATATTTTAAAGTCTTAAGATAAATGTACTAAAAATCCTATTGAACTCCATAAATCTGTTGGCTAGCAAGTGGGAGAGTTTTCAGTGGTTGAATTACATTTATTTAGCACACGCAAGGCAACCACGCCTGCAAAGTCCATTAGGCACTTTCATAAGGTAAGTCTGAATACCAACTACTGAGAAGTGTGAAGAAAAGGCATGCATAAGAAAGGTGTAATTTCCTAAATGACCACTAAGCGTAGGGTTTAGTGGTCAATTTGGGATTGTTGAATCAGCACCTCTGAGGCCCACTCAAAACACCCTCTCTCTATGGCACCCGAGTTAGGTCTCCTTCCTCTTAGTGCTCCTCTTTGTGTACTTCACCTCCACAGCAACCATACAGTGACTATGTACTAGGGGCCGATCCCGATTTTAGGAATTTATGCCTTCCTACGCATGCTTTTCCTATACACTTCTCAGTATTTGGTATTCAGACTTACCTTATTTAGTCATGTAAAATGCTCTGCAGGTGTGGCTACCTTGCCCAATCTGAATACATTTTATTCAACCACTTGCTGGCCAAAATATATTTTAGTGGAGTTTTCAGTACATTTATCTTAAGCCATCCCTTTTGGTGCATCTTTAATTAGAATTTTGTTGACAGACTCAATAGAATACATTTTTTTAAATTTAACTAGGCAAGTGAGTTCAGAACAAATTCTTATTTAACAATGACGGCCTACCCCTGGGCCAATTGTGTGCCGCCCTATGGAACTCCCGATCACGGGCAGTTGTGATACAGCCCAGGATCAAACCAGGGTCTGTAGTGAAGCCTCTAGCATTGAGATGCAGTGCCTTAGACTGCTGCGCCACTCGGGAGCACTAGAGAGAATGGGTTCAGGCCTTCCATATGGCTAGTTTCACATTGGACTCCATGGATCATAAGGAAAAATCAATTGCTATGTTAGTTTACAATCCCCTTCTCCAAACAGATTACTCATTTACCTAGGTCTTATCAATATCTCTTATCGATTTATAAATTACAGAGCATGGAGAATGCTGTTATTTGTATAGGAAAAAATAAAACAGATGCTTTTTCCACTTGGAATCGGCAGGTTGCTCAACCTTACTCATGGTTTCCTCACTTGTAAAGGTGGCGGAATTATGAAGGAATTAAGTCAAGGTCAGAATACGGCTTTATTTGTTGGCACACCTCCACCACACCTTCATTCCTTAGATCTCCAAACCAAAGTGGGTTAATAGTTCAAGGTCAGAATAAGCATAGAAAAAACTGCATAAAAAGGAAATAACACGGAATCGGGCCTTGAAGATCAGAGGATTTTATTGGTAAAAGCAACATGGTCAAACTTCCACCTAGCCTATCAGAGGGCAAGGTGGGGCTATTACCATACTTATACTCGTAAAAATTCTCTCAGATCTCCACTAGTGCATAATGTGTATGACAGTATTTTCCCAACTCTGGTCGATTTGGCATTAGGCCTGTATGGGCATGGAGGTCACGCCCATGATGCCGACTTTCTTGAGTGGAGTGTTTTAATTCTGACAGATGTAAGATGAAACTGTCGTGGAATATTTCTAACCAAAGGACAGAGACTTTTAGATTTCTTCAAAACAATCCAACTTTATTAATTATTATTGCAATAATGGAGCTGGTCAAATCAAATTGTATTTGTCACATACACATGGTTAGCAATGTTAATGCGAGTGTGTTAATGCTTGTGCTTCTAGTTCCGACCATGCAGTAGTATCTAACAAATCACCCATGGGTGATCGCTGAGAGCCTAACGAAGCAAAACTGAGACACAGCATTTTATAGTCAAGACACATCCTCCTGAATACGTGACAAACAACAGATTTTTGGAATGGGTCAAAAGGTTAGGATTTGTATGTGAGAAAGGAGTATCCCCCAGCCTGATAGCATTCGCTGTGAAGACTGTTCCAATTGTATAGAAACCAGGTTTTGGCCCCTAAGGTTCCTCCCATCAGCCGTCCACACCAAAGACATCTCTTCTCTGGTACCTAATAGTACACTAACACCAACTCATTCTATGGAATGCAGGCAGTAGGTTCTATCACCAAGCCATCATAAATAAGTTGCCAGCACCAGACCCCAGAGGCCCAACTCAGTACCACAGACCCAGATGAGAGAGTACTGAGAAATCTTATTTATGTATAAACAGTATTAAATCTTCCACCGTAAAACTGAAAACAACATACATATCATAGAGCAAATGGCAATATAATGGGCCGCTTTGATCTATACTGTACAATACAGTATGCTGCATGATGATGTATGACCAAACGAGTGTGCCTAGTAAGAATCTCTTGCAGCCCTCCTTCAGAGCTCTGCGTGCTATCGCGGTAAAATTGACAGCTCACATGGTCCGGGATGGTGCAGGGTAAAACGCCTGACGCTCGCCTTGTCAAGGTTACGTGATGAGTGACAGTTGGGTCACATGTCAGGAAGGAACAAAAAGGAAGTTCTTGGGAAGACACAAACAGGCCAAGGCAAGTCTCTTCAGCTGTGTTGGAAATGGCACCCTATTCCCTATGTAGTGCATTATTTTTGACCAGAGCTCTATGGGATTTGGTCAATAGGATGCTATTTCTGATGCTCCCTTCATTTATTCAAAGTCAACATCATCTCTGAAGCCAGGTCAGTTGTTTCTTTTATCTACTCCTCTCTCTGACCTGCCCTGTCAAATTAGTTTGAATCTCAGAGAGCTGAAGCCCATCACACTTTCACACCACGTGTCCTCCAGGGTCACGCGTTTGCCCCTCCATCTATTTGTACTTGAGGAAAAGAGTGCACAGGCGTTACCTCTCCAGAGGCACAGACAGGTGAGAGAAGGAAGCGAGGGGATGAATCAGCGCTGAAGTGCCAAGACATACTCAATCAGGAGTGCACTTACACACTGGTACACACAATACACACGAACACAACACACTCCCTCACAGACACATTCCCTCGAAAGATCGCACCCTTAGGCTTCTGCTGCGTGAAATCAAGTGAGGATTATTCAAAGCAACAGACTCGCATAAACAGACCCTCCAGCAGCCTAGCATATGGCTCCAACCAACCCAACCTCCCACTAGTCAGTGCCAGTATACCTGCAGGACATTCTTACTCAACCTGGTCTCACAGCATTTTGTAAGTAAATCCGAGACAATCCATTTAGTATGATATATTACGTTTTGTATGGTATACAGTGCCTTGCAAAAGTATTCATCCCCCTTGGCGTTTTTCCTATTTTGTTGCATTACAACCTGTAATTTAAATGGATTTTAATTTGGATTTCATGTAATGGACATACACAAAATAGTCCAAATTGGTGAAGTGAAATTAAAACAATTACTTGTTTCAAAGAATAAAAAATAAAAAAACTGAAAAGAGGTGTGTGCATATGTATTCACCCCCTTTGCTCTGAAGCCCCTAAATAAGACCTGGTGCAACCAATTACCTTCAAAAGTCACATAATTAGTTAAATAAAGTCCACCTGTGTGCAATGTAAGTGTCACTTGATCTCAGTATATATACACCTGTTCTGAAGGGTCCCAGAGTCTGCAACACCACTAAGCAAGGTGCACCACCAAGCAAGTGGCACCATGAAGACCAAGGAGCTCAGGTTAGGGACAAAGTTGTGGGGCAGTACAGATCAGGGATGGGTTATAAAAAAATATCCGAAACTTTGAACATCCAACGGAGCACCAATAAATTGAAAGAAAATGGCACCACAACAAACCTGCCAAGAGAGGGCCACCCACCAAAACTCACTGACCAGGCAAGGAGGGCATTAATCAGAGAGGCAACAAAGAGACCAAAGATAACCCTGAAGGAGCTGAAATCTCCACAGTAGATTGGAGTATCTGTCCATAAGACCACCTAGCCACGCACTCTACAGAGCTGGGCTTTACAGAAGAGTGGCCAGAAAAAAGCCATTGCTTAAAGAAAAAAATAAACAAACACGTTTGGTGTTTGCCAAAAGGCATGTGGGAGACTCCCCAAGCATATAGAAGAAGGTACACTGATCAGATGAGACTACAATTGAGCTTTTTGGACATCAAGGAAAACGCTGTCTGGTGCACACCCAACACCTCCCATCACCCCGAGAACATCATCCCCACAGTGAAGCAGGGTGGTGGCAGCATCATGCTGTGGGGATGTTTTTCATTGGCAGGGACTGGGAAACTGGTCAGAATTGAAGGAACGATGGATGGCGCTAAATACAGGGAAATTCTTGAGGAAAACTTGTTTCAGTCTTCCAGAGATTTGAGACTGGAACAGAGGTTTACCTTCCAGCAGGACAATGACCCCAAGCATACTGCTAAAGCAGCACTCAAGTGGTTTAAGGGGAAACATTTTAAATGTCTTGGAATAGCCTAGTCAAAGCCCAGACCTCAATCCAATTGAGAATCTGTGGTATGACTTAAAGATTGCTGTACACCAGCAGAACCCATCCAACTTGAAGGAGCTGGAGCAGTTTTGCCTTGAAGAATTGGCAAAAATCCCAGTGGCTAGATGTGCCAAGCTTATAGAGACATACCCCAAGAGACTTGCAGCTGTATTTGCTGCAAAAGGTGGCTCTACAAAGTATTGACTTTCGGGGGTGAATAGTTATGCACGCTCATGTTTTTGTTCTTTGTTTCACAAGAAAAAATCTATCTTCAAAGTGGCAGGCATGTTGTGTAAATCAAATGACACAAACCCCCCAAAAATCTATTTAAATTCCAGGTTGTAAGGCAACAAAATAAGAAAAATGCCAAGTGGGTGAATACTTTCGCAAGCCACTGTATATTAATTTGTGGATGTTCATCACCCATTTCGTATGATATGTTATGAATTACAATTTGTATTATGCGTTATGAATTTGCAGTTCAGGTTTTAAGTGTTCTATGTTACGTCTAGTCTATGAGACTAGGCTGTCTTACTACATCCCAAATGGCACGCTACTCCCTTAATAGTGTGTTATAGGCTCTGGTCAAAAATTGTGCGTTCCATTGTAAAGGGAATAGGGTGCCATTCGGGATGAAGCTTCCTCTGCTGATCTTTTCACTGTCAGTCTTTGTCCCAATTTAAGAAGCCTCTGTACAGGAACAAGGAGGACTCTTGGGGCAGCCAGATATTTTGATTTGGCTGGCAAGGTAACCCTGATATCATCTATCCTCTTCTCCTTCTCAAATTATGTGTTTTAAAAAACTATTCCCTCTGTGCACTCTTAGAAAAAAGGGTTATTTGGCTGTCCCCATAGTTGAACCATTTTGGGTTCTACTTGGAACAAAAAGGGTTATCCTATGGGGACAGGCGAAGAACCCTTTTAGGTTCTAGATAGCAATTTTTTTTTCAAAGAGAGTAAGATCTTATAGAAGGCTTAAATCAGGTATGATTTCACAACGCTTGGTCCAGTGTCTCCGCTCCATCGCTCCCCTAGAGTTGACCTGTTGCAGAGAGCAGGCAGGGGGTGTAAAATAGCCTGGAGTCGTTTGCCTTGCTGGTGGGCCCAGAGAGGTAGGGAAGGAGGGAGGTAAGGACACATGAACTCTAAATAAGTCACAGGCCATTAACTAAACACTGCATTTAGCAAAGCACACCCAACACAAGGACACACACGCACACAGATACAAACAGGCCAATGCGAAATGCATTTGGTTACATTTCAAATTCACACAGACTTTGTTCAAGACAAGTTATGTTTCAAATAAAACTATTACGACTTTTAATAGGCTCGCTAATGGTTCTTGAATAATTATCTTGCTATAATGGCCCTAAGAGGAAGTAGCTTGAGTTGGTGTGTAGCCTATGGCAGTGTTTCCCAACATCAGTCCTCGAGTACCCCCACACTACACATTTATGTTGTAGCCCCAGAAAAACAAACCTGACAAGTTGAGTCAGGTGTGTCAGGGACTTCAATACAAATGTGTACTGTTGTTTTTATTTGGGGCAGCAGGTTGCCGAGTGGTTAGAGTTTTGGGCCAGTAACTGAAAGTTTGCTGGATCAAAACCCTAAGCTAACAAAGTAAACATGTGTTGTTCTGCCCCCGCTTTTTAAATCTGACTCTACTGCTTGCATCAGTTACCTGATGTGGAATAGAGTTCCATGTAGTCATGGCTCTATCTAGTACTGTGCACCTCCCATAGTCTGTTCTGGACTTGGGGACTGTGAAGAGACCTCTGGTGGCATGTCTTGTGGGGTATCCATGGGTGTTCGAGCTGTGTGCTAGTATTTTAAACAGACAGCTCGCTACCTTCAGCTTGTCAACACCTCTTACAAAAACAAGTAATGAGGAAGTTAATCTCTCTAACTTTGAGCCATGGGAGATTGACATGCATGTCAATAATGCTAGATCTCTGTGCACTTTTAAGAGCCAGCCGTGCTGCCCTGTTCTGAGCCAAATGAAATTTTCCAAAGTCCCTCTTTGTGGCACATGACCACACGACTGAACAGTAGTCCAGGTGCGACAAAACCAGGGCCTGTGGTAAGTCGTTAGTAAAGATTGAAAAAAGCAAGGGGCCTAAACAGTTACCCTGGGGAATTCCTGCTACTACCTGGATTCTGTTTGAGAAGCTTCCATTAACCTCTTCCAGCTAGGGTCCCATTTTCCAAATTTTCGCCTGTCTGACGTGCCCAAAGTTAAATGCCTACCACTCATGGCCAGAAACTAGGATATTTACATATTTAGTACTATTGGATAGGAAACACTCTGAAGTTTATAAAACCATTAAGATATAGTCTGTGGCTATTCCAGAACAGATTTAGCAGGCAAAAACCAGAGAGATTTCTGTCCGGAATTTATTTTTCTGTTGCTCTCCTCTCATTTTGAAGCCCATGTAATATTTTTCTATGGGGAATAGGACCGAGGTTGCAGTACTTATGGCTTCCACTAGATGTCAACAGTCTCTGGAAAGGGTATGGAGGAAAAGCTCTGACCAGATCCTTAGAGAGAGAGAATTACTACGGGTAGGGAAAAAGGTAAACAGGCGTGCACGTTCACGAGAGCGTGGGCGCCCAGCGCGACCAACTTTCTTTTAGTCTTTTAACGTTTCACTTACCGTTCTTGTAAAATATGATCGCTATTATTCATAAAAGAATACATAAGGATGCATTATTAATGATATTTGATTTGTTTGTGAAAAGATGAGAGGTATAATTTGAACGCGATCCCTTCACTGTAAAACGGGCGAGTAGACTGACAATGCTTGGTGGAGTAGCTGAACGTAACGTGCCAAAAACAACGGATATTTATGGATATAATTATTTACTTTTTCTAACAAAAGAACCATGGATTATCTTGTTTGGACACTTGGGAAGACCTCAGAAGAAGTTATTTGAAAGGTAAGCGATTTATATTAGCTGTGATATGGATATTTTGAGAACCGAGCTGGATATGAATTTATGCTAATGTGGAAAATATGTGAGGTACTAGCCTCAAACAATCAAATGTAGTGCTTTCGCCGTAAAGCCTTTTTAAAATCTGACAACGCAGTGATATTGCCAAGAAGCAGAGCTTTTGATGGCTATGCAACACTATGCAACACTTGTATATCGAAGTTAAATATTACGAATATGTATTACGAATATGTATTTTGAATTTGGCGCGTTATGTTTGCTCTGAAAACGATCCCGCTAAAGGGATCGGCGCGCTAAGAGGTTAAAGAACACCCTCTGTGTTGGGAAACACTGGCCTATGGTGTAGCTTTTGAGGCGTCACATCGCTGTACATAGATCAGGGTAAATGATGTCTGAGTGTTTGGAGTGTCAAATCAAATTTTTATTTTTTACATACACATGGTTAGCAGATGTTAATGCGAGTGTAATGAAATGCTTGTGCTTCTAGTTGCGACCATGCAGTAGTATCTAACAAGTAATCTAACAAATTCACAACAACTACCTTATACACATAAGAGTAAAGGAATGAATACGAGTATGTACATATAAATATATGGATGAGCGATGGCTGACCGGCGTAGGCAAGATGCAGTAGATGGTATGGAGTACAGTATATACATATGAGATGAGTAATGTAGGATATGTAAACATTATATAAATGGCATTGTTTAAAGTGGCTAGTGATACATTTATTTCATCCAATTATAATTATTAAAGTGGCTAGAGATTTTAGTCGATGGCCGAACGGCATAGACAAGATTCAGTAGATGGTATAGAGTATATGAGTAATGTCGGATATGTAAACATTATATACAAAATTGTTTAAAGTGGCTAGTGATACATTTGTTACATCCAATTCCTATTATTTAAAGTGGCTAGAGATTTAAGTCAGTATGTTGGCAGCAGCCACTCAATGTTAGTGATGGCTGTTTAACAGTCTGATGGCCTTGAGGTATAAGCTGTTTTTCAGTCTCTCGGTCCCAGCTTTGATGCCTAGGGTCTCGAGCTTAATGACGAGTTTGGAGGGAATTATGGTGTTAAATGCTGAGCTGTAGTCGATGAACAGCATTCTTACATAGGTATTCCTCTTGTCCAGATGGGTTAGGGCAGTGTGATTGCGATTGCGTCGTCTGTGGACCTATTGGGACAGTAAGCAAATTGGAGTGGGTCCAGCGTGTCTGGCAGGATGGAGGTGATATGATCCTTGACTAGTCTCTCAAAGCACTTCATGATAACGGAAGTGAGTGCTCCGGGGCGATAGTCATTTAGCTCAGTTACCTTAGCTTTCTTGGGAACAGGAACAATGGTGGCCCTCTTGAAGCATGTGGGAACAGTAGACTTGGATAGGGACTGATTGAATATGTCCGTAAACACACCAGCCAGCTGGTCTGCGCATGCTCTGAGGACACGGCCAGGGATGCCATCTGGGCCAGCAGCCTTGCGAGGGTTAACACATTTAAATGTTTTACTCACGTTGGCTGCGGTGAAGGAGAGCCCGCAGGTTTTGGTAGCGGGCCGTGTCGGTGGCACTGTATTGTCCTCAAAGCGAGCAAAGAAGTTGTTTAGTTTGTCTGGGAGCAGGACATCATGGTCCGCGACGGGGCTTGTTTTCTTTTTGTAGTCCGTGATTGACTGTAGACCCTGCCACATTCCTCTCGTGTCTGAGCCATTGAATTGTGACTATACTTTGTCTCTATATTGACGCTCAGCTTGTTTGATTGCCTTGCAGAGGGAATAGCTACACTGTTTGTATTCAGTCATATTTCCGGTCCCGTTACCCTGGTTAAAAGCAGTGGTTCGTGCTTTCAGTTTTGCGCGAATGCTGCCATCAATCCACGGTTTCTGGTTGGGGAAGGTTTTAATAGTTGCTATGGGTACAACATCACCAATGCACTTGCTAATAAACTCGCTCACCGAATCAGCGTATACATCAATGTTGTTGTCCGATGCTATCCGGAACATATCCCAGTCCACGTGCTCGAAGCAATCTTGCAGTGTGGAATCAGATTGGTCGGACCAGCGTTGAACAGACCTGAGAACGGGCGTTTCCTGTTTTAGTTTCTGTCTGTAGCTGGGAGCAACAAAATGGAGTTGTGGTCAGACTTGCCGAAATTAGGGCGGAGAATAGCCTTGTATGCATCACGGAAGTTAGAATAACAATGATCAAGGATTTTACCAGCCCGGGTGGCACATTCGATATGCTGATAAAATGTGGCCTTATTAAAATCCCCAGCCACAATAAATGCAGCCTCAGGATATGTGGTTTCCAATTTACATAGATTCCAATGGATTTCTTTCAGTGCCGTCGATGTGTCAGCTTGAGGGGGGATATACACGACTGGGATTATAATCGAGGAGAATTCTCTTGGTAGATAATGCGGTTGGCATTTGATGGTAAGGAATTCTATGTCAGGTGAACAAAAGGACTTGAGTTCCTGTATGTTGTTATGATCACACCACGTCTCGTTATTCATACGACACACGCCCTTCTTCTTACCAGATAGATATTTGTTTCTGTCGGCACGATGCATGGAGAAACCAGGTGGCTGTACCGACTCTGATAACGTGTCCTGAGTGAGCCATGTTTCCGTGAAGCAAAGAACGTTGCAGTCGCCGATGTCTCTCTGGAAGGCAACTCTTGCTCATATTTCATCCACTTTGTTGTCCAGAGACTGGACATTGGCAAGTAAAATACTCAGTAGAGGTGCACGATGTGCCCACCTACGTAGCTTGACCAGAAGACCGCCGCGTTTCCCCCCCCTTCTCCGGCGCCGCCGTTGTTTTGAGTCGCCGGCTGGGATCCAGCCTATTGTCCTAGTTGGTGGACAAAACAGAGAATCCGCTTCGGGAAATTCGTATTCCTGGTCGTAATGTTGGTAAGTTGACGTTGCTCTTATATCCAATAGTTCCTCCCGGTTGTACGTAATAAAACGTAATATTTCCCGGGGTAACAATGTAAGAAGTAAAACATAAAAAAAAACTAACTACTGCATAGTTTCCTGAGAACGTGAAGCGAGGCGGCCATCTCTGTCGGCGCCGGAGTGTGCCCCTGGCTATCCGTAAATAAAAATACATTAAATGGTGCTGTCTGGTTTGCTTAATATAAGGAACATGAAATGATTTGTACTTTTACATTGACTTTTAATACTTAAGTATGTTTTAGTAATTACATTTACTTTTGATACATAAGTATATTTTAAAACCAAATACTTTTATTCAAGTAGAATTTTACTGGGTGACTTTTACTTTTACTTGAGTCATTTTCTATTAAGATATTTACTTTTACTTAAGTATGACAATTGGGTACTTTTTCCACCACTGGGCACAGTACAGTGTTATCTTAATCCTAATAAGTCCCTTTGAGACACATGCAGAAAATAGCACAGTGGAGATTTGGGAGTTGACAATCATATCCGCTTCAGTCAGAGCTATCACTCTGATACTATGCACAAATGGGTTACTGCCTAAGGCCATTCACTTAATGATATCGTTGCTTACCGAGGTCTTTGTTGTTTGCTGTTTTTGATGGATGTTGTTATTCATAAAGTAAAGAGAATGGAAACACTGTCTCAAACTGATATTTTACACACACACACACAAACACACACTTCAACAATTGCAAGCCAAAACGTGTGTTAGATCAAATGACTTTTGAAAACCTCAAGACAAGGGCCACGTTCAAAAATAAATAATTATACTTTAACCATTCTCCTATTTGTTTAAAATACAATTTGAACTGCTATTGTGGTAAATATTAAAATAAAAGCGTATTCCAAATTAAACCAACACCCCCACCTCCGTGTCATGGTTTAACAAAATGTTTTTTCTCATTTGGCTGAACTTGTCATCCCAGATCTCTCTGCACGTATCTCAGCCCTTCATTCATGTTAATTCAGGCTACAAGAGTGTTGACCCAATGACCATTGCCGAATGTCATTACACATCAAACAGTGCACAGTGCACTGTTCGGATGCTGGAATTATTTTGGAGTGGACAAACATGCACAGGTAGCCTAGTGATTTGTTTGACAGTAAGATTAAAACATCATGACTGGTTGTGTTCATACCATCTTTTTTTTACAGTTTAATGACGGGTTTACTATTAGGCCCATAAACAATGTTGTGCAGGAGGTCCTGTGAAAAAAATAGAGACCACTGAATGTCACAGTATAATTCACATTCTGGTACAGATATAGGATCAGCTTCCCCAAACTTAGCCATAAGTGTGGAACATGGCCCAAACTGACCCAAGATCAGTGTCTAGGGTAAACTTTACCCTGCACCAACTGGCCTAGTTAGAGACGGTGACCGAGTGGATAAACTGCACACTCTGTCCATCTTTCTATATAATTTCTTAGTATTGGTATCGCTTGTACATTCTGCCATCTAGTGTTAGAATCAGTAATTGAGTTTCAAAACCATGGGAGAAAATACACTACGCAGGTCAGTTAATTAGACACACAATAATGATAACATACATGCCATTAATCCAAAGCGACTTACAGTATGCCTGGCCGCAGCAGGAATCAAACCCACGACCCTTGGCATTGCCAGCGCCATGCTCTACCAACTGAGCCATAGAGGACAGCACAGCTGCTATGTGCCCTTCTCTATCTGACTTGATTAAAGCAGTGACATATTGGACTGACGCCTCTCTTTGACGATAGTCATACTGACAGACTGACTCACACAGTCATTCAGTTTTGGATGTGCCTAAATTCTATGTCATGGCCTCGCTTGCTGTGTCTGTGATGCTTCCTCAGCAAGAAAAAATATATTCTCCACTCAGTGGCAGAAGACCTTTGCATGGAAACATACAGTATAAGTGGTATTTTGCAAACTGACAAAATAAATGGTAGCAGTGTTAAAAGTGATCATGGTCATGTTCGGGAGGGCACACCATAACAAAACGTCATGCAATGGATTTTGAAAATCTGTTCTTAATTGGATATGTTCACATTGTAAAACCTAGCCTGGTCTCAGATCTGTTTGTGCTCCTGCCAACTCCATTGCTCATTGTCAAGCATGGTAGCTCCCTGTTTCACCAAGTAAAAAATAAATAATCTACTGGTGCAGTGATAACGATATCCTCTATGTTTCAAGTCGAGTGAAGAAAGAGGGCTACTCACCTGCGACGGGACAGTGGCCCGGTGGAGAGGAACCTGCTACAGCGAGTTCTTACTGTCCCTCACCACCTGCGTCAACCCTGACTGGGAAACAGCATGCACTGGGTTAAGTATACAAATGTAACATGAGGTACAATACTGTATATAGGTGGAGCAGCTAGTACAGGTATTGCGGTTGTTGACCTACTTGCACTAAGAGAATGTCACTTTAAGTATGTCACTTACAGTGGAGGCTCCTCAGAGGGGGAAGGGTGCAGGCGAGAGTGTGCAAGGCAGTATTGAATGTGTCACTGTCTATCACCTTGATTACTATAATGTCTCTCGACCTGTGCACCTACGTTGCAAACTTCCAAACGTAGGCTAGGTTGTAGCAACCTCATGTATACAGGGAAAATTAGAGTATCATGTAGTAGCCTAAACCTATCGATGTTACATTGAGCTGGGTGAATGGAATATGAATGACAGTCATCCAATGTGCTGTAATCGAAATAAGGCCATGCTCATAAAAAATAAAACATTGGCCTCCCTCATCTTAAACGCCACTGGTTACTTAGAATAAAGACTATAATAAAACAGCATCTATGTACAATTTGAATGTTTTAACTGTTTAACTTGGTTGGTTTATGTACTGAGTAATTAAACTGATGACTCTTGAATTAGGAGACTTATTTGTGCTTGTGCAGCATTTTGTTCATTAGGCAAAACCATTAGACTGTACATATAAATAGACAAAGCCATCGATGACGTCACACTTTTCATTCCTATGTGACGACTCAATGGCACATTTGAAGCTCAGGAAGTCGGTTTTAGCTTGCTAAAATGGCGTCTCATGGGGGGTAGGCTTGAGCGGTATACCATATACCGGGGTATTTGGAAATAGCCAAGGGAAGGTTTTTCAATACCGTCATTACCGTTCAAACTATTTCTTTGAAGTTTTTCAATAGATATGAACATTTATAGTAACTTTGTAAGTAAATACCTGCAGTCAACTTGTGCAATACTTTAGGAGATAAAGCAGATAGCGTCATTTTGATTAAAACATTTTTTCAAATGCCTCCTGTGAAGTAGTGACGTTCGACATACGCCTAGCTTCTTGAAACGGGTCACATTTTTCAGTGACAACACGTTTATGGCTTCCTTCATCCGTTAATCCGTTTTCGGAGCATGCTAGATAGGTAATTAGCACAGGAGGTCCCTCTGTCTTCCGTAAACACACGCTGTAATATGGAGATATGGCCGTATGGGAAAACTAACCCTAGAAAGGTGTGTATCAATTTAACGTTTTCTTTTTGAAAACTCTCGCTGATATGAAAGATAAGTTCCCTATGCTTCCAAAACTGTACTGCAAGCAATACGTGTTAATGTCTCAAACTCCCCCCTTACAGAAGGATGCCTTCATCCAATGACTCTTTTATATGTAATGGAACTGAGAGTCATGATCAATCTTCAACCTAGCAGAGTAAGATCAACGTTGCATTGTATTGCTAAAGAAGTATTTGAAAGTCCCTGAATGTGTTTAAGGTAAAAAATATTTTTCTTTCAGATGCTTTTCGCTTTTTTGGCGAAAAGCAGTGCTGCGCTGGCTGCATTATGCCAGCGGGTCATTTTGTGATTAATGGTTTTATTCTACAGTGGCTACATCCCTACAATCAATAAAAACAAAAATACCTGAGATTTAAAAATGTGTCCCATCTATCTTTTTGAGCAGCTGGCTAGCAGGCAGCTCATCCGGTCTCTTCTGGAGGCTAATTATTGCTTGAAATGGTGCAGTTTATTCTCCCATCACAACTCGTCAACACCAAAAATATATGTAACCCAACTCAGGTGTTATTAGACGAGTGTTCTGTGTTACAGTTAAGACTTAGTGAGAAGTGTGTGGCTGTGTTGACTGTATGTGTGTGTGTTGGTGGCGGTGGTGTGTGTGTGTGTGTGTATGAAGGTGGCACGGGCACCGGGTTGGGTGCATTATTTAGCACTCTAGGCGTAAAAAGTTGGGCCATTGAATACAACATAACTATGATATACACTGAGTGTACAAAACATTAAGAGCACCTTCCTTATATTGAGTTGCAACCCCTCCCCACATCCTTTTCCCTCAGAACAGTCTAGTTGGTTGGATGTCCTTTGGGTGGTGGACCATTCTTGATTCTTGAAAATGTTGAGCGTGAAAAGGCCAGCGGCGTTATAGTTCTTGACACAAACCGGTGCACCTGGCACCTACTCTGTTCAAAGGCACTTAAATATTTTGACTTTCCCATTCACCCTGTGAACTGCACACATACAGTTGAAGTCGGAAGTTCACATACACCTTAGCGAAATACATTTAAACTCAGTTTTTCACAATTCCTGACATTTAATCCTAGTAAAAATTCACTGTCTTAGGTCAGTTAGGATCACCACTTCATTTTAGGAATGTTAAATGTCAGAATAATAGTATAGAGAATGATTTTATTTATTTCATCACATTCCTAGTGTGTCAGAAGTTTACATACACTCAATTAGTATTTGGTTGCATTGCGTTTAAATTATTTAACCTGGGTCAAACGTTTCGGGTAGCCTTCCACAAGCTTCCCACAATAAGTTGGGTGAATTTTGGCCCATTCCTCCTGACAGAGCTGGTATAACGGAATCAGGTTTGTAGGCCTCCTTTCTCGCACACGCTTTTTCAGTTCTGCCGACAACATTTCTATAGGATTGAGGTCAGGGCTTTGTGATGGCCTCTCCAATACCTTGACTTTGTTGTCCTTAAGTCATTTTGCCACGACTTTGGAAGTATGCTTGGGGTCATTGTCCATTTGGAAGACCAATTTGTGACCAAGCTTTAACTTCCTGATTGATGTCTTGAAATGTTGCTCCAATATATCCACATACTTTTCCTCCCTCCCTCATGATGCCATCTATTTTGTGAAGTGCACCAGTCCCTCCTGCAGCAAAGCACCCCCACAACATGATGCTGCCAACCCTGTGCTTCACGGTTGGGATGGTGTTCTTCGGCTTGCAAGCCTCCCCCTTTTTCCTCCAAATGTAACGATGGTCATTATGGCCAAACAGTTCTATTTTTGTTTCATCAGACCAGAGGACATTTCTCCAAAAAGTACGATCTTTGTCCCCATGTGCAGTTGCAAACCGTAGTCTGGCTTTGTATGGTGGCTTTGCAGCAGTGGCATCTTCCTTGCTGAGCGGCCTTTCAGGTTATGTCGATATAGGACTCGTTTTACTGTGGATATAGATACTTTTGTGCCTGTTTCCTCCAGCATCTTCACAAGGTCCTTTTGCTGTCGTTCTGGGATTGATTTGCACTTTTCGCACCAAAATACGTTCAGCTCTAGGAGACAGAACGCCACTCCTTCCTGAGCGGTATGACGGCTGCGTGGTCCCATGGTGTTTATACATGCGTACTATTGTTTGTACAGATGAACGTGGTACCTTCAGGTGACCCCAAACTTTTGAACGGTAGTGTATATGTTTTGAAAAGGCTAATTCCACTTCTTAGAAAAGACTGTTCTAAAGACTAATTAGGAAAGAGAGAACTTTTTTTGTGTTTTTAAATGTAACCTTTATTTAACCAGGCAAGTCAGCTAAGAACAAATTGTTATTTACAATGACGGCCTACCGCGGCCAAACCCGGACGACGCTGGGCCAATTGCAAATGCTGTCGAATCTGCTGGCATCACAGCACAACATCAGCATCGCTCTAATCACAGTTGAAGAAACTTAAGTGGACTAATGGAAATGCTCTGTAAGACATATTATATATATATATATATATTTATTTATTTAACCTTTATTTAATTAACTAGGAAAGTCAGTTAACTTCTTTGGGACCAGCGCACGAGGTGGCGGTTTTGGAGAGCCTGGCGTGCCCAAAGTAAAAAGCCTCCCATTCAGGCCCAGAAAATAGGATATGCACATATTTAGGACCATTGGATAGGACAAACTCTGAAGTTTCTAAAAGTGTTAACACTTCGTCTGTTAGTATAACAGAACGGATATGGCAGGCGAAAACCCGAGGAATTTCTGTCCTGGAAAAAGTGGTTTTGACACATTACCTCATTTGGAACCTCCCTTATGAATGCAGTACCTATTCCTTCCTCTGTTGACATCCAGTCTCGAGAAAGTGTTTTGATTCTTAGCTGCTTTTAGATTGTAGAAGAAGACGAATAAGGAAGTGGCCACACAGATGTCAACAAGAGTAAAACACGCGCGTTCACGACTGGCGCGCTCTGTGTTTTTTTTCCATTCTTATCGCCCAGTTTATATTCCGGTTGAAATATTATACAACATATACATAAAAGTGTTCCTAAGGATACATTTACAATTATGTTTGATTGTTCTTGGACAAGTTTATAGGTATAAGTTGAACGAGTTCTCTTCACGTTTCAATGGACGAGTCGAAGCTGTATTTTCTCATTATAACGCGCCAACCAAACTGAGATTTATGGATATAATACATTACTTTTTCTAACAAAAGAACCATGGATTGTCTTCGTTGGACACTTGGGAAGCCCTCAGCAGAAGTTCTTCAAAAGGTAATTGATTTGTTTTTGCTGTGAAATGTGTTATGTGTGAACCGTGATGGCTTATGAATTTATGGTAATGGAAAATATGTGGGGTGCTATCCTCAAACAATCAAATGTGGTGCTTTTGCCATAAAGCCTTTTTGAATTTGGCGCCTTGCATTACACCGGGTAGTGTCGGGAGTGGGGCGCTAGTGCACCACCGCTCCCTAAGAAGTTTTAAGAACAAATTCTTATTTACAATGATGGCCTACCCCGGCAAAACACAGATGACGCTGGGACAATTGTGCGCCTCCCTATGGGACTCCCAATCACGGCCGGATGTGATAAAGCCTGGTTTTGAACCAGGGACTGTAGTGATGCCTCTTGCACTGAGATGCAGTGCCTTAAACAACTGCGCCATGTCCCTCTTTGGCCCGGGGCTGACTGTAACCCAACATCACCCCCACTTGCCCTCGTACACCTTGTACAAGGTATAACCCTTAGACCTAACTCTTAGCTCCTGACACACCACCTTGTGAAACACATCCCAGTCCTCAAGCCTGTATTCCACTCGTAAGGTTTGGTCTGTACATTCTTCTCTTTCGGTATAGAGCTTTACTTTACAGGATGGGTAATCAAACACATAACCCCATAGTTGTCCATTAGACATAGCTATTTGATCTCTCAGTACCTTTATGGGTGATATTTGGGTTCTGCACCATTCTTTTTTTTTTTTTGGAGCGTCATATATTTCTGATTTAAACTAAACCCTTTTTCCTTGTTGTAGCCAGGGTCCTACCTCCAATGTTATGGTCATCACATGCGCGTCAGTACGTAACAACTCTTTTGGTTTCTTTTCTCTCGTAGTGTTCACAGGACAAGCCTAAGACTTACCTGGAAATGACTTTTTCCCTGTTCATTCTAAAAGGGGTCACACGCATTTCCACAAGTTCACAACAAAACATCCCAACCGTTTGAACTGTTCAAAAGTTCCTACTCAGGCCCGCTGGGAAATTACTTTTTACTTCAAACATATTTTACTTTAAACACATTTGTTTAAGTTCAACAAGGTCACTACACATCACATCAATCACCAGGCCATTACTTTTAACTTCAAACACATTTGAATAGTTCAATAAGTTCAAACTCTTAAATATATCTAGAAAGGATGTCACTAAGAGGTCAACAATTTCAAAATTCAAACATATTTTTTACTTCAAAGAAACAGGTGCACTATCAAGTTACCTAATGACACACTAAATATCGGAGAACATCCGGAGAGGATGTCATTAAGAGGTCAACGAAAGGACAACCAAAGGATACAGCAAAGCACATCAACCCCTTTCTGACAGCAACCGTCTACTATATTCTCTCTCACTGGCGTCCTGGATCTACTTCCAATCTAAACTGTCGTAAACCACTGTGTCAGAAATATCACACGTATGAATGGAATGTGTTGCCTAACTTGCCTGCTTCTTAAATGTATAAATGTATGTCCAACAAATGCACAGATTGAAATGGTAAAATGTTCAGGTATCTACAAGGCATGTCTACTTTATGTAGTGCATAGTTCAGAAACATGGTCAGCGCCACGTGCAATGCATTGGCAGAGGCGTACAGCTATACAGACTAAGATTTCCAGTCATTTCAAAGATACACTGTGCTGCTCGACGTGTTGTGTATAAGTTGTCATGAGGCAGCATCTTATCAGCTTCTTATTGTGCCAAAGATTGTGACACCCCTTACTGTGCAGGAGATCATGACACATCATCCCCCTCCACCCAGTTCGAAACTAAAGAGCATGACAATGTTTTACAAGAAAAAACTACAAGCCATCAATGTGCACAAGGGTAATTAATAATTAACCGTTTTTTTTGTTACAAAAGAGGGAACCCTAAAATGTGACATTTATTTAGATTGTTGCGTTAGGTATGGTTTATCCTACACTGAGTTTAATATGATTTTAGAAAATTACATGGATGAATTGCTCAAAATGCACTACAGTACATTTTCTTGCCAAGATTAAAAATACATGATGGATGCCTTGAGGAAGTGTGCCACCTACTTTGATACCCAAATCCAAAATGGGTTTTATGAAAATAGAGATTTTATTCAATTACAATTGTATCTAAAGCCAAGTGCAGCGCAGATAAACCCAAGCGCCTGTCAAGCCATCATACCAAACAGCTGAAGGGCTAAACAGCAGTACTAGCAGAGTGCATAACAACAAGTAGTTTCCAGACACATTCGTCAAAGTTTAATCCACAGTGGGGCTCACACCTTCAAATCCCCCCCCCCACATTTCTCACATTCAAAATCGAAAAACTAACACCAGATCCTGATGTAAGGTGCTGTAGTTGAAGAAACTGCCAAAGGCATGTTTTGTATTCACACTGAGGAGAAGCAGTTGTCTTCTTCACCGCTGTGTATGAACTGTAGGGCTCAAAGGCTTAATAAATGCACATAATGATGTATGAGTCAATGTCTGTCTCCCAAATAGCACCCTATTTACTTTACTATTTTTGACCAGGGTCCATAAGCAGTGCACTATATAGGGAATAGGCTGCGATTTGGGATGCATATAACACTTTTACACCAGTTGAACTCGGGGCCACCTCCAGTCCATGCCTAAAGTGATACTGGCCGTGTGTGGCAGATTCAGTGTTCTTCCGCACATCCAGGCAACCATGGGACATGGGTTGCGACATCAGTGAGACAGGAAATTGCACCAGCTGCCCCAGGAAATGAATGGTGTGACAGGCCAGTGACATTTGGGTTTTTATTCATTGGGCACGAACTGTATGAAAACGGACTGAAATTGTGAGGGACTATACCAGAAAACAGACATGCATGGCATGTTACAGCATTAGCATGTCACCAGGGTCGGGGAGTAACTGATTACATGTAATATGATTACCAAAAGAAACAAGTTTGTTCCACCTGAATGAGTCTGACCACAAGCTAGAGACCACTGTGATGACACACCAAATGCGTTTGATATTTTTTTTTTGTCTTCTAATGCCTGTAAAAGATGCACTCCGAGATTTTAAGCAAATTACACATTTGTAACATATGACATGAATTGGATGACTTAGTACAAAAAAACAGATACTATTAATAGCTGCTGATGCAAGACTGGTTGTCACGACTTCCGCCGAAGTCGGCCCCTCTCCTTGTTCGGGCGGTGTCTGGCGGTCGACGTCACCGGTTTACTAGTCATCACCACTCCTTTTTCGTTATCCATTGGTTTTGCCTTGTTTTTCAGTTCACACCTGTTGTTCATTCCCTCTCATTAGTCTGCGTGTATCTATTCCTCTGTTTTCCTTCTTGTCCTTGAGTGATTATTTTCGTTTGTTTCAGTCTGTGTGTTTTTGACGGCTATGTTTATTCCGGGTGTTTTGTTTATGCGCCCGAGTTTATATTTATCGTGGACAGTATTTTGCCTACACCTTTGTACTGGTGGCTTATTAAATACGTTGGTTTCCACGCATCTCAACTCTCCTGCGCCTGACTCCTTTTTGTCGTCAATACACAGCATTACACTGGTTTCCTGTATTTCTTTGGCGCATGATGTGTGCGATGTGACATGACAGCGCAGGTTGAGCTAAAGTGATGGCCCTGTGAAGCAATAATTTCCTACTAAATGGGTTCAAGATGACTTCTGAATAATACAGAGGTTATTTAACATGCAAGGCTGTACTGTACATGTGTCACAAAGCCTGCTTCAGTGACTGCACAATTGTATGGTGTCCTGCCGAGAGTGAGGCTGTACGTTTGTATTCATTGAAGGCCTTACTCCGACTTGGACATGATCTTCTTTTCTGCATGACATAGTTCATTTTGATTTGCCTGGCGATCTTGTCTGAGGTATGAACACACAAGCTGGTTCCTTCAAAAGACATGTATATACATTCACCTTCAAATTAACTGCTCTCGCTGAGGTTTTTTCCAACAAAGTTTTCCATTGGCAGTTACATACAATGGTCCTAAAACATATACACTTGTTGGAATCGGCTAAACTTTGAACATTGAGGTATTAAATAAATGATAGATCAGAAGCATAGAATAAAAGGAGTGAAAGAGACTGGGTTTTATGTCAGAAGTTAATGGTTCTCTGTAGAAAGACCGATGGCTTTGGAATGTGTTGGGTGGACATGAGGAGAGCAACGTGTTGCTATAAGGGAAGGAGATGGACATCTGTGGATTAGGTGAAGGAGGGGTTGAGGTCAGGTAAGATCCCCTGAAGGAAGTAATAAGGGTTTACTACCCTCTTCCTGTAGAACCATAAGATGTAAGGATTGGAGAGAAGGTAGAGTGTGTTACGTGGGATATATATACCTGTGATGGTGAGAAATGCTTTGCTGTCTGAATACAGCTGTGTCGACCCTTTGGGAAGAATTAAACTTTGTTAAAGCTTCTCTAGTGTCCGTGAGTTATTTACTCTGTAAAATAAGAACCTAACACTGCTATCAAGAATGATGTGCCTTACGGTGACCAAAGATTATCAGAGGGATATTCAGGCTGAACTGAAAATCAACAGCTGAGAAGTGATGCGCTAACGTTAGCTTGCTAGTAGCAAATGAGAGTAACTCAATAAGGTAGCCATCTATTCCACCCTTGTCTGGAAAACACTCCGTTACTAAAAATAGAACTGTCAATATAGCTAACATTCTCTGTTTGTGTCTTGATAGCAATGATGAATTTGTGTAAATCATCTATGGTTGGTTAGTTGGTTCTCAGCTTGCTAGCAATCTTGCTGCCAATTTAGTGACGCTAGTTAGCTAACAGCAAGCAGCAAGCTAAGCTATCCAGTCTAATAAAGATCAATACAACTTGTGGGGTGGTTAAATGGTGTATTGTTGTTGATGGTACCAAGGTGTGCATTCCAACCCTTAGCTCTGCACACGGTGAAGGTAAGTTGGCAAAAATATTTACAAGCTGAAGGCTAACGTAGCTAAATGTACAGTAAGCATGGCATAAACATGAATTGGGGTAGTGTTTGTCTGGTTTGTGTTATGGGGTTACAGGTGGTTAGAGGTAGCCTGACGACCACAGAATACCTTCCAGACCATGTTATCAATTTAGTCAAGCCCACTTCTATTTTTACCTGTTTGTAAAACTCAGGTTAATGTGGAAGTGATTCCACAGTGCCCTGCTGAAAAATAGCCCCGAATTGGAAGCATTTTGGATACATGAGCATAAGGGCGCAGACACACCTTGCGGTTATGGAGCACAACAAGATTGTGGGACAGAAACCAGCAAGGTATAAAATCAAGACTACAACAGTAATGACACAATCACCTCATTATTTTATTTTCAAAAAACAAGGCAACAAAAATCCCCCTGCAAAGGGATACTATTGACAAGATTTATCTGTCAAAGTCAATGGGCTGGGGCAGATTTACAGACAGTACTTTGAGATAAGGAAACAGGGTTTTGGTAGTGCAGGGTTGTGCTTAGACGGTAAATGTATTGTTGTGTGTGAGAACGATTGAGGTGACATTTCTCAATCTCCCATACACAAAAACTCATACTGTTTCACACCTCCCAGCCCATTCACTTTATTGGCTGATCTTTCAGCAGCTCCCAATGTCCCTCATTGTCCCTAAACAATACACTAGCCTGTCCCATTACCAACAAAGGCGTGTTACGTCCCTTCCACAAAAAGTGTAAAATGCTAACACCACAACCATGTCAGTATCAGCAAATCTTTTGCAAGATGACCAAACAGTTGGTGGTTAAGAGGCCTTACACCACTTTGGCAGAGTCTTATCCAGCCGGCTATTATCTGCATACAGGAAAATACCATTCGCCATGAGCACAAAGAGCCTCAACTTCCCCAGCCCACCATGCCAAACACCATTGCCAGTGTACCGAAGCAGGATAAAGGACAATGCATGCGTTTACACAGGCAGCCCAATTCAGACATTTTTTTCACTGATTGGTCTTTTGACCTAAAATTATGTGAAAATATCTGATGTAATTAACACCAATTAATGGAAAATAGATCAGAAATGGGCTGCCTGTGTAAACGCAGACATTGTGGCTCAGCATAAGACCATGTAGAACAGGGTCTTCAACACTGTTCCTTATAGAACCACCCTCCTGTAGGTTTTTGGTCCTGGTTCACCTTATCAACCAGCTAATTATTAGAATCAGGTGTGCTATATTAGGGTTGGAATGTCACGATCTTCAGTAGTGACAGACCAAGGTGCAGCGAGGCATCCAGTATACATGTTTATTAAAACGAAACGTAACTGGGCAAAATAACAAAATGAACGAGGATCGTAACTTAAAACAGACTGACAATACAAACAAAGCTATGAACCCACAAAACCTAAATGAAAACCCCAAACATATATGGTTCCCAGTTAGAGACGACGACACACAGCTGCCTCTAATTGGGAACCATTACTCCAACATAGAAATAGAACACCTAGAACTCAAAAACCCTACACCAAAAACGAAACCTAAACACGCCAGCCTAAAACTCTGGCCTGGACGTGACAGTAACCCCCCCAAAGGCGCGGACTCCGACCGCGCCACCCAAAAGTCCATGGGGGGTCTTCGGGTGGGTCTTTTGATCCCAGGTGGCGGCTCCGGTGCTGGCCGTGCTGGTCCGAAGTCACGCACTGGAGGCCCTGGGCCATTTGCTGGACTGGGGACCCTCACTGGCGGCCCCGGACAGGGGACCCTCACTGGCGGCCCCGGACTGGGGACCCTCACTGGCGGCTCCGGACTGGGGACCCTCACTGGCGGACCTGGACAGGGGAAGCACACTGGCCCTCTGGTGCGGGGAGCAGGAACCGGCCGCACTGGGCTCATAACGCGCACACTGGTGCGGGGAGCAGGAACCGGCCGTACTGGGCTCATAACGCGCACTCTGGTGCGGGGAGCAGGAACAGGACATGTTGGGTTCCCGACGGGCACAGGAATCCTGGAGCGTGGAGCAGGGACAGGACGTGCTGAGTCCACGACGGGCACAGGAATCCTGGAGCGTGGAGCAGGGACAGGACGTGCTGAGTCCACGCCGGGTGCAGGGATCCTGGAGCGTGGAACAGGGACAGGACGTGCTGAGTTCACGCCGGGTGCAGGGATCCTGGAGCGTGGAACAGGGACAGGATGTGCTGAGTTCACAACGGGCACAGGAATCCTGGAGCGTGGAGCAGGGACAGGACGTGCTGAGTCCACGACGGGCACAGGGATCCTGGAGCGTGGAGCAGGGACAGGACGTACTGGGCTGTGGATGCGAACCGGAGATCCCACACGCAGAACCGGTGCAGGATATCTCTGTCCCAGAAGGTGTACTGGAGCCCTAGCGCGCAGAGCCGGCACCACTCTCCCAGGTAGCACACTCACCCTCCCCTGACAGATGATTGGCGCTGGAATCTCACGCACCGGAGATACTGCACGCAGAACCGGTGCAGGATATCCTGGTCCAAGGAGGCGCACCGGAGACTAGTATTATACATATACTAGTATTATACATAGCTAACTAGTAAAATGATTTACAGTTGTTGATGTATGTTACATATTTGCGGCACGGTGCATAACAAGTTAGCAGGCGCCAGGCTAACTAGCTAGCCATCCTGATATTGACTGTGTGTGTTTGCTGGAAAAAACTAGCTTTAGGTGGCTGTTTAACATTGTAGCTTGCTGTTCAGTAGCCATATCTACGACTTACAAAAGAAGAGGTTTTACAATTTAGATACAAAAGATCCCTGATTGTAAAACCTCTTCTATTTTTAGTAATTAGCTATGGCTAACAGGAGTTGCTAGCTAGCTACCTATCTAATTTAGCAAAGATAAAATGTATTTGATTTCCTGCCACTAACACAGTAGTATGGTAGCCAGCAATACACAATATGTGTTTCAGGAGATAAATTACATTTAGCTAGCTAGCTAATGTAAACTAACCTCATTCCGTACAAATGTGCGCAACCCGCAACATTCAAACGAGGCTGCAAAGAAAACTAATAGGACTGTAGCGACTGTGTTGACTTCAAAATATGGGGTGTGAACTATGTTTCTATTCAAGCGTTGATCGACATGGTAATGGCTCTCTAGTATTGGAGAAAAGTTGAAAAAAACTGACCCTCCGTTACATCGTGGCGTGTCATGCCGTAACGTACAGCACGCATAAAGCAACTATTTCTGTCTTACAATCGCTCTCCACCAGGTGTAGCACTTCTCTCATCATTTAAAAACTAGGAAGGGACAGCGACTAGGGTAAGGGGGGGATACCTGGTAATTTTTTGCATCGTCACTGCTAGCGATCACGACTCTCAAAAGCCACTGTTTACTTCTGAAGATCACTTTAGCACAGCCCTAAAAAACCTGATTCAAATTCGACACAAACCTTAAAATAGGTATGTAATGACACATATAAACTCTTTATAGTGTTTTATTTATATTTTAGAGGCGATAAGGTGATAAGTTGGACAGAGAGTGAAAAAAAAGCACTTTCCCCACACGACATCTCTCCTTCTCACTATCGCCCATAGGTTTCACTTCCCCACCCGCCATTTTTAAAAAGACCCGACGGAGCTCATTGCCTTTTTGAATCATGCAGAGATGGGCATCATGATAGCCTTGTCATTGTGCTTTACAGTTGATCTGGAAGTATTACGTTTTTTGTTGCTAAAATAAGGTCAATTGTACGGACCAAGGCGATGTACGAAAGTGAGTGATTTTACGCTAGGTGGCTTACTTAGCTAGGCACCTCATGGGGCTGGCATCGGTTGTGAGCTTCTAACGTTAACTAAATCCAACTCTTTGTTTCGAATCGTCTTCGCTATTCTGTTTGAAACATGTATGGTTGCCTGTCACCATTGAGCTAATAGAACATTAAAATCACTTGAACCCATTTCTTCTGGTCAGTACTTTGAGTTTTTCCCAAAGGGTTGTGTTGTTAGTGTCCACCTCCTTAACCTATTTCATCCCATCAGTCACAGTAGTGACCGTAAAAAAACATTTTCAGTTATAAGGCTCTACAAATGTAACTGAATGATGTATCAATGCATTTCAAGCAAATATTGAAATAATAAAGGTTGTCAATGAAAGATGTGCAAATTGTCACATGACCAGAGCTGTTTACTTCCTGGTTGCACCATGAGAAGAGGATGGCTGCATCAAAGCTCCCAAACAAAAGGTTAGTAAAGTATGTTGACATAAAGATAGGACAAAGATCTTTGGTACACATCATCTATAAGGTGTCTAGAATTGATATATGCATTTGCAATTACTCAACTTTGTTCAGTGTGGTCATTGATGGCAACAATAGTGACCGGTGGGATAACAGTGCATCCAGGTATACACATACACAGTTCTTGTTCTACCTAACTTTTCTACTCTGTTCTTTCTTTTAGTTTCACTTTGAGTCAAGTTCTGGATATGTTGGATCTAGGTGACCGGCCAGACAAGCCGTGCGACATTACAGTTATCCCTCCAAAATGAGAAAGATGCTGTCCTCAGTGGTTGTGATAGCGATGGGTCAGATATGGATGAAAGGCCATTTGCCAGCCAGGCTGTTGAATGCATTTGCTGAACCTATGCAAACAGATCATGACAGGAACAACGTTATCAGTGATGATGTCCTACCCCTCCCCACCACCCCATCCACAACCCCCACCATTGTTGATATTGAAGAGCCAAGGGAAAAGCTGCAGCTGGTCAAAAATAAAGATTGAGTGTTCAAACGATCGAAGAGGCCTGCCACCGATGTGATTCCAAAACACATAGTATACAGCCCAAAATATGCAAATGTTTTGCACGAAACCACTGAGCCACGGAAGGAGATCTCTACTGGCTGGTACTGTTGAAGATCAGGCAAGATATGACAAAGCTTCTCACTGGCCAATCAACACGATGCACCGGTTCCAGAGATGTCATCATTGTGACAAACGCACTACCTGTGAGAAATGCAAAGCGCCACTGCACATTGAGTGCTTCAAGATATACCATGGACAGTAGAAAAAGAGATAAGTCGATAAAGGGTGAGGAGAACTAGTAACTCTAGGAAGAAAAGAAAAGTTGACGAAAAAGGCAATCAAAATGACTGAAATGTTTTTGGAAAAGGTCAATTGCTTCAAGACATGCTGTATGACAGTAGGTCTGACTGATCTCAGTTCAAAATAGTGATGCACAAACTAATCTTGCACTTGGTTCTGAAGCCTACCTCTATGATATATATATATATATATATATAAGCACTCAATGTGCAGTGGGGCTTTTTATATATATAAATGTATTTTGTTCAGTGTAGGCCTTTACTTGAATGCATATTCTACAGGCTACCTCTATCCTAAATGTTACCTTTATGTTCAATGTGAATGAATCACACGACTGCTATACAGTTGTTAGTGAATGTTGCACTAAAAATGTCACACTGAATAAGTTCAAATCTTACAATATTAATGTTTCAATACATGTTGTACTAAAGTAACAATGTTACAATGTATGTTACAATAAAGTAACAACGTTGAAATACATTGCTCTCAGTATTCATATCGGTGTCGTATAAGGGTTTTTGATATGTAAAATAGTCACACTAGAATGTGATGGGGCATTCTAGTGGCAATTCTGGGGACTGCCAGTGACAGAGTTTCAAATGTGTTAATAACTGGGCTGGGATATATAAGAATTTTGATGACTGCATAGGAGAAATATGTTAATTCAGTATACATCACATTATCCCACCGGTCACAATTGTGACCGACCATAAAACACACTTTTTCACCAAATTTTCCATGAATTTAAAAAAAAATTATGATTGATTATTCCTAAGGGTTACTAATGACACTTGATTTGTATATTTTCATGTCTGGGAAAAATGGGTTAAAAAAGCACACCTGGACGGGGTCCAGAGCACGAAGCAACGCCCAACACAAGTTGTAGTCTTTCAGAGACTGGATTTTTTTTTTGTCTGCTTGTATTTTTAACAATAAATCCTCCAATAGGAAACACGCTGAAAGACATCTAATGACTATTGAAGGACAACCATATCTACATGAAAAAACTGTATAGTGCAATCGGTAAAATGTAGAGCCTTCTCAAAATGCCACAAAGCAGGACTACATTTATTTTTAGATATCGTATTCCCCATCAATACACCGGAAGCCATCAAAGTGTGTATCATTCAGCTCGTGAAGACCTGCCTTCCTCCTGGGCAATTATGTGTGAAACACATCTCACTGTCCTAGAAATGCCTCGGACATGATGAAAAGGGTGTCATGAAAAGAGCAAGTGTCCCTAATGTTTTGTACACATTATATTTGCTGTAACAATATACAGTTGGAAGTTTACATACACTTAGGTTGGAGTCATTAAAACTCGTTTTTTTCAACCTTTCCACAAATTTCTTGTTAACAAAATATAGGTTTGGCAAGTCGGCTAGTACATCTACATTGTGCATGACACAAGCAATTCCAACAATTGTTTACAGACAGATTATTTCACTTATGATTCACTGCATCACAATTCCAGTGGGTCAGAAGTTCTCTAAGTTGACTGTGCTTTTAAACAACTTGGAAAATTCCAGAAAATGATCTCATGGCTTTAGAAGCTGCTGATAGGCTAATTGACATCATTTGAGTCAATTGGAGGTGTACCTGTGGATATATTTTAAGGCCTACCTTCAAACTCAGTGCCTCTTTGCTTGATATCATGGGAAAATCTAAATAAATCAACCAAGACCTCAGAAAAAAGAATTGTAGACCTCCACAAGTCTGGTTCATCCTTGGGAGCAATTACCAAACGCCTGAAGGTACCACGTTCATCTGTACAAACAATAGTACGCAAGTATAAACACCATGGGACCACGCAGCCGTCATACCGCTCAGGAAGGAGACGCATTCTGTCTCCTACAGATGAACATGCTTTGGTGCGAAAAGTGCAAATCAATCCCAGAACAACAGCAAAGGACCTTGTGAAGATGCTGGAGGAAACAGGTACAAAAGTATCTATATCCACAGTAAAACGAGTCCTATATCGTCATAACCTGAAAGGCCGCTCAGCAAGGAAGAAGTCACTGCTCCAAAACCGCCATAAAAAAGCCATACTACGGTTTGCAACTGCACATGGGGACAAAGATCGTACTTTTTGGAGAACTGTCCTCTGGTCTGATGAAACAAAAATAAAATTGTTTTGCCATAATGACTATTGTTATGTTTGGAGGAAAAAGGGGGAGGCTTGCAAGCCAAAGAACACCATCCCAACCGTCAAGCACGGGGGTGGCAGCCTCGTTTTGTGGGGGGTGCTTTGCTGCAGGAGGGACTGGTGCACTTCACAAAGTAGATGGCATCATGAGGAAGGAAAATTATGTGGATATATTGAAGCAACATCAAGACATCAGTCAGGAAGTTGAAGCTTGGTCGCAAATGGGTCTTCCAAATGGACAATGACCCCAAGCATACTTCCAAAGTTGTGGCAAAATGGCTTAAGGACAACAAAGTCAAGGTATTGGAGTGGCCATCACAAAGCCCTGACCTCAATCCTATAGAAAATTTGTGGGCATAGCTGAAGTAGCATGTGCGAGCAAGGAGGCCTACAACCTGACTCAGTTACACCAGCTCTGACAGGAGAAATGGGCCAAAATTCACCCAACGTATTGTGGGAAGCTTGTGGAAGGCTACCCGAAACGTTTAACCCAAGTTAAACAATTTAAAGGCAATGCTACCAAATACTAATTGAGTGTATGTAAACTTCTGACCCACTGGGAATGTGATGAAAGAAATAAAAGCGGAAATAAATCCTTCTCTCTACTTTTATTCTGAAATTTCACATTCCTAAAATAAAGTTGTGATCCTGACTGTGTCACGACTTCCACCAAAGTTGGTCCCTCTCCTTGTTCGGGCGGCATTCGTCGGTCGACGTCACCGGCTTTCTAGCCAATCCATTTTCCATTTGTTTTGTCTTTGGTTTTCACACCAGGTTTCAATCCCCCAATTACATGTTCATTATTTAACCCTCTGTTTACCCCATGTTTGTGTGCGTGATTGTTTTATGTTTCTGGCATTTACTGACGGCTGGTATTGTTATTACCGGGTTTTGTATTTTTACGTCCGTTGTGTTAGTGACAGGTATTTTTTTCCGCACCTGAGAGATTTGTACTGGTGCTTCTTTATTAAAATACCTTGTCCACGCATCTCTTCTCTCCTGCGCCTGACTCCTTTTTCACCAGTTACACACAGCCTGACCTAAGACAGGGAATTTTTACTATGATTAAATGTCAGCAATTGTGAAAAACTGAGTTTAAATGTATTTGGCTAAGGTGTATATGAACTTCCGACTTCAACTGTACATATGGCCACATATTCTGGTTTGGTCACAGGAGTAGGGTGAATGTGTACACTTTGGCCCTAAGGCCTGAACTGCAATCAGGAAACATGGTTCCTCACATTAGAACTGCAGACATGCTCTCACTCGCTCTCTGTCTGTCTGTCTGTCTGTCTGTCTGTCTAATGTTTTATACACTCAGTCTACAGTATACCTGCTGTAAAAATATACATATGGCCACATATTCTGTATTGGTCACAGGCGTAGGGTGAAGTTGCCCCTAGAATCTGATCTTGAGTCAGTTTTGCATTTCCCTCCCCCATAAAAAGCTGACCCAAGATCAGTGTCTAGGGACAACTTCACTCTAATCGTGCAAAGGTTAGGATTGGGTGAGGGGAAGCGGATCGTAGATCTGTACCTAGGAGAAACCTCACCCCGGAGCTTGGTCACAGCTGTATTTTCTCTGACAGAATAATTCCAACGTGAGCCTTTGGATGGTGCCAGAGCATTGCTAACGTTTTCATATTGCTGTGACTGTAGAAATGGTTGGAAAAGCTCTGTACCATTATTCCTATAATTAATGCGGATGCACCTTTTGGAAGGTGCCTTACTGAACCATAACAGTATTTGCCACTTTTTTTTTTGCTTTTAAAGGATTACTACAAGGTGATGCGTTTTGCATGATACCACAGGGGCACGTTTTTGCTCTACTGAAAGTGCTTTATTTTGAAAACTTGACTGCTGAGATACACTATTTTTTGTGGATTGTATCGAAGTCCATTGGGGCATACCTGTTAGTTCCTGCATGTATTATTTTGTTGGCAGTTCCCCTTAATGTGAAACCCATAGCCAATATTTTTTATTTAACAGTTATTTGGGATTATTCCTAAATTATCAAGGCAGCGCATGTACTTACTTTTCACAAGGACGGGAACCTTAGTGACCTAAACAACTACCATCTTATGTCAAAGATTGTGTTTTGCCAAAATATTTGAAATAATAAACTCAAAAACAAAATGCCTCCTAAGGAGAAGTTTAAAGTGCAACATACATGGAACGCATTTCAGAATGCCCCACAATTAGACACATTAGTGCCCTTTGGGAATTTTCAGGGTATTTGTAAATGACCAGAAATGTATGTGTTTTTTATAAATGTATATTTGTTTTCCTAATGTTCCTGCCTTTTACTATGTGTTTTTTATAATTGTTTTTCTCATGTTCCCGCCTTTTACTGTTATAATTGTGACACGAATTCCTTGTTATGTACCTTGCATTTTTTGTGAATCAGGTCCCCCTTGTAAAAGAGACATGGGTCTAAATAGGACTTCCTCTATGAATAAAGATTTTTTAAACAACAACAACAGTGGACTAATGGACAAAATACATATTTTGTTGAGTGTCGTATTCCTTAAACAGTATCCATATCTGCACACCATCAACCCACTGGTAATCCTTCAAACCAGTATAAAAGACTTTCATGTGTTGGAAATAAGTATATTTTTCAACCATACTGTAATCTTATGTTAGATATCCGAACATAATATTCTCATTGACCATTATGTGTATAGTATCAGATGACAGGGCACTGAGTTCTCTTATAGCTAGGGCCTTTCCTCGTAAAATCATGTGGTCAGGAAAACCTCATGGTAGTACTAAGGAATGCATTAATGCAAATTCTGGTTAAGGTTTAGCATCGATTTAGACAAGTGAAGAAAACAGTTGATTTTATCTGAAAGCATCCATTTAACAATCGGTTATCTTCCTCTCCAACTCACTCCATGATAGACTTGATTATGACTCGGCATGAAAGTCATTTTCTTGTGCTCCATTTTGTCAAGACACACTGTTCTCTTCCTTTTGTTCTTTTGACTCTGACAACAGAAAAATGCCTTGGCTGTTACTTTAATTTGCCCTAAGTAAGACAAAGCGTGAAATCGGAGGAAGAAGAAAAGAAAGAAAGACGAACGAGACGTGAACCAATCAGACACGTCTTGGAGGTTTGCTAATGTTGCCGGTGTTACGCTGTACATTTGATATGCTTTTGTTTTGTAGTCTGCTCTGTTCAGCATTTGTCATGCACATCACAAAGAGAAATGGGTTGGAAGTGTCTCATCTTAAAAGGCACATGTGTCTTCGAACCGCAATCAGAGGCATATGACACTCTCGTAGATTCTAGTAAACCTTGTCCATCAAATTACAATGGAGCCTGCGTGCTTGTGTGTGTCTGTAGATGCAGCACCTCTATGTATAGACGTAGGTATGTGTACACTTTGGCCCTAAGGCCTGAATCAGGAAACATGGTTCATCACATTAGAACTGCACACATGCGCTCTCTCTCTCTCAGACAGCGCTTGTGTTTTCCTTCAAATGTCTGTACCTGTAGATGCAGCACTTTTTATGAGAGAGAGGTGAGGCAGACAATGCCACTCCTGTGTGTGCATGTGTGTTTACATGCCTTTGTGTGAGTGCATGTGTTTTAATTTGACTGTCTGTATCTGTAGTTGCAGTACCTTGATATATGCAGAGTAAATTGTCATGATTGTCACATTGTTGTATGACGAATGACAACAACAATGAACATTTCTCTAAATGGCCATATGGGGCCCAGAGAAAGAATTACACCTTGGAATTACAGGAGTATCTATGACTATCAGGTAATACAAAAGCTGGGAAGAAATAACTAACGATAGAAAGGAGTCAGGGGTAATATAGTTTTTCATCTCACAAAACATACTTAGATTGATTGGTGTGTTTGTTTGGTGCTGGTGAGCTGGCTGTGAATGTAACTAAGGGGAAGCTGTTGCTATGGTACACCTGCAGTCCTCCCAAAAATGACAAAGTACCTGCAGTGTATTAGTGTAAATCCAATGCAACATTCAGCTGAAGTCAGAGGTTTACATAAACCTTAGCCAACTACATTAAAACTCAGTTTTTCACAATTCCTGACATTTAATCCTAGTAAAAATGCCTTGTCTTAGGTCAGTTAGGATCACCACTTTATTTTAAGAATGTGAAATGTGAGAATAATAGAGAGAATGATTTCTTTCATCACATTCTCAGTGGGTCATAAGTTTACATACACTCAGTTAGTATTTGTAAGCATTGCCTTTAAATTGTTTAACTTGTGTCAAACGTTTCGGGTAGCTTCCCACAATAAGTTGGGTGAATTTTGGCCCGTTCCTCCTAACAGAGCTGGTGTAACTGAGTCAGGTTCGTAGGCCTCCTTGCTCGCACACGCTTTTTCAGTTCTGCCGACACATTTTCTATAGGATTGAGATCAAGCCATTTTGCTACAACTTTGGAAGTATGCTTGGGGTCATTGTCCATTTGGAAGACCCATGTGCGACCAAGCTTGAACTTACTAACTGATGTTTGAGATGTTGCTTCAATATATCCACATAGTTTTCCCCCCTCATGATGCCATCTACTTTGTGAAGTGCACCAGTCCCTCCTGCAGCAAAGCACCCCCACAACATGATGCTGCCACCCCTGTGCTTTACGGTTGGGATAGTGTTCTTCGGCTTGCAAGCCTCCCCCTTTTTCCTCAAACATAACGATGGTCATTAAGGCCTAACAGTTCTATTTTTGTTTCATCAGACCAGAGGATATTTCTCCAAAAAGTACGATCTGTATCCCCATGCGCAGTTGCAAACCGCAATCTGGATTTTTTTATGGCGGACCATTGGCTTCTTCCTTGCTGAGCGGCCTTTCAGGTTATGTCGATATAGGACTCGTTTTACTGTGGATATAGATACTTTTGTACCTGTTTCCTCCAGCATCTTCACAAGGTCCTTTGCTGTTGTTCTGGGATTGATTTGCACTTTTCACACCAAAGTATGTTCATCTCTCCTTCCTGAGCGGTATGACGGCTGCGTGGTCCCAGGGTGTTTATACTTGCGTACTATTGTTTGTACAGATGAACGTGGTTCCTTCAGGCGTTTGGTAATTGCTCCCAAGGATGAACCAGACTTGTGGAGGTCTACAATTTTTTTTCTGAGGTCTTGGCTGATTTATTTTGATTTTCCCATGATGTCAAGCAAAGAGGCACTGAGTTTGAAGGTAGGCCTTGAAATACATCCACAGGTACACCTCCAATTGACGCAAATTATATCAGTAATGTTACAGTCGTGGTTCCGTATGAAAAAAGGAATCAGGCGCAGGAGGTATTTCCCGTGTGAGGATACTTTTAATAGTGTCACCAGTCCAAACCAATAACACTCTGGCGAATAAAAGTACTCACACGACTTTCAAAACTAACCTTGGCACAACAAGCGAACCGGCACATACAGGAACCAAAATACAATATCCCTCAGTGAAAGAACTGGGAACGTAACACAACGAACAAACGGTAACACCAAACAATCACGCACAATGGGAAGAAGGGATGGAAGGAATATATACAGGTGCGTGATTGGGAGAAATTAACAACAGGTGCGACAATTAGACAAATACCTAAACAACTAAGGGGAGCGATGATGGTCAGAAAACCGGTGACGTCGACCGCCGAACACCGCCCGAACAAGAAGAGGGACCGACTTCGGCGGAAGACGTGACAAGTAAGCCTATCAGAAGCTTCTAAAGCCATGCTGTTATCACATCCGTGATACGAGCCCAGGGTGTGTTGCTGGAAAACCCTAGGTTCTAACCACTGTCCTATAGGCAATGTGGACCCAATTGGCAGGTAATCACAAGAGGCAGGTTAGGAGGGGAAAAAACTAGTCTTTACTAGATATTTACTAGATATTCCTCCTGAGCAAACAACGAGGTTCCAGTATAAATGCTGGGTTGAGTAAAGTACAAATCCACACTGGATAGTTGCAGGCACAAGAGTCCAATGACAAAAGGTACCAAAGAGGCTGGTCAAAAAGTACCACAGAATAAACAAACTAAGAAGACACCAAAGCATAGGCTAGGCAAGATAACTTCAAGACGGAGAACAGATACAGGCAAAGGGAAGGTCCTTAAATATCCACCTGTACACCCTGACTAACTAGGCACAGGTGGTAACCTTGAACCAATAATGAGCAGTGGATTAGGAGGATGTTGTAGAAGGTCTTGTGCTCTCTGTCTCCCTCTGCTGGACAGACCGTAGTGTGACAGACATAATTTTCTGGAATTTTCCAAGCTGTTTAAAAGCACAGTCAACTTAGTGTATGTAAACTTCTGACCCACTGGAATTGTGATACAGTGAATTGTAAGTGAAATAATTTGTCTGTAAACAATTGTTGGAAAAATTACTTGTCATCCACAAAGTAGATGTCCTAACCGACTTGCCAAAACTATAGTTTGTTAACAAGAAATTTGTGGAGTGAAAAACTAGTTTTAATGACTCCAACCTAAGTGTATGTAAACTTCTGACTTCAACTGTAGATCTGCCTTAGCAAAAGCCTAAGAAACTAGCAATGGACATAGTTCTCTTAGTCAGATGTTAATAGCATCTCTTTCCAGCTTTAAAGACAAGCATTTCAGAGCACAAACCAGTCAGTGCATGTTTTTATAAACTGTCCAGGCAGAGGTGTTGGACAGATTCTGTAGGGGCTTTGAAGACCATGTTGCAAGTTAAATGTGCTAATAAAAATAGAATACATACCCTTTGTAAAAAAAAAAAAAAACTGTGAGGCACGTGGACTAGTAAGCAAAGCCCCTTCGAGTGTGTAACGTAGCCTGTGATTTTGCCTGTGACATTCGTTCAGGTGAAGACTCTGACCGGGGACAACATCTGAAGAAGAATCCAGTTCTACTAACAAGTAGCTATTACTCCTCGGCCTGAAGTACAACTTCTCACTGTGGAAGAGGCTGTATTTATGTTGGTTGTGTGAAATGGTGTTGCTGGTGTAGAGGAGTCAGGCGCCAGGACAGCAGAGATGAGTACCACAAGTAACTTTACTCAAAAAAACACGTACTCATTACAATGAGAAATAACCAAGCCCACAATACGGACCAAAAACACAAAACAATCACACACAACAAACATGGGGAAAACAGGGTTAAATAATGAACATGTAATTATGGAATTGAAACCAGGTGTGTAAAACAAGACAAAACAAATGGAACATAAAAAGTGGATCGGCGATGGCTAGAAGACCGGTGACGTCGACCGCCGAACGTCGCCCGAACAAGGAGAGGGACCAACTTCGGCGGAAGTCGTGACAGGTTGGTGATTTGGACAGATCCTTGCACTTTGAATACGATGATGGTGAGTGAAATAATGAAACAGCAGATGGTAAGAAGTCAAATTACTGACTATCTATGAAATGTAATCTGTCCAGGGGTCTTGAAGTGTGTATACTCTATATACCTTTATGGTGATAATCTGACCCGTCTTTTTGTGTACTCTATCCGGTCTGATTACCCATCAGTCTGACATACACTACATGACCAAAAGTATGTGGACACCTGCTCATCGAAAATCATGGGTATTAATATGCAGAGGTGGAAAAAGTACTCAATTGTCATACTTGAGTAAAAGGAAAGATACCTTAAAAAAAAGTTAAAGTCATCCAGTAAAATACTACTTGAGTAAAAGTCAAAAAGCATTTGGTTTTAAATATATTTAAGTATCAAAATTAAATGGAATTGATAAAATGTACTTAAGTATCAAAAGTAAAAGTATAAATCATTGCAAATTCCTCATATTAAGCAAACTATTGACAGATAGCCAAGGGCACAGTACGCCAGTCAGAGGCAGTAGGGATGACCAGGAATGTTTTCTTGATAAGTGTGTGAATTGAGTCATTTTCCTGTCAAAATGTAACTAGTACTTTTGGGTGACAGGGAAAAAAAGTCAAAGTCAAAAAGTCACCATTATTAGTCAGTTGTACAACCAAATGCCTTCAACTGAAATGTGTCTTCCACATTTAACCCAACCCCTCTGAATCAGAGAGGTGCGGGGGGCTGCCTTAATCGACATCCACGTCTTCGGCGCCCAGGGAACAGTTGGATAACTGCCTTGATCAGGGGCAGAACAACAGATTTTTACCTTGTCAGCTCAGGGATTCGAACTTGCAACCCTCCGGTTATAAGTCCGACGCTCTAACCACTAGGCTCTAACCAAATGTATGTATAAAAAGAGTAAATTTCTTTAGAAATGTAGTGAAGTAACAGTAAAAGTTGGCAAAAACATCAATAGTAAAGTAAAGATACCTAAAAATAAACAACTTAAGTTTTACACCACTGTTAATATGGAGTTGGTCCCCCCTTTGCATTCAGCCACAAGAGCATTAATGTGGTCTGGCACTGATGTTTGCCGATTAGGCCTGGCTCGCAGTCGGCTTTCCAATTCATCCCAAAGGCATTCGATGGGGTTGAGGTCAGGGCTCTGTGCAGGCCAGTCAAGTTCTTCCACACCGATCTCAACAAACCATTTCTGTATGAACCTTGCTTTGTGCATTGTCTTGCTGAAACAGAAAAGGGCCTTCCCCAAACTGTTGCCACACAGTTGGAAGCACAGAATCATCTAGAATGTCATTGTATGCTGTAGCGTTTAGATTTCCTTCACTGAAACTAAGGGGCCCGAACCATGAAAAGCAGCCCCAGAACATTATTCTTCCTCCATCAAACTTTACAGTTGGCACTATGCATTTGGGCAGGTAGCGTTCTCCTAGCATCCGCCATTCTTCCTTTGGACTGCCAGATGGTGAAGCGGGATTCATCACTCCAGTCCAATGGTTGCTTTACACCATTCCAGCTGACGCTTGGCATTGCACATGGTGATCTTAGGCTTGTGTGTGGCTGCTGGGCCATGGAAACCCATTTCATGAAGCTCCCGACGAACAATTATTGTGCTGACATTGCTTCCAGAGGCCAACCGTGGGAGTAAACGTCAATCGGGTTAATCTGTTCTGTTGCATTGTCAACACATGTTAAGGTTGAACACTGACACTTGTGTAGCATGCGTTCCTTAAGTGCCTATGCATTTCCCAATGTTGGGATAGTTACCACTTAGTTAGAATATTAAAATGTGTTATGTGTAAAAAAAATATTGAAGTAAAATAGGATTCCACATTTTACAAATTTAAAATGATGATGGTGAAATGAACCCATGTTTGGGTAAATCTAAAGGCGTAATGAATTGGGGGCGTGGTTTTCAGATAGTTATTTTTTAGCCACCCATGAGGGTAAATGACATGTTGATCATAAGTTTGTACACTGCAAATTAGTACTTCACTTCAATATTTTTGCACATTACGAATTATAACATAACATTTAAATATTAATTATACATTAAAACAAAAGTGGTAACAAGTCCAACATTGGGGAATGGCACTTAAAAGCATATTCTATCCTGTAACCCTTATTAAAACTACACGTGTTAAAAATACAACGGACAATCATTCATCGGAATGACATGGGCCACACCCGTACTAAGCCACACCTCCAGTCTTTTGATCTGCCTGAGTGGATCATTGCTCAATACGCCAGCATTAACAACCCAACCTAAAGAAAACAAGGGGTTATTTTGATCAGCCCCAATATGTTCAATATTTACCTACATTTTACAGTGTAGCAACTGACAAGCTGTATCAGGCAGATTTAGTTGCTAGCTATTCCTCTGATTTTATAAAGTTCATAAAAATGCCATTAGCTAGCTAGATTGAAACTGCTGTGGGAAAGCTAGCTAACATTACCTGACTCCCACCATCAGTTTTTGAGTTCATCACCATGCTATGTTTCTAGAAAATAACAACTATATACAGTATTTGGTAGCTGTATTTTAAAGACTAGTCACTGAGTAATGAACACTTTTTGTCAAACTACACTGAATATAAATATAAACATAACATGCAAAGTGTTGGTCCCATGTTTCATGAGCTGAAATAAAAAATTGCAGATATTTTCCTTACACACAAAAAGCTTATTTCTCTCAAAATGTTGTGCACACATTTGTTTACATCGCTGTTAGTGAGCATTTCTCCTTTGCCAAGATAATTCATCTACCTGACAGGTGGGGCATATCAAGAAGCTGTTTAAATAGCATGATCATTACACACGTGGGGACAATAATAGGCCACTCACAACACAATGCCAAGTTTTGATGGAGTGTGCAATTGGCATGCTGACTACAGGAATGTCCACCAGAGTTGTTGCCCGAGAATTGTATGTTATTTTCTCTATCATAAGGTGCCTCCAACATAGTTTTAAAGAATTTGGCAGTACGCCCAACCGGCTTCACAACCGGACAGCTGATGAAACTGTGGGTTTGCGCAACCAAAATATTTCTGCATAAACTGTCACAAACCATCTCAGGGAAGCTCATCTGTGTGCTCGTCATCCTCACCAGGCTCTTGACCTGACTGCAGTTCGGTGTCATGACTGAATTCAGTGGGTAAATGCTCATCTTCGATGGCCACTGGTATGCTGGAGAAGTGTGCTCTTCACAGATGTTTGCTGATGTCAGCATTGTGAATGGTGGGGTTATGGTATGGGCAGGCAGGCATAAGCTACAGACAACGAACACAATTGCATTTTATTGATAGCAATTTTAATGCACAGAGATACAGTAATGAGATCTTGATGCCCATTGTTGTCCCATTCATCCTCCACCATCACCTCATGTTTCAGCATGATAATGCACGGCCCCATGTTGCAAGGATCTGTACACAATTCCTGGAAACTGAAAATGTCCCAGTTATTCCATGGCCTGCATACTCACCAGTCACCATTGAGCATGTTTGGGATGCTCTGGATCGAAGTGTACAACAGCTTGTTCCAGTTCCCCGCCAATATCCAGAAAATTTGCACATCCGTTGAAGGCCACAATCAACAGCCTGATCAACTCTATACGAAGGAGATGTTTTGCTCTGCGTGAGGCAAATGGTGGTCACACCAGATACTGACTGATTTTCTGATCCACGCCCCTACCTTTTTAAAAATCTTTATTCCCTGTCTTGAAGTTCATAGATTAGGGCCTCATTTATTTATTTCAATTGACAAATTTCCTTATATGAACTGTAACTCAGTAAAGTCTTTGAAATTGTTTCATGTTGCGTTTATATTTTTGTTCAGTACAATTTGTTTATTGATGCATTGTTGATTGAAAAAGTTGTCAAGAAAATTGCCGATTGCTTGATTTTATTGAAATAGGCTGTGTTGTTTTGGTATAATTTGACTGAATAGGCCTGTGCAAATTTAATGACTGACTAGGATCATTCTCATTCATTTTTATTGGGGTTGTTGCATTTCAGATGGAGAGGGAGTTCGATCACTAGAAAGCAGCTGTATTCAGACCAGGGACCGTATTTATAAAGCATCTCAGCAGTCGTTTCACCACAGGTATTACAGTCAATGCTTATGAACTGAATATTGTATGTACATTTCCACATATCAATGACACTAACAAAAGGGTTCAATTGTTCAGCAACATGTGCAGTGCATGCTAACATGGCTTTGGTGATAAAAGGCACATAATGCATTTATTTTCATCTCCCCATAAGGTCACTCAGACCCAGGATAGTGACTTAGGGGGCAGTTGAAATCGGTGATGGGCACAATTTTGGGTGGTTCTTGTATTGGAATTATATTGAATTATGTTTAATTAATCCTATGCAACAATAAACATAAAGTTCAAATGTTGAGACTCTGAGACATTGATTAAGTGCTTTTGTATTGATAGGCTAAATATTTAGCCACAACCTATCTCTGCTGTGCTGTATCAGCACAATGGACTGTGTCCTACACACTAAAGCAAGGCTGTTTTGGTAATGAATATAGGCTACAAGATAGATAGGATGCTTGTAATAGGTGAATGCAGCCATGCGCACAGCTGTCTTACCAAAATAATGCAAACTAAATGCTGAAAGTAGTAACTTTATGCATGCAAACAAAAATACTGAATAGCAGTTTTTCTTAGAATACTGACACAACTACGAATAGAACAAAACAGCCAAGTAGGCCTAGTAAACAAAATACCAGATTGATTAAAGCATGACACTAGACATTCAGTTCATGGTCCTAGCAGCATCAATTCAAAAGTGTCCTTTTGGCGGGTAGCATTGTATTCTTTAGGCAAGCAAATGTCCTTAGGTAACACCTTCCTGCAAGCAAGTTAGAGAGGAATGCACTATTACTCTTTGTGAGAGCAAAACACAGAACTGAAGGTACACCAATACATCACAGATTAATTCCCATTTCAATGAACATAAAATAGTCTGTTTATCAGATTGGATTGGCCAATAGCAACTTCAAATGTGTTTTTATCAAATCAGTCAGATGAATATTAAATATATCATCATAAAGCTGCAGTGATATTTTAAAAAAAAGGATGTGTCTTGAATATTATATATATACAGAATTTTGAAATAATAAAAAACAATTATTGACTTTAAATCAAAACGTGCCTAGGAAAGGCATGCATTTCATAAGTCTGAATTGGGCCGTAAGTGCATAGACAACTTGGTCTCCATGACTATACCAAAAAATGTGGATTACAGGCAATATCTGCGCTGGGCCTCTACAGGATCGGTGTCCCCACGCGGGATGGTTGAGCTAACGTAGGCTAATGTGATTAGCATGAGGCTGTAAGTAAAAAGACAATTTTCCAGGACATAGACATATCTGATATGGGCAGAAAGCTTACATTCTTGTTAATCTAACTGCACTGTCCAATTTACAGTAGCTATTACAGTTAAATAATACCATGCTATTGTTTGAGGAGAGTGCACAGTTATGAACTTGAAAATATATTAAACCAATTTGCACATTTGGGCAGTCTTGATACAACATTTTGAACAGAAATACAATGGTTAATTGTAATCAGTCTAAAACTTTGCACAAACACTGCTGCCATCTAGTGGCCAAAATCTAAATTGCGCCTAACCTGGAATATTACATTTTGGCCTTTCTCTTGCATTTCAAAGATGATTAAAAAAATATATAAAAAAGAATGCATGTTTTTTCTTTGTATTATCTTTTACCAGATCTATTGTGTTATATTCTCCTACATTAATTTCACATGTCCACTAACTTCAAAGTGTTTCCTTTCAAATGGTACCAAGAATATTCATATCCTTGCTTCAGGTCCTGAGCTACAGGCAGTTAGATTTGGGTATATAATTTTAGGCGAAAATTGAAAAAAAGGGTCCTTAAGAAGGCTAGAGCTACCGCTTACAAGAGCTACCGCTACGACCTTAGACGAGACATCAAACATGCAAAGGGATAATATAGGAGGAAGTTGGAATTCTATTGCACTGGATCCGTTGCTCATCGTATGTAGCAGGGCTTGCAGACGATAACAGATTACAGAGGGAAACCCAGACGTGAGATGGCCGGTGATGCAGAACTCCAAAACGAGCTAGATGCCTTTTATGCTCGCTTCAAGGAATACAACACTGAGTCTTGTGTGAAAGCCCCTGTTGTTCCGGATGACTGTGTGATCTCGCTCTCCATGGTCGATGGAGTAAAACTTTTAAACAGGTTAACACTCGCAAGACCACCAGGACAGACGGAATACCAGGACATGTTATCAAAGCATTGCAGACTAGCTGCTAAGTGTCTTCACTGACATTTGTAATATCTCCTTGTCCTAGTCTGTAATCCAAACATGTGTCAAGCCACCATTGTCCCATTTACCAAGAACTCCATGGTGCCCTGCCAAAATGACTATCGCCCTGTGGCATTCACATCTGTAATTATGAAGTGATTTGAAAGGCTGGTCATGACACACATCAACATAATCATTTTGTAAAAAATAAAACAGAAAATATTACACAAAATTAAAAACCTTGTACTCACTTCAAAACAATAATGCAATTATTTATTGGATTGTGGTATTGTAGGTTAGTCTAGGTAGGATAATTCTATTGTCTCTAAACAAGATCAATAGAGGATCTTTTTGAGCTGCGTGTCTTTACTGTTCTTTCATGTCCAATGCCGCACCTGGCCTCTCCGCTGCTAATCAGCTGTTCCTCTCTCTTGTGGATGTTTATATTTTTTTAAATCTTGTCACATGCTGTATGTGCAGTGAAATGTTGTTTTACTGGATCAGCCATATTGGTACGGAGCCCAAGGAACAATTTAGGGTTAAGTGCCTTGATCAAGTGCACATCGACCTTGTAGGCTCAGGTATCCGAATCAGCAACCTTTTGGTTACTGGCCCAACGCTCTAACCGCCAGGCTACCTGCCACCTCAAACGTGAAAAAGCGCAATGTATAAGAAAAATAGAAAAGCACCTTGATAGTGGAGCGGCATGCAAGCAGATGAGGAAATATGGCTATATGGAGATAGTATATAGTGATAGTGGGGCGGCAGGGTAGCCTAGTGGTTAGAGCGTAGGACTAGTAACTGAAAGGTTGCAAGTTCAAATTCCCGAGCTGACAAAGTACAATCTGTCGTTCTGCCCCTTCACTGTTCATTGAAAGTAAGAATTTGTTCTTAACTGACTTGCCTAGTAAAAAAGTGTGTGTGTGTATATATATACACACACATAGTTAAACCTGCAAAATGGTGAATGTAAATCAGTGAAAAAAACACACTACCCTCCCCTGTGCCCAATTTACCCGCATAAATTTTGAACGGTCCTTTATTCATTTTGACCTGTAAGGCAAAACTGATCCTAAAGCAGCTCTCATATCAAACGCTTTATGAATAGGAGCCCTGTTCTCGTATTACTGTCTCGAATCAGCAGGTGGCAATTTCTCACTCCTTTAACCCACCACAGGGAAAACGACGCCTGTGTGGGTTCTGAGCACTCTCCCTATCTAGTCTCTCTCTGTTCTGAGATCTCTTTCTCTCTCTTTGTCTCTCCGTCTATCTCTCTTTCTCTCTCTGTACTTCTTCTGGGGGGAATTATCTAACAGGCATAATGAAAAAAAAATGATGAAACTTAGAGTAACCCAAGCACTTACTGGGGAAAATAGTCTCTATACCCTGTGGATAGTATTGACATTCTTTGAGGTTGCCATGTGTATCCGTTGCCAAGAATAGAATTGGAACGGCCAGGTTCATATCCATGTTAATGCATTTTGACATACTTTAATAACAATAATGTATTTAATAGCATAATAGCATAATATGATGCAAACCACTGTGGGAATTATTAGATTTAAATGTATGCAATCCTGTAAGTCACTCTGGGTAAGAGCGTCTGCTAAAATATGACAAATAGATACGATATTTTCGTTTGTCTCACTGCACAGGGCTTCGTGTTGCGTTAGGACATTATCTTATTTTCTGCTAGCTGTTGTTGTGGGTTAATGGCCACTGTTTTGTCTATTAACCTTCTCCAGCCTTTTGACAGTTAGAGGTATTGTTTTCTTCTTTGTTCATTTCAAACACCACTTCTCTGTTGCCAAACAGATGTGATATACTTTATGTGCTCTTTTGACATGGACACTTGGGGGTTCAATAATTTGACAAGAAAGATCAACTAGCATCTGAATTAGTTTATAAATCTTAATTAGTAAGGAAACACATAATTGTGGAGTAGAATTGGGTGCTGCTGAATTAGGCAGCTCAAAGACATTAAAATACATTGTAATATAGAAAAAGTATAATCATTTAAAAAGCGGAGCCACTGGTCCTCAACATTTTCTAATATACATTGCCCTGTGGGAGTTGATGTCATGCAATTACCAACATAGTGAATTAAGTAATCAAACATGCTCCAGTGCTTACATTTTCATGCAATCAATGCCATGGTAGGGGGGGATAGAGACCTAGTTAATGTGCGTCGTTAACATTTACTTGGTGCCTCATTGGCCAATTATAACCTGACTGCGTTACAAATGGCACACTATTGCTTATATAGTGCACCCAATTATTGAACTTTTCCCCACAAAAGTAATGCACTACATAGGGTATAGGGTATGATTTGGGACACAGCTCCTGTCCCTGTCACATACTATGGTTGTAGAACCTCCCAAAGACAAGGCCATTAGCTGCACTAAAAAAAACAAAAGAAAATGGAACGAAACATGGACTAATCTTGTCATATAAGAAATTATAGTTTTGGCTGCAATGGTGTGCCCTAATGAATACGACCCAGTTGCTGGTAACCAAGACAGGTTGCTTTCTAGTAGCAACAAGTAGTAGGAGTGGAGATACATAAGTATGGGAATTGGACTGGAATGAAAAATGTATTCTTGTTAAGAATGTATATAGGACTGTGTCTGAACGGGAAGGGAATTGGTCCTCATTAGGTACTTGGCTCTTGATTCAGACTGGCCAGGCACCCTATTCCCTATATAGTGCCCTACTTTTTGACAAGAGTCCTATGGGCCCTGGGCAAAAGTAATGCACCTACTATATAGAGAACAGGGTGCGATTTGGGAAACATTTGACAAACTCACCTGATTCAACTCATTCAGGGGTTGATGATTAGTTTACAAGTTGAATCACGTGTGCTTGTCCGGGGTTAAAACAATAATGTGTACTGGTGAGGGTACTCGAGGACTGAAGTTGGGAAACACTGATCTAAGGTGTTTCCCAGATGGCAGCACTGGAGTTGGAACTGCACTATATACCAGTGTTTCCCCAACTTGTTCCTGACTCTCCTATATTCCACACCACACTTTTAAAGAGGGAACACGACCACAGTTTTAGATGTATTATTTTCATTGTATTGTGTGTTTTGAATCGTTTTCAGCCACCTAGCACAAAGGGGGCCCAACATCGCAAGACTTCGCAGAGTTAAAAATTCTACATTAGTTGTTCATTTCCTCAAAATACAACCTAGATTCAATCCAATGTCTTAAGTATCTCCTCCCCCACTACTTGTTGCTACTAGAAAGCAACCTGTCTTGGTTACCAGCAACTGGGTGTTATTACTCCAACCTCGTGAAAGTGACAAACAACTTTATATCCAAGGTGGGCCTGCACATGAGCAGTTCGACTCGAGACAACTGTTAGACGCGTTGACATGTTTCTGTGCATGAGCTTAGCTATCCAACATAGCCATGTCATCGTCTACAAGCATAATCGGGCATTTCAATTTTAGAAGCGTTTCTGAATATCTTCATACTAAACCATGTTTGCACCTAAACTCAGCAAAAACAGAAATGTCCCTTTTCAGGACACTGTCTTTCAAAGATAATTCGTGAAAATCCAAGTAATCCAAGTAAAGGGTTTAAACTGCAAGGAGGCATGAGGACTGCAGATGTGGCCTTTGCATTGTCATACTGTGAGACGCCTAAGACAGCGCTACAGGGAGACAGGACGGACAGCTGATCGTCCTCGCAGTGGCAGACCACGTGTAACAACACCTGCACAAGATCGGTACATACGAACATCACACCTGCGGGACAGGTATAGGATGGCAACAACAACTGCCTGAGTTACACCAGGAACACACAATCCCTCCATGAGTGCTCAGACTGTCCGTAATAGGCTGAGAGAGGCTGGACTGAGGGTATGTAGGCCTGTTGTAAGGCAGGTCCTCACCAGACATCACCGGCAACAACTTCGCCTATGGGTACAAACCCACCGTCGCTGGATCAGACAGGACTGGCAAGAGTGATCTTCACTGACGAGTCACGGTTTTGTCTCACCAGGGGTGATGGTCGGATTTGCGTTTATCGTCGAAGGAATGAGCATTACACCGAGGCCTGTACTCTGTAGCGGGATCGATTTGGAGGTGGAGGGTCCGTCATGGTCTGGGGCGGTGTGCCACAGCATCAACGGACTGAGCTTGTTGTCATTGCAGGCAATCTCAACGCTGTGCGTTACAGGGAAGACATCCTCCTCCCTCATGTGGTACCCTTCCTGCAGGCTCATCCTGACATGACCCTCCAGCATGACAATGCCACCAGCCCTACTGCTTGTTCTGTGCGTTATTTCCTGCAAGACAGGAATGTCAATGCTCTGCCATGGCCAGCGAAGAGCCCGGATCTCAATCCCATTGAGCACGTCTGGGACCTGTTGGATCAGAGGGTGAGGGCTAGGGCCATTCCCCCCCAGACATGTCCGGGAACTAGCAGATGTCTTGGTGGAAGAGTGGGGTAACATCTCACAGCAAGAACTGGCAAATCTGGTGCAGTCCATGAGGAGGAGATGCACTGCAGTACTTAATGCAGCTGGTGGCCACACCAGATACTGACTTACTTTTGATTTTGACCCCCCCCCTTTGTTCAGGGACACATTATTCCATTTCTGTTAGTCACATGTCTGCGGAACTTGTTCAGTTTATGTCTCGGTTGTTGTCCCAAAAAATATTTACATGTTAAGTTTGCTGAAAATAAGCACAGTTGACAGTGAGAGGACAGTTCTTTTTTTTTTTTGCTGAGTTTAGCTACCAGAACATTTTCAGTAGTGCTGTGAACAGGTAAACACCAGGGTTACTGTAGACCAAGGTATGTCTAATGTTGATTTCTTAAAGCAAACTAGTTGCGTATTTAAGTGATAATAACTAGTTGCGTATTTAAGTGAGAAGCCAGTGTTTGTAGGATATATTGGCATGGTGTTCGTCAATGGTCGGCAAACCGCGCCAATATATCCTCCAAACACTGGCTTCTCGGGCATTATCACTTTTATACAACATACAACACATATACCAATATATTAAAATAATAATATTTTTATAATTTTTTTTATTTTGATTCATACTATTTCATCCTTCCAAAGATATAGTCCCGAAACAAATCTAGCGTTTCTACCCAAGCCGGCTTGTCGTTTGTTCTATTGGTTCGGTTGCCATAGACGCAACCCAGTCGTTCAGTCCATTTAACCTCAATAGATTTAGCCGGTGGTAACTTTTGGAATAGACACCGTCTGGAATGCACTTTTAACCAATCAGCGTTTAGGATTAGACGCACCCATTGTATGATGCATTGTCTTGTGTTCTATTGAGTTTTCAGCCACCTAGCTACAATAATATATTTCAGTAGTGGGGGCTACTGTAGGCCAATGTATGGCTAAAGTTGTTTACATAAAGATAACTTATTGCTAGAACATTGGTCAATTGTATTATGTTGTACTAGTTAATTTAACATACTGTAATTTTCATTTTGAATAGAATAACAAATATCACGTTACAGTAAATGACGTTTATGCACCAATTATACTAAATAGATTCATTAAATGATTCATTCCAATTAAATATATATTTATACTGTTAGAAGTCTACTGTTGACAAATTGATTATGATGAACAGCTATGTGATTAAGTAAATCTGTAATACTGTCAGTGGTTTAATAAAACAGTCATTCAGAACCAAAACTCATCGTTGATATACAAGTAGGGGCATTCCATTGCATATTTATGTTTAAAGGGGCAGTCTGCATTACTACATCCATGTTTGGACTTTTAAATTAATGATATACCCATAGGTATTTATATATGAAGAATATAACTTATACATGCCTTGTTTTATACTCCATTGTTTGTAAACAATACAATTGTAAACAAACACTGTAGTGTATAACCTTAAAACATGATTCACTCAGATCAGGCATTAACCAGCAATATCCAACAGCCGAAGAACCCTTGTAGGTTCTAATAGTAGGTTCTTTTTTCTAAGAGTGTATAATGCCAGAAGCCGCTTGTGGATTGGACCGCTCTAACACAGTTCCACATCAGACACCGCCAAAATAACCTCTATGTGGATGTTGTCTAATGCGGATCTGATAGAATAGAGCTCTAAAACTTAAATTTTGACCTGGATTCAATCCGATTGCCCTTGTAGACAGTGCATTCAAGGTAAATGCTGCAGATGTTGGCTCAATTTAAAATGCAAATCAATTTATAACATTTTTTAAATGCGTTTTTCTGGATTTTTTTGTTGTTATTCTGTCTCTCACTGTTCAAATAAACCTACCATTAAAATGATACTGATCCTTTCTTTGTCAGTGGGCAAACGTACAAAATCAGCAGGGGATCAAATACTTTTTTCCCTCACTGTATTTCTGATCACAAATCTGCCAAATGGTAATAAGTAGGGGGATATCAACAGAGACGTAGGTGTAAGATGTGCGATAGTGTGGGTTGAGGATATTCTTTCCTTTCTTTGGTATTGACCAAGTCCAACAATGTCTCTGCATCAATTCAAGTGGAAAATATCAAATAGCATAAATAACATAACATGCAATCAAGGCAATGCATTCCATGTTTGAAGTTTGAGAATCTTTCTCTCCGTTGCTTTAAAGTGGTCAAAAGTAGTGCACTATTTAGGTAATATGATGCCATTTGGGATGCAGTCCAAGACTGGCAGGGATCTGTTTCTCTGGCTGTCACTGTATGATTTAATCACATTACTGCATTAAAGAAGGATTTGGCCACTTTCCTTCTCTCATCTCCAACTCTCACAGCCGTGACGCTCTATCCCAGTCCCTTGGGTGGAGAAAGAATGGGAAGGAGGGGGTAGTTTAAGCATTAAGCATTTATGTAGTTGGATTTTTCTGCTGTCAAATAGATGTTGCAATGTACAGTATGCAATGCTCCAATTTTATGAAGTAATGTGAAACAATAATTTGTCCCACTTAACCTCTTAGCGCGCCGATCCCTTTAGCGGGATCGTTTTCAGAGCAAACATAACGCGCCAAATTCAAAATACATATTCGTAATACATATTCGTAATATTTAACTTCGATATACAAGTGTTGCATAGTGTTGCATAGCCATCAAAAGCTCTGCTTCTTGGCAATATCACTGCGTTGTCAGATTTTAAAAAGGCTTTACGGCGAAAGCACTACATTTGATTGTTTGAGGCTAGTACCTCACATATTTTCCACATTAGCATAAATTCATATCCAGCTCGGTTCTCAAAATATCCATATCACAGCTAATATAAATCGCTTACCTTTCAAATAACTTCTTCTGAGGTCTTCCCAAGTGTCCAAACAAGATAATCCATGGTTCTTTTGTTAGAAAAAGTAAATAATTATATCCATAAATATCCGTTGTTTTTGGCACGTTACGTTCAGCTACTCCACCAAGCATTGTCAGTCTACTCGCCCGTTTTACAGTGAAGGGATCGCGTTCAAATTATACGTCTCATCTTTTCACAAACAAATCAAATATCATTAATAATGCATCCTTATGTATTCTTTTATGAATAATAGCGATCATATTTTACAAGAACGGTAAGTGAAACGTTAAAAGACGAAAAGAAAGTTGGTCGCTGGCGCGTTCACGTTCTCGTGAACGTGCACGCCTGTTTACCTTTTTCCCTACCCGTAGTAATTCTCTCTCTCTAAGGATCTGGTCAGAGCTTTTTCCTCCATACCCTTTCCAGAGACTGTTGACATCTAGTGGAAGCCATAAGTACTGCAACCTCGGTCCTATTCCCCATAGAAAAATATTACATGGGCTTCAAAATGAGAAGAGAGCAACAGAAAAATAAATTCCGGACAGAAATTTCTCTGGTTTTTGCCTGCTAAATCTGTTCTGGAATAGCCACAGACTATATCTTAATGGTTTTATAAACTTCAGAGTGTTTCCTATCCAATAGTACTAAATATGTAAATATCCTAGTTTCTGGCCATGAGTGGTAGGCATTTAACTTTGGGCACGTCAGACAGGCGAAAATTCGGAAAATGGGACCCTAGCTGGAAGAGGTTAATGAAAGCACTTCCCTCAAGGGGACTGCACTTAATAAGCAAGTGTAAGCATTGTATAATGTTGCACATACAGTTAAAGTCGGAAGTTTAAATACACTTAGGTCGGGGTAATTAAAACATTTTCAACCACTCCACAAATTTCTTGTTAACAAACTATAGTTTTGGCACGTCGGTTAGGACATCTACTTTGTGCATGACACAAGTAATTTTTCCAATAGTTGTTTACAGACAGATTATTTCACAATTCCAGTGGGTCAGATGTTTACATACACTAAGTTGACTGTGCCTTTAAAGAGCTTTGAAATTTCCAGAAAATTATGTCATGGCTTTAGAAGCTTCTGATAGGCAATTGACATAATTGTAGTCAATTAGAGGTGTACCTGTGGATGTATTTCAAACTCAGTGCCTCTTTTCTTGACATCATGGGAAAATCTAAAGAAATCAGCCAAGACCTCAGAATTAAAATTGGAGACCTCCACAAGTCTGGTTCATCCTTGGGAGCCCATTTCCAAATGCCTGAAGGTACCACGTTCATCTGTACAAACAATAGTATGCAGGTTTAAACACCATGCGACCGCGTAGCCATCATACCACTCAGGAAAGAGACGCGTTCTGTCTCCTAGAGATGAAGGTACTTTGTTCAAATCAATCCCAGAACAACAGCAAAGGACCGTGTGAAGATGATGGAGGAAACAGGTGCAAAAGTATCTATATCCACAATAAAATTTGTCCTATATCGACATAACCTGAAAGGCCGCTCAGCAAGGAAGAAACCACTGCTCCAAAACCAACATAAAAAAGCCATACTACGGTTTGCAACTGCACATGGGGACAAAGATCGTACTTTTTGGAGAAATGTCCTCTGGTCTGATGAAACAAAAATAGAACTGTTAGGCCACACTGACCATCGTTATGTTTGGAGGAAAAGGGGGAGGCTTGCAAGCCGAAGAACACCATCCTAACCATGAAGCATGGGGGTGGCAGGATCATGTTGTGGGGGTGCTTTGCTACAGGAGGGACTCGTGCACCCTAAAAAATAGATGGCATCATGAGGCAGGAAAATTATGTGGATATATTAAAGCAACATCTCAAGACATCAGTCAGGAAGTTCAAGCTTGGTCGCAAATGGGTCTTCCAAATGGACAATGATCCCAAGCATACTTCCAAAGTTGTGGCAAAATGGCTTAATGACAACAAAGTCAAGGTATTTGAGTGGACATCACAAAGCCCTAACCTCAATCCCATAGAAAGTGTGTGTGAGCAAGGAGGCCTACAAACCTGACTCAGTTACACTAGCTCTGTTAGGAGGAATGGGCCAAAATTCACCCAACTTCTTGTGGGAAGCTTGTGGAAGGCTACCTGAAACATTTGACCCAAGTTAAACAATTAAAGGCAATGCTACAAAATACTAATTGAGTGTATGTAAACTTCTGACCCACTGGTAATGTGATGAAATAAATAAAAGCTGAAATAAATCATTATCTCTATTATTATTCTGACATTTCACATTCTTAAAATAAAGTGGTGATCCTAACTGCCTTAAGACAGGGATTTTGTACTAGGATTAAATGTCAGTGTCACGACTTCCGCCGAAGTCGGTCCCTCTCCTTGTTCGGGCGGCGTTCGGTGGTCGACTTCACTGGCTTTCTAGCCATTGCCGATCCACTTTTCAGTTTCCATTTGTTTTGTCTTTGGTTTTTTTCACACCTGGTTTCAATTCCCCAAATACATGTTCATTATTTAACCCTCTGTTTCCCCAATGGTTGTGTGCGTGTTTGTTTGATTGATTGTTACTGACGGCTGGTTATTTTGTTGCCGAGTTTTGTTGTTGTTGCCGAGTTTCGAGTTTTGTTTTATTAAGTGTGATCGGTATTTTCCCGCACCGGAGTATTATTGTTTGTACTGGTTCTTCGTTATTAAAATTACCTTGTCCACGCATCTCTGCTCTCCTGCGTCCTTTTCACCAGTTACCCACAGCATGACAGTCAGGAATTGTGAAAAACTGAGTTTAAATGTATTTGGCTAAGGTATATGTAAACTTCTGACTTCAACTGTACTAAGGATTAAGGTGAAGGCAGAGCCTTAAGTCTCCATGAGTTTCAATGGTCAATGCTAGAGCTTTTCAAATTTGACCCTGACAAAACACAGGCACTTTTTCGTAAATTAAATGTTTTACTGTATGATTTGTGTAGAAAATGAACCCTCGATCCCACTTCGTCATATGAGCATTCTCAACCTTTGACCCTTGAAGCCCTTTGATGAGTTCGCTCCCTCGATGACGTCCATACCTCAATATCATCAAAGCTATTCATGCTAGAATATGAAAGTTCTCATTGAAGACACACACAACACATTTTCATACACTCTCTACTTACCTGTAAACATGATATGAAAATTCAGTATCCAGCTGTGAGATAAAACTTAGAGATAACATTTCTGAAAAAAATACTACTAGAAAAAAAATCATCAATCCAAAAAAGATAAAATAGTACAGACCCGAGACTAAAAAACAATTTGAGAATACACAGAGCTGGTAAAACTATTTCTGGAAATTTTATTTGGATAAATTCAAAAAGGCCCTTGCATATCTGAGCAATCTTTTTGCAGGTGCATGGTAACAATGAGATGAGGGGGAAAATGGAAACCGCTCTTGATAGTTGATCTTTATCCTCACCGGCTCCAGCAGCAGAGGTGACTGTTTTGGAGAGCCTGGCGTGCCCAAAGTAAAATGCCTCCCATTTAGGCCCAGAAAATGGGATATGCATATATTTAGTACCATTGGATAGGAAACACTCTGAATTTTCCAAGACTGTTAACCATTTGTCTGTGGGTCAATCAGAACGCATTTGGCAGGCAAAACCCTGAGGAATCTCTGTCCTGAAAAAAGTCATTTTGACACATTGCTCATTTTTGAGCCCCTCCCTATCCAAAATGACCATATATAGGCATGTGAACGCAGTGCACGTCGCTTCCTTATGATGTCATCAACCACGAGACGGTGTTTTACTCCATCTTGGAGGAATTTCGGCCATTGAAAAACAGCATGGCAATGAGGACCCCTCTTCTGAAAACTCTTCAGAGTGCGTGCATGAGAAAGCGCTGTGCCTTATTATCGTTTTTAGCGTTCAGTTTATATTCCGGCTGATTTATAATAGTACATATACGTAAAGGGTTCCTAAGGATACATTTAAAACTATGTTTGATTGTTTTGGACAAGTTTATAGGTATAATTTTAGCAGTCGGCGCCGAGTTTCAAAGGAGTAATGGAGGCTGTCGTTTCTGATTATAACGCATGAACCAAATGGAGGATTTATGGATAAAGACGTTACTTTTTCTAACAAAAGAACCATGGATTGTCTTCGTTGGACACTTAGGAAGACCTCAGCAGAAGTTCTTCAACAGGTAATTACTTTGTTTCGCTGTGAAATGTGTTATGTGTGTGCCATGATTGCTAATCGATACATGGCTATTGGAAAATATGTGAGGTGCTACCCTCAAACATATGAATGTGCTGCTTTCGCCGTAAAGCCTTTTTGAAATCTGACAACGCTGTGATATTGCCTAGAAACAGAGCTTTTGATGAGTATGGAACACTTGTATATAGCTGGATGTTTAATAATTCAATTTTCGGATTTTAAATCTGGCGCTACAGGTTTTCGCTAGTAGTGTCGGGATGATCCCGCTAGCGACCCACTGGTATTTGAGTCGTTAACCAGTCAGGGATTGCCGACACTACCAGCGAAAATCTACAGCGCCAAATTTTAATTCCGAAAGTTGAATTATTAAACATCCAGCAATATACAAGTGTTCCATACTCATCAAAAGCTCTGTTTCTTGGCAATATCACAGCGTTGTCAGATTTCAAAAAGGCTTTACGGCGAAAGCAGCACATTCATTTGTTTGAGGCTATCACCTCACATATTTTCCAATAGCCATGTATCGATTAGCCATCATGGCACACACATAACACATTTCACAGCGAAAACAAATCAATTACCTGTTGAAGAACTTCTGCTGAGGTCATCCTAAGTGTCCAACGAAGACAATCCATGGTTCTTTTGTTAGAAAAAGTAACGTCTTTATCCATAAATCCTCCATTTGGTTCATGGCGTTATAATCAGAAACGACAGCCTTCACTAGTCCATGAAGCGTAGCGCGAACTCATTCAAATTATACCTATAAACTTGTCCAAGAACAATCAAACATAGTTTTAAATGTATCCTTAGGAACACTTTTACGTATATTTACTATTATAAATCAGCCGGAATATAAACTGATCAATAACGAGGCTACAAAAGACACTCCGTGACTTCTCGTGCGCGCGCCACGGGAACTTTTCTCAGAAAGAGGGTCTCATTGTTTGGTGTTTTTCTCTGCTCTAAATTCATCCAAAATGGAGGGAAACACCGTCTCGAGGCTGTTGACATCACAAGGAAGCGACGTGTACTGCATTCATATGCCTATATATGGTCATTTTCAATAGGGAGGGGTTCCCAAATGAGCAATGTGTCAAAATCACTTTTTCCAGGACAGCGATTCCTCAGGGTTTTGCCTGCTATATGCGTTCTGATTCACTCACAGACAAATGGTTAACAGTTTTGGAAAATTCAGAGTGTTTCCCATCCAATGGTACTAAATATATGCATATCCTATTTTCTGGGCCTAAATGGGAGGCATTTTACTTTGGGCACGCCAGGCTCTCCAAAACGGTCACCTCATGCACTGCTCCCAGAGAAGTTAATAAGCTTACGTATCGGCCTCACGGCCTTCGTCAGAGCTTTTGTATGAATTTGAAATAAATTAATGTCTAGCAACCTGGCGGAACGTAAATGATGACAACCTATAGGTTATGTGTGTGCACTGCAGAGGCCCGTCGGAGGCTTGACCACTATGGCCAATCAGAACGTGTCTGCCTTGATGTTCATGAAACTCCACGGACCCACTCTTACACAGTTAAACCCAGAGCGATACTTGACCACTTGATTACGGCGACACCCCACTGCCGGACACCCAAATCCAGAGTGGCCACCACAAAGCCCAATGTGCCTGACCCTCTCTGGAAGTTGCTGTAGCTCTGCTTGGGATATTTAGCCAATGTTGGCTATTGGTTGAGATGCAGGGCCCGTTCTAGCTTGGTATGTCAGGGTGGGCAATTGGACATGTGAATTGGACCAAGTTGGAGGTAATAATTAATTTAGGTTCTAGTTTATTGAGATCCATGAATACACCACACCAAAAGCTTGATTTTATGGCTGTTTTAAAACAAATGATTTACAGTATGTTCACTACTTGGTCAATTGATTTGATAGCATGTTTAATCTATGCAAGTAAATTATATTAATTGATAGTTCACCTCTCAGTTTTCTTTTATTCTCTAATATGGTATATTGTAACCATGTGTTAATAAAGCTAATCAAAACAATGTTTATTCATGATGCACAGTGTAAGCTACACAATACAATGAAATGCCTACTCACAATAAAGCTCTCCTCGCAAATGACAATGCAATGACATTAACCTATATGTACTATATTTGTATTTACATTAGGCTATAGCTATACCATATTGTTGTAGGACTATTAAGCTATAGGCCTACTGCAAATTATTGTTTTTTTGTTCATGAAATGGCAGAGCTGTCCTTCAGCACCACACGTTGGTTCAACTTCTTTAACATCGTTGAGTGATCCTGGTACTGCACTTTCAGCACCACGAAGGATGCTCCAATCGCTTAACATTACATCTCATCAAGATACAAAGCCTACTAATAAGTCATACCCATCACTTATTATTATTACAAATGGAAGATTATCACTGGTGCTCGTTGAGTAAAGTTAGATCAAAAGCTGAATTAATGTCTCGCAAGATCATATAATGATTAATTAGCATTTTACATAACAGAACTGAATATAATAGCATAGCATAGTAGGACTATAATGTCACTGTTACACCAAAAACACCTGTTCATTTCTAATTAGATTTTAGGATGGTTAGCTGAAGCTGAATAGTCCTCCAAAAAATGATCATGCGCCTAAACTCAACAGAGCGCACCGCTAGGCAGGATATAGTGCCTTTGGAAAGCATTCAGACCCCTTCACTTTTTCCACATTTTGTTACGTTACAGCCTTATTCTAAAATGGAGTGAATAAATACAAATCCTCAGCAATCTAGACACAATACCCCATAATGACAAAGCGAAAACAGGTTTTTAGACATTTTTGCAAATGTATTAAAAAAACACAGAAATACCTTATACAGTCGTGGCCAAAAGTTTTGAGAATGACACAACTATTAATTTCCACAAAGTTTGCTGCTTCAGTGTCTTTAGATATTTTTGTCAGATGTTACTATGGAATACTGAAGTATAATTACAAGCATTTCATAAGTGTCAAAGGCTTTTATTGATGATTACATGAAGTTGATGCAAAGAGTCAATATTTGCATTTGTTGACCCTTCTTTTTCAACACATGAATGGTCTCAGGATGCTTTACTGTTGGCATGACACAGGACTGATGGTAGCGCTCACCTTGTCTTCTCCGGGCAAGCTTTTTTCCGGATGCCCCAAACAATCGGAAAGGGGATTCATCAGAGAAAATGACTTTACCCCAGTCCTCAGCAGTCCAATCCCTATACCTTTTTTGCAGAATATCAGTCTGTCCCTGATGTTTTTCCTGGAAATAAATGGCTTTGCTGCCCTTCTTGACACCAGGCCACCCTCCAAAAGTCCTCCTTGAAGTTCTTGCCTTTGAAAGCAATGATGACGTCACGTGTTTCCTTAAAGGTAACCATGTTTGACAGAGGAAGAACAATGATTCCAAGCACCACCCTCCTTTTGAAGCTTCCAGTCTGTTATTCGAACTCAATCAGCATGACAGAGTGATCTCCAGCCTGGTCCTCGTCAACACTCAAACCTGTGTTAACGAGAGAATCACTGACATGATGTCAGATGGTCCTTTTGTGACAGGGCTGAAATGCAGTGGAAATGTTTTGGGGGGATTCAGTTTATTTGCATGGCAAAGAGGGACTTTGCATTTAATTGCAATTCATCTGATCACTCATGACATTCTGGAGTATATGCAAATTGCCATCATACAAACTGAGGCAGCAGACTTTGTGAAAATTAATATTTGTGTCATTCTCAAAACTTTTGGCCACGAAGTATTCAGACCTTTACTATGAAACTTGAAATTGAGCTCATGTGCATCCCGTTTCCACAACTTGATTGGAGTCCATCTGTGGTAAATTCAATTGATTGGACATGATTTGGAAATGCACACACCTGTCTATATAAGGTCCCACAGTTGACAGTGCATATCAGAGCAAAAACCAAGCCATGAGGTCGAAGGAATTGTCCGTAGAGCTCCAAGACAGGATTGTAACCACCAAGACTCTTCGTAGAGCTTGCCACCTGGCCAAAGTCAGCAATCAGGGGAGAAGGGCCTTGGTCAGGGATGTGACCAAGAATCTGATGGGCACTCTGACAGAGCTCTAGAGTTCCTCTGTGGAGATGGGTGAACCTTCCAGAAGGTCAACCATCTCAGCAGAATTCCACCAATCAGTCCTTTATGGTAGAGTAAAAGGCACATGACAGTTTGCCAAAAGGCACTTAAACTCTCAGACCATGACTAACAAGATTCTCTGGTCTGATGAAACCAAGATTGAACTCTTTGGCCTGAACGCCAAGCGTCACTTCTGGAGGAAACTTGGCACCATCACTACGGTGAAGCATGGTGGTGGCAGCATTTTTCAGTGGGAGGGACTGGAGAGACAGAATTTCACCCAAAAATCTATGCATGTCAGTGTCGGGTTAAACAGCCAAATCTATAGACCATAGAAATAGAATAGAATAGAATGTACGTTCAGGGTCAGTTGATGTTGTACTCTACACACAACTTATTTTCATTGGTTAGATAAAGTGTAGGCATATTGTCTTTGTAAGAAAATCAATATGATAGCCTAATTCCAGCAGAATGTTTGCAACAAACACGCATTGATTTTTTATTTATTTGGTTGATAAATGTGTCTACACTCAAGCTGGGCGATGTTTGTGCAATGTCCACATGTAGCCTACACCTGTAGGGATATTACTTCTGGGATGTGTCTCCCGGGAAAGATCTAACAGGAGAGATGAGATAAGAGAAGATTTGCCAGTTATAGAATATTGGGTCCCGCTTTAAATGACGATCAGCTTATAAAAGCTTCATAAAGCCTTCACAATGCCTTCATAAGCACTAGATAAATGTGTTACAAAGCATCTATAACCATATGTCATGCTTTATAAATGGCTCATAAATGTGGCATGTGACAAATCAAATCAAATTCTATTGGTAACATACACATGGTTATCAGATGTTATTGCGAGTGTAGCGAAATGCTTGTGCTTCTAGTTCCGACAGTGAAACAATATAAACAAGTAATCTAACAATTCCACAACTACCTAATACACACAAATCTAAGTAAAGGGATGGAATAAGAATATGTACATATAAATATATGGATGTGCAATGACCGAGCGGCATAGGCAAGATGCAATAGATGGTATAAAATACAGTATATACATATGGGATGAGTAATGCAAGATATTTTAACATCATTACTAAAGTGGCATGAATAAAGTGATTTGTGATCGATTTGTTAGAGCGGCCAATGATTTCAAGTCTGTATGTAGGCAGCAGCCTCTCTGTGTTAGTGATGGCTGTTTAACAATCTATTTTTCAGTCTCTCTGTCCCAGCTTTGATGCACCTGTACTGACCTCGCCTTCTGGATGGTAGCGGGTTGAACAGGCAGTGGCTCGGGTGGTTGTTGTCCTTGATTATCTTTTTGGCCTTCCTGTGACATTGGGTGTTGTAGGTGTCCTGGAGGGTAGGTAGTTTTCCCCCGGTGATGCGTTGTGCAGACCGCACCAACCTCTGGAGAGCCCTGCGGTTGTGGGTGGTGCAGTTGCCGTACCAGGCGTTGATACAACCCGACAGGATGTTCTCAGTTGTGCATCTGTAAAAGTTTGTGAGGGTTTTAAGTGACAAGTCAAATTTCTTCAGCCTCCTGAGGTTAAAGCGATTCGTTGCAATGTTGCGCCTACTTCACCACACTGTCTGTGTGGGTGGACGATTTCAGACATAACTCACTGTATTGAATATGATATAAACATGTGCTTTATAAAGGGTGTCATGTTGTGCTGAAGGATGGCATACGCTCTAAAGTGATGTCATGTTAGTCACATTACAACGAATCTCATTCCAGGACACCAAAATGCATGGAAGGTCTGGTAGACCAACGCATAAAACTTGGCCGTCATTAGTTATGGTTAGGTTGCAAATCAAAATGTAAGAAGATAAATTGATGAAATGGGCAGGGTTTAGCCATAATTATGGTCAACACCGGGAAAACTAGGAAACAGGAGCAATCGAGAGACAGGAACAGAGGGAAAACCGCTGGTAGGCTTGACAAAACAAAATGAACTGGTAACAGACAAACAGAGAACACAGGTATAAATACACATGGGATAATGGGGAAGATGGGCGACACCTGGAGGGGGGTGGAGACGAGCACAAAGACAGGTGAAACAGATCAGGGTGTGACAATTATCAGCAAGTTGGAGGGGTTCAAACCTAATGCACCATAGTTCACGTCGGTCGGGAGCTCTCCCGGGGCAGTCCTGTTAGGTCTCTTATATACTGCTTACTCAGACAAGTTATATTTGCATTATTTAGTTTATACTGTACATTACTCATAATTAATTCATCTTTAACGTTTGGTTCATGCATGTGGCCGACCAATACCTCACGAGGCTTCCTCTCTCCAAGCTGAGACCTTGAAACTGAGACATCCCTTTCGGTTCTCAAAACAATATTCTGGGTGTCCTGTCAAATTGCTTATAGTGATAGTGAGGATTCCTCCCCAGGCACGATCAATCAGTCACTTGCATGAACCCAGTCAAATTGTTTATCATAAAAGGACAAAACATAACATTTTCCTTCACACACAACTAGAGAGTGTGCAAGACGATAGAATGAAAACAACTTTTAATAATTGTTTTCAAAAGTGTGATTCATTTTGAACAAGCAAATGTAATATCCAAAACAGAACATTGATTGTATTCAAAATTGCAACAGCAAACCTATTTACATAGGCGATTAAAATATAACCTTTATCGTATTGAAAAGCGCTACCTCGAACTGTAAACTGTTATTCATTACTGCATTCAGTTAACAGCTGTCATTTCTCACCTCTAGAGCAGTCTCACTGACGTTATGGGTCAGGTGGTAGGTCAGGTGTAGGTCACAGGTAACCATGTAGTAGTCATGCGTGGGTGAACAGGAGATTCACACGTTTTTTTGCCTTTAACCCAAATTACGCAACCACAAACCATCAAGTTTAATCCGTCATCGTATTATTTTATTCATTAAATTGGAACATCATCCAACAACAGTATATCTAAGTCTGGACATTACATCATTAGCATTTCCATCATTCATGCATCAAGTAGCTAAGAGGAACTTTGAAATTAGTCTGAGTACCAGTTTTTTTTGCTAACATTCCACTCCTTGCCCCTCCTCATTGCCAAAGAGACTGGCCTTTCAGCAATCTCAACATTCAACATTCGCTGGATTTAAGGCAGAGTTGCTCATTGGTTGTCGGAAATAAAATGTATATTTTCCATGACAACATGTGGAGTCTCGAAAGTCAAAAACAAACATTTAGCTGTTAGCTAGGCAAGTTGTTGTATTTTGAGGACTAAGACGTTTTGTGGTTGGAATGTCATTAGTTTGAGAATTTAGACATGAGCTATCAACTTTTGCCTGACTGGTTTCTTCTGGGCAAAAAAAAAAAAAGTTGCTTAGCAACCGGATAACAAGTCTTCTGTGGAAAAAGAAAGTGACAGTAACGATGTGCGCTGAGAGTCAGGAAGCAAGTTCAGGGAGTGTGTGTTTTAATAAAATAAATGGAACATAATACAAAACAAGAAACACCAACAGCACACAGACATGAAACAGAAACGATAACGCCTGGGGAAGGAACCATAGGGAGCGAAATATTAAGGGAAGGTAATCAGGGAAGTGATGGAGTCCAGGTGAGCCTGATGACGCGCAGGTGCGCATAACGATGGTGACAGGTGTGCGCCATAATGAGCAGCCTGGTGATCTAGAGGCCGGAGAAGGAGCACATGTGACAGTTCCAATATTTGTATAATTGTTGTGATTGGACGATAGCTGTGAGGGTGATTGAATCAGGGTCAAATCCTCTGTTCTCCTCAAGCTCATTAATTATAGAATGTTAATATTTGAAGATGGCAGAAAGGTCAGTCTGGCACATGACATGGAGTACAGGGAGTGGACTAGCTAATGAGATTTGTACCCAGGCTAGTGGGACAGGTGTATTTCATTGATAATTGAAATGAAACTGGGTCAAAAAAGTTGCTTGATGCGTTTTTTGAGACCCTCGTTGGGTTATGAATTTATGCTAATGGTTAAATATTGTAGGTGCTATCCTCAAACAATCAAATGTTGTGCTATCGCCGTAAAGCCTTTTTGAAATCTGACAACGCTGTGATATTGCCAGAATCAGAGCTTTTGATGACTATGCAACACTTCTATATTGATGAACGTTTAATAATTCAACTAGCGCCCCACTGCTCCCTAAGTAGTTAATTTGTCTCCCAGTGTCTGTTGGAAAGCAGACTGTGCTTCGATCTATTCCGTTTCTTTTTATCCTAAAAAACTCAATAGTCCTTGCCGATGACAAGCATTCCCATAACATGATGCATCCACCACCATGCTTGTAAATTTGAAGAGTGGTACTCAGTGATGTGTTGTATAGGATTTGCCCCACATGTAAAAGGGTTATATTGGTGATTCCCCTTGCCACTTTATTGTTAAGCTAATGGGTTTTTGGTTTTAGTTTGGTCTTCCCTTCACCTACTCAACATGGCATCTTATTGGCTGGTTTGCGTGGCTTGCTTACAAGGGAGGATGTTTCGGTTAGAATCGTCCCAGTGAACATGCACCAAACCAGCGATAAGTTGTTGGTTGCAAAGCACTGTACATCAAAAGTGATTTTTATACTCCCAAGTGATGATTTGAATGTACAATTTATATCAATTTGTTTGTAAATGTTATTAGAACTTCACACATAAGATTCAGTGTTTTTTTGTGCATATTTGTTGTGCATTTTGTTGTAGAGAATACCATCTGATGCTAGCTAGTAACTTACTGTGTCTGGTGGGGGGTCGTATATTTTGTACAGTGCGTGAGTGCAGAGTTGGATGGTGAGCCGTGCATTGCATGACATGCAATTTTGTGCTTTATCAGGTACATTGTTAAAAATATTATATTGTCTATTCTAATTGTTGTATTATGTTGCCCAGTGAGCAAGCACCAAACCAGCGTGCGTGAGTGCAGAGTTGGATGGTGAGCCGTGCACACAGCATGACGTGCAATTTTGTGCTTGTGCTACAAGTTGGAGTTCGTGTCAATGATTGATTGTACACAATGCAAGAAGAGTATTGTTACACAAACATAGCACCTTCTATTCATGACATAAAGTTGATTTCTTTGCCACATTTTCTGCAGTTTTACTGTAGTGTCTTATTGCAAACAGGAGGCATGTTTTTTGTTCTGTACAGGCATCCTTCTTCATCTTTTCTTTTCTTCTTTTTCTTCTTTTAATTTAGGTTGGTATTGTAAAGTAACTACAATGTTGTCAATCCATTCTCAGTTTTCTCCTATCACAGCTATTTAAACTTTAACTGTTGTAAAGTCAACATTAGCCGAATGGTGAAATCACTGAGCGGTTTCCTTCCTCTGCAGCAACTGAGTTAGGGAGGACGCCTGTATCTTCGTGGGCCAGTGAGGTAGTCATTCAAAAATCATGTTAAACACTATTATTGCACACAGAGTGAGTCCATGCAACTTATTATGTGACCTGTTAAGAAAAGTTGTACCTCTGAATGTATTTAAGCTTTCCATGACAAAGGGGTTGAATACTTATTATCTCAAGATATTTCAGCCTTTTCATTTATATTTTTTTTGTAAAAAATGCTATGTAGGCCAGTGACCCCCCAAAACTTCTAATGTAATCAATTTAATTTCAAGCTCTAACACAGGCACTGTAACACGCTAACCCTGTTACCCATAGATAGACAGCCTAGAACTGTTTACATTCAATTGCCACTGCCTTTTGCACACAACAAGATACCATTCCCCCTGTCATGATTTATGGCTGATTTAAGGTGAAATTGTCGACCCTGATACTCTATTTGGGACTTAATAGAATAGTTTTTTTATTGAATAACCTCGAGTTGGGAAAACATGCTTTGTTATGAAGTTGAACATGTGCTCTTTATGACAGAATGTTAAAATGAGGTGAAATTGAAAGATTCTTTGACAAAGTTGTACTTCTCAAAAGGCACCGACTCGGTGGAACGAACCCAATAACTAGGTCAAGATAACACATTGTAGCAACATAATCTAGTTGTTATAGTCACACACAAACACCGTTAAACATAATTTACAACATAAGATGTCTTCTTTCAACACCACCTGCTTGTTAATGTGTTATATTGCTATGCAAATGACATAATGCACAAATATTCTATGATACAGTGTACAATATGATAAGTACCATTTTGACCACTTGAAACTGCTTTTCTTTCAAATGTGACATCCACATGCTTTTATTCAATCAAACTCACTCTCTGCGATAATAATGGAGGATTTCCAGGAAGAGACAGCACATGACATTTGCTGTTCTTCTGCTTAGGTTGACTAGGGTCTTGGCCCCACTGTTGCTTCCATGACCTGTGTGTAGCGGATAGCCCGATAATTCCCCAGCCTTGCACAATTAAACCTCGATTACAGACTCCACTGGTCCAGGGGCTTTGAGTCAAGGTCCATCAAGTCCTCTACCTCTAAACTGTATCCCTTCCATTTCCTTATCCAGCTTAGAGTACATGGGGTTTTCTCTTTCAGTGACACATCACCTGAGCTTTGGGTTCCGCTCTACTGACAGAGGGCAATGTAATAGGACTGCAAGGTACCAAACGCCTGGTTTCAAGAGATTTAAAAAGAACATGGTTGGCAATGAAGGTTTAAAAGTTTTGCACTTTTATGTATGGATAGCCTACTAAGTAGTTAGGTCAGAGTTACCGACCAATTTCCTTCATAGTAGTTGACACAAAAATATCCTTCATTCATGTAAGGGACAATCAATGAGGGGCTATGCGTTTTATGGAAAATATTGCATGAACTAGAAGGTGTGTGCCACAATGCATTATCACACTTATACAACAGCTATAATTTATCATACACACACATTTTGCCACTAGAAATGTGTTTAGTTACCGGTAAAAAATTTCAACATTCACTGAAGTTGTTAGCAAGTTTACTGGATGCCTGCAATAGTTGCCATGGTAACCTAACAACCAAGGTTTGCAAGCTAATCAGGCCACCTCCTCTCTGTCTAGTGTTATTATCTAACAGGGAATTATACAACGGGTGGGTCTAATCCTGGACGCTGATTGGTTAAAACCTCATTCCATCTGGTGTCTATTTAAGCAATAAGGCACGAGGGAGTGTGGTATATAGCCAATATACCACGGCTAAGGGATGTTCTTATGCATGATAAACACGCAGAGTGTCTGAATACAGAACTTAGCCGTGGTATATTGGCCATATACCACACCCCTTATTGCTATTATAAACTGGTTACCAACGTAATTAGAGCAGTAAAAATAAATGTTTGTCATACCCGTGGCATACGGTCTGATATACCACAGCTGTCAGCCAATCAGCATTCAGCATTCAGGGCTCGACCCACCCAGTTTATAATCCACAAGTTACCACTGGCTATAGCTATGACATTTAAATGCCTATTTACTCTGTTCCATCTCACTGCACAATCCACTGTCTCATAAGCCCAGCCAAACAATTTATAAACTTGATCTCCACTGTAAACAGCATCTAGACATTATCTTCAATTTCTTTTAGACTAGCAATTGGTATTCAATAGCGGAGATTTGTATAATACTTGTGGTCTGTATCTCTGACATTTGCAACATTGTTTAAATATTGAAATCGATCTCCAGCTGTCCCATAGTAATGAACGTGTAGAGGTCAGGAGTCTGGACAAGACAGACAGGCAGGCAGCTTTTCTCAGCCAGTCGAAATCACGAATCAGCATAATTTTTATGGACATATACAAAGAAATGTAAAATGAAACAAAATGCTGCTAGTTTGCAGTCTTTCCAGCGATTGTGTTACAGTGAGGGAAAAAAGTATTTGATCCCCTGCTGATTTTGTGCATTTGCCCACTGACAAAGAAATTATCAGTCTATAATTTTAATGGTAGGTTTATTTGAACAGTGAGAGACAGAATAACAACAAACAATCCAGAAAAACGCACGTTAAAAATGTTATAAATGGATTTGCATTTTAATGAGGGAAATAAGTATTTGACCCCTCTGCAAAACATGACTTAGTACTTGGTGGCAAAACCCTTGTTGGCAATCACAGAGGCTGCATTGTTGGCTAGCTACTGAATAACAGTGTCCTGATGAGCGCAAACATTTTCTATGCCAGGTGAAATCGCGCATCATTTCCTCATTCTTATGAATGTATCCAAATAAATGTCACTAGAAAGCAGCTTTAACAAATGCATCTACTTTGCTGTTATTCTGGCTGCCCTGTTTGACGGGACTGTAAGTTAGCCATACTTGGTTAGCTAGCAAGCAAGGGATAAGAGCGTTGCCAGCCAGTATGGCAATGGAACATTTAGAACGAACGACTGGGTCGCGTCTCTGGCAACCAAACTGATAGAAAAGAACGACCAGCCGGCTTGGGTAACAACCCTAGATTTGTGTCAGGACTATGTCTCGTGGAAGGATGAAATGGTATGAATAAATTAACCCATTGGTAACCCATTGAATAAAAGTGATAATGCCCGGGAAGCCGGTGTTTGGAGAATATATTGGCATGGTTTGCTGGCGCTTGACTGTCTCGGGCCTAACAACATCCGTGCAAATATATACTCCAAACACCGGCTTCTCGGATATTATCATTGAAATAATGAACACCAATCAGAAACGAGTATTCAACAATGCCGTGGTATAAATGTGATTACTGTATACTTACATTGTAATTACCCTTGAATTAATTATGTTGTCATGTGTATGCATATATCTGCTGTCAAGCATACAGGCATTTTCTTCAATGCTATGACAGGTGTCATCGAGTATTATTAACCTGGCCAGACCACATGAGCACTCATTACTTCACCATAACCACGTCTAATCCACTCACGGCTCTCACACCTCTTGACTATTCTTGGAAAATCTGCACCTGTGTCCAAGCGTACTTATCAAATGTGAGTTGTTTCTGCTGAAGCATAAAAATCATAGCATAGCTGTACTGGTATGCTTAACTGTCAAAACATGATTTATTCCGTTTGAGGACTGGTCTAAACTCACTTGGTTGTCACTCAGCTCTAAGCGTATCAATTTACATGTCTTGTTCTGTGTAACATTTCAGTCACCAGCCAGACTTCAGAAATGTCATGAAAAAAGAAACTTAATTTGGAAGTGGCGTAAGGTCTAACTCAATTGAGAAAGATAACCTTTTGTATTTTGATAATTATGTAAAACTTTCATGCTCTTTCATAAGATCTCTTAAAAAAACCAAGTGAATTGAGATCTAAAAGGCTGTATGATATTCTTTGTCTCATCTCGGCGGCAATATCAGACTTTTATCTGATGATTAACTTTTACAAAACAAAGTAAATTTCATGATGACATAATAAAAATATTTCATTGATGGAGAAGGGATGTCTTATATATGAATATTTTAACACTATGAGCCTCAAATGGCACCCTTATTCCCTACATAGACAAATGAGCCTTGGTCAAAGTAATGTACTATATAGGGAACAGGGTGCAATTGGGGCCGTAACCAGGGATTGAGTTTTAGTGAGGTCTGCATAGAGGCTCATTTACTGCACTTCTATACGATAAAAAAAAATCCTAAATACTATTTGGAGAACAGCAAAAACAAGCAAACATTAAAGCTGCAAGCAGCATTCCTGGGGTTCAAGCTGTGTGCCCACTGAGCCACCATCAGGACAAATTGGACAAATTGGACTCCTTACCACGGTTGGCTAATATCAGAACTCAAAATCAAACAGATCATGCTTTTGATTTATTTTGGACAATTTTTGTGATATTGAGTACTTTAAACATCTTCTCTTGAACCAAACTGAGTATATAGCATCTTTGTATGCATGTCTTTAAATGCAGCATTTTCCAAGAATCTATAACAACATGGCCACTATGAACCAATGAGCTTGCATTGTCACTATGAACCAATGAGCTTGCATGAATGTTTTTTCCTGTCAAACCATTCGGACAAACTCAATCATACTCTACAAGTTAGCTAGACTCACCTCCCCTCACCTTCATCACTCTGAGTCAAACAGATCAAGATAAATAAACGTGTTTGTTATAGCACCACCGTGGGGTCGATCTAAATGTGCTTAGATATGTTGAGTCTTGACAGTGTGTGGAACATGTGTACCAAACTAAACATCAACCAGACCATGCCAAATGCTTTTAATGTACCAGTCAAACGTTCGGACACCTACACACTCAAGGGTTTTTCTTTATTTTTCCTATTTTCTACGTTAATAAAATAGCGATGACATCAAACTATGAAATAACACATATGGAATCATGTAGTAACCAAAAAAGTGTTAAACAAATCAAAATATATTTTATATTTGAGATTCTTCAAAGTAGCCACCCTTTGCCTTGATGACAGCTTTGCACACGATTGGCATTCTCTCAACCAGCTTCATGAGGTAGTCACCCGGAATGCATTTCAAATTACAGGTGTGCCTTGTTAAAGGTTTATTTGTGAAATTTCTTTCCTTCTTAATGCGTTTGAGCCAATCAGTTGTGTTGTGACAAGGCAGGGGTGGTATACAGAAGATAGCCTTATTTGGTAAAAGACCAAGTCCATATTATGGCAAGAACAGCTCAAATAAGCAAAAAGAAACGACAGTCCATCATTACTTTAAGACATGAAGATCAATCAATCTGGAAAATTTCAAGAACATAGACATTTCAAGTTCAGTCGCAAAAACCATCAAGCTCTATGATGAAATTGGCTCTCATGAGGACCGCCAGAGGAAAGCAATACCCAGAGTTACATCTGCTGCAGAGGATACATTCATTAGATTTACTAGCCTCAGAAATTACAGCCCAAATACATGCTTCACAGAGTTCAAGTAACAAACACATCTCAACATCAACTGTTCAGAGGAGACTGCGTGAATCAGTCCTTCATGTATGAATTGCAGCAAAGAAACCACTATTAAAGGACACCAACAAGAAGAAGAGACTTGTTTGGGCCAAGAAACAAGAGCAATGGACATTAGACTGGTGGAAAATCATTCCTTTGCTCTGATGAGCCAAATTTGAGATTTTTGGTTCCAACCGCCATGTCTTTGTGAGACGCAGAGTAGGTGAACGGATGATCTCCCAACTGTTGTTCCCACAGTGGAGCATGGAGGAGGTGTGATGTTGTGGGTGTGCTTTGCTGGTGACAATGCCTGTGATTTATTTAGAATTCAAGCCACACTTAACCAGCATAGCTACCACAGCATTCTGCAGCAATACGCCATCCCATCTGGATTGTGCTTAGTGGGACTATCATTTGTTTTTCAACAGGACAATGACCCAACACACCTCCAGTCTGTGTAAGGGCTATTTGACCAAGATGGAAAGTGATGGAGTGCTGCATCAGATGACCTGGCTTCCACAATCACCCAACCTCAACAAAATTGAATTGGACCACAGAGTGAAGGAAAAGCAGCCAACAAGTGCTCAGCATATGTGGGAATTCCTTCAAGAAAGTATTCCAGGTGAAGCTGGTTGAGAGAATGCCAAGAGTTTGCAATGCTGTCATCAAGACAAATGGTGGCTACTTTGAGGAATCTCAAATATAAAATATATTTTGATTTGTTTAACACTTTATTGCTTACTTCATGATTCCATATGTGTCATTTCATATTTTATGTCTTCACTATTATTCAACAATGTAATAAAATAAATAAATAAAATAAAAACCCTTGAATGAGTAGGTGTGTCCAAACCTTTGACTGGTACTGTATTTTGGACAATTTTTTTATGATATTGACTACTTTAAACATCTTCTTCTTCTGGACCAATTGGAACCTAATTTAGTGTATCTCATCTATGGATGCACATCTTTCAGGACAATATTTTCCAAGAGTGTAACTAAAACAACATGGCCACTATGACCTATGAGGTTGCATAAACGTTTTTTTTCCTGGCAAACAGTGCTACCGTGCAGCCAAACACAACCATACTTTACAGGTTAGCTAGACTCACCTCCAAGAGGGCGTGTTCCAAATGTCATCAATCTGAGTCAAACAGATTAAGATATATAAACATGTGCCTGTTATAGTGATTGGTCTAAACGTGCTTGCATATGTTGGGTCTTGACTGTGTTTTGAGTACATCCAGTTGTACATCAAGTTTTGTTATGATACGAATAACCTTGTCTGCTTTACATGTATTTGTGCCAGACCACACCCACGTGAATATTTATTGGTCAATAGCTACCATGTTGATTGAGATACTTGCCTTGAAAATGCTGCTTTGAGAGAAATTTGTCCATGTGACTCGTTTCAGGAAACTAGGCGTATGTCGAGAGTCACTACTTCACAGGAGTGCCATTTGAACATAAACTTTTTTGGAAGAAATGCCGTCTGGAACATGTGAACTTTCATGTGCCATAATAACAAACTGGTATGCCATCTGAAAATACAAATAAAAATGTTAAATTAGGAGCCTAGTTGGTTTAGCCACAGAAAAAGTGATCAACCTTCCCGCTAGCCATGATTGGCTGAGATAATGAGTGGACTGGACATGCCGAGAGATGAGTTCGGATTGGTCTACCATGTAGCACGCTTCTGTCTTTAACATGAGTTGGTCAGTATGTGTAGGTATTTGTATTTGTATTTATTATGGATCCCCATTAGCTGCTGCTAAGGCAGCAGCTACTCTTCCTGGGGTCCAGCAAAATGAAGGCAGTTTGTACAATTTTAAAAACATAATACATTCCCAGATTTCACAACAGACTGTGTGCCCTCAGGCCCCTACTCCACCACTACCACATATCTACAGTACAAAATCCATGTGTACATGTGTATGTTAATGGGTGTGTGTATACATGTGTCTGTGCCTATGTTTGTGTTGCTTCACAGTCCCCATAAGGTGTATTTTTATCAGTTTTTTTCAATCTAATTTTACTGCTTGTATCAGTTACTTGATGTGGAATAGAGTTCCATGTAGTCATGGCTCTATTTAGTACTGTGCACCTCCCATAGTCTGTTCTGAATTTTTGGACTGTGAAGAGACCTCTTGTGGCATGTCTTGTGGGGTATGCATGGGTGTCCGAGCTGTGCACAAGTACAATGGTTGCTCAACTAAAAGGTTTTGCGATTATGCTGCAGGACTTAGTGGTAATTTGTGGTTTATTATGGTACCCTGCGTCACTGCTTCATTGCTCCAGACCAGCGCAAGGGGGAGTTAGAGCACTGATTATGCTTTTGGTTCCCAAGGCGCTACTGTGTCTCTAACTGACAATGAATGGGTGACATAAACCAAATAGAAACTGATAATTGTGCACTTACTTACTAAAACTGTTGTTACACTAAGGTTTTTATTTTAAGAGAAACTTAGACTACAATTAGGGGGTGGAAATGTTAGGATTATTTTGCTCTTACTGTAGTACTGTAGCCTACTCCCGACCGGTCACGTTGTAAATCGCCCGAGTGGCGCAGCGCAGTGCAAACTGCATTGCTACAGATGCTGGTTCAATAACCGTGCCGGCCGCAAGACCCATGAGGCGGCGGTAGGCTTTTGGTTTCTCTCCTTCGAAAAACAGAAATAAATAATTATAAATAACAAACTGGCTTTATTTACAAATTAGTAAGAATGTCTCACCCCATGTTCAATAATGTTTTTTTTCCTCGCTCACTTTAGGTTATTTGAAAACTAAATAATCTCCAAAATAGAGTTATTTTTAAAACAAAGCGTTTATTATTATTATTAATTAATTTATAATTATATAAAAGCCCCTTAGATATTCTCACAGATCAGATTTGCCCTAACGAAAAATTACCCTTAGATATTAATTTAGAATCCTCCAATCCTCTAAATCTTATTATTGGCTGATCGTTTTTTGATATACTGTAGACCCACTGTAGGCGACATGAATCTCACCAGTGTTGAGTAATGTGCTGTTAAAAGGTAGGTCTTAAGCATATTGAAGTTAAAAGCAATAGGATTTGAAGCAATAGCCTACCCTCTGTGGTCAACTATTTCAGCACTGCATGTAAAATGGCAGCATTTTTACGGGCGCCCAACCAATTGTGTTTTTTTTTTTACGCTTTATTTTTAACGTATTTTGTACATAACGTTTCTGCAACCGTATCTTACGGCAAAAAAGAGCTTCTGGATATCAGGACAGCGATCACTCACCTCGGATTAGACAAAGATTTTTCTTCACCGAACACCCGACAAGGCTGACATCCTAGTTATTTGCAAGAGGAAGAGACGCAGGTACAGAGGACACAGAGCGGGATGCCTCGTGAGGATCCCCAGATGGCGAGTGGGAAAGCTGCCGTTACCGTCAATATTACTCGCCAACGTGCAATCATTGGACAATAAATTAGACGAGGTACGATCACGAATATCCTACCAACGGGACATCAAAAACTGTAATATCCTATGTTTCATGGAATCGTGGCTGAATGATGACATGGATATTCAGCTAGCGGGATATACGTTGCACCGGCACGATAGAACAGCACACTCCGGTAAGACGAGGGGGGGGGCGATCTGTGCATATTTGTAAACAACAGATGGTGCACGAAATCTAAGGAAGTCTCTAGATTTTGCTCGCCTGAAGTACAGTATCTTGTGATGAATTGCAGGCCACACCACTTGCCTAGAGAGTTTTCAGCTATACTTTTCGGGGGCTGTTTATTTACCACCACAGACAGATGCTGGCACTAAGACCGCACTCAGTCAGCTGTATAAGGAAATAAGCAAACAGGAAACCACTCACCCAGAGGCGGCGCTCCTAGTGGCCGGAGACTTTAATGCAGGGAAAATTAAATCAGTTCTATCTGATTTCTATCAACATGTTAAATGTGCAACCAGAGGGGAAAACATTCTAGATCAACTGTACTCCACACACAGAGACGCGTACAAAGCTCTCCCTTGCCCTCCATTTGGTAAATCTGACCACAACTCTATCCTCCTGATTCCTGCTTACAAGCAAAAATTAAAGCATGAAGCACCAGTGACTCGGTCTATAAAAAAGTGGTCAGATGAAGCAGATGCTAAACTACAGGACTGTTTTGCTATCACAGACTGGAACATGTTCCGGGATTCTTCCGATGGCATTGAGGAGTACACCACACCAGTCACTGGCTTTATCAATAAGTGCATCGAGGACGTCGTCCCCACACTGTACGTACACACCCCAACCAGAAGCCATGGATTACAGGCAACATTCGCACTGAGCTAAAGGGTAGAGCTGCCGCTTTCAAGGTGCGGGACTCTAACCCGGAAGATTATAAGAAATCCTGCATCAAAACAGGGCTAAGATTGAATCGTACTACACCGGCTCCGACGCTCGTCTTACGTGTCAGGGCATGCAAACTATTACAGACTACAAAGGGAAGCACAGCCACAAGCTGCCCAGTGACACGAGCCTACCAGACGAGCTAAATCACTTCTATGCTCACTTCGAGGCAAGCAACACTGAGGCATGCATGAGAGCACCAGCTGTTCTGGACAACTGTGTATTCACGCTCTCCATAGCCGATGTGAGTAAGACCTTTAAACATTCACAAGGCTGCGGGGCCAGACGGATTACCAGGACGTGTGCTCCGGGCATGTGCTGACCAACTGGCAGGTGTCCACTGACATTTTCAACATGTCCCTGATTGAGTCTGTAATCCCAACATGTTTCAAGAAGACCACCATAGTCCCTGTGCCCAATAACACGAAGGCAACCTGCCTAAATGACTACAGACCTGTAGCACTCACGTCCGTAGCCATGAAGTGCTTTGAAAGGTTGGTAATGGCTCACATCAACACCATTATCCCAGAAACCCTAGACCCACTCCAATTTGCATACTGCCCTAACAGATCCACAGATGATGCAATCTCTATCGCACTCCACACTGCCCTTTCCCACCTGGACAAAAGGAACACCTATGTGAGAATGCTATTCATTGACTACAGCTCTGCGTTCAACACCATAGTACCCTCAAAGCTCATCACTAAGCTAAGGATCCTGGGACAAACACCTCCCTCTACAACTGGATCCTGGACTTCCTGATGGGCCGCTCCCAGGTGGTGAGGGTAGGTAGCAACACATCTGCCACGCTGATCCTCAATACTGGAGCCCCTCAGGGGTGCGTGCTCAGTCGCCTCCTGTACTCCATGGCCAAGCACGACTCCAATACCATCATTAAGTTTGCTGACGACACAACAGTGGAAGGCCTGATCACCGACAACGTTGAGACGACATAAGGAGGAGGTCAGATACCTGGCAGTGTGGTGCCAGGACAACAACCTCTCCCACAGTGTGAGCAAGACAAAGGAACTGACCGTGGACTATAGGAAAAGGAGGACTTTTCTGGCCGGGTGGTGCCAGAATAACAACCTATCCTAAGGAGATGATTGTGGACTACAGGAAATGGAGGACCGAGCACGCCCCCATTCTCATCGACAGGGCTGTAGTGGAGCAGGTTGAGAGCTTCAAGTTCCTTGGTGTCCACATCACCAACAAACAAACTAGGTCCAAACACACCAAGACAGTCGTGAAAAGGGCACAACAAAGCCTATTCCCTCTCAGGAAACTAAAAAGATTTGGCATGGGTCCTCAGAACCTCAAAAGGTTCTACAGCTGCAACATCGAGAACATCCTGACTGGTTGAATCACCGCCTGGTACGGCAATTGCTCGGCCTCCGACCACAAGGCACTATAGAGGGTAATGCGTACGGCCCAGTACATCACTGGGGCTAAGCTGCCTGATATCCAGTATTGAAGGCTATCAAATGCTTCTCAAAGATGCCCTCTGGTGGTCAAACTAGCACTAACTAGCATTAATGGTAACAATGGTTGACAATTAAATAACTTGCCATAGAATTCTGCTGCAGCCGGCAAAGTGTGCTGCAGTATGATGCAACTTTTTTTTTTTTAACTGTAGTTCAAACAGACAGCTCAGTGCATTCAACATGTCAATACCTCTCATAAATACAAGTAGTGATGAAGTCAATCTCTCTTCCACTTTGAGCCAGGAGAGATTGACATGCATTTTATTAATATTAGCTCTCTGTGTACATCCAAGGGCTAGCCGTGTTGCCATGTTATGACTGCAGCTCTTTGTTAATAAGTGTTGCAGTCATTTCAGTTTCTGTAGTAGCTGACATGTATAGTGTTGAGTCATCCGCATACATAGACACACTTTCTTTACTCAAAGCCAGTGGCATGTCATTAGTAAAGATTGAAAAAAGTAATGGGCCTAGACAGCTGCCCCAGGGAATTCCTGATTCTACCTTCCATTAAAGAACACCCTCTGTGTTATGTTAGACATGTAACTCTTTATCGACAATATAGCAGGGGGTGTGAAGCCATAACAAATACGTTTTTCCAGCAGCAGACTATGATCGTTAATGTCAAAAGCCGCACTGAAGTGTAGCAAAACAGCCCCCACAATCTTTTAATCATCAATTTGTCTCAGCCAATCATCAGTAATTTGTGTAAGTGCTGTGTTTGTTGAATGTCCTTCCCTATAAGCATGCTGGAAGTTTGTTGTCAATTTGTTTACTGTAAAATAGCATTGTATCTGGTCAAACACAATTTCTTTGTGAAACTTTACTAAGGGTTGGTAACAGGCTGATTGGTTGGCTATTTGAGCCAGTAATGGGAGCTTTACTGTTTTGGGACACGTTTACATGAGTTTACATACACTCAATTAGTATTTGGTAGCATTGCCTTTAAATTGTTTAACTTCTTAGGAAGCGGCAGCATAGGTGACGGTTTCGGAGAGTCTGGCGTGCCCAAAGTAAAATGCCTGCCACTCAGGCCCAGAAAATTAGTACTAAAGGGGATAGTTTTTTTTTAATAAATAACCTTCTTCTCCATTGTGCCTATTCATTTGTATTTTACCTAGGACTGAGACTGCAGTACCTATGGCTTCGACTAGATGTCAACAGTCTTCATACAAAGACTGGAAGTTCTAGCAATAATTAGAACGGTTAGGAAGAGGAAGTAGTCAGGGGACCACTTTTGTTTACAACGTTTTACGCGCGCGAGATTGTGAGCGCGCCTCAGTTTATTTTCCTTTCCTATTGTTCACGTTATTGTCCAGTTGAAATATTACAGTAAATATACATAAAAGGATACCTAAGGATACCTTTAAAAATATTTGATTTGTTTGTAGAAAGTTTATAGGTATAATTTGAACGTGTTCTCTTCACGTTCAATGGGCGACTCAACGGTGGATTTTATGATCATAACACACCAAGCAAACAGAGATTTATGGATATAATAAATGACTTTTTCTAACAAAAGAACCATTGGTGTCACGTCCAGGCCTGAAATGACAGGCTGGCGTGTTTTTGCTTTGGTTTTGGTGTAGGGTTTTTATGTTCTAGGGGTTATATTTCTATGTTGGGGTAATGGTTCCCAATTAGAGGCAGCTGTGTGTCGTTGTCTCTAATTGGGAACCATATATATATTTGGGGTTTTCATTTAGGTTTTGTGGGTGATTGTTTGGACATAGCTCGTTTGTGTTTAGTGTGTTCCACTTCACGATCTTCGTTACATTTACTTTTTGTTGTCTTACCCAGTTACGTGAGTTTAGTTTTTGAATAATAAACATGTATACTGGATGCCTCGCTGCGCCTTGGTCTGTCCGTACAGAAGATCGTGACAATTGGATGTCTTCGTTGGACACTTGGGAAGCCCTCAGCAGAAGTTCTTCAAAAGGTAAGTGACATTGTTTAGCTCATATAATGGATATGAATTTACGCTAATGTGGAAAATATGTGGGGGTGCTATCAAATGTTGTGCTTTCGCCGTAAAGCCTTTTTTGAAATCTGACAACGCTGTGATATTGCCAAGAATCAGAGCTTTTGATGACTATGCAACACTTGTATATTGATGAATGTTTAATAATTCAACTTTTTGATTTTGAATTTGGCGCCTTACATTTCCCCGGGTAGTGTCGGGAGTGGCCCGCTAGCGCGCTGGTGCTCCCCTAAGTAGTTAGCAAACTATAGTTTTGGCAAGTCGGTTAGGACATCTACTTTGAGCATGACACAAGTAATTTTTCCAACAATTGTTTACAGACAGATTATTTCATTTATAATTCACTACATCACAATTCCAGTGGGTCAGAAATAGATGCAGACATTTCATTTTAACCCTACACATTAAATTATGTTTGAATCATGCGCTTTGCATTAATAAACATTTCATATAATACTTTCCATAATTGCACTTTTGATCTATTCTTCGACATGCATCTCTTTTACATCTAATGATTATTGTTTCCAGTCTTTAGCTTCAGCCGTTGCTCTACTGTGTCCCTTCTCCCTGGTGAGTAACTTTTGTATTTTGGGGAGTTTCGATGCCAGCTGCCCAACAAAGGGCTACCTTTCATCAGCATCTTTCTCCCAGGAGCATTCCTCCGAGACGAGGCCATAACCCAAACTATTTAATACAATTCCATATTGCATTTTGTCTCTGTTATTCATTATACGGTCATAGTGGGAATGAATACAAATGTATCAACATCAGGTCTCATTCTTCTCCTCTTTACTATTAGCCATGTGTGGAATGTCATTTACCTACTTACGTTTAGCCTATAAGCATGGTACAATAATGCACTTTCTGCATGCTTGGTGTATACCCAATGGGCTCATTATTGCAATTATCACGTTCCTCTCTCTCAACCAATGGGTGTAAATATTGGGATGCATTTATTTCAAATTACCCATGTTTTCTAACTTGCTGTTTTTCAGCAACAGCTTTCAACAAACATCCACCTCCCCACCACCACCAGCTAACAAATCCACAGATGATGCAATCTCAATCGCACTCCACACTGCCCTTTCCCACCTTTACAAAAGGAATACCTATGTGAGAATGCTTTTCATTGACTACAGCTTAGCGTTTAACACCATAGTACCCTCAAAGCTCATCACTAAGCTAAGGACCCTGGGACTACACCTCCCTCTGCAACTGGATCCTGGACTTCTTGACGGGCCGCCCCCAGGTGGTAAGGGTAGGCAACAGCACATCTGCCACACTGGTCCTCAACACTGGGGCCCCTCAGGGGTGTGTGCTTAGTCCCCTCCTGTACTCCATGGCCAAGCACGACTCCAATACCATCATTAAGTTTGCTGACGACACAACAGTGGAAGGCCTGATCACCAACAACGTTGAGATGACATAAGGAGGAGGTCAGATACCTGGCAGTGTGGTGCCAGGACAACAACCTCTCCCACAATGTGAGCAAGACAAAGGAACTGATCGTGGACTATAGGAAAAGGAGGACTGAACAGGCCCTTATTAACATCGATGGGGCTGAAGTGGAGCGGGTCGAAGGTTTCAAGTTCCTTGGTGTCCACATCAACAACAAACTATCATGGTCCAAACACACCAGGACAGTTGTGAAGAGGGCACGACAACACCTTTTCCCCCTCAGGAGACTGAAAAGATTTGGCATGGGTCCCCAGATCCTCAACAAGTTCTACAGCTGCACCATCGAGAGCATCCTGACTGGTTGCATCACCGCCTAGTATGGCAACTGTTCCGCATCTGACTGTAAGGCGCTACAGAGGGTAGTGCATACGGCCCAATACATCACTGGAGCCAAGCTTCCTGCCATCCAGGACCTATATACTAGGCGGTGTCGGAGGAAGGCCCCAAAAAATGTCAAAGACTCCAGTCACCCAAATCATAGACTGTTCTCTGTGCTACAGCAAGCGGTACCGAAGCGCCAAGTCTAGGACCAAAAGGCTCCTTAACAGCTTCTACCCCCAAGCCATAAAATAGATTCCTGAACAATTAATCCACCCGGACTATTTACATTGACCCCACCCCCCCCACACTTTATTTTTACACTGCTACTACTCGCTGTTTATTATCCATGCGTAATCATTTAACAAGTTACCTCGACTAACCTGTACCCACGTACATTGACTCAGTTCCGGTACAACCTGTATATAGCCTCGTTATTGTTATGTAATTTCCTTGTGTTACTTTAAAAATATATATATTTTCACTTCAGTTTATTTAGTCAATAATTTCTTAACTCAATTTTTTTAACTGCATTGTTTTTAAGGGCTTGTAAGTAAGCATTTCACGGGGAGGGGGTGCGATGCCAGCTGCCCAGTAGAGGGCTACCTGTTCAGCATCTGGCTCCAAGGATTATTCCTCAGAGACGAATCCATACCCCAAAGTATTTAATACAATTCCATCCTGTATTCTGCCTTTGTTGTTCATCCAGTTAAGCCTCTACATAAACAGGTGTTTTTCTTCCCTCTCTTTTTTTAATTGGCTTACTTAGCTAATGAGTGTTTGTGACACAGGAAGAGACACCATTGGTGTGTTTGTGTGTTGAAACAGCAACTGCCATATTATTCCTCTACCAGTCCTCTCTGGTCATGCAGGGTATAGAGGAAAGCTTCGGGGGTATTTCTTCCTTTCCAGAGCCTTTCACTGATGATGCCTCAGCGTAATTGGCAACAAAGTTTATCCCTTGTTAATACTTATTTAAAGACAGATGTTGGAGAAGAAAGTGCATTTGGAAAACATACGTATGCCAGTAAACAAATAGTGAATATTCAATTAAGGGCCTTCGACGGCAAACTCCAAGGGTTGAACACATAACATACTTCATTATGTACAGCTGAAGTCGGAAGTTAACATACACTTAGGTTGGAGTCATTAAAACTTGTTATTCAACCAATCCACACATTTCTTGTTAACAAACTATAGTTTTGGCACGTCGGTTAGGACATCTACTTTGTGCATGACACAAGTAATTCTTCCAACAATTGTTTACAGACAGATTACTTCACTTATAATTCACTACATCACAATTCTAGTGGGTCAGAAGTTTACATACACTAAGTTGACTGTGGCTTTAAACAGCTTGGAAAATTCCAGAAAATTATGTCATGGCTTTAGAAGCTTCTGATAGGCTAATTGACATCATTTGAGTCAATTGGAGGTCTACCTGTGGATGTATTTCAAGGCCTACCTACAAACTCATTGCGCCTCTTTGCTTGACATCATGGAAAAATCTAAAGAAATCAGCCAAGACCTCAGAAAAACATTTGTGGACCTCCACAAGTCTGGTTCATCCTTGGGAGCAATTTCCAAATGCCTGAAGGTACCACGTTTATCTGTATAAATAATAGTACACAAGTATAAACACCATCGCACCACACAGCCGTCTGGAAGGAGACGCCTTCTGTCTCCTAGAGATGAACGTACTTTGGTGCTAAAAGTGCAAATCAATCCCAGAACAACAGCAAAGGACCTTGTGAAGATGCTGGAGGAAACAGGTACAAAAGTATCTATATCCACAGTAAAACAAGTCCTATATCAACATAACATGAAAGGCCGCTCAGCAAGGAAGAAGCCACTGCACCAAAACCGCCATAAAAAAGCCAGACTACGGTTTGCAACTGCACATGGGGACAAAGATTGTACTTTTTGGAGAAATGTCCTCTGGTCTGATGAAACAAAAATAGAACTGTTTGGCTATAATGACCATCGTTATGTTTGGAGGAAAAAGGGGGAGGCTTGCAAGCCAAAGAACACCATCCCAACCGTGAATCATGGGGGTGGCAGCATCATGTTGTGGGGGTTCTTTGCTGCAGGAGTGACTGGTGCACTTCACAAAATAGATGGCATCATGAGGAAGGGAAATGATGTGGATATATTGAAGCAACATCTCAAGACATCAGTCAGGAAGTTAAAGCTTGGTCACAAATGGGTCTTCCAAATGGACATTGACCCCAAGCATACCTCCAAAGTTGTGGCAAAATGGCTTAATGACATCAAAGACAAGGTATTGGAGTGGCCATCACAAAGCCCTGACCTCAATCCCATAGAACATTTGTGGGGAGAACTGAAAAAGTGTGTGCGCGCAAATAGGCCTACAAGCCTGACTCAGTTACACCAGCTCTGTCAGGAGGAATGGGCCAAAATTCACCCAACTTATTGTGGAAAGCTTGTGGAAGGCTACCCGAAATGTGTGACGTGAACCGAGTTAACAAGAAATTTGTGGAGTGGTTAAAAAATGAGTTTTAATGACTCCAACATAAGTGTATGTAAACTTCTGACTTTAACTGTATGGGATATTTTTCAATGAAGCGTGGCGCACTGAGCGCCAGAATCAAACATTTGCTTGTGTCTAGATTAAATGCTACATTTGCTTGTCATATTCTTGTACGTAGAACCAAACGATGCATGCTGTAATGTGATATGTATGTCATAATGAAACGTTTGCTTTGCTTCTAACCCTCAAATCGTTCATGCAGTAATACAAAGCGATAGGGACAGATAGCAGATAGGGTTAAGGTGAAAGATAACACCTTAATATTACTTGAGAAAGGAGAGAAGTGAAACCGATAAGGGTTGAAGAGGAGGGATGAGACGAGAAGGATGAGGAGCAGAGGGGGGGTTTGAGTGTGAAGATATATTAGTATAAAGCATGAGAAGGTTTGAGTGTAAGAGCGAGCCATTATGACCCCAGGAACCCAATTTACAATGCTTAAGTGATTAGGGTAAAAGGACCGGATGAGAAAAACCTAAATCACATGAAGGAATAAAAGTGATAGCAGTTGTGAACGTGCCATTTGAAAATCAGTAAGAAAACAGCCTGGCGAAAACGTTAATACGGAAAGAAACCGCCTTGCTTGAGGGATGCGAGCATATGCTGTAGAATAGGAAGTAGCAGGTATCTTAGTATTGAGATTAAAACTGTTGTGTGGCAATAAAGAAGAGTTGTGCTGATTGAATATAAAAAAAGAAAGATGGCACGAGACAAGGCAACAAGTTGTAATGGTTGCCTGAAATAAAGTGATTCACCTAGTGTGCGACATGCTTTGGCTAGGCCTATGAGTTGATGCCCACTATAGAATTACCAAATATTCGTAATGTAAACCAATGAGCTGCAGACTACTGAGCCTGAAAATCTCCCAAATGTAAATGGGGGAAACATCCATAATAAAACCTGTCCAACTGTCAAACACATAATGAGATCAGGCACTGCTGCAACACCCATAGTAAAAGTGTTTTGAAAACCGTGTGCTAACCAAGAACGCGCAGGCACCAGATTAACCTTGCACACTAGAAATAAGGGAAACAACGTGGTGAAACCCTCCGCTGGGTGTCCTTCATTTGCAACAGAAGCTGGTGGCTGTGGGATCATCCGTTATTAATTGGGTAGGATGTTTGAAGCTTGCATAGAGAAGCATTTCCCCAAATCATGTCAGGCAAGCTGTAACCTGGTTCTTAGCAACTGATGCTCCACCTGTAACAATGAACAAATGTATTGGAATGGTGACAAAAAAACATGAAATTGGCATTAATAGGCTACAGGCGGAGAATGTAAATACCTAAAATGACGAGAGTTAAATGCAGTAATAGGTCTACTGAGCTCATAAAGCATCAATGAAAAATTCAATATTTTTAATTACTGAAGATTATTGATAAGTGATATTGCAAAGCACCACTTGTGAAATAGGCTACGATTATGCATGCAAGCCAGTTTAATGTCAAATATGAATGATTATGCATACAGACTTTAGGAAACATGTTGTCTCTGATAATTATACGATATCAATTCATGATTTCTGATGATGGCGAGGCCGTTCACATTTTGGGTTCACATTTTGTTGTGTTACAGCCTGAATTCAACATTGATTAAATCGATTTTTTTCCCCACCCATCTATGCACAATACCCCATAATGTTTTATAAAATATATAATTTAGATAACAATTCACACCCCTGAGTCAACACTTGCTAAAGCACCTTTGGCAGCGATTACTGCTGCAAGTCTTTTTTTATTTGTATTTTATAAAACAAAAAAACCAAAAAAAACAAAAAATATTTAACCTTTATTTAACTAGGCAAGTCAGTAGAGAAATAATTCTTATTTACAATGACAACCAAACCCGGATGACGCTGTGCCAATTGTCCACCGCCAAATGGGACTCCCAATCACGTCCAGATGTGATACAGACTGGATTCAAACCAGGGACTGTAGTGATGCCTCTTGCACTGAGATGCAGTATCTTAGACCGCTGCGCCACCCGGAAGCCCTTACCTTTTCTGGGAAAGCCTCTAAGTGCTTTCCATACCTGGATTGTGCAACATTTGCCCATTATTCTTTTAAAAATTCTTCAAGCTCTGTCAAATTGGTTGTTGATCATTGCTAGACAACCCTTTTCAGGTATTGCCATAGATTTTCAAGTAGATTTAAGTGAAAACTAACTCGGCCACACACATTTACTGTCTTCTTGGTAAGCAACTCCAGTGTAAATTTTGCCTTGTGTTTTAGGTTATTGTCCTGCTGAAAGGTATATTCATCTCCCAGTGTCTGGTGGAAAGCAAACTGAACCAGATTTTCCTCTAGGATTTTGCCTGTGCTTAGCTACATTCTGTTTCTTTTTTTATCCTAAAAACTCCCCAGTCGTTAAAGATTACAAGCAGCTACCACTATTCTTCAATATATGGAGAGTGGTACTCAGTAATGTGTTGGATTTGCCCCAAACATAACACTTTGTATTCAGGACAGAGTTAATTGCTTTGCCACATTTTATGCAGTATTACTTTAGTGCCTTGTTGCAAACAGGATGCATGTTTTGGAATATTTTGATTGTGTGCAGGCTTCCCTCTTTAACTTCTTAGGGAGCGGCAGCAGAGGTGACGGTTTTGGAGAGTCTGAAGTGCCCAAAGTAAAATGTATCCCACTCAAGGCCCAGAAAATAGGATATGCACATAATTAGTACTATTGGATAGGAAACACTCTGAAGTTTCGAAAAGTGTTAACATAATGTCTGTGAGTATAACAGAACTGATATAGCAGACGAAAACCCGAGGAAAATCCATCCGGAATTGCAGTTTTTTGTGACCTTTGCTCTGTTTGAGACTCTCCCCATTGACTTCAATGCAATCCAGCTCCGAGATTGCAGTACCTATGGCTTCCACTAGATGTCAACAGTCTTTATACAGAGCCTGGAAGCTGCAGCAGTGAGCAGAACGGATAGGAAGAGGAAATGGTCAAGGGAGCTCAGATGTCAACAAGATTTCTCGGGCGCGAGACTGGGTGCGCGCCCCACTTTATTTTACTCCTATAACGTTTAGGTGACCATCCAAGTGAAATATTATCGCAAGTATTCATAAAAGGATAGCTAAGGATGCATTATAACTGGTCGTTGATTTGTTTAGGAAAAGTTTATAGGTATATTTGAACGTGTTCTCTTCACGTTTCAATGGGCGATTCGACGTTGGATTTTCTGAACATAACGCGGCAACCAAACAGAGATTTATGGATATAATAAATGACTTTTTCTGACAAAAGAACCATTGGATGTCTTCGTTGGACACTTGGGAAGCCCTCAGCAGAAGTTCTTCGAAAGGTAAGGGATTTGTTTTAGCTGTGATATGGGTTTTGTGTGACCAGCGCTGGTTTATGAATTCATGCTAATGCATAAATATTAGAGGTGCTATCCTCAAACAATTCAAATGTTGTGCTTTTGCCCGTAAAGCCTTTTTGAAATCTGACAACGCTGTGATATTGCCAAGAATCAGAGATTTTGAATTACATTTCACCGGGTAGTGTCGGGAGTGGCTAAACTCTGTCAATTAGGTTAGAATTGTGGAGTAACTACAATGTTGTTGATCCAACCTCAGTTGTCTCCTATCAGCCATTAAGCTCTAATTATTTTAAAGTCCTTGAGCGGTTTCCTTCCTCTCCGGCAACTGAGTTAGGAAGAACGCCTGTATCTTTGATACACCATCCAAAATGTAATTAATAACTTCACCATGCTAAAAGGGATGTTCAATGTCTGCTTTTTTTTACACATCTACCAATAGGTTCCCTTCTGAATCTGTGTTTGAAATTCCCTGCTCGACTGAGGGACCTTTCACATAATTGTACGTGTGGGATACAGAGATGAGGTAGTCATTCAAAAATCCATGCAATTTATTACGTGACATTTTTACTCCTGAACTTATTTAGGCTGGCCATAACAAAAGGGTTGAATACTTATTCACTCAAGGCATTTCAGCTTGGAGGGAAAACATAATTCCACTTTGACATTATGGGGTATTGTGTGAAGTCCAGTGAAATAAAATCTCAATTTAATCCATTCTAAATTCAGGCTGTAACACCATTTTCTTTTGAATACTTTCTGAAAGCACTCTAGAGGTGAACAGCACAACAGCAATCGGCTTATGTAGAGTTCTCATGGCTGGCGGGGCGCGACCATAAATGTTAAGGGGAAAGAATAGGCCCGTGGGCTACAAACCTGACATGATAAAAATAGTATAGCCCCATCATGAGTGAATAAGATTGCCGCTGTGAAGCTTATACCCCGTCTAACATGGTATATATGAGAATAAACATTTTATTGTATTGATTTGCGCAGGCATGATAACCCGTACAATGAAGGCTAAATTATAATGACAATGCTTATGCAATCATTCACAAAGTTTGTGATGAATGACATGTTGTTTCTTCATACAAAATAGATTTGGGGTTTAAAATTCAATTAAGCTGCTTTATTTTAGGGGTTTAGTGAATGTGGGTCATTTTTGACCCATAGGACAAGGGGAGTATACAGAATGTGAAGACTACACAAGGGTTAAGAATGAGGTAACAATGAGTAACAAAGAACATCCTCCGATAAATATAGGCTAATCATGAATTATACTTGCGAGCCACAATCAGTAGCATATACATTGCATTCTGAAAGTATTCAGACACTTTGACTATTTCCACATTGTGTTACATTATTCTAAAATGTATTCAACTGTTTTTTCCCCTTATCAATCTATACACAATACCACAAAATGACAAAGTAAAAAACGTTTTTTGGGAATTTTGCAAATGTATTAAAAAAACGGAAGTATCACATTTACAAGTATTCAGACCCTTTACCCAGTACTTTCTTGAAACACCTTTGGCAGTGATTACAGCCTCAAGTCTTCTTGGATATGAAGCTTCAAGCTTGGCACACCTGTATTTGTGAGTTTCACCCATTGTTCTCTGCAGATTCTCTCAAGCTCTGTCAGGTGGGATGGGAGCGTCGCTGCACAGCTATTTTCAGGTCTCTCCAGAGATGCTTGATCAGGTTCAGTCCGGGCTCTGGCTGGGCCAATCAAGGACATTCATGGACTTGTCCCGAAGCCACTCCTGCATTGTCTTGGCTGTGCTTAGGGTCGTTGTCCTGTTGGAAGGTGAACCTTCGCCCCAGTCTGAGGTCCTGAGTGCTCTGGAGTAGATTTTCATCAAGGATCTCTCTGCACTTTGTTCCGTTCATCTTTCCCTTGATCCTGACTAGTCTTCCAGTCGCTGCCGCAGAAAAAAATTCCCACAGCATGATGATGCCACCACCATGCTTCACCGTAGGGATGGTGCCAGGTTTCCTCCAGACTTGAGCCTTGGCATTCAGGCCAAAGAGTTCAAGCTTGGTTTCATCAGAACAGAAAATCTTGTTTCTCATGGTCTGAGAGTCCTTTTAGATGCCTTTAGGCAAACTTCAAGCGTGCTGTCATGTGCCTTTTACTGAGGAGTTGCTTCTGTGTAGATTGATGAGGGAAAACAATATTTAATACATTTTAGAATAAGGCTGTAATGTAACAAAATGTGGAAAAAGTCAAGAGGTCTGAATACTTTCCGAATGCACTGTATGTGACCCATTCCAGGAAGCTAGGCGTTTGTTTATCAAAAAGTGTTTTTTTGTCAGAAATGCCTTCTGGATCATGTGAACATTCATATGCCTTAATAACAAATGCGTATGTCATCTGTAAATATATATAACATTTTTAAATTACAAGCCTAATTGGTTTAGCCACGGAAAAGACACAAACCTTCACGCTAGCCATGATTGGCTGAGATAATGGATTGGCCATGTAGCACGCTTCTGCCTATAACATGAGCTGCTCAGTAACTGCAGATAATCCTTTCTACCGCAGCTTTTTTGAAAGATATGAAGAGCTGCGAAAGTGCTACTACTGCTCACAACTTAATTTAATAGGCGCTATCGACCACAATCAGTGGGGAAAAGTTGGCTACTTTCTTGAGGATGATCAATGACTCTGAAAATGAATCAAATGTTGAGGAAATCCAACATTTAAATAAAAACATTTTCATTGAACCAGACATTGTAGAATATTCTGATAACAGTGATGGGGAAGAAATGGCAATCAACAGTGTTGTTGTCACGGAAGAAGTATAGTTTTGAAATTTGAGGCCAATGGAAGCACAGTATGATTGCAAATGCGGTGGGAGTCGAAAAGAGAAAAAAGACGTCTGTTGAATAAAACACCGGATTACATCTTCAAACTAAGGACAACTATGGCATCCATGACATAGAGGGAGAAGCATTCATCGATGTACTGTATACGGGTAAAAGTCTAGCTACATTTTCAGATATTATACGTTTCTAATTTTGTCAGAAAGTTGTTTGTCATTGCAAGTTAAAACATACTGTTAGAAAGCTAGCTAACGTCAGCTGGCTGGCTGGATAGCTAACGCTACGTGTATGAGCTGTGTAGTGATATTATTATTATTTTTTATATTAGTTTTGGCAAGTCGGTTAGGACATCTACTTTGTGCATGACACAAGTAATTTTTCCAACAATTGTTAACAGACAGATTATTTCACTTATAATTCACTGTATCACAATTCCCGTGGGTCAGAAGTTTACATACACTAAGATGACTGTGCCTTTAAACAGCTTGGAAAATTCCAGAAAATGATGTTATGGCTTTAGAAGCTTCTGATTGGCTAATTGACATCATTTGAGACAATTGGAGGTGTACCTGTGGATGTATTTCAAGCTCTACCTTCAAACTCAGTGCCTCTTTGCTTGACATCATGAGAAAATCTAAAGAAATCAGCCAAGACCTTAGAAAATAAATTGTAGACCTCCACAAGTCTAGTTAAACTACTTAGGGAGCAGTGGGGCGCTAGTGCATACAATCGCCAATGCATAAAATCGCTAATATAAAATAGCTTACCTTTGATGATCTTAGTCCGAAGTGTCCAAGCAAGACAATTCATGCTTCTTTTGTTAGAAAGTCATTGTTTATGTGTATAAAGCTCCGTTTGGTTGGCGCGTTATGTTAATAAAATACAGCGTCCACTCGCCCATTGAACCGTGAAGAGCGCGCGTTCAACCTATACCTATACACTTGTCCAAGAATAATCAACACTTTTTTAACCCGCCAACCAAACGGAGATTTATGGATATAATAAATGACTTTTTCTAACAAAAGAAGCATGGATTGTCTTCGTTGGACACTTGGGAAGCCCTCAGCAGAAGTTCTTTGAAAGGTAAGGGATTTTATATTAGCGATTTTATGCGTTTTTTGAGACCCGTGTTGGGTTATGGATTTATGCTAATGCGTAAATATTAGAGGTGCTAGCGCCCCACCACTCCGTAAGTAGTTAAGAGGGTGTGAACGATGCTGAATGGGTATAGACAAAGAAGAGCTCTCCAATAGGTGTACCAAAACATTCAAGGGCCATTTTCTCAAAAGTGGGGTTACAAATTTGAAAGTTTCTAAAGTAGAATTACTTTCCCATTGTTCTTCAACTGCAGTGTGTGATATACCATTTTCTAGCTCTCTGTCTCTACTTTTATCCAATGTAAAAAACACTATTTCAAATGTTACAAATGACCTAATTGTTGCGGTCGGTCACATGTCATTCACTTGCAATGCACTCTACACAGACACAAGACCTACTGGAGACAAGCATATATATTATTTTTTAAGTTGGCATGTGCATTATCAGAAGTCTGATTCCTTGAAATCAATGTCCCATACCTTGTATTGAGATTGAGGCTATTAGGAATATGGACACTGTATAATGGCTTTAGTAAGTGGGGGCAGAATAACTTACCAACAGTAGTAGTAGTAGTAGTAAGTACAGTAGTAGTAGTAGTAGTAGAATAACTTACCAACAGTAGTAGTAGTAGTAGTAAGTACAGTAGTAGTAGTAAGTAAAATAGTGATTGATAGTGTAAATTTATACAACATCAGTTGAATTGATGTATTCAATTGTAGTTAGACTGAACATTTTGACCCATTTGTGCATTTGTGACTCTTTTTAGTTGTTTGTTCCTTCGTAGCTTTCACGATTATCTTCCACTGCTTCCAATACTTTATCTGATTGATTGACTTTGGAACCTGAGTCTTAAAAGCCTTTCCATATGTGACCGACCAGCTCGATTCGGTCTTATGTAACAAAATTGAAATTGTGTTTTTTTCACATTGGAAAAAAGTAGAAAATGGGAAAGTAATTCTGCTTTGAAAGTTGATTAATTTGTAATCTCACTTTTTAGAAAATGGTCTTGAATAATTTTGGTAAACATACTGGAGAGCTTTTCTTTGTCTACAGCCATTCAGCATCATTCACACCCTCTTAAGCCTGTGAGGCCTCTTAAGCGTGTGAGGCCATGTACTAAACAACCAAAGATTTCAAGCCTAAAGGATGGTTTATACTACATCTATCAAAAGTTGTCGCAGTAACATCATGAACATTCCATTGTCATCCGACATCAAACTTGTCATTGTCATTATGAAACAGTTTAAACACAAAAGCTACAGGCTGCATGACATCAGCAGCCTAGTGTTCCAAAATAGCATAACTAGTGTACTTTAACACCAATAAACCCACCCGTTTAAAAATGAATTTAGTATATTTGAAGTAAGCAAGTTTCTAAACAATGTTTTGGTTAGTGTCTAGCTTGTTAACTTCTTAGGGAGCGGCTCGGGAGGCAACGGTTTTCGAGTGTCTGGCGTGCCCAAAGTAAAATGCCTCCCACTCAGGGCCAGAAAATAGGATATGCACATAATTAGTACTATTGGATAGGAAACACTCTGAAGTTTCTAAAAGTGTTAACATAATGTCTGTGAGTATAACAGAACGGATGTACAGTGGGGCAAAAAAGTATTATTTAGTCAGCCACCAATTGTGCAAGTTCTCTCACTTAAAAAGATGAGAGAGGCCTGTAATTGTCATCATAGGTACACTTCAACTATGACAGACAAAATGAGTGAAAAAAATCCAGAAAATCACATTGTAGGATTTTTAATGAATTTATTTGCAAATTATGGTGGAAAATAAGTATTTGGTCACATACAAACAAGCAAGATTTCTGGCTCTCACAGACCTGTAACTTCTTCTTTAAGAGGCTCCTCTGTCCTCCACTCGTTACCTGTATTAATGGCACCTGTTTGAACTTGTTATCAGTATAAAAGACACCTGTCCACAACCTCAAACAGTCACACTCCAAACTCCACTATGGCCAAGACCAAAGAGCTGTCAAAGGACACCAGAAACAAAATTGTAGACCTGCACCAGGTTGGGAAGACTGAATCTGCAATAGGTAAGCAGCTTGGTTTGAAGAAATCAACTGTGGGAGCAATTATTAGGAAATGGAAGACATACAAGACCACTGATAATCTTCCTCGATCTGGGGCTCCATGCAAGATCTCACCCCGTGGGGTCAAAATGATCACAAGAACGGTGAGCAAAAATCCCAGAACCACACGGGGGGACCTAGTGAATGACCTGCAGAGAGCTGGGACCAAAGTAACAAAGCCTACCATCAGTAACACACTACGCCGCCAGGGACTCAAATCCTGCAGTGCCAGACGTGTCAAATCAAATCAAATCAAATCAAATTTATTTATAAAGCCCCCCTTACATCAGCTGATGTCACAGAGTGCTGTACAGAAACCCAGCCTAAAACCCCAAACAGCAAGCAATGCAGGTGTAAAAGCACGGTGGCTAGGAAAAACTCCCTAGAAGGCCAAAACCTAGGAAGAAACCTAGAGAGGAACCAGGCTGTGAGGGGTGGCCAGTCCTCTTCTGGCTGTGCCGGGTGCAGATTATAACAGAACATGGACAAGATTTTAAAATGTTCATAAAACAGGCAGAACAGTTGTAACTGGAGAAGCAGCACGGCCAGGTGGACTCGGGACATCCGGGTAGGCCTTGAGGAATGGTCCTAATGCTCAGGTCCTCCGAGAGAGAGAGAGAGAGAGAGAGAGAAGAAAAAAGAAAGAGAGAGATAATTAGAGCGAGCATACTTAAATTCGCACAGGACACCAGATAAGAGAAGAAATACTCCAGATATAACAGACGGACCCTAGCACCCCGACACATAAACTACTGCAGCATAAATACTGGGGGTGAGACAGGAGGGGTCGGGAGACACTGTGGCCCCGTCCGACGAAACCCGGACAGGGCCAAACAGGCAGGATATAACCCCACCCACTCTGCCGAAGCACAGCCCCCACACCACTAGAGGGATATCTTCAACCACCAACTTACCATCCTGAGACAAGGCCGAGTATAGCCCACAAGATCTCCGCCACGGCACCAGAAGCCAGTGACTCAGCCCCTGTAATAGGGTTAGAGGCAGAGAATCCCAGTGGAGGGAACCGGCCAGGCAAAAGACAGCAAGGGTGGTTCGTTGCTCCAGTGCCTTTCCGTTCACCTTCACACTCCTGGGCCAGACTACACTCAGTCATAAGACCTACTGAAGAGATGAGTCTTCAATAAAGACTTAAAGGTTGAGACCGAGTCTGCGTCTCTCACATGGATAGGCAGACTATTCCATAAAAATGGAGCTCTATAGGAAAAAGCCCTGCCTCCAGCTGTTTGCTTAGAAATTTTAGGGACAGTAAGGAGGCCTGCGTCTTGTGACCGTAGCGTACGTGTAGGTATGTACGGCAGGACCAAATCAGAAAGATAGGTAGGAGCAAGCCCATGTAATGCTTTGTAGGTTAGCAGTAAAACCTTGAAATCAGCCCTTGCCTTAACAGGAAGCCAGTGTAGAGAGGCTAGTACTGGAGTAATATGATCAAATTTTGGGGTTCTAGTCAAGATTCTAGCAGCCGTGTTAAGCACTAACTGAAGTTTATTTAGTGCTTTATCCGGATAGCCGGAAAATAAAGCATTGCAGTAGTCTAACCTAGAAGTTACAAATGCATGGATTAACTTTTTCTGCATCATTTTTGGACAGAAAGTTTCTAATTTTTACAATGTTACGTAAATGGAAAAAGCTGTCCTTGAAACAGTCTTGATATGTTCACAAAAGAGAGATCAGGGTCCAGAGTAACGCCGAGGTCCTTCACAGTTTTATTTGAGACGACTGTACAACCATCAAGATTAATTGTCAGATTCAACAGAAGATCTCTTTGTTTCTTGGGACCTAGGACTAGCATCTCTGTTTTATCAGAGTTTAAAAGTAGAAAATTTTCTGCCATCCACTTCCTTATGTCTGAAACACAGGCTTCAAGGGAGGGCAATTTTGGGGCTTCACCATGTTTCATCGAAATGTACAGCTGTGTGTCATCCGCATAGCAGTGAAAGTTAACATTATGTTTCCGAATGACATCACCAAGTGGTAAAATATATAGTGAAAACAATAGTGGTCCCAAAACAGAGCCTTGAGGAACACCAGAAATTTACAGTTGATTTGTCAGAGGACAAACCATCCACAGAGACAAACTGATATCTTTCCGACAGATAAGATCTAAACCAGGCCAAAACTTGTCCATGTAGACCAATTTGGGTTTCCAATCTCTCCAAAAGAATGTGGTGATCGATGGTATCAAAAGCAGCACTAAGGTCTAGGAGCATGAGTACAGTTGCAGAGCCTCGGTCTGACGCCATTAAAAGGTCATTTACCACCTTCACAAGTGCAGTCTCAGTGCTATGATGGGGTCTAAAACCAGACTGAAGCGTTTAGTATACATTGTTTGTCTTCAGGAAGGCAGTGAGTTGCTGCGCAACAGCTTTTCTAACATTTTTGAGAGGAATGGAAGATTCGATATAGGCCGATAGTTTTTATATTTTCTGGGTCAAGGTTTGGCTTTTTAAGAGAGGCTTTATTACTGCCACTTTTAGTGAGTTTGGTACACATCCGGTAGATAGAGAGCTGTTTATTATGTTCAACATAGGAGGGCCAAGCACAGGAAGCAGCTCTTTCAGTAGTTTAGTTGGAATAGGGTCCAGTATGCAGCTTGAAGGTTTAGAGGCCATGATTATTTTCATCAATGTGTCAAGAGATATGGTACTAAAAAACTTGAGTGTCTCTCTTGATTTTATGTCCTGGCAAAGTTGTGTGGACTCAGGACAACTGAGCTTTGGAGGAATACGCAGATTTAAAGAGGAGTCCGTAATTTGCTTTCTAATGATCATGATCTTTTCCTCAAAGAAGTTCATGAATGAATCACTGCTAAAGTGAAAGCCATCCTCTCTTGGGGAATGCTGCTTTTAGTTAGCTTTGTGACAGTATCAAAAAGAAACTTTGGATTATTCTTATTTTCCTCAATTAACTTGGAAAAATAGGATGATCGAGCAGCAGTGAGGGCTCTTCGATACTGCACGGTACTGTCTTTCCAAGCTAGTCGGAAGACTTCCAGTTTGGTGTGGCGCCATTTCCGTTCCAATTTTCTGGTAACTTGCTTCAGAGCTCGGCTATTTTCTGTATACCAGGGAGCTAGTTTTTTTTGGCAAATGTTTTTTGTTTTTAGGGGTGCAACTGCATCTAGGGTATTGCGCAAGGTTACATTGAGTTCCTCAGTTAGGTGGTTAACTGATTTTTGTACTCTGACGTCCTTGGGTAGGTGGAAGGATTCTGGAAGGGCATCTAGGAATCTTTGGGATGTCTGAGAATTTATAGCACGACTTTTGATGATCCTTGGTTGGGGTCTGAGCAGATTATCTGTTGCGATTTCAAACGTAATAAAATGGTGGTCCGATAGTCCAGGATTATGAGGAAAAACATTAAGATCCACAACATTTATTCCACGGGACAAAACTAGGTCCAGAGTATGACTGTGGCAGTGAGTAGGTCCGAGACATGTTGAACAAAACCGACAGAGTCGATGATGGCTCCAAAAGCCTTTTGGAGTGGGTCTGTGGACTTTTCCATGTGAATATTAAAGTCACCAAAAATTAGAATATTGTCTGCCATGACTACAAGGTCCGATAGGAATTCAGGGAACTCAGTGAGGAATGTTGTATATGGCCCAGGAGGCCTGTAAACAGTAGCTATAAAAAGTGATTGAGTAGGCTGCATAGATTTCATGACTAGAAGCTCAAAAGACGAAAAACGCTGCTTTTTTTTGTTTTTGTAAATAGAAATTTGCTATTGTAAATGTTAGCAACACCTCCGCCTTTGCCGGGATGTGAGGGGATATGGTCACTAGTGTAACCAGGAGGTGAGGCCTCATTTAACACAATAAATTCATCAGGCTTAAGCCATGTTTCAGTCAGGCCAATCACATCAAGATTATGATCAGTGATTAGTTCATTGACTAGAACTGCCTTGGAAGTGAGGGATCTAACATTGAGTAGCCCCATTTTGAGATGTGAGGTATCACAATCTCTTTCAATAATGGCAGCAATGGAGGAGGTCTTTATTCTAGTGAGATTGCTAAGGCGAACACCGCCATGTTTAGTTTTGCCCAACCTAGGTCGAGGCACAGACACAGTCTCAATAGAGATAGCTGAGCTGACTACACTAACTGTGCTAGTGGCAGACTCCACTAAGCTGGCAGGCTGGCTAACAGCCTGCTGCCTGGCCTGCACCCTATCTCATTGTGAAGCTAGAGGAGTTAGAGCCCTGTCTATGTTCGTCGATAAGATGAGAGCACCCCTCCAGCTAGGATGGAGTCCGTCACTCCTCAACAGGCCAGGCTTGGTCCTGTTTGTGGGTGAGTCCCAGAAAGAGGGCCAATTATCTACAAATTCTATCTTTTGTGTGGGGCAGAAAACAGTTTTCAACCAGCGATTGAGTTGTGAGACTCTGCTGTAGAGCTCATCACTCCCCTAACTGGGAGGGGCCAGAGACAATTACTCGATGCCGACACATCTTTCTAGCTGATTTACACGCTGAAGCTATGTTGCGCTTTGTGACCTCTGACTGTTTCATCCTAACATCGTTGGTGCCGACGTGGATAACAATATCTCTATACTCTCTACACTCGCCAGATTTAGCCTTAGCCAGCACCATCTTCAGGTTAGCCTTAACGTCGGTAGCCCTGCCCCTGGTAAACAGTGTATGATCGCTGGGTGATTCGCTTCAAGTCTAATACTGCGAGTAATGGAGTCGCCAATGACTAGAGTTTTCAATTTGTCAGTGCTAATGGTGGGAGGCCTCGGCATCTCAGACCCGTGAACGGAGGAGTAGAGACCAGAGAAGGCTCGGCCTCTGACTCCGACCCGCTGCTTAATGGGGAAAACCGGTTGAAAGTTTCTGTCGGCTGAATGAGCGACACCGGTTGAGCATTGCTCCAGCATTTCCTTCCAGAAGCCGTGAGAAAATTGTCCGGCTGCGGGGACTGTGCGAGGATTTCTACGACTATCTGTACTTACTGGTGGCACAGACGCTGTTTCATCCTTTCCTACACTTACATTTCCCTTGCCTAACGATTGCGTCTGAAGCTGGGCTTGCAGCACAGCTATCCTCGCCTTTGCCGACCGTTCTCCTGTATGTTATGAGTACAGCGACTGCAATTAGAAGGCATGATGTTAATGTTACTACTTAGCTTCGGTTGGTGGAGGTCCTGACGAAACACGTCCAGATAAAGCGTCCGGAGTGAAAAAGTTGAATGAAAAAATAAACGGTAATTACAAAGTAAAAACCGTAAAACTGTCAGGTAGCAAAGTTAGGTTAGCAACAAAACGCACAGCAGCACGTAAACAAGTCTACTAGTTGTGACCGGAAATGAAAGTTGTGACCCCCTGCTTAAGCCAGTACATGTTCAGGCCCGTCTGAAGTTTGCTAGAGAGCATTTGGATGATCCAGATGAGGATTGGGAGAATGTCATATGGTCAGATGAAACCAAAATATAACTTTTTGGTAAAAACTCAACTCGTCGTGTTTGGAGGACAAAGAATGCTGAGTTGCATCCAAAGAACACCATACCTACTGTGAAGCATGGGGGTGGAAACATCATGCTTTGGGGCTGTTTTTCTGCAAAGGGACCAGGACGACTGATCCGTGTAAAGGAAAGAATGAATGGGGCCATGTATCGTGAGATTTTGAGTGAAAACCTCCTTCCATCAGCAAGGGCATTGAAGATGAAACGTGGCTGGGTCTTTCAGCATGACAATGATCCCAAACACACCGCCCGGGCAACGAAGGAGTGGCTTCAGAAGAAGCATTTCAAGGTCCTGGAGTGGCCTAGCCAGTCTCCAGATCTCAACCCCATAGAAAATCTTTGGAGGGAGTTGAAAGTCCGTGTTGCCCAGCGACAGCCCCAAAACATCACTGCTCTAGAGGAGATCTGCATGGAGGAATGGGCCAAAATACCAGCAACAGTGTGTGAAAACCTTGTGAAGACTTACAGAAAACGTTTGACCTCTGTCATTGCCAACAAAGGGTATATAACAAAGTATTGAGAAACTTTTGTTATTGACCAAATACTTATTTTCCACCATAATTTGCAAATAAATAAATTAAAAATCCTACAATGTGATTTTCTGGATTTCTTTTTCTCATTTCGTCTGTCATAGTTGAAGTGTACCTATGATGAAAATTACAGGCCTCTCTCATCTTTTTAAGTTGGAGAACTTGCACAATTGGTGGCTGACTAAATACTTTTTTGCCCCACTGTAGCAGGCGAAAGCCCGAGGAAAATCCATCCGGAATTACAGTTTTTTGTGACCTTTGCTCTGTTTGACAGTCTCCCTATTGATTTCAAAGGCAAGCAGCTCCGAGACTTCAGTACATATGGCTTCCACTAGATGTCAACAGTCTCTATACAAAGCCAGGAAACGGTAGCCCTGACCAGAACGGATAGGAAGAGAATATGGTCAAGTGAGCTCAGATGTCAACAAGATTTTGCAGAGCTTTTGATGACTATGCAACACTTGTTGATGACTATGCAACACACGGGTAGTGTTGGGAGTGGGGCGCTCCCGACACTACCCGGTGAAATGTAAGGCGCCAAATTCAAAATCCAAAAGTTAAATTATTAAACATTCATCAATAAACAAGTGTTGCATAGTCATCAAAAGCTCTGCTTCTTGGCAATATCACAGCATTGTCAGATTTCAAAAGGCTTTACGGCGATAGCACAACATTTGATTGTTTGAGGATAGCACCTACAATATTTAACCATTAGCATAAATTCATAACCCAACGAGGGTCTCAAAAAACGCATCAAATCGCTAATATAAAATCCCTTACCTTTCGAAGAACTTCTGCTTAGGGCTTCCCAAGTGTCCAACGAAGACAATCCATGCTTATTTTGTTAGTAAAAGTCATATATTATATCCATAAAACTTATCTACCCAAATAAACAGCTTGAATTACAGAAGAGGAAGGCAATAGGTCAATCTTTGAGCAGGGGAGAATTAAACCACAAGACAGCAGCAACTCTACTACTCTTGCAGTTCTCCAATTGGGGCGGCAGGGTAGCCTAGTGGTTAGAGCGTTGGACTACTAACCGAAAGATTACAAGTTCAATTCCCTGAGCTGAACTGTTGTTCCCTGAGCTGTTGTTCTGCCCCTGAACAGGCAGTTAACCCACTGATCCTAGGCCATCATTGAAAATAAGAAATTGTTCTTAACTGACTTGCCTAGTAAAATAAGCCTAGTAAATGTCAGGCTCTGGGTTTGGAATGCAAATAGAAAGTTATTTATTTCTGCATTTATAAGTATTTTGGAGTCTCATTGGCATACGTACACTATGCTGTATATTTATTAGTTTGAGTTGTTTTTATCCAAATCAAATGCAAGTCTCAAAACACACAGGCTTGAGTGAGCATCTCCAAATATGTGCTCATCCAGTGTGATTCCCTCAACACTTCTGTCTTCTACGAGATGCAGGCTCTTAGCAGGCTCACAAGGGATCCCTGGTAAACAGTGGAACAGTAGGAGGAGGCGCAACAATTCAGGATGATTTAAGATGCGGTTGAGTTGGCTTGTAAACACAGCTCCAATCAACACACATTTGGAAAAGACTGAATCCATGAGAGGATTCCTTATGATTTTACATTTCAGTACCGCAAGGAAGATAGTAGTCTTTATGTTTGACCATTGCTTTATTTGAAACTTTGTATATGTGCTCAATGCAATTGTTTTATGTGTGGGTCAGTCCCACTCCTTTTGTATCATTTGAAGCAATACCACAGTGTTGGATAGACGGGGAAGATAAGAGGAGGGTGAGTCAAAGGGCAGTCGGCGAGATTCAAACCCGTAGCAAACTCAAACATACATGTCTCCTGGGCTCAGCGGCTCTAACCGATGGACCAGACTGGCCACTCCATTCGTTTTGTTTAGCTTCAACTGCTCCACCATGAAGATAGTATTTGTGATTGCAGCGAGTTGTCATACAACTGTGAGATGTAGAATATCAAAAAGTCATTCTTGTTACAAAAGAAGCCTGAAAATAATAATATGATTGTCTATACTACAGTGATGGGACTGACTTTGACTGTAGAGTAATCCCCCAACCACAAAAAATATATATATTTAGATGTTTAAAGTAGGATATTGCAGCTTTTTATTACTCAATGGTTTAAGCGCTTCAAAGCTGAAATAATAGGCATTCTCCCTTTGCAAATGTTGTTGTTCTTTACATGGATAAGTAAAATGATAGTTGTTCTTTACATGGATAACTGCAGACAAAATGTTTTAGTCAATTGCAGATTGTCCCATAAGCAAAACACCTGTCCATTTTGCCGTGTAAACATGAAGATTCAAATTATTAATTGACAAGGACATTAACTCTAGAATGGTACCAATGTAGGGTTGTCCATATTATAACAATATTGGTACCAGATTAGGACAGCCTCAGTCTCAGCAGGACTTGTTTAAATTCTAATGATGGACACCATACTAATACGCTCACTGCAAGGTCCACTAAAAAAACTTTCTGTAATATGACAATAGACCATAGACCAAGGACACCCTTCATTTCTCTGCTTAAAGTTATAATAAAAAGTCACCTCTATGGTGTCCGTATTAGGCATATGATAATCCGTAATTATGAATGGTGGTGCTGGTCATTACCAAACAGACATGGTATGGATGGAGGCTGAGTTAAAATGTCTAAATACATTGGGAAGTCATTTGGTTTATAAATTACATGCTGGTGATTGTTTATATTGGTGTAATGATTTTGCAATTAGATAATGAACAAATGCCTTAGTAATGATCGGAAACTGTTACCCAAATGAGTAATTTGCTTTTGAACGTAGTGAGATGTGTTGACTTTTTGTTGTATGAGACAAGGCTTCACTGTGAGGGATGCTCATATTGGCACTCGCAACTTTTAAACCCAAAAGGTCCCACGCAACCTTCGTCATATTGAGTTGTTACATTTCGTATTGAGTTAAATTGATCAATAGTAATTATTTAATGAAGTCATAGTGTAGTAGGACCTCAAAAAACACAAACCCCAGTGTAACAGATTGATTGCTCAACCAAACTGACAATATCAAACTGGGACATGTAAAAGTAAAACACATGTAGATATGCAATCAATATTTTTTTTATGAAGGTTTGGCGTGTTTTTTAAGTGAAATTCAAAGTTACAGACATTTCTGTGTTCCGAACTACCTACATTCATGTTTGAGGTCCTACTGTAATAAATGTTAATGATATTGTTTGCTAACCACCTTCAGTATTTTCCTCTTGAACAGAACCACCTAATTGTCACTTTTCAAACTGAATAGTACCATTTTGAGACAAAACAACGTGATTCACTTAAAACAGTGGGCACCAAGTCATTGTAATCACAGACGCAACAGACAGAAAACAGTTACTTTATCTTCATCCCTGTCATTTAGTGGTCAAATCACAGTACACAAAAATGCTGGATTTACAGAGCTCCAGTGTAAACAACACAATATCAGCTAAGTATGGCAAGCCACAAAAATTTAGAACAGCTCCGGCAGAGATGACATTGTACTTGGTGAGCTATCTGCTCACACATATAAGATCAAGCTGCAAGTGTACCACATTGAATGGAAAGGTACAGATGATAAGGTCCTTGACCCTTTCTCTGGTGTGGAAATATGACACTGTCCCTTTCAGAAGAAGAAAAAAACGGTTCCAAGAACCGACGGTTTGTGAGTGAACAAAAGCAATTGAAAAGTCAGCCCAAGTGAAGTAGTACAACAGTATGACACATCCACTTCTCCATGCATGTATCCATGGATCTGTGACTCAGTAAGGAACTTTCACAAGGCATACATCAAAAAGGCAAATTCAAATTCAAAATAAAGGAGCAAAATATAGAATTTACCTAGATAACCAAAAGGGACAAAATCTCAAATCTGTTGAGTATTAAAGTTGTCCAAGTGTAGGGATATTAGACCTGCAGGTCAGCCAGTTGGCAAGGTGTTCGTCTTTATTACCTGCCGCTCACACCATATTTCCTCAGAGGTTTCATTATCAATAGGATATTTTTTGCACGTGCAAGAAATGCCTCGGGTGGTTTACCCCTTTGTGCTTCAAACCCCAACGGGGCAGCTGAACATAGGCCCAAGAGTTTGTCTTCCTCCATAATGAAAATAAACTTTTAAACAATTCTGGAATTTATCCACACAGACGTGTGAATAATACCTACAGCTGTGCATTTTGAGGCAGTCCACTAGCTGAAACAGAATAGGGGACAACAGCAGAGCATTTTTCATTGAGAAAGTGGACTTCTGATTGTCATCTTTTTTTCCACCAATTGTAGCTTTCAAGGTTATGATCTTTTTTGTTTGATGAGCATGTTTCAAGGGGAAGGAATGGAGTGTACCTCATGTAATTCAAAGATCATGTAAAAAGAGTGGTACATACAATGTCCATTTTACGACAGATTCAGTCTCAGCAGGACTTCAGGCTGTCCTAATATGGACGCCGTAGTTGCCCGCCGTCTGCCAAAGGTGGAATACTGTATCATCTCCCTCGGGTGGACCAGAGTACAAACTAAACAAAAAATAGCACTGTATACCAGTCAGGCAGTGTTCCTTAAAGTTCCCAAAGGTGCTATCCTCGACCCATCCCGTCCAAACCCACCACCATCCATAGATCCTTCTGCCATTACACATGGGTCTGCATGCGTTTCTGCAGCGGCCGCGTCAGGTCCGAGTTCTGCGAGGACGACTGCGAGTTGTGGGAAGATGAGGAGGCGGCCGAGGCCTTGCTGTCCTTGTCGAACTGCACGTAGCCGTCCTGCTTGCTGTAGCTGCTCACGCTGCTGTCACACTGCGTGTCGATGAAGGAGTTGGAGTCACTAAGTGAGCCACGCTGGAACTCGCGCTCGCACAACTCGATAGAGCTGCTGCCCATGCCAAGCACGAAGCGCTGGCTGTAGTCGTACAGGCGGTTGGGCCCAGCACCTAGCGTGTTGTAGATGTTGGTGAAGGACATGCCCGTAGGCACGCGCTGCTTTCCCATGGTGGATGAAGAAGAAGCCAAAGGGTTCCGGACCTCAGCGCCGCTGGTCTGGTTGGCAGCCATTGACATAGTCGGGGTGCCATGGTGCTCCTTGAAGGTATTGACACTGTAATAGCCATTGGTTGGATCCTTATGGAGGAGAGGGGACAAAGACACAAAGGGAGGTGTTAAATTTAGTGTAAGGACAGGAGACAGATGAAATGGAAGGCACGTCAGTGCAGTTACTATTTTGGTAGTTGTTATTGTGATCACAATCGAACTGGTCATTTTTAGTAAAGAACATCTCAGGTCTGATTCACAGATAGCCGTTCCTATCTAAACTAATAGTCTCATTAGGCACAATGGTGATAGCAATGAAATGCATCTTGCCAGTATTGCCGAGGGCCACTAGTTGCTCAGGTCTAGTGTCCGATCAAGAGAAGCATTGTGTGGAATTACAGCAAGTCACCTAAACTAAACAACACCAAACAGAATACCCACATCTCAGGAAATCGTTCGAGAGGTATTGATATGCTTGATGCCTCATGACTGTTGCGTGCTTTGTTGACTATGAACTTGCTTGTTTACCCGAACCGTGTGACAGACAATGCTTGTTCCCACACTCGCAACTCTGACTCTATTGTTTACATGGACTCTTGGCCTCCCATCCTATTCTAACCACCTCTCGCCGGCTTTGTATTCATGTTACCTGATGTCATTTCGGTACAATAGGATCTTGTTACCATTTGATGAACATTCAAATGTCATAAAAACACTGCAGAGCTTTCCATGTCTTCTGCCATGGAAATGTGCATGTACACCCTGGCCCATCTACTGTTTCTAGCCCCAATTCTGACTTATGCTCTGCTTCACTGATTTCTGCTCTCGTAAAAGCCTGGGTTTTCTGCACGTTACCACGAGAATCTTATTACTTAAAATTGATCAATTGAAAGTGTGGGTTCACATCTCCAATCTAGATGTGTTGGTCATTACTGAGATGTGGTTAAGACAGAGGATTTTGAACACTGATACTAACCTTTCTGGTTATAACCTTTTTCAGAAAGACAGATCTTCCAAGGTGGTGGAGTGGCAATGTTAACCAAGGAACACCTTCAGTGCTCTGTTGTCTCCACCAAATATGTCCCCAAACAATTTGATTTGCTGGCTGGGTGTTACTACCGTCCACCATCAGCCGGCCTGTACCCTACCTGCCCTAAGCTCTCTCCTGGCCCCTTATACTAAGTCTGAATTTGTCCTGCTAGGTGACCTAAACTGGGACATGCTTAAACCACCTGACCAAGTCCTAAAGCAACAGGACTCACAAAATATTTCTCAGATTATTACCAATCCCACAAGGTATGACTCCAAAACAGCCAGAAAAGTCTCCTCTCCTTGATGTTATTCTCACAAATAATCCTGATATGTATTAGTGTTTTCTGTAATGACTTTAGTGATCACTGTTTTACAGCCTGTGTTCGTAATGGCTGCTCAGTTAAACGACCTATTCTGATTGGACACTTGATAAAAACTTTAATGAGCAAGCCTTCCTTCATGACCTGGCCTCTAGTAAATTGGTATAGAATCACCTTAGGACCTTCTTTTTTATATTTTTAGTGGTATTGTTAACACACCCCCATAAAGAAAATGAGAATTAAAAACAGCTTCAGCCCCTGGTTCGACCGTGATCTGGCAGAGTTACTCCACCTCAAGATTTCAATTTGGCAAAATGCTCAGCAAACGCATACTCAGGCTGACGGGCTCTCATTCAGGTAAATGATAAATAAGTGCACTCAGGTTGTCCAGAAGGCCAAAGTTAGTTACTTTAAGGAGAGTTCTCTCTGTGAGTCTAACCCCAAGAAGTTCTGGAAACCAGTGAAAGAGAGAATAAGAGAGAATAAACCCTCCTCCACACAGCTGCCCTCCTCCCTTAATGTGGATGATGTGGTTTTTACTGACAAGGAGAGCATGACTGAGTTCTTTAATCACTACTTCATTAAGTCAGGATTTCTATTTTACTCAGCCATGCCTCCTTGCCCATCCAAAATGTCCTAATCTCCCAGCCCTTCTAATGCGACTATCCCCGATGCTCCTCCCTCTGTTTACCCCTGCCCCACTACAAAGTTTCTCCCTGCAGGCGGTCACTGAGTCTGAGGTGCAAATTAGCTCTTTAAACTTGACCCCCAAAAAAAAACATCTGGTTCAGATGGTTTAGATCATTTCTTCTTTAAGGTTGCAGCCCCTATCTCTGACCTTTTTAACCCGTCTCTCCTTTCTGGGGAGGTTCTTATTGCTTTGAAGGCAGTCACAGTGCTTCCTTTATTTAAATGGGGAGATCAAGCTGATCCTAACTGTATGTGAACCCTTGGGAATTACCTGGATTTTTGCATAAATTGGTCATCAAATCTGATCTGATCTACATCTAAGTCACAACAATAGACAAACATAGTGTGTTTAAACTAATAACACACAAATTATTGTATTTTTATTGTCTATATCATTTCAACATTCACAGTGTAGGTTTGAAAAAGTATGTGAACCCCTAGGCTAACGACTTCTTAAAAAGCTAATTGGAGTCAGGAGTCAGCTAACTTGGAGTCCAATCAATGTGACGAGATTGGAGATGTTGGTTAGAGCTGCCTTGCCCTATAAAAAACACTCACAAAATTTGAGTTTGCTATTCACAAGCATTGCCTGATGTGAACCATGCCTCGAACAAAATAGATCTCAGAAGACTTAAGATTAAGAGTTGTTGATTGCATAAAGCTCGAAAGGGTTACAAAAGTATCTCTAAAAGCCTTGATGTTGATCAGTCCACGGTAAGACAAATTGTCTATAAATGGAGAAATTTCAGCACTGTTGCTACTCTCCCTAGGAGTGGGCATCCTGCAAAGATGACCGCAAGAGCACAGTGCAGAATTCTCAGTGAGGTTAAGAAGAATCCTAAAGTGTCAGCTAAAGACTTACAGAAATCTCTGGAACATGCTAACATCTCTGTTGATAAGTCTAAGATATGTAAAAAACTAAACAAGAATGGTGTTCACGGGAGGACACCACGGAAGAAGCAACTGCTGTCAAAAAAAAAGTTAGCAAAAGGGAACCTGGATGTTCCACAGTGCTACTGGCAAAATATTCTGTGGACAGATGAAAGTACAGTTGAGTTTTTTGGAAGGAACACACAACACTATGTGTGGAGAAAAAAATGCATAGAACACCAACATCAAAACCTCATCCCAACTGTAAAGTATGGTGGAGGGAGCATCATGGTTTGGGGCTGCTTTGCTGCCTCAGGGCCTTGACAGCTTATTGTCATCAACGGAAAAATGATTTCCCAAGTTTATAAATTTTGCAGGAGAATGTTAGGCTATCTGTCTGCCAATTAAAGCTCAACAGAAGTTGGGTGATGCAACAGGATGCAACGACCCAAAACGCAGAAGTAAATCAACACCAGAATGGCTTCAACAGAAGAACATACGCCATCTGGAGTCCTGACTCTGACTGACCTCAAGAGAGCAGTTCACACCAGACATCCCAAGAATATTGCTGAAATGAAACAGTTTTGTAAAGTGGAATGGTGAAAAATTCCTCCTTACCGTTGTGCAGGTCTGATCCGCAACTGCAGAAAACGTTTGGTTGAGGTTATTGCTGCCAAAGAGGGTCAACAAGTTATTAAATCCAAGGGTTAACATACTTTTCCCACCCTGCACTGTGAATGTTTACACAGTGTGTTCAATAAAGACATGAACACTTATACTTGTTTGTGTGTTATTATTTTAAGCAGACTGTGTTTGTTGTGACCAAGAAGAAGATCAGATCAAATTTTATGACCAATTTATTCAGAAATCCAGGTATTTCCAAAGGGTTCACATACTTTTTCTTGCTACTGTAGGCCAATTTCTATTTTGCCCTGTTTATCAAAAGTGTTGTCTATAGTATTCTCTTTGGTATGCAATCTGGCTTCCGCTCAGTTTATGGATGTGTCACTGCAACCTTAAAGGTCTTAAATGATGTCACCATTACCCTTGATTCTAAGCAATGTTGTGCTACTATTTTTATTGACTTGGCCAAAGCTTTTGACATGGTAGACCTTTCCATTCTTGTGGGCCGGCTAAGGAGTATTGGTGTCTCTGAGGGGTCTTTGGCGTGGTTTGGTAACCACCTCTCTCAAAGAGTGCAGTGTATAATGTCAGAACATCTGCTGTCTCAGCCACTGCTTGTCAACAAGGGACGCTCTTCTCAATTTACATCAACTACATAACTCAAGAAGTAGGAAGCACTCTCATCCATTTATATGCAGATGATACAGTCTTATACTCAGCTGGCCACTCCCCGGATTTTGCGTTAAACGCTCTACAACAAAGCTTTCTTAGTGTCCAACAAGCTTTTCTGCCCTTAACCTTGTTGTGAAACACCTCCAAAGCAAAGGTCATGTTAACCTTGGGCTCCCGAGTGGCGCAGTGGTCTAAGGCACGCAGTCAAAAGTTATATGAACAAGTATAAGGTAGCTGCAGTTTGACAGGGTTTTAACATCCCGGGCCGTCCTACAATCTAAGCTAGATGCCCTCAATCTCACACAAATTATCAAGGAACCGACCAGGTGCAACCCTAAATCTTTAACTAACCTCCAGACGAGCTTGGACATCTACAAATACCTAGGTGTCTGGTTAGACTGTAAACTCTCCATCCAGACTCACATTAAGCATCTCCAATCCAAAATTAAATCTAGAATCTGCTTCCTGTTTCGCAACAATGCATCCTTCACTCATGTAGTCTATCACAGTGCCATCCGTTTTGTCAACAAAGCCCCATATACTACCCACCACTGCGACCTGTATGCTCTCATTGGCTGGCCCTCGCTACATATTCGTCGCCAAACCCACTGGCTCCAGGTCATCTATATGTCTTTGCTAGGTAAAGCCCCGCCTTATCTCAGCTCACTGGTCACCATAGCAACACCCACCCGTAGCACGCGCTCCAGCAGGTATATTTCACTGGTCATCCCCAAAGCCAACATCTAATTTGGCCGCCTTTCCTTCCAGTTCTCTGCTGCCAATGACTGTAACGAATTGCAAAAATCACTGAAGCTGCAGTCTTATATCTCCCTCTCTAACTTTAAGCATCAGCTGTCAGAGCAGCTTACCGATCACTGTACCCATGCACAGTAAATAGCCCACCCAACTACCTCATCCCCATATTGTTATTTATTGTTGTTGTTGCTCTTTTGCATCCCAGTATCTCTACTCGCACATCACCATATGTGTCACGACTTCCGCCGAAGTCGGTGCCTCTCCTTGTTCGGGTGGTGTTCGCGTGGTGTTCACCTGTCTTCTAGCCATCACCGATCCTCTTTTCATTTTCCATTTGTTTTGTCTGTGTTTTCCACACCTGGTTTCAATTCCCTCATTACATGTTTTGCATTTAACCCTCTGTTCCCCCTCATGTCTTTGTGTGGGATTGTTCACTGTAGTGCTTGTGCACTTTATGTCCTGGTGTGTAACGGGCTATTTTGTGCCCATTTTCTCTCGTGTTGTTTGAACCGTTGGGTTGTTTAATAAACTACTTTTTATTACCCAGTTTTGCTCTCCAGCGCCTGACTTCTCTGCAACCCCTACAATCTGCACATCTATCACTCCAGTGTTAATGATGCATTTAAATGATTTAGCCTCTATGGCCTATTTATTGCCTTGCCTCCCTATTCTTACTACAGTTGCACACACTGTACATACATCTTTCTATTGTGTTATTGACTGTACGTTTGTTTATCCTATGTGTAACTCCATCTTGTTGTATTTGTCGCACTGCTTTGCTTTATCTTGGCCAGTTCGCAGTTGTAAATGAGAACTTGTTCTCGACTGGCCAACCTGGTTAAATAAAGGTGAAATAAATATATAAAATAAATGAACTGAAGCCACTACGTCTCATGTGCCCACTCATGCACTGTGAGTACCCCTATCAATGTTCTCTCATTACTGGATGTAAAGTCAATCACACACACAATCACGTTACTACACATCAAAGATTTTACTCCGTGCTTAGACCAAGTCATTCTTAGCAATGTTGTCTAACTGTGTAGTGTCTTGGGTTATTGTTTTTTGTCTTCCCAGTAAAATCCTGTCCTGCACTGGTCAAGCCTCTGAACACCTCAACTCATTCCACATACCCTCATTCAATCACTGCTGTGATCCCTTTCCAACACTGTGTAAGTAGCCATCTCATTACCCTTCCCCATAATATTGTACTATAAATGTATTTATTAAATGCTTTAGGTTCAAATAATTCATGATTTTTTAAACAAACTTTGTGGTCTCCGGGCGTTCTGCGCCTATACCGTGGGTCTCCCATCCTTCTCAATTTTTCAAGTCACCAGCCTCCACTGCTTTCCTCCCGTTGCAAGACCCACTGGTTGATGCTTATTTATAAAACCCTCTTAGGCCTCACTCCCCCCTATCTGAGATATCTACTGCAGCCCTCATCCTCCACATACAACACCCGTTCAGTCACATTCTGTTAAAGGTCCCCAAAGCACACACATCCCTGGGTCGCTCCAATTTTCAGTTAGCTGCAGCTAGCGACTGGAACGAGCTGCAAAAAACCCTCAAACTGGACAGTTTTATCTCCATCTCTTCATTCAAAAACTCAATCATGGACTCTTGTTCCTGCTTGGCATGATGTATTGTTGTCTCTACCTCTTTGTCCTTTGTGCTGTTGTCTGTGCCCAATGTTTGTACCATGTTTGTACCATGTTTTGTGCTACTACCATGTTGTGCTGCTGCCATGTTGTGTTGTCACCGTGTTGTTGTCATGTTGTGTTGCTACCATGCTGTGTTGTCATGTGTTGCTGCCATGCTGTGTTGCTTTCTAAGGTCTCTTTTTATGTATTGTTGTGGTGACTCTCTTGTCGTGATGGGGTGTTTTGTCCTACATTGTTATTTTATCCCAGTCCCCCGCAGGAGGCCTTTTGCCTTTTGGTAGGCCGTCATCTTGAGTAAGAATTTGTTCTTAACTGACTTGCTTAGTTAAATAAAGGTTAAATAAAAAGATAACACACTGAAAGATTGGTGATTTACAGTTTGAAAGAGGCTCATCTGTTCCCTTATCTGCGTCAGCACAGTCATACAAAAACATGTAATTTCTTCCATTCCTCTTTTGATGAGCCAGTCGTTGGCTTTCATTTGAACCCGGGAAGAGTTATCCTGGCTTTAATAATATGTGCGTCATTTCGGTTATAAATGTATGTACTTAATGATGAAATATAAATACTTTGAGGCATCACTTAAATTATTGGTGTTCTGTGTCAGGCTGATCCTCTTACTGTTTCTTCAACAAAGAGCATCAACATAGAGTAGGGTAAAGGGTCAGTTTGACATTTCCCACACTAATTGTTAGGGTAAGGGGATCCTAAATCTGTGCGTAGGGGGAACTTCACTCAAGAGTGCATAGGCAGAGTATAAACTTGACTTCTATGTCAGGCTTCATCAACAGGTAATTATGCCCTAATCCTAGGTTGTCTCAAGCTGTGACACAGCAACACCCATTGTTTCTCATGTATTCAAATGCTTCCCTTATTGTGACCAAGGTCAGTCACATCCAAATTAAGTGATATTTATAAGAATGATGGGAAAACAGGCTGATGCGTGCAAACATGTGAAAAATAGATTACACGCTTTCGGGGTGTGAAATAGTCACCTCCCACAAAGACAAATAAATCCTGCTATCAGCCAATTAAATGGCCTTGATGCTATCACATGTGGGAGCAGCACAATATTGCCACTGCAGTTTATTTTTCAGTCACAGCGTTCCCCCTCCTTCTCTTATTCTCTCTACGTTACTCCATTTCCTTTCTTGACATTAACTGATTGTTCGATTCCTGGAGGAGGGAGATAGACTTTACCTGTCGACATTCCAAAGGCGGAAAAATACTAACTTTACTGTCAGAGCTAGCAGATACTGTATCTTTGTCTGCACTTGTGGCTGGGGGCTTATTGCAAATAACTATTAGAGATGGCAAAATAAAAGGACTGGTACTCCAATCAGCAGAGGGTGGGAATTGAATTAGCCGAGAAAGAGGAAGGTTTATGAGAATATATCAGCAGATAACACATCTGACCTGGGAGATGGAGAAGGGGTAGCCTCACAGATAGGTCAGACTCAAGGTTCAAAGGTGTCGTGGAACAGGCTTAAATTAAGCCTTTGAAAGTGAAAGTGGAAGTTTCCAATATCCCAAATGATGTTGCATATCCGTGCCTATTTCCGGCTTACCTAGTCTGTTGTCATTTCATTCAAACAGTTTGAGCAATGCTAATGGACTTAAATGTCTGGTTGAACTGACAATACCCTAAGTCGAAAAAAAAATAGTAGATCTTTGTTTTATGTGAACTAACCCTTTAACGCTTTATTCTGCAGTAGAGCACACATTTTAGTCTGTCAGTGTCACGACTTCCACCGAAGTCGGTCCCTCTCCTTGTTCGGGCGGTGTTCGGCGGTCGACGTCTCCGGTTTTCTAACCATCACCGCTCCCCTTTTTCGTGTGTCCTTTTGGTTTTGTCGTTATTGTTTACACCCGTAGTTAATTATCTCCCAATCACGCTCCTATATATATTCCTTCCTTCCCATCTTTCCCCTGTGCGTGACTGTCAGTGTTCATTGTAGTTACCCAGTCTGTGTACTGAGGGCTGGTGTATTTTGGTTCTCGTTGTTCTCCCGTTATTTTTGATCGTGTGGGTATTTGCCTCACCAGCGTGTGTTTGTACTACTGACTGGCGGTCTTATTAGATTACCTTGGCACACGCATCTCAACCTCCTACGCCTGACTCCTTTCCACTACGGAACCACTCCCCGACAGTCAATTACAGACCACTGAACAGCCTACATACCCCACAATCCTACTCCTTATCCACAATAATGACGGTGACCTCTTAATGCGTTTTGGATGAATCTTTCCTCCCGTAAATCATACTTGGTTATATACAGTGGGGTCCAACATTTTTGGATCCCTTGATAAACATGAGCAAAAAAGACTGTATACAATAAAGATAAATACTGAGCTGTGATGTATGCTAAAAAACAAGAATAATAATATTTTATACTAAAACAATTGCTCAGAGAAAGAGATTTGGTTAAACAAATACAATTATTGGATCCCCTGTTTTCAGTACTCCAGCACCCTCCCCTTGTGAGGATAACGACACTGAGCCTTTTTCTAATTGAAGAACACATTGGAAGGGGATCTTAGAGCATTCCTCCATACATAATATTTCCAGTTCATTGATATCCTTCATCTGTGCTTATGGCTGCCCTAAATTAATTCAAAACCACAGGTTTGGTTCAAGTCCGGAGACAGATGGCCATTGTAAAATGTTGATTTTGTTGTCAATTAACAATTTCTTTGTGGGTTTTGATGTACATGGGGTTATTGTCTTACTGGAAGATCCACTTGTGGCCAAGTTTCAGCCTCCTGGCAGAGGCAACCAGGATTTTGGCTAAAACGTCCTGGTACTTGGTAGAGTTCATGATGCCGTTGACCTTAACAAGGGCCCGAGGACCAATGGAAGCAAAATAGCCCCATAACATCAAAGATCCACCACCATATTTTAGGTATGAGGTACTTTTCTGCATTTGCTTCCTTCTTTCCATGCCAAACCCACCACTGGTGTGTGTGGCCAAAGAGCTTCATTTTTATGTCATTCAACAAATGTACACACCTGGAGTTTGGCACTTTAGCACTTTGATTGGAACCAGTGCTATTGCCAAATGACATGAAAATAGAGCTTTTTTGGCCAAACATCCCAGTGGTGGGTTTCGTGTTGAAAGAGAGATGCATACGCAGAAAATATCTAACATTCCTTAAATCTGAGCAGAAAAACCAAGTCATTCTTTGTGAGAAAATAACAAACAGAATAGGAGTACTAACTGAATAGAATACATGTTCCTTCTTGAACTACAATATGGTGTACATTTTAGGACATTTCTACTAATGTTGTATCACTGCCCCCCTGTGTATACCTGGCTCTGTGCCCACCTTATTCGCTGTACATTTTAGGACTAATGTTATACCACTGCCACCTTTATGCCTGTTTCGGTGCCCACCTTAATGTGCTGGAACTCTTTCTCTTCCTCTTGTAGGACCTCCAGCTGCTTCAGCACAGCCTCCTGCGCCTGGAACTCTCCTCGCTCAATCTGAGACACCAAGGGGGCCAGACATGTCACTCACAGGCCGTTTGATATGCATGTAATATTAGGGATGTATTGGGGTGGGGGAGGGGGGTAAGCACATGCAACAATGTTTACGCACCTTTTTTATTTAGTTAATAGCATTTAAGTGCCTATTTACATGAAATAAGCATGGTTGTCCATCTGGGAGAGATTACACACTTTTATTTTATCCCTGAGTAAAATGCCTATGTCTATTTGAGATCTTAGGGTTCCTGTGTTTGCAGAAAAGTCTGTTAGATAGATACAGATGTAGGATCTTAATTTGATCACCCTGTTGCAGGAGAGGTTTAAAAAGTGTAGTGTATTTGAGGTTTAAAAAGGCTGCTAAGGTTTAATTTCCATTCGATTTTCCCTCACGAAAAAGGTATCAACCCCTAAAAAAAAATCCATTAATTATAATCCACATAACTCACATTTCCTGTTGCTGCAGGATTATTTTCCTGATGTTTTTAGGAAACTGCCTCAAATTAAGATCCTATACCTGTATATGTACTGTAGAATGGAAAATGCTCTTCAATGAAATGTCGATTAGAACATTTTCAATTGATTCTGAGGGACTCGCATATGCAGAGAGGAGAGATGAGGTAGAGTAGCGTTCAATTTACCATTATCTGCTTGATGGCTGTATGCTCCTCTGTTTCCCGAGCTGCGTTGTGATCCTTGTGAACAATCTCCACCCGGATGTCGTTTTTTGCCGAAACCACTCCTTTGAGATCTGGAGAGAGACAGGGAAACTGATGGGCACCTCTGACATAAGTCAACTGGCACTAGCTCATACCACATTTGTGCAGCCTCAAAAGCTGCTCAGATATCTTGATGGGAGCTTGAAGCATTTATGAATGTTTAGATTATAAAGGTGTTATAGACCTTATATAGGGCACTGACTGTATACTAGAGTGTCACTGAAATGTGTGATAATCATATACTGTAGAATCATATCCTTATGTTGGCAGGCTCCTTACTCTGTAAACAGACATCATGGACATTAATCACATGGATATTTATGTACGTAGCACGTATGCATGGTAATAGTGAAATAAACATAATTGCTTTATCGACAGCCACTGACATTGTAAAATCATACAGTGTGGGAAAAAAGTATTTGATCCCCTGCTGATTTTGTACGTTTGCCCACTGACATAGAAAGGATCAGTCTATAATTTTTATGGTAGGTTTATTTGAACAACAAGGGTTTTGCCACCAAGTACTAAGTCATGTTTTGCAGAGGGGTCAAATACTTATTTCCATCATTAAAATGCAAGTCAATTTATAACATTTTTCACATGCGTTCTTCTGGAATCTTTTGTTGTAATTCTGTCTCTCACTGTTCAAATAAACCTACCATTAAAATTATAGACTGATCATTTCTTTGTCAGTGGGAAAACGTACAAAATCAGCAGGGGATCAAATACTTTTTTCCCCTCACTGTATACCAGTCCCTCCAGGATGAATCTGGGGTTTTGTGTGATGTTTTAGTTTTGCCATTTTGCATGGCAATTCGGTCAAATTTGTTTGCGAAAATGTGCTGTAGGGGGAAAAAGTTTGTTGACTTGTGGCTTGATTGAACCCTATGCGGTAAATGTGCAGTGATTGGTTGAAATTGCGAGTCCTCTATTTGTACTGCGGTGATGGGTCAGTTTTATGTGATAATATTGCGATGATTTGATGCAGTGATTGGTCAAATTAGCAAGCCCTCGCATAATATGCAGGGAATTGTTGATTTTGCAAAAACAAAATAAATCCATTGCAGTATTCTTGAGGGACCAATATACAAAGGTGACTTACTCTCGGTTTTCATTTTGCCTGCAAGGTCTCTCTGGCAAGAGGCGATGGAGACGGGTAGGGAGGACATGACGAGGTGAACGTCTTCTGGAGTAAACAACAACACGGTTAACAGCAGTTATAACACTGACCGAATATCTATGGGCTGTATCTCTACACTGAACGACTTCTGTTGTAAACAACAACACGGTTAACAGCAGTTATAACACTGACCGAATATCTATGGGCTGTATCTCTACACTGAACGACTTCTATTGTAAACAACAACAGTCCACATTGATCAGATATCTGTGCGCTGTATCTCTACACCCCACTGTATAGGATGGGCTTTAAATCAGATAAGGATATTGCTTTAGGGCACCAGACAGCGTCAAGCAACAAGTATTATGTTAGAGTCTGGCTGCAGATAACTCTCAGCTTTTTAGGTCCATAAATGGGCACTTTTGCAATAGATTTGATTTAAAGGGAGGGGAATAGAAGTATCATAGTTTCAGCTTCATGTCCCATCAAATGTATTTATTATAGTTGAGTTGATATCCTAAAACCATGAAGCTTAACATTCCAATGGGACTCATATTAAGCACTACATAGCATATTGATATGCATAGAAAACATGTTTTGACTGTGAAACCAAGAGCGTCTCTATTGAACCCTTTTACTGTGAAACCAAGGGTGTTTTAATGAACTCTTTTGGCTGTCCCAGAAAGCAGAAGGTTTTAAAATGCACTTACTCCTCTGGAAGCGGGCACAGCAAAAGGCACCCAATGTGCCCATGAGAACAATGAGGGCAAGGAAGGCCCCCACAGCCACTCCTATGATTACAGCCAATCGGAGGGACTCTGAGAAGACATGGAGGAAAGACATTTGTACGGTGTCCATGTTAGGCTACCAAATTAGACTACACACAGAAACAATACCATCTGTCAGGTCTCCATACATACAGAAGCCCTTCTCTGGAAGACAACACATCAATACTATATAGTAACACAGCTAGAGGACAGTTAGATACAAAAGGCCTTCTCTGGGAGGGACAACGCATCAATACTATATAGTAACACAGCTAGAGGACAGTTAGATACAGAAGGCCTTCTCTGGAAGACAACACATCAATACTATATAGTAACACAGCTAGAGGACAGTTAGATACAGAAGGCCTTCTCTGGAAGACAACACATCAATACTATATAGTAACACAGCTAGAGGACAGTTAGATACAGAAGGCCTTCTCTGGAAGACAACGCATCAATACTATATAGTAACACAGCTAGAGGACAGTTAGATACAGAAGGCCTTCTCTGGAAGACAACGCATCAATACTATATAGTAACACAGCTAGAGGACAGTTAGATACTGAAGGCCTTCTCTGGAAGACAACGCATCAATACTATATAGTAACACAGCTAGAGGACAGTTAGATACAGAAGGCCTTCTCTGGAAGACAACACATCAATACTATATAGTAACACAGCTAGAGGACAGTTAGATACTGATATGGGCGGTTCATTCATACAGTTGGACTATCAGTGTCACACAGTTGATGCAAGAAAAACAAACAAGGGACACACAGTAGTCTTACGTCATGTCATATACACTGAGTGTACAAAACATTAGAAAGTGCACTTTCCATGTCAAATACCAGTGGTTCCCAAATCGAGTCCTTGAGTACACCCAACAGCACACATTTTTGTTGTAGCCCCCGGACAAACATACCTGATTCAATTCATTGATGTCCTGATGGTTAGTTGACAAGTTTAGTCAGGTGTACTTGTCCAGGGCTACAATCAAAAGGTGGTGGGGAATAAGATGACAGGAGATGGGAACCACTGACATAAACTGACCAGGTGAATCCAGGTGAAAGCCGTGATCACTTATTGGTGTCACCTGTTAAATCCACGTCAATCCCTGTAGATGAAGGGGATTTTTAAGCCTTAAGACAATTGAGACATGGATTGTGTATGTGTGCCGTTTAGAAGGTGAATGGGCAAGACAAAAGATTGAAGAGCATTTGAACGGGGTATGGTAATAGGTGACATGCGCATCTGTTTCAGTGTGTCAAGAACTGCAATGCTGTTGGGTTTTTCACGCTCAACAGTTTCCCTTGTGTATTAAGAATGGTCCACCACCCAAAGGACATCCAGACAACTTGGCACAACTGTGGGAAGCATTGGAGTCAACATGGGCCAGCATCCCTATTGAACGCTTTTCGATACCTTGTAGAGTCCACGCCCCGACAAATTGAGGCTGTTCCGAGAACAAAAGGCAGTGCAACTCAATATTAGGATGGTGTTCCTAATGTGTTCCTAATGCAACGACGGACTCAACTCGCGAATGGCAAACTTTGAAAACCTTTTACAGTACTGACACTTGACACCCATTATGCACATTTACTTCAAATGGCTGAGAGGTTTACCACTTTATAACAAGTGATGTTCTAAATGTTGTGAATAAGTTCACAGGCTTCAGGGGTTGATTGTATAAGCCTGTGGCTAGTCGAGGTCTAGTTAATTCATTCACTTGAAGAGCAAGGTCGCCTCTAGTAAGATCCTCCATTGAAATGAATTGTTACAGAATTGGAATTTCCACAATCCCTTTGAAAACAGTTTAGTACTTTAGAAGGAAGAGACCTAATAAAAACAGGGAAATGAATGAGAGAACATCTCATTTAGAATAAATATTTCAAATAAATTACATGTGAAGCTCTAACCAATTGAGGCGTCGTAAATTAGATTACAAATTGGATGCCGTTGCAGAATTTCCACAGATTGAAATTGTTGACATTTACCAAAGTAAATAGGCTTATCACGAAGTCATTGCCCTCATACTTGAAGTAATCACGGCAATATCCTTTGCTCTCCAAGGCATACCTGCAGTTCCGCAAAACACACAAACTCTCTGCTTCTCTCTGTCTCTCTTTAATTTACCCACTTTCTCTCAGATCCCAAATCTCTGTCTCAAACACATACTCTCTCACCCACCAGCCTACCCACATACATGTACCAACACAGACCACACTGTTTGATACAAAAACACACGTGTCCACTGCGTAAACATTCTGAGAGAACACACAGGGTGGTTACACTTTAGAACAACAGAGAGAAAGTTATAACATGGCAAACAAGGCATTTGTGGTAAGTGCATGAAAGCTGGCATCTTTATACACACCTGCCATTGATTGAATGAGGAATTGATTGAAGTGGTACAAAGGGAGTTTGTGTACCTTGTTCCTTCAGTGTAATGATCTCTGTGTCGGACCCAAAGCTGTTCCAGGCAGTGCAGTTGTAGATGGTCTGGAAGTCAGCAGGGACGATGTTACTCATGGTGAGGGTGGAGATGACCCCCTCCTCGGTGCTCACCGTCTCCACGGTGTATCGGCCAGACGTCCCCGACTCCAAGACTGTCTCCTTCCACGACCAGGCCTTTGGCAGAAAACACTGTGAGAATTATACGTTACAGACGGGGACACAAGCACACCGTAACACAGCCACATATACACGCACCACACACACACACACACACACACACACACACACACACACACACAGGCATTGACGCACGCACGCACCCACACACGCTCATTCACAACACATCAGCACCTGACAGAAACCAACCAACAAAACCTATTAAAGATAAAAAGTATAATGAGCTTTTTGGATGGGTTTAATGACTGTGAATTTATATCTGCAATACAAAGTCACGGGTTATGTCCTAATGGCACCCTATTCCCTACACTTAAAAAAATGCTGGGATAACCCATTTACAGGTTGCCAGTCACTAAGTTGGGCTGTTGAAAAGAGCAAGGTTGGGTTGTTGATGCTGGGTTATTGATGTTCGGTTATTGAGATATGACCCAGTGAGAGGGTTAATTCTCCAACCAAATCCAGAAGATCAAAGCATTTTTTTTAAAGCTTGTGAATGAGGACTGTTGCAACTGTAGCAAGTCTACCAGTGCAGCTGACACTGAGTGGAATTACTTTTCAGCTGACAAAATGGCTAAGGCGCTGTGGCTGATGGAAAACTGTGAGCACGGTTACTAATTATCCATTCAGGTCAAATAGACGTAATTACGTTAGCTAGCAACCCCATGCATGCTAGGTCGAGCATTAGCTAGCTAGCTACTTAACTAACGTTTGCTAACGGTTTTCTCTAGTTACCATAGCCACAAAGTAAAAATTGTCTATACAAAAAAAGTATGAAAAATGTAGAAATACAGTGCCTTCGAAAGTATTCACACCTCATACTTTCTCACATTTTGTTGTCTTGCATTCTGAATTTAAAATTGATTAAATTGAGATTTATTTCCCTCATTAAAATGCAAATCAATTTAGAACATTTTTCACATGCGTTTTTCTGGATTTTTTGTTATTATTCTGTCTCTCACTGTTCAAATAAACCTACCTTTAAAATTATAGACTAATAATTTTTGGGTCAGTGGGCAAACGTACAAAATCAGCAGGGGATCAAATACTTTTTTCCCTCACTGTACAGTGCTGTCAAAATAACCCAGTGCTGGGTATGTACTATAGTGATCCAGCACTGGGTTACAGAAATGGGAATTGACCCAGAATTTCTTTTAAAGTCTACATATATTTCTCTAGTTGTGACAATGGGCCCTGGTCTAAAGTAGTGTACTGCACAGGGAATAGGTTGCCATTTGGGACACAGTCAGGATCACACTAATCACTCCTCTGATTGCGTCAATTGGGGCCATTTAAACCTCTTCTGGTGTGACATGGTGACATAAAGCCACATGGCATAGACAGCATATTTAGATTGAACTTTCACTCACAACAGGAAACATATTAGTATAGGTCAGGGTTGGGATGAATCCCCCCATTTCCTCTGTGGAACGGCTTGGTATTCTGCTGTTATCTAAATGAGGATGACTGACTTATAATTTTCAATTCACTTTCCTTCACTTCCCTTGATATATTCCATTGCTAGCATACATATCTATGAGTTCTTTCTCTATGGACCACTACACCCTCTTGTTTACCTTTGGATAGGATATTCATTAGGATATTCTTGATTAGTCTATGTAAATTCCCCAGGGTTGTCCTCACATGACCTACTTTCCTATCTGTCTAGGTCAAGCTTATTCACTTGGTTTGCACTGCCTTAAAGGGATAGTTATCCCAAATTACAAAATGCCATTTGGGTTCCTTACTCTGTAAGCAGTCTACAAGGTAAGAGAACAATCCATGCTGTGGAATGCTAAGGAAGCCAATCAGTAAATGTGTAATTTCGACGATCCCTTTAAGAAGATACCGATGCCAAACGCATTACACACCATGCACTGTAGCCAATTAGTTTTGTCTCTGTAGCTTATATTTCAAAGTTAACCAACTTTTTAATTAACTTATAGTGCCTTCAGAAAGTATTCACACCCCTTGACTTTGTCCACATTGTGTTGTGTTACAGCCTGAATTTAAAATGATGACATTTATATTTTGTGTCACTGATCTATAAACAATTCCCCGTTATGTGAAAGTGGAATTATGTTTTTAGACATGTTTATACATTAATACAAAATGAAAAGCTGAAATCTTTAGAGTGAAGAGGTTTGCAACCCTTTTGTTATGGCAAGCCTAAATAAGTTCAGGAGTAAAAATGTGCTTAACAAGTCACACAATAAGTTGCATTCAAGTACAAAGACCAGGGAGGTTTTCCAATGGTTCACAAAGATAGGCACCTATTGGTTTGATGGGTAAAAAATAAATAAACAAAACTGATATTGAATATCCCTTTAAGCATGGTGCAATAATTAATTACAGTTTGGATGGTCAATACACCCAGTCAATACCAATATACAGATGCCGTTCCTAACTCGCCAAGGGAGTCCAATGGTGATTTTAAAACATTTACAGAGTTTAATGGTTGTGATAGGCACTAACTGTGGATGGATCAACAACATTGTAGTTACTCCACAATACTAACATACTGTAAATTACAGAGTGGAAAGAAGGAAGCCTGTACAGAAAAAAAGGCACTAATGTAATAGTACAGAAAACGTGGCAAAGAAATAAACTATGTGCTGAATACAAAATGCTGTGTTTGGGGCAAATCTAAGACAACACATCACTGAGTACCACTCTTCTTCGTATTTTCAAGCATGGTGGTGGCTGCATCATGTTATAGGTAGGACTAGGTAGTATTTTATTTATATTTTTATTTATTTAACCTTTATTTAACTAGGCAAGTCAGTTAAGAACAAATTCTTATTTACAGTGAAACCCGGACGACGCTGGGCCAATTGTGCGCCACCCTATGGGACTCCCAATCACGGCTGGATTTGATACAGCCTGGATAAAAATAAATGGTATAGAGCTAAGCACAGGAAAAATCCTAGAGGAAAAGTTGGTTCAGTCTGCTTTCCGACAGATACTGGGAGACAAATTCCCCTTCAGCAGGACAATTACCTAAAACACATGTCCAAATATACACTGGAGTTGCTTCCAAGATGACATTGAATGTTCCTGAGTGGCCTAGTTACAGTTTTGACTTAAATTGGCTTGAAAATCTATGGTAAGACTTGAAAATAGCTGTGTAGCAATGATCAACAACCAACTTGACAGAGCTTGCAGAATTTTTTTAAACAATAATGGGCAAATATTTTATAATCCAGGTGTGCAAAGCTCTTACCCAGAAAGACTCACAGCTGTAATCGCTGCCAATGGTGATTCTATGGTGATTCTAAGGTATTCACTCAGGTGGTTGAATACTTATATAGTCAAGATACTGTATATTGGTGTTTTATTTTCCATTAATAAAAAAAGACAAATCCATTTTAATCCCACTCTGTGACACAACAAAATGTGTAAAAATTCAAGGGGTGTGAATACTTTCTGAAGGCACTGTATTTCGCAAGAGTATATAACTTCAAATCAAATCAAATCAAATCAAATTTTATTTGTCACATACACATGGTTAGCAGATGTTAATGCGAGTGTAGCGAAATGCTTGTGCTTCTAGTTCCGACCATGCAGTAGTATCTAACAAGTAATCTAACAAATTCACAACAACTACCTTATACACACAAGAGTAAAGGAATGAATACGAGTATGTACATATAAATATATGGATGAGCGATGGCTGACCGGCATAGGCAAGATGCAGTAGATGGTATGGAGTACAGTATATACACATATATATGAGATGAGTAATGTAGGATATGTAAACATTATATAAATGGCATTGTTTAAAGTGGCTAGTGATACATTATTTCATCCAATTATAATTATTAAAGTGGCTAGAGATTTGGGTCGATGACCGAACGGCATAGGCAAGATACAGTAGATGGTTTAGAGTACAGTGTATACATTTGATATGAGTATGTCGGATACGTAAACATTATATACAAAATTGTTTAAAGTGGCTAGTGATACATTTGTTACATCCAATTCCTATGTATAAAGTGGCTAGAGATTTAAGTCAGTATGTTGGCAGCAGCCACTCAATGTTAGTGATGGCTGTTTAACAGTCTGATGGCCTTGAGGTAGAAGCTGTTTTCAGTCTCTCGGTCCCAGCTTTGATGCACCTGTACTGACCTCGCCTTCTGGATGATAGCGGGGTGAACAGGCAGTGGCTCGGGTGGTTGTTGTCCTTGATGATCTTTTGGCCTTTCTGTGACATCGGGTGGTGTAGGTGTCCTGGAGGGCAGGTAGTTTAACCCGGTGATGCGTTGTGCAGTCCTCACTACCCTCTGGAGAGCCTTACGGTTGTGGGCGGAGCAGTTGCCGTACCAGGCGGTGATACAGCCCGACAGGATGCTCTCGATTGTGCATCTGTAAAAGTTTGTGAGTGATTTTGGTGACAAGCCAAATTTCTTCAGCCTCCTGAGGTTGAAGAGGCGCTGCTTGCGCCTTCTTTACCACGCTGTCTGTGTGGGTGGACCAATTCAGTTTGTCCGTGATGTGTACGCCGAGGAACTTAAAACTTTCCACCTTCTCCACTACTGTCCCCTCGATGTGGATAGGGGTGCTCCCTCTCCTGTTTCCTGAAGTCCACGATCATCTCCTTTGTTTTGTTGACATTGAGTGAGAGGTTATTTTCCTGACACCACACTCCGAGGGCCCTCACCTCCTCTCTGTAGGCCGTCTCGTCGTTGTTGGTAATCAAGCCTACCACTGTAGTGTCGTCAGCAAACTTGATGATTGAGTTGGATGCGTGCTTGGCCACGCAGTCATGGAGTAAACAGGGAGTACAGGAGAGGGCTGAGAACGCACCCTTGTGGGGCCCCAGTGTTGAGGATCAGCGGGGTGGAGATGTTGTTTCCTACCCTCACCACCTGGGACCGGCCCGTCAGGAAGTCCAGGACCCAGTTGCACAGGGCTGGAGTCGAGACCCAGGGTCTCGAGCTTAATGACGAGCTTGGAGGGAACTATGGTGTTAAATGCTGAGCTGTAGTCGATGAACAGCATTCTTACATAAGTATTCCTCTTGTCCAGATGGGTTAGGGCAGTATGCAGTGTGATTGCGATTGCGTCGTCTGTGGACCTATTGGGACGGTAAGCAAATTGGAGTGGGTCCAGGGTGTCTGGCAGGATGGAGGTGATATGATCCTTGACTAATCTCTCAAAGCACTTCATGATGACGGAAGTGAGTGCTACGGGCGATAGTCATTTAGCTCAGTCACCTTAGCTTTCTTGGGAACAGGAACAATGGTGGCCCTCTTGAAGCATGTGGGAACAGCAGACTGGGATAGGGACTGATTGAATATGTCCGTAAACACACCAGCCAGCTGGTCTGCGCATGCTCTGAGGACACGGCCAGGGATGCCATCTGGGCCGGCAGCCTTGCAAGGGTTAACACATTTAAATGTTTTTCTCACATTGGCTGCGGTGAAGGTGAGCCCGCAGGTTTTGGTAGCGGGCCGTGTCGGTGGCACTGTATTGTCCTCAAAGCGAGCAAAGAAGTTGTTTAGTTTGTCTGGGAGCAGGACGTCATGGTCCGCGACGGGGCTGGTTTTCTTTTTGTAGTCCGTGATTGACTGTAGACCCTGCCACATTCCTCTTGTGTCTGAGCCATTGAATTGTGACTCTACTTTGTCTCTATATTGACGCTTAGCTTGTTTGATTGCCTTGCGGAGGAGTAGCTGCACTGTTTGTATTCAGTCATGTTTCCGGTAGCCTTTACCTGGTTAAAAGCAGTGGTTCGCGCTTTCAGTTTTGCGCGAATGCTGCCATCAATCCATGGTTTCTGGTTGGGGAAGGTTTTGATATTTGCTATGGGTACAACATCACCAATGCATTTGCTAATAAACTCGCTCACCGAATCAGCGTATACATCAATGTTGTTGTCAGATGCTATCCGGAACATATCCCAGTCCACGTGCTCGAAGCAATCTTGCAGCATGGAATCAGATTGGTCGGACCAGCGTTGAACAGACCTGAGAACGGGCGTTTCCTGTTTTAGTTTCTGTTTGTAGGCTGGGAGCAACAAAATGGAGTCATGGTCAGACTTGCCGAAAGGAGGCGGAGAATAGCCTTGTATGCATCACGGAAGTTGGAATAACAGTGGTCCAGGATTTTACCAGCCCGGGTGGCACATTCGATATGCTGGTAAAATTTCGGGAGCCTTGTTCTTAAATTAGCCTTATTAAAATCCCCAGCCACAATAAATGCAGCCTCAGGATATGTGGTTTCCAGTTTACATAGAGTCCGATGAATTTCTTTCAGTGCCGTCGATGTATCAGCTTGAGGGGATGTACACGGCTGTGATTATAATCGAAGAGAATTCTCTTGGTAGATAATGCGGTCTGCATTTGATTGTAAGGAATTCTATGTCAGGTGAACAAAGGACTTGAGTTCCTGTATGTTGTTATGATCACACCACGCCTCGTTAATCATAAGACACACACCCGCCCTTCTTCTTACCAGAGAGATGTTTGTTTCTGTCGGCGCGATGCGTGGAGAAACCAGGTGGCTGTACCGACTCTGATAACGTGTCCTGAGTGAGCCATGTTTCCGTGAAGCAAAGAACGTTGCAGTCTCGAATGTCTCTCTGAAAGGCAACCCTCGATCGGATTTCGTCTACTTTGTTGTCAAGAGACTGTACATTGGCGATTAAAATACTCGGGAGAGATGCACGATGCGCCCGTCGACGTAGCTTGACCAAAAGACCGGCGCGTTTCCTCTTCTTCTCCGGCGCCGCCCGTTGTTTTGAGTAGCCACGTGCTATCCAGTCTGTTGTTGTGTTTGGGTTAACGAAAGGAGAATCCTCTTTGGGAAAGTCGTATTCCTGGTCGTAATGTTGGTAAGTTGACGTTGCTCTTATATCCAATAGTTCCTCCCGGTTGTATGTAATAAAACTTAATATTTTCCGGGGTAACAATGTAAGAAGTAATACATAAAAAAACAAAATACTGCATGGTTTCCTGAGAACGTGAAGCGAGGCTGCCATCTCTGTCGGCGCCGGAAGGAAATAATTTTATGTGCAAAGATTCCCTCATATTGCTTTTTGATCTACATTTTGCCCCATTGGGATCCTTTCTTACAATGCCACTTATCCTTGGCAATAATTTGGAAAAACCTCCACAATCTATTCATAAAACATGTCCACTTTCATGCATTGAGGCGTGAACACGGTCTACACTGTGTCTTCACCATGATTCAACCAATAAGGCCCCCTCATAGGTTGGAACACAGAACTCAGTCTTTAAAATAAATGTGTTTTTAGAAAGAAGGAGGTGACTCACAATGCGGTCGGGAGGAGGAGTGCTTGCGGATGAAACACTTGATCTGCCCCTTCTCCCCGTAGAGGGCTTGCTGGGTCTGGGTGCTGGAGATAGTGGGAGGACCTACAGCACAGCCAAGGGAAAACCAGTCAATCACTCCAATAAAATACTCACATACATCACTGGCCTATCAGAAGGCTTTAACGGCGCTGCAGCGGGGGGATGGCGAAGGGCACAGGCATTATAATAGATTTGAGTTTACAGTAAAATGGAGATGGGCAATTATTCATGATGAGACAATTTCTTTTTTTTTTAAGGTGAGATTCCCGGCATGATGAAAAACGGCTTGTTTTTTTATTGCTAAAAGGCAAAGAAAGAGACTAAGAAATGTAGAAGGGTTGGAGTGAGGGGGGGTGGACAGCAGAGGACAGAGGAAGGGTTAGATTAGAAGTCATATCCCAGTTTGCCGTCCTGTGCGTTAGTTCTATTTCTTCTCCTGCGCCTGTGGAAGGAAACCGTTGAAATGTGTGACCTCTGACTGACACATGGTGATGACGATAGACTCAAGGAGCTCTTGCTAATTCCAGAACTGCTGACTATGAGAATATCAAACATTATTTTTTTTCTTTCCATTCAACTGCAGCAAGCATTTCACTCAACAAAACCGAGGGGCCTGAATTCTGTGTCACTGTTTCCAGAAGCAAAACAGACGTCAATAGAAAGTAAAAAAAGGGAGGAGGAAATAATACCTGGCTTCTTTTGAGGTACCGATGATTTTTTCAGGTGATTATTGTAGTTAGTAATGCTTTTTATCATAATAATATGATGGCAGCCTAGTCCACATACTGTTTTATTTGTCCACCACAGCTACCAATTACAGTTACCGTTGCATTCCTAAAATGGCTGCTATTCTTGCAACTGCATTCCTGCAGAATGGTGTACACTTTAAAACAACAGAACTGTCTCTTTCCCCCGTCTAAACCTTGTGCAACATGTGCCTCTGACTTGGGTGTCATTGAGCTACGCTTCTCTGACCACAAGGTTGTGACACTGCCTCTGACCGCTCCAACTCCTCTCCACTGCCCAAAGATGACCATTAAATTCCGCAACCTGAAGAAACTTAACCCATCCCTCTTTCAGGAACACATTTGACTACAGTGAACTGGTCCTCGATGACATGGTCAATCTGTATAACAGCACTCTGAGTAATACCCTGAACATCCTTGCACCTGAAACATTTTTTACATTCCAGAGGTTGTCCCCTTGGTTCACTGCGCAGAATGAAGACTCATGGCCGTAAGTTTGAGCGACATTGGAGGAAGGAGGACCTCACTGTCCACCGACTGGCCTATAAAGACTACCAGGTTCTGCTTGAAAGCAGCACGATCAGCTTTCTACTCTGCCATGATTGACAATAACAAAGGTAACCCCAGAACCCTGTTCTCTACCATCAACTGCCTTTTCAAACTTGCAAACCCATGCTCTCCTGCAGCTTCCTTTGAGCAGTGCAATAGCTACTCAGATTTTGTCAAGACAAAGATTGACACCATCAGGACAAACATCATAGCCTCTAAGACGGCCTGCACCCCACTTCCTGAAACGCCAACCCAGACTGCCCCTCCCTTCAGGAACTTTACAGAAGTCACATCGGCTGTTGGGGAGTCAATCATCTCTAAAATGAAGACCACCATTTGCTCCCTTGACCCTATACCTACACCTACACCCCTACTCAAAACCTGCTAATTTAGCCTGCTTATGTTTGGCACCAAACTGATCAACAATTCTCTGCTGATGGGTTTGGTACCATCGATCTTCAAAACAGCTGCAGCCACCCCCTTACTGAAGAAACCCAACCTTGACCAGGGCATCCTATCCAACTACAGGTCCATCTCCAACCTCCCTATCAAAAGCACTTGAGAAAGTGGTTGCAAACCAGCTTCAATCGCATCTATCATCAAACCAGTTGTACAAGGTTTTCCAGTCTGGCTTCTGGCCCTTGCACAGCACCCGAAACAGCTCTGGTTAAAGTTACCAATGACCTACTGATTGATGGCTGTTGATTCTGGATCTCCTAGCATCCTCCTCCTCTTAGATCTCAGTGCTGCTTTTGACAACATAGACCACAGTATCCTCCTGTGGTATCTCAGAGAGCACACTGCTGTCTCTGGAATAGCTCTGAACTGGTTCTCCTCCTACCTCTCCAATAGGAAGCAATACATTACTATTGTAGAGTCCAGATCAAAGGAGTCTGCCGTAACATGTGGCGTCCCACAGGGGTCAACGCTGGGGCCTAGCCTGTTTTTAATTTACATACTCCCTCTCGGACAAATCCTCAGAGATTATAACATCAACTTCCACTACTACGCTGACGATACCCAGGTCTACATTAACACCAAACCGGAAACAATCTTTGCCCTAGCAAAACTCAGCAGCTGCCTAGAGGACATCAGGGCATTGATGAAAGAGAACTTCCTCCAGTTGAACAGTAGCAAATCTAAGGCTATGCTTATTGGGACAGCCAAATAGGTCACTAGTGCTGGAAACATCTGCCCTACAATCAATGGCCAGGCCATCCCCCTGTCATCTTCAACGTAGGTGTCAAATTTGATCCTGTCCTTTGATGTCATTCGATGCCCACATAAAACCAATATGTGAAACATAATTTTTCCACCTTAAAAACTTTCCCCGGTTAATACCATCACTCTCATCCACGCCTTCATCTTCTCTAGGATCGACTACCGCAATGCACTGTTTGGGTGCTTCCCAGCCAAATCACTACAGACGCTCCAACTAATCCAGAACAGTGCTGCCAGGGTCCTGACCAGGACCAAGAAGTCAGATCACATCACTATAGCATTGACTTCAAAATTCTCATGCTTGTATTTAAAAACTTGAACGGATTGAGCCCCACCTACCTCAGCGACCTCATCTTAATCACGAGCCATCTCACACTTGCACTCTCCTCTCGAGCTACTCCCTACTGCTTCAAGTCCCCAAGATACGTCTCCGAACTATGCGGGACCCAGCATTCTGCTCCTTTGCCCCTTGCCTATGGAATGCTTTCCCTGACCATCTGAGAGCTGGTCCAACACTCAGAACTTTTAAAACGGGCCTTAAAACCTTCTTCCATCTTTTTCATAGTCCTAGTCCCAATCTAAAATGTATTTAACACCTCTCCTACTATTGCTATTTTATCTGCCTTGATTTAAATGTATGTTGTTTTTATTGTATACCGTTTTTTTTTTGCTTTGAGATAACTCTGTAATAAAAATGTTGTTAAACAAATTAAATGTACCTTTATTATTATTATTATTATTAGTAGTAGTAGTAGTAGCTGTAGCAGTAGTAGTAGCAGTAGTAGTAGTAGTAGTAGTAACAGTAGTAGTAGTAGTAGTAGTAGTAGTAGTAGTAGTAGTAGTAGTAGTAGAAGTAGTAATAGTAGTAGTAGCAGTAGTAGTAGCAGTAGTAGTAGCAGTAGTAGTAGTAGTAGCAGTAGCAGTAGCAGTAGTAACAGTAGTAGTAGTAGTAGTAACAGTAGTAGTAGTAGTAGTAGTAGTAGTAACAGTAGTAGTAGTAGTAGAAGTAGTAACAGTAGTAGTAGTAGTAGTAGTAGTAGTAGTAGAAGTAGTAGTAAAAAATATGGACAGGAACAAAAAAACATTTTTTTTCTGAGGGAGAGGGACTTTCCAGAGCAAAACGGGCTTCTCTATACAGCCAAACGTATTCACACAGGGAGTGGGGAGTCCGAGAGATCTGACAAGGGACGGAGAAGTGCAAATGAGTGCTATTATTAGATTAATTTATCTCCCAGCCTCAGCCTTGGAGCAGATCTCCTGATCTGCCGGAGGAGGAAAACAGGGTGGATGTATTTAATGGAAAAGAAGAAGAAAAACAATCCCACTTGTCTTTTCATATTAGCACTGGCAAGTTCTTAATTGAGGAAAAATGAACTTTCTATGACTGTGATATGTGATTGTCTCACCCAGCTACTGTATCTTAAGATGAAACAGTAAATCACTTTGGATAAGTGTGTCTGCTAAATGACTCAAATGTAAATGTAAAAAATGAAAGAAGAGAAGAGGAGAAAGGGTGCTACTTGTTTGTGATTGAATTTGAAGATTCACTAGCCTAGGAATCTAAACTGATATGCTCTGTTTCACTTTACACTATCAGTCTTAACCATAACCTGTCCAATCAGCCTCCTCTCAGAAACGATGGTGATGGGTGGGTTTAGCGTGAAAACCCTTTTGGCCAAATGCTACACCTTTCCAGTTCGTCAAATAATGGACTTCCTGACACAAGCATCAAGGAGAGAATAACCCTCCTTCACGAGGAAGGAGAAATTCATACACGCCAAACCTCTCTCTCTTATTGCTTTGCTACAGCAGAGCTGTATTATATGGGTTCAAGGGTGAAAGTTTAATCCAAACAGTTAGTCTACATGCCTCCAGATGCAATGAGAGCAGACAATAAGAGGGCCTCTTTGGCAAGGGAGAGGGGGAAAAAAGTAACATTTCAAGTCAGCCATTTTGTGAATACCTACGTTCCTGCTATTCTTGTGCCATGAATTCTATGATGACATCCCGGCTTCAGAAATTGTGCTTGTACGGAGGAGTTAGTTGATAGAGTTCGCCATTGATTGCCTGACTTGCACGGTCTTCAGGTGTATTAAACAACTGTCTTTGTTTACTATTTATTGATTAGTTAAAAAAGATTGCAATAACTTCTCATTTCGCCTTGGCCAGCTGTGCATTGCTGAGGTAAGGCTGGGAGTTTAGTCCGTTTGAAATCGATTTAAAGATGTGTTAAATCACTTGTTTCACCTTTAGTGACATGTATCCTGTGTTGTTGTTTATTTCTGGTGCAACATGCTCATTCCAGTCAAGGTGAAGTCATTCAGCGGCAGGGACTGAGAGTTCTAGTTAGACAACATTGAACATGGTTGGTTAGCTCCCTGCACTGTGGCATTGTTGGCATTGTTCATTGTTTAACTAGCTAACGTTGGCTGGCTGGCTCATTAGCTAACGTTACGTGACGTGTGTACAACACCCGTTGAATATATACAAAGAAGCATAATGAAATTATAGCCAGCAGAGCTGGTTAGGCTGTTTTCATGCTATCCAGAGGTAAACAAATCATCAGCCAGAGCGTCAAGTGTGCGCTTCGAGAGCGAAACGAGATGGGTGGGGCTAAAGCTTAAGGTGAGGGTGTGAACGATGCTGAATGGGTGTAGACGAAGAAGAGCTCTTCACTAGATAGCAAAACATTCAAAGGTGATTTTCTCAAAAAGTGAGTTTACAAGTTGATCAACTTTCAATGCAGAATTACTTTCCCATTGTTCCTCAAATGCAGTGTATGATATACCATTTTGTAGCTCTGAGTCTCTACTTTTATCTAATGTAAAAAAAAAGAAATTTCATATTTTGCTACATAAGACCAAATCCAGGTGGTTGGTCACATGTCAGCTCTGCTTCCAGCTCCTAAGCGACTTTTTTGTGTATTATTTCTTACATTATTAGCCCCAGAATTTTTTGGGTGTTATTACATACAGCCGGTAGGAACTTTTGGATATCAGAGCATGAGTAACTCACCAGCATTACAAACAGGAATACGACTTTCCCGAATTGGATCCTTTGTTCGTACCTCCCAGGGCAATTTAGCTTATTCCAGAGGCTGCTCCAAAACACCACTGGCAGAGAAGAGGTATTTGGAGTGGACTTCTAGTCCGACTCAGGAGGCGTGCACATTATCCATTGCTTCCGAATATATTACTCGCTAATGTTCAGTCTCTGGATAATGAAGTAGAGGATCTCAGGGCGAGGATCTCCTTCCAGAGAGAAATCAGGGATTGTAACGTATTCTGTTTCCCCCTCTCCGGGAAGAAGAAAGGCGAGGGTGTATGTTTCATGATTACCTACTCATGGTGTGATTGTGATAACATGTCCAAATAAATATGTAGGGGAGAGAATCTATAATAGGAGTAGGGTATCAATGATGATTGACAGCTATCTTGATATGACAGATGATAGCATTACATCTAAACAATTTTTACTTGCTAAGTTACAGTCCTAGCTGTGATCAAATCCATGCTTTTCTTCTCCCAGTTAAAAGCAAACTACATTATGACCCCCAGATATTGACACCACTATTGTAAATATGTCTCTGCTTTTACTTTGTTGTCCCAGAGTCCAGCTAGCCTGAAGCATGTCCCTGAGCTTGGAACTGCTTCCACATTCCACTGGGCAAAAATGAGTTGAATGAATGTTGTTTCCACGTAATGTCAACCCCAACATTTTTTTGCGATGAGGTTAAATCAATGTGGAAAACTGATTTGGATTTTTAAAAGGCCATAATTGAAGGTAATTTAGTTTTTCTTCACCCAACTTTTAATCTAAATCCAATGACATGGTGCCATTTTTTGTTGATTTTATGTTGAACTCAACCAAATGTAAATCAAAACTAGATGTTGAACTGACGTGGGATCCAGCTTGGAAATGAATTTGGCATTCATCATGATGTAAAGTGCACTTACCATTCACAGTGAGGGACACTTCCTTTTCTCCAGCTCCAACTCGGGGGACCACCGCACGGCATACGTACTTCCCAGCATCATCCTGCCTCACCGCCTTGAGCGTCAGGATGTTGTCATTGCTAAGCACCTGTGGACGGTCACGAAAGGTCAGGCTGGTGATAAAACGCTTGTCTCTGAACCCAAGGCTGCAGCCGAGTACCGTCCAATCCTCATATAAGCCAATCACAATTAACTCTCACCAAAAGGAGAGTGTTGGCGCGCACTTTAAAGTCTGCAAAGCCACTTGAGCCACTGCTTAAAAAAACAGTATAAAAGTGTACGATAACTCAATAATATCAACATAAACTGCATGAGTGGAAATGCCTATACGACAGATTGAAAGCAGTGGACCAATACCATTATACAAGTACAGTATGATGTGTTGAGTGTCTGGGATCTTTTGCAGTTTTCTATAGGTATTTTCTGTTTTGCATCTCTTGAGATGTCTGGATTTGATGACAAGTGTTTTGCAAGGTTAAATACAGAAAAAAGCATAGTTGATGCCCGTATACATGATGTTCACCTCTAGGTGAAAGAAGAATCAAGTTGCATTGGCACAGTATAAAAATCTACTAATGAAATCACCAACTGCTAGAATGGAATACAAGAGACTAGAATACCGGTAAAATAGAATATAATTCATGTTAGAATAAAACAGTACAGGATAGGACAGAATATCATATCATTGAATAGATACAGAACAGTAAAAACACAGTGCCTTAGGAAAGTATTCAGACCCCTTGACTTTTTCCACATTTTGTTACGTTACAGTCTTATTCTAAAATTGATTAAATTGTTATTTTCCTCATCAATCTACACACAACACTCCATAATGACAGAGCAAAAACTGTTTTTAGATATTTTTGCAAATGTAAAAATCTTAAATATCACATTTACATAATAATTTAGACCCTATGCAATGAGAATCGAAATTGAGCTCAGGTGCATCCTGTTTCCATTGATCATCCTTGATATGTCTCTACGACTTGATTGGAGTCCACTTTTGGTAAATTCAATTGATTGGACATGATTTGGAAAGGCACACACCTGTCTATATAAGGCCCCACAGTTGACAGTGCATGTCAGAGCAAAAACCAAGCCAGGTCGGAGGAATTGTCCGTAGAGCTCCGAGACATGATAGTGTCGAGGCACAGATCTGGGGAAGGGCACCAAAACATTTCTGATGCATTAAAAGTCCCCAACAACACAGTGTCGTCCATCATTCTTAAATGGCCTTGGTCAGGGAGGTGACTAAGAACCCGATGGTATCTCTGACAGAGTTCCAGAATTCCTCTCTGGAGATGGGAGAACCTTCCAGAAGGACAACCATCTCTGCAGCACTCCACCAATTATGCCTTTATGGTAGAGTGGCCAGACGGAAGCCACTCCTCAGTAAAAGGCACATGACAGCCACCTTGGAGTTTGCCAAAATACACCTAAAGACTCTCAGACCATGAGAAACAAGATTCTCTGGTGCGATGAAACCAAGCTTGGACTCTTTGGACTAAATGCCAAGCGTCACATCTGGAGGAAACCTGGCACCATCCCTACGGTGAAGCATGGTGGTGGCAGCATCATGCTATGGGGATGTTTTTCAGCGGCAGGGACTGAGAGACTAGTCAGGATCGAGGCAAAGATGAACGGAGCAAAGTACAGAGAGATCCTTGATGAAAACCTGCTCCAGAGCGCTCAGGACCTCAGACTGGGGTGAAGGATCAACTTCCAACAGGACAACGACCCTAAGCACACAGCAAAGACAACGCAGGAGTGGCTTCGGGACAAGTCTCTGAATGTCCTTGAGTGGCCAAGCCAGAGCCTGGACTTGAACCCGATTGAACATATCTGGAGAGACCTGAAAATAGCTATGCAGCAACGCTCTCCATCCAACCTGACAGAGCTTGAGAGGATCTGCAAATACAGGTGTGCCAAGCTTGTAGCCTCATACCCAAGAAGACTCTAGGCTTTAATCGCTGCCAAAAGTGCTTCAACAAAGTACTGAGTAAAGGGTCTGAGTACTTATGTAAATATGATAGCAAAAATGTAATTCCTTTTCTGGGGGGGGCTTTGTCATTAAAGGGTATTGTGTGTAGATTGATGAGTAAAGAAACAATAACAATTTAATCAATTTTAGAATAAGGCTGTAACCTAACACAATTTGGAAAAAGTCAAGGGGTCTGAATACTTTCTGAAGGCACTGTAGAATATAATATAATACTTTATTGCCCTTAATCCTCATACTACCAACATATTTTACATACATGGATTACGAACTGGAGTCATTTTGACCACAAGAAGAAACTACTGGGAAAAAGAACAATCATAGCAAAATATAAACTTAATTCTAATCAAAACATTCACAACACCATCCTAATATTAAGTTGCATCCTCTTTTGCTCTTAGAAAAGCATACATTTGTCGGGGAATGGACTCTACAAGGTTTAAAAAGCGTATTATCATTTAGTTTTTAGAATTTAGAAATAAATATGAATTTAAAAAGGTTGCGGTACACCAACATTTGAAATATACTTAATTTTACTGACATTTTTTATTTATTTATTTACTTACCCCACTGCCAGCATCACTGCTAGTGACACAATGGGAGTGGTAGGATCTATGGCGGGATGCTTCAAAAAGCATGCCCAAATCCTCAAAGTCACTTCAAACCAAATGTTATATTAAAGCAAACAAAGAAAAAATAGTTGCACATATAGAATATTGGAGGGTATTATAAGAATTATGGTATTTATATAACATCTGCAGAAGAATAACTATTTTTCTGAGAATACACACCACTACAGTATGTGTACATTCAGAGAGTAGCTGGTTTCTGTCTTACAGTTCTACCAAGTATTCACACCACTGACAGACGTTCATGAGCTGTTTTGACTGCAACTAAGCATACATCTAGCGTATTTTTATATATTATACACAGTCATTGTTATAGCCAGTTATAACCATAGACGAGTACACCAGGTGCACCATCTCTGCAGGTGATCTATCTATCAGGTCAAGATCACTGCAACAGGTACACCTCCACCCTCTGATTATATGTATTCAGAGAAACCTGGATTCAAAAAATACTTTAGATTCGCCCTAGAATAACTACTTTTTGGAAAATACAGATTTTTATATGTACAAAAATAATGTAATTTTGGTTTTGTACACAGTCAGACTTTACGTGGTATAGAAAAGTGAAATGTTAGTTTAATACATGGGGAGCTTTGTCTCTGCAGGTGATCTTTCTATCTGGTCAAAATCACTGATTCAGGTTCCCCTCCACCCTCTGGTGGTGTGGAAAACTAGGTTCAAATAAAGGGTCAGATCTATCAAATTACAATAGAAATTAACCGAAGTTAAGGGTTTTTGTCTGGTGTCAAAATGTCCCCAAAGGACTAGATTCATATTGATACAGAAACACCAAACAATTATATATATTCATTAAGAACAAGATGATTGACAAAGTCTTGTGCCTTGACAAAAAAAATATGTACCTCTGGGCTCAAAATAAGTCAGTAGTATGAGGGTTAAGAGGGAATGGGTATTGCACAATAAGCAACTGGCAATATAAGCATAATAAAAAGGATGATGGTGATTACAATGCCTACCACTCCAGAGCCACGTTTCATCCACACAATGGTGAGGGAGGGGTTTCCTGTCCAGGCACAGTTGAAGATAGCATCTGATCCCTGGTCCACCTGTAGGGACTGTGGCTCTGCAGCCATTCTGGGCCCAACTGGAACCACAGGAACAGAAATGGTTACACTTGATTTGGATAGTCCCCTATAGCTGATCTACAGATACTTAAGCTCCAGTATCAACAAACAAATAATTGCAACTCTGTTGATACCTTAACCCCAGCAAGTTGTTGTGTAAGGGCTAGGGTTGAGTGTATGATTAGCGTGAAGGAAAGGGTAAGGTTGGGGTTAGGTCTAGGGTTAGGGTAAGGATTAAGGTTAGAGCGAGGTTTTAGTGGATAGTTAGTTGAAATGTTGTTGACAGTTAGTTAACATCTACAAACCTTCTATTTGGGACTATCCATGTAGTGGTAGATGTGATTCTTAGTGCCTGTAGCTAGCTAGTTTTGGTTCCAGAGTCTGTTTGATTGTGTGTGTGTGTGTGTTTGTGTGTGTGCGTGCTTGCTTGCACGTGTTGCTTGCGGATTACTACTCACAGTAGACATCCACGTTCCTGCTGATGTTGGTGCTGCCCAGGGCATTCGTGACCTCACAGGAGACGGGCTCTGTGAAGAACGAGTGGTCCACGATGACCTCATAGGTGTCACCTGACACCTGTCTGATGGCGCTGCCTCCTTTGGCCCATCTGAATATGAGTCACAACAGAGAAGGTTGAAGTTAGACCTAGATGCTGCTCTTGGGTCAGTTTTGCATTTTCCCCACTAATGGTTCATTAGGATTAGGGAAGGGGAAGCTGATCCTAGATCTGTACCTAAAGCTGCCTCTGGACGCTGATCTTGGGTCGGTTTTTGCATGTCCTCACTTATGGTTAAAAGGGGCAATCTGGGATTTATAAATTAATGATACTGTATGTACCCATTGATTATTGAAGAATATTACTTAGAAATGCCTCATGAGCTGTGTACCCCATCTGAACCCAAAATACACAATGTTTGTAAACAAAGTAAACGTAAACAAACACTGGATAGCCTCCAAACATGGATCAAACTTGATATTATGGATGGTCAGTCCATGCATCCATAGCTCTGTCTATGAATTTAAGAGTGGTTACATTAATCCAGCCCATACCTTATCTTCGGGGAAGATGGTGAAGTTGCCCATAGACGCTGATCTTTTCAGCATCTATGGTCAACTTCACTGTCTTTTCTGTTGTGACCACTCTGGCAGGAAGTTTAGGTGCAGATCTAGGATCAGCTTTCCCTCACCCAATACTACCCTAAAAGGGGAAATCCGCAGTTGAAACAATAACAAAGGGTTTCCCCCCGCTGTTTCGGTAAAAAGCTGAAGTATGGAACTGGAGAAATGTAAGCACTCTTAAATTCATAGACGGTTATGATTTGGGTGGGGAAGGGGAAGCTGATCCTAGATTTGCACCTAGAGGACACTTCAGCCCAGAGTGGTTACAACTAGGAAGAGGGAAGACAATGTGGGCTATGAAATCCAACCAGCAGCCCCTTTGGAGGTGGACATGAAAGACCAGTGTCTGTGTCACAAATGGCACACAATTCCCTGCATAGTGCACTACTTTTGACCAGGACACAAAGGGAATGGCGTGCCATTTGGGACTCAGCCAGTGAAAACGTGTTGCATTCGAGGGCAATTCATTTCGGTGTTCTGCGCTTCGCCAAGCATAGTGAAACAACAAAAGAAAATGTGGCTTTTGTGTTGTTTCGGTGCATTGCTTTTATCTCTTCGTTTGAGCATATTCATGTGCTGCTTGTTGTCAACAAAGAGAGTGCTTGAGGAGGGCTTTAGAATATAGGTTTTCTCATTTTGTCTCTGTCGTTCGCACGCTTTGATGCCGAAGTCATTATATTGAAGTATAAATAAATTGGCTGTGCGAAGGACCTTGCCCGGCACATGCATATCTCACCGCAGTGCCAGTAATAGGTAGATCAAGCACCTGAACAAACAAACTATTGTTTACAATAACAGAAGGGGAAAAGGTTTAAGGGAAAAATACAAAGGACCCAGTTTTGAATAAATGCTATACATCGGGATAAAACATAACTTTAGGATTCGGAGTGGAATAATTAACTAGGACGAACATATTTGAAAATAAAATGTGTTGTTGTTTTTTAATAATTCACTGTTTGTTGTGTGTAATGCTTTGGTATAACAGATGGCCTGGTTATAGATGTCAACATTTAGTTAATGAGATTATGAACATGCAGAATTTTTTTTGTGTGAATACAGACAACACAGACATACACCATCTTCGAATTCTTGTCAAAACCAAATACATACATTCACAAAAAGTCCCGTTTTCATTTTCTCACGTGTGTCATGTTCAATTGTTGTAAATCTACGACTATGTCCAAAATGGCCCCCTATTCCTTATTTAGTGCACTACATTTGACCAGAGCCTTGTGGGCCCCGGTCAAATGTATTGCACTACATACGGAATAGGGTGTCATTTTGGAAGCAGACTGCATGTACTGTTGTAGAACACACTATTCACTTTCGATGCTCCATCCAGGCCCGCATTGACATTCACTTCCTCAATTGTGGAATGTCCATTTAAAAGTTTAATCTAGCATTCAAATCAAAGATACAGGTAACTGCTAAATTAAAGGAAACACCAACATAAACTCTTAGTAGAGCGTTGGGCCACCATGAGCCAGAACAGCTTCAATGCACCTTGGTATAGAGCTCTACTGGAGAGATTCGACAGCTTCAATGCACCGTGTCTGGAATTCTATTGGAGGGATGCAAAACCATTCTTCCACGAGAAATTCCATCATTTGGCGTTTTTTTGATGGTGGTTGAAAACGCTGTCTCAGGCGCCGCTCCAGAATCTCCCACAAACTCATCAAACCATTCAGTGACCACCCGTGCCCTGTGGATGGGGGCATTGTCATCCTATAGGCGGCATAGCCATGGTAGACAAAATAATGGCCTGCCCAGCATTGTTATTCCCAAAGCAGGATGGGATATTAATTGCTTAATTAACTCATGGCCTGTATGGAAACACCTGCCATAAATATACTTTGTATCCCACATTTACTCAAGTGTTTACTTGTAGATCGTGTGTACACAGGTTACGACCCAAATGACATCCTATTTCCAATATAGTGCACAGCATTTGACCAGAGCCCAATAGGTTTCCGTATGGGCCCAGGTCAAAAGTAATGCACAATAGAGGGGATAGGATGCCATTTGGGACAATCCCACAGAAGCGATGCAATCTGTACAAGCTAGACAGCGGATGCCATATGACAGTCTACCGTTTTGCAAAAGACATTTCATCCCAGCGTTGAAAGGGGATCGTGACCGCATTGATGGGGATCAAAGTAAACCAAATCGCTTTTGAGTCAGAAAATATTTTACTGCCTTACCATGGCACTCGAAAAACACAGCTTGAAAATGGCAAAGACGAAACTCCAAAAAGGATGACGCTGTCAATGTTTCTTCAATGTCCCTTCTCAATTTCAATGAGCGTTCTCTCTGCTCTCTCTCAAGCCTCTGAATGTCAGATTCAGAACAGATCAGAGCTTCATGTCCGACGCCCATCCTTTCCCAGTCACTTCTGAATTATTCAGTAACAATCGTATATATGAGCACCGCTTTTGAACATGTAACCCCACATAACTGAAGGAATCAATGTAGCTTTTTTTTTAGTTTTTAAAATGCTATTCATGTTTTCTATGATCTTCTGCTGTAAAAATTGAATGCAGGGTGTCGCACACGCACACAGACACACTCACGCATGTACACACTCTCCTCCCAGAGGAACCCTGTTGCATAAAACAACAACAATCAAATTAGTTCATGTTGATACACATAGAGAGCGATTTGTGTTCAAATCACCCACGTTCTCATCAAACAGCTGACAAGCCGAGCTAAATCTGCACAATTGAGTCTTTCTCATCAGACACCCCAGAAGTGACAAATTAGGAACCACAAAAACAACAGCAGCAGTGACACCAACACCAGAATCCCCTGTGAGGATAAGAAACATACTTTTTTGCAAGCGAAACCATCTCATTCGCTTCTCTCCCCTTCCCTGCCCCACTTTATCCTCTCTCTCTCTCTCTCTCTCTCTCTCTCTCTAGCTTTCTTTCTCTGCAGCTTTATTAGAAACAAAAAGTTGCTAATGGAGTTAGCTGCCGGACCCCCTCACCTCATTCAACCAGATGGCCTGCATCTCTCCCAAAATGGGCCATCCCCTCTTCAGAGATTATTTATCTTTTTGTAAGGGATCTCATCTCCCTCCTTCATGTTTTTCTATTCCCCCAATTGAGCTTTAATGAAAGACCACCTGAGTTACAGCTCAAATTGCACCCTATTCCCTAGATATTGCACAACCTTTGACCAGGGCCCATATGTGTTAATCTCCAAACCGTTAAGGTCCAGAATCCAACCCATCTCTCCACGCTTCCAAACCATCATACTTTCTCTGAGTAAAAGGTCTGGAGCTGAGATAAGAGATACCTCCCTATTCCAATCCCTCCTTACAGCATCCTGCTCCGACCTCTCAGGCATCTGAAGAACACTCCTCATTTCACAAGGAAAATAGTAGCTCTCTGGTGATCAATGACTAAAGCCCTATTCGCACAGGAATTGTATTACTAGAGAACGTTGTGTATGTAATTATTACCCCAGAATGTCCTTTATTCCAGAGGACGATTTGAACGGGCTAAGTTTTTTTCCAAACTGCCCCCTGTAATTTCTTCTTTTTCCCCCCCCAATAAATTGACAGATATGATGGAAGTCTGGAGGTTTTTATTCTAGGCATGATTTATCAACATGTCCAGGTGATAACAGGCTGGTAACTCGAGCTGGGCTTCCAAGTTTCTAAACCATACCAAACCATCTTTGGTATAGTGTTTTGCCATACTATTTGAATCGAGGGAAGTGTGATCATAATCATTAGGATATTTTAGCGATCCACCGTAGAAGACGTCCTAAATGGCCCCCAGTCTGCAGATGTGAGCTAAACAGCACTTGAGATGTGTTTTTAGGCTATGGATGAGAAAGTGAACTTGGTCAGATTGTAATGCTGCTTTTGCGATCTAACAGCAAGGGTTGCATTAAATAGGCACAATGTTTTTTTTACTGTTGCATTTGGCGATGTTCAATTCATTGGCACACAACGTATGAACAAAAGTATTCACTGTGAATGTTGATACACGTAGGCCATTCATATACAGGCAATGCGCAGCGCATCAATTTATCTAATCAGTTATTGCTTTCTTGCTCAAACCGTGAGCAACACTTTTTTTTTAGGGCTGGAATTATTACTCTCCTGCTATGTAGAAATGACCGACATGGCAGATTCGGACGGGACTTAAATTGCGGATATGGTGATTTGTGCTCATGCACATAATTACATAACCCTATCTCCCCCAGTAAAACTAATCCCATGCAAATAGGGCTTAATAAGAGGGCATTAAGAAAGCAAGCGAGAAACGAGCCTGTCTGTATGCAGCTTTACGGCATGTAGCCTAGTGTTTAGAGCATTGGGCCAGTAACCGAAAGGTTGCTGGTTGAATCCCCGAGCTGACAAGGTAAAAATCTGTCATTCTGCCTGTGAGCAAGTCAGTTAACCCACTGTTCCCCGGGCGCTGAAGATGTCGATTAAGGCAGCCCCCCCCCTTGCACCTCTCTGATTCAGAGGGGTTGGGTTAAATGCGGAAGACACATTTCAGTTGAATGCATTCAGTTGTACAACTGACTAGGTTTTTCAACGAGGCAATTGTAGAGGCAGTTGACTGTAGAGGCAACAACAACGGAAAGAGGAGGAGACTCTAAAGCATCTTGAGATGTGTGAGTTTCAATCAGAGAGTGAAATAGGTGAATATACAGTTGAAGTCGGAAGTTTACATACACAGGTTGGACTTCCGATAGGCTAATTGATCATTTGAGTCAATTTGGAGGTGTACCTGTGGATGTATTTCAAGGCCTGCCATCAAACTCAGTGCTTCTTTGCTTGACATCATGGGAAAATCAAAAGAAATCAGCTAAGACATCAGAAAAAAAATGTAAGACCTCCACAAGTCTGGTTCATCCTTGGGAGCAATTTCCAAACGCCTGAAGGTACCACGTTCATCTGTACAAACACCATGGGACCACTCAGGAAGGAGATGCGTTCTGTCTCCTAGAGATTAACGTACTTTTGTGCGAAAAAGTGCATATCAATCCCAGAACAACAGCAAAGGACCTTGTAAAGATGCTGGAGGAAACGTGTACAAAAGTATCTACAGTTGAAGTCGGACGTTTACATACACCTTAGCCAAATACATTTAAACTCAATTTTTCACAATTCCTGACATTTAATCCTAGTAAAAATGTATTCCCTGTCTGTGGTCACTTAGGAGCACCACTTTATTTTAAGAATGTGAAATGTCAAAAACTCACTTGTCCTTGCCGATGACAATAATCCCATAACGCGATGCAGCCGCCGCCATGCTTGGAAATACGAAAGAGTGGTACTCAGTGATGTGTTGGATTGCTCCAATGCTTTGTATTCAGGACATGAAGTTAATTTCTTTGCCACATCTTTTGCAGTTTTACTTTAGTGCCTTACTGCAAAAACGATGCATGTTTTGGACAATGTTTATTTAATTTACAAAAGTATTCCCACCCGAGTCAATAAAAGAATTCACCTTTGGCAGTGATTTACAGCTGTGAGTCATTCTACGTAAGTCTCTAAGAGCTTTGCACATCTGGATTGTACAATATTTGCACATTATTCTTTTTACAATTCTTCAAGCTCTGTCAAGTTGGTTGTTGATCATTGCTAGACAACCATTTTCAAGTCTTGCCATAGATTTCCAAGCTGATTTAAGACAAAACTGTAACTAGGCCACTCGGGAACATTCAATGTCATCTTGGTAAGCTACTCCAGTGTATATTTGACCTTGTGTTTTAAGTTATTGACCTGCTGAAAGGTACATTTGTCTCCCAGTGTCTGGTAGAAAGCAGACTGAACCAGGTTTTCTAGGATCTTGCCTGTGCTTAGCTCTATTCTGTTTATTTTTATCCTAAAAAACTCCCAAGTCCTTACAGATGACATGCCTACTCATAACATGATGCATATTTTCTTGAAAATATTAGGTGTGGTACTCGGTGATGTGTTGATTTCAGTTACATAAAGTTAATTTCTTAACCACATTTGTTTGCAGTTTTTTTCCTTATTGCAAACATGAATATGTTTATTCTGTACAGGCTTCCTTCTTTTCACTGTCAATTAGGTTAGTATTGTGGAGTAACTACAATGTTGTTGATCCATCCTCAGTTTTCTCCTATCTCAGCCATTAAACTCTGTAACTGTCTTAAAGTCCCTATTGGCCTCATGACAAAATCCCTGGGCGGTTTCCTTCCTCTCCGGCAAATTAGTTAAGGAAGGATCTTTGTAGTGACTGGGTGCATTGATACACCCAGTCCAGAGTGTAATTAATAACTTCACCATGCTAAAAAAGGATATTCAGTGTCTGCTTTTTCATTTTTACCCATCTACCATCTACCCTTCTTTTTGAGGCATTGGAAAGCCTCCCTGGTCTTTGTTGTTGAATCTGTGTTTGAAATTCACTGCTTGACTGAGGAACCTTACAGATAATTGTATGTGTGGGTACAGAGATGAGGTAGTCATTCAGAAGTAATGTTAAACATGCAACATATTATGTGACTTGTTAAGCAAATCTTTACTCCTGAACTTATTTAGGCTTGCCATAACAAAGGGGTTGGATACTTATTGAATAAAGAAAAATGTAATAACATAATTCCAATTTGACATTATGGGGTACTGTGTGTAGGCCAGTGATAAAACATATTAATTTAATTAATTTTACATTCAGGTTGTAACACAACTAAATGTGGAAAAAGTCAAGGTGTGTGAATACTTTCTGAAGGCACTGTATATATGTGTTTATGTATGGAGCGTAATGCATTCTGTGTGCATTCCTTTATAACAAAAGGGCACGCAAGGCACTGATTTCATAACAATTATGTTATACTCAATTGTGCTTATATCAATTATTCTATTAGTTCTGTAAACGAATGGTAATGGCATCAGAGAGCTATTAGCTTATTTGAAGCTGCCCTCATCATGACCATTGGCCTGTGTACAGCTTGGTACATCTAGCCACTGGGTTTTTGTCCATTCTTCAAGGCAAAACTGCTCCAGTTCCTTCAAGTTGGATGGGTTCCGCTGGTGTATTAAGTCATACCACAGATTCTCAATTGGATTGAGGTCTGGGCTTTGACTAGGCCATTCCAAGATATTAAAATGCTTCCCCTTAAACCACTCGAGTGTTGCTATAGCAGTATGCTTAGGGTCATTGTCCTACTGGAAGGTGAACCTCCATCCCAGTCTCAAATCTCTGGAAAACTGAAACAGGTTTTCCTCAAGATTTCCCTGTATTTAGCGCCATCCATCATTCCTTCAATTCTGACCAGTTTCCCAGTCCTTGCCGATGAAACACATCCCCACAGCATGATGCTGCCACCACCATGCTTCACTGTGGGGATGGTGTTCTCGGGGTGATGAGAGGTGTTGGGTTTGACGACCAAAAAGCTAAATCTTTGTCTCATCTGACCAGAGTATATTTGGGAAGTCTCCCACATGCTTTTGGCAAACACCAAACGTGTTTGCTTATTTTTTTGTTTAAGCAATGTCTTCTTTTCTGGCCACTCTTCCGTAAAGCCCAGCTCTGTGGGGTGTACGTCTTAAAGTGGTCCTATGGACAGATACTCCAATCTCCACTGTGGAGCTTTGCAGCTCCTTCAGGGTTATCTTTGGTCTCTTTGTTGCCTCTCTGATTAATGCCCTCCTTGCCTGGTACGTGAGTTTTGGTGGGCGGCCCTCTCTTGGCAGGTTTGTTGTGGTGCTATATTCTTTCCATTTCTTAGTAATGGATTTAATGGTGCTCCGTGGGATGTTCAAAGATTCTGATATTTTCTTATAACCCAACCCTGAACTGTACTTCTCCACAACTCTGTTTGGAGAGCTCCTTGGTCTTCATAGTGTCGCTTGCTTGGTCGTGCCCCTTGCTTAATCAGATCAAATCAAATCAAATTCTATTTGTTACATACACATGGTAAGCAGATGTTAATGCGAGTGTAGCGAAATGCTTGTGCTTCTAGTTCCGACCATGCAGTAGTATCTAACAAGTAATCTAAATTTCACAACAACTACCTTATACACACAAGAGTAAAGGAATGAATACGAGTATGTACATATAAATATATGGATGAGCGATGGCTGACCGGCGTAGGCAAGATGCAGTAGATGGTATGGAGTACAGAATACACATATGAGATGAGTAATGTAGGATATGTAAACATTATATAAAGTGGCATCATTTAAAGTGGCTAGTGATACATTTATTACAACCAATTTTTTATTATTAAAGTGGCTAGAGATTTGAATCAGTATGTTGGCAGCAGCCACTCAATGTTAGTGATGGCTGTTTAACAGTCTGATGGCCTTGAGATAGAAGCTGTTTTTCAGTCTCTCGGTCCCAGCTTTGATGCAACTGTACTGACCTCGCCTTCTGGATGATAGCGGGGTGAACAGGCAGTGGCTCGGGTGGTTGTTGTCCTTGATGATCTTTTTGGCCTTCCTGTGACATCGGGTGGTGTAGGTGTCCTGGAGGGCAGGTAGTTTATCCCCGGTGATGCGTTGTGCGGACCCCACTACCCTCTGGAGAGCCTTACGGTTGTGGGCGGAGCAGTTGCCGTACCAGGCGGTGATACAGCCCGACAGGATGCTCTCGATTGTGCATCTGTAGACGTTTGTGAGTGTTTTTGGTGACAAGCCGAATTTCTTCAGCCTCCTGAGGTTGAAGAGGCGCTGTTGCGCCTTCTTCACCACGCTGTCTGTGTGGGTGGACCATTTCAGTTTGTCTGTGATGTGTACACAGAGGAACTTAAAACCTTCCACCTTCTCCACTACTGTCCCGTCGATGTGGATAGGGGGGTGCTCCCTCTGCTGTTTCCTTAAGTCCACGATCATCTCCTTTGTCGGGTTTTAATAAAATAAAATGTATTTACAGCCGGGAAGAACTATTGGATATCAGAGATGCGGTAACTCACCAGCACTACCAGCATTACGACCAGGAATACGACTTTCCTGAAGTGGATCCTTTATTCAGCCATCTGAATTCTCAGTTCATCGCGCCGACAGGAATAAACATCTTTCCAAAAGAATTCTCTTTGGTTATTGTCACAGCCATGTATATCCCCCCCTCAAGCCGATACCATGATGACCCTCAAGGAACATTACTGGACAAATGCAAACTGGAAACCATATATCCTGAGGCTGCATTTATTGTAGCTGGGGATTTTAACAAAGCACATTTGATGAAAAAGCTATCTAAATTCTATCAGCATATTGACTGTAGTACTCGCGCTGGAAAACACTTGACCATTGTTACTCTAACTTCTGGGATGCATTCAAGGCCTTCCCCCGCCCTCCTTTCTGCAAATCTGACCACAACTCCATTTTGTTCCTATCTTTCTATAGGCAGAAACTCAAACAGGAAGTACCCGTGCTAAGGATTATTCAATGCTGGTCTGACCAATCGGAATCCACGCTTCAAGATTGTTTTAACTGGGATATGTTCCGGGTATCTTCCGAAAATAATATTGGCGGTGGACCATCGCATTTAACCATGGGAAGGTGACTGGGACTATGGCAAAATACAAACAGAGTAGTCATTCCCTCCGCAAGGCAATCAAACAGGCAAAACGTCAGTATAAAGACCATATACAGTATTTATATATTCTTAATTCCATTCCTTTACTTAGATTTGTGTGTATTAGGTATTTGTTGTGAAATTTTTAGATATTACTTGTTAGATAATGCTGCACTGTCGGAACTAGAAGCACAAGCATTTCGCTACACCCGCAATAACATCTGCTAAGCAAGTGTATGTGACCAATAACATTTTATTTGATTTGTTGTTGGAGAGCAGATGCTGGAAGAGTGTAGGACTGCTAAGCCAACTGTCCACATACAAAGTGTGGCCCTTCCCGAGATGAGGTGCCAGCATGTTCATTACCACGAATGTTGGATGTCAGTGGTGGACCCTGCGGAGACTATAATGTCCTTGACAAATCCAGTCTATACGTCACACATAAAGAACTTGACTCCAAACCTGGAGGGAATGTATTGACAGAACGCCAGCGCACCCTTCCGTAACATCAGGGACTCGTCAATGCATAGGTCCTCGTATGGCACAAAGTCCCATCCAAATGCTGATGTCAGGCTGGTGAGAACATTTATTATTTTGTGTAATGGGTCATGTAGGTTGGCAGCAGCATTTTCTATGAAATTCAGGCATAGCAGCAGAACTAGGAAGCGGTCTTGGGAAAAGGGGGTGGCAAAGAAGAGAGTTGCAAACACAGGATCCATGCACCAGTATTCCCTTACAGAGTTCTACTTCACTATTCCCATGAGAAGCACTGTTACCAGGAAGGTATACATTTCACTCATTGTGGTTTTCATCCATTAAGCAAGCTTCCCCCTCAATCCTGGATTTCTCTGTAGCTCCAAGGCCTAGCGATTGATCTCCTCCACTGTCTCCCACCTGCTCCTCTGTCAGAAACAGCTTAAATCACTCTGACTCAGAGGGAGATGGCAAGGGGGCTTTGCACTCCAGACTAGGACTCATCAAAGCCAAAAGCAGGTCCAGAGGAGGGGTGAAATGGCTGGTGGCCTTCCAGCTACCACAGACCCTCCGTACTTCACCCACTGTTGGTCTGCCTCCATCACCACCAGCATCTTCAGAGGGATCTGGGACTTTGTCAGTGGGCAAAGGGTCCTCAGATTTAGGGTCTTAATGGCCACAAGGTTGGGGGCCAGTCCGAATCACTGTCCGAATCTGATTCCTGACTTTCATACTCAGATTCTTTATCAGAATAAACAAAAACCTCCATAATTTCCGCATATCTGAGTAGTCTCCTTTTGAAAGAAATTGCTAATGCTACAGCTTAGCCAATTAACTATATACATAAACAACAACACTGAGCGGCAGGTAGCCTAGTGGTTAGAGCGTTGGACTTGTAACCGGAGGGTTGCAAGTTCGAATCCTTGAGCTGACAAGGTAAAAGTCTGTTGTTCTGCCCCTGAACAAGGCAGTTAACCCACTGTTCCCCGGGTGCTGTGGATGTTGATTAAGGCAGCCCCCCGCACCTCTCTGATTCAGAGGGGTTTGGTTAAATGCGGAAGACACATTTCAGTTGAAGGCATTTGGTTGTACAACTGATTAATAATGATGACTTTGACTTTGAAAGGCTCTGAGTGAGTTTAACGGTTGATGTGATTGGTTGCCAGCACATACCACCTGTATCAATAAATCACATTCAGAAAATGGTTTGTGTGCTAATAATTTATTTATCTACTCTTTTATTCACGTTTTCAAGTCCTGCATTCCGATTCTTGCATAGATTATAGTGGAAACAAATTATGTGTGTAAAATACTTTTTTGAAGGTTGTACTGATTATGATAAGCTAATGCTAAGCTAATTGCCAGTAATGTGTGGAGCCATGTTTGTTGATATTGTTCAATGCCTTCTGTACATGTCTGTCAGATCAAAGATGTTATATCAAAACGAGGTGAAGTGATGGTTCACGCGTCTTTCGGGTAAACCTCCTGAAGTAAATGATGGGAAGTTAATGATGGTAGATGACACAACCCCCCTTTTCAACATGCAGACAGACCCAACTCGTCTTGTCACCTCGCCTTATTGTCTGTCAGCTGGGAGCCGAAGTCGGTAGCTGAAGTCTACGCCCCCTCATCGGCGATTGGTCAACAGTAGAGATTCTTCACTGAAGTGCCTGTTGTCATTCAGGCTGTATCACATCCAAAATGAATGCTTGTGTTAGCTCACACTTTCCTCAGTCAGCGCTTGTTAACCCCCCCCTGCACAGGCAGATGGCAGAGAAATAACCGCCATGGTCTCAGGGACCACCGGCCATCTATAATCAATGAGATGCCAGCTGTTGTCAAGGAGTTAAGGTCTAAGGTACATTTAGCACACTTTTTTACGCCGACTAACCACCTGCCCCACCCCGGACGACCTACAACAATGTGAAACATATGTGGTTGTTTCCTTACCCCTGTAGGGCAGCAGAACTTGGACAGAGAGACGACAGAACTCCTAAAGCAGCCTGTATGCATAAACATGAGAGGATTGTAGATATTGTGTTCAGTAGGCCTACACACTAAGGGCATCAAAAAGTGGAGATTTTGGGTCACCGAAACCAAAGATTTAAATCGGAGAGAAAAATAGACAAAATGCTGTGTTTGTTTGTGTGTGTATGTGTGTGTGAGAGAGAGAGTGTGTGTGTGTGTCTGTATATGCAGGTGTACTATCTCACCTGTAGTGGATGACGGCTGGATTAGCTTTGGCAGAGCAGTGGAACTTTACCAGATTTCCCTCCAGTATGGGCTGGGGCTCCACAGATAGGTTGACCAGGGGCAGGTCTACATGGGAGAGAACAGAGGGTTAGTCCATAAACCAATGCCAGAGTATGGTGTTAATATTAGGACAGCCTCAAGTCTTGCCGAGACTAAGGCTGTCCTATGGACATTGTACAAGTGAGTCTGTGCCTGGGTCATGCTCGTTAGGGCACGCTACCAAAAATGCTTCAAAACGTTCTCGAAATGGAATTTCAAAAATGCGTGTTTCGTATTGGACAAGTCAAAATCAATATCAAATTTTGCTGGTCACATTTAGCAGATGTTATTACGGGTGTAGCGAAATGCTTGAGTTCAGTAGTATCTAACAATTCACAATAATACAAACAAATCTAAAGTAAAAGAATGGAATTAAGAAATATACTGTATAAAAATTAGGACAAGGAATTTATTTTACCTTCTTTTAACTAGGCAACAAATTATTATTTTCAATGACAGCCTAGGAACAGTGGGTTAACTGCCTTGTTCAGGGGCAGAACAACAGATTTTTTAACCTTGTCAGCTCGGGGATTCAATCTTGCAACCTTTTGGTTACTAGTCCAACACTCTAACCACTAGGCTACCTACCGCCCCAAGTGGCATTGACTAAAATACAGTAGAATAGAATAGAGTATATACATTTGAAATGAGCAAAGCAGTATGCAACATTATTACAGTTAATGGTGTTCCATTAATAAAGTGACCAGTGATTCTATGTATACAGGGCAGCAGCCTCTAAGGTGCAGGGTTGAGTAACCGGGTGGTAGCCGGGCTAGTGATGGCTATTTAACAGTCTGATGGCCTTGAGATAGAAGCAATTTTTCAGTCTCTCTGTCCCAGCTTTGATGCACCTGTACTGACCTCGCCTTCTGGATGGTAACAGGGTGAACAGGCCTTGGGTGGTTGATGTCCTTGATTATCTTTTTGGCCTTCCTGTGACATCGGGTCCTGGAGGGCAGGCAGTGTGCCCACGGTGATGCGATGGGCAGACCGCACCACCCTCTGGAGAGCCCTGCGGTTGCGGGCAGTGCAGTTTCCACAACTGTAAAATTTTGTGAGGTTCTTAGGGGACAAGCCACATTTCTTCAGCCCCCTGAGGTTGAAGAGGTGGTGTTGCGCCTTCTTCACCACACTGTCTGTGTGGTTGAATCATTTCAGATTGTCAGTGATGTGTACGCAGAGGAACTTGTAGCTTTTCTCTTTCTCCACTGAGGTCCCGTCGATGTGGATAGGGTTGTGCTCTCTCTGCTGTTTCCCGAAGTCCACAATCAGCTCCTTTGTTTTGTTGACATTGAGGCACCACTCCGCCAGAGCCCTCACCTCCTCCCTGTAGGCTGCCTCATCATTGTTGGTAATCAGGCCAACTACTGTTGTCGTCTACAAAAACTATTGAGTTGGAGGCCCTGCGTTGCCACGCAGTCATGGGTGAACAGGGAGTACAGGAGGGGGACTAAGCACGCACCCTTGTAGGGCCTCAGTGTTGAGGATCAGCGAAGTGGAGGTGTTGTTTCCTACCTTCACCACCTGGGGTCGGTCCGTCAGGAAGTCCAGGACCCAGTTGCACAGGGCAGGGTTCAGACCAAGGACCTAAGCTTAATGATGAGCTTGGAGGGTACTATGGTGTTGAAGTCTAAGCTATAGTCAATAAACAGCATTCTTACATAGGTATTCCTCTTGTGCAGATGGAATAGGGGCATTGTGCAGAGTGATTCCATCGTCTGTGGATCTATTGGGGCGGTATGCAAATTGAAGTGGGTCTAGGGTGTCAGGTAAAGTAGAGGTGATTTGATCTTTAACTAGTCTCTCAAAGCACTTCATGATGACAGAAGTGAGTGCTACGGGGCGGTAGACATTAAGCTCAGTTACCTTTGCTTTCTTGGGTACAGGAACAGCAGACTGGGTTAGGGAGAGATTGAATATGTACGTAAACACTCCAGCCAGCTGGTCTGCGCATGCTCTGAGGATGCGGCTAGGGATGCCGTCTGGGCCGGCAGCCTTGCGAGGCTTAACACGTTTAAATGTCTCACTCACGTCGGCCACGGAGGAGGAGAGCCCACAGCCCTTGTGAGTGGGCTGCGTCGGTGGCACTGTGTTATCCTCAAAGTTGGCGAAAGTGTTTAGCTTGTCCGGGAGCAAGGCGTCGGTGTCCGATTGTCCCTTTGTAATTCATGATTGTTTCGTGTCTGATCAATTGAATTGCAACTCCACTTTGTCTCTGTACTTACGTTTTGTCTGTTTGATTGCCTTACAGAGGGGATAACTACACTATTTGGATTCAACCTTATTCCCAGTCACCTTGCCATGGTTAAATGTGAACAACATCGCATATACACTTCCTATTGAACTCAGTCACCGTGTCCGTGTATATGTCAATGTTATTCTCAGAGGCTACCTGGAACATATCCCAGTCCGCGTGATAATAAAATAAAAAAATAAAATATTCTTGAAGCATGGATTCCGATTGGTCAGACCAGCGTTGAACAGACCTTAGCAAGGTAAGGTTTCTGCCTATAAGGGAGAAGCAGAATGAAGTTGTGATCTGATTTGCGGAAGGGTGGGCGGTGACGGGCCTTGTAGGGAGTAGCAGTGATCAAGCATTTTAGTAGCGTGAGTACTACAGTCAATGTCTTGATAGAACTTCGGTAGTGTTTTCCTCAAATTTGCTATGTTAAAATCCCCAGCTACAATAAACGCAGCCTCAGGATATGTGGTTTCCAGTTTGCACAAAGTCCAGTGTAGCTCAGCTTGTCGTGTATCACAATGTACACGGCTGTATATGGTCGGCATTTGATTGTGAGGATTTCTAGGTTTGGTGAACAAAAGGACTTGAGTTTCTGTAGGTTATCACAATCACACCATGAGTAGTTAATCATGAACCATACACCACCGCCTTTCTTCCTGTTTGCGCGATGTACTGAGAGCCCAGCTGGCTGTATGGACGGGGACAGTATATCCTGAAAGAGCCATGATTCTGTGAAACAGTATGTAACAGTCCCTGATGTCTCTCTGGAATGAGATCCTCGCCCTGAGCTTATCTACTTCATTATCCAGAGACTGAACATTAGCGAGTAAATACTCGGAAGCAGTGGATGGTGTGCACGCTTCCTGAGTCGGACTAGAAGTCCACGCCGAATACCTCTTTTCCGCCGGCGGCGTCTTGTAGCAGCCTCTGGGATATTTCAATTGCCCTGGGGGGTACGGACAAAGGATCAAATTTGGGAAAGTCGTATTCCTGGTCGTAATCCTGGTGAGCTCTGATATCCAAAAGTTATTTCTGTCTGTATGTAATAACGCAAGAAAGTCCAGCTAATCCCCATGTTTCACTCCATTTTCTTCTGTTTTGGTGCCTAATGAACATCCCCCTAGACAGGGAGAGATGATGTGTTGTTAACCAACATTGGATATAACGACAGCATCTAGGGCTCAATGAAATTAAAGGGATAGTTCAGGATTTTGGCAATGAAGCCCTTTATCTACTTCAGTCAGATGAATTAGTGGATACCATTTTTATGTTTCTGCTTGCAATTTGAAGTATGTCGCTATCAAGCCTTTGCGCAACTGCTAACTAGCGTTAGCTTGACTGGAAGTCTATTGGAACAGCTAGCATGCTAGACTTCCAGTCATTTCACGAAACTAACTCTATCTTTCTTCTTACTGGACGCACATACAGAAAAATGTTATCCACAAGTTAATCTAAATCTTTGGAAGTAGATATTGCCATCCCTTTAAACACCCAGTGCAGAATTTGCTGAAACAACATTGAAATGGTAAAATGGGTTCCACATTAGCTTTTGCCGAAGCAGCAGCTATTCTTCCTTCAACAAAATCAGACTTAAAGGGGACTTTCACCCTGGCTCATGACTATATTACATTTTTAATCATAAACATCACAATTATCCAAACCGCAAGCTAGAACTAGCACATTTTAATTTCACAGGTAGAATTGGGAAGTTTCGACTACCTGTGTATTCGTCTGCTCATAGTGAACCACAAAGTCTGGCATTCATAGCGAATACGGATATCTCAAGGCCAGGTAAAGGTGGCGTGCCCACAAACTTGAATAATGACGTTGTTTACTTCGAACAACCAACACAGAGTAATCTCAGAACTTCTCTAGGCAAGTTTTTTTTTTTTTTTAAACGTTTGTTTTTCACTGTTTTTCATCATGCCTGTGTAGTGTTCTGTGCCTGGCAGTGCTAATTACAAACAAGATTTATCCCGCTTCTGCCAGTGGCATGCGGCTATCAAGAATGATGCAGTGACCAAAGACTATCAGAGGGATGTTCAGGCTGAACTGATGGGGAATCCATTTCGACGACAGCTGACAAGTGATGCGATACCATCCAATGTAAGATTCTGAATTAAAGGTAACCTAAAGTTAGCTAGCTAGCTAACGTTACAGTCCTGTATTGCCATCAGCTAAATAATTTAGCTATCTTTTGGTATAAACACTGTCAATCAATTTAGCCTATTCCATGGTAGTCATTGCTAGGCTGGGAGCTACCTTCAGCAGAGCAAACTTGTTTGTTTGTTCATTCCATCTTTGACTGACGTAAGTTAGCTAATGTTACCAAATAAAGAGTATCCCAATTGGTAGACATCTATTCCACCCTTGTCTGGAAAACACTCCATTACTAAAAATAGAATTGTGAATATAGCTATAGTAACTCACACTATTTCTGTGTTGGTAGCTATGTGTTGGTAGCAATAAATGTGTATAAATCATTTATAGTTGGTTCGTTGGTTCTCAGCCAGTCTCAGCTGGCTAGAAATCTTGCTGCCAATTTAGTGAGGTTAGTATGCTAACAGCAAGCTGAAAATATTGAAATGTCCTTGTTAGGTATACTTAACTAGCCAGTCGAATATAGATCAATACAATTAGTGGAGTGGTTAAATTCTGTGTTTTGTTGTAAGTGGTACAGAATCTGATTCCACCAACATGCACTTCCAGCCCATAGCTCTGCACAAGGTGAAGATAAGTTGGCCAAAATATTTACAAGCTGACAGCTAAGATAGGTCAATTTGCAGTAGGCATGTTATAAACATGAATTGGGTAGTGTTTGTGTTATGGGGTTACAGGTGATTAGACTTAGCCTGAGGACCACAGAGTACGTTCCAGACCATGTAATCCATTTAGTTTACCCCTCTTCTCTTAACCTGAGTTTTAGAAAAAAGGTAATATGGGGTCATTCCACAGTGCCCTTCTGAAAAATACCCCAAGGTGGGGGCATTTTGGGTAAACAAGCATGAGGGAGGGGACACACCTCACGGTTATGGAGCACAACAAGAGACACTGAAATGTATACAATCAAGACTACAACAGTAATGACACAACCACTTTATTATTCTCTCTGCATATTGATGACATTCTGATATACTCCGCTACACGCGCCGAGCATGTGTCTCTGGTGCACAGGGTGCTTGGTCGATTGTTGGAGCATGACCTGTACGTCAAGGCTGAGGGGAGTGGGTGGCGTTCGTGCCCTGGTCAGAGATGGCTCAGAACTCGCTTCGCCACTCCTCCACTAACCTCTCCCCCTTCCAGTGTGTATTGGGGTACCAGCCGGATCTGGCGCCGTGGCATCAGAGTCAGACCGAGGCTCCTGCGGTGGACAACTGGTTCAGGCGCGCGGAGGAGACATGGGACACCGCCCATGTTCATCTCCAGCGGGCCGTGCTGCGCCAGAAAGCCAGCGCAGAACGTCACCGCAGTGAGACCTCAGGGCTTGCTCTGCCTTAAGCTGGGTCCACGGTTTGTGGGATCATTTAAAGTCCTGAGGAGAGTGAACGAGGTTTGTTATAGGTTACAGCTTCCCCCCGATTACCGTATTACCCCTCATTCCATGTGTCTCTCCTCAGGCCGGTGGTGGCTGGTCCGCTCCAGGAGTCTGAGGTGTGGGAGGTCCCTCCGCCCCCTCTGGACATCGAGGGGGCCCCGGCGTATTCAGTCCGCTCCATACTGGATTCGAGGCGTCGGAAGAGGGGCCTTCAGTACCTCATGGAGTTGGAGAGGTACGGCCCGGAAGAGAGATGCTGGGTTCCGGTGGAGGACGTTTTGGATCCGTCTATGCTGCGGGAGTTCCACCGTCTCCGTCCGGATCGCCCTGCGCCTTGCCCTCCGGGTCGGCCCCGAGGCCGGTGTCGACGTCAAGGGGGGTGTACTGTCACGACTTCCGCCGAAGTCGGTGCCTCTCCTTGTTCGGGTGGTGTTCGGCGGTTGACGTCACCGGTGTTCTAGGCATCACCAATCCTCTTTTCATTTTCCATTTGTTTTGTCTGTGTTTTCCACACCTGGTTTCAATTCCCTCATTACATGTTTTGTATTTAACCCTCTGTTCCCCCTCATGTCTTTGTGTGGGATTGTTCATTGTAGTGCTTGTGCACTTTATGTACTGGTGCGTTACGGGCTATTTTGTGCCCATTTTCTCTCGTGTTGTTTGAACCGTTGGATTGTTTAATAAACGACTAAGTTTATTACCCAGTTTCTCTCCTGCGCCTGACTTCACTGCAACCAGTTACGCAACCCCTACACAATGGGCTGGGGGAGGTTTACAGACAGTACTTTGAGATGAGGAAGGGAGTTTTGGTTGTTCAGGGTTATGCTAAGACAGTTAATGTATTGTTGTGTATGAGAGTGATTGAGGTGCAATTTCTCATCAATCTCCCATTCACAAATTCATACTGTGCAAGAACTGCCTTCCTAAGCAGCTCCCAATGTCCCCTCATTGTGCCTAAACAATATGCTATATGGTCCCATTCAGTTGATATCTTTACCAACAAAGGCATGTTGCCCTACATCCCTTCCAGAAAGTGTAAAATGCTAAGACCACAACCTTGTCTTTCCAGGAGAAGGGCACCACCAGAAAATATTCTGCAAGAGGACCAAATAGTTGGTGGTTAAGAAACCCTACACCACTTTTGGCAGAGTCTTATCCAGCTAGCCGTTCACGCAGACAGGACAAGTCCATCACCATAAGCACAAGGAGTCTCAGCTTCCCCAGCCCACCACTGCCAGTGTACCAAAGCCTTATAAAGGACTATGGCTGCGTTTACACAGGCAGCCCAATTCTGATTATGCAACATGTAAAGTGTTGTTCCCATGTTTCATGAGCTGAAATAGAATATCCCAGAAATGTTCCATGTGCACAAAAAGCTTATTTATTTTACATTTTGGTTTACATCCCTGTTAATGAGCATTTCTCCTTTAACAAGATCATCCATCCACCTGACAGGTGTGGCATATCAAGAAGCTGATTAAACAGCATGATCATTACACAGGTGCACCTTGGGCTGGGGACAATAAAAGGCCACTCTAAAAAGTGCAGTTTTGTCACACAACGCAATACCAAAGATGTCTCAAGTTTTGAGGGAGAGTGAAATTGTCATCCTGACTGCAGGCATGTCCACCAGAGCTTTTGCCAGAGAATTTAATGTTAATTTCTCTACTATAAACCACTTCCAACGTTATTTTAGAGAATGTGGCAGCAAGTCCAACTGGTCTCACAACCGCAGACCACGTCAGCCCAGGACATCCACTTCTTCACCTACTGGATCCTCTGAGAGGGTGCTGAGGAGTGTTTATGTTTGTAATAAAGCACTTTTGTGGGGGAAAGCTCATTCGGATTGGCTGGACCCTTAGCCAGTCATGCGAAATCCATAGATTAGGGCCTAATGAATTCATTTCAAGTGACTGGTTTGTTGCGTTTATATTTTTGTTCAGTGTATATATAAGTTGTCTGGGCTCTGTAGAATCAAACAGATTCTAGACATACAGATACCCAAAGAATGTTTGGTTATTTGTCGAAATCTAAAATACAAGAGTATACACAATTTAATGCTAACTCAAAAGAACTGGGTATTCAACAACAATGTTATATGGTAAAGCAACATACCAAAAAATATGAACAGTGTAGTATAGTTTAGTGTGTCCGAGTGTGTTTCAGGTGTAGAGACACACAAGCGCAGAGAACTGTAGTTACAGATTGTTACGCCAGATAATGGGATTTACCCAAAGATTTTTAAAGACATATTTTCTATTTCAAGTCTTCTCTCGTTGCCCGAGACAGGTGGGTGTCCACCCAAAAGTGCCGCATGTCATGATGACAGAGACCTGTCTTGATCAATGAGTGCCGCATGTCATGATGACAGAGACCTGTCTTGACCAATGAGTGCCGCATGTCATGATGACAGAGACCTGTCTTGACCAATGAGTGAGGAGACACGATGGCGGTGCACATATTGATGGATTATTTTATGGAGCAAAAAATATATTTTAATAACGGAGCATTTTCTAAATTCAAACTGCGATTACATTTACAACAATATCTAGCCTAATAGAAAGAAAAATGGCATAACCCTCAACCTTTGCACAACGACCAGATGGTACAAATGAGCCTAGGTAGGTAGGCAGACAGAATCTACCTACAGTCATGTCTATCAGGCATGCTTAGGCAAACACAATTGAAGTCAGAAGTTTACATACACTTAGGTTGGAGTCATTAAAACCTATTTTTCAACCACTCCACACATTTCTTGTTAACAAACTACAGTTTTGGCAAGTCGGTTAGGACATCTACTTTGTGCATGACACAAGTAATTTTTCCAACAATTATTTACAGACAGATTATGTCACTTATAATTCACAATTCCAGTGGGTCAGAAGTTTACATACACTAAGTTGACTGTGCCTTTAAACAGCTTTGAAAATTCCAGAAAATTATATCATGGCTTTAGATGCTTCTGATAGGCTAATTGACATCATTTGAGTCAATTGGAGGTATACCTGTGAATGTATTTCAAGGCCTACCTTCAAACTCAGTGCCTCTTTGCTTGACATCATGAGAAAATCTAAAGAAATCAGCCAAGACCTCAGAAAAAAAATACTAGACCTCAACAAGTCTGGTTCATCCTTGGGAGCAATTTCCAAATGCCTGAAGGTACCATGTTCATCTGTACAAACAATAGTACGCAAGTATAAACACCATGGGACCACACAGCCGTCCTTCTACTCAGGAAGGTGACGTGTTCCGTCTGCTAGAGATGAACGTACTTTGGTGCAAAAAGCACAAATCAATCCCAGAACAACAGCAAAGGAACTTGTGAAGATGCTGGAGGAAACAGGTACAAAAGTATCTATATCCACAGTATAAACGAGTCCTATATCGACATAACCTGAACGGCCGCTCAGCAAGGAAAAAGCCACTGCTCCAAAACCGCCATAAAAAGCCAGTCTACGGTGTGCAACTGCACATGGGGACAAAGATCGTACTTTTTGGAGAAATATCCTCTGGTCTGATGAAACAAAGGGGGAACTGTTTGGCCATAATGACCGTCGTTATGTTTGGAGGAAAAAGGGGGAAGCTTGCAAGCCGTAGAACACCATCCAAACCATGATGCATGGGGATGGAAGCATCATGTTGTGGGGGTTCTCTGCTGCAGGAGGGACTGGTGCCCTTCACAAAATAGATGGCATCATGAGGAGTAAAATTATGTGGATATATTGAAGCAACATCTCAAGACATCAGTCAGGAATGGCTTGGTCGAAAATGGGTCTTCCAAATGGACAATGACCCCAAGCATACTTCCAAAGTTGTGGCAAAATGGCTTAGGGAAAACAAAGTCAAGGTTTTGGAGTGGCCATCACAAAGCCCTGACCTCAATCCTATAGAACATTTGTGGGCAGAACTGAAAAAGCGTGTACGAGCAAGGAGGCCTACAAACCTGACTCAGTTACACCAGCTCTGTCAGGAGGAATGGGCCAAAATTCACCCAACTTATTGTGGGAAGCTTTCGGAAGGCTACCTGAAACATTTGACCCAAGTTAAACAATTTAAAGGCAGTGCTACCAAATACTAATTGAGTGTATGTAAACTTCTGACCCACTGGGAAAGTGATGAAAGATTAGGATTAAATGTCAGGAATTGTGAAAAACTGAGTTTAAATGTATTTGGCTTAGGTGTATGTAAACTTCCGACTTCAACTGTATGTTGGTGTACCATTATATATAATCACAGTGTATTTCTGAATGGAAAAAGTAGCCTTCTGGTATTGAAACAACTGGGAATGTGATGAAATAAATAAAAGCTGAAATAAATCATTCTCTCTACTATTATTCTGACATTTCACATTCTTAAAATAAAGTGGTGTTCCTAACTGACTAAGAGGAATTCTTACTAGGATTAAATGTCAGGAATTGTGAAAAACCTTATCCAAAACATTTCAACTCAGTTTATGTAAACTTCCGACTTCAATTGTATTTCTATAGTAAAACCAGCTTCTGTTTTAGAGATTTATAAAATGAAATTTTTGTAATATTGTTTCTCCTCACTGTTTTCTAGTACACGTAGCTAGCTGTTTGGAATCCTATCTTGCGTTGTCCCTATAATTTTGTGAGATTGAAATGCATCCAAGGTCATAATCATAACCAATGTCAACCCTTCGTCAATTATGCTACATAGCTAGATAGTAAAATTATTTTATTTCATTTATTTACTTTTATTATGTTGCTGATGTTATACGTTTGCTAACAGGTTATAAATGTGAGGCGTGGCGCATAATAAGTTAGCAGACGCCAGCTAGCCAACTCCAGTACTATGTGCTAACATTTGCTGGAAAACCTAGCATTAGGTTGCTGGTTGTAACAGCTTGCTGTTTATTAACTAGCCATATCTATGACTAAAAAAGGAAAAGGTTTTACAATCGAGATACAAAAGATTTCCCGATTGTAAAACCTATTTTATTTTTTGTCATATGGCTACAGGTAGTCGTTTAGCTCTTTCAGTTTTGTCCAAAGGATTGTTGTTAGGGGCCACAAGTTGTAGTCTTTCAGAGACTGTAAAAATGTGTTGCCTTGTATATTTAGCTATGAGTCCGCCAATAGGAACATCGCTGAAAGACGTCCAATGGCTCTATCGAACAAGGACAACCCTATCTAAATACACAACATCTTATAGGGTGATCGGAAATGCCACAAAGCAGGACTACATGTATTTTTAGATCTCACCCCCCTTTAATGCACTTGAAGCCATCATAGGGTGTATAATTCAGTGCGCAAAACTCTGATCTGCCTTCCTCCTGGGCAATTATGTGTGAAACACATCTCACTGTCCTAGAAATGAATCAGACATTATGAAAACAAGCTCAAATTCCCCCAGGGTGAAATTCCCCTTTAACCCCATCAATCACGATGGCCTGAGTTATGTTGCCAAGATAGTCGTGAAACCATGACTAGGCGTCAGAGCTCAGGCCTTCAATAAAATAGCATGATCACCAGAATCAAAAGCTTTTGACAGATCCACAAGCAAAGCAGCACATTTCATTTTAGTCTCTAAAGCATTGACAAGATCATTAACAACTAAAGTAGTTGCTGTAACAGTGCTATGCCCAGGCCTAAACCCTGATTGGTTTACATTCAAAATACATTTCTCAGATAAAAAAAGAGCACAGTTGTACATTTACCAATGATTCAAGAATCTTAGCTAGACAAGGAGACCTTGAAATGGGGCAATAGTTATTAAGATCACTACTATCCCTGCCCTTATGGAGTGGAAGCACAAGAGCTGATTTCCATACTTTTGGAATATTTCCCGATAACAATGTTAAATAAAAAGTGTGGGTTATTGAGGCAACAATGATGCACAATTGAAGGGATCCAGCCAATCCGAATGAGCTTTCCCCCACAAAAGTGCTTTATTACAAACATAAACACTCCTCAGCACCCTCTCAGAGGATCCAGTAGGTGAAGAAGTGGATGTCCTGGGCTGACGTGGTCTGCAGAGCAGTATCCATTGGTCGTCACCTGTGGATTTATTGTTGCCTGTTGCTAGCAAAGCAGGACTTCATATTCTGTAAATAGCCAAAAAACAACTTTTGCTATCATTTCTCTAATCACTCAGCAAGTTTCCCCTATCAGCATCCTGCCCAATATTATTGTGAATAGCATTAGAAGTTATTTGAAAGAGATAGCCCGGTGAAATAAAATGGCGATTAAATGCATAAATTATGGCATTTTTTTCTGTAATGAGGTCAGTGTCTGAATTAATTTGTTGTGGCAGAGAGGAAGCAGTAGAACTCCTTCAGGGATTTGACAGTTTTCCAGAATCGTATTAATCATCAGTTTATTATTAATCACTCTTCTGACACTGATAGTAACTCCTTATTTAGAATTTCAGTGAGCTCATTGGCTTTGTGTACTGACATGTAGAGTGTGGTCAATCTAGCTTTGTGTAAGACCAGTGGCAAATCATTTTGTAAAAATAGAGAAGAGTAACAGCCCAAGGCAACTGCCCTGAGGTACACAGCACTAGGGTGCTTTACTATTCCTAGGCAGTGGAATTACTTGAGCTTCCTTACACACCTGTGGACACACACTCCTTTAGGTTTTGGTTGAAGATATAGGAAGAAGGGGTGGCAATACAGTCTCCTACCATTGTCAATAGTTTCCCATCAAGGTTGTCTATGCCTGGTGGCTTATCGTTATTGATGGATAACAAATGTTTTTCCATCTCTCCCACACTAACTTGACCAAATTCAAAACAGCAATCCTTACCTTTCATTATTATATATGTTATACAAAAATATGATGGCTCACTGTTCAATGTTGTCATTTCACTTTGGAGTTTTTCCACTTTACTAGTGAAATAGTAAATTAAATGATTGGCAATATCAAAAGGTTTTGTTATAAATGACCCGTCAACTTCAATGAATGATGGGAGCTCTAACAGTTCTCACAGTTCCCACAGTTCTCACAGTTCCCACAGTTCTAACAGTTCTCACAGTTCCCACAGTTCTCACAGTTATCGCAGTTCTAGCAGTTCTCGCAGTTATAGCAGTTCTCACAGTTCTAACAATTCTAACAGATCTCGCAGTTCTCGCAGTTCTCACAGTTCTAACAATTCTAACAGATCTCGCAGTTCTCGCAGTTCTAGCAGTTCTAGCAGTTCTCACAGTTCTAACAGTTCTCGCAGTTCTCGCAGTTCTAGCAGTTCTAGCAGTTCTAGCAGTTCTAACAGTTCTCGCAGTTCTAGCAGTTCTAGCAGTTCCTGCAGTTCTCGCAGTTCTCGCAGTTCTCGCAGTTCTAACAGTTCTCGCAGTTCTCGCAGTTCTCACAGTTCTCACAGTTCTAACAGTTAGTTTCTTAACAGGTGCATGCTTTCTTTTCTCACTTTCTTCTCAGACTGTGTCCAGGTTTCATGAGGAGACTCTGGTATGCCATCCACAACAATGTTATTCCTCCTGGATTGTCCCTCTAGATAGTCTGTTTCCCAGTCATTTGTAATAATGACTGACAGACAGTGCTGATGTCATCTCGCGTGGACTTACAGTTTGTTGTCAACTTTCTGCAAATCTCTTGCATTACATCCACCTCTGGAGAACTGCAAACTGTTCTTAAAGTCCTGGACCTCTCTGGTCAGATCATTCATTGTTTTGTTAGTTGAGTCCACCAGTAATTTGACAAAGCTATTTTCCTGTTTCTGTAACAATTGTTTGTAGATATTTAAAAGATTTAAAGGATCACGCTTCTGTGACAGTCAAAACACTGTCTTCTCCATACCTCCCACCTTCTTTAGCTTTGGGTGGCATGATGGTAGAAACTTAGGTTAACTCTGGTACTCCACGCAATTCCAGCCAGCACAGCTCGCAGGGCCGATGGAACCAGCAAAAAACAGCAGGGATTTAATCAGCCACAAGCCCGGGACTATCTGCGGTCGCAGCTACAAAGTCTAACCGTGTCATGGGCTGTTAATTGTCTGTAAAACCAGATTGACCCCTAATAGAGTAAGTGGATTCAGATGCGTGTGTGTGTGGTTTGTTTGTCTGTCTGTGTGTGTGTTTGTGTGAGAATGTGTGTGTGTGTGTGTGTGTTAGCACAGGCACGTACCTGAGCGTGTGACCCCAATCAAAGGCAGATGGATTCGGTGGTCCGAGTCAGATATGTGTGATTGCAAGAAGCAGCCTGTTAACAACTGTATAAACATTGTTGCAGGGGCTGGGGTTTGATGCTATCCTGACCCCCAGTAAGACATTTTCACACAGCAGTGCTTAAACCGGTTATTTAAAGATTCACTCAGTCAAATATTGGAGATAAAAGTGAAAAACAAAGCAAAAAACAAACATAGCGGAAATGGCTCGTTAATACTCTCCTCTGGTAATGGCTGATATTTTCCATTCAGATTAATTGGAGCCATCTTTCACTTGCTAATTGCTACATTAGAAATGTATGCAACTTTTTAAAGAATACCCGTGATTAAGGGACAGCTAAGGATGAAAGTAACAAACAAATAAATTAAACAAATTAAACAAACAACAGTGTTCAGGCGAACGAACTGAATGTGCCTTCAGTGGGAGAGTTGGGAGCGATGTCTCCGTCAGGGTCCTTTTTCGGGCTGTTTATGAAAAAAATCACACCTAGTTAAATAGTCTGCTGCTGGAATGACTGAAACGGGAGTGGGAATGTGCAAATACAACAGGCTGTATCCAAATTACCCCTGGCACCTACCTAGGCAGCCTCAGCAGCCCCACAAGCATGCCAGAGATGGATAGCGGGGGCCCGGAACCATCAAATACTCTCTCACTCTGTAACTCTCAAAGTGCTTTAGATGTGTGCAGCAATGGGGCCCATTCTGTGCTGCTAGTTCCAAAAACGCTCTCTGTGATATTCTTCAAAAGTACCTCTGATCTTTGATATGAGCAAATCGAACTCTTTCACTTTGACTTGTGCCGCCTTGATTGTGTTTTACTTATCAGGTAATTGTTTAGAAAGTGTACAAAATTACCTCCTGACCCTTTGGCCAAAGGGAGATTATAAAATCTATTTATGTAGCTTAGTGTGTTTTTCATTCAACAAATCTTGCCAGTGCATTATTGATAATTGTCACGTTGGTATAAGGATTTTTATTATTACCCAAATTACAGCATGCCATGTAAAGGCACGGGGACGAAGACCAAACAAACACGTATACAAAACACACAGGGTTGAAACCCAAACAAAAGAGCGAGGAGTACCTCAAATAAATAACACAAGCGCACAAGTATACCACACGGGACTAGACCCGTAATCATCTGCTCAATACATGTGGCACGAAAGCCAAAACAACACAGCACAGGTACTCATATGCACCAACGGACATTGGAACAATAATGGACAGCCCAATGGAAACCAAAGGGCACACTTATACAAACACTAATCAGTGGGAATAGGGAATAGGTGTGCGTGATAAAAGTTCCGGAGGGATCCGTAACAATAATAACTTTCAGCAACTTAAATTTATGGATTAAAGAAGATGTTCATTACTTTCCCGTGAAATTAAATGGGATGCTTGTTATTCCCCCGTAAAGGCCTTGTGGGAAGCTTTGCTCGAATATTACAGGTAAAAGATTGACAATTTACTCCCAAAGAATAATAAATAATCCACAAAATCTCCCAAAATATTAAGCAGACACTTAAAAGCAAACATCCTTTGGTCAAGTCTTAAATCTTTGCTATATGTTGAAGAAACACTCTTATATTTTTTTTTTATCCAAACACACTTTTTATGAAATACTTTTATGAGGACAGTGTGATACAGAAGTAGCCATATGCATTTCCGTCCGAGCGCAGTTGCATTAATTTAATTTCCCATGACCACCATGGTCAGGTCAGGTGTGTTACGGGAGTGAGAGCTGTAGCCAGGCTGATAAATGTACAGTTCAGGCTAACTAGGGGATCTCAAGATGCCACTCTTTGAGGAGTGTTATACTATAGCCCTCTAACGGCACTTGAGTTATCCTACTGGAGTTTTCCCTTTGGGCTCTCAGCTGGAATTTACTTTCCAGAATACCACTACCACCTGAGGGGGCACGAGACACAGGAGGAACCCCTGAGGTGTTCCCCTAGGCTTTCAGCTGGGGCCAGTTCAGTTCAACTGCCATGGCTATATCGTGTGAGAGGAGATTGGGGATTCAGCTGCAGATCGTTCAAGTCATATGCTACTTCTGACCTCTGCCAAACTCTCACACGAGCCCTTTACAGGCATGTATCAAAATATGTAGAGCTAAAAAGAGCTTTCGATGTGTTGGGATGGATATAATTGTTTGTGGAGATTAGAAAGAGGAAAGCAATTTGTTTTATATAGAATGTACTTTTGTCAGTCTTGAAAGGGGAAACCTCAATGTAAAGTCACGTGAAGGGCACTGATTGTGATTGCATTCACGCATCGCTTCAATGAGCGATTGCAATGGCGCAGCACGTTTCTTTTCTTATTTCCATAACACCCTCACAGTATCTCCTACCCCTGTTACACGCTGGAGTTGAGTTCTACCATGTATGAGCAGTCAGCAACCATCTTACAAAAAAATGGGTGGAAGTTTAAGTTGTAGACACTGCGTTGACTCATGGAGGTTGGCCAAAGAAACAGGCTGACAAGCCACAAGACATACGCTTCAAAGTCCGGAACATCACTCATTTCCATCAAGGCCAACCAATCAAACATTCCCTCTTTGAAATATGAAGATGTTGTTTTTTGTCAGTCTGCTGTCTATTGTGGTAAATAAAAACAGCTAAATCAAGTTTTATTGGTCACATAACCCTGTGTATTTGCTATCTTGAATGGCTGCTCTCTTCCATGTTGTTACCTCCAGATATCTTCTTTAACTGTTGGAGGATGCCTGGTCCAGATCATTGTTGTGCTGTTTGCTCGCATTGCTGATGGACTACTTTGTTGAAAGTTTTTGTTGTTGTTGAGGAGCTCAGTAACAGGGAGGAGTGGGCGTATGGCATTATCGTTACCTCAGCTGTTTTTATTTACTGCTTTCCAATTGTGTGTACTTCAACCACAAAAGACAGCAGACTGACAATGGTAAAACAACATCTTCATATTTCAAAGATTGATTGGTTGGCCTTGATGGAAAAGTTTGACAAAAAAGTTTTGGGAGTACAAGCTACTGTTCGGGAACAATAGAAGGCAAAATGACAACATCGACAACAATTATAAAAAGACACTTCTAAAGATAATTATGTTCAAGAAAAATGTTTTTTTTCGAAAAGGGCTTGTTGTTGCTTGATTCTCTGTTAACGTTTTTGTGCTTGTCATTCTTATGGAAATCAAACGCCTGTGCTTTTCAAAGTCGATTCACCTTTGAAGACTGCCTCAATCTAGCCCAGTCTGTCAGTTCCAACTGACTTGAATATCGGTTCTACATTCAAAACAGGAGATACCTGTGGGCCGTATTTCTCATTAACAGTCAAATGCATTTCAATCAGGAAACACATTTGCACGTCGGACAGATGTTCTATTCATAATGCCTTATGTTGCAGGATTCATTTTTTTTTTTAAACACACCTGCAGGGTTTGCAAATTAGATAGCAAACAAAGAAGGATGGGCTGGAATGACAAAACAAATAAAAAAGTGATTCCACCCAACTTATGAAGGCAAAATGCACTGTTTGAAAAGAGGGAGAGGTGGGGAACTGTATAATGAGAATGACTGGGAGAGGGGTCTTCATGTGTTTGTACATAATATCCTGGGGTCTTTTTCAACGTGAACAGATGCAGATTTATAAATGCTTAGTTGCAGAAGACAATATTACATCCCAGATTAGTCATTCCATTGGTGGGAAAGGGGGGCTTCAGCTTTAAAGCTGAATTTATGTTAAAAAAGCCAATGACTGACAATTACTAATTCATTTGCCATGAAATCTATGACATCTATGGCAATGCAATGATGAAGGTTATGACAAAATTGGGCTCGCAGGCACAGTCACCCACAGGCACACACCTTACCCCCATGAAGCTCACCTATCATGTTCACTCACTTGGGAGCCGTCTGTCAAAACAACCTGTGAAGTTGCTAATGGAGAGGTTCTAATGGAGAGATAGATACTTCTGGTGAATGTAAATGTATGGGGCTATTTTAGCGAGAGCTAGCAGACTCCTGGGAGAGACTGGGCAGCTTCCTTCAGCTTGATGAAGCACTCCTCTTACTTTAGCAGGCAGAGTGAGTGTGTCTTTGCTGTGAAGAGATACATTGTGTGTGTGTGGCTGTGAGAGAGAGAGAGAGAGAGAGAGAGGTTCCCAGTAGACACAACACATCTGCATCTGGCCATTAATTACACCCCCCACACACACACACACAAATGTAATAAAACAGCATTATTCTTGCACTGCTCTTATCCACTATATGCAATTACTCCAGGAGGCCCTCGGCGTCCTTCTTGTGCGTTGATCCTTGCAACTCATTCTAGTGCCACTAAGGAGAAAGCCAAGAAAAAATTAAAGGACCTCTCAAAAATAACGTCTTCGTTTTTTTTTTTTTTTTTTTAACGAGAGTGCAGTTTTTTTTATACTTTCTGTACAATATCAGCCTTGAGTGAGTGCAGTACAGCACATACAGAGTGCTTACTGTACTGCCGAAATGTACATGAAGTGCTTACAATATGGGGAGTGTACCTGTGGTTTATGCACTTTACTGGTACAGCAAGGTCCATATTAGGACAGCCTCAATCTCAGCAGGACTTACTGTCCTAATATGGGCACTGTATACAGTAGTACTGATACCACTGTGCAGGTATTAAAGGCCACTTTGATTGTGAAGGTTGTTTCTACAAGGGTTTTCATAAATTTTCATTCATTGTTGTATTAGGGTGCCAGAACAAATAATGACATTGAAAGGATGCACGCTCAGGTACAGCCCATTCGTTTGCCCACCAATTACACACATCACTTCGCTAATAAACAAGGCAAGGAGATGATTTGATGCAATAAACCCCGTCTGTTCATTTGTTTGTCTCCCTACAGAGGAGAGAGGGTTCAGCTGCTGCTTACTTTTGGTTACATGGTATTAACTACAAAAACTATGTGGTAACAATGGATACTTTTTCGTACTTACCTCAAATTACACAATTGGTAACTTCTTGGGTACCAAAGAAGCGGAAGTGTAATTACAATGCAACTATGAATTGATAAGTACCTGGTAAACAGCAGGCAGTAAAATTAAATAAAAATTCCCCCCCCTGCTTATTGTTGTGTATTGTAGTGATGGGTCGTTCGTGATCAAATGGCTGTTTTTGAACAGATCTTTTTGGTAAATGTCAGAAACTAAAACACATCGGGGAAAGAGCTGTTCATTTTTTAGTTTAAAATAATATTTTTCTGCAGATAAATAAATCATTATCTGAAGAGGGTGAATCCTCACTGCAGATACAATAAATAGTGGAGAGTGTCAATTTGGTCCATGCAATTTCTTTGCATTGTGTACAAAATATATAAATATTGGCAGTCCATCTAATAACTTGGCCCAGCAAAAATGTATTTGAACGCGCATTTTCACAATCTGACATAATGGTAGCCTAACTTTTGGGCTTCATATTGAAGTTTGTCTTTGTGGTTCTATTGTGAACAAAGCCAAATGAACCGGATCACTGAAAAGACTTGGAATGTCACTAATCACTAATGTATTGGGTTTGTGCCTCAGAGCATCATGGGAGTTGTGTGTGTTGAGATGATCACGTTCTAGATAAATGGTTGAATTGATTCCTGTGTCCCGTCTCATCATTTATTGAATTGTTATAAAGACATGGTAATGAAACCCATGAGATATAACAAAAGATATGCAACGAGTAAGTCTGAACCTACAGGATCTATTCTGTCTAAAGGAGCATGTTTTTACAAGTTTAAAACTTATTTTCCATGGTACAGTCTAGGCTAATGTTAGCACAGTGTATTGCTAGCAGAGGCAAGTACATAGTCGAGCTAGCTAAGAGAGAGAGTTTGCATAGTCATGGACGGCAGAAAAGGATTTGAGACGGGACGTTGGAGCGGGAAAACAATGTGATTAAAAAGGGAGGAATATACAATGTGTAAAGGAAAGGACATTTATTCAACTGTGAAGACGAACTTTGGAAATAAAAACTGCTAAATGAGCAAACTTAAGGACGAAACGTCAGTGAGTGAAAGTGAAAGAAGATCACGTGACTGAGGAAAATATTGCAGTGACCATCAGGAGCCTATTGAGAAATGAAAAATGGCTGGAATTGTTGGAAACATTTGACAGTTTGACAAAAGTATAAAACTATCCAATGTTTCCAACAATTCCAGACATTTTTCATTTCGTAATAGGCTGCTGATTGTTACTCACTCAATATTGTCCTCAACCACGGCAATATTTGCCTCAGTCACGCGATCTTCCTTCACATCACTCATATACAGAATTGTTTGTTCTAGCAAATGACATTGATGAGGGCAAAATTGTGCCTTCATTTTTTTGTGTAATGGGGCCGAACACATTTAATTTAACTAAGTTGCCTGCTAAAACCAGACATTATAAGTCGTACTGTGATATTGTGGAAATACTTCAAAGGAAACTTTTCATCAAAACCACTAGTTATTGCTGAAAGGTTTAGGTTTCACGGGACAAATCAGGAAAAGGGAGAATCAGTGACAATATTTACTGGTGCACTAAATAAACTATTAGAGCACGGCGAGTTTAATGATATTCTAAATGACACCATTAGAGACAGACTAGTATGTGGGCTACGGATTGAAGCTACAGTACAAAAAAAACCCTGACTATTCACTCAAAGTAATCTGACCTTGGCAAAGGCCATTAAAGTCAGTGTGTCCATGGAACTAGCTGCTAAAGAGGCTTGACAGTTTAGTTCATCAGGACGAGTGCACAAAATCAGAGACGGAAATCAAGGCACAAGCTTCCACTGTGACAAAGTGGGACATCAGGCGTCTACATTCTGATATGAGGACATGGTTAGAGCTTTTGGCCAGTAACCAAAATGTTGCTGGATCGAATCCCTGAGCTGACAAGGTAAACATCTGTCATTCTGGCCCTGAGAAAGGCAATTAACCCACTGTTCCCCGGGCGCCGAAGACGTGGATGTCGGTTATGGCAGCCTCCAGCACCTCTCTGATTCAGAGGGGTTGGGTTAAATGCGGAAGATGCATTCAGTTGTACAACTGACTGGGTATTCCCCATTCATTTCCCTTTAAAATCACAGTTAACCCTGTGTTGTCTGCTAATCAGTATCTGCTAGCAAACATCAATAACCTTTTCGCGGGTTTAGCTAGGGGTCAAAAGTTCTGAAAAATCTTCCTCTGGCAAGCCTACTTGCAGATGCACGTGGTTGAAAAGTCAAAGGAGCTTCTCACCATCTTCAGGGACTGTCGTCTACCATTTGAAATCACAAGTGCGCCAGTGCTGTTTCAGAGGGTGGTTAATCTTGAGTCGATTGCCAGGAGTACAATGCTGCCTGGATGACATCCTCATTACTGGGAAAGATGAAGAGGACCATCGAACTTGGATGTGACCTTAGAGATTGAATGACTATGGACTGCGAGTTTGTAATGTGCATTCTTACAATCATCAGTTGAATACATTGCTCCGTCCAAGGTCAAGGCTATCCTGGGGATGCTCAAGCTCCTCAGAAAGTGAGCCAACTACCGTCCTCTACTGGGATAACTGAATTACTATGGACGCTTTATCTCGAGCTTAACAATAAAGCTGAAGCCGCTGCATCAGTTACTTTGTGAAGACAAAACGTGGAAATGGACTGAACAATGCAAGGAAGCGTTCGTGAAAACCAAGGAAACACTACTGAAATCTGAGACACTGACACACTTCGACCCGTCATTGCCCATCCAACTAGCTTGTGATGCTAGTCCCTATGGTGTGGGAACAGTTGTGTCCCATTTCATGCCTTCCGGTGAAGAGAAGCCGATCGCTTTCGCATCAAGGATATTGAGCAAAGCAGAAAGTACCTACGCACAGATAGAACGAGAAGCCCTAAGCATCATTTTTGGAGTGTGTAGGTTTTACCAGTATCTGTACGGGAGGAAATTCGCCCTTCTTACAGATCATTATCCGCTGACGAGCGTCTTTGGACGGCATACTGGGATTCCGTCACTTGCTGCGAGCAGAATGCAAAGGTGAGCTTTGGTCCTTGTCAGCACACACCGACGACATCAAGTACGCATGTCAGAACTGCACTGCAATGCAGGTGGACTTAACATGTTACCGCTACCTGCGGTCAAGCCAGAAATACGCCAACTTGACATCTTCCACCGAGACTATTTGCACTGACACCTCCCCCCTTTGTTTTTACACTGCTGCTGCTCTCTGTTGATTATCTCTGCATAGTCACTTTACCACTACCTAGATGTACAAATGATCTCGACTAACCTGTACCCACGCACATTGACTTGGTACCGGTGCCCCCTGTATATAGCCTCGTTATTGTTATTTTATTGTGTTACTTTTTATTTTATTTAGTAAATATTTTCTTAAACTCTATTTCTTGAATTGCATTGTTGGTTAAGGCCTCGTAAGTAAGCAATTCACGGTAAGGTCTACACCTGTTGTATTCAGCGCATGTGACAAATACAACTTGATTTGATTCGATTTTGATTTAAATCTACTTCAGACCAGTGGAAAAAGCATCAGTCACTTCAACACCACAGCAAGTGCAGAGAAACACCAGAAACGATCCAGTGTTATCTGAAGTGATGGACATCATTATCAAAGGTAGAGCCGCATGGGATGCTCTGGAACTGAAACCTTACCCTTCCAAGAGAACTGAGCTGTATGGTGGCAAAATTTCAAGATTATGTTATAATACTTTTATTGCATCAAATGGTTGTTTTATGAAACAGAATAGAGTATTCTTAACTATTGTGTGTTCTACTGAAGATGGGCCACTGGGAGATAACACTGACAGGAGATGTACGATGTCTTTTGGGTGATAAAACCTAAAGAGCATTCCAGAGCATGAGTTAATGTTTCTGTTCTATATGGTACCAGGGAGAGATGGTTCCAGTTTGGAGTCGGAGGGTCAGACACTGGTCTCTATACAATGAAAACTGTTGACAAAGCAGATGCTGTCTACTATGTATTATAGGTATCTTTCATACAGATCTTAACCTTGTGTCCCATTCTATATATCTGTTGTTGGTCATGTAGGTTGAAAGGGGTGTATCTTGGCTATAAAAGACCTTTGACCTTTCGTCTCGGCGCTCTCAACGAATCATCAGAGAGGGTGATTCGTTGACCAGCCATCGCTATTGCAAAGCTCTCACTAATAAAGATTCAGTTTAAGTATAACTCTGACTTGTGTGATAAGTTTGTCTCTCCTCATTTGATACTACAGAAATGAACCACCACAGCTGTCAGTACAGTCCGGTTATCTGCTGTGGGGGAGGAGAGTTATCACTCTGCCTTCACTGAGGAAACCAGTGTTGCAACAGCTACGCTGAGGTCATTGTGGAATGAAAATCACACAAAGCTACTTCTGGTGGCCTGGATTGCATTGAAGTAATGAGGAGAAGGCAAAAATATGGTCCTCATGTCAGAAGATTCGCAACGTACTTTAAACTTGTACCTTCCCATCTGTGGGATTGGCTGAAGGAGAGGTGGCAACGCATACACGTCAACTTTGCAGGTTCTTTCGAAGACAGAATGTTTCTTGCTCACAGCAACTGGCCATCATGACAACGACTGCAGAGAAGACCATCGAGAAGCTTAGTCAGTTCCAACCGCCACTTATTTTTCTTATTTTTTTAAGGGGGTGGATCAGCTTTAATATTGCAGATAGATTGTTGCTTCCATCAATGTAATTGTCTGCGTCATTTACAATCCCCGATATATTTTGGGGGTAAATATAGATATATCTATATACATACATACATACACATACCCATAACACTTAGGCTTCTACCTTCAGTTTATACATACTATACACATTTTACAGACACAATCTCTTTTACAATAGTTATATTTTGTTTGTTGTTGTTATTTCTGATGTCCATCCAGTTTGATTTATATTTGTATTTCACAAAAGTTCTGCACCTATATACATTTTACAGACCCCGTATGTTTTACATTTGTTGTTATTAGTCTCACCCTTCAGCTCCAATTCAACCCCTCTCCTATCTCTTAACACATTCCATTTTGGATGTCTATTTGCCATGCATTTTTCAACTTTGCTGTGATGCTTCACAAAAGTACTGAACCTTTCTATTCTCATAGTTTCTACAGATTGTAAATTAAAGATAAAATTTTTTGCTAAAATAATTATCATATTATTGATTGACTAAGGCTTTTCACCCAGTATTGCTATCTGCAGCGTTATTTCTAGGTAAATATTGCAGTTCTTCAGCCATTCCTGGACCTGTGACCAAAAACGAGCTACATATGGACAGTACCAAAATACATGATCAAATTACTCTGCCTCCTCGCAGCAAAATCTGCAGAGCTGGGAAGATTGTATCCCCAATTTATATAACATTCTATTGGTTGCAAGAATTTTGTATAATTTAAATAGAAAAATTTGAATCCGTCGTCGTTTTGTGTGTCAATTCATAAATCATGTGCCATGGAATCGGTACATCGAAAATCTCTTCCCAACTCTTTTGCAATTTATATAACACAGCTGTCAATTTTTGGTCCTTAAATGAAACGGGTATATATTTTTTATTTATCACAGTTTTCTTTAACCATTTTTGGTTTTTAATGCAGGGCCGACTGTCACGATCTTCGATATTAGCGGACCAAGACGCAGCGATGCTTCCAGTATACATATTTATTTATCACGTAACAAACAGACGACGACGACGACGACCGTAACTACAGTGAACCAAACACTCAAACCAATAAACAAACAATAACCCACAAACCCTAGTGCAAAACCACAAACATATATATGGTTCCCAATTAGAGGTAACGACACTCAGCTGCCTCTAATTGGGAACCATTAACCCAACATAGAAATAAACAACCTAGAACTCAAAACTCTCCTAAACCAAAAATGAAACTAAACACGCCAGCCTGAACTCAGGCCTGGACGTGACACTGACAGACAAATTCCTTACTTATTCCCTCTTCCACGTGCCTCTTCAATTTTTGTGGTAATGCTGCAATTAGTTGTTTGTAATTTTAGGCTATGTATTCTGTGCCCACTCGTGGTATCTCTCTTCGGTTACACATCCTTGGAATAGCAGAACAGCATAACGGTCCGGGCGGCCCTTGCTGTGCCTGGTGAGCAGTTGGTCAAGTTCTGTTGTCAGAAGAGGAATGGAAATGTCAGGTGGAACCGACAATCTGACGAACCCTCCAGGTATGACTCTGACACTCTTTCTGTGGGCAATAATAATAATGATGATGACCCGGTGGCGGCCACAGGACGCAAAGGAGACGTGCCTTACCTGCAGCCCGGCGCACTACTACCTCACACCTGCACAAGCACCCAATCACAGGACACAGCGCGCCGGGCCCTGCACCTAAACTCCACTCAGGTAGGACTCTACCTGTTCACTCTTCAGGTCTATGTGAAGCTCCTATAGGCTCTGAGTGAACTGCTGTTCTTTTCTGTGCTAGTTCTTGCTTAGTTAAAGACTCTGCCTGTCGGAGGGGGAGTTCCAGAGATCACAGGTGTGCCTGGCATGGATTGTGACTCCATCTTGTTTCAACGTGTGAGTGAGTCAATGACTATTCAAGCCATTGACTCACTGATGAATGAAGATGATGAGCGATCGGCAAAGGCAATCAGTAATCTGCGGGCATCATGGCACAACATCAACATCGCTCTAATCACAGTCAGAAGACAGTTGAAGAAACTTTCGTGGACGTATGGAAGGGCTCGGTAAGAAATGTTGATATATATATTATTTATATAAAATTTATCAGAACATTAACCATGTGTGTTCGCTTGTTTTGTGCTGTTCTGTAGTTTCGACTCAATGATTCATCTGACAAACAAAGAACTTTGCGTCCTGCAGGCCCAGGCATGGATCAAAGCTGGCGAGACATTCAATAATGTCATCTTCACAGACGAATCAACCGTGGCCCTTGAGCAATTTGCTCAAAATTGCTACAGAAAAAAAGGAAGAAGATCAAGACGATTAACGAAAGCATATAGATCTTGATGAAAAAATGCTGTTTTGAGTTAGAAATGTAACAGTTTAAAGTACTTAAGCATCGAATACATTGCAAGTTGAGGGATTTTTCACAACAGTAGCCGGGCTATAAAAAGTATATTGTCCTGCTAATAGGAAACATTTGCATGATGGGCTACATTCTTTATTGTAACCACGTCACACATTGTATTTGTATCACACATAATTTGTATTACTCCAATTACTTTTAGAGTTTGGGATTTACAAATGTGCGCTTTCATTATTAGTTACATTGTTTTAGTTCGAACGTACAGACTTTTTTTCTTTAAATTATTGCTTTATGTATGATGCTACATTTTTTACAAGTTGCAATTATAAGTAGGCCTAATACAAAATCCTACTCCTATTAGGCTGTTAGCCTACCTCAGCCAGTTAAGTTATTTTATATAGGTCTAGGCTCCGAAGAAAGAGACTCCAATTAAGCCCTCTTGTTGTTTGTAAAGTCAAATTAAAACGAAGATTATCGTTGAAATGAATTGCTCGACTGGTGTAGGTTTTCTCCATCTGTTGGTGTGCAACACCTGCTTAAAAAGTTAGCTATATTTTCAGCACCAGCCACTGTTCACCTCCAATTGATTGCGCTGCGGTTGCCGCCAGTTGTTTTTTAAATTGAACCTTTATTTAACTAGGCAAGTCAGGTAAGCACAAATTCTTATTTACAATGACGGCCTACCCCGGCCAAACCCGGATGATGCTTGGCCACTTGTACGCCACTCTATGGCACCAATCACTGTCGGATGTGATACAGCCTGAATTCGAACCAGGGACTGTGTTAAAGCCTCTCTTTAGACCGCTGTGCCACTCGGGATCCACTCGGGATCCACTCGACGGTGGATTTTCTGAACATAACGCGCCAACCAAACTGAGATTTAAGGATATAATAAATGACTTTTTCTAACAAAATAACCATTGGATGTCTTCCTTGGACACTTGGGATGCCCTCAGCAGAAGTTCTTCGAAAGGTAAGTGATTTATTTTAGCTCTTATATGGGTTTTGTGTGACCCGCGCTGGATATGAATTTATGCTAATGGATAAATAATTAGAGGTGCTATCCTCAAACAATCAAATGTTGTGCATTCGCCGTGAAGCCTTTTTGAAATCCGACAACGCTGTGATATTGCCAAGAATCAGAGCTTTTGATGACTATGCAACACTTGTATATTGATGAATGTTTAATAATTCAACTTTTTGATTTTGAATTTGGCACCTTACATTTCACTGAGTAGTGTCGGGAACGGCCCGCTAGCGTGCCGTTTATCCCTAAGAGTTAACTTGGGTCAAATGTTTCAGGTAGCCTTCCACAAGCTTCCCACAATAAGTTGGGCGAATTTTGGCCCATTCCTCCTGACAGAGCTGGTGTAACTGAGTCAGGTTTATAGGCCTTCTTGCTCGCACACAGTTATGCCCACAAATTCTATAGGATTGAGGTCAGGGCTTTGTGATGGCCACTCCAATACCTTGACTTTGCTGTCCTTAAGCCATTTTGCCACAACTTTGGAAGTATGCTTGGGGTAATTGTCCATTTGGAAGACCCATTTGCAACCAAGCTTTAACTTCCTGACTAATGTCTTGAGATGTTGCTTCAATATATCCACATAATTTCCCTTTCTCACAATGCCATCTGTTTTGTGAAGTGCACCAGTCCCTCCTGCAGCAAAGCACCCCCACAACATTATGCTGCCACCCCCGTGCTTCACAGTTGAGAAGGTATTTTCGGCTTGCAAGCCTCCCCCTTTTTCCTCCAAACATAACAATGGTCATTATGGCGAAACAGTTCTATTTTTGTTTAATCAGACCAGAGGACATTTCTCCAAAAAGTACGATCTTTGTCCCCATGTGCAGTTGCAAACCGTAGTCTGGCTTTTTTATGGCGGTTTTGGAGCAGTGGCTTCTTCCTTGCCGAGCGGCCTTTCAGGTTATGTTGATATAGGACTCGTTTTACTGTGGATATAGATATTCTTTTTACCTGTTTCCTCCAGCATCTTCAGAGGGTCCTTTGCTGCTGTTCTGGGATTGATTTGCACTTTTCGCACCAAAGTACGTTCTTCTCAAGGAGACAGAAAGTGTCTCCTTCCTGAGTAGAATGATGGCTGCATGGTCCCATGGTGTTTATACTTGCGTACTATTGTTTGTACAGATGAACGTGGTACCTTCAGACGTTTGGAAATTGCTCCCAAGGATAAACCAGACTTGTGGAGGTCTATAATTTTATTTCTGAGGTCTTGGCTGATTTCTTTTGATTTTCCCATGATGTCAAGCAAAGAGGCACTGAGTTTGAAGGTAGACATTGAAATACATCCACAGGTACACCTCCAAATGACTAAAATGATGTCAATTAGCCTATCAGAAGCTTCTAAAGCCATGACATCATTTTCTGGAATTTTCCAAGCTGTTTAAAGGCACAGTCAACTTAGTGTATGTAAACTTCTGACTCACTGAAATTGTGATACAGTGAATTGTAAGGGAAATAATCTGTCTGTTACTTGTGTCATGCACAAAGTAGATGTCCTAACCGATGTGCCAAAATGATAGTTTGTTCACAAGAAATGTGTGGAGTGGTTGAAAAACAAGTTTTAATGTCTCCAACCTAAGTGTATGTAAACTTCTGACTTGAACTGTACATATACTGTATATGTATATTTAAGTATTTTTGTTTCAGAACCATGTGTAGGTAGATACGTGTGTAGGTAGATACGTGTGTAGGTAGATACGTGTGTAGGTAGATACGTGTGTAGGTAGAACCGTGTGTAGGTAGATACGTGTGTAGGTAGAACCGTGTGTAGGTAGATACGTGTGTAGGTAGATACGTGTGTAGGTAGAACCGTGTGTAGGTAGAACCGTGTGTAGGTAGAACCGTGTGTAGGTAGATACGTGTGTAGGTAGATACGTGTGTAGGTAGATACGTGTGTAGGTAGAACCGTGTGTAGGTAGAACCGTGTGTAGGTAGAACCGTGTGTAGGTAGATACGTGTGTAGGTAGATACGTGTGTAGGTAGATACGTGTGTAGGTAGAACCGTGTGTAGGTAGATACGTGTGTAGGTAGATACGTGTGTAGGTAGATACGTGTGTAGGTAGATAGATACAAATGATTTGTTGCAAGTTGGGGGGGAGTTCACAGCTGGCTCGGCTATTAGACAATTCTTTAGTAAAGTTTGAATAGTCTATTGTCCAGCTAATAGCCCATCCTGCTACGCTTGTGAAAAACTGTCTAGGTTAAAGGGTTGTGGACCGTTCCAAATTAGATGTATATATATATTTTTTTTTATTGTTCCACATGATACAGAAGGACAATAAATACATTAAATGTATAATTTATTTTAAAATGCAGTTACACCATGATAGGAGAATAAATAAACAAGATGTATAATTCATTATGACATGTATATCCCTCATCTGCACAAAATTGAAAGCTCTCTCTCACAACCCCTGCTCACAGACAAACATTGGTTCTGGGATATGCAACCATTTCCTTTCTCACGCACTTAACTTCTTAGGCAGTGGTGGGGCGCTACGGCGAAAGCACCACATTTGATTGTTTGAGGGTAGCACCTTCACTATTTTTCCATTACCATGAATTCATTAGCCTCCACGGTTCACACAAAACACATTTCACAGCAAAAACAAATCAATTACCTGTTGAAAAACTTCTGCTGAGGGCTTCCCAAGTGTCAAACGAAGACAATCCATGGTTCTTTTGTTAGAAAAAGTAATGTATTATATCCATAAATCTTTGTTTGGTTGGCGCGTTAGAATGAGAAAATAGAGCCTCCAATCGTCCATTGAAACGTGAAGAGAACTCGTTCAACTTATACCTATAAACTTGTCCAAGAACAATCAAACATCCTTTTTAATGTATCCTTAGGAACACTTTTTTGTATAAATAGCATAATATTTCAACCGGAATATAAACTAGGCGATAAGAACGGAAAATAACAAAGGACGCGCCTGGCGTGAGCACACGTTGTCTTGTAAAGGACACCTATGGGGACACTTCCTGATTCCTCTTCTTCTCTGCTCTAATGCATCTAAAAAAAATCTGAACACTTTCTCGAGACTGTTGACATCCAGCGGAAGCGATAGGTACTGCATTCATATGCCCTTATATGGGCATTTTCATAAGGGAGGGGTTCCCAATGAGGGACTCTGTCAAAACCTTTTTCCAGGACAGAAATTCCTCGGGGTTTCGCCTGCCATATCCGTTCTGTCTTACTCACAGACAAATGGTTAACACTTTTAGAAAATTCAGAGTGTTTCCTATCCAATGGTACTAAGTATGTGCATATCCTATTTTCTGGGCCTGAATGGGAGGCATTTTACTTTGGGCACGCCAGGGTCTCCAAAACGGTCACCTCGTGCGCTGCTGCCTAAGAAGTTAACGCCACACTTTCCCAAACCCCAAAAACCCACACCACACCATCCATCTCAATACATCCACACATACCCACATACTGGGCCTTCTGTTTGTATCTCCACCATGTTGAATTAGTACCTTTGTGTTCCAATTAGTTATATTTGAAGATTGCTTTTCTATCAATTGTTTTATTATTACAATCCCTGCCATGGCTAGTATTGTGTGTTTCATTATTTGCCTTTGTAATTTTTTGAATAGCCATGGAGTGGTCTTGGTGTCTCTGAACATTTGGTTATCAATATACAGTTTATCGACTACGATTCAATCTATTTTCCTTGGAAATTGGATACAGAACTTCCTTCGAGGACTGGTCATTCATGCTTATTTTCATGCCAGCAAGTCTTTTACCCAGGCTTTTAACCATTATTTTATCTTTAAAGAAAGCAAATTTGGCAACTACTGGGCATTCATACCTCTGCCCTCTCTGTCCGAAGTGGTGTATATGTTCGAGTTGGATTTTGTTGATAGCTTCGCATGGGATCTGAAGCACTGTAAGGATAAACTCCATAACTACACCTTGAGGAACTTCTCCTTCTTTCTCTTGGATACCTGTAGGTACCAAATTCTCTCTCATGGATCTAGTCTGTATGTCAAGTAAGGCATCTCTCAGAACTAAGTTATCTTTTTTAAGTTCATTAACTGGTTCCCATGCTTTTTCACTTTCGTTCCAGGTTCCGTTTCTGTTCCTTGAAAAATGTCAATATTTTTCGGTTTTCGGTTCTGTTCCCTGAACTGATTCCAAGCCCTGGTACAGACCATGAAACATGCATTGAAAGCGTCTCAGGGTCAAGGGATGCTGCACCAACGCTTGAACAGCTTCCTTCTATCCTACATGGATTTTGTACTGTAGATATGTTGTAGTGGTGGAGTAGGGGCTTGAGGGCACACAGTTTGTTGTGAAATCTGTGAATGTATTGTAATGTTTTTAAAATTGTATAAACTGCCTTAATTTTGCTGGACCCCAGGAAGAGTAGCTGGGGAGCCATAATAAATACAAATACAAGAACATTCCTCATTACTCATGAAGAGAGATCTACACACAAGCTTCGACCTTCTCAAACCTCTGAACGTAAAAGAGACATTGCGACGTCAATAGGAGAGTCAAGTCAAATGTTGTGAACAGAGGGCAAAGAACAGCCCTTTGAATCCAAGAGAAACTGTCTTAGCCAGGAACTACCTCAACGGACCAAAGTGGGTTGCTGCTACAGACATTGCTCAGACTGGTCCTGTGTCCTACACTGTTAAGACTGCATAGAACGTCATCTGAAAAAGGAACACAAATCCGTTACTGTTGAGTAAAGCCACACCAAAAGAACCGCCAGTCCTGTCTGGTCCAGAACTGTTACTGGGTGACACCTTGACCCAGCAGTGGTCACCTAGGGGCTCACAGGCACGTTCTCATGACACTGAATCAGCCGCGCCCACTCAATTATGTGACGAGACTGTGACACAGGCTACTCAAATGCCTACACCACAGTCTAAAGACATTGTTATTGAGAGTCACTTTGACCTACGAGAGATAGACGGGAACCAAGATACTTGCTTGCAGGTTTGTTCATAGTTGTGGTTCATATTGGGGACAATTTAAGTAGGTCGGGAGGGTTGTGCCGAAGAGCATCATGGGAGTTGTGTGTGTTGAGATGACTGCATTCGAGATACATGGTCTACCATCTCATCAATATGGAATTGTTATAAAGACGTGGTTATGAAACCCATGAGACATAAAAGCCTACAGTGCTCATTTCTACTGCATAGTGGATCACCACAGATATTCAGGTGGTCAGGAACACATTCACATAGACAGAGAGCTAGGAGAAATATGCTAATGCTACATTAAAACACCCTTGCGAGCAGTGAGAGAATGTCTGACGTGATTGGAGTCGCCAACTAGACGGGCGCCGTGTACCGTGTTAACCCTCCTCCCCCCGTGTTTGTCTGCCCTCTGCCCAATGCATTATGGGGCATGTGTTTGTGTGTGTGCTTCTTTCCGCACCGCCCGCCACCATCACCCAAACCAGCTGCCTCTCATCAATATTAACTGGCTACTGTGACAGTAGGGCGCCCCTTGTGGCAGTCAGCGGCCCCCCGAGGACCCCTATGAGCCTCATGGCCTCTTCTCCTCGCCACGCGCTGTCATCACTTATTCATCCAACACCTGTTTCCATTTCCCCCACCCTCGGTAACAGGGGAGCCTGTGGCTAGTGGCTTATGTCTGGCTTTCCACTTTTCTAAATTGCTTCCCTGTGTTATATTTTACTTTAAAGAATCCATCCTCCCTTTGCTACTGAATGCGCATGCAAAGTGAAACGAGAGACACGTTTAGGGGGGCCCACGCAAATGCCGATTGGAAATCAGTAAGGCTAATGCTGAGTGCTAAAGGCAGACCCATCGCTCAAGCTCTTCTCGGTCTGTTATGGCAGGAGGGGGGGGGGTCGTCATCTCTCACATTTCCATCCTGTGGAGAATTGATTCCTACAGCTTTGCCATGCCAATAGAGTGTGTTACTCTTGGGGGGCTTTGTTAATCAACCACTATTGGTGTATTGGGGAGAGTCCTGTCCTAAACTCTGCATTGCTGCAGTTCATTCCTATCAAACGATCTCCGCTTACCATCGGTATCAGATTCACCTTATTACCCAAATTGATTCGAGCACAAACGACATCACTATTGCTCCAGTGTTGCTGCTGCTGCCTGCTAGGTATATATTTTAATGTCAGGCAAACTCAAGGTTACCCAAACAGAAAGAGCTAGAGCTGAATCAAACATTTGTTTTCATACAGCAGTTGACTTGCCGCGAGGGGAAAAATGTGCCATTGTTTTTCAATGACAAAACGATTAGACCCCTCTCTGGCAGTACACACAACAACAGCTAGTCAGTCAGCGCCCTTGTTTCTGTCTCTCCCCGTGCCAAGGCTCGGGGGAGAGGATTCCTTTTGGAAGACACACAAAAATAAAAAGAATGCACAATGAGGAAGAATGGAGCTGTCAAAAGTAATGGACCCTTGAATAGTATTTCAGTTTTATTAGTCAAAACTTAATAGCTTTGAAGGAGCTGGGAAGGATACAAAAAGGCCTTTGTTCAAAATCCATAGCTTACGGCAAATGGTTTTAGTAATCAAATAATACCTTCTGACAATTGCATTTTTTTTTTCACTATTCGGGAAGGAATCTCTTTTGATAGTATTTTTGTATAAATGATTAGTGGCAGGTTGAGCACAAGAAAGAAAGAAAGAAAGAAAGAGAAGTGCATACAATGGCCGCACACACAGGAAGAATCAAATAGCAAACACTAACATCGATTTTCATTGGCTGAGACCATGACATCAAACACATTATCTCTTCCATTGTGCTCCCAGACAACATCAAATATATTCATTATTCTTTGAATGGGAAGTGCTGCAATTAATAGAATTCACATTTCGTCAGTGTTTGTCAAAACCCAGCCTTGGACCCTCCAAAAGACAATGTTAATAAATATAGGAGATGTTGGGTTAGCATGTGTTAGGGGTAGAATTCTGCAATAGAAATAGGATAAAGAAAGTGTTTTGATTGTTCAAATAGATAGACCAATGGATGAGTTTAGTGTGAGCTAGTGTGAGATATGGGGCGCTGTACTCACGTTGGATATCGATGGTGACAATGGCATCTTTCCCGTTGGGCACGGCCTTGTTTGAAGCCCGACAGGTGATTTGTTGGCCTGTCTCGATGTTGGAGGCAGAGAGGTAGAGTGAGCTGACTGTACTCTCCCTTCGCCCATCCAGCAACAGTGTCTGAGGATACAATGCACGACCAGAGATCGTTATTATCATGACAAGATGTCTTATTTGAATTACATTTACATTGTGTTCATTTAGCATCTTTATCCAGAGTGAGCGGAGCAACTAAGGAAAATTAGGCCCACCACGTATCACTGACATTGCAAGTAATACAGTAGGTGGGTAGCAATCGATTTACAGTACATCATGCAATATATACGAACTGTATGACCTCACTAATCTAAAGTATGGCTTGCCCTGAATTACATAGTAGTAATGTGGTAGTAACATATTTGTAATTGCATAGTTTTTAGAGTTTAGTGGTGCAATGATTTTTGCAGATTTCTGATGTCATAATGGACAGATGGAATCAGTCGTCTCTCTATCGTTTGCCTCAATTTGCATGCCTTGATATGCCAAGTCAAGTCATGATCTGACTCAAAGTATGCTTTTCCAAAAACCCATCCTCGTCCTAACAGCGTGACGTGTAATCAATATGATGCAATTCAGTATCGAATGTGACACATTTTAAATGTTCTATACAGATGCTGATACTAAGCACTAACAAAGTAACTATACACTCTCCGTGTCAGTTATTAACCATCAAGATCCCAATATAATTATTGTCCCCAAAAAAAGTCCTCTCTTTTTTCAAAACGTCAAAAACATTTCTCAAGCTTTGAGACATTTAATTAATCAGGAAGGAGAGCACTGATATAGCAATACATGTGTCTAATTCATGGGTTTACAATGAGTGAAGGGAGCGTCCTCCAGTCAGTTTGTGTGGGTTAGGCTCACCCCGGAACGAGCAAGATCACACTGCAAGATTAAACGCACCTCTCACTTTCTCAGTTTCAGGGCTGACAAAAGTGAACAAATTGCCCATGAACACATCCATAATGTAGAGTGTTGGAATGCTTTCTTTTTTTGGTCATGTTTAAAGCACAACGCTCCATCTTGCCCCGTGAATCAAATAAAAAATCTCAGCTGCCATTAAAGCGAGGCCTTTTTCTCTTTCACTTCGTGGAAGGGATGAGTAAAGAGAGGAGAAGAGAGGAAGATAGGAAGAGTGGGAAGGATTCCTCCAAGTGAGGGAAGGGAGAGAACACCTCTTTATCAAGATCCAAAAGACTCATTTCAGGTGCACAATCAATTTATTTATGTAAACTTAATTTCACTGTATGCACCTTTTTATACTTTTTTTAGTGAGTGCAAAATATCTCGATTCCTGTCTTGTATAGAGCTATAATAACAGTTTTATTAGTATGTATTGAATTTGTCCATTCACTGGAGTTCTGGTCAGTGCAACCCCCTGAATTATCTACATTGGTGTCAGAAGTGGGATGATGTTACTGGGATGCCATCAAAGTCTGGGTATGAGTGACTGCAGATAGAAAAGTGATGGGCGCTCTTTCCCGTCGAAAGGGGACATTGTAGCAACCTTAATAAGTCCGTTTTGAATCTCTTGGTGTAATGGTTAAGGTGTTGAATTCGTTTCAATATGTACAAATAGAAGAGTCAGGTCAGCACAGAGATCAATCAAAACTAGCCCCAAACCATACCCAATCTAGATCCATACCTACAGTGACAGGGGACATGTCCTGCCCCCATCCCTAGTGGAAATTACGCCCACATCCTTACCTTAGAGTACATGGCGCCATTCAGGACCTGCCCGTTGCGGATCCAGATGATGGAAGCGGCAGGCTTGGCATTGTCGGCGTGGCACGTCAGGTTGAGGGGGTCGCCGGCCCTTAGGCTCACCACAGGGGCCCCAACAATCACAGGGTTATCAGGGGGAACTGTGGAATACCATAACGATGCATTTATTTGATTTGCAAAGACGTACAATAGTGGTTCATCCAAACAACTAAAATGTGAAAATATTGTACAATCCAGGTGTTTTCACATTGTCATTATGGGGTATTTTGTGTAGATGGGTGAGATTTAAAAAAATATTTAATGCATTTTGAATTCAGACTGTAACACAAACACATGTGGACTAAGTCAAAGGGTATGAATACTTTCTGAAGGCACTGTAGAATAAAATACACTTAATTTCAGAGCAGCATGGGGGGGCTGAAGTATATAAATTCAACATAGTCGCTATTCCAGATATTGTACATCATCATGAACAAGTAGCCTACATTTCAAATACACATTCAGTGCTAGGAATTCGCTTAGACTGCGTTGCATAAAGGCTATACATCATCATCATCCTCACCCCTGCTACTCTGCTTTGTGTGGTCTGACACTTCCCACAGGTGAGCGATTTACTCAGAAGCAAAAGAGGAAGCCTGCCTCCTTTCATGCAAGAGAAAGATGAAAAGAAAGAGAGAATGAAAAAAAGAGGGTAGCTAGTTGGGGAAAGTTTTGACGAATCCCAACTCGTTAATGACACTTACATTCTTGTGTGAAACCAGCTCTGATCACCCTAGATTTGTATTCCAACTCCAGGGAATTATTGATTAAACACTCAGCTCATTAGAGAGCAGATCTGGGGCACGCCTAAAATCAAAGGCAACATGCAGCTGGCAAATCCTGAGTGCTTGGCAGAAAGAGAGTAAGGGAGAGAAAGGGGAGAGAGAGAGCAGCATCTGTCAATGCTCTCTGTCACTCCTTAACATGCTCAATATGCACTTCCATACACTTCATATGTAACATATTACATGATACAGATACAAAACAAGGCCTATCGTCATCACCACCACTTCAATGCAATACTTAAGACATTGGACATCATCACCACCGCGGCCTTCTACCACCACTACTGCCTTCGCTGCGTTCACTTCATTAGCGTCATCCATTTTTCATCCCTCCCAGGGGTAAATTAGGAGAGAGGTATAGCTCGCTACATGCAGACAAATGCCTTATACGGCATGGCGGCTGCAGCAGCAGGAGAGTTAGAGAAAGAGTGTGTGATGGAGATGGAGTTTGAGAGAGATAGCTGACTTCATTAGGGCATGACTTGGCCTCTTTGCTCATTACTCATCCCTCACAGCTGGGGGGAGGACTGATTATGCATCCAAAAATGTTGTAGTCTCAAGCTTGATGCAATCATTGCATGCTAGAAATATGGGACCAAATACTAAACTTTTGTCACGACTTCGACTGAAGTCGGTTCCCCTCCTTGTTCGGGCGACATTCGGCGGTCGACGTCACCGGTCTTCTAATCATCACCGATCTACTTTTCGTTTTCCATTTGTCTTGTCTTGTTTTTCACACACCTGGTTTGCATTCCCCATCATTATCTGTTGTGTATTTAACCCTCTGTTTCCCCCCCATGTCCTTGTGTGTGATTGTTTATTGTTAAGCCGTTTCTTTCCGGCTGGTGCATTTCATTTTATGCCTCGCCTGTTTTGCGTTTGGCATGTGTATTTGTATATTACGCGTTTAGCGTTTTGCTTGAGTCAATTTTTGAGTAGTGTTTTTGCTCACTCAGTACTGTTCTCCTGCGCCTGACTTTAATGCACCAGCTACACAAGAGCCTGACAACTTTTTACTACTTTAATAAACATAATTGAATTTGTCCCAATACTTTTGGTCCCCTAAAATGGGAGGACTATGTACAAAAAGTGCTGTAATTTCTAAACAGTTCAGCCGATATGCATGAAAATACACTCAGATTAAAGCTGACAGTCTGCACTTTAACCTCATAGTCATTGTATAATTTCAAATCCAAAGTGCTGGAGAACAGAGCCACATTCTTTTACTAATAATCACTGTCCCAGTACTTTTGGAGCTCACTGTATATACTGTTAAGTAACTTACAGTACAGGCTACAACAACCTTCACCTTGACCAAAATCTGTACGAAAAATATTTATCAAATCTCAAGATGAAGACCTGAAATGTGAAACACCACCCACAGCTTGAACGGCTACAGATTAAGGCAGCCCCCCGCACCTCTCTGATTCAGAGGGGTTGGGTTAAATGCGGAAGACACATTTCGGTTGAAGGCATTCGGTTGTACAACTGACTAATAATGGTGACTTTGACTTTGACTTTGACTTTACAGTGAGAATAAATGGTCACATTGAAATTTGAAGTCATTTTCATGTTGGTGATGCAATGGTGGAGTCCCAGTCAAAATGTATACATTATCAGTACTTTAAATTCAAGTCATGATGGGGCAATTTCCTCCCTGAGTTTCCACGCTAATTTTACCATTTGTATACAGGGGGACTAGATTTGTTATCGTTTGTTATTGACAGGGTGGAGTCTCAGGTTTCAAATCAGTCGTGGTCCTCTGTGTTATACTATGATGTTGGAAGAAAAATCATCTTTGTGTTTTTATTTCTTCGACTAATGAGACCAGCAAGAAGGCAAGGTTAGCAACCTGCATTTGGTTTGCTTTCAGTCTCATTTGTGGCACCCTATTCCCTATTTAGTGCACTACTTTTGACCTGGGACCAAATGGATCTGTTCAAAAGCAGTGCACCATATAGGGAATAGGGTGCCATTTGAAATGCTGACCAAGAGAGACTGAAAGCAAACCAAATGCAGTGAATAATTCATGGGGCTCCTTTCTGTGCCGACTGGTGCAATACAGGGGACCATTTTCAATATATCTCGACCTGTGATGCTAAATCAACATACACTACAGCTGTCACTGGCACAACATGTCATAAACAAGCGCATTTACATTATTATCTAAGACAAGCCACTACTGTTAGCCATCTGTCCTCAACTGCCTGCCTGCCTTTTCATGCTGTTGGGTTCCTTGTCTTAGGTCACAACCAAAATGGCACCCTATTCTCTATTTGTAAAAAAAAAAAAAAAAGAAGTTTTGCACTAAATAGGGAATAGGCTCCCATCAGACTCTGGATGAGCATCAGGTGACACCAACCACACACATTTTAGAGGTGTGAATTAGCTATGCAACAGGCCTCGGGAACTCCACATAAAATACTGACCAGTGCAGTGAGTTCACCCTCCCACACTCCCAGGTCTTGTGTTGTGTCGTCCGTGATGTCAGAAATTAAGGAACCAGCTAGCATTTTTGCAACGGGTCGGCAAAGGAGCTAATACCGCGTGACTCATTACACGGGCCTAATTCACAACATCAGCAGTAATGTTTGGCCTCCGAAGCCAACTTAGACCCGAGAGAGAGCAAGGGAAGAGAGGGAGAGAGAAAGAGAGAGAGAGATGGGGCCCTCCTTTCCAGTAACCCCACAGAGGCTCAAACCATCATTATCTTTACCATGTTTGTGAATGTGGCACGGCCTAATGGTTCCACATTGACGATTTAACATGGCCAGTCAATAGATTTCTCATGAGCTGGCCTACATAGAGGTGGACTAAGCACCTCCTCCTTTAGTTACTGCCGCTGGACGCAAAAAGCCCCCTCTCACCTTCTTTCTCTTTTTCTCTCTCTCCACACTAGTGTCTTGTTTTTTGTCACTGAAATACATTTTTTCTTTCTCTCCACTTGATTCACTGACACCTTGGGAGGGACCAAAGTCATTCAGTTCTGGAGATGGGAAAGAATTGCCAGGAAAAAAAAATGCAATTTCATTTAGGAAATAAACTGAGGGGAAGGATGGCTTGGGGAAAATGTGACCCATTTTCAAATGTACCTGGATCTGGTTGTGAGATCTTAAGATGGCCGCCTCGCAGGAATTGGTGGCCGGGACCGATTAATCACTTTTATGGTGAGTTCACTGGCAGTGCCACATTTGTGCCTTTGCCCTCGCACTCTCACCTTCCAAACTTTAAGATGGATGACTTAATACATCCTCTTCTTCACGTCAGCTGTTAGCATGCACTTAGGACACACATGCAGAGCTGTCGGCGTATCCTTCTTGAAAGTTATACGCTACGTTCTAAGTTCTATGGTATTGCACGCACAACCCAACATCCAGATAAAAACGTGTCCAGGGCAGGATTTTGCAAGCGAGAGAAAACATTTTCTTCTGGAGGTTTGGTTGGGGACAAATTCTCTTGTACCAGCCTAAGTTTTCTACCTCCTCTTTAGGCTTTCACCCTCATTTTCCCCACATGTATCTATGCCACTGTAGCCCTTCACTCGCTTGATATCGAATTGAAAGAGTCAGTACCACGTCTCCTACGCCGACAAACAGCACTGAAGGAGATTGGCAGTACATTTGTGTCTGTGTGCGTCACATTCGTAGCAGGAGGACTTGCCAGCGTTTGCCTGTCACACCGTGACACCTTGCCTTAGTGAATGTTACCTCTCCAGATAAGGGAGATGCCACTGAAGTTAATTAAACTGTGATTAATTAAAATGGGGAATGTAATGGGTCCCAGAGCCCGAGATAAGGTACAATTCGTTTCACCGCTCTGGCTGGAGACTCCGGAGGGGCACAGTGTCAACTGATGCACAGGCAGGAGGAGAATGGAAGAGAATGAAGACATTCTTTCAGTCTCTCGTGCCGGCAAGGATTTGTTGTGCCAAATACGAAGTAGGAATAAAAAGACTTGTGGCCATCCCTCCTCTGTGATTCCATGACAGATCTAAAACAAGTTATCACAGCTAAAGACATTTCAACAAGTTATCACTGCTAAAGACATTTCAACAAGTTATCACTGCTAAAGACATTTTAAAGCCGGCAACAGCCATTCGCCAAGTTTTAATTAGGAGGAAAAGTAAAACATCTGTTTAAATGAGTTTATCCATCAAAAACATTACAATTAAATAGGTTGTAGCAAGTAGGAGGGTTATCGACAGAATTAATTAGACTGACTAGATTCTGATAGTAGTTACAGTATCCCGACAAAGATTCCAATGTGTTAAGATGAGGTGGTTTGGGTTATTCCACACTTCAATCAGATTGATTTTGGTCTGGTCCTACACAATCCACCATCTGTGGATGCTTGAAAACACAATAATTCCTTATTAAGGTATTATTCACTGCTAATTAGCATGTCATAGACAATGTATAAGCCACATCATATAAGGTGTGATCAGATCCAGATTCAATCCCCACAAATAACGTCTCCACTCAGATATTCAGATGTCATTCACTCTTAATAATGTGTAATCATTAATTTGTTATTCACTGCTAATTAGCACGCAATAGACAATGATGCCCTTTAAATGAGGTGTGATCAGATTCATTCCACACAAAGACGGGCTCCTCTATGACATGTATTCAGTTTAAGTGATAATACCCGAGAAGCCTGTGTTTGGAGGATATACAGTTGAAGTCGAAAGTTTACATACACCTTAGCCAAATACATTTAAACTCAGTTTTTCACAATTCCTGACATTTAATCCTAGTAAAAATTCCCTGTCTTGGGTCAGTTAGGATCACCACTTTATTTTAAGAATGTGAAATGTCGGAATAATAGTAGAGAGAATGATTTACATACACTCAATTAGTATTTGGTAGAGTTGCCTTTAAATTGTTTAACTTGGGTCAAACGTTTCGGGTAGCCTTCCACAGGCTTCCTACGATAAGTTGGGTGAATTTTGGCCCATTCCTCCTGACTCAGTTACACCAGCTCTGTCAGGTTTGTAGGCCTCCTTGCTCGCACACACTTTTTCAGTTTTGCCCACAAATTTTCTATAGGATTGAGGTCAGGGCTTTGTGATGGCCACTCCAATACCTTGATTTTGTTGTCCTTAAGCCATTTTGCCACAACTTTGGAAGTATGCTTGGGGTCATTGTCCAGTTGGAAGACACATTTGCAACCAAGCTTTAACTTCCTGACTGATGTCTTGAGATGTTGCTTCAATATATCCACATAATTTTTCTTCCTCATGATGCCATCTATTTTGTGAAGTGCACAGAACGCGTCTAATTCCTGAGCGGTGTGATGGCTGCGTTGTCCCATGGTGTTTAAACTTGCCCACTGTTGTTTGTACAGATGAACGTGGTACCTTCAGGTGTTTTGAAAATGCACCCAAGGATGAACCAGACCTGTGGAGGTCTACAATTTTCTTCTGAGGTCTTGGCTGATTTCTTTTGATTTTCCCATGATGTCAAGCAAAGAGGCACTGAGTTAGAAGGTAGGCCTTGAAATACTTGAAAATAAAGGAGCTCTCTAGGAGCTCAGATGCAAAAATGTAATGTACAACGTTTCGACAGGCCTTGAAATACATCCACAGGTACACCTCCAAATCGACTCAAATGATGTAAATTAGCCTATCAGAAGCTTCTAAAGCCATGACCTAAATTTCTGGAATTTTCCAAGCTGTTTAAAGGCACAGTCAACTTAGTGTATGTAAACTTCTGACCCACTGGAATTGTGATACAGTGAATTATAAGTGAAATAATCTGTCTGTAAACAATTGTTGGAAAAATGATGTGTGTCATGCACAAAGTAGATGTCCTAACTGACTTGCCAAAACTATAGTTTGTTAACAAGACATTTCTGGAGTGGTTGAAAAACGAGCTTTAATGACTCCAACCTAAGTTAATGTAAACTTCCGACTTCAACTGTAGGCATGGGTGTTGTCAGGCCCGAAACAAAACAGCAGCTTTGAGGGAATAACTGCAAAGTAGCTATTTGTTTAAGCTATTTCCAAGTTACATTCATTTGGATACTTAAGAATGATCTAATGATGCGCGATTTCACCTGGCACAGAAAATGTCCGTTCTTGTCAGGACACTGTTGTTCAGAGGAGCTAGTCAACAACACACAATCTTTTTTTAATTTTACCAGGTGGGGTGACTAAGAACACATTCTCATTTACAGCAACGACCTGGGAAATAGTTACAGGGGAGAGGAGGGGGGATGAATGAGCCAATTGTAAACTGTTAATGATTAGGTGACCGTGATGGTATGAGGGCCAGATTGGGAATTTAGCCAGGACACTGGGGTTAACACCCCTACTCTTATGATAATGGCCATCGGATCTTTAGTGACCACAGAGAGTCAGGACACCCATTTAACATCCCATCCGAAAGACAGCACCATACACAGGGTAGTTTTAGACCAGAGGAAAGGGTGCCTCCTACTGGCCCAATCACTTCAAACTGAAACTTGAAAGACTGCAAACTAGCTGCATTTCGTTCAGTTTGGCCTGTTTTCTATTGACATTTCTTTCTTCATCCATAAAAATGATGCTAGCTGATTCATTATTTCTGTCTGCATGCCTATCTTGTCCAGACTGTCCCGATTTCAACGTCATAGATTTAGCCGGTGGTAACTTGTGGAATAGACACCAGCTGGAATGCGGTTTTAACCAATCAGCGTCCAGGATTATGTGCGCCTCAACTTGCCCTTCATTTATGAATTTAATTACGTGCAAAACCAGATGTTATTTAAGATTTTAAGGTACATTTTGCCCCTTAAATACCCCTGAAAACACGGATTAAGGGCTGCTGTAAGGAGGTTTTCAGGGGTTTTACCCCTTACAAATCATGCATATTTCACCTTCATTTCCATTAGTTGCAAAATAAACAATTAAAGAGAAAAAATCAAGGGTATTTTAAGATGCAGAATGGGTATGTACTTTACACATGCTTAAATTGTCTAAGTAAGGTGCTCTGAATTAAAATACATCGAATAACACTGGAGAAACACCACAATTCAATTCACTTGAAAGAAGTAAAAAACATCAGTGATACTCTATCCTTTTAGATTCTCAACAAATAACAGTCTCAAATTGACATTAGCAGATTTTATTTAGCAGATGAAAGCCTTATTATACATTTTTTGCTTCCCTGAAATGGGCTTAAATGCTTTTGGGGGCTGTAGTCAACATATTGCACAACCACTTTTCCTTGGCCCCGCCACACTGCTCAGTCCAAGTGTCTCTTCTCTCTCTATGACCTTACCCTTTCTCTCTCTGTTTCCTCCATCTCTGCACTTTCTCTTCCTCTCTTCCCCTCCCTCTCTCTACTCTCTCTTCCTCGCGCTCCCCCTCACTCTCACTAATTGCTTTCTCATCTTCCACTCTCTCTCTACTCTCTCGTCTTTCCCTCCCTCCCTCTACTCTCTTCCCCCCTTTCTTACCCTCCCCTCTGCTCAACTTTCCCCCTCCTCTCTTTTCCTCTCTCACTCATCTCTTCTCCTTCTCTCTTCCACTCCCTCGACTCTTATTTCAGGGCGCACACATGTGCTTTCCACCACAGATACTGTCTCTCCTGTAAAACAGACACAACACAGACACAGTGGTGGCTTTAAAATATGTAGTATTGTTCACATGGTTTTAAAACTGTTAGATGTATAATGAAATTGAATTATTTTAATAGCAGAAAAAAAGTGCTGACATAGAGCAGTCAATACTGTATCTCGAATAAGATAAGGGGGTACCAAACTTACTTCATATTTACTCCTTGAGTCTGGGGAGACATTAATTAACCTCAGCTTTTTGGAGTTTCTTTAGCTGTGTATGAAACAAAAGGAAAATTTAACTGGAAATTATTTCAATAGGTTACTAAAAATAGACCCAGTGTTTCCTCCACACGTATTCGGTAGCGGCAGGCCACCACTGTTAAATATTCTGCAAACATCTTGAAAAGAGATTTGCTCCATTACTTTCCTATCTCATAATTTCAAGGCGCATACAGTGCATTTTGGAAAGTATTCAGACCTCTTGACCTTTTCCACATTTTGTTACGTTACAGCCTTATTCTAATATGGATTAACTACTTTCGCCCTCATTAATCAACACACAATATCCCATAATGACAAAGCGAAAAACAGCTTTTTAGAATTTTTTGCAAATTTATTCAACATAAAAAACTGAAATACCTTATTTACGTAAGTATTCAGACCCTTTTGATATGAGACTTGAAATTGAGCATCCTGTTTCCAATGATCATCCTTGAGATGTTTCTACAACTGAATTTGAGTCCACCTGTTGTAAATTCAATTGATTGGACATGATTTGGAAATGAACACACCTGTCTATATAAGGTCCCACAGTTGACAGTACATGTCAGAGCAAAAACCAAGCCATGAGGTCGAAGGAACTGTCCGTAGAGCTCCGAGACAGGATTGTGTCGAGGCTCAGATCTGGGGAAGGGTAACAAAACATTTCTTCAGCATTGAAGGTCCCCAAGAACACAGTGGCCTCCATCATTCTTAAATGGAAGAAGTTTGGAACCACCAAGACTCTTCCTAGAGCTGGCCATCCGGCCAAACTGAGCAATCGGGTAGAAGGCCATGGTCAGGGAGGAGACCAAGAACCTGATGGTCACTCTGACAGAGCTCCAGAGTTCCTCTGTGGAGATGGGAGAACCTTCCAGAAGGACAACCATCTCTGCAGCACTCCACCAATCAGGCCTTTATGGTAGAGTGGCCAGACGGAAGCCACTCCTCAGTAAAAGACACATGACAGCCCGCTTGGAGTTTGCCAGAGGGCACCTAAATATTCTCAGACCATGAGAAACAATTTTCTCTTGTCTGATGAAACCAAGACTGAACTCTTTGGCCTGAATGCCAAGCGTCATGTCTGGAGGAAACTCTGCACCGTCTCTATGGTGAAGCATGGTGGTGGCATTATCATGCTGTGGGGCTGTTTTTCACCTTCAGGGACTGCGAGACTAGTCAGGATCGAGGGAAAGATGAACAGAGCAAAGTACAGAGAGATCCTAATGAAAACCTGCTCCTGAGCGCTCAGGACCTCCGACTGGGGCGAAGGTTCACCTTCCAACAGGACAATGATCGTAAGCACACAGCTGATACAACGCAGGAGTGGCTTCGGGACAAGTCTCTGAATGTCCTTGAGTGGCCCAGCCAGAAGGAACCCGACTGGAGAGACCTGAAAATAGTTGTGCAGCGACGCTCCCCATCCAACCTGACAGAACTTGAGAGGATCTGTAGAGAAGAATGGGAGAAGCTCCCCAAATACAGGTGTGCCAAGCTTGTAGTGTCATACTCAAGAAGACCCAAAGCTGTAATCCCTGCTAAAAATGCTTCAACAAAGTACCGAGTTAAGGATCTGAATACTTATGAAAGTGTGATATTTCAGTTTTTATTTACTTATACATTATGGGGTATTGTGTGTAGATTGATGAGAGGATTTTTTTTTTAATCCATTTTAGAATAAGGCTGTAATGTAACAAAGTGGAAAAAGTAAAGGGGTCTGAATACTTTCCAAACGCACTGTAATTATTCTTGAAACTAAGAGATTGTAAGCCTTCTAAAAGTGTCTCCGTTTTCTTTCAACTTCCAGCAATGAATGAAATACGACCTGTTAAAGTCACAGGGGTCTGTGCACTGTGTGCAAAGAAATGCACATTGTTTCGTTCATTGGCGGAGATGTGGTTTAAAACTAGTTAGGGAGAGGCGGCAGTGTTCGGAGTTTTGGAGAGTCTGGCATGCCCAAAGTAAAATGCCTGGTACTCAGGCCCAGCAACTAGGATATGCACATAATAGTATTGGATAGTAGTATTGGATAGAAAACACTCTGAAGTTTTTAAAACTGTTAAAATAATGTCTGTGAGTATAACAGAACTGATATGGCAGGCAAAAACCAAAGAAAATCCATCCACAAAATTTGATTCTGTGAGCTGGCTCATTTTCCATTGAGTTGCTATTGGAAGTGCTTAAATCCAGCTCCCAGGTTGCAGTACCTATGGCTTCCACTAGATGTCAACCGTCTTTAGACAAGGTTTCAAGCGTTTACCTTGAAAAATAGGGGAGTAGAAGAAGTTTATCCAAGGAGAGTGAAGAAGTAATGTCTGTCTGTTGCGCGGGACCGGGAGCGCGCGCCTCGTTTTTTTTCCTTTACTATCAACCAAGATATTACCCGTGTGAAATATAATTGTTAATATGCATAATAGTGTACCTAAGGATCGATTATAAACGTTGTTTGATTTGTTTGGACAAAGTTGATAGGTATATTTTTTTGTCTTGTAAAATGGACGAGTGGACGGTGGATTTTCTGAACAAAACGCGCCAACCAAACAGAGCTTTATGGATATAAAGAGGGACTTTTTCGAACAAAAGGAACATTGATTGTCTTGCTTGGTCACTTCGGATTACCATCAACAGAAGATCTTCAAAGGTAAGCAATTTATTTTAGCTCTTTGTTTTATGTGTTTTGTGACGCTGGTTTTGTTATTATGCTAATGAGGGAAGTACACAGGGCGCTGTCCTCAGACAATCAAATGTTATGCTTCCGCCGTAAAGCCTTTTTGAAATCTGACAACGCTGTGAGATTTCCAAGATTCTAAGCGTTTGAAGAGTGTTCAACACTTGTATTTTCATTGCTATATTGTAATTACTCTGCCACCATGGCCTATTTATTGTCTTACCTTCCTTATCCTACCTCATTTGCACTCTTTGTATATAGATTTCTTTTTTTTTCTACTGTATTATTGACTGTATGTTTGTTTTACTCTATGTGTAACTCTGTGTTGTTGTATGTGTCGTACTGCTTTGCTTTATCTTGGCCAGGTCGCAGTTGTAAATGAGAACTTGTTCTCAACTTGCCTACCTGGTTAAATAAAGGTGAAATAAAAATAAATAAATAAAAATGAATGTTTTATATTAGCACATTTGTAATTTAAATTTGCCGCTATACATTTTTCCGGATGTTGTCAAGGATGCTAGCGCCCCACTGCTCTTTAATTATCCCCAAGAGGTTAATAAAGTGACAACTAAAAGATACCAAGAACAACCAATCAACATAAGCTAAATATGACGTGGCAGTCCATGGTACTGATCTGTGTGTGCGTGTCTGTCTGCGTGCGTGCAAGTAGAAAAAAACACGTTGACTCACCCTACTTGTAGAGAAATAACATCCTCCTCTCTTTCATATGGCCAAAACGGTCTATCACTCATACAGTACACGCTTTTAGTTTTTGTTGTCCTAGGCCTAACTAGCCTAACTTCCTTTCATGGGTAACAATGTGCGAGGCCAGCGCGTGCCCCTCGCTACTTTTCAAAGATTTTTTGGGGGGAAAACTGCTCCCACTGCTACTTTGTTTTTATTTATTTTATTTCACCTTTATTTAACCAAGTAGTTCTATATGATTTCATAATACAGGTAGGATAGCTGAGAACAAGTTCTCATTTACAACTGCAACCTGGCCAAGATAAAGCACAGCAGTTTGATACATACAACAACAAAGAGTTACACATGGAGTAAACAAACATAGTCAATAATACAGTATACATTTTTTTTTAAATATGGACATATACAGTGAGTGCAAATGAGTTAAGATAAGGGAGGTAAGGGAATACCCCCCTGAAATGGACAAAAATGAATGTCAACTTATTGGCATTGTACGAAACATATACACGATTGAAAAGAGTGCCCAAATGGACGGCAGATCATTCAAAGCTTATGGCAAGTGTCACATGGCAAATGCCAATTGTAATACCCCAAAATTACTAAAGATGGCGAGCGTGCTCCACCGTTGATTTTCATATTGCATATGGACATGAAGTCAAGACCCAAGGGTCAAATTTGAAGAAAAAAAAAGAAAAGTAAAAAACACATACACCCCGTAAAAAGTGCTTTCTGGACCGTTTTTTTTATTTTTAATATGTATATAACAACCATATGAACATACCTTTATCTTATTTTATTGAGTTTGTCCATAAGGCCTATGTTTTGTCCATTTGCAATATGTTACCATAGGAAGTCAAAGGTCAATGAACCATGTCCAAATGCCATAAGATGCAATACGTAAGTATTGAAAGCGCCAAATCAGGATGTTATGTCCGTTTGCAATATGTGATCATAGGAAGTTGGCTTCCGAACCCAAAAGTCAGTGAACAATGTCCAAATGGCATTTAAACGGACAAAATGATACATATCACTATGTTAAGCCCTGAATCATCCTATAGGGTCTATTTGTCATGTTTGATGAGAGAGAAGTGGGACTCTGTTGTTTTTTAAAACATTTTGTATGGACATGGGTGGGGGGTGCTCCCTACCCAGCCATGGACCTCTTGCACCCTCCTAAAGGCATTAAAAAACATTTTTTAAATGTGCTCATGGTAACCTGTTCCAATCACCAGGTGCACGGCTGTCAATTTGCGATGTCTTACAATGGGCATTTACCATCACGGATTTGACATGCTCTAATATACTGCAGAAATGCCCAATTGACTGGCCCGTTGAACTCGGGATAGGCTAATTGACATAATTTGAGTCAATTGAAGGTGTACCTGTGGATGTATTTCAAGGTCTACCTTCAAACTCAGTGCCTCTTTGCTTGACATCATGGGAAAATCAAAAGAAATCAGCCAAGACCTCAGAATTGTTTTTTGGAACTGCACAAGTCTGGTTCATCCTTGGGAGCAATTTCCAAACGCCTGAAGGTACCACGTTCATCAGTACAAACAATAGTACGCAAGTATAAACACCATGGGACCACGCAGCCATCATACCGCTCAGGAAGGAGACGCCTTGAGATGAACGTACTTTGGTGCGAAAAGTGCAAATTAATCCCAGAACAACAGCAAAGGACCTTGTGATGATGCTGGAGAGGACACCAGGAGCACTTTTTGATGTGGTCCATCTCACCTGCATCAGTAAAATGCCGCACAGGTACAAAAGTATCTATATCCACAATAAAACAAGTCCTATATCGACATAACCTGAAAGGCCGCTCAGCAAGGAAGAAGCCACTGCTCCAAAACCGCCATTAAAAAAAGCCAGACTACGGTTTGCAACTGCACATGGGGACAAAGATCGTACTTTTTGGAGAAATGTCCTCCTTTGACCGAAGTTAAACAATTTAAAGGCAGTGCTACCAAATACTAATTGAGTGTATGTAAACTTCTGACCCACTGGGAATGTGATGAAAGAAATAAAAGCTGAAATAAATCATTCTCTCTACTATTATTCTGACATTTCACATTCTTAAAATAAAGTGGTGATCCTAACTGACCTAAGACAGGGACTTTTTAGTAGGATTAAATGTCAGAAATTGTGAAAACTGAGTTCAAATGTATTTGGCTAAGGTGTATGTAAACTTCCGACTTCAACTATAATGTACTTGGCGGATAAATGTGATCCTGCAGGGGCAGAGGTCGAAGGGTCTGTGGAGGATTACTGAGGGCCAGTGTAGAGACAGGGGCCCATGTAGAGAGCATGGCAAGATGATCAAACAGGGCCAGGGGAATGAACATGGGCAGAGGCAGAATCTGTGAATTAGGGAGAGGGTTGGTCATCACTGTCAAGATAGACGTGCACAGTTGGAAGTTAATTTTATCTTGAACAGCTGTTGGAAAGAGAGATGGTGTCTTGATGATGATGCTGGAGAGGACACCAGGAGCACTTTTTTGATGTGGTCCATCTCATCCAGACCAACCAGGTGGTAGAGGTGCAGGGGGAGGTCCTTTTTGGTTGACCTATGTCAGGTGTCGTGAACTGCCAACTGACATTGAGAAGAAGTGCTACGGTGGGGGGGGCCAAACACCTGCATCAGTAAAATGCCGCACATATACACTTTTCTGCCTGGTGCATGGAAACCTGAGGAACATCAGCGTCTATAGGAATGGCCTGTTAGCCCTGTTAGTGTCATTGTAGCTTGCTAGCTGCAGCGTCACTTTGTAACAACTTTGTAACCCTTTACAACTACTTTGTTTCAACGGTGTCACTACTAGAAGTAGACGTTACTGAAATAGTTCACTTAACGCGGTTATTTTTCAGGCTAGTCATTGATGAACACATCATTCAGCTAATGTTAGCTAGAAAGCAGTTGTATCTGTCAGTGTCAAGCTTACCTGCCCGGCAGAAACGATGCCATTTCGTCATCACGTCTCAGATGGAGTTGACTATTTACTTGAACTTTCAATCGCTTGTTGTCGTTTTCGATTAGAGTTTTTTTTCTTCTCTTAGGTTGATAGTAACAGTCAGAATCTGTCTCACTACTAAATGCCCGTTGCTGCGTTGCATCGGGGAGCTGTTGTCGCGAGAACATTGATTCCGATAGCCTTGCTCTGACGCAAACACATTCCATGAATTTTTAATGTCGCCCTAACATAACAAATAAATAATATAAACAAAATGACGTAGCTGATTTCGAACTGACACACTGACACGGAGTCTGGCTTTAAAGTGTAAAAGAAAATGAACAAGACCCTCCGTATCAAGCGTGACCAGATTCATACCCCACATTGGGCTTGGCTGGGTTTTGACCTTAAAAAGGTGTTATACACTGCTAATTAATGGGTAATAAACAACAAATAAAACCTGAATATACATTAGGCCCTTTTATTTATTTGATCCTTATTGTAAGTTGACTGAGAACACATTTCATTTACAGCAACGACCTGGGGAATAGTTACAGGGGAGAGGAGGTGGGACGAATGAGCCAATTGGAAGGTGGGGATGATTAGGTGGCCATGATGGTATGAAGGGCCAGATTGGGAATTTAGCCAGGACACCGGGGTTAACACCCCGACTGTTAGGACAACTGCCGTGGGATCTTTAGTGACCACAGAGAGTCAGGACACCCATTTAACGTCCCATCTGAAAGACAACACCCTACACAGGGCAATGTCCCCAATCACTGCCCTGGGGCATTGGGATATTTTACTTTAGACCAGAGGAAAGAGTGCCTCCTACTGGCCCTCCAACACAACTTCGAGCAACATCTTGTCACCCATCCAGGGACCTTCATGGGAGGTGTGACCAGATCCATTTCTCACAAAGTGCCTGGCCAGGTGGCAGGCTGAAACCGACATGCCCCTGCTGACATATCATTAGGTAATGATGGATACCTCCCTAGCATCCTGCCATGCTCCGAAATACCAGACAGACATGGCCCAGTGGCCCACAACGCCAATCCCTCGAACCACCACAGCTCAAGAGAAGAGAATAAGAAGAGGAAGAAGAGAGAGGGGGGAGTGTTCAAATTCAGATTGGGGATGAGCTGGAATTTTCTCTCCACTGTCTAGTGTTCTCAATCCACCGTGACAGCAGAAAATTCAGAAAAATGCCAGAGGAGGAGGCAAGCTGAACGTACAAATGGTCTCCTATCGTCGTTTCTATTATATTGTTCATTTGTTTGGGTTCTGATGCTGTAATCATTCTAGGGCTCTACACAAATTAGATGAGCTTTATTCAAGCTTAGCAGATAGCATTGTATCGTGCCGATTTCTATCCGTTTGGAGAGAAAAAAGATTGATCAAAAGAAAATGGTCCCCCACAGAGAATCATCATCCTTTTGTGTTAGATAAATATTTCAAACAAATTAATATAGGGGAATGTCACTAACTAGGTTTCTGTCCAACTATTTCATATGGATGAATTACCTGACGCATGTTAAACCCCATAGAGTCAATGTCAGCTCCTTTGCGGAAATCCAACTAGCATAATAAAAACATCCGCATAAAAATATGTCAGTTTAAACTAGAGACGTTTTTTTTTGCATTGGATGCATCTCAATCCACCGCATCTGCCGATGTCGCACTTCCGCATCTGCGGTGAAAGATAACAGAGCTTCAGCTGTGGGGGCAGCAGGTAGCCTAGTGGTTAGAGCGTTGGACTTGTAACCGGAGGGTTGCAAGCTCGAATCCCCGAGCTGGGGAAAAAAAAAATATCTGTCATTCTGCCCCTGAACAAGGCAGTTAACCCACTGTTCCCCGGATTGCCGAAGATGTGGAAGTCGATTAAGGCAGCCCCCCGCACCTCTCTGAATCATGAGGGGTTGGGTTAAATGCGGAAGACACATTTCGGTTAAAGGCATTTGGTTGTACAACTGACTAATAATGGTGACTTTGACTTTGTTTGTCAGACCATGAGACATACCGGAAATCGGTCTTCTCACAAAATTGTCTGTAGCGTCCAAGTATGACCCCTCTATGGAAAGGTGAGAATCTCACGGACACAGTTGTCGGTTGTTTTGCTCTAGGATGCCCACAGGCCTCAAAAGACTCGTCTGAAGGTCCCCCGGTACCAGTTGAAAAAATGTATGGAAATGTATATGGAGACTGTTTAGTGCCAAAAATAAGTTAAATACATGTATTTCCTGGTCTTTCTTATATCTTTCAGACACATGACAAACTTCCTTTATATTTTTGGGGAGAGACCATCTGTTGTTCCATGTAGTGAATATGTTATTCAATGCATTTGTATGGGCTAATAGCAATAAGGTCAAATACACGTTCATCAAATATATATATAAATAAAGTTTGGGGTCACTTAGAAATGTCCTTGTTTTTGAAAGAAAAGCAATTTTTTTTGTCCATTAAAATAACATAAGATTTATCAGAAATACAGTTTAAATTACTATTGTAGCTGGAAAGGGCAGTTTTTTTAATGGAATATCTACATAGGCGTACAGAGGTCCATTATCAGCAACCATCACTCCTGTGTTCCTATGGCAAATTGTGTTAGCTAATCCAAGTTTATCATTTTTAAAGGCTAATTGATCATTAGAAAACCCTTGCAATTATGTTAGCACAGCTGAAAACTGTTGTCCTGATTAAAGAAGCAATACAACTGGCCTTCTTTAGACTAGTTGAGTATCTGGAGCATTAGCATTTGTGGGTTTGATTACAGGCTCAAAATGGCCAGAAACAAAGGACTTTCTTCTGAAAGTCGTCAGTCTATTCTTGTTCTGAGAAATGAAGGCTATTCCATGGGAGAAATTGCCAAGAAACTGAAGATCTTGTACAACGCTGTGTACTACTCCCTTCACAGAACAGCACAAACTGGCTCTAACCAGAATTAGGAGTGGGAGGCCCCGATGCACAACTGAGCAAGAGGACAAGTACATTAGAGTGTTGAGTTTGAAAAACAGACGCCTCACAAGTCCTCAACTGGCAGCTTCATTAAATAGTACCCGCAAAACACCAGTCTCATCGTCAACAGTGAAGAGGCGACTCCAGGATGCTGGCCTACATTCAAAAGTTCCACTTACAGATCACTGAGGAACCGATTCAACACATAGAACAACCCAGACAGTACAGATCAAAGAGAGGGGGAATGATAATGCATCTGCAAAGGCTGACAATCAATGTTTGTCACAAAAGTACAGCAGACTACCTTTCCCTCTCCAATCTGGCGCTTGTTTATATAGCCTGGGCCACTTTGACATTAAATAATAGGCAGATCGGTAGGACGGGAGGATGTTTAGATGAGAGATAACAATATCAGCTTGCTGTGTATGAGAAGACTTCAAATCGCCATATCAGTGACAAAAAAAACGGCCACTGTGGGGGTGAAGAGTTCAGGTGGTGCAATGGCTCTATGGCTGCAGGCGAGAGGCGGTCTCGTAGACGAGGTGATGTGTGCTGCTTCTCCTCAGTTTGATTGATATTTTATTGCTCGGCAACAGGGGGTGATTACGTCTGGAGTAAAGGCTAATCCATGACAAAAGATTGACAGTAATAACCGTTAAACTCCTGAGGGGAGCGAAAATCCTTTTTGCTCTGAAAAACACTGGTTAATCAGCCCAGAGGTTCACGCAGGACATATAGATGTATGTGGCAGGGGTTAACTTAATGTTTTATCTAGCAATCTTTCACGGCACACCAAGGTTGATCTGAGCCTGTAATTCACTTTCATCCACGGGGGCAGGTAGTTTTCAAACATGATGCTTGTGAATTGAAGCTTACAGTTCACTTTGCATTTTTACTCTGAAAAGGTATTGATCGAGTTAGCATGCAAAAACCTTTTTGCAGAGGTATTCGACAAGCACTTTGGAAAATGTCAATGATGAGCTCAGTTTAACTTATTCAAATGACAAATCACACACATTGATTAGAATAAATAACTGGAAAACATTTATGGATAATGATAGAATTTGCAGATATGTGCCATGTAATTTTAGAAAAGAGACATGTCAAAGAAAACACTTGTGAAATGTGCCCCCAGCCCTCAATATAATGTAGATAGCTGGGATGGCTTATATGACTTCATAATATAAGGGAGATACCTAATCAGTTGTTCAACTGAAATGTGTCTTCCGCATTTAACCCAACCCCTCTAAATCAGGGAGGTGTGGGGGGCTGCTATAATCGACATCCATGTCTTCGGCGCCCGGGGAACAGTGGGTTAACTGAGCAGACACTGGAACTCCAGGTCATATGTTCCCTAATACAGAGGCTGTAGATAAACTATTTTGTGACTTTTATTCAGTACTGAAAGACTGATGTCTGCCCAGGTTTTATAAAACCACCTGCAAAAATAAGGGCTTTCAAAAGCATGTTCAGATCTAGCAGCCGACATGAGGAGAGACGAGACAAAACTAGACAGTTTTAGAATGTTGTGTTGTAGAGCAACTGACCAACATTTTTGTTAGACTTCAGTGCGGCTTTTGACATTATCGATCATAGTCTGCTGCTGGAAATACCTATGTGTTATGGCTTTACACCCCCTGCTATATTGTGGATATAGAGTAACCTTTCTAACAGAACACAGAGGGTTTTCTTTAATGGAAGCCTAACCAACATAATCCAGGTAGAATCTGTCTAGGCCCTTTACTTTTTTCAATATTTACTAATGACATGGGTTTGAGTAAAGCCAGTGTGTCTATGTATGCAGATTCACTATACACGTCAGCTACTACAGCTACTGAAATGACTGCAACACTTAACAAAGAGCTGCAGTTAGTTTCAGAGTGGGTGGCAAGGAATAAGTTAGTACTAAATATTTTAGAAAATATAAGGATTGTAATTGGGACAAATCATTCACTAAACCCTAAACCTCAGCTAAATCTTGTAATGAATCATGTGGAAAATTAGCAAGTTGAGGTGACTAAACTGCTTGGAGTAACCCTGGATTGTAAACTGCCATGGTCAAAACACATTGATAATGTACAACAGTAGCTAAGATGGGGAGAAGTGTGTCCATAATAAAGCACTGTTCTGTCTTTAAGGCAGGTCCTAGAGGCCCTTGCTTTGTCGCAACTGGACCACTGTTCAGTCATGTGGTCAGGTGCCACTAAGAGGGACTTAGGAAAATTGCAATTGGCTCAGAACAAGGCAGCACGGCTGGCTGTACACAGAGAGCAAACATTAATAATATGCATGTCAATCTCTCCTGGCTCAAAGTGGAGGAGAGATTGACTTCATCAAATCAAACTTTATTTGTCACATAACAAGTGTAGACGAATACAACAAGTGTAGACCTTACCGTGAAATGCTTACTTACAAGCCCTTAACCAGCAGTGCAGTTCACAAAGAGTTAAGAAAAGATTTACCAGATAGACTGAAGTAAAACATAATAAAAAAAAGTAACACAATAAGAATAACAATAAAGGGGGTACCAGTACCGAGTCAGTGTGCAGGGGTACAGGTTAGAGGTAATTTGTACATATAGGTAGGGGTGAAGTGACTATGCATTCATAATAAACAGTGAGTAGCAGCAGTGTACAAAAAGGGAGAGGGGTGGGGGGGGCAATGTAAATAGTCCGGTGGCAATTTCATTAATTGTTCACCAGTCTTTTGGCTTGGGGGTAGAAGCTGTTGAGAAGCCTTTTGGTCCCAGACTTGGAGCTCCGGTACCGCTTGCCGTGCGGTAGCAGAGAAAACAGTCTATAACATAGGTGACTGGAGTCTCCAACAATTTTATGGGCTTTCCTCTGACACAGCCTATTATATAGGTCCTGGATGGCAGGGAGCTTGGCCCCAGTGATGTACTACCCTCTGTAGCGTCTTACGGTCAGATACCGAGCAGTTGCCATACCAGGTGGTGATGCAACCGGTCAGGATGCTCTCGATGGTGCAGCTGTAGAAAATGTTGAGGATCTGGAGACCCATGCCACATTTTTTCAGTCTCCTGAGGGTGAAAAGGTTAAGTCGTGCCCTCTTCACAACTGTCTTGATATGTTTGGACCATGATAGTTTGTTGATGATGGGGACACCAAGGAACTTGAAACTCTCGACCCGCTCCACTACAGCCCCGTCGATGTTAATGGGGGCCCTCCTTTTCCTGTAGTCCACGATCATCTCTTTTGTCTTGCTCACATTGAGGGAGAGGTTGTTGTCCTGGCACCACACTGCCAGTTCTCTGACCTCCTCCCTCTACGCCTGTCACATCATTGTTGGTGATCAGGCCTACCACAGTTGTGTCGTCAGCAAACTTAATGATGGTGTTGGAGTCGTGTTTGGCCACGCAGTCGTGGGTGAACAGGGAGTACAGGAGGGGACTAAGTACACACCCCTGAGGGGCCCCAGTATTAAGGATCAGTGTGGCAGATGTGTTGCTGCCGACTCTTGCCACCTGGGGGCGGCCCGTCAGGAAGTCCAGGATCCAGTTGCAGAAGGAGTTGTTTAGTCCCAGAGTCCTTAGCTTAGTGATGAGCTTCGTGGGCACTATGGTGTTGAACGCTGAGCTGTAGTCAATGAACAGCATTCTCACATAGGTGTTCCTTTTGTCCAGGTGGGAAAGGGCAGTGTGGAGTGCGATTGAGATTGCGTCATCTGTGGATCTGTTGGGGCGGTATGCGAATTGGAATGGGTGTATGGTGTCCGGGAGGATGCTGTTGATGTGAACCATGACCAGCCTTTCAAAGCACATCATCGCTACCGACATGTGCTACTGGGCGGTAATCATTAAGGCAGGTTACCTTCGCTTCCTTGAGCACAGGGACTATGGTGGTCTGCTTGAAACATGTAGGTATTACAGACTTGGTCAAGGAGAGGTTGAAAATGTCAGTGAAGACACTTGACAGTTGGTCCGCAGAAGCTTTGAGTACACGACCTGGTAATCCGTCTGGCCACGCGGCTTTGTGAATGTTGACCTTTTTTAAAAGGTTTTGTTCACATCGGCCACTGAGAGCGTCATCACACGGTCATCCAGAACAGTTGGTGCTCTCATGCATGCTTCAGAGTTGCTTGCCTCGAAGCGAACATAAAAGCAAACTTAACATGTGTACATATTTCTATGAACATAACAAGATTCAACAACTGTGACATAAACTGAACAAGTTCCACAGACATGTGACTAACAGAAATTGAATAATATGTCCCTGATCGAAGGGGGGTCAAAATCAAAAATAACAGTCAGTATCTGGTGTGACCACAAGCTGCATTAAGTACTGCAGTGCATCTCCTCCTCATGGACTGTACCAGATTTGCCAGTTCTTTCTGTGAGATGTCACCCCACTCTTCTGTGGGGAATGGCCCTAGCCCTCCGATACAACAGGTCCCAGAGAAGCTCAATGGGATTGATATCCGGGATCTTCGCTGGCCTGGATCTCTGACATTCCTGTCTTGCAGGAAATCATGCACAGAACGAGCAGTATGGATGGTGGGATTGTCATGCTGCAGTGTCATGTCAGGATGAGCCTGCAGGAAGGGTACCACATGAGGGAGAAGGATGTCTTCCCTGTAACGCACAGTATTGAGATTGCCTGCAATGACCCTCCACCTCCAAATAGATCCTGCTGCAGAGTACAGGCCTAATGCTCATTCCTTCGACGATAAACGCGAATCCGACCATCACCCCATGTTAGACAAAACCGCGACTCGTCAGTGAAGAGCACTTTTTGCCAGTCCTGTCTAGTCCAGCGACGGTGGTTTGTGCCCATAGGCGACGTTGTTGCCGGTGATGTCTGGTGAGGACCTGCCTTACAACAGGCCTACAAGCCCTCAGTCCAGCCTCTCTCAGCCTAATGAGGACAGTCTGAGCACTGATGGAGCGATTGTGCGTTCCTGGTGTAACTCGGGCAGTTGTTGTTGCCATCCTGTACATGTCCGCAGGTGTGATGTTCGGATGTATCGATCCTGTGCAGGTGTTGTTACACGTGGTCTGCCACTGCGAGGATGATCAGCTGTCCGTCCTGTCTCCCTGTAGCGCTGTCTTAGGCGTCTCACAGTACAGACATTGCAATTTATTGTCCTGGCCACATCTGCAGTCCTCATGCCTCCTCGCAGCATGCCTAAGGCACGTTCACGCAGGGAAACAGTGTTTAAACCCTTTACAATGAAGATCTGTGAAGTTATTTGGATTTTTACGATTTATCTTTGAAAGACAGGGTCCTGAAAAGGGGACGTTTCTTTTTTTGCTGAGTTTACAAATGTGTATAATGCTCAGCTTATGAAAGCGTCTTGTCAACAGAAGACATTACTGATTGACAAAACTCTTGTGCCATGTTGTTCAATTAATTGGTGGCCATGTATGTCTGCATGGCCACCAATACCTGCAGTTGTAAGAAGCTCACGGCCCTCTCTAAGTCTCCAAAGCCATTTAAAGCATCCGTGACCTCTGATAGCGCAGTGCTATCCTTTTTTAGCCCGGTGATTGGCGGAAGTGGCTACCCTGAACGTCTGGGGGGGATTTCTACATACCTAATTAGCCTCAAGGGCCCATCCTCTGGATCTTGTCCCTGGACTCACTCGTATTCAACAGTGCCACCGCCACAAGGCCACCTGATGGGGTTCAATGTTCAAATGTCACCGGTAGAGGGCATTTTCATCCCAGCAATAATGCGTGGAGTCACAAGGGTCTCTGGTCTCTGTGTTATTGACAGTCCCTTGGTTTATCTGTGGTTCAGGTCCATGATTTGTCTCTCCCGCCCTCCCAACCCGGAAATAAATATAAGAGCAAATGGTGTCCTTGTTATCTATAATTAATCATTTTAATGGAGCCGAATCACCAACATCTTAACACCCCCTTTGACCGGCCGCTTCATCCTCCCTACTAAGTAACCAGCTTTAGATTAGTGGGCAAAAATGTTACCACTGAGGGAGGGAATAATGAACTGATACCTCTAGAATATATCATGCTTTAAACAAGTGAGGATGAATCGATAATTCTAAATTAGGGTGGTCCTTCCCAGCCCAAGGCACAGGAGGCTTTGCATCGGAGGGTTCCATCGATCCCAGCCCAAATGATGGTTGATAGAAAACAGATAGGGGCGGTTTGGCATCACCTGATTAGGCCTGATTTGAGGATGCACCCATGATTTATCTCCAGTGTTAGGTTCTTATTTTTCAGAGTAAATAACTCACGGACACTAAAGAAGCTTTAACCAAGTTTTAATTCTTCCCAAAGGTTTTGTACTTCTGTAATCAGACAACCCAATATTTGTCCCATCCAGATATTTATATCCCACTAAAGACCCTCCCTCTCTCCAATCCTTACATCTATGGTCCCACAGGAAATGAGTAAAAAGGGTAATACCAAACCTTTATTACTCCCTTAAGGGAACTGACCTCACCCCTCGCCTCCTGACCTCAACCCCTCCTTCACCTAATCCACAGCTATCCATCTGTCTTCCTGTATCAACACGGTGCTCTACTCCCGTCCCCCCAACACATTCCAACACATACCACAGCTATCTGTCTTTCTACAGAGGCCCAGTCTCTTTCTCTTCCAATCACTTATTTACTATTCTCAAAGTTTAGCCGATTCCAACACTAGCCAATTAATGTTCTGTCCCGTCCCCCTTTTCAAATTATTACTGAGCAATTTCAATATTACAATATCCCTAGCTCTCCTCATTTTCTTCCCCCTATCCCTTTTTCTCGCTCACGTTAAGGGTGCGTTCCAAACGGCACCCAGTTCCCTATAGCGTACACTACTTTTGACCAGGCACCATGGGACTATGGTTGAAAGTAGTGCACTATATAGGGAATAGGTGCAATTTGGAAGGCAGCCTAAACCCTCTAAAATCTTCAGATTCCCCATATCTACCATTTGTCCTACCTGCTGTGAAACAGGTTGACGCCGTTTTGTAAGTTTAATGTGTTATGTGTCGTGAACAGCAAGTTCACTCAACACTCTCTCGGATATCTCACCTATATGTACCATCAACTTGAGATACAGGTAGTTGGCTTTCCCATTAAACCTGGACCTTGAGAAAACATACACACAATGGTTCAATGATCTTGAATGTAATCTAATGGTACTGTAGCTGAGTCTTACCGAGCACAGTCAGTCGGGCGGGGCGTGTTCTGATAGCTGCCTGGATGGCCTGGCACTCAAAGAAGGCGTCGTCCTGCATTTCGGTTCTCTGAATCAAGAGGTGGTATTCTCCCTTGCTGTGGTCTCCCACAATGTCATAGCGTGGGTAGCCTGGAACGCAAGAACACACATTGTTACTCCCGCATCACTGCATGCACACACATACCCACACACATACTCACCCGCACACACACACACATGCACGCACACACACGTTCATGCACACACTATCATGTACACACACACACACACATCTTCATTATGTAAGTTCACACGCTAGCTTTTCCAATTATCCAGGGCTATGGATTGTCATGACTACTAGTTTAAAGAAACAAAATTCAAGAACATTTGGTTTTTCCAGATCGGAGTTGTTATTCCTTTCGGGAGAACACACACCCAAACAATTACAATGGAGAACACACACACACACACAACTACAATTATATATGTGACGTGGACTGCTTTATTTATCTTTAGCACAGTAAAAGATGAACGTACAGTAGTTACTTTTCTCGGTTCACCTACAGAAGCTGAGAGGAGAAAGGGAATGAGAAAAGGATGGTGACATTTTTATATTTTTTTCCCTTCTTCAAATTTAATTTGGTCTTCCACACAGAAATTGAGCAGCTGTCAGAAGACGACCGGACTCAATTCTCTCATTGCCAATTGCGTCTAGTCCAGTGCCTGCAGTAATAGCTATTATAAAAAAAAAAAAGATTAGAGACATGTAATATCTATCTGCTGTTTATTCGACTTGCACATGGATCAATGGCAAGCCTGAATCATCCATAAGCATTTTACCAAGCAGTACCAACTCCTACACCTCATAACATGAAAGACGCCTACGCATAGGGCCTAATAGTAGTCCTAGTAGTCAGACCAACCTATGTTAATAGGATTCAAAACAACATACTGTACATCCGCAAATTTGAAGCAGTTTTTCCTCGTAGGAGAATGATTAAATTCAAGAAACTTGATTTTACTTGACACTCTCACAGAGCATAAATCCTTTGTAAAGGGTACCTTAATGTAAAGTGTTACCAGCACATGTAGTCACTTCTATTTCTGCCAGGGGATTGATTCTGCTCAGTGAAACGACCTGTCCTGGTTTGTCATAGACGCTTGCTAAAAAACTTTAATGAGCCTTCATGAACTGGCCTCTGTAAAATGGTATAGAATCAGCTTCATCCCCTCTGTCGAAGACACTTGGACCTTCCTTTTTGATATTTTCAGTGGAATTGTTAACAAACACGCCCCCATAAAGAAAATGAGAATAAAAACATGTTCAGCCCCTGGTTCGACTGTGATCTTGCAGAGATACTCAAGAATTGAAATCAAGAATGGATTTAGCGAATGGCTCGGCACACGCAGACCCAGACTGACTGGCTCTCGTTCAGGCAAATGAGAAATAAGTGCACTCAGGCTATCCGGAAGGCCAAAGTTAGTTACTTTAAGGAGCAGTTCTCTCTGTGTGGGTCTAACCCCAAGAAGTTCTGGAAAACGGTTAAAGACCTGGAGAGTAAACCATCATCTTCACAGCTGCTCATGTCCCTTAGTGTTGATGATGTGGTTGTTACTGACAAGAAGCACATGGCTGAGCTCTTTAATCACCACTTCATTAAGTCAGGATTCCTATTTTACTCAGCCATGCTTCCTTGCCCGTCCAACATTTCCTTATCTCCCAGCCCTTCTCCTCCATCTTTTTCCCCCCACTACAAGTTTCTCCCTGCAGGCGGTCACTGAATCTGAGATGCTAGAGGAGCTCCTGAAACTTGACCCCAAAAAACATCTGGGTCAGATGGTTTAGACCCTTTCTTCTTTAACGTTGCTGCCCCTATCATCGCCAAGCCTATCTCCGACCTTATTAACCTCTCCTTTCTGGGGAGGTTCCCATTGCTTGGAAGGCAGCCACGGTTCATCCTTTATTTAACTTCTTAGGGAGCAGAGGTGACGGTTTTGGAGAGTCTGGCGTGCCCAAAGTAAAATGCCTGCCACTCAGGCCCAGAAAATAGGATATGCACATAATTAGTACTATTGGATAGGAAACACTCAGAAGTTTATAATAGTGTTAAAATAATGTATGTGAGTATAACAGAACTGATATAGCAGGTGAAAACCCGAGGAAAATCCATCCGGATTTGCAGTTTTTTTTGTATATGACCTTTTTCTCCAGGCTGCCTATTGATTTTAATGGGATCCAGCTCCTAGATTGCAGTACCTATGGCTTCCACTAGATGTCAACAGTCTTAATACAGTGTCTGGAGGCTCTAGCACTAAGCGGAACAGATAGGAAGAGGAAGTAGTGAAGGGACCACATTTGTCAACGTATCACGGGCGTGAGATTCTGAGCGTGCCCCACTTTATTTTCCTTTCCTAACATTCACGTTATTGTCCGGTTGAAATATTACAGTAAATATACATAAAAGGATACCTAAGGATACATTAAAAATTATGTTTGATTTGTTTGGAGAAAGTGTATAGGTATATCCAAACCCCCCCACGGTTCAATGGGCGACTCGACGTTGGATTTTCTGATCATAACGTGCCAACCAAACTGAGATTTATGGATATAATAAATGACTTTTTCTAACAAAAGAACCATTGGATGTCTTCGTTGGACACTTGGGAAGCCCTTAGCAGAAGTTCTTCGAAAGGTAAGTGATTTATTTTAGCTCTTATATGGGTTTTGTGTGACCCGCGCTGGATATGAATTTATGCTAATGTGGAAAATTGGAGAGGTGCTATCCTCAAACAGCAAATGTTGTGCTTTCGCCGTAAAGCCTTTTTGAAATCTGACAACGCTGTGATATTGCCAAGAATCAGAGCTTTAGATGACTATGCAACACAATAATTCAACTTTTGGATTTTGAATTTGGCGCCTTACATTTCACCGGGTAGTGTCGGGAGCGGCCCGCTAGCGAGCTCTACAACAAATCTTTCTTCGTGTCCAACAAGCTTTCTCTGCCCTTAACCTTGTTCTGAACACCTCCAAAACAAAGGTCATGTGGTTTGGTAAGAAGAATGCCCCTCTCCCCACAGGTGTGATTACTACCTCTGAGGGTTTAGAGCTTGAGGTAGTCACCTCATACAAGTACTTGGGAGTATGGCTAGACAGTACACTGTCCTTCTCTCAGCGCATACCAAAGCTGCAGGCTAAAGTTAAATCTAGACTTGGTTTCCTCTATCGTAATCGCTCCTCTTTCACCCCAGCTGCCAAACCAACCCTGATTTCAGATGACCATCCTACCCATGCTAGATTACGGAGACGTAATTCATAGATCAGCAGGTAGGTTTGCTCTCGAGCGGCTAGATGTTCTTTACCATTCGGCTATCAGATTTGCCACCAATGCTCCTTATAGGACACATCACTGCACTCTATACTGCTCTGTAAACTGGTCATCTCTGTATACCCATCGCAAGACCCACTGGTTGATGCTTATTTTTAAAACCCTCTTAGGCCTCACTCCCCCCTATCTGAGATATCTACTGCAGCCCTCATCCTCCACATACAAAACCCATTCTGCCAGTCACATTCTGTTAACTTCTTAGGGATCAGTGGTGCGCTAGCGCCCCCATCCCGACACTACCAGGTGAAATGCAAGGCGCCAAATTCAAAATCCAAAAGTTGAATTATTAAACATCCACCAATATACAAGTGTTTCATACCCATCAAAAGCTCTGTTTCTTGGCAATATCACAGCGTTGTCAGATTTCAAAAAGGCTTTAGATGTTAATGCGAGTGTAGCGAAATACTTGTGCTTCTAGTTCCGACCATGCAGTAGTATCTAACAAGTAATCTAACAAATTCACAACAACTACCTTATACACATAAGAGTAAAGGAATGAATACGAGTATGTACATATAAATATATGGATGAGTGAGGCAGGATGCAGTAGATGGTATGGAGTACAGTATATACACATATATATATGAGATGAGTAATGTAGGATATGTAAACATTATATAAATGACATTGTTTAAAGTGGCTAGTGATACATTATTTCATCCAATTGTAATTATTAAAGTGGCTAGAGATTTGGGTCGATGGCCGAACGGCATAGGCAAGATTAAGTAGATGGTTTAGAGTACAGTGTATACATTTGATATAAGTATGTCGTATAAGTAAACATTGTATATAAAAATTGTTTAAAGTGGCTAGTGATACATTGTTACATCCAATTCCTATGTTTAAAGTGGCTAGAGATTTAAGTCAGTATGTTGGCAGCAGCCACTCAATGTTAGTGATGGCTGTTTAACAGTCTGATGGCCTTGAGGTAGAAGCTGTTTTTCAGTCTCTCGGTCCCAGCTTTGATGCACCTGTACTGACCTCGCCTTCTGGATGATAGCGGGGTGAACAGGCAGTGGCTCGGGTGGTTGTTGTCCTTGATGATCTTTTTGGCCTTCCTGTGACATCGGGTGGTGTAGGTGTCCTGAAGGGCAGGTAGTTTACCCGGTGATGCGTTGTGCAGTCCTCACTACCCTCTGGAGAGCCTTACGGTTGTGGGCGGAGCAGTTGCCGTACCAGGCGGTGATACAGCCCGACAGGATGCTCTCGATTGTGCATCTGTAGAAGTTTGTGAGTGATTTTGGTGACAAGCCAAATTTCTTCAGCCTCCTGAGGTTGAAGAGGCGCTGTTGCGCCTTCTTCACCACGCTGTCTGTGTGGGTGGACCAATTCAGTTTGTCCGTGATGTGTACGCCGAGGAACTTAAAACTTTCCACCTTCTCCACTACTGTCCCCTCGATGTGGATAGGGGGGTGCTCCCTCTGCTGTTTCCACGATCATCTCCTTTGTTTTGCTGACATTGAGTGAGAGGTTATTTTCCTGACACCACACTCCGAGGGCCCTCACCTCCTCCCTGTAGGCCGTCTCGTCGTTGTTGGTAATCAAGCCTACCACTGTAGTGTCATCAGCAAACTTGATGATTGAGTTGGATGCGTGCTTGGCCACGCAGTCATGGGTAAACAGGGAGTACAGGAGAGGGCTGAGAACGCACCCTTGTGGGGCCCCAGTGTTGAGGATCAGCGGGGTGGAGATGTTGTTTCCTACCCTCTCCACCTGGGGCCGGCCCGTCAGGAAGTCCAGGACCCAGTTGCACAGGGCTGGGTCGAGACCCAGGGTCTCGAGCTTAATGACGAGCTTGGAGGGAACTATGGTGTTAAATGCTGAGCTGTAGTCGATGAACAGCATTCTTACATAAGTATTCCTCTTGTCCAGGTGGGTTAGGGCAGTATGCAGTGTGATTGCGTCGTCTGTGGACCTATTGGGACGGTAAGCAAATTGGAGTGGGTCCAGGTTGTCTGGCAGGATGGAGGTGATATGATCCTTGCCTAATCTCTCAAAGCACTTCATGATGACGGAAGTGAGTGCTACGGGGCGATAGTCATTTAGCTCAGTTACCTTAGCTTTCTTGGGAACAGGAGCAATGGTGGCCCTCTTGAAGCATGTGGGAACAGCAGCCTGGGATAGGGACTGATTGAATATGTCCGTAAACACACCAGCCAGCTTGTCTGCGCATGCTCTGAGGACACGGCCAGGGATGCCATCTGGGCCGGCAGCCTTGCGAGGGTTAACACATTTAAATGTTTTTCTCACATTGGCTGCGGTGAAGGAGAGCCCGCAGGTTTTGGTTGCAGGCTGTGTCGGTGGCACTGTATTGTCCTCAAAGCGAGCAAAGAAGTTGTTTAGTTTGTCTGGGAGCAGGACATCATGGTCCGCAACGGGGCTGGTTTTCTTTTTGTAGTCCGTGATTGACTGTAGACCCTGCCACATTCCTCTCGTGTCTGAGCCGTTGAATTGTGACTCTACTTTGTCTCCATATTGACGCTTAGCTTGTTTGATTGCCTTGCGGAGGGAATAGCTACACTGTTTGTATTCAGTCATGTTTCCGGTAGCCTTACCCTGGTTAAAAGCAGTGGTTCGCGCTTTCAGTTTTGCGCGAATGCTGCCCTCAATCCATGGATTCTGGTTGGGGAAGGTTTTAATATTTGCTATGGGTACAACATCACCAATGCACTTGCTAATAAACTCGCTCACCGAATCAGCATATACATCAATGTTGTTGTCAGATGGAACATATCCCAGTCCACGTGCTCGAAGCAATCTTGCAGCATGGAATCAGATTGGTCGGACCAGCGTTGAACAGACCTGAGAACGGGCGTTTCCTGTTTTAGTTTCTGTTTGTAGGCTGGGAGCAACAAAATGGAGTCATGGTCAGACTTTCTGAAAGGAGGGCGGAGAATAGCCTTGTATGCATCACGGAAGTTGGAATAACAATGATCCAGGATTTTACCAGCCCGGGTGGCACATTCGATATGCTGGTAAAATTTCGGAAGCCTTCTTCTTACCAGAGAGATGTTTGTTTCCGTCGGCGCGATGCGTGGAGAAACCAGGTGGCTGTACCGACTCAGATAACGTGTCCTGAGTGAGCCATGTTTCCGTGAAGCAAAGAATGTTGCAGTTTCGGATGTCTCTCTGAAAGGCAACCCTCGATCGGATTTTGTCGACTTTGTTGTAAAGAGACTGTACATTGGCGATTAAAATACTCGGGAGAAGGGCACGATGCGCCCGTCGACGTAGCTTGACCAAAAGACCGGCGCGTTTCCCTCTTCTCCGGCGCCGCCGTTGTTTTGAGTCGCCGGGTACGATCCAGTCTATTGTCCTGGCTGGGGTAACAAACAGAGAATCCTCTTTGGGAAAGTCGTATTCCTGGTCGTAATGTTGGTAAGTTGACGTTGCTCTTATATCCAATAGTTTCTCCCGGTTGTATGTAATAAAACTGTATAATATTTCCCGGGGTAACAATGTAAGAAGTAATACATAAAAAAACAAAATACTGCATAGTTTCCTGAGAACGTGAAGCGAGGCTGCCATCTCTGTCGGCGCTGGAAGTTATCATTAGTTAATTCATTAGCCTTCCCGGTTCACACAACACATTTCACAGCGAAAACAAATCAATTACCTGTTGAAGAACTTCTGCTGAGGTCATCCTAAGTCTCCAATGAAGACAATCCATGGTTCTTTTGTTAGAAAAAGTAATGTATTTTATCCATAAATCTCCATTTGGTTTGCGCGTTATAATCAGAAACTTCAGCCTCCACTCCTCCTTTGAAACGTGAATAGAACTCGTTCAACTTATACCTATAAACTTGTCCAAGAACAATCAAACATAGTTTTAAATGTATCCTTAGGAACACTTTTACGTATATTTACTATAATAATTCCACCGGAATATAAACTGAGCTATAAGAACGGAAAAAAACACAGAGCGTGCCTTCTCGGGAGCGCGCGATCTCTTCTGTTGACATCTGAGGGGGGGCACTTCCTGTTTTCTCTTCTTCTCTGCTCTAAAAGCATCCAAAACAAAACTAAACACTGTCTCGAGACTGTTGACATCCAGAGGAAGCGATCGGTACTGCATTCATATGCCCTTATATGGGCATTTTCATAAGGGAGGGGTTCCAAATGAGGCACTCTGTCAAAACCACTTTTTCCAGGACAGAAATTCCTCGCATTTCGCCTGCCATATCCGTTCTGTTTTACTCACAGACAAATGGTTAACACTTTTAGGAAATTCAGAGTGTTTCCTATCCAATGGTACCAAATATGTGTATATCCTATTTTCTGGGCCTAAATGGGAGGCATTTTACTTTGGGCACGCCAGGCTCTCCAAAACGGTCACTTAGTGCGCTGATCGCTAAGAAGTTGAAGGTCCCCAAAGCACACACATCCCTGGGTCGCTCCTCTTTTCAGTAGCGACTGGAACGAGCTGCAACAAACACTCAAACTGGACAGTTTTATCTCAATCTCTTTATTCAAAGACTCAATCATGGACACTCTATGACAGTTGTGGCTGCTTTGCGTGATGTTTTGTTGTCTCTACCTTCTTGCCCTTTGTGCTGTTGTCTGTGCCCAATAGTGTGTGTACCATATTTTGTGCTGCTACCATGTTGTGTTGCTACCATGTTGTGCTGCTACCATGTTGTTGTCATGTTGTGTTGCTACCATGCTGTGTTGTTATCTTAGGTCTTTCTTTATGTAGTGTTGTGTTGTCTCTCTTGTTGTGATGTGTGTTTTGTCCTATATATTTATGTGTTTTATTTATTAAAAAAAAAAAAAAATTATCCCAGCCCTCGTTCCTGCAGGAGGTCTTTTGCCTTTTGGTAGGCCGTCATTGTACATAAGAATTTGTTCTTAACTGACTTGCCTAGATAAGCAAACGTTAAATAAAATAAATAAAACACTAATATACAGTAACATCTAAAGATCCCTGAGGAAACCAATTTTCCCTCTCGGGGTGTTGGAGAGAGAAAGCGTAGACCCAGAAAACCATTAAGACCCGAGCTCAAGTGTTGATGAATGTCCCCTAGCGAAATGAATAGCTGAAGAAGCTGTAGACAATACATGTCAATTATGGCAAACAATGTAAAATAGCCCTAGTTATAACCTCAGTAGAGGCGATGGATCCATCAGGATTAGTTAGTCTGGCCTTAGATCAATGCCGGGGCTTTGAGAGGAGAGGGTTCAGGCGGACGGTGATGTATTTCAGTATGTAGGAGGCACCTAACTGACACATCAATGGGAGAAAACGGCATTGAACACTGTCTGCCCGCATCCCAAATGGCACCTTATTCCCTATGTAGTGCAGTAGTTTTGACCAGAGCGTAGGGCCCTGGTCAAAAGCAGTGCACTATAAAGGGAATAGGATGCCATTTGGGACACAACCTGAGTAGGGCCAGATCAAAAGGGAAAACAGGAGAGAAGGTAAAGGCCACATGCAAAGTGAGCGCGCCCTCGCTCCAATTAAAAGAGAGGAAAATGGAAGAGTGCTATTCACACACGGAGAGAAAGCGAGAGGATAGGGCGGCAGTAAAACCCCTCCAAACCCCTTTTCTTTCCAAAACCCATTTCATCGTTTTGTATTTGCATTTAAAAAAATCAGATTTTCCTTCATTGACTTTGGCCACTGATTTAACACGCCACTTCATCGGCATAATATATCCTATTCAGTCAAATATGATAATTGTGTTTAACTTTAAGTGCCATTATCCCTTACTGCGTAATCCATGTTTAGATCCATTGCCAGCCCTGCTGTCTTCCCTCTCATAACTGTTGCGTTGCCTAAAGACGTCAAATTTTCCTGTCGTCTCTAAAAGTAAACACTGTCCACAGTTCACACGGCCCGGGAGATAACCTTGCCAGTTCACACGGCCCGGGAGATAACCTTCCCAGTTCACACGGCCGGGAGATAACCTTTCCAGTTCACACTTTCCCCGCTGTCATTGATCCGCCAAAAAGAATGAAGTGCCATTTCTCCCCATGGCAGGCACAGACAGACAGCTCCCAATGCTCGTCTCTCTCTCTCTCTCTCTCTCTCTGAGTTTATATTTTATTCAGTGTGAATACACACTTAATTAAGGTGATAATTATTGTGTGGTTATGTTGGAAACTGAGTATGTATATATCATGCAAATGTAAGTACTTGTCTGTGCTTTACATAAAGCTGTACATAAAGCACAAACATGTACTTCCATTTGCATTATATATGCATACTCAGTTTCCAACATAACTACACAATAATTATAAAATGTCTTGGTAACCTCTCACTCACTCACTCACTCTTTTCTCTGAGCTGAAAGTGATGTTTTGTTAAGCACCGGGATGCCCCTAGGGACCGAGTCATTACGCTGCACTTCAGTGACACCAGTGATGGTTCCCAGGATGCTACTAAAAGGACCTGGAGTGGGATTGTATGGACGTAATGGGATTGTTCTCCCAGGCCCAATTACGGAAACGCTGTCCATGACGAAATAGAGCAGGGGACTGAGGCAAAAGCAGACAACGTCTACAGGGGAAGACAATGTAACAGATTGGCATAGCAGGATTCGTAGAAGAAGAAAACAAATCTGATGAGATGGCATGGTACCCAAACTGTGATCCATTGCCATACTGTAAACGCAGGTGTATTATTTTCTGTTCTGTCTCTAATGATGTTATTGAACATTTTATTCAAAGAGTTTATCTAGTTGAGTGTGCCGTGCACCACATCTCTTCAAATACATTTATTGGGTAAAATTGTTTCCAAGGTGGGTTGATTCATCTAGTATTTGACTGCCATTCTGACTACAGTATCCAAACAACACACGGCTTTGAAAGCTGATTGTGGGGAATGATTTCCTCAGGCAGCCATCAGAGCGACGGAATGGTCTTCAAAACAGCCAGAGGAAAGATTGGGCAAGGAGACTCTCTCTGCCGCTTTGGAAATGAGCAAAACACAATTTAACCATCTGTCGGAGCAGCAGATGTTGACTTTTTTCTTTTAAAACACAGATGCAGTTTGGAGGGCTGGTGTGTAGAGTTATAGTTGAGTTTACTGTATTCTGCGAGATTGAGAAATTGTTTTTCAGCCTGTAATGTTAATTTTCAAAGACCTCTCATGTGACAACTGCAGTGTCGTAAGATTACTAATGCAGAGGAGTAGGATAATTTGAAAACAACAAAGAAAATAATTATGGTATTAACATAAAGGTACTCAAGCAGTAATCGACACACACTGACAACGGCCAAACAATTCGTTTTTTGTTATTTTTGCCTCTAAATGAATACATTTAGAGTGTGGATCCTCCACAGATTAAACTCTAGCAATATTGGCCATTTACCATATCATTTGCACTTACGACAATTTGATGTTTGTGATTATGCCCAATCCCCAAAGTTTCTCTCCCGTTACTCAAAAAGCCCGTTGCCATTTAACCCCCTAATTTGTCTTTGCTTAATAATTCACAAGAGGATTCTGATTAATGCACACCATGAAATATATTCAAAACACTTGTGAGCGCTTTGAAAGCAGCAATAACACAATCAGTGTGTTTGTGACTCCCGTGCAATGTGAAGTGGCTCTTTTTAATTAATGATCAAACTATAAATACTCCATTGCTCTGTTGCGTTGCTCTGTCATTTGTCCAGATGTGACGAGTGACGGCTACCTTTTTGATGACGAGACCGTGGATGGATTTTTCTTTTATTACATGAAAGTAACGAAAGGGAAAGTGCAGATCAATGGACATGTGAGTGACAAAACAACTATAGGAAAGTTGCTAAGGGTGAGAGCGCAATAGAGAGAGAGATGGACAGACAGATGGATGGTATGGGCCTTAGAGAGAAATGGATGGTATGGGTAAAGGCTGTGTCCAAGAGAGGATGGAAGGAGAGGAAGAGGAACAAAATGAGAAATGTAGAATACAGAGAGAAATAGAGCTAGATAAGAAGACAGGTACGGGAATCACTCGAGCGAGGGAGGAAAAGCAAAGAGAGGAAGAGAGCGTAAGAAGGTGAGACGTAGGCTATAATACAGAGAGAAAAGAGAGCTAGACAGGAAAACGAGTAAGGAAAGAGAAAACGAAAAACAGACTGAAACAGACTTTCTTGCCCAAGAAAGAGAGATGGAGTGAGAGGAGAAGAGAGAGTAGTAGAAATACTAAAAGGTAATCGGCCCTGTTTCGAGAAAGGTAGAGAGAGAAAGAGGGAGGTAGACAAAGAGTTTGGTTGGGAGAGGAGGAACGAAAGATAAAGCCAAGTAAAAACAAAAAAAGAAGCTTAGCATTCATAAAGCCTTCATAATGCCTTCATATGCTTGACATAAAGAGTTATACTACCCTATGTTTATATGCTCTTTTATGAATGATTTTATATAGTGCTATGCAGCATTGACATTAAACATTATAACACCCACTCCATAACAACTGTCATAAGTATTTATATAATATAATTGAAACATATGTAGGGCTTATGATAGGCATTATGACTCTTTATGTCATGCATATCAAAGGTTTATGAATGCTACATTATCACCATTCTAGGTAAAGTGAGGGTCTTTCCTACCTGAGAGGTCCCTGTTGACCCCCAGGGCCATGCCGTCTCTGAGCCAGAGCACCATGCCGTGGTAACCAGGGATGGAGCAGGGCAGGGTTACCGGCAGACCTGCCACCACCACCAGGTCTGTGGGCTGCTGGGTGAACACTGCACTGGCCCCTGGAACAGAGAAAAAGGTTATTGTGTCAAAACAGTGCAACTTTTGATCAACAGTTTCAAAAATAATTTCATTTTCTTCACAGACATATAGTGTTATATGCCATTTAGCTGACACTCTAATCCAAAGAAGCGTACAATAGGCACATGCATACAGTACATGTTCGTATGGGTGGCCCCAGCAGGAATTGGACCCACAACCTTAGCATTGCAAGTGCTATGCTCTACCAACTGAGCCACAGGAGCCTACTGGGCTACTGTACTGCATCCAATGGGGTGCTGTCAGGGTAGATGTTGAATTGATGAAGCATTGTTCAATGTTTTTGTGTGTACGACAATGAATCCTAATAGAGAATGTTGCCACAGTTGGCCAGTGAAAAATAAGTATACAGAAGCTATGGAGCTTTTAGTGGAGTTACAAACAAAAAAACAGTTATTGAACGGGCAGACTGATCAAACAGGTGTAAATCTTGCTGCGATTCAGGCTGTTCTACGGACACAGCTCAGGTGACTATTCAGTGTATGGTTAGATAGCGTCCATGGATGGTTGAATGAATGGGGATTGGTTCGCGTAGTGAGAAAGAGCACAGGAGATGGTCACAGCATCCCACATTCATTAATACTCTGACCCATTTTTACATAGAAATAATCACACTCAACTTTCATTCCCAGTCATTTATGTTGATGTGAGACTTACAATACCGATGAGCCCAGATATTAGGCGAGTGTTTCTATTCAATTACCTTTTTTAACGGAAAATGCATTACAGCAAATATTCAATCAAAATGAGCCCATGCAGCTGTTCAACCCAATCTGTCCTTGGCCTCATTCATTACCATCTCACCTCCTCATCGCAAAATAATTACTTCAGTTTGGGTGGCTTCTTCAGTTTGGCAGCGGAGTTTGCATTTCTGACAGCAGCTAACCTCATTTAGAGAACACATCTTGAAAGGCTAAGAATATAAGCAGACAGAGGGTCCAGTACACGCAGGACACAGGCGGCTTTTATACCTTTTTGAATGAGGGTGAGAGTTGAAAACATATTTTCTTCTCCCACAACCAGTTTTTCCCAACAATGACTAATCCCTCTCGTACAAGCCGTGGAAGTTGAAGGACGACCACAGTGCTACAGACATTGTTGGTGGAAAACAGGATCCACCCATTATAGCAAATCTTTGTGTAAATAAAACATTTTTAGAGGACAATCATGGTACCATTCATTGCTTATAATACACCATCGGATATATGTCCTTGAACCAATTATTTTAAAATGTCACACAGATGAAGTTATGAGGACAATTTAGTTGCTATTGGCAGCCTCTAGTACTCCAGCATCTCACTGAAGAAAGTAACTCATAATTTGAGGTCTTGTTATATTGGGATTCTACGATTTGAACATCTCCAGTATACGGAGTCCAAACATTTATACAGGATAAGTCTTGACTCTTTACTTAATTTAATGGTACATTTCTGTATTTTAATGCAAAAGGTTGCTGGTTCGAATCCCTGAGCCGACTAGGTGAAAAATATGTTGATGTACCCTTGAGTAATGCACTTAAACCTAATTGCTCCTGTAAATTGCTCTGGATTAGAGTGTCTGCTAAACGACTAACATTAAAAGACACAACAAAACAGAGAACTGCTATGTTGTATTAGTGCGGTAGAGAGGATTACATGTACCAAATGGCATCTATCAATCGGGTGCTATTTGGGATGCAAACATAGTCTTGTCTTTGGGTATATGCTTCATAAAATGCAGAAGACACATTTCAGTTGAATGCATTCAGTTGTACAACTGACTAGGTATCCCACCTTTCCCTTTCCCTTTTAGGTATCCATTCTGACAGTCACAGCTCATAAGATGTCTCATTTAAATATACTGTATATGGCTTCTACGGTAACCTGTATTTCTATCTTATATCTTTTGTTCATGTTATCAAGAGCACTTGCTGTAGTAATATGTGTTCGTTACTTGACGTAAACGTGCAAAAGAGAAAATTAGTTTATTATTTTCTTTAAGATTATTTATCTACTTGTCATCCCCTGGTCCAGATCCAGACAATTGCAAGATGGATGGCATGTTGAATATTGATCGGGCTAATAAGTTAGAATGCTTTTCTCCCCAGACAATGAAACATTTTCTCAGAGTCCATTAGTGGAATCAACATTCTGTAACATGAGGCATTTTTGGTGCTCTTAAGGGGAATATTTGTTTAGCTCATCCAGGCAGGGTAGCAGAGTTTCCCAGAGTTAGGTAAAGGCATGGATTAATTTCCGTTTGGAGACAACACCATTGGGAATGAGTGTAGTCTGGAGGCTCATCAAACATGCAATTATTTCTGAATCAATCTACACTATATATACAAAAGTATGTGGACACCCCTTCAAATTAGTGGATTCAGAAATTTCAGCCACACCCGTTGCTGACAGGTGTATAAAATTGAACACGTAGCCATGAAATCTCCATAGACAAACATTGGCAGCAGAATGGCCTTACTGAAGAGCTCAGTGACTTTCAACGTGGCATCGTCATAGGATGCCACCTTTCCAACAAGTCAGTTCATCAAATTTCTACCCTGCTAGAGCTGCCCCGGTCAACTGTAAGTGCTGTTATTGTGAAGTGAAAACATTTAGGAGCAACAACAGCTAAACCACAAAATGGTAGCACGTAAAAATAATTTGTCATCGATAGCAACACTCACTACCGAGTTCCAAACTGCAAATGGAAGCAATGTCAGCACAAGAACTGTTCGTTGGGAGCTTAATGAAATGGGTTTCCATGGCCAAGCAGCCGCACACAAGTCTAAGATCACCATGCACAATGCCAAGCCTTGGCTGGAGTGGTGTAAAGCTCGCCGCCATTTGATTCTGGTGCAATGGAAACACGTTCTCTGGAGTGATGAATCACCCTTCACCATCTGGCAGTCTGACGGATTAATCTGGGTTTGGCAGATGCCAGGAAAACACTACCTGCCCCAATGCATAGTGCCAACTGTAAAGTTTGGTGGAGCAGAAATAATGGCTGTTTTTCATTGGGTCGGGCTAGGCCCCTTAATGCTACAGCATACGATGACATTCTAGATGATTCTCTGCTTCCAACTTTGTGGCAACAGTTTGGGGAAGGCCCTTTACTTTTTCACTATGACAATGACCCCCGTACAAAAAGCGAGGTCCGTTCAGAAATGGTTTGTCGAGATCGGTGCGGAAGAACTTGACTAGCCTGCACAGAGCCCTGACCTCACCCCTGTTGAACACCTTTGTGATGAATTGGAACGCCGACTGCGAGTCAGGCCTAATCGCCCAACATCATTGCCCGACCTCACTAATGCTCGTGGCTAAATGGAAGCATGTTCCCGCATAAATATTCAAACATCTAGTGGAAAGCCTTCCCAGAAGAGTGGAGGCTGTTTTAGCAGCAATGGGGGGGACCAACTCTATATTAATACGCATGATTTTGGATGAGATGTTCGACGAGCAGGTGTCCACATAGTTTAAGTCATGTTGTGTACTGTTTCCTTGTGTAACAGACGACTTGATATCTTGGCAAAGGCACTGTCCACATGGTCTTCACCAGGGTGACAGTGTCAGGTAGTAAAAACAGACTTGCAAGTAGAAAATAATGTGACGAAAAAAAATTCTCTCTCTCTCTCTCTCTCAACTGTGAAACCACAATTGACTTGAGAAGGGGACATATTTGCTTGTCTTTTGGCTTTCTACGCCATTCCGTTCCTAAAATACGTCTCCTCTATACCCTCTCCTACGTTTAATCACAGCGACCTCCTTGACCCCAGGAGAGTCAGTACTCAATATTCATGTCTATCCCAGTCATTGGAGAGAAGCTCTCAAGGCACCTCAGGACGGATATATGACAAAATACCACATGTCAACACCACAAAAACAACATTAGTGGTGAATCTAAATTGTAATTGCTCTCGTTATCTCTCCTTGCTTCCTCAAAAAACGCATTGGAGGAGATGGTCTGAGGGGAGGAACCTTGGATCATCATTTTGAGGAAGAGGAGAGGGGAGAGAATGCGAGGAATCAAGGAAATACATTTGAGATTCACCATTTCTATGTTCTGTTGACCTGGGACTCATGAGTATCTGATTCATTGACAACATATGTGTCAGCAGTATTTCTACTCTGTGCTGTATGCATAAGGGAAATACAACTGCCTTCACAAACTGTTTACTTCTACTCATGATAAACAGCCCAGTTAAATATTGTCCTTGTCACTGTTGGCGACATTAACAATATTCACATTGACTTTCCACAGCAAATGTTTTTCCTAGTACTCCCACCAATGTAAAAAGGATGCGATCTAGAATTCCAAAATATGACTCTGGTTTGACAGTTAAACATACAAACTGAAAGTTTGAGACCTCATAGATAACCTCAGAAAGAGTGCACTTACCCAAGAGGGACTTAATGGCAAAGTCTGTTCACATTTGCATTGCATTTCTCAGAATCTGTGAGGGTGCAATGTAATGCTTCAATCTAGCCTTGTACTCCTAGTGGTGACTCACAACAGGGATTCTGCAGAGCATGGCTAGCTCTAATGGGAGTCTGAATTGAACAAATTAAACTCATCATCACATTGGCAGCTTCTCAGTGGGCGAAAACACTCTCAGTCAAATCAAAACAAATAAATATATTTTGTCAAGGATACTTCTTTTACATAAATTTTCGGTTTGCCTTAAGCTTTTCAATTTCTTTTGCAATCAGAATGCCAAATTACATGAACTCCTCCAGCACAAAGGCAAACATTTTGCCTACCCACAAACATTCTGCATTAGCTGGGGACTGAATTTCTCAGAAGTCCAGAATGTTTTGTTGTTACAAGACAAAATATAACACTGAATCATTACTTTGTTTTTGCCATGTCTTACTCAATACCAAAGTCTACACCCACAGAAATGACTCAAGAGAAACTTAAGCTGAATTCACAAATTAGTCATCTGAGTTGGAAACCTCAATACATTGCTGCCGTGCCTATCTGATGATAGTTACATTTGTCTGCAAATCTCATCTTGAGTCATGGCTACTGAAAATAATTAATTTTGACAGGGTCACAGAGATATGTTGTGGACAATTCCACAGTGACAGAGTGATGCTGAGACTCCAATATTTCACTTTAAAGTGAATGCCGAACATAAACGAATGATTGCAAAGATAAACAAACCGTACAATGATATGCACAAGGATACTTTGAACAATTTTCACAGAAAAGTGTTCAAAAGCACATTTACTTGAAGAACAGTGCAGGTGCAAAGTTTGGTAACAGAATGACAGTGTGTGCTGTTTGTGCCGTCATTCTGTTGCCAAACTTTGATCTGCACTGTTCTTTAAATGTGTTTAGTTAAAAGTAGTCCTTGTGCATATAGTTATATGGTTTATTTAACTGTGCAATCATTGGTTTTGTTTGACATACATTTTACAGTGAAGAATCAGTCTCAGCATCACTTTGTTACTGTGGAATTGCCCTTGTAGGGTTGTCGAATACTGTACATACAGTATTTGATAGGAAAATGCGTCTTTCATTCAAATACCTAAAGTCATATTACTTTTCATATGGAAATACTTCACAAATTTGACGACATCAGCTATCAAGATGATAAAAGATTTAAAGCAACATTTAACACAACCACATCGTTCCTAGTTGTGTTTGCCTATGCAATGTGCACGGTATAACATGGATCGATTTGTCCCGTTGGCCATGGATTTACTGAAATGCAATTAGGCCTACGAGCAGCGCCTCATATTCCCTTACCTGTTGAGAACACTGAAAAGAGGGGGGGAAGCTTTATTTAATTGTTGCAGTGGAAGGTAGAAATGTGTCCCATAAACAGTGTCAGCGATTTAGTGCCAGAGTACTGAGAACCATTCAGTCTCATCACCGTCCGCAGTCCAATCACACTGCACTATGGAGAGGACCACTGGTGACGTAAAACTAAAACAGGAGAGCGTGACATATGGGGTTGTGTTCCCTGTCAATTTTTTTGTGGGGACTACAGTGCATTGACGGTGTATGCTAGGCTACAGTGTCACAGTAGAAGATTGAAAAGTGTTACTACCTCAGTTTTGGTACCTGTCAGTGCAATGTGAATTGTTAACAGCTGTGCCACAAAGGGTTACCAGGTTACATTTAATTGTCATTCCCGGGTACCCTTTGTATTGTTATTGTCGGGAGGAGAAAATGTAATTCTATCTGAGGAAGAAACAAATTTTAAGAAAAAGAAAAAAACAAACAGGCTTTGAATAAAACTAGTGTGTATAATGGCATTTTTACAGAGGATTGCCACGGTCCACCTACAGTCTACAGTCTACTTTGAAATATGTTTTCTACGGTGTTTCCCGAATGCTTATCAACATTTTCAAGATAGAAAAACCAAATGATAAAGAATGAAAATGTGCCGCAGTGTGCCAAACATAAAACCATTACACGTTGCCTTCCACAGGTCCTCTGTGAAAAATGTAATCGATACTTGTCTGGTTGCAGACAGACCTTGGAAGATAAGGGGTTGGTTTTTGGGGAAAATTGGGCTTCCTTTCAATTCATCAAGTTACCTTATTAACTTAAGTATCCCTTCGCTATGAGACTCGAAATTGAGCAAAGGTGCATCCTGTTTCCATTGATCATCCTTGAGATGTTTCTACAACTTGATTGTACCACTTGAGGTAAATTCAATTGATTGGACATGATTTGGAAAGGCACACACCTGTCAATATAAGGTCCCACAGTTGACAGTGCATGTCAGAGCAAAAACCAAGCCATGAGGTCGAAGGAATTGTCCGTAGAGCGCCGATACAGGATTGTGTCGAGCTACAAAATTGGGGAAGGGTACCAAAACATTTCTGCAGCATTGAAGATCTCCAAGATTACAGTGGCTTCCAACATTCTTAAATGGAAGAAGTCTGGAACCACCAAGACTCTTCTTAGACTTAATTTATTATTGAAACACTATTGAATTGACAAAAAGATAATTAGAAATGATTGTAAGGTTGACTAAATGTATTCAGGTAATCATGTTTCAACTCAATTAGAACAAGTACCTCCCAAATGAATCAATTGTATCAGTTCTAGCTCTTTGAGTTGCGTTCATCCTAGCTAACTACTAAATGGGGAAAAAAAACTTATTTTATTTCCAATTAACAACGGTTTAGGGGAGATTTCATTAGGGAGCTTTGTGCTCCCATCTGCTTCTTGCTCATTTATGAGCTTCTCCGCCAGCTAACCATCAGACCAATTGAACTACAACGACATTCTCAGTAACGGTTACGTAACATTTTTACTTTTTACATGTACAGTAGTTGTTTATCTACCTTAGTTGAATGCACTGACTGAATGACCTAAATGTAAATGTAACTGTACAAATGTATGGTTGCAAAGCATGCAGCAGGGGCAGCAGGTAAGGCGGGACATAGCCCAGCGGTTAGGAGTGTTGGGTCAGTAACCGGGAAGGTTGATGGGTCAAATCCCCAAGCCGACTAGATGAAAAATCTCTAATTGCTCTAATGTAATGCTGAGTGTTATATTCTAATTAGCTCTGCCCCCCAAAAAAGACAAACTCTAAGACAAAATTAGATTAATGAATCTGGTGCACATCAAGTTCCACTGAGTTAAGTAAATTCTACAAGAGACAATTACATTCCGCCAATAAAAAAATGTATTTAATGTTAACAAAATATGATAGAGCAAAACGTAAGGGTAGCCAAGATATTTTTTTTGGAGGGGAGTGTATAAACATTGCCCAATTGTTTTTTCAGGCAACATACTGTGACTCCTGTGTCTTCTCCAGCTTCAATGAGGGTAGAGGGTAAAAGAGAAGAAAATGTATCTTGAAGAACTTTTATTCCCTGATTGATCCTCTTTCCACTGCACGGACAAAAGGCTCTCAACCGCGGCCCTAAGCCATTATCGCTGAAATGGAAAACACAAATCCAAAACGCCGCCAATCATATAAGAGTTTTTTTACTTCATCTAAACCCAAGATGAAAGTGCATGAAGATCACTCTTTTCTCCCTTTCTCTTACTACAACATGAGGTGTAGGGGTGTTTCGACATGTTCCCTTTAAACCACACTGCAGTTGCTCTGCGTACACAGTATACAGTGGGGCATAAAAGTATTTAGTCAGCCACCAATTGTGCAAGTTCTCTTACTTAAAAAGATGAGAGAGGCCTGTAATTTTCATCATAGGTACACTTCAACTATGACAGACAAAATGAGGGAAAAAAATCCAGAAAATCACACTGTAGGATTTTTAATGAATTTATTTGCAAATTATGGTGGAAAATAAGTATTTGGTCACATACAAACAAGCAAGATTTCTGGCTCTCACAGACCTGTAACTTCTTCTTTAAGAGGCTCCTCTGTCCTCCACTCGTTACCTGTATTAATGGCACCTGTTTGAACTTGTTATCAGTATAAAAGACACCTGTCCACAACCTCAAACAGTCACACTCCAAACCACTATGGCCAAGACCAAAGAGCTGTCAAAGGACACCAGAAACAAAATTGTAGACCTGCACCAGGTTGGGAAGACTGAATCTGCAATAGGTAAGCAGCTTGGTTTGAAGAAATCAACTGTGGGAGCAATTATTAGGAAATGTAAGACATACAAGACCACTGATAATCTTCCTCGATCTGGGGCTCCACGAAGATCTCACCCGTGGGGTCAAAATGATCACAAGAACGGTGAGCAAAAATCCCAGAACCACATGGGGGGACCTAGTGAATGACCTGCAGAGAGCTGGGACCAAAGTAACAAAGCCTACCATCAGTAACACACTACGCCGCCAGGGACTCAAATCCTGCAGTGCCAGACGTGTCCCCCTGCTTAAGCCAGTACATGTTCAGGCCCGTCTGAAGTTTGCTAGAGAGCATTTGGATGATCCAGATGAGGATTGGGAGAATGTCATATGGTCAGATGAAACCAAAATATAACTTTTTGGTAAAAACTCAACTCGTCATGTTTGGAGGACAAAGAATGCTGAGTTGCATCCAAAGAACACCATACCTACTGTGAAGCATGGGGGTGGAAACATCATGCTTTGGGGCTGTTTTTCTGCAAAGGGACCAGGACGACTGATCCGTGTAAAGGAAAGAATGAATGGGGCCATGTATCGTGAGATTTTGAGTGAAAACCTCCTTCCATCAGCAAGGGCATTGCAGATGAAACGTGGCTGGGTCTTTCAGCATGACAATGATCCCAAACACACCGCCCAGGCAACGAAGGAGTGGCTTCTGTAAGAAGCATTTCAAGGTCCTGGAGTGGCCTAGCCAGTCTCCAGATCTCAACCCCATAGAAAATCTTTGGAGGGAGTTGAAAGTCCGTGTTGACCAGCGACAGCCCCAAAACATCACTGCTCTAGAGGAGATCTGCATGGAGGAATGGGCCAAAATACCAGCAACAGTGTGTGAAAACCTTGTGAAGACTTACAGAAAACATTTGACCTCTGTCATTGCCAACAAAGGGTATATAACAAAGTATTGAGATAAACTTATTTTCCACCATAATTTGCAAATAAATAAATAAAAAATCCTACAATGTGATTTTCTGGATTTTTTTTCCTCATTTTGTCTGTCATAGTTGAAGTGTACCTATGATGAAAATTACAGGCCTCTCTCATCTTTTTAAGTAAGAGAACTTGCACAATTGGTGGCTGACTAAATACTTTTTTGCCCCACTGTACATTAACTGTGGGGGGGAACCTTCCGTCCTAAAGAAGTCAAGAAGGTTAATTGTATCTTTTGGAGTATGGAAGGAAGAGAGTCGAGAAGTGCCTGTTGCTTGAGACCCATTCCCATTAGTCTTTAAAAACACAGAGCTTTTAACAATGAAGAAGCTGGGAGTAATTGATAGATCGTATGCAGGGAGGTGTGTAGTGGGGGGATTGAGCGTTTAAAGAAATGTGGGTATAGAAGATAATCTTGCCCCTGAGATGCGGCAAAAGGCCAAGCCATTGTGTAGGCATAGAAGCCTGTGTGTCCAACTCGCTGTTCCTCTCTGTTATGATTTCTTATTATCTCTGCTGAACAAAACTACACAGTAATTTCAAGGCATCACTGCTTCAATAAGATTAGTTACTTTGTGTAAGAACAAAGCCACAGACAACAACCTTGAGCACTGCCAAAGCACCCACGGCAATAAGCAATATGAAGGTAGAGGTTCACGACATGTTTCACAGTTACGGTTTACTGTAAACCAATCTGACATATGATTTTGTATTTTTTTCTACTATATAAGAAAATAAACATTGGTTGTGTTCGGCTACAGGTCATGATGTGGAAAAATTATTCTGGAATGACACCTGCATTGCTTGCTGTTTGGGGTTTTAGGCTGGGTTTCTGTACAGCACTCTGTGACATCAGCTGATGTAAGAAGGGCTTTATGAATATATTTGATTGAATGAGAACCCAGCAATTTAGTTAGGCTGTAATGATACATTGATTCTTGTCAATATAAACCATAATCATTATAATCAATCACATATTCAGAGGCAAAATAGACCCACGTTTGTCCCACTTTAAATGACGTGCAATACATGCTTCATTCGCCGTTAGTCAGCACCTCTACGCAAAATAACTTTCTCTCGGTGTGCTCCAGCTCATATTTGTTTATTAGACTTTTAAGGTTGGAACCAACATGCAGTACCTCCAGCAGGCAGAGAGACAAGAACCATTTGTCTGCCAGTTCATTGAGGTTGGAACCAACATGCAGTACCTCCAGCAGGCAGAGAGACAAGAACCATTTGTCTGCCAGTTCATTGAGGTTGGAACCAACATGCAGTACCTCCAGCAGGCAGAGAGACAAGAACCATTTGTCTGCCAGTTCATTGAGGTTGGAACCAACATGCAGTACCTCCAGCAGGCAGAGAGACAAGAACCATTTGTCTGCCAGTTCATTGAGGTTGGAACCAACATGCAGTACCTCCAGCACGCAGAGAGACAAGAACCATTTGTCTGCCAGTTCATTGAGGTTGGAACCAACATGCAGTACCTCCAGCAGGCAGAGAGACAAGAACCATTTGTCTGCCAGTTCATTGAGGTTGGAACCAACATGCAGTACCTCCAGCAGGCAGAGAGACAAGAACCATTTGTCCGCCAGTTCATTGAGGTTGGAACCAACATGCAGTACCTACAGCAGGCAGAGAGACAAGAACCATTTGTCCGCCAGCCCTGTGTAATGTTCAATGTAATTAATTATATTACTGGACTTTTGAACCTTGATGTATTTGCATTTTTTTATGTACAAATAAAATGAAATGTATTGTTTAACATGTCACTAATGTTTGTTTTAGTCATTAGTGATCATTCCCTAAGTGTTAATACATTTGTGTTTACATCATTAAGCCATTATGTTTATTTAAATGTTTTATTTAACCATTACGATTGGCCAAAGGTGTCAGACTTTAAAGTAAATACAGCGTCATATGATTCAATGCATTTATGTACGTGTTATGAATGGCCAAAAGTGTCAGACTTTAAAGTACAGCGTCATGTGATATAAGGTGTTTACGGATGTGTTATGAATGGCCGAAGGTATTACAGGGACGCCACATGAAGTGTCAATAAATAGGTTAACGTTCTGCTGATTTATGAAGGTTCTCTCATGATCCACAGGTTAGCGTAGGGCGTGAGAGGTATTTAAACGGGCTGAAAAGCTTGCGTTTGTGTGCGTTTGTGTCAGATCCGTTATGATTTGGAGTAGCCAAACCTGACACTACCGTACCAAGAATTCCTCTTCTGTTCCCATGCTGGAGACCAGGGCTTGAGTACAACCTGTTACAATGGTGCTAACATTTTGTGGCTGATCTTTCAGCGGGGGAGGGGGGATATTTCAAAGACCTGACTGGGCCCAGCACGGCACGGTATGGCTTGTCATATTGTTGTGTGCGTGTTCGTGTACAAAGGAAGATGTAACATGGTTCCAGAAGAAAGCCAATTTCAATGTCCTTATGTTGGGGGCTTTCATTAAGGTAAGTGTCTCTTGGTGTAACGTTGTCTACAGACTATTGCGCACACAGCGCACACACGCCTGGGATATCAACCGTTCAGAGTTGGCCTTAGTGGGCGTGACCATAGAATTATATACGGGAGTGACCTCACTGAGTAAAATATCTGTCATCAGGCTATGTCCTTTGTTAGCAAAAACATTCCCCCCTGGTCATCACTAGTTAACACAGCCAAGAAGTCATAATTATGCCTAAACCCAGCCCACTGCCACAATTTCTCTTCTTACAATTAGATTTTAAACCCAACACTAACTAATGAAGGACAAGTTTGATGTGACTAGCATGACATCACTTTAGAGCGTATGCCATCCTTCAGCACAACATGACACCCATTATAAAGCACATGTTTATATCACATTTAATACAGTGGGTTATGTCACCCTTTATAAAGCACACGTTTATATCATGTTCGACACAGTTGACATTGGTGATTATGTCACACAGTTATGCCACATTTATGAGCCCTTTATAAAGCATGACATATGGTTATAACAGATTTGTAAAACATTGATGTAGTGCTTATGAAGTCGTTGTGAATGCTTTATGAAGCCTTTATTAGCTGATCGTAATTTAAAATGTGACCAAAAAGGGTCATGCAGTTTAATAAACTGTCTCTAAAGCTTTTATTTCTTAATAAAAAAAGGATAGGTCATTACTGAGATGGAAGACTCCGAAATAAGTTGCTTGTTTTTTGCACAGAATGATGGTGAAACTCAAGTAATCCCCATTATCTCTAGCTATTGTGATATAACACCATAGAAGGAAATCGATTGTTTTGATGATGGTTATGGACCCGGTCAGCGCCATTTCTGAACCAATCATGGACTTCTATGTTTGGGACAAATGAACGCCAGACAAGACCTCGGTGGACTTTGAAATCAAAACTGGTCCAAGGCCAGGGTGGACTGACCAAATTTCAACTAGTTATCAACATCCATGGATGTCCAGGTGATGCTCAGTGCTCTGTGGGTGAGGATGCTGGTTACAGTAAATGGAAAGAGAGGGTGCTCATAGGTGTCAGTATAAGCTGGTGAAATTGATTGGAGGGAGAGAGAGAGGTTGTCCAGACTTTTCACACTCTTGCTTTGACCACAAGACAACAAAAAGAGAAAGAAAACAGTTATGAGCTGAACATAACAGTATGGTAGTGGACGGGAGGACAGTAGCAGGAGACACTATGAGATGAATATAACAGTATGGTAGTGGAATGGAGGACAGTAGCAGGAGACACTATGAGCTGAATATAACAGTATGGTAGTGGAAGGGAGGACAGTAACAGGAGACACTATGAGCTGAATATAACAGTATGGTAGTGGAAGGGAGGACAGTAACAGGAGACACTATGAGCTGAACATAACAGTATGGTAGTGGACGGGAGGACAGTAGCAGGAGACACTATGAGCTGAACATAACAGTATGGTAGTGGAAGGGAGGACAGTAGCAGGAGACACTATGAGCTGAATATAACAGTATGGTAGTGGAAGGGAGGACAGTAGCAGGAGACACTATGAGCTGAACATAACAGTATGGTAGTGGAAGGGAGGACAGTAGCAGGAGACACTATGAGCTGAATATAACAGTATGGTAGTGGAAGGGAGGACAGTAGCAGGAGACACTATGAGCTGAATATAACAGTATGGTAGTGGAAGGAGGACAGTAGCAGGAGACACTATGAGCTGAACATAACAGTATGGTAGTGGAAGGGAGGACAGTAGCAGGAGACACTATGAGCTGAACATAACAGTATGGTAGTGGAAGGGAGGACAGTAGCAGGAGACACTATGAGCTGAATATAACAGTATGGTAGTGGAAGGGAGGACAGTAGCAGGAGACACTATGAGCTGAACATAACAGTATGGTAGTGGAAGGGAGGACAGTAGCAGGAGACACTATGAGCTGAATATAACAGTATGGTAGTGGAAGGGAGGACAGTAGCAGGAGACACTATGAGCTGAATATAACAGTATGGTAGTGGAAGGGAGGACAGTAGCAGGAGACACTATGAGCTGAATATAACAGTATGGTAGTGGAAGGGAGGACAGTAACAGGAGACACTATGAGCTGAATATAACAGTATGCCAGTGGACGGGAGGACAGTAGCAGGAGACACTATGAGCTGAATATAACAGTATGGTAGTGGAAGGGAGGACAGTAACAGGAGACACTATGAGCTGAATATAACAGTATGGTAGTGGAAGGGAGGACAGTAGCAGATGACCCAACCGTAGTTTGTGGCTACTATGATTTCCCATTGTAGCCAAATTTAATTACAGAAATTCCTTTATCCATTTTTCTGAAATTCTGTTTCTTCATTGGGAAACAGATTTTTGAGTTTTAATTACTTGATAATTCATAAACATAAATTGCTATTAATAAAAACAATAACTAATTGATTGGGCTACATTTACTTGTTACTTCTGTGAACTGTAATTATGCCCCTCAAGAAATTAGAAAATATCCTAAAGATATTTGGGTGTTTCGCAATGGAATTTCGAGGCACAAGCCAATGTTTCTTGAACCTACAGAAGGCAGAAAACACTATCTAAATATGAATAAATAGACATATAAAATGTTGATATCTTTTGCTCAACATTTGCTCAACATGTATTTCCAATACCTTTTACGACTTATTCTGGTAGATGTTTTCTAAGATCCCTTTTCCATCTGTTTGACAAGAAATCAAAACATTTGCTTATTCCTAACGTTTAGGATAGAAAATGGTTGAAAAAAGATATATACAGTATGCTTTAATTATAATAGGCTCTTAGCTTTCATTTTGACACCCAATTTGACATGCTACTCTATGAACTTCACATGTTTGTGCTCATGGAAATGAACAGACACAAACATTGCACATACAGGCTGATGGAACCACATATACCGTACATCTTATCCAGAACGACTTATATTCAACTAAGGTAGTAAGAAAACCACATATCACAGTCATTGCTAGAAAAACTACTTTTTCTACTCAAAATACTTTCTCTGTTACTCCAGCGTGTGCTCATTTATCAGGTTTTCAGTATTCTGCCTGCCTTTGTGTTCATTTTGCAAGCCTTTGACAGGCAGGCAGCACTCAGCATGAATGCTGCTGTAGGGGGTTTTGGCTAGTTCTTTTGTCTGACCTCTCCCATGGCAACTCATGCAGGTGTTGTTCTGTGTCCACAATCGCACCCTATTCCCTTTATAGTGCACATAGAGCTCTGGTCAAAAATAGTGCCCTATATGAAATAGGGTGCCATTTGGGATGCAGTCTCTGTGGAGGGAGACGGAGAGCTGCAGGTAAAAACCACTCTCGTTCCTCCATCCCTCCCTCCTTCACTTTTCTCCCTCTGTCCTATCTTTCACTCTCCTCCCTCTGTTCGCCTTCTTTTCTCCCTCTGCTTTCCTTTATTCTCTCCCTCTTTTCCTCTTCATGCCTCCTTGATGGTAATCTTGCCCAAGGCACTGCCGAGGGCCACACTCCAGCTTTCAGATTGTTAGGGTCCTCTGTGGACTGGCTTGTGCAGTAGGTCTGAACACACACACACACACACACACACACACACGGTAGATACAACATACTGTATGCATGTACACTCAGTTGCCAATTTATTAGGTACACCCATCAAGTACCGGGTCAGAACCCCCTTTGCCTCCAGAAAAGCCTGAATTCATCAGGGCATGGATTTTACAAGGTTTGGCATTCAAATGTTGCTCAATTGGTATTAAGCGACCGAACGTGTACCAGGAAAACATTCCCCACACCATTATACCACTGCCACCAGCCTGTACCGTTGACACCAGGCAGGATAGAGCCATGGACTAGTGCTGCCTACGCCAAATCCTGACTCTGATATCAGCATGATGCAACAGGAACCGTGATTCGTCGGACCAGGCAATGTTTTTCAACTCCTCAATTGTCCAGTGTTGGTGATCACATAAGCACTGGAGCCACTTTTTCTTGTTCTTAGCTGATAGGAGGGTTGGTGTGCCTAATAAACTGGCCTAGTACCTAATATACAAACACATACACTGAGTGAACAAAACATTAGGAACACCTGCCATGACAAAGATTAACCAGGTGAATCCACGTGAAAGCTATGATCCCTCATTGATGTCACTTATTAAATACACTTCAATCAGTGTAGATGAAGGGGAGGAGACTTAAGCCTGGATTTTTAAGCCTTGAGACAATTGCGACATAGATTGAGTATCTGTGCCATTCAGAGGTTGAATGGGCAAGACAAAAGATTGAAGTGCCTTTGAAAGGGGTATGGTACTGTAGTAGCTGCCAGGCGCACCAGGTTGAGTGTGTCAAGAACTGTAACCCTGCTGGGTTTTTCATGCTCAACAGTTTCCCAGTTTCCCACATCAAGAATGGTCCACCACCTGAAGGACCTCCAGCCGACTTGACACAACTGTTGGAAGCATTGGAGTCAACATGAACCAACTCAATATAAATGCGACATGCAACAATTTCAAAGATTTTTACTGAGTTAAAGTTCATATAAGGAAGTCAGTCAATTGAATAAATTCATTAGGCCCTAATCTTTGGATTTCACATGATTGGGAATACAGATATGCATCTTCTGGTCACAGATACTTCAGAAAAATGTTGGGGCGTGGATCAGAAAACCAGACAGTATCTGATGTGACCACCATAGGCCTCATGCAGCGCGACACATCTCCTGTACTCTGAAGCGGGATCGATTTGGAGGTGGAGGGTCCGTCATGGTCTGGGGCGGTGTGTCACAGCATCATCGGACTGAGCTTGTTGTCATTGCAGGCAATCTCAACGCTGTGTGTTACAGGGAAGACATCCTCCTCCCTCATGTGGTACCCTTCCTGCAGGCTCATCCTGACATGACCCTCCAGCATGACAGTGCCACCAGCCATACTGCTCGTTCTATGCGTGATTTCCTGCAAGACAGGAATGTCAGTGTTCTGCCATGGTCAGTGAAGAGCCCGGATCTCAATCCCATTGAGCACGTCTGGGACCTGTTGGATCGGAGGGTGAGGGCTAGGGCCATTCCCCCCAGAAATGTCCGGGAACTTGCAGGTGCCTTGATGGAAGAGTGCGGTAACATCTCACAGCAAGAACTGGCAAATCTGGTGCAGTCCATGAGGAGGAGATGCACTGCAGTACTTAATGCAGCTGGTGGCCACACCAGATACTGACTGTTACTTTTGATTTTGTCCCCGCCCTTTGTTCTGAGACACATTATTCAATTTCTGTTAGTCACATGTCTGTGGAACTTGATGTCTCTTTATGTCTCAGTTGTTGAATCTTGTTATGTTCAGATTTTTTTTTTTACACATGTTAAGTTTGCAGAAAATTAACACAGTTGACACAGACGACATTTTGCTGAGTTTATATTTTATTCAGTGTGAATGCACACTTAATTAAGGTGATAATTATTGTGTGGTTATGTTTGAAACTGAGTATGTATATATCATGCAAATGGCAGTACATGTCTGTGCTTCACATAAAGCACAACCATGTACTTCCATTTGCATTATATATGCATACTCAGTTTCCAACATAACTACACAATAATTATAAAATGACATGGTAACCTCTCTCTCTTTTATTATTTTTTTGTTTTGTTTTTTAGTTACCCATGCTACATTTTTCACTTCTAGAAGCTTTTCCTATTCGTTTGTAGCTATAACACTATTTTACATTATAGCTCAGAATAATGGAATAATAACATGGTACTAACCATTACCAGTAATGACTAGTAGTTAGTTACCAGTAATAACAAAGGTTATTACAAAGTAAGTCAGACTGTAGTTTCTACATAATTACTTTGGTTGATTATTTTCATACATATTATTTTTTCTTCTGTTTCCACATTGTTCTTGTGCTGTTGAAATCTACGATATACCATAAAAAATGTAATGGGATATAAAAAAAAAACAGAAACAGATATGGAAATTATAATGCAATTGTGTTATACTAGCTATAGTTTGGTGTATACAGATGGTAGAGTTTCTATGTAATACAATGTGATACCAGGACAGGAAATGTAAGACCCACTAGGCCCTGGTCAACACAACACCCTGAAAGCAAGCAGAAGGATAACAAAAGCAATGGAGGAAATAAACAGGAAACCATTGTCTAGGAGGCCCGTGAGAACCACAGACCAGAGACCCCTGAGAGTGCTCCTATTCCGACTTATCACGCAGGTGACCTATAGGAAACATTTCCCATGGGAAGAAAAAAAGAAACATACATAATCACCAGCCTCCCCACTGAGACTGACTCCACTCAGTGCTAGTCTAGTCACAGGTGCACACATACAGTGTTGAAATCAGGTCAATTTAAGCTATGGAAATCACCCGTAGTCGTTGTGACACGTGAATCACATTCGGTTTATGGACAATCTGGTGTGACTGCGTTACTTCTGCCTGCCAGAGCCATACTCGCAACCACCCTCCTGCATTCTCGTGGCCCCTGTGTGTCAACAAGCAATCCCATTTCCATCAATGGCGGTGGTGGTAGCGTTGCGGCGGTGACAGGCGAAGGCTCTCCTGCTCAGCTAATGGAGTTTATGCACGGTGGAAAGGTCAAATCAGGTAAGATTAGGGCCTAATCTGCTGCTGACAGCTGTGACCTAATCAACGTTGATGTCTCCACGCATTGGTTTAGAAACCCTGAAGGTGGCCCGGGATTAGGTCAAAGGTCAAGGGTCAACACCAGGATTTAAGAGTGTGACGCCAGTTGACCCCCTGTGATGTAACATTACAGGGAGGATTCAGAACTGCTGAAATGATCCCCGATTCAAGGACAGTTTGGGAAGGTTCTGTCTGCTTCTGTCAGGGAAGATTCATGATTCATGTCATGATATTTGAATGCAAGTTATGTTACGTCATGTATTTTGTATTATGTTAGGTTAAATATTATGTCCTGTTAACAAATAACATAACAGATCAAATAACGTTCCACAGGTGAGAAGCGTGAGGCTTCATTTTTTCTTTAAATTATATTTATTTTAATTATTCATTCTTCAATTTAAAACCAGGAATGGGCGGCGCAGGGCCAAACAGGTCTTTTACCTCGCTTCCACATTCCAGGGAACATTATTTATAGTCATACACTACAAGACCAAAAGTATGTGGACACCTGCTCGTCGAGCATCATGGGCATTAATACGGAATTGGTGCTTTGCTGCTATAACAGCTTCCACTCTTCTAGGAAGGCTTTCCACTAGATGTTGGAACATTGCTGTGAGGACTTGCTTCCATTCAGCCACAAGAGCATTAGTGAAGTTGGCGCTTTGTGTGAGGGGGCATTGTCATGCTACAACAGGAAAGGGCTTTCCCCAAACTGTTGTCACAAATTTGGAAGCACAGAATCATCTAGAATGTCATTGAATACTGTAGCGTTAAGATTTCCCATCACTGGAACTAAGGGGCCTAGCACGAACCATGAAAAACAGCCCCAGACCATTATTCTTCCTCCACCAAACTTTACAGTTGGCACAATGCCTTGGGGAAGGTAGCGTTCTCCTGGCTTCCGCCAAACCCAGATTTGTCCGTTGGACTGCCAGATGGTGAAGTGTGATTCATCCCCTTGTTTGTGGCTGCTCGGGCCATTGGAAACCCAGACAAACAGTTATTGTGCTGATGTTGCTTCCAGAGGCAGTTTGGAACTCAGTAGTGAGTGTTACAACCGAGGACAGACGATTTTTGTGTGCTGCGTGATTCAGCACTCGGGGGTCCCGTTCTGTAAACCTCTGTGGCCTACCACTTCGCGGCTGAGCCGTTGTTGCTCTTAGACGTTTCCACTTCACAATTACAGCACTTACTGTTGACAAGGGCAGCTCTAGCAGGGCATAAATGTGATGAACTGATTTGATGGAAAGGTGGCATCCTATGATGGTGCCACATTGAAAGTCACTGAGCTCTTCAGTAAGGCCATTCTACTGCCAATGTTTGACTATTGAGATTGCATGGTTGTGTGCTCGATTTTATACGCCTGTCAGCAACAGGTGTGGCTGAAATAGCCGAATCCACTAATTTAAAGGGGTGTCCACATACTTTTGTATATACAGTTGAAGTCGTAAGTTTACATACACTTAGGTTGGAGTCATTAAAACTCGTTTTACAACCACTCCACATAATTTCTTGTTAACAAACTAGAAGTCGGTTAGGACATCTACTTTGTGCATGTCACAAGTCATTTTTCCAACAATTGTTTACAGACAGATTATTTCACTTGTAATTCACTGTATCACAATTCCAGTGGGTTAGAAGTTACATACACTAAGTTGACTGTGCCTTTAAACAGCTTGGAAAATTCCAGAAAATGATGTCATGGCTTTAGAAGCTTCTGATAGACTAATAGACATAATTTGAGTCAATTGGAGGTGTACCTGTGGATGTATTTCAAGGCCTACCTTCAAACTCATTGCCTCTTTGCTTGACTGTCACGCACTGATTTGGGGTGGGCATTCTATGTTCACTTTTGTATTTCCTTGTTTTGGCCGGGTATGGCTCTCAATCAGGGACAGCTGTCCATCGTTGTCTCTGATTGGGAACCATACTTAGGTAGCCCTTTTTCCCCTCCTTTTGTTGTGGGAAGTTAACTTTGTTTGTAGGTGTCTATGTGGCACACAGTGCATGTCCGATCTTTGTTTCTTGTTTTTGTTTTGGTGAATTGCACTAATAAACATGTTTTACTCAACCCGGCACGCTGCGCCTTGGTCCGTTTTTGAAGATCATGACATTGAAATGATGGGAAAATCTAAATAAATCAGCCAAGAACTCAGAAAAACAATTGTAGACCTCCACAAGTCTGGTTCATCATTGGGAGCAATTTCCAAATGCCTGAAGGTACCACGTTCATCTGTACAAACAATAGTACGCAAGTATAAACACCATGGGACCACGCAGCCGTCATACCGCTCAGGAAGGAGATGCGTTCTGTCTCCTAGAGATTAACGTACTTTGGGGGCGAAAAGTGCAAATCAATCCCAGAACAACAGCAAAGGACCTTGTGAAGATGCTGGAGGAAACAGGTACAAAAGTATCTATATCCATAGTATAACGAGTCCTATATTGACATAACCTGAAAGGCCACTCAGCAAGGAAGAAGCCACTGCTCCAAAACTGTCATAAAAAGCCAGACTACGGTTTGCAACTGCACATGGGGACAAAGATCGTACTTTTTGGAGAAATGTCCTCTAGTCTAATGAAACAAAAATAGAACTGTTTGGCAATAATAACCATCGTTACATTTGGAGGAAAAAGGGGGAGGCTTGCAAGCCGAAGAACACCATCCCAACCGTGAAGCACGGGGGTGGCAGCATAATGTTGTGGGGGTGCTTTGCTGCATGAGGGACCGGTGCACTTCACAAAATAGATGGCATCATGAGGCAGGAAAATTATGTGGATATATTGAAGCAACATCTCAAGACATCAGTCAGGAAGTTAAAGCTTGGTCGCAAATGGGTCTTCCAAATGGACAATGACCCCAAGCATACTTCCAAAGTTGTGGCAAAATGGCTTAAGGACAACAAAGTCAAGGTATTGGAGTGGCCATCACGAAGCCCTGATCTCAATCCCATAGAAAATTTGTGGGCAGAACTGAAAAAGCGTGAGTGAGCAAAGAGGCCTAAAAACCTGATTCAGTTACACCAGCTCTGTCAGGAGGAATGGCCAAAATTCATCCAACTTGTGGAAGCTTGTGGAAGGCTACCTGAAACGTTTGACCCAAGTTAAAAATTGTAAAGGGAATGTTATCAAATACTAATTGAGTGTTTGTAAACTTCTGACCCACTGGGAATGTGATGAAAGGATTTAACGCTTAAATAAATCATTCTCTCTACTATTATTCTGACATTTCACATTCTTAAAATTAAGTTGTGATCCTAACTGCCCTAAGACAGGGAATTTTTACTTGTCAGGAATTGTGATAAACTGAGTTTAAATGTATTTGGCTAAGGTGTGTGTAAACTTCTGACTTCAACTGTATAGTGTATGTTCAGTCAGTCAACTTTGGTACAAAATACTATTGGAAAATATAATCACACCCCAAGCCGACCCAACGGATACTAAATGAAACTGCCCATGGCAAAAAAAACAGACCTGACCCCGGCAAATGCGGCATTCTGGGTATTGCACACACGGCTCGCTGCCTAGTGATTTTTTCCCAGCACACTGGGAGCATCCAAGCGAAAAAACCTTACACAAGTGTGTGGTGAGACCACTCTCCTTTAGTCTTTAAAAAAAAAATTTAAGTCGGTTATTTATTTATTATTTACCAAAAGGCAAAAGTTCTCCTGCGGGGATGGGATAAATGTTTTATAAAATATAAAAAATATATATATATGTAGCGCCTCTCTAGCGTGTTTTACTTTAATGAGAGGTGGCTATCCTGAGTTCTTTAACTCTCCATTCAATCAAATAAGTGTGGTTGCCCTAATGAACTTATCAGTAGTTAACTTTTGGGTGGGTGTAATTACTAACTTATTTTACAAAGTACTATTTTTCCTAATTAACTTAAAATATCAAAAGAGTCAGTAACCACCACGGTTTTATAAGAAATATAACAGATTTACTTCGAAAAAGTGGGTCAGTAATTAAATATGTCTCGTCACTTTTTCAGCTCACAAATGCATTACCATTCACCTTCAAACATAAGGGCCCAATAAAATAAAATAGCCGGCAAAACCTAGCTTAATTTTAAATACCATTCAAATGTTCAAATGATGCAGGCCTGAATGTAGCTCGCACGTTGTAGCCTTAAACCAAATGGCTGCTTCACCACACAGGCCAAACAAAATAATGGTACCTTTATTCAATGTGACTGTAACCTCCCGCGCACAGGATCAAAGGCGTCAGAAGACAGAAGACAGGCGGAGAGGATTCGAGATGAATAGAAGACAGTTGAAGAGAAAAGTCACATGGTTGACGATCTGGGCAAAGTCCTCCACTCGGTGACACTATCCGGCTCCGTCACGGTCTTTGATCATCGTCGATCTCATAGTTCCACACAGGCTTAACTAAACGAGGTCGCTGGCCGCTAGCTTGTTAGCAAAGTCCATGCACCATCACTAACCACTATATCAGCGGCTAACTTAAACTTATTTCTGTCTTCGTATGCGGAGTAAGCCACCCACACAGACAGAATAATCACCATTAATGTTTCGTATAAGAGTCCTTGTTGAACACTTTCACTAAACTGGTTCATTCAACTTAACCGTGTTCTCCTTTTTCAACCAAATCCAACCACGCGTTCTCCTCTCCCTTCCTCGACCCTCTTTTTTCCCTCACTCCCTTGTCCTTTGACCTCAACTGTCAATGGTTCATACACAAACTTTCAGAAATAAAATAACTTCACAAACCATTTGTGTAACATTTCTCTCATTGAGCAAACTATAACTTCATTGCTGGTCAATGAATCTTAACATTTTAACCTTGAATTATATTTATTACTCTATGAAATTATTTATTCAAACTTATAAATCTTATACTAATGAATATATTTCAACAGGGTTACATATACAGTGGGGCAAAAAAGTATTTAATCAGCCACCAATTGTGCAAGTTCTCCAACTTAAAAAGATGAGAGAGGCCTGTAATTTTCATCATAGGTACACTTCAACTATGACAGACGAAATGAGAAAAAGAAATCCAGAAAATCACATTGTAGGATTTTTAATTTATTGATTTGCAAATTATGGTGGAAAATAAGTATTTGGTCAATAACAAAAGTTTATCTCAATACTTTGTTATATACCCTTTGTTGGCAATGACAGAGGTCAAACGTTTTCTGTAAGTCTTCACAAGGTTTTCACACACTGTTGCTGGTATTTTGGCCCATTCCTCCATGCAGATCTCCTCTAGAGCAGTGATGTTTTGGGGCTGTCGCTGGGCAACACGGACTTTCAACCCCCTCCAAAGATTTTCTATGGGGTTGAGATCTGGAGACTGGCTAGGCCACTCCAGGACCTTGAAATGCTTCTTACGAAGCCACTCCTTCGTTGCCCGGGCGGTGTGTTTGGGATCATTGTCATGCTGAAAGACCCAGCCACGTTTCATCTTCAATGCCCTTGCTGATGGAAGGAGGTTTTCACTCAAAATCTCACGATACATGGCCCCATTCATTCTTTCCTTTACACGGATCAGTCGTCCTGGTCCCTTTGCAGAAAAACAGCCCCAAAGCATGATGTTTCCACCCCATGCTTCACAGTAGGTATGGTGTTCTTTGGATGCAACTCAGCATTCTTTGTCCTCCAAACACGACGAGTTGAGTTTTTACCAAAAAGTTCTATTTTGGTTTCATCTGACCATATGACATTCTCCCAATCCTCATCTGGATCATCCAAATGCTCTCTAGCAAACTTCAGATGGGCCTGAACATGTACTGGCTTAAGCAGGGGGACACGTCTGGCACTGCAGGATTTGAGTCCCTGGCGGCGTAGTGTGTTACTGATGGTAGGCTTTGTTACTTTGGTCCCAGCTCTCTGCAGGTCATTCACTAGGTCCCCGTGTGGTTCTGGGATTTTTGCTCACCGTTCTTGTGATCATTTTGACCCCACGGGGTGAGATCTTGCGTGGAGCCCCAGATCGAGGAAGATTATCAGTGGTCTTGTATGTCTTCCATTTCCTAATAATTGCTCCCACAGTTGATTTCTTCAAACCAAGCTGCTTACCTATTGCAGATTCAGTCTTCCCAACCTGGTGCAGGTCTACAATTTTGTTTCTGGTGTCCTTTGACAGCTCTTTGGTCTTGGCCATAGTGGAGTTTGGAGTGTGACTGTTTGAGGTTGTGGACAGGTGTCTTTTATACTGATAACAAGTTCAAACAGGTGCCATTAATACAGGTAACGAGTGGAGGACAGAGGAGCCTCTTAAAGAAGAAGTTACAGGTCTGTGAGAGCCAGAAATCTTGCTTGTTTGTATGTGACCAAATACTTATTTTCCACCATAATTTGCAAATAAATTCATTAAAAATCCTACAATGTGATTTTCGGGATTTATTTTCCTCATTTTGTCTGTCATAGTTGAAGTGTACCTATGATGAGAATTACAGGCCTCTCTCATCTTTTTAAGTGAGAGAACTTGCACAATTGGTGGCTGACTAAATACTTTTTTGCCCCACTGTATATAGGACAAAACACACATCCCGACAAGAGAGACAACACTACATAAAGAGTGACCTAAGACAACAACATAGCATGGCAGCAACACATGACAACCCAGCATGGTAGCAAAGCAACATGACAACAAATGGTAGCAATAAAACAAAACATGGTACAACCATTGTTGGGCACAGACAACAGCACAAAGGGCAAGAAGGTAGAGACAACAATACATCACGCAAAGCAGACACATCTGTCAGTAAGAGTTTATTATTTATTTTTTTACCTGTATTTAACTAGGCAAGTCAGTTAAGAACAAATTCTTATTTTCAATGACGGCCTAAGATCAGTGGGTTAACTGCCTTGTTCAGGGTCAGAACGATAGATTTTTACCTTGTCAGCTCGGGGATTTGATCCGTTTCAGTTACTTGTCCAGTGCTCTAACCACTAGGCTACCTGCCGCCCCAGAGTGAGTGTCCATGATTGAGTCTTTGAATTAAGAGATTGAGATAAAACTATCCAGTTTGAGTGTTTGTTGCAGCTCGTTCCAGTCGCTAGCTGCAGCGAACTGAAAAGACAAGCGACCCAGGGATGTGTGTGCTTTGGGGACCTTTAACATAATGTGACTAGCAGAACGGGTGTTGAATGTGTAGGATGAGGGCTGCAGTAGATATCTCAGATAGGGTGGAGTGAGGCCTAAGAGGGTTTCATGAATAAGCATTAACCAGTGGTTCTTGCGTCGGGTATACAGAGATGACCAGTTTACAGAGCAGTATAGAATGCAGTGATGTGTCCTACATGGAGCATTGGAGGCCGAATGGTAAAGTACATCTAGACGCTCGAGAGCATCCTTACCTGCCGATCTATAAATTATGTCTCCGTAATCTAGCATGGGTAGGATGGTCATTTGAATCAGAGTTAGATTGGCAGCTGGTGTGAAAGAGGAGTGATTACGATAGAGGAAACCAAGTCTATATTTAACCTTAGCCTGCAGCTTTGATATGTGCTGAGAGAAGGACAGTGAACCATCTAGCCATACTCCCAAGTACTTGTATGAGGTGACTACCTCAAGCTATAAACGCTCAGAGGTAGTAATCACACCTGTGGGGAGAGGGGCATTCTTCTTAACAAACCACATGACCTTAGTTTTGGAGGTGTTCAGAACAAGGTTAAGGGCAGAGAAAGTTTGCCGGAGACTACTAAGAAAGGTTTGTTGTAGAGCATTTAACACAAAATCCAGGGAGGGGCCAGCTGGGTATAAGACAGTATCATCTGCATATAAATGGATGAGAGAGCTTCCTACTGCCTGAGCTATGTTGTTGATGTAAATTGAGAAGAGCGTGAGGCCTAGGATCGAGCCTTGGGGTACTCCCTTGGTGACACGCAATCTTTGAGAGAATTAGTTAAGAAACCAGGCCAAAGACCCCTCAGAGACACCAATACTCCGTAGCCGGCCCACAAGATTGGAATGGTCTATCAAATCAAAAGCGTTGGCCAAGTCAATAAAAAATAGCAGCACAACATTGCTTAGAATCAAGGGTGATGGTTTGAGGACCATTAAGCTTGCAGTGACACATCCATAACTTGAGCAGAAACCAGAGAGAATACTATAGACATCAAGAAAGCCAGGTAATTGATTATTTGCAAGTTTTTCCAACACTTTTGATAAACAGGGCAAAATAGAAATAGGCCTATAACAGTTAGGATCAGCTTGATCTCCCCCTTTAAATAAAGGACAAACCGTGGCTGCCTTCCAAGCAATGGGAACCTCCCCAGAAAGGAGAGACAGGTTAAAAAGGTTGGCGATAGGCTTGGCGAAGATAGGGGCAGCAACCTTAAAGAAGAAAGGGTCTTAACCATCAAGTTTAAGGAGCTCTTTAGCACCTCAGTGACCGACTGCAGGGAGAAACTTTGAAGCGGAGCCGGGGAAAAAGAGGGAGAAGCATCGGAGGTAGTCGCATTAGAAGGGTTGGGAGATGTTGGACGGGCAAGGAGGCACTGCTGAGTCAAATAGGAATCCTGACTTAATGAAGTAGTGATTAAAGAGCTCAGCCATGTGTTTCTTGTCAATAACAACCACATCATCAACGTTAAGGGACATGGGCAGCTGTGAGGAGGAGGGTTTATTCTCCAGGTCTTTAACCGTTTTCCAGAACTTATTGGGATTAGACCCACAGAGAGAGAACTGCTCCTTATAGTAACTAACTTTGGCCCTCTGGATAGCCTGAGTGCACTTATTTCTCATTTGCTTGAACGAGAGCCAGTCAGCCTGAGTATACGTGTGCCAAGCCGTTCGTCAAATGCAATTCTTGAGGTGGAGTAACTCTGCAAGATCACGGTCGAACCAGAGGCTGAACTTGTTTTTAATTCTCATTGTCATGGGGGTGTGTTTGTTAAAAAATGTTAGCAAGCGTCTATGCCAAATCAGGACAGGTTGTTTCACTGAGCAGCCATTACGAACACAGGCTGTAAAGCAGTGATCACTAAGGTCATTACAGAAAACACCAGACTGATACCAAACAGGATTATTTGTGAGGATAACATAAAGGACAGTAGCCTTTTCTGGATGTTTGGAGTCATACGTTGTGGGATTGGTAATAATCTGAGAAAAATTTCTTGCTTTTGTACTTGGTCAGGTGGTTTAAGAAAGTCCCAGTTTAGGTCACCTAGCAGGACAAATTCAGACTTACTGTAAGGGGCCAGGAGAGAGCTTAGGGCAGGTAGGGTACAGGCCGGTGCTGATGGAGGACGATAGCACCCAGCAACAGTCAACAAAGAGCTATTTGAAAGTTGAATGCTTAAAACCAGCAAATCAAATTGTTTGAGGAGAGACTTGGTGGAGACAACCGAGCACTGAAGGTAATCCTTGGTAAAGATTGTCACTCCCCCACCTTTGGAAGATCTGTCTTGCCAAAAAGGTCTATAACCAGAAAGGTTAACATCAGTATTCAAAACACTCTTCCTTAACCATGTCTCAGTATTTCTTTTACCTTTTTTTAACTAGTTAAGAACAAATTCTTATTTTCAATGACGGCCTAGGAACAGTGGGTTAACTGCCTTGTTCAGGGGCAGAACAACAGATTTTTACCTTGTCAGCTCAGGGATCTGTTCTTGCAACCTTTCGGTTACTAGTCCAACGCTCTAACCACTAGGTTACCTGCCACCCCATTTAGATCAACACATCTGGATTGGAGCTGTGAACCCACACTTTCAATTGATCCGTTTTAGGTAATAAGCGTCTCGTGTTAACGTGCAGAAAACCCAGGCTTTACGAGAGCAGAAATCAGTGAAGCAGATATCAGAGCACAAGTCAGAATTGGGGCTAGCAACAGTAGATGGGCCAGGGTGTACATGCACATTTCCAGATATCATCAACAGTAATACAATCAAGGCACGTCATAGGACAGGGAGAGCTCTGCAGTGTTGATTTATGACATCTGAATGTGGAATCAGTTGCCGAAAAAGGTTATAACCAGAAAGGTTAACATCAGTATTCAAAACACTCTTCCTTAATCACGTCTCAGTAATGTCCAACACATCTGGTTAACCGTTTAAACGCCCGAGACACCGCCAAACCTTTGGTGCAGTGGGTGCGTACACCGCTAGATAACCCATGCCCCTTGCTGCTATATGCCAGGGAGATAGACTCCATAATCCAGTGGAAGAGATGCTGATTAGTGAGCGCCCTGCCGTGACCTGGATTAGCAAAACAGACAAAAAGCTGGCACTGTCCATACTCCATGAATTGAGTAACCCTCGCACAGCGCGCCCCACCCTTGGGAGGAAGCGTCTGTTGTGACCACCTTGCAGGACAACACCTGGCCCAGGGATCCCTCCACTGGGCCAGTACCCGAAGACATGTCGGGGACACCTGAAAAAAACAGTTTAGGTGGCGAGGTGCGTCCAAGCACATTGCTACTTGTGGGTACTGTTGTCACAACGGGTGTTTGGGTAGGCTGGCAAGGCAGGACACGTGTCCCGTGTCACCCCCCCATCCCCGAACTAGGTGCGAGGGGGCTGTCTCCTTCCCAGAGTCACGGCAGGACCAATTATGACACCTGCTTGTTGATAGTAGAGCTGCCCTTTAATGAGATACACATGGAAATGATCAGAGGCAACCAATTGATGGTGTTGATCTTTGTAGTTTCAGATCTCTGGAGACCAACGCAATTACAAATTATTTGATAATCCCTTTACCTTTCAGTGTATTCAAGTCTTATCACCAACCTCACAAGAAACACTGACAAACAAAACTCAATTAATCTGCATATTGTAGGGGGAGGCAGTTTAGGCTGAATGTGTCACTCCCCGGGACACTCCAATGTCAGTAAAGTGTACTGAGGCAGGTTAAAGAACCTCTTGAGACATAGCGAGGTACAGTGATTCTGGAACCATTTGCACTGACACACCTTACCAGCAATGACCAGGTTTCTTTCAAATAGATATGTCAAGACCAGTAAACACTCTCCTTCCTGCCTCTACCCCCCAACCTTCTCTCACTCTTTGTCTATCTCTGACACACACACGCACACACACAAATGCAAATAAGCCACACTTGCCCTCCTCCACCGAACGGCTGGGTGGGTAAGACAAGCCATGTCATAACCAAACTCATCAGTTCACTGATAACCATACTTGTCAGCGTGCCTGCCCTTGCTTCAGTAAACAATCCTTCAACAGTGTAGGAGTATGAACAGCAACAGCCAGCGCCAACCTCTGGGTCCAGGTAGGGGGTAAAAGGAAGAGCACTGCTGGTTGTTGTTGTTGTGCCCTCCCTAGTTGTTTTGTTTACAACCTCTGCTGTGAGTTACGTAATATGGAACGTTTAAAGAGCAAGAGCTAATGCAGCTATATCTGGGGACACTTGGAGGTGGGTTTCATGGGTTTAGTATGAACATGTTGCTATGTGAGAATCTTGGTTGAGGAGTTTAGTCGCAGCTCTTACTCTAAAAGGTACCTTAAACGATACAGGGAACGTATTGCTTTTCTAAGCTTTAACCTGAACAGCTTTATATTTGAGAGTACTGTTGTTGACTAGAAATCTCATAGACTTTCATCTTTAAATCATAAAAAAATATGTTATTGGAAAGAAAGCAAAATGAACACAACAGCTACAAAAGCATTTAGCCTTTGTCAAATGGAACCTCTTGATTCCCGGCATCACATGGCATTGCAATAATGTTTCACTTGAAACACGAAAAACGAACGAATACTTGTCCACAGACGCACACAACTTTTTCTTACTTTGCAGTTACATCTACAGTTGTTTCCCAAAGTCAAATACACTGGAGAGATAATTGGTTATTTAAAAATGTGTGTCCTCACTGTGGGTTCGGGCGTTTCTTCAAGACATGGAGAAGGATTCAAACAGACAATGATGCTCTAATTAAATGTACTGATATTATTATATGATTAATTATCTGCCTTTTCATCCAATTTTACCTTCAATTAGTGTCCTCGTGAAAAAAAAAAAGGGCAGGTTATTTGCAACAGTGGAAAGATAAGATAAGTTCGTAGTTGTGACCGATGTTGCGTTACAAAAGTAATGCGTTACGTAATCAGATTACTTTTATGATGAAATTAGTAAAGTAACACACTGCTTTTTCAAATTGGGTAATATCACGAGTTACTTTGTCAAGCAAAGCGTGTGACTTCCAGAATCACATCTGTACCGGGCGTGTTTCCATGATCCAATCTCGGCTTGTTTCCTTATGTAGTTCTCGAGCGAGCGGAGAAAGGTTGTTTGGAGAAATGTCGTGACGGCTGTTGTCCATAGAAATGTATAGAGGGCGCACGTCTGAACTTTGCCATTGATCGCTTCCCATAGAGGGCTTTCCCGTCTAGTGGCAAATGTGCCCGTTTATACTGTACATCTCTATGAGTCTGTGTACGTGCGGTCTGCTAAGCAGGAGTGGCGACTCGAGAAAAATATTTTGAATGAACAGATAAGATATCTGTATAGATGTTCGGCTTACAGTATATACACTACAGACCCCGTGTCACGGATCCCTCCGGAACTTTCATTACGCACGCCTGGCCCCTATTCACAGTGATTAGTACTTGTATAAGTGTACCCTTTGGTTTTCATTGGGTTGTCGATTATTGTTACAATGTCCATTGTTGCGTGAGTACCTGTGTGTTTTGGGCTTTCCTGCCCTTGTGCAGATTATTACGGGTCTCATCCCGTGTGTTAATTGTTGTGCACGTGTGTTATTTACTCGAGGTACTCCTCGCTCTTTTGTTTTGGGTTTCAACCCTGTGTGTTGTATAAGTGTTTGTTTGGTCTCCGTCCCCGTGGCTTTACACGGCACGCTGTAGTTTGGGTGTAACAGAAACCCCTATTACGCACTGCTGAATCATTCATACCAACGTGACACACTGGTTCGATTCCAGGCTGTATCACAACCGGCTGTGATTGTGAGATCCATAGGGCGACACACAATTGACCAAGCGTTGTCCGGGTTAGGGTTTGGCCGGGGTAGGCCGTCATTGTAAATAAGAATTTGTTTAACTTGCCTAAAAGTGAATTAAATTATTTTGAAAACACAATTAAGGGAAATAACTGCACTGATCTCTTGTCCTATACAGATGCGGAAAGTGATAGTCAGGTTTTTCTATCTAATTAGAGCATGACAGATGTACTGTAGGTTTACCATGTTGAGAAATAAGATGATGAAAGGAATCATACAGTTCAAGGCAAACATAATTGGTGAAGTAAAAAGGGAAATTATCAATTGATCTGGGAGAATCTAAAGAAGTGAACAGGGAAAGACCATAGTAACACTGCAAAAAGACTAGAAATCAATTTGAATGAGTCTAACATAGGACACAGTCAAAATAGCAACTGCCTTCAATTCCTACTTTGTTGCCTCTGTCAAGGTACTGACACAGATCCCCTCCACTGGTTTCTTGGGCTCAGCTCAGCACCAGTGAATGACACTCAACCTGTCTTCTTCATAAGGGAGGTTTCTGAGTCAGAGGTGAACAAGGTCATTAGCTCACTAAAGAACTCTAAAGCCAAAGATGTGTTTGGGCTGGACTCTACCTTTCTTAAAAACTACAGAGTCACTCATTGGCCCCATAACTAAGGTCAGTGGGTCACCAACACATCTATTGGTCAGGGGGGTGTTTCCAAGGATCTGGAAGTGGGCCATAATAACGGCCATCTTTAAATCCGGTGACCCTGCTGACGTGAGTAACTACAGGCCCATTAGTATACTACCTGTGGTGTCGAAGGTTGCTGAAAAGTGTGTAGCAGAGCAACTGATTGCCCACCTCAACAACAGCCCCTTCACATTACACTCCATGCAGTTTGGCTTCAGAGCCAAACACTCCACAAAAAATGGCCAACTGTTTTCTTCTGGAAAATGTGAAGACCAAGACGGACAAAGGGGGGCGTTGTTGGGGCTGTGTTTCTAGACCTAAGGAACTCGTTTGATAATGTTAACAATGAGGTTCTCATCACAAAACTGTCCAAGTTCAACTTTTCTCCTAATACCTTGAGATAGATGACATCATACCTTGAATGCAGAACCAAGTATGTCAGAGAGAGCAATGAGCTGTCGCCCACTGGGGCCCCTCCCGTACTTTGAAGAATCTTTACTATAAAATATATTTGAATTTGTTTAACACGTTTGGTTACTACATGATTCTATACGTGTTATTTCCTAGTTTTGATGTCTTCACTATTATTCTACAATGTAGAAAATAATACAAATAAAGAAAAACCCTGAAATGTCCAAACTTTTGACTGGTACCGTATATGCATACACATACACAACAGGACTAATATATATATATATATTAATGTTCAAAAGTTTGGGGTCACTTAGAAATGTCCTTGTTATCATTATAATTGATCATTAGAAAACCCTTTTGCAATTATGTTAGCACAGCTGAAAACTGGCGTACTGATTAAAGAAGCAATAAAACTGGCCTTCTTTAGACTAGTTGAGTATCTGGATAATCAGCATTTGTGGGTTCGATTACAGGCTCAAAATGGCCAGAAACAAAGACCTTTCTTCTGAAACTCGTCAGTCTATTCTTGTTCTGAGAAATGAAGGCTATTCCATGCGAGAAATTGCCAAGAAACTGAAGATCTCGTACAACGCTGTGTACTACTCCCTTCACAGAACAGAGCAAACTGGCTCTAACCAGAATAGAAAGAGGAGTGGGAGGCCCCCGGTGCACAACTGATCAAGAGGACAAGTACATTAGTGTCTAAAACAGACAACTCACAAGTCCTCAACTGACAGCTTCATTAAATAGTACCCGCAAAACACCAGTCTCATCGTCAACAGTGAAGAGGTGACTCCCGGGATGCTGGCCTTCTAGGCAGAGTTGCAAAGAAAAAGGCTATTTTACCAAGAAGGAGAGTGATGGAGTGCTGCATCAGATGACCTGGCCTCCGCAATCACCCAACCTCAACCCAATTGAGATGGTTTGGGATGAGTTGGACTGAAGTCAAGGAAAAGCAGCCAACATATGTGGGAACTCCTTCAAGACTGTTGGAAAAGCATTCCAGGTGAAGCTGGTTGAGAGAATGCCAAGAGTGTGCAAAGCTGTCATCAAGGCAAAGGGTGGCCTCTTTGAAGAACCTAAAATATAAAATACATCTTGATATGTTTAACACTTTTTTGGTTACTACATGATTCTCCATACAATGAACCCTGGAATGAGTAGGTGTGTGGACTCTTTTAAAAATATATCTTCCTTTATTATTTTCCCCTAACCCTACCACCCCTCCCCTAATTGGAGTAAACGAATGAATAACAACACTTAGGCTTCTACATCCAGCTTATACATACTATATACATTTTACGGACACAATCTATTTCACAATAGTTATATTTTGTTTGTTTTCTGATGTCCATCCAGTTTTATTTCTATTTGACATGTTTTTAACTGTGCTGTTTCACAAAAGTTCTGAACCTTATATACATTTTACAGACACTATATTTTACCTTTGTTATTTTTTTGTTATTAGTCCCATCTTTCAGCTCCCTTCAACCCCTCCCATCTATCTATTAACCCCATCCGTATTGGATTTATATTTGCCATATATTTTTCAATTGTGCTGTGATGCTTCACAAAAGTTTTGAAACTTGCTATTTTCATAGTTTCTACAGATTCTAAATCAAAGATAAACATTTTCTCCACAAGTATTATAATATTTTTGATCGATTTCAAATCACCCATTATTGCTCTCTGCAGCGTTAGCTCCAGGTAAATGTTGCAATTCTTCAACCATTCCTGGACCTGTGACCAAAAACAAGCTACATATGGACAGTACCAAAACAAATTATCTAATGATTTGGTCTCTTCGCAGCAAAATCTGCAGAGCTGGGAAGGTTGTATCCCCCATATATATAACATTCTATTGGTTTTAAAAATGTTGCATAATAATTTAAATAAAAAAAGTATACGTTTTGAATCCGGCATCATTTTGAGTATCAGTTCATAAACCATGTGCCATTGAATCGGTATATCGAAAATCTTTTTCGCATTTTGCAGTCTATATGGCCAGTTGTCATTTTATTGGTCCTTAAATGAAACTGGTATATTTTTTTTATTCATCACACATTTCTTTAACCAATTTTGGTGTTTAATGCAGGGCCAACAGACAAGTTCCTTACTTTTTCCCCCTTTCACTTGCCTCTTCCATTTTTGAGGTAATGCGGCAATTAGTTGAATGTAATTTTGGGTAGAGCAGACATTTCCATATATTTTTGTTAGCTGCATTTGTGACATAACTCCACCAGTACTATTTATGATATAATTTACAAATATTATTTATTTTATTAATATTTTTTTTTGAAAAATTGTTTTTTTTAATCAATTTATATGTTTGAGTTTAACCACAATATTTGTTGTATTATTTGTTCTGTCTTTTCTGCTGTATTAAACTGAAATTGCAACTAACTTTTTACGGCTTGTTTGAAAAATAACTATATTTTGGAGATTATTTCATTTTCATATAACCAAAAGTGTGAGGCTGTAATCTGAATAAAGGGAAATATACCCTTCTTGAACATGGGGTGAGACATTCTTACTAATTTGCTAGAGAACCAGTTCGGATTTAAGTATGTCTTTTGTATGACTGACCACTTTAGTGCTTATATTTTTATATTTCATATATTTTCTGCCCTCCGAATTCATATTCATTATATACATAGGCCCATTCAGTTTTGTTTGGCTTGCCATTCATAGAAAAATGTTATATTTTTTGCTCATATAATTAAAAAAACAGATCCCTAGGTGTAGGCAAGACCATAAATTAATAGGTAAACTGGGATATGGGATTTTTCCACAAATAGACAAGTATTTTCCTTTGCATGGTGCAAGATCTTATCTATTTCTGCTAACTTTTTATTGACATTTATTGGAGTGAGATCATTTATTTTCTTTTGTATACCGAGTATGTCCACATCCCCGTCAGACCATTTTATTGGTAAACTACATGGTAATGTAAAAGTTGTATTTTTGAATGGTCCAATACGTATTATAGTACACTTATCATAATTTGGTATTAATCCAGAGAGATTAGAAAAAGCATCTAGATCCTCAATGAGGCTGTAAAAAAACTGTCTGATTAAGATGAATAATATCCAACAATACCTTTTTTAATTCAATGCGCTAGGCATTTTGCTCGGATTTTTGCATCACAACACTGAAGTTTAAGAGGCCTCCATTTTTTTATGGACTGTATCTTTATATTTACCAATTGGATCCTGTTTCAGTACTAATGAAATCAGCCCTTCTTGTTGCGTGTCTGATAATCTCCCATTCATATAGGAGGGGTTAATACATGCTAATAACGGTCCTCTGAGTGTATAGTGTACCATTACCTTGAACAAACCTCATCAATTTACACACAATACCCCATAATGACAAAGTGAAAACAAGTTTTTAGACATTTTTGCAAATGTATTAAAAATAAAAAACAGAAATACCTTATACACATAAGTATTCAGACCCTTTGCTATGAGAATTGAAATTGAGCTCAGGTGCATCCTGCTTCCATTGATCCTCCTTGATATGTTTCTACAACTTTTTTGGAGTCCACCTGTGGTAAATCCAATTGATTGGACATGATTTGGAAAGGCACACACCTGTCTATACAAGGTCCCACAGTTGACAGTCCCATGTCAGAGCAAAAACCAAGCCATGAGGTCGAAGGACTTGTCCGTGGAGCTCTGAGACAGGATTGTGTCGAGGCACAGATCTTGGGATGGGTACCAAAAATATTCTGCAGCATTGAAGGTCCCCAAGAACACAGAGGCCTTGAGAACACATTCTCTTTTACAATAACGACCTGACTACTAACCTATTTAACACAGCTTGTTACTTTACTGATGCGGTGGTAGGGATTGAGGGCAAATTAGACAGCTTGTAGATACATATTAGATTTATATACAGCAATATACACTGAGTGTACAATATTGTGGACTCTACAAGGTGTAGAAAGCGCTCCACAGGGATGCTGGCGCATGTTAACTCCCATGCTTCCCACAGCTGTGTCAAGTAGGCTGAATGTCCTTTGCGTGGTGGATCATTCTTTATACACACTGGAAACTGTTGAATGTAAAAAAGTACTTGGCACACTCAAACTGTTGCACCTGGCACCTACTACCATACCCTGTCCAAAAGCAATTAAATATTTTGTCTTGCCCATTCAACCTCTGAATGGCACACATACACAATCCATGTCTCCAGGTTTAAAAATCCTCCTTTAACCTGTCTCCTCCCCTTCATCTACACTGATTGAAGTTAATTTAACAAGTGACATCAATAAGGGATCATGGCTTTCACCTGGATTCACCTGGTCTGTCTTGTTTTGTAAGTAATGTCTATGTTGAGAAATGAGGTGTGGGCTTTGAAAGGCTTGATAGATTGATGCTACAGATCAACCACCCATATATCACTGAATCTACAGCTTATTAAGGGAAATTCTAATTATGAGAATCTATTACAGAGATTTAGAGGAGAAAGAGAGTGAGTGAGAGAATGTGTGTGTGTGTCTGTGTATGAAAGACAGATACTGTAAAGAGGGAGTGTGAGAGGGACTGGGAAGGTCTGGCTGAACAGGCTTCGGATGCCATTATTAAGGACTGTGTAAATCGGTAATTAGGGGTGATTAACTGGAGAGCAACAGGCTGTCAGCCGTTTCACAGTGGAATCTGTCTAGCCTCAGATGCCCTTCTCTCATCCCCCTTAGAGAAAGGGCGGAACTGAGTAGGTCTGTGGTTTTCATAGAGATATCTAGCAGCTTTAGTTCGGTAAACTCTGTTATCGGGGATACACATTTCCAAGGTAAAAAATTGAGACTTTTTATCTTAGGGCAAACTAGAGTATACAGTTCTCCTCTGCTTGAAGAAGCCCAATTAAAATCATGGAGTCAACTTCATTCACAGGAATGACTAAACTAGGGTATGTGCCTTGGCTTTGATGGTTTAGTAAGGATTATTGCACTCTGTAGGCCTCTTTTATCTATTGCTTTTCAGTCTGTACAATTGTGTAAAACAAGCTGCAGTAAGTTAGCTCAAGGACTACGCAGCCACGATGACCTCCAGCAAAATTTCTACATGCCTTGCTATTTTCAGCTCAAATGTACTGTATACCCACTAACTAGAACTACTGTAGCAGTTCCCGCCGTCTGTGTAGGCAGATCACGTGTCTTCTCAACGTCATTTAGAATCTTGGTGAAGTACTTTTAAATTTATATAGTGCATATTATCAAATTCCAATTCCCGAGGAGAAAAAGAAAAAAAAATATGTTGCTATGGATATGAGTGTCTGCTAAATAAAAAACATACACACAAAATCATTATCATGATTACCATATAATTTAATAAGGCACTACACTGCAGTGAGGTCATGGGGCTTAATGTTGCTCCCACTCCCCCTCTCTGGTGCCAGGCTGCCCTTCATTACACACACCTGATTCCATTATTACGCGCAGCTGCGCAATATTGGACTCACCTGGGCTCCATTACTTTGTTGATTACCCCCTCTATATCTGTCTGCTCCTCACTTTGTTCCCTGTGTCAGCATTGATGTTGTTATTTTTCCCCTGTCCAGACACTGGTCCTGTTCTGTTTAATGTCTGTGTTTCATTAAATGTTCACTCCCTGTACCTGCTTCTCGTCTCCAGCATTGATCCTTACAGCTAAAGAATCATCAAATGGTTAACCTTTTAGTCAAGCCAAAAGATACAAACCAACCAGCAGGGTTCATAGTTGCTGCTGCACAACTTTCAGACCACTCCACAGTTTTTCTACTTTATCACAAACTGAATAGAATACTCTTGATTTTGTTTTGACAATGTCTCTGCTAGCTGAGAGTGTATCGATACAGGCCAAATAGCACTATGAGGGAAATGTAGGAATTTGTCAAACCTATAATTTCTTTTTCAAAAACTGTCTGCAGCTGCCTCAGAGAGAACATGACTAGAGACATATTCATAGCAACCATCTCTGCAGTACGAGTTGGCGGATAAGACAGTTTACCGAGCCACTCCTTTCTCCTACCCTCTCCCTGGCCTCTGGCTGTGGCTGCTCAGTCCTCCATGACATGTCCCTTGGCATAATCATGCACAGCACCCTGCATATGGGACACCCTGTACTCTAGCCCCACACACCACAGGGTCTCATTTACTCAGCCATGCATTCTATTGACAAAGTGGATTGAACAGCACCTAAGTCGATGTTACAGTGGGATGCTGAGAGAGATGAAAAGGGTTCACTAGTCACAACACCTGACCAACCAAAGGCAGTGCGCTACCTTGCCAAATATTGGCACTAGAATAAAGGCCAGGAGGCTGAAAAATGCCTGACATGGTCACAGACATCATGAGCTGGCCACCAGTACACTTACAGTGAATTCGTAAAGTATTCAGACCCCTTGACCGCACATTAAGTTACGTTAAAGTCTTATTCTAATTTATTAATTCATTTGTAAAAATATTCATCAATCTACACACAATACCCCATAATGACAAAGCAAAAACAGGTTAAGAAATGTTTGCTAATTTATTAAAAATAAAAAACAGAAATACCTAATTTACATAAGTATTCAGACCCTTTGCTATGAGACTCAAAACTGATCTCAGGTGCATCCTGTTTCCATTGAACATCCTTGAAATGTTTCTACAACTTGATTGGAGTCCACCTGTGGTAAATTAAATTGATTGGACATATTTGGAAAGGCACACATCTGTCTATACAAGGTCCCACAGTTGACAGTGCATGTCAGAGCAAAAACCAAGCCATGAGGTCGATGGAATTGTTCGTAGAGCTCCAAGACATGACTATTTTGTGTATGTCCATTACATGAAATCCAAATAAAAATCCATTTAACCCTCTTGGGGATAAGTAAGGAGCAGTGGGGCGCTAGCGCCCCATCCTTGACAACATCCGGAAAAATGTAGAGCGCCAAATTCAAAATGCAAATGAGGTATTATAAAACATTCATAAAAATACAAGTGTTGCACACTCTTCAAAAGCTTAGGCTTTTGGCAATCTCACAGTGTTGTCTGATTTCAAAAAGGCTTTACGGTGAAACATTTGATTGTCTGAGGACATCACCCCATGTACTTCCCATATTAGCATACTAATAAAACCAGTGCGGGTGTCACAAAACACATACAAAGAGTTAAAATAAATCACTTACCTTTGATGATCTTCTGCTGATGGTAAACCGAAGTATCCAAGCAAGACATCCAATGTTCCTTTTGGTAGAAAAAGTCCATATTTATATCCATAAAACTCAGTTTGGTTGGCGCGTTCTGTTCAGAAAATCCACCGTCCACTCGTCCCATTATTCAAGACAAAAAATATGCCTATAAACTTTTCCCAAACAAATCAAATATAGTTTATAATCAATCCTTAGCTACGCTATTATGTATATTAACTATTATATTTCACACGGATAATATTCTGAACGATAGTAAACCGAGGTGCGCGCTCCCGTGTCCCTCGCGCCACAGACAGAAATCACTTCGTCACTCCACTTGGAAACACTTCCTGTATTCATTTGTTTTTCAAGACAAACTCTTGGAACCTTTTTCTAAAGACAGTTGACATCTAGTGGAAGCCATAGGTACTGCAACCTGGGAGCTGGAATCCAGCATGCCCTATACCAGCCCATGGTAAAGAAGGCATGTAAAAAAAATATTTGCTCGTGTTTTTGCCTGTCATCAGTTCTGTTATACTAACAGACATTATTTTAACAGTTTTAGAAACTTCAGAGTGTTTTCCATCCAATAGTAATTATATGCATATACTAATTTCTTGGCCTGAGTGGCAGGCATTTTACTTTGGGCACGCCAGACTGTCCAAAACTCAGAAAAATGCTGCCGCTCCCTAACTAGTTGGTTGTAAGCAACAAAATTGGAAAAACGCCAAGAGAGGTGAATTCTTTTGCAAGGCACTGTAATTAGTAGATTATTACTGTCAGTAAAAGACAGAGGAAGAAAGATATACAAATCTGGTCATTTCATTTGACCCAACATTACATTTTGCCGTGCCGGTATTTGGATGTAAATGGCTGTATGCTCTCAATCAAATTACGCATATCAGGCAGCTGGACGATTGTTTGTATACACAGAGCAGCCAAGTTATAAAGTGTATAACAGTATCTACGATTAACTTAATCTTGGTGGTCAACGAGAGTCTCATCTGTCACATTGATGAAGTGTCTCAATCCTCATTCCCGTTTCCCTAAATAACAATAATTATTGATGGAAACAGGAATGAGGCATTAGACACTTCATCACTGTTATTGTTATTCACTACTACTAATATTTACTAATTGACTTCGTAACATAAGAGGGAATTCTTTGCAGTATTCATCAATAAGATTACAAATCCCAAATATCGAACCCAATATCTCCAATAAACAAATGTTTCTATCCTCTGTTTAAGCCTACATCATCACCCTCAGTAATAGACAGTGTCAATCTGCAAAGCTTCAAACTAAACACACGTAAGAAAGTTCACCTAAGGACCATACTAGCAAATTCTTCATTTCCAGCAGACTTCGCCCCTTTAAGATGAAAGACCACTCTACCACCAACGTAGCGAATTATAATTTTTCGACGGACTGTCCCTTTAAGATGATCATCAGCCTGTACAGCTTTGCTCCTCCATAACAGTGCATTGATCTGGTTTGATTGATCCTGTGGTTTTACAAGTACTGAGCAACCCGGATTCTGACATTGGGTTTGAACTTGAACTTTGAGTCAGCGTATTCACACTGTCACATCTTTAATTATCAACGTAATAACCCGGCCAACCTTGGCATTTATGTGACAGATTCCGCCAATAGGGGACAGGTTGATTTCCAGTGTTTGGCTGGCTGGCTAGCCTAAATGGGGTGAGGTTAGAGGGTGAGATAATACAGCAATATACAGTTCTGGTCTAAAAGCGTACACCTAATGGGATGAAAATAACATTTTTTTTTATAGGTACACGGTAAGGCATTAATGCCTTGGACAGAGATGAGGCAAATTACATATGTGGGTAACACTTTACAATAAGGTAAACTTGATAAAGGGTTTTACAATAAGGTACCCTTTAAAAATGGTTTATAAAGGACTTATAATTACATAAACCCTTCATGAACTCTTTATAAAAAATACCTTATTGTAAAGTGTTAACCGTGTAAGCATATAAGAATATGTGTAAGCAGCACAGGGCTACAGTATAGTGTATTCATTGTCTTGGTCAAGGTAGACTAGTTCTGCACATACAATAGCTCCAGGTGGCAAGAATAGGGGAATATCCAAGCTGTCAACATGTCAATTGTCAAGAAACTAGACAACAAGTTAGTCATATTTTGCTTCATATGTCAGAGATGTGTCTTTTAAGGCGTAATGAGATTGATACGACTGTTGCATGGTGTGTATCAAACACAAGACATGCAGTCTGAGCTGTTCATGTTCTGTTTGATTGAAGCTGTCAAAAACATACAGTAAGAAGAGAATGGTTGTGTCCCAAAATGGTACCCTATATCCTATAGTGCACTAATTTTGACCAGAGCCCAATGCAATACATTGGGAATAGGGTGCAATTTGGGATGCAAGTCATGATTCTTGTAGGCTTTATCAATATTTTTCTCCAATAAGGCATTTCCCATCACCACGGCTGTCAGAATTAAGTTAGACGGTGGACTGTTGGTAGAAAAGCAAAGAATTAAGAACTTCTATATCCAAAATCAATTGTATTTTCTGTTTTACCCTAAAATATTTCTCAGATGCAAACACACACACACACACACACACACACACACACACACACACACACACACACACACACACACATACACACACACACACACTACAAGATTGCATGAAATTGCCAAAACCATTGTGCCAAGTCTTGTTATTGAATTTCCCATGTGGTCACAATATATGACTTTGAAGACACTAGGTGCATGCTTTACCAGTGAAATTTCATATACTGTATCTGCTTTTATGACGATTTTCACAAATCTTCAAATCAGGAGAGATTTCCTGTAAAAACAGCTGCTCAATTTGGGGAGGGCTTTCAGGGTCCTCCTGGGAAATTAGGTTTTATTTGTTGGGAAACACAAAGCCAGAGAGCAGTGACTTTTGATTGTGTTGTGATTTAATTTAATCTTCAAGCTCATCATTGTGACTTCACTCGAATGTGTGCTTGTTCCTCCTTGTGTGGATACATTCATAATGCTTTGACTGTCTTTTCAGCAGTTTGCAGTTTGAAATTGTACTATGGGTCTTTATAAATAATTATCTTAAAAACAATATTACGAAACAAAAACATTCATTTAATTTGCAGAAGTCACCCGACGGGGTCCTTGCATATATAATAACAATCTACATCAGATGGAATACATTGAACTGTGACTTCCAAAGATGGTTGTTTTGGTGATGTAAACAAAACAAAATTAATTAAAATGTTATAACACAAAGAGCCCAGGGTGGAAGAAAGCCAGGCGAGTTGCAGCACTGCTCATGGTCAATTGCAACGGGCTCTAATTTAACAAACCTAACGCAATGGTAAATCTTAGCACTTGGCGCTAAAGGTCAGGGGGTGTCATATTTGTTTTGCTATTTTCACAGCAGGAGTTAATGGCGCGAGAGCAGGCAGTGCCGTGAATGGTCGAGGCATGAACCCTCACTGGCCAATCAGAACATGCTTCATGGCTTAATACTGTATGTGGTTGCTTCAAGTTGTTTATTCACAGTCTTATGTACTGCGTTGTCATCAACTCCAATTCAAAGTCCGTTATATCCTATAGTTTGTTAAATAGCCTGCAGAAACAAAATAACAACATGTAGGTCTGTCCCATCTTTGCTAAAAAACAAATTAACATGTTATAGCAGCCCACGTTGTTCTCAGAATATGCATGGAAATATATTCATAGCATTTACACTGATATAGGGGCTAGGCCTGCTGCAAACTGCGTTATGTCTGAGCCATGGTCATGTCAAACGTTCTGAATAAGCAACATAAAATTCACAATTGATAAAGCATAAAGAGAGTGAATCATTGTAATGAAATTCTAATTAAAACCAAAACAACTTTTTTTTTTTTTTAAATAGGCTCTCTAAATACAGTTACAAGCACCATAATTGCTCCCTGTGGGAATACAGTAGGCTATTAAGGCAACTTAGACTATGGAGGGTTTTACGCACATCCAAACTTTTTACAAGGGCTGGACAAAGATGCAACATAAAGAGAAGGGTGTCCACTCACTGTTACACTGCTCCCAAATGTTTTATAAACACCATGGAAACATTTTACAAATATAATGTTTTATAAACACCATGGAAACATTTTACAGATGTAATGTTTTATAAACACCATGGAAACATTTTACAAATGTAATGTTTTATAAACACCATGGAAACATTTTACAAATGTAATGTTTTATAAACACCATGGAAACATTTTACAAATGTAATGTTTTATAAACACCATGGAAACATTTTACAGATGTAATGTTTTATAAACACCATGGAAACATTTTACAGATGTAATGTTTTATAAACACCATGGAAACATTTTACAAATGTAATGTTTTATAAACACCATGGAAACATTTTACAGATGTAATGTTTTATAAACACCATGGAAACATTTTACAAATATAATGTTTTATAAACACCATGGAAACATTTTACAGATGTAATGTTTTATAAACACCATGGAAACATTTTACAGATGTAATGTTTTATAAACACCATGGAATCATTTTACAGATGTAATGTTTTATAAACACCATGGAAACATTTTACAGATGTAATGTTTTATAAACACCATGGAAACATTTTACAAATGTAATGTTTTATAAACACCATGGAAACATTTTACAAATGTAATGTTTTATAAACACCATGGAAACATTTTCCAAATGTAATGTTTTATAAACACCATGGAAACATTTTACAAATGTAATGTTTTATAAACACCATGGAAACATTTTACAAATGTAATGTTTTATAAACACCATGGAAACATTTTACAAATGTAATGTTTTATAAACACCATGGAAACATTTTACAAATGTAATGTTTATAAACACCATGGAAACATTTTACAAATGTAATGTTTTATAAACACCATGGAAACATTTTACAAATGTAATGTTTTATAAACACCATGGAAACATTTTACAAATGTAATGTTTCATAAACACCATGGATTTTACAAATGTAATGTTTTATAAACACCATGGAAACATTTTACAAATGTAATGTTTTATAAACACCATGGACACATTTTACAAATGTAATGTTTTATAAACACCATGGAAACATTTTACAAATGTAATGTTTTATAAACACCATGGACACATTTTACAGATGTAATGTTTTATAAACACAATGGAAACATTTTACAGATTGTATTTGTAGTTGTCCAGAAATAAATTGCATGGGAGCCATCGTTGTTCTCACCGTAAAAGGACCATGAAGGACGATGAATCATTCGAATAAGTCTGTTCTGTAATCAAATTAAACGAAAAACAACCAATCTGTTTTTTTAAACAGCAATAATATTCCCAAGTAGGATGGGGTCAGAAGTATTGGGCAGCAGGTAGCCTAATGGTTAAGAACGCTGGGCCATTAAACGAAAGGACTAGATTAAACATCTGTTTAATTGCCCTTGAGCAAGGCACTTAACCCAAATTGTTCCTGTAAGTCATTCTGGAGGATATAATACACTGTATCTTATATTCTGAGAAAATGGCAACAAAACTGTGTATGTTTGGTGTGACACTGATGGAATACTCTCCAAACCTCTCAGCCATTATCAGCTAGTTTTCAGTTTCCCCCTCCCCAATCAAACCTCTCCCAGAAAGTCCTAGCAAAATTCTTGGTTAGGAAATATTGTTTTGCTAAAAATATTGTATAAACAATGATTGAAATACAGTATACTGCACAAGTGATTTTATACATTCAAATATAACATGGGGTACATGTTTTTTAAAGGAGCTAGGAATGTACACTAAGGGTACAAAACCTTACAGACACCTGCTCTTTTCATGACATAGACTGACCAGGTGATTTTTTTATGTCACTTGTTCTATCCACTTCAATCAGTGTATATAAAGGGGAGGAGACAGGTTAAAAGCAGGATCTTTAAGCCTTGAGACAATTGAAACATGGATTGAGGGTGAATGGGCAAAAATGTAAGTGCCTTTGGAAGGGGTATGGTAGTAGGTGCCAGGCGCACCGGTTTGTGTAAAGAACTAGTACGCTGCTGGGTTTTTCACGCTCAACAGTTTCCCGTGTGTATCAAGAATGGTCCACCACACAGAAGACATCCAGCCAACTTTACACAACTGTGAGAAGCATTGGAGTCGACATGGGCCATCATCTCTGTGGCACGCTTTCGAAACCTTGTAGACTCCATGCCCAACGAAATGAGGCTGATCTGGAGGGGATGCAACTCAATATTAGGAAGATATCCTTAATGTTTTGTACACTCAGTGTATGCTTTGATATGCCCATGCAAAAATGAATAAATACTTAAATAATACTTTAATAACAACAAAGTACAACAAAATCACAGCTTGTCTTTAAAAAGAATGTAACAATTATAATATTACACCAGGCTAATATTAAACACTCACAAATTAGATCAATGTGATACAAAACTAGTACAGGCACTTTACTGTGGAGTAGAGGGAAACTGCAGTGTCTCTACACAGGTAAAGAAAGGCTGCCACATTTTGTCAGAAGAACCCCATAGGGTATATTTAATCTTCTCCAATTTACTAAAGTGTAAGACATACAGTTGAAGTCGGAAGTTTACATACACCTTAGCCAAATACATTTAAACTCAATCTTTCACAATTCCTGACATTTAATCCTAGTAACAATTGCATGTCTTGGGTCAGTTAGGATCACCAATTGAATTTAAGAATGTGAAATGTCAGAATAATAGTAGAGAGAATAATTTATTTCAGCTTTTATTTCTTTCATCACATTCCCAGTGGGTCAGAAGTTTACATACACTCAATTAGTATTTGGTAGCATTGCCTTTAAATTGTTTAACTTGGGTCAAACGTTTCAGGTAGCCTCCCACAAGCTTCCCACAATAAGTTGGGTGAATTTTGGCCCATTCCTCCTAACAGAGCTGGTGTAACTGAGTCAGGTTTGTAGGCCTCCTTGCTCGCACACACTTTTTCAGTTCTGCCCACAAATGTTCTATAGGATTGAGGTCAGGGCTTTGTGATGGCCACTCCAATACCTTGATTTTGTTGTCATTATGCCATTTTGTCACAACTTTGGAAGAATGCTTGGTGTCTTTGTCCATTTAGAAGACCCAATTGCGACCAAGCTTTAACTTCTTGACTGATGTCTTGAGATGTTGCTTCAATATATCCACATAATTTCCCTCCCTCATGATGCAATCTCTTTTGTGAAGTGCACAAGTCCCTCTTGCATCAAAGCACCCCCACAACATGATGCTGCCACCCCCGTGCTTCACGGGGGTGAATAGTTCTATTTTTGTTTAATCAGACCAGAGGACATTGCTCCAAAATGCATGATCTTTGTCCCCATGTGCAGTTTGCCAACCATAGTCTGCTTTTTTTATGGCGGTTTTGGAGCAGTAGCTTCTTCCTTACTGAGCGGCCTTTCAGGTTGTGTCAATATAGGACTCGTTTTACTGTGGCTATAGATACTTTTGTACCTGTTTCCTCCAGCATCTTCACAAGGTCTTTTGCTGTTGTTCTGGGATTGATTTTCACTTTTCGCACCAAAGTACATTCATCTCTAGGAGACAGAACGCGTCTCCTTCCTGAGCGGTTTGACGGCTGCGTGGTCTCATGGTGTTTATACTTGCATACTATTGTTTGTACAGATGAACGTGGTACGTTCAGGCGTTTGGAAATTGATCCCAAGGATGAACCAGACTTGTGGTCTACAATTTTTTTTTCTGAGTTCTTGGCTGATTTCTTTTGATTTTCCCATGATGTCAAGCAAAGAGGCACTAAGTTTGAAGGTAGGCCTTGAAATACATCCACAAGTACACCTCCAATTGACTCAAATTATGTCAATTAGCCTATCAGAATCTTCTAAAGCCTTGACATCATTTTCTGGAATTTTCCAAGCTGTTTAAAGCACAGTCAACTGAATGTATGTAAACTTCTGACCCACTGGAATTGTGATACAGTGAATTATAAGTGAAATAATCTGTCTGTAAACAATTGTTGGAGAAAATTACTTGTGTCATGAACAAAGTAGATGTCCTAACCGACTTGTCAAATCTACAGTTTGTTGACAAGAAATTTGTGGAGTGGTTGAAAAACTAGTTTTAATGACTCCAACCTAAGTGTATGTAAACTTCTGACTTCAACTGTATTTAATATACACGGAATGAGAAGGAGGAGGGGCTGATATCCACTCAAGTAAAATCAACATTCTTTACAACAAACTCAATTCTCTCAACAATCTACACGCAATACCCCTTAATGACGAAGCAAAAACTGTTTTTTAGAATGTTTGCAAATTTATTCAAATATACAAAAAACTGAAATATGACATTTACATACGTATTCAGACCCTTTTCTCAGTGCTTTGAGGAGTGGCTTCAGTACTTTGGCATCGATCACAGCCTGGAGTCTTCTTGGGAATGACGCTACAAGCTTGGCACGCCTGTATTTTGGGAGTTTCTCCCATTATTCTCTGGAGATCCTGTCAAGCTCTGTCAGGTTGGATCGGGAGCGTCACTGCACAGCTATTTTCAGGTCTCTCCAGAGATGTTTAATCGGGTTCAAGTCCCGGGCTCTGGCTAGGCCACTCAAGGACATTCAAATACTTGTCCCGAAGCCACACCTGCATTGTCTTGGCGATATACAATACAAACCATTGAATTATTTGATGCCAAGGCTAAACCAAATGGAGAGGGCTCCATCTACTAGGGGTGGATGGAAAATAGAGGGGAGAGGGGCCCTTAATGAATTGGTTTGCATTTCAAAGCTCTGCAAGGGTGAGTAAAATGGTCATAGTGAGCTGTTCTCTCATTTGTGTCTGGAAGAGTAGCTAGCAAGCTAAGTTAGCCAGGGTGCTTGACTGCTGTTGTGAGGTCAGAACGCTCTGATCAACCTTACTCCAGTGTGGCCGCTGAACTCTCTGAGAGCGAAACACTCTGAATGTACAAACGGACAATCTGACAACGCTCTGAGTTTATGAACCCTCAGAGCACTCTGGCACTCTAGATTGCATTTACGAATCCTTCCGTAGTATAAACCAGCCTTGAGTCTTGAAATCTTTGGTTGTTTAGCACATGGCCTCACATGTGAATCCTTAAGGAGATTGTTGGGGCTAATGCTTAAGAGTGTGTGGACAATGCTGAATGGGTGTAGACAAAGAAGAGCTCTCCAGTAGGTGTACCAAATACTCAATGGCCATTTTCTCAAAAGTGAGGTTACAAGTTTATCAACTTTCAAAGCAGAATTACCTTCCCATTGTTCCTCAACTGTGGCTATGATAAACAATTTTCTAGCTCTGAGTCTCTACTTTTATCCAATGTAAAAAACACAATTTCAAAATTTGCTACATAAGAACGAATCGAGCCGGGCGGTCACATGCATGATATGTCCTGGCAGTGTATGTTTGAGTGTGTGTAAGTGTGTATGCAAGTGACTGTATGTATGTGCAAGCAAGTGTGTGCATGTGGCTGTGTTTGTTTGTGTGTGTATGTGAGCATGTGAACAAGTGTCCATGTGTGTGCAAGTGTCTGTTTGTGTGTTTGCAAGGATGAGTACAAGTGTCTATGTGTGTTTGTGTGTGTGCGTGGATGGGTGGGTGGGTGGGAGCGAGGGGTCCTCTCAACACTGACGATCCGAGCTAGCTGGTTACTGTGTGTGAGTCGGTGTGTGTCAAGACATGATGGATCCGTTTGGACAGAGGGGTGCCAGCACCGCCACATAGCATTAAGCTCAGTGGGGAAAGAGGCGCACACTTGGAGCCCACACAGGGGGCGCAGCGATCGCAGATATTGTACTGTTTGTCTTTCTCCGTTGACTAACACAGACAGAGGCTGAACACATAGAAACACATAGAAAAAGACAAATCGCAAGTATGCAATTTTGGATACATTTTGCTCTTGAATATTGCACTGGTCGACCCAAGGCCTACACTTAGATCAAGGCTTACGCTTAGATCAAGGCCTACGCTTAGATCAAGACCTACGCCTAGATCAAGGCCTACGCCTAGATCAAGGCCTACGATTAGATCAAGGCCTACGCTTAGATCAAGACCTACGCCTAGATCAAGCAAGGCCTACGCTTAGATCAAGGCCTACGCCTAGATCAAGACCTACGCCTAGATCAAGGCCTACACTTAGATCAAGACCTACGCCTAGATCAAGGCCTACACTTAGATCAAGACCTACGCTTAGATCAAGCAAGGCCTACGCCTAGATCAAGGCCTACGCTTAGATCAAGACCTACGCTTAGATCAAGGCCTACGCCTAGATCAAGGCCTACGCCTAGATCAAGACCTACGCCTAGATCAAGGCCTACGCTTAGATCAAGGCCTACGCTTAGATCAAGTCCTACAAACTTACTGTCGTCTTTATGATAAATAATGACAAACATCAACAAATAATGCCAAACATCTCTTTTATATAATTCTTTCAAGCATAATTACATCCAATCTCACATGTTGCTATCACATGGAGTGTAAATCCCCTAGAGCCAACTAGAGGAAATTAGCTCATCACGTTAATTGCCTCTGCTTCACACTAACATCCATCTACAGGTTTCCAATCATTGTTGATCTAATATTAGAAATACATTTCAGGGAGTTAATTTCTCATTGACTGCAAATTCATCATTACTACGTTAATATGAACAACTTGTTTACTAATAAATGATTTTTTTTTGTTGCATAGGCTAGTTGACCTCAAATCGGTCTCTCACCTAACCCTCCTCAGCAAGCAATCTGAACTTTCTCCACAGACCGTGGGTGAAATGAGCGACTGTAAAATTACCCTTAAAGAGGTCTTTAAAAATGTATCACACTAAATAAATAATGAAAAGCTTTAATAAGAACAGTGTGGCTTGTTCCCTGAGCGCCCCCGAAATTCGTCCAGTCAATGACCAGTCGCATAGCTGTATTTGCAAAGTCCTGTAGAGGGGATATGGGAAGCAAAACTGGGATTAACAAAAGACAGGAAAGCAATCTACAGCCAGTCTTTCATCTCAGTAGGCTGCCCAGCAGTGGCCACGGGTAACTGTAAAAAGGAACAGGGTGAGAGTGGAGGGGGGGAAAACCACAAAAAACCCAATAAAGTTTGAAGCGATAACCCTGCACTTTATTTACTTCAGCGCTTTCGTACAGCCTCTTCCTATTCACTTTATACGGCAATGGGCACACTTCAGTTACCATCAGTTCATCTGTATTCACCTGGGGATTCTCCTGTGAATTTCATTTCCTCCATCGCTGACTCAAGTGCCGCACTGGGGGGATGATTTTGAAGGGGTTTGAACTAGGAAAGGTTGAAGAATAGGAATCAACAATAAAGTCAGGTATGAGTAAAAAAAAAAAAGCGCTATGTCGTTGTTGTTCGTGTTCACTCACCCAGTCGCGCTGGGTGTGCGGTTGCAGTTCATCACTGACATGCACATTACGACTGTTGATTTGACGAGGTGAAAACCTCTATTGGTCAAATGCAGTGGATATACTTTGAAGTCATACCTCTCTATTGACAGAGAAACCCCATCCAAAGAAAGAGTAAGAAATGTATGGTTTTTGTGACAATGCTAACAATTCCATATTTGCCTATTAAGGGCTGGTTGTTGATTGGTCCTCACTGTGTGAAGAGTTTTGTTGATGGCATCCATACCCATTTCACCATGTAGAGGGATGTTTGCTGTGTTATCCCATAATGCAGCATGTTTAACATAGCCAAACACAGAAATGGCATGGTAAATGGACCATGCCTTTAATGCTAATTTTGCCACAGAGCGAGAGCAACTGCTGAGAGCAGTACTGTAACCGAACACTCAATATATTTGTTGCTTTTATACTCTGTGAGGATGTTTGGATAATTTCAATGATCCATTGGTAACGAAGAGAATGTGTATGTTCGCCTGGCATAAATACTATCATGAAGCCGCATGAATGAGGACTGCACGGATGGGTGGCAGTAGAATTTTTTTTTTTTCTTCTAACTCAGAGCTCAATAAGTAACATTTGGAAGTGTGAATGTCATGTTTGTAGACAGGGCGAGTGAAAGTTAAGTCGTTCCACTATTTCCCCAAGCTCCAGTGATTCTGGGTCAAGTGGGAGAGAGACTGGACATGACTGAAGAGGACATCAGAGAGGATGCCTTTTTAAAATAGTATTGGATGTCGTGCTCTTTGTTCTGTTTACTTGGTGTGTTATTCACACTGACTGATGCATTGAGACATGCCACAGAGATGTTCGAAGTAGCCATTCTGTTCTGCAGCTTTGTCGCAATCTATAGCATAACTCTGCGGTAGTGAGGAGCGTAGCTATAATGGTTTGTCCGTCAGACAGGGAGGATGACTGGTGGTGCACGAGAAGGAGCAAAGAGATGTGAGGTTTTCAGAGGAAAGGGAAGTATTGACGAATCACCCAGAGGAGTGCAGGTCTTCCGGGTCCTATGGGGCAGCTGTCCAATACTAATAGGACAACAGAGATCAGCCGAAGGATAAGGTTGGGCCTTGTCCTTGTTTGGGGCATTTATTTTCTTTCTTCCTTTCCTGTCTTCCTTTTGTGATTTATTTTCCCTGATAAATCTATACATTTGTAAGAGAAAACTCCCGTCTGATATCAGTGCTTAACGCTGATACCAAATATAATGTTGTGTTGTTATCTGACTGCTCCCAGCAGAAGTATTGCGGAAGGACGGAGGGAGTGACCGCTGCTGTAAAAGTTTATTTTATTTTATTGAATTTGCGGAAGGCTTTTTTTCTGCGGGGATATGCTGACCACAGGCAGGTTGCTGTTCCATTTGATTAACATTTTAAATGGGGAACAACACCGAGGCCTGTCGCATGGGACCGGCTAATTGGAAAAGACGCCTGGAGGGATGGGCCGTCTTCCCCCCCGGGCTCCACTGTGCTGAGCTGCCGGTGCTAGGCTAGAACTGAAGGCACTACCAAGCAGGAATGTCAATGTCCATTAGCCATCAGGTTTCATGCTAAGCTGCGCTGCATGCTTGGCCAACCCCCTGTCAAGCTTCGGGCCTCTTAACCCTAATTGACAGTCTCTGGGCCAATCTCCAGTGGTAGCCTACAGAAGGCCCGGACCAGGCATCATAGAAAGGGCTGTAGTGACGGTAACACAGAGGAACGGTTTTCAAGGCTTTGGTGGGTGTCCTGGCAGTCCTTGCAATGGACTCTCACTCAGGAGCCACAACACAAACTGCCCCTGCCACTGAGTTTGCAGACTTGCTTTACTAAGTTACGTGTCAGCAAAAGTATTACTGTCTGTTCTTTCCCACTTATAAAATGATTGGATTCTTTATAATTGGCTGTGGTAGCGAATTGGATCCACAGTTGAGACTTCAGCTCAGCAAGGGCACAGGAACATTTCTCTGACTAAGGCCACAGCTTTAATAATGTCACAGTGCTCAAACATACTAGAAAATAATCAACGAATACCATCGATCTGTGCCACGTGAAAACATTGTTTCTGTACATTCTTGTAAAGAACCCACACATGAATAGGTTATGGGAATAAATCCACATACCGTAGTAGTCAACATGGATTTATCCTTGATGTACTCAAGAAGGTCTCTTATTTTTGTTGTTCTTTCACAAGAAAATAAAGGTATATCTGTCTCTTCTATTCCAGAGAGAGAAATGTAGAAACAAACCCCTTCTCATTCCTGGCACTTCAAGTTGTCATATTTCTTGAAATAAGCTGTGAGCTCTGTCTACTGTGTTGACCTTGGTAAGGCAAGACATTTTTCACTGATTTCTTTGAACCAGTGGGGTAGGCAGACATTGCTGTGTGGCAAAAGGTAAAAGTGGCTGGGCCAACAAGTTGCGGCAAAAATACACATTGCATCGTATAACACAGGATAAATGTGACCAAAAAAAGACCACACATTTCACTTGACAAACAAGCCCTTTATTATTGCCAAGTAGGCAGCGCAAGCGTGCAAATACACATCTGGCTCCGACAAACATAAGGAAATACACAACGTCTATCACCTAAGTATTCAGAGAGAGAGAGGGAGAGAAAGAGAGAGAGGGGATAGCGAGAGAGAGAAAGGGGAAAGAGAGAGAGAGAGAGAGAGAGAGAGAGAGACAGAGACAGAGAGAGAGAGAGAGTCTACAGCAGCAGTGCAGTGATAAAATGAGGAAATTATGTTGTCACAAAATAGGAATAATGAATGAGGTGTTCAGTACGACAGTCCAACCTCATGAAATAATCAGCGTATTATTAGATCGACTCCCACTCAAAGCAGCAATCTACAGGCACAACGGGTGGATTCAGGACCATGGTCAGCACATCCAGCTCGGCACTGGTTTGGAATATGTGCCAACAGCTTATTGCACAAATAAGCGAGGAAGAATAGAAAGCCCTGAAGGTGTTTTCATTAAGCCCAAAAGTGCACACATTTTGCCACTTGAAAAAACAAACACACAATAAAAAAAATATCTTGAACTGCATGGCAGGTATGAAATGAATAGCTCATTTTGAATAAGTAAACTTTACTGTACAGTCTATTCAGGCATGAAAACACTAGCTCACTTGAATCAGCAGGTATGAATACACTGGCCTACAATGAAATCATCACACATAACCTAATATCACCGCAGGTATGAATACACCATATGATAGCGAAATAACCAATTGCATTTTAACATTTTTGATTAGTCAGGAGACAAAACAAGAAAACAAATACATGTAGTTTATTTCCTTTCTGAGATATATATATATCACAGGTGGTTGGTGGCACCTAAATTGGGGAGGACGGGATTGTAGTAATGGCTGGAGCGGAATGAGTGGAATGGTATTACGTACAACAAACACATGTTTTCCATGTGTTTGATGCCATTCCATTCACACTGTTCCAGCCATTATTGTAAGCTGTCCACCCCTCAGCAGCCTCCGCTGATATATATATATATATATATACGTATGTAAGGGGTTACAAAAAATGGTAACTGTAATCTGTTACGTTACCAGCTAATTGTAATCAGATTACAGATACATTTGAAAAACTAGATGATTACTTCGAGGATTACTTTTAAATTCATAAAGTAAAAAATACATTTTTGACACTTCTCTGTTTTCTCGATGACATTTCAAATCAGCATTGGAAAAAAAGGCGCAAGTTTACGTTTCTTCCACCTGAGAATGTCTCTGACCACAAGCCAGAGACCACTATGATGACACACCAAATGTGTTTGATGGATCGCGGGAAAAGAGCAGGAATGGGCTTTAGTAGGCTACAGTCAAAGCTATGTCTTCCAATGGTGCGACTGCTGTCGGCATCCAAAGATTATCCAACTTGAATAAACGCTTGGAGGTAAGGATGACAGCAGTGGTGTAGTCTACGGCGATACGGATATCACTTAATATTGATATCTACATAGAGTATTGATGTGAAAAGCACTGCTGCTCTCTCATTTACCTATGTGCGTCTTACAGTTCAGAAGAGTAAATGTGTATTTGAACCCAATAATGGTTGAATTCAAGAAGTTTAAGCTGCCTACAAAAATTGTTTTTGAAACCAGTGGACAGCCAGTGAAAAATGAGCTCTTGCAACAGCTACATAGTACTGATCCCAGCCTATAGAATAACAGCTACATTGTGCTGATCCCAGCCTATAGAATAACAGCTACATAGTACTGATCCCAGCCTATAGAATAACAGCTCCATAGTGCTGATCCCAGCCTATAGAATAACAGCTACATAGTGCTGATCCCAGCCTATAGAATAACAGCTACATAGTGCCGATCCCAGCCTATAGAATAACAGCTACATAGTGCTGATCCAAGCCTATATAATAACAGCTACATAGTACTGATCCCAGCCTATAGAATAACAGCTACATAGTGCTGATCCCAGCCTATAGAATAACAGCTACATAGTGCTGATCCCAGCCTATAGAATAACAGCTACATAGTGCTGATCCCAGCATATAGAATAACAGCTACATGCATTGTGCTGATCCCAGCCTATGGAATAACAGCTGCATAGTGCTGATCCCAGCCTATAGAATAACAGCTGCATAGTGCTGATCCCAGCCTATGGAATAACAGCTGCATAGTACTGATCCCAGCCTATAGAATAACAGCTACATAGTACTGATCCCAGCCTATAGAATAACAGCTACATAGTGCCGATCCCAGCCTATAGAATAACAGCTGCATAGTGCCGATCCCAGCCTATAGAATAACAGCTGCATAGTGCCGATCCCAGCCTATAGAATAACAGCTACATAGTGCCGATCCCAGCCTATAGAATAACAGCTGCACAGTGCCGATCCCAGCCTATGGAATAACAGCTGCACAGTGCCGATCCCAGCCTATGGAATAACAGCTACATAGTACTGATCCCAGCCTATAGAATAACAGCTGCATAGTGCTGATCCCAGCCTATAGAATAACAGCTACATAGTACTGATCCCAGCATATAGAATAACAGCTGCACAGTGCTGATCCCAGCCTATAGAATAACAGCTGCATAGTGCTGATCCCAGCCAATAGAATAACAGCTACATAGTGCTGATCCCAGCATATAGAATAACAGCTACATGCATTGTGCTGATCCCAGCCTATGGAATAACAGCTGCATAGTGCTGATCCCAGCCTATAGAATAACAGCTGCATAGTGCTGATCCCAGCCTATGGAATAACAGCTGCATAGTACTGATCCCAGCCTATAGAATAACAGCTACATAGTACTGATCCCAGCCTATAGAATAACAGCTACATAGTGCCGATCCCAGCCTATAGAATAACAGCTGCATAGTGCCGATCCCAGCCTATAGAATAACAGCTGCATAGTGCCGATCCCAGCCTATAGAATAACAGCTGCATAGTGCCGATCCCAGCCTATAGAATAACAGCTACATAGTGCCGATCCCAGCCTATAGAATAACAGCTGCACAGTGCCGATCCCAGCCTATGGAATAACAGCTACATAGTACTGATCCCAGCCTATAGAATAACAGCTGCATAGTGCTGATCCCAGCCTATAGAATAACAGCTGCATAGTGCTGATCCCAGCCTATAGAATAACAGCTGCATAGTGCTGATCCCAGCCTATAGAATAACAGCTGCATAGTGCTGATCCCAGCCTATAGAATAACAGCTGCATAGTGCTGATCCCAGCCTATAGAATAACAGCTGCATAGTGCTGATCCCAGCCTATAGAATAACAGCTGCATAGTGCTGATCCCAGCCTATAGAATAACAGCTGCATAGTGCTGATCCCAGCCTATAGAATAACAGCTGCATAGTGCTGATCCCAGCCAATGGAATAAAAGTGGGGCTTTTATTTCTCAATCTAATTCATGCTGATAATTTAATAAATCCATAGGCCCAATGGACACATGCTCAAACTCGTTCACTTTTGATAGACTTAAAGGGCCATTTTTAGACTTATAAATTATATATCTATTAATGAAAACAGATAATTTAATCATATTATTATACGTAGTAGAAAGTGATGGGTTAGAAGAAGCCTACACAACCAACGCATAAAGTACAATTTAACATCCATATTTGGCCAGCTATGTAAACTTCAACATTGATTTATCCTGCAGTAGATGTTGTTCAATTGGCAATATACATGTTTGTCTTCTTCTAATGCCTCTTAAGGGGAAAGTAATCTAAAAGTAACTGAATGTAATCATATTACGTTACTGAGTTTGGGGTAATCCAAAAGTTACGTTACTGATTACAACGGATTAAGACACAGCCTCGTTGTGCGGGACAATGTTCAAACTGGCAGGGCCTCTGCCCATCCTGGTCCTGCTGTGGCTTCACCTCTGCTTTGAATGTATGCTAGAAAATAGGGGCTCCGAAACATAGTATACCAAAAAAACTAACATATCCTACGGAAATGGTTGATATTAAGATTACGCTTGTGACACTGCTTAGACTTTTTTACGATGCTCTAAACCTGTAAAAGTTTAACATATTTCTGGGTCAGTGCCTTTAGCGAAAGTCATCTTGACAAACAGCAGGATGACACTCAGTTTCTATTTCTGCTCTTATGTTTTATCTTAATATCAGTGGAATAAATTCTTACACTTGTCATGTCTGGTCCCGCTCCCCCCTCTCTGGCGCTCGAGGTCGCCAGGCTGATTATCATTACGCACACCTGCCACCGTCGTTACGAGCACCAGCGCTTCGTCGGACTCACATGGACTCCATCACGTCATTGATTGTTTTTCTCAGTTTCATCCCTGTGTCTGCATTGATGTTGTTTTTGTTTCTCTTGTCCAGACGCTGTTCTTGCTTTGTTTCATGTCTATTTATTATTAAATCCTCACCCTGTACTTGGTTCCCTTCTCCCAGCGTCTGTCGTCTCAAGACCGTTACAACACTAGCAACTAGAAAAGAAAACTGCTGAGAAAGAAAACTTGTTTTGAGACTCAGTAATGGACAGGTTGCTTCAAATATTAGAATACATTTTATTAAGGAAAATTAGGCCAACATTCTGGTGATTAGTGGCTGGTTTCCTGGACACAGATTTAGTCATATTCCTGGACAAACGTGCATGCTCAAATTAGTATCGTCATTGAAAGAGCTTTTAAATCCAGGATTAGGCTTAATCTGTGTCTTGGAAACCAGCCCCAACAAGAATAATCTTTCAGTTGATCGATTGGCAGTGGAAATTAGTGTTTGTCAGAGAGGGATTACAATTCAGTTCCGCATTATTTGACGACAACTATCAACTGCAACTGTCGATGAGGTTAGGGTCTGGTTTGGGGTTAAGGTTAGGGCTATGGTTATGGTTGGTGGATAGTTAGTATCATTTTTATTGTTAGTTGAACATCTATAACCCATCTGTAAGGGTATATATATATACACACACACACAGAGTGTACAAAACATTAAGAACACCTGCTCTTTCCATGACATGGTGAATCCAGGTGGAAGCTACACCACATAACCAGAAGTAAGTGGACACCTGCTCGTCGAACATCAAATAAAGTGTTACCTGAAATTCTTTGAGACACCAGACTGCAAACTCACAATCCTGAGTTAGTTTTTTTTAGACACAAACAGCAGCAGCTCTGACACTTAAGTTAGTTGTACTAAACTCATGGGGCATTTCTAAGTTTATTTTATTCAAGAATGAATATATAATACATGAAATTACCATTGAACAGCAGTAAACACAGCAGATTGTACATTTAATGAAACCTATTATTTGGAAAGTAAAGCACATTCTTGGGAAAATGGTGGGCTGACCATGTAAAAAAAAATATACAGTAGTTGGGCTAAAATGCATATTTTGGCGACATACAGACTCGAGAGGAGAGTAGTCCATTCCTGCAGTCAAATGACCTAGTGGCCTCATGGGTGGAATGTTATTAATATGTATCAACAAACATTAGTTCAAAAAATCTGGCTGGAAATCTGTTGATTTTATGTCAAACGGATGTGTTATATTTCAGTCTTCTGTGATGTGTATATAAAGTGTAATATTGGGAATGCCACCTCGAAATTGAATACAATTCAAATCTATATCTGACATGGTACAGGTAACTTCTTTATTTTAAGCCCATAACCATGTATGTGAGGTGAAACTTTTGTTTTTCGAAGAAGATTTATTTAAGACAACCAAGAAACACTCTGTTTGACCCTGATTTAGCCCACTGCAGTAATTAAGGTTAATTAATTAAAAGCTTGATGAAAGCTCTTTGGGAGTGAGTCGTCTGTTGAACACTGGATCTGTTGAAGTGGCCGTATATAAAGTACCAATCAAAAGTTTGGACACACCTACTCATTCAAAGGTTTTAATTTTTTGTATTATTTTCTAAATTGTAGAATAGTAGTGAAGACATAAAAACTATGAAATAACACATACGGAATCATGTAGTAACCAAAAAAGTGTTAAACGCATCAAAATATATTTTATATTTGAGATTCTTCAAAGTAGCCCCCATTTGCCTTGATGACAGCTTTGCACACTCTTGGCATTCTCTCACCCAGCTTCACCTGGAATGCTTTTCCAACAGTCTTGAAGGAGTTCCCACATATGCTGAGCACTTGTTGGCTGCTTTTCCTTCACTCTGCGGTCCAACTTATCCCAAACCATCTCAATTGGGTTGAGGTCGGTTGATTGTGGAAGCCATGTCATCTGATGCAGCACTCCATCACTCTCCTTCTTGGTCAAATAGCCCTTAAACAGCCTGGAGGTGTGTTGGGTCATTGTCTCATGAGTACGCTGCATAGGGATGGGAGAATCTGTGGCCAGGAACACCAAAAAAACGGAAATCATAATGGATTAGTCAAAATGTGAAGTCTTCAAGTGCAGTCGCAAAAACCGTCAAGCACTATGATGAAACTGGCTCTCATGAGGACCGCCACAGCAAAGGAAAACCCAGAGTTACCTCTGCTGCAGAGGATAAGTTCATTAGAGTTAAATTGCTGCAAAGAAACCACTACTAAAGGACACCAATAATAAGAAGAGACTTGCTTGGGCCAAGAAACACAAGCAATGGACATTAGACCTGTGGAAATCTGTCCTTTGGTCTGATGAGTCCAAATTTTAGATTTTTGATTCCAACCGCCGTGTCTTTGTGAGACGCAGTGTAGGTGAACGGATGATCTCCGCATGTGTGGTTCCCACCGTGAAGCATGGAGGAGGTGTGATGGTGTGGGGGGTGCTTTGCTGGTGACACTGTCTGTGATTTATTTAGAATTCAAGGCACACTTAACTAGCATGGCTCCCACAGCATTCTGCAGCGATAAGCCATCCCATCTGGTTTGCGCTTAGTGGGACTTCGGTTAGGCCTGGCTCGCAGTCGGCCTCCAATTAATCTTGGGGGCCGACTGTTGATTGATGGGGTTGAGGTCAGGGCTCAGTGCAGGCCAGTCAAGTTCTTCCACGCCGATCTCGACAAACCATTTCTGTATGGACCTCGCTTTGTGCACTGATGCATTGCCCAAACTTTTGCCATAAGGTTGAAAGCACAGAATCATCTAGAATGTCATTGTATGCTGTAGCGTTACAATTTCTCATTACTGGAACTAAGGGGCCTAGCCGAAACCATGAAAACAGCCCCAGACATCATTCCTGCTCCACCTAACTATACAAGTAGTACTATGCATTCGGGCAGGTAGCATTCTCCTTGAAACCCAGATTTGTCCGTCGGACTGATTCATCACTCCAGAGAACACGTTTCCACTGCTCCAGATTACAATGGCACTTAGCATTACACCACTCCAGCCGACGGTTGGCATTGTGCATGGTAATCTTAGGCTTGTGTACGACTGCTCAGCCATGGAAACCCATTTCATGATGCTTCCGACGAACAGTTCTTGTGCTGACGTTGCTTCCAGAAGCAGTTTGGAACTCGGTAGTGAGTGTTGCAATCGAGGACCGACGATTTTTATGCGCTTCGCGCTTCAGTACTCGATGGTCCCGCTCTGTGAGCTTGTGTGGCCTACCACGTCGCGGCTGAGCCGCTGTTGCTCCTAGACTTTTCCATTTCACAATATCAGCACATACTTTTGTATATATAGCGTATGATCCCTCACTTGTTAAATCCACTTCAGTCGGTGTAGATGAAGGGGAGGAGACAGGTTAAATAAAGATTATTTAAGCCTTGAGACAATTGAGTCATGGATTGTGCATTTGTGGCATTCAGAGGGTAAATGGGCAAGACAAAAGATTTAAGTGCCTTTGAAGGGGTTATGGCAGTAAGTGCCAGGCGCACCAGTTTAGTGTGTCAAGGAATACATTGCTACTGGGTTTGTCACACTCAACAGTTTCCTGTGTATACCAAGAATGGTCCACCTCCCAAAGGACATCTAGCCAACTTGACATAACTGTGGGAAGCATTGGAGTCAACATGGGCCAGCATCCTTGTGGAACACTTTTGACACCTTGTAGACTCCAAGACCCAACAAATTGAGTCTGTTCTGAGGGCAAAAGAGTGTGCAACTCAATTTACACTTATCAAAATCATTCTGAACGAGATGATTATTGTAATCAGTGAGGAGAATGAGCTGGTAGAGGAATTGTACAATGGTCCTGGCTCAAATGCAATATCTTGTTCCAATCTGTTGTTGTGATGCGTTTGCCGATTACGCAGCACAAAGGCTGTAATCACCATGTTGAGTGATGAACTGACTTAAGGTTCAGTACTGCAGCTCAAAGACTTCGATTTGAGTGACTGGCCATGGCAAAGACAACAGACAGAAATAGGTAGTATGAATGCGTGAGAAAGATACGGTAAGGAGGTGCTGATTGGATTTGTACAGTCTTTTGAACGCGCTTTTCAATTTTTTTTTGTGTGTTAACTTGCAGATTCCTTCAAAATGAGTCAAGCAAGAGAGAAACAACACATTTATTGAGTCCATTTGATTTGGGGAATATGACATTTGAATTGAAACCCATGAAATCCCCCTGTCTGCAAAACTGACATCAGAACTGAACCAAAGCTATTAGATGTATTACAAAAGCTCTGTGCTTTAGAAAATATAATGTTGGGACAGTCAACTAACAGTTAGTCAATACATGGAGTTTGAAGTTATACAAAGCAAGTAACCATATAATGAAACGAGACCTCTTATATTTTTCAATTGAATAGAACGTGCACTTGACAATACATATTATTGATCTATTATGTTCAGCAAATGTCTTTTAGATTAAAAAATAACCAGATATTTTGACAGTTAGTCTCTAATATCTTCTCTTATCCATGGTTCTGAAGTAAATATTTGATTATGCCGGTAACATGTCTAGAATAAAACATTAAACAACCTAACAAAATTGTCTCTTAGAAACCACAACCCTACAATAGAGATAAACATCTACAGCATATTTTCCATTTCACCATATGACTACACAAAGCCCATAGATAACACTTGGCCCAGGCAGCAATAACAAGCTCAGGTCCCCCCTTAGCCTTCTGTCAGAGCCTCTGTCCCCCCTGGGGAAGAAGAGGTGACACACTGCCAACCCCTGACAGCTGACAGCTTCATCAGCGCCGCCACACACACCTGTCAGGGCCTAGCCTGGGCCAATGCTGGCCCTCGTTCAACAGCGGCCAGGCTCATTACCACAGAGCCCCACTCTCTACAAGGCTTTTTGTCCTCTACTCTACTCCCTTAGTGGTATTAACATGGACGACATAAGCAGCGTTCTATTCTTCCTTTCTACTGTTCCCTCTCTGAGTACTATTAACATGGACAGGTACAGGGTCAAAACCGGATTGAAGCTATGATTCAAGTGTTTAATTGTTCTTATGCGAAGTGAGGAACTATGTTTGAACACATTAGCAAATGAGTTTCACTTTGTTTCCAAGTGTAAACATTGTTTGGTGGAGTATATGACTCAAAAGGTGAATGATTGGAGCACAGTACATACATAAATAGACCATTTGGGTCATATGGAAAGTGGGTTTCATTGAAGCTGCATCAGGTGTGTATTTGTGGGAGATGCACATAAAGTCAGAATGGTGCTTTACTAGGATGAATACAATTTTAAAAAGAAAGTTAAATATTAGATGGTCATTTCCTATGAAGACAAATTGTGGGATTTTAGATTTGAAAAGCGGAGAAGCAGACTAATTTATACGCTTACATTTTTGTCTAATTAAAAAATTTGATTGTTTTAAAAAAGTTAGAGAAAATGTAGTTGAATGCGGTGAATAAAACAGCTGTAACGTTTGATTGGAAGAGGATATTTCTGTTATAAGTTCTGTACTTACGCTCTATGTTTATATATAAAAGGGATATTTGGATCCTGGATGCTGATTGGTTGATAGCAGGGATTTAATCACCACAATCCCCATGTAATGACTTTTAATAGTTCCATTTAAATTGTCAATGCGCATCCACTGTCCCACAGCCCATCCAGGCTGTTAATCAACTTCATCTCCCTTGGCAAATGTGTCAAGACAATATTTCCCAATGCTACTAGCCTAGCATTTGGTTTGTCTAAACCTTAATGTCTGCCTCACCGACCTGTGGAACAATGTTGCTTTTTTTTGCGATCTTCACCGTGAATATGAACGTGATGAGCGTCATTATAATGGATATATCCAAAGAAATGGCAATAGAAACAAAGATAAAATAAACAAAAATGTACATACTTTGCTGTCATCTCAGCTGCTTTATTTGTGTTAGCTTTAGTTAGCTAGCTAGCAAAAGAGAAGTAACTAGCCTAAATAGCTACATGTCAATTTTTTTTTGTTTAGCATGGCAACCATTGCAAATAGAATAGATAGAATGAACGACCAGCCAATTTGGCTGGAAACGTCAGAATCTCAGAACTAACGACTGGCTTTTGCCGTTGTATAATGGCAGGATGAAATATAGCTAACTTACTCATTAAAATAAAGGTAATGAAATCATGTCCTTAATCTTTTTTTAATATGTTGGCATCCATTTTATAAAAGCAATGAGGCTTTCAAACCTGGTAATTATAGTGAATAACACCCAAAGGGCTGTTTCCCTGGCCCTTGCCTTCGCCTTGAGCCTAAGAACAACCCTTAGTCGGAAGTTACTCACATGATAATTCCGGGATTCTCATGCCTTGTTGCATAAGTCTAAGTTGTTTGGAAAGTGGTCAAAGTAGCTGATTTGTGTCAAAAGTCTAATTGTTTACTAATTATGTCATGCTTAGAAATGTCTGTAATTTCCATGGCAGTTAATTCAACAGTGGCAAGTTAATGAAGGTAGTTGATACAATTACTTAAACAGCTCTTGATTGGTAGAAGATATTTCAGATTTGTGTCATTTTCTTTCTGGGAGCTTTTAGAAAGGCGTCCTTGATAATTTTAAGAAATCCCATTAAACTGTAATAGATTAAAAAGTACAAATGTTATTCAAAGTTGTACTATAGCACACTATTCCAGACAGGTCTACGCGTTTTAAAGTTTGAATGGCAGTTCTAGCTTGTAAGAGGAGTAGAAAATAATATCTATAAAAAGTCTGAAATAATTCTTAGAATAATTAAAGTGGCGACTTTTGCTTTCGTAAGTTTTATGATCATTTCCCTCTCTCATTTTGCAAAGCTATCAGCAGCATTTGTTGAGTGATATCCTTTCCTTGCATAATGACTCTTCAGGTTAATCTTGTTTTGCATATCTAGTCGCTTAACTTAGACCACTGAACATATGAGATAATGATATTCCAAAAGTAAAACTCAATAGTTCTTCATAACTTGTAAAGTATTAAATGGTGTTGATGTTTCTGCAGTATTGTGATGATCGTTTTGAGAAATGGACCAAGGCGCAGCGTGAGTGGAGTTCCACATTATTTAATCTCAAAGTGAAACTTCCATAATAAAACAAAACAACAAACGAACGCTCAAAATGTAGCACACACTGCACATACAAAAACACAATACAATAACCCACAAACACAGGTGGGGAGAGAACAAACTAAATAGGATTCCCAATTAGAGGCAACGACTAACAGCTGCCTCTAATTGGGAACCAACTCAAAACCAACATAGAAAACACCAAACACCCCTGGTCACATCCTGGCCCAAAACCCCATAGAGAACCCAGAGGGCTCTCTATGGCCAGGACGTGACAAATATGATACTTCCAAGGGTAAAATGAAGGTCTGTAACACTTTCTATGAACCGCCTGTGTGTCGTGCTGTTGTGAATGCATAGCACCACTATGTAATGCATTACTAAGTGCCGAGTTCAATCCGTTAACGATTGTAGACAATGCATATTTTAAAGGAAATGTTACCCCTGTTGTTCATTGGAGATCGCATTTAAGGTAAACTGCAGATGTCCACTCAATTTGAAATTACCTTCAAATGTCAAGCGTGCTAAAATGCGGATCTATTGAGGATCGGAGCGAGGCTTTTTAAGCTTTTAAATAGAGTCCTGGGTCTAGGAATCTTGTGAATGCTCATAACACATATTTGGATACACAATGGGGTGATAGGCATTATGATAAATGCAATCTACAGACACAGAGTGAACAACCGGTGAAGACTCATGCACTTTTTCTGTGTCTTTCCTCTGGGACCATTGATCTGAAAGAACTACATGATGGTAGAAAACTCACTTGTTGGAAATTGATTGAACACGTTTCATTAGTGCTTGAAGCAGGGGAGACAAAGAGAATGACAAAGAACCTTTGACCCCAGAAGTAGCCAAGTAGCCATATCGAGTCATGGAGATGGCTTTGTGTTTTAACATGACTATCACAGCTTTTTTTTACCCAGTCTACATTTAATCAACATAAATTACCGGCCATACGCTTGATAGCATAACGATTTCTGTTCCACCAGAGTCTTCATTTTAGTCTATACTTGCAAATTCTACTGGTACACCACCTATGTCTGTTCCTGTCATGACTCCCATTCAGTCTTGCTTCATGGACACTGGCTTGTATAATTCCTCCATTACTCTCCCCATTGTTACTTTGCACAGCACATTATACACTGGTATTGAACCATCACTGAAGCATGATACAGGGATTTTTTTTTTAAAGAAAGTTAATGTGGTGGGCACTAAAGAGAGAGAGGGGAAAGAAAAAATAAAGCCTGTTTAAAACAACAACAACAACAAAAAACAACCTTCGGAGTCCATTAGAGATTTGAAATCAGGAGTCCATTAGAGATTGGAAATCAGGAGTCCATTAGAGATTTGAAATCAGGAGTCCATTAGAGATTGGAAATCAGGAGTCCATTAGAGATTGGAAATCAGGAGTCCATTAGAGATTGGAAATCAGGAGTCCATTAGAGATTGGAAATCAGGAGTCCATTAGAGATTGGAAATCAGGAGTCCATTAGAGATTTGAAATCAGGAGTCCATTAGAGATTGGAAATCAGGAGTCCATTAGAGATTGGAAATCAGGAGTCCATTAGAGATTTGAAATCAGGAGTCCATTAGAGATTGGAAATCAGGAGTCCATTAGAGATTTGAAATCAGGAGTCCATTAGAGATTTGAAATCAGGAGTCCATTAGAGATTTGAAATCACAACAGTGTTTCATCCGGCACGTTAGCTAGTTAAGTTCACATAAAATGGAACAGAAACATTCCTACATTTACACAGAGATAAGGCCGGGTCTCCTCTGTTTATCATTGTGTTTTCTTCTCCTCCACTAGCCGCCGCCAGGTTCTGTTGGGTTTCCAGGCATGTGGCATTAAAGAGGGGTTTCTATTACATTTGCAGGCAAAGTGGGCTGATTTATTACTGCCCATGTATTTCCCCTCTCTTGAAAAATTGCACAAAATGGATAGAGCTGATATTATCTTGACGATAATAGTGTTGTGGTTATTGGTACATTCATTATTCAAATTGGCTAGTTATGCTTAAAAACAAGGCAAAGAATCCTTAGGAGAATTGAAATATCAGGAGGGAAACCATGCTTGAAACCGGCTATGAGGCTTGCTGCCACAGGACCGCAGGATTGACTCGAGGATACGAGGGCCGTTCTTTGTGGGTCACCATTGCCAAAACAGAATTTAGCACACACAGCCAATGCCAGCTGGACACAATGGCAGGAATAACATACACTTGATTGTGAATGTTACCCTGAATACATTCGCGAATGTCGCATTAATGTCATGTTTTTGTCTGGTAGCACCTGTTTATGCATTGTAGAGTGAGCTGCAATGGAAGCCAGCCAACCAGTCAGCGCGTACAGCATCTCAAACAGTTCCCAGCCTCCTAACTTCTCTCCTCTCCTCACAAGGTGAGGTTTTGTAAAAGCAACAGGGAGCCTATCGCTCAGAGCAGCTGTTATCAGTCTGGAGCAGGATGCATAACTGTAAAAACATCCTCCACCCTCCCCCCAAGCCAGAATATCACCCTCCTAGCCGAGCAGTCAAGTGCCCCTCACTTCGGAGACAGCTAAGGCTTGGCAATGCCGGCAAAACCTTGCATTACCTCCAAAGCTGGCTCCGTGAATGGTTGCAATTATCGCCATTAGCATGCTTAATTAACAGATTGCTGTCAGCCAGAGCAAAGTGACATTGCTCTCCATTTTCAATCCATGTGGCAGTGGCAGTGGCGGCCGCTTGGCTGCTCGACGTCTCTCGATTTGGAGGTTCATTACTGAAGCGGTGAGAAAAACACTTTTACCTCAAGCTTCTTTATAAAAAATGTGTTCATTTTCATTTGTAGAGGGATACAAAGAAAACAAAAAAGAAATCACATTAACCCTCCAATAAGCTGCCTTCACGAAATGCGTAGCACGAAGGGAGCCCTGATGTCAAGTATTTAGATCGGTTTATTTAATGAAGCATGAATGCGTGGCGGCATTACCAGACCTTTAGCTGACCGTTAACTGACCAATGACATCTCATTGACTGGTTTTCAGTAGACATCTCTTCCAACGGTGAGCTCTGCTGGACATCTCATTAGAGTCCAGGGCTAATAGGTTTTTAATGAACCCCAAATTACCCCTATGTAGCAAACCCCATAGGCTTCACACGTCTTGGTAAGGGAGAAAAGTGCAATAGTAGAGCTCATTGCTTGGGCTTGTGTTTAAGTCGAGTAGCTCAAGGCCAACCACCTTGAGCTAAAAAACGAACCTAAAATGTTATGTAATACTCTTACAATCACAGGCCAAAAGCAATAACTTTTAAGTCTAGAGAAACATAATTGAACCAGTGATAATTTTGACAATAATTTTTAGATGTCATTTATTCTTAGACATTTTGACTAATATATCATTGTCTGATTTAGTCTAATTATTGTCAACATTATGAAAAACAGTGGGCCATTTTCACTTTCATTTTAGTCACGTAGTGACTGGGTGTATTGATACACCACCCAAAGCGTAATTAATAACTGCACCATTCTCAAAGGGATATTCAGCATCTGCTTTTTATTTTATGTTTACTCATCTAACAACTAGTGCCCTTGTGAGACATTGAAAAGCCTCCCTGGTCTTTGTGGTTGAATCTGTGCTCGAACTTCGCTACTCGATTTAAGGGATCTCACAGATAATTGTATGTGTGGGGTACAGAGATGAGGTAGTCATTCAAAAATCATGTTAACCACTATTATTGAACACAGAAGGAGTCCATGTAACTTATAATGTGATTTGTTAGGAACATTTTTACTTATTAACTTATTTAGGCTTGCCTTATTGACTCAAGACATTTCAGCCTTTCATTTTTTATTAATTAAAAACATGTTCTACAAACAAAATTTCACTTTTGACATTATGGGGTATTTTGTGTCAAGCAGTGGCACAAAATGCAATTTTAATCTGTTTTAAATGCCGTCTGTAACACAACAAAATGTGGAAAAAGTAAATTGGTGTTGATACTTTTGTACTTTCAAAAGGCATTGTAAAGTCTTGTCAATTGCCACAGCAAAAAAAAGGTGTTTGATGAATATTTTTGTCACTATTAAACAGGCCTAGCAGGAGGTCAACCCACCATCACCAAAAAGGAATATCGCTGAATGTGAAAGATGAGTTTGTTCTTGTTCTGTTGGGTTTTTACTCAGCACGCAATTGATACTCGCAGACTTGTTCAATACCAATCAGTACGCTTGTTTAAATGAAACCACCAATTTTATGAATTAGTATTCTGGATGAAAATGCAAGACGGTACATATTTGGGGCCCTATCTGTCTGCGCCAAAGCGAGGGGTGATATTTTTACATGATTACCACAGAGCCTCGTTGGCATCGCCCACTGGGTGCCCCTTTGCGCTCCCCCCGCCCCCCTCAGCCTTCATCCCACCCCCCCTCTGGCTCCTCTCCCAACCTCTGTTGCTAGCAACTTACATCACTGGCATTTGCCAGAATCCCCCATGAAGAGGATGAAAACTGATCCCCACTCCTTACTCCAGTTAATTACAACACAGCTGCCGTTTATGTAAATATTTGTATGCTGCCCACACCGTCTGCCAATTTGCACAGAGACAAGGTGGCCGGGCATCGACTGGTTCCTCCAGGAGACCCAGGATAAGCCGCTCAATTGTTTATCAGCTGCTTGATTTTAAGAGGGAAAGGGAGGGAAGAGGTCGACATCTTGGTTAGCTTAGCTGTCCGCCCTCGTTCGAGACCGAGCCCGTCTGAGCTTGTCTTTGGTTGACCAAATTAGTGTTATCTACAGTGCATCTGAAGAGCAAATGGGCAGGATTTAATGAAATAAATTAATAATATTCTCCAGATGGCTATTTTACAGGCGTAATATTTTAATAGAACATGGTTAGTCATTAGTGAGACGAAGGAATTTAATAACCTGCATACCATGTGAAGTAAAAGCATGGGATGCTGGAATATATAATGCTTCGGTTGATTTACTATTATTATTTTTTTTTATGTAAGTCAACTATAAATTCTACCAACAAAATATCTTGACAACCCAAACAACAAAATGTTATGCCAACATTTGCAGTTTGAATAGATTCAGAATGTCTTTGTGTACCTAAGAAGACTCACATATTACATGTGTAATGATAGATTTTTTTCTGTGGGCTAAAAACAACACATTCTGCATCACTTATGCTATCTGAGTCAACAGATTTATGTGACAAATATGGATAGTTCATTTGAATGTACTGATGAGCCCCATAACACTGGAGGAATAAGAGGCAGAAAAGATTGCAGATGAGGGAAGCAATAAATCAATAGCATCTGACGCCAGAGCAAATCGAGGAAACAATAGCTGTACATCTTTACTGACTTTATTGTCCCCTTGGAGAAATATTGTTGCAGTATCATGTACATGTTTAAAGTGGTATTTAAATACAGTAGACAACAAATTGACAATACAACATTCTTAACAGTTACATTACATACAGTGTATACGTATGAAAGAACACCGGCTTGCTGGCCTTACTAGGTGGATAGGAACATAAGCCAGAGCTATTTAGGAGGGACATCACACCTGGCACAAATGATTGTCTAGTTCTGTTTTTCCTGCCGAGGGGAGCCCTATACCTGCACACAGAGTAGTGAAAGTCCAGTTACAGGGGGTGGCTTGTGTATAAAAGGATGCCCCCCCCCAACACACGGCACCCACACACGACACACACACACACACGGGCACACACCCTCCAACTGCCCCAGCTGTGTTTGGTGCAAGAGGGAGAGTAGCTAATGAGCCAAACAAATTGTTTGACAATTCCCATCTGTTCCCCCTCTAAAGAAAGCCAGTGCCAGCTCCATAGAAAATCCAGGTCACTCTTGGCCAAGCTCCTTCACTCGTTCACTCCTTCACTCAAACCATGGCTCCGTTGGTTACTAGGGCTAACACAATCTGGACAACAAACAAGAGCCACCTCTATCCGACTCGGTGGAGAGCAAAGAACCTGGATCGGTTTGTTTGGAACAGGAAAAGATTAGTTTGGAAGCGATGTAGAGTCTAATAACGCTTTGCAACATAACGAGCAACATAACATCTGTCTAAATTGGTTTTCATAATAAATCATGTTGCTTTCCATATGGGAATGGTGAAGCACATTTCCCAGGTCCCGTGGAACACATGTTAATGAATGCAGAACGATTACACTGTGTGTGTTTGTGTGTGTGTGTGTGTGTGTGTGTGTGTGTACAATGGGAAGCTCACAAGGTTGGTTGTCAGTCTCCAATGCACATTCGGCCTCCTGGTTGCAACATAAAAGGAAAAAAACTGGGTAAAGCCATCCTGTTATTTCCAACACTCTTTAAGCATCGGGAAAATCTAAATCTGATTCTTCATACTCGCTAAACAAACACGAGACAGGGCATTCAAAAGCCTGTATGTGCGAGGATTCTTTTTTTATAACCCACCTGAGTGACAGTGGTCTCTCCCATTAATTTCTATTTTAACGAGGACAGAGAGAGAGAGAGAGAGAGAGAGAGAGAGAGACAGAGAGAGAGAGAGAGAGAGAGAGAGAGAGAACTTGGGGAAGCAGCTGCCCAAAGGAACACAACTGTCAGTCATGGCAGCCGTTATTGTAACACAATTCATATTCCTGGAGAAAGCTGCTTTGAGTGAGTGTGTGTTTGTGTGTGAGCATGCAATACTATACAGTATGTATGTGCATATGAGTCTACTGTAAGTGTGTGTGTGAGTGTGCATTGTATGTGTATGGGTGTGTTTGTGTGTGTGCCAAAGCCGTGAGACTGGAATCCCAGGGTCACGGCCCTCCATCTCCATCACTAATTACATTGCTTTATTTGACAGTTGCTAGCAGCATCATGCTAACAAATTTGCGTGGGGAGGTGGAATAGAACTGCATTAAGTGAATGGCATTAGATGCATGTATGTCAGCTTCCTCAGGAAAGTAACCTGCACAGAGGAGGGGATTTCAGTTGATTGGATTCCAGTGTATTTAAATGTGACATTTAGCCTTTTGTGTTAATGTCATTATGCTTTTTATAGGGGTCTATTCTAACCCTACAAAGTTTCACCCAGCCTTATCATTTGCAGACTATGGTGTATAAGTTCAGGCTTTCCTTGAATGGACACCGTAACAGATACCTACAGCAGGTATTATTAAAGAATCCAACAGAGTAGAGGAGGGCAGCTAGTGATAGACTGAGACTTCACCTCAGTGAACGGATTGCCTTGCGACGACTCATTGAGAAGATCTCAATCGCATACTCCTCATGTCCTTCTATTCATCTCCTTCTCAAAGCCCATTGGAGGAGAAGGTCATAGGGGCGGGTCCTCTGGCTTTCTCATCCAATGGGTTTTGAGAAGGAGACGAGGAGTGAGGACGCGAGGAGTATGCAATTGAGATCTTCACAATATCTTGTTCTCGAACCTGCTAAATCTCTACCACTGTGCTGGGACCAAGCCACCTAGCAATTATATGAAGTTGGCTTTAGCTTGCCCAGATATGTCCCCAATCTCCCAACATAACTAGCTACCAAGAATCAATCAAGTTAGAGTAGCTAGCTTTTCTAACTAGCTTAGCTGGCATTCCTGCTGGCAAGATTGGTAGACTTTAGAAAAGAAAGTAATTAATACACGTAAGACTCACATTCCTTTCAATATTTTACCCAGTTTTTAGCAGAGACACAGAGAAACATATTTAGTTTCTTTCAAAAAATAACCACCAGTCAGGAGGATACAGACCGCTCAAGAGGTATGCTTAGATATGCAGAGAAATAAACATATTTTTGACATAGAATTAAGCATAATGATTGTGGCTCTATACTGCAGGAAAAAGCTGTTTTAGGTGTTTGAAAAATGCTAAATGCTTACTGACGGTGGGCCTTTGTACCCCCTCAAATTTTGGGGGCGCATGACGCCCCCTGAGAGAGACAGATGAGAATTGAATTTGCACTCTTGGCTTGTGCTCCCCGTTCATTTAGCCCACTTAATTTCTCTTTTTCATTAACAGCATATGCTTTTTTGCATTTAGGAGAAGTACACAGCACAGGATGCATAATCTGTGGCTTGGTGCTTTGGAACCAATATTCCCCTTTCTCATATTGGTCTATGTTGACAATGGATGTTTATCATTGTAATTGTCTGATTCTAACTTAAGTAGCAAACATGTTCATGAAATAATATTATTTGAATTGATCTGAGGGTTATAACATGTTTATTACAGTGTTATCCTCTTAGGGATTCCTTAGGGATCGATTTTCACAACATCCGGTGAAATGCAGAGTGCCAAATTCAAATTACAAAAATACTAATTTCAAACATTAATGAAAATACAAATGCTGCACACCCTTCAAAAGGTTAGACTCTTGTTAATCTAACAGCATTGTCAGATTTCAAAAAGGCTTTACGGCGAAAGCAGAACATTTGATTGTCTGAGGACAGCGCCCTACTCAAAAACTCAATTAGCATAATAACATAACCAGCAGAGGTGTCACAAAACTCAAAAATAGCACAAAATAAATTGCTTACCTTTGATGATCTTCCTCTGATGGCATTTCAAAGAGTCCAGGTTACACAATAAATAGTCCTTTTGTTCGATAAAGTTCCTCTTTATATCCATATAGCTCCGTTTGTTTTGTTCAGTAATCCACCTGCCCAAAGGCTTTCATCCATGCAGACAAACGATATCCCAAAAGCACCCGTAAAGTTCGTCAAAAAAAGTCAAACAGCATTTGTAATCAATACTCAGATACCCTAAAATGAATATACACTATAATATTTCAGACGGAATATAACCTGCTGAATAGAAGAGAAAAAGAACTGAGCGGGCATTCCCTGTTACGCGCGAAATCCAAAACAGTACACTTGACGTGAACTCAGGAACAAGTGGTCTTACTCCCTTGATTTTTGTGATTGAACGTTCAAACCTTTTTCTAAAGACTGTTGACTTCTAGTGGAAGCCATAGGAACTGCAATCTGGGAGCTAAAATACCCTGCCAATTGAAAACAGTGTGACATGACTGATTCAGACATCCCGGATGGATTCTGCTCGGGATTTTGCCTGCCATATCAGTTCTGTTATACTCACAGACATTATTGTAACAGTTGTAGAACCTTCAGAGTGTTTTCTATCCAAAGCTACTAAGTATATGCATATCCTAGCTTCTGGGCCTAAGTAACAGGCAGTTTACTTTGGGCATGTTTTTCATCGAACTTCAAAATACTGCCCCCTAGCCCTAAGAAGTTATACATGGTTTACAACATAGGGTTCAATTTGGAGGACACCAGCACTGCTATAACAAATGACCCAATATGTCTTACACAAAATACAATTTATGTCTTGCATGACGTACATAACTTAATTATAATGATTTTAATTGTGTAAAATTTGCTTTTAGCTTCCCCAAGCTGGGTCTAAGGCTCCATTCCAAATGGCACCCTATTCCCTTCATAGTGCACTACTTTTGACCAGAGCCTTGTGAGCCCTTGTCAAAATAAGTTCACTATATAGGGTATACTCTAGGGTACAATTTGGAACAGAGACTATGGTCAGTGACTACAGGCAAACTGAAAAATCCTAGAAAGTTAGCCCATTGTCAATACTCCAGGGACGGGGAGGTTGAGGGGCTAAAAGATGGGGATGTCTGTGGATGAGATGTGGAGCCGTGTCTTATCTGCCCTCAGCTGTCAAGTGGGAGGACTCTGGGTGTAAGGGACTGAGGGAGCTGCAGGCCCCCTCAAGGTTGCACGGTCCAAACCGTGCCGTGGCTATAAATCCTATCCAGCACCTCTACTCCAAAAGCCCAGTGGCTGTTGAGGATGAACAGGTGGTTGTGTGGAATGCATGGCTATTACATAGGCTGGATTCATGTCACTATTCCTGCACAGTGGCGCTCCTTGTCACGGCACAAGTCAATGGAGGAGCTCTCAACAGATATTTGCATGGGCAGAGGGGGCGGGGAGGAGGCTCCGGACTGCAGATAAGAGTATAAGGGTATTTGCTCCAGCCCTTTGACTGACATTAACCATTACTCTAACTCAAGACCACAGCCGCTTCGCAGTTACCTAAAGACGTAAGGAGGGAGGGTGCGAGAGAGAGAGAGAGAGAGATTCATCAATGTGCTGATGGAGAAAAGCTGAGGGGTCTCTTGAATATTTGACCTGTATTTAACTAGGCAAGTCAGTTAAGAACAAATTCTTATTTTCAATGACAGTCTAGAAACAGTGGGTTAACTGCCTTGTTCAGGGGTAGAACAACATATTTTTAGCTTGTCAGCTCGGGGATTCAATCTTGCAACCTGTCGGTTACTAGTCCAACGCTCTAACCACTAGGCTACCTGGCGAGCCCAGGGAAAACAATAGGAGAGAGAGAGCAATAGGAGGAGGAGTGGAAGGGAGAGAAAGAGGGAAGCATCAGTGAATTACGCTGTTGAAAAATGTTGCATTTATTTATTTTCACTCAGAAATGTGATGCAACTCAATGGCAAAATTATGTTCACAACAGGTCACAGCAGAGGCATATTTTCCCTCTGTTAAATAAATAACCAATATCTAAAGAGTGCATCACCAACAAAACCATGTGTTAATGACAGTGTTGGGGTCGTACCAAAAAAAGTAATACATTACTAATGACTTCTTTCCACAGTTACTTATTACTCCCTGGGTAGTTACACTACTAACTCTAAATTGGGAAATTAGAAACACATTGCAATATTGTAGATTCATACTGAAATGTTGGTTGATTTTGTCAGAAAAGGCTCTAAGCAGAGAAGGAACGTGGAGGCATTCTGAACCACAGAGAATTGGTCTCCAATATGCTATTGTTATTTTGAATATGGAATATTTTGTACACTAAAGTAAATTCACAACGACGAAATTAGTATTCAAGCTGCAATCTAAGCACAACTTCCAGCACAGAGCAATATCCTGTTGAAACTGGCCATTTTGTAATTCTCAAGTAGTCCCTCCAAGCCCCAGGGTGATTATTTGACCAGATTTAATTGCCATATATCCATGAAATCACACAAAGGGGATGTTGTTGTATGAGAACACCCTATCGGTCTGCTCTTTTCATGTATAAAGCAAGTGGGTCAAAAAATAAAAGAGAATGGCAGAAATTACAACCATTCTTTCACCTGTAATAACATGGGAGCAAGCGAGTACATCAATACAGCACAACAATCAGCTCCAAATGGAACATCACAAGACCTAGCCTGGCGGTGTGCCGAGAGAAAACAAAGTTTGTTGTTTTGATTGAAAAGATGTGCAGGTTGTGAGGTTGGCCTTTACAAGTAGGTTGAACCGATAACACCCATTAAGTGAATGAAGCCAAAGCGAAAGGACATTATCTCATGTTCGGTCATTTAAGTCCTTCAAAAGGAACTGCCAAGTCAGACTTGCGGGTAAAAAAAGTCAGATGATTTTAGTCTTAAGTTCACAGAAGAGGAACTGCACTCAACACTCACGATATCTAAAACCTTACAGTTGGAAATTAACACTGAACACGGTTCTATTTTTTGGGTCTTATTAGAACAGACAGACGTGTTTCCAATGTATGTTTTCACACTTACAAAGTAGAAATAGTTGCAGGGGGAGGGAGTAAAAAAATTGTTAGGGAATAAAAATTGTAATAGATCCTGATGGTAGTAGAAAACAGTTTCTGAAGTTAAACATGCCAAGATGTTTTCAGAAATCTGAGGCTATAGGAGTAGCGGAAAGCTGAAATGATCAGTTGAAATAGTACAACTGTGTCCTCTGTTTACAGACATACCCACAGACCGCCTACGATCCTTAGCACTCACATTATGTGAAGTGCTAAGACACATCAGTTTTGAAAAAAGACGAAGAAGGAGGGACGAGGGGGGAGAACATCGCCGGCGAGGTCTGCCAATAAGCTCACTTTTTAAATCATTTTCATGTGACGAAGACCTTTATTTGTCAGCTTCCAAACCTTCCTGGAGACAGAAATCTGTTTTTTTTTAACCGTGATGTTCAGGGCCAACATTTACGGATGCCTGTAGAAAAAGGAGACGAGAGGAGAAATAAAAACAGAGCCAGGAATCCACTTTGACTGTTGAAGAATTGCTTCCTGTGGGTTGTGAAAATAGGGACTTAAAAGGAAACAAAGACGCATTTTCAAACAGTGGTTCAACTCTAAGACATTACCTGAAGCCATCTTGTCGTTCTGAAAGGCACTTATTTTTTGTCTTGCCTTGTCTCTTTTCACCTGCTACAACGTGTGTTGAAAATGGTTGCCAGCCAGAGGAAGGTGGTTGACAAGCCTATTCATTGGGAAAACTTTGCTCTGAATCACAAATATATAGAGCGTCAAACGATTGACAACAACGAAAGCTAGTGGATAGATGGCTGCTGGGAAGGGAACACACAAAACCTATCTGATGGAGGGTAGAATTACTTCAATCAACAAGTCAGCTTTAAATGGCTGCCGTTAAAAGCACTACCTAACAACTATAGTGTATGATCATCAGTCAACCGCAGTCAGAAAAACTGTTATAGTCAAACAACATTTCAATCGGGTATAAGATACTCGCACCAGACATGGGTTCAAATATTATTGGACATCTTTCAAATACTTTGACCACGGCAAGGAGTGCCAAATAAATTATTTGAAAACATTTCAAGTAACTGTCCAGTGTTGCTAGATTCCTCTGAAATAAATATACCTATAATTAATTACAATATGAGTTAAATACTTTTCCTTAAAAAAATGTTTATTAGTTAAGTACATTTGTGTTGAAATGGTGTGGGCGTACCCCAACAACATTCATGCGAGTAGGCCCGCCGATTGGCCACCTCAGCGAATATGGCAGGATGAAATCATTCAAAAAAACAAGCTGTTGTTTGAGATAAGAGTTTGAGGTGAGGTTTTTTGAAGTGTTCATGCTTTGGCCACAAATACAAGTATAGGATGAGTCAACAACATTTAGGTACGAGTTAACACTGTTAAAAGTGAGATTTTCACTGGACAGTTATTTAAAATAGTATTTGAGCCCAGGTCTGAAGTGTACGTGAATTCTGATTGGGTATATGCATTCTGATAATGCAGGGTATCAAACTAAGCTGGAGTGGGTTAGGCAGTGAAACTGTACTTAGGTATAGAACAGGTCCATTAACTTTACAATGCATCTCATTCAGATACAGTAGAAAGCTCTAGCCCTTCAGATGGCCATAAATATTCCAGTAATGAAGGTTAATGAGAGTGACTCCATTTCTATATAGACTTGAATAATGCAGTGGAATTAGTAGAATTCCTCTGGCAAATTGTATGAGCAGGATGAGTATGATTATGATTTATACCTCAGAGACCGATGCAAATCTCCCCAGGTAGGTGTCTACCTACCTGGGGCGGCAGGTAGCCTAGTGGTTAGAGCGTTGGGCCAGTAACACCGAAAGGTTGCTTGATCGAATCCCAGAGCTGACAAGATCAAAAAAATCTGTCGTTCTACCCCTGAACAAGGCCGTTAACCCACTGTTCCCCAGTAGGCTGTCATTGTAAATAATTTGTTATTAACTGATTTGCCTAGTTAAATAAATAAAAATCTGTCAACATGATTAATCTCCACCCGTGAACACTTTTATAGTTCTATATAATAGCTGCCTTTTAGCATGTTATCAAACACATACAGTAGCAGGTCCCCTATGGATGACTGTATTAACAAGTGGAATTGTGCTGAATGTCAAATTATGCTGCAGTGTGATGTCGTACTGCAGTACCCCAGGAGCGATAGGTGAGACACGTCCTTAGCCTAAATCTGATGGTTTGCCAAAGGTGACATGATGTAGCACCATGTGAACCCTTTTATAAAGCATTTTTCTTATGAATTTCTAAGGCATCTAGGCTACAGTCATGTTTTTTTTGTTTCAAGTGGGACCAAGACGTCTAATACAGTGCAACAGCACACTGTAACACGCATTGAGAAGCACAAAGTCTCTGACACCGTCACTCTGGCAGTATAGCTATCTAGGAACGCGGACTGGTGACAGGATAGTTGATAACCAGAATCTTCATATAAGAACACATACAGAAGACACAAATCAATTTCAACACAAAAGGAACGAGTGATTCACTCTGACACAATGAAGCCTCTGACAAGCCTCTGTGCTCCTCTTTCTCAAGTGTTAACCCCCTCAAGTGTTAATGCATCGCCCCCAATAAAGTCTAGCAGCTTTGACATTCCATGGTTCAGCTATTATAGTGGAGCCATAAACCACATGAACATCAGGAGGAATCACAGGTTTACTTCTGCCTAAGGAAACTTTTAATACTCTACATCCTTGCACATATAGAATATGTGAGAGCCACATACAGCAATTGCCATCAAATGTGTGAATCATACTATAAATAACATGATCATTTATTTACTTCCACTTGAATAAATCCATATTGATTCTTCACGATCATCCTTTTATTTTCTACAATGTGATGTATGATCGAGAAAAATGGTCCTGTGTGGCTCAGTTGGTAAAGCATGGTGCTTGTAACACCTGGATTGTGGGTTTGATTCTCGCTGGGGCCAGGCATAAGACAAATGTATGCATTCATGATTGTCACTATGGCACTATGGCATATTATATACAACGTTCGGACACACCTACTTTACTATTTTCTACATTGTAGAATAATAGTGAAGACATCAAAACTATGAAATAACACATATGTAGTAACCAGAAAAGTGTTAAACAAATCAAAATATATTTTATGCACTACCGTTCAAAAGTTTGGGGTCACTTATAAATGTCCTTGTTATTAAAAGAAAAGCTAATTTTTTGTCCATTAAAATAACATCAAATTGATCCGAAATACAGTGTAGACATTGTTAATGTTGTAAAATACTATTGTAGCTGGAATATCTACATAAGCGTACAGAGGCCCATTATCAGCAACCATCACTCCTGTGTTCCAATGGCACTTTGTGTTAGTTAATCCAAGTTTATCATTTTAAAAGGCTAATTGATCATTAGAAAACCATTTAGCAATTATGTTAGCACAGCTGAAAACTGTTGTCCTGATTAAAGAGCAATAAAACCGGCCTTCTTTAGACTAGTTGAGTATCTGGAGAATCAGCATTTGTGGGTTCGATTAGAGGCTCAAAATGTCCAGAAACGAAGTACTTTCTTCTGAAACTCGTCAGTCTATTTTCATTCTGAGAAATGAATGCTATTCCATGCGAGAAATTGCCAAGAAACTGAAGAGCTCATACAATGCTGTGTACTACTCCCTTCACAGAACAGCGCAAACTGGCTAGACACTCTATTGTACATGTCTTCTTGTTCAGTTGTGCACGGGGGCCACCCACTCCTATTTCTATGGCAATTTCTCGCATGGAATAGCCCTGGAATACATTTCAATTAATAGTCGTGCCTTAAAAAGTTAAAAGTTAATTTGTGGAATTTCTATCCTTCGTAATGTGTTTGAGTGAATCAGTTGTGTTGTGACAAGGTAGGGGTGGTATACAGAAGATAGCCCTGTTTGGTAAAAGACCAAGTCCATATTATGGAAATAACAGCTCAAATAAGCAAAGAGAAATGACAGGGAATTTGATTTACATAGACGGGCCCTTTTTTTTCATGCTTGCGTGTTTACAATCTATTTTATCTGTGTAATAGTGAAGACCACAGGCAGCTTGTGAGTTACAAGTTTGGGGAAGCTTACAATTTATCCACTTATACTGATCTGCGTGCCAGTTATGCTTATTGTTATCTGGAAGTTTTCAGAACAAATTCTTATTTACAGTGACAGCCTACCTCGGACAACACTGGGCCGATTGTGCACCACCCTGCGGGGCTCCAAATCACAGCCGGATGTGATGCAGCCTGGATTCAAACCGGGTACTGTAGTGATGCCTCTTGCACTGAGATGCAGTGTCTTAGACCATAGCGCCACCTGGGAGCCAGAGTTCCACAAATCTGAAAGTTAAAATGTAACTATAGCTAGAGCACTAGCCTCTACTATGGACATATTGATACACTGTGATCCATTGGCAGCTAAATACATGAGAGCATAGAACTCAGAGATAGCCTATAGGCCAATGCAGCAGTAGCCCTATAACTTCCATCATCAACTAAGTAAAATACATAGGCCTGAACAGTAGAAGAAATCCTGATGAAAATGAATCACATTCATCTTTCTTCTCCACCTGTCTGCCTCCCTGTCTTGACTTGAGCTATTGCTAGTGATGTTCAACATTGTACCAAATCATCACAGGGTCCGTCCCGAAATGGCTAACAAACTTGCAACATTGTGCCAACAAATGTTCTATAGGATTGAGGTCAGGGCTTTGTGATGGCCACTCCAATACCTTGACTTTGTTGTCCTTAAGCCATTTTGTCACAACTTTGGAAGTATGCTTGGGGTTATTGTCCATTTGGAAGACCCATTTGCGACCAAGCTTTAACTTCCTGACTGATGTCTTGAGATGTTTCTTCAATATATCCACATAGTTTTCCTGCCTCATGATGCCATCTAGTTTGTGAAGTGTACCAGTCCCTCCTGCAGCAAAGCACCCCCACAACATGATGCTGCCACCCCCGTGCTTCACGTTGGGATGGTGTTTTTTGGCTTGCAAGCTTCCCGCTTTTTCCTCCAAACATAACGATGGTCATTATGGCAAACAAGTTCTATTTTTGTTTCATCAGACCAGAGGACATTTCTCCAAAAAGTACGATCTATGTCCCCATGTGCAGTTGCAAACCAACTTTTTTATGGCGGTTTTGGAGCAGTGGCTTCTTCCTTGCTGAGCGGCCTTTCAGGTTACGTTGATAAAGGACTCGTTTTACTGTGGATATAGATAATTTTGTACCTGTTTCCACCAGCATCTTCACAAGGTCCTTTGCTGTTGTTCTGGCATTGATTTGCACTTTTCGCACCAAAGTATGTTCTTTAGGATACCGAACGCGTCTCCTTCCTGAGCGGTTTGACGGCTGCGTGGTCCCATGGTGTTTATACTTCCGTACTATTGTTTGTACAGATGAACATGGTATCTTCAGGCGTTTGGAAATTGCTCCCAAGGATTAACCAGACTTGTGAAGGTCTACAAAATTTTTTTTGAGGTCTTGGCTGATTTCTTTTGATTTTCCCATGATGTCAAGCAAAGAAGCAATGTGTTTGAAGGTAGGCCTTGAAATACATCCACAGGTACACCTCCAATTGACACAAATTATGTCAATTAGCCTATCAGAAGCTTCTAAAGTCATGACATCATTTTCTGGAATTTTCCAAGCTGTTTAAAGGCACAGTCAATTTAGTGAATGTAAACTTCTGACCCACGGGAATTGTGATACAGTGAATTATAAGTGAAATAATCTGTCTGTAAACAATTGCTGGAAAAACTACTCATGTCCTAACAGACTTGCCAAAATGATAATTTGTTAACAAGAAATTTGTGGAGTGGTTAAAAAACTAATTTTAATGACTCCAACATAAGTGTATGTAAACTTCCGACTTCAACTGTACATGGTAATGGGCCTCATTGCCAAAATCCTGAAGTATCCCTTTAAATACACAGTACAAAATCCCTAGCAAAATGGATAGAGAGTCCGGAATATAAATATATGTATGTGAATGTGTGTGCATAGACAGTATGGACAGTATGTGTATCCAAGGTGTCAGGGTGGAGAGAGGGGTTAAGAGATTGAGAAAACCTTGATCAGTAGCCGTCGGTGTCACACAAGGACCGATGCGACGACCACTTCCGTGGCAGACAAGGGCGAGATCAGAGGGACTGGAGAAAGAGGGGAAATTACTATCATGTAGGCAGCTTGAGCTAGCCTGGCAGGAGGGTACACAGAGATAGTAGATACATCCAAAATAAATATTGTATGAAGATGGACACCTTATTTCTGCATTGCGGAAAAAGCCAATCACAAGGCAGCGAGCTGATAGCCATTTTGTGGAGACTGACGAGTCACAGGCAGTCAGGGAAAGAGCTACACTTCATAAATCAAACCTGACAACTCCTTCTGCAAGGACCTTCAGCACAACTTCTTTCTACTTCCCCCAATTGTCCTCTCATTCGTCTGCTGCACTGACAGAATAGCACCAGTAACCTGAGAGCTATATAAACCATGCCCTTTTTAACAAAAGGAAAGTACAGACACATTTGAAGACTACTACATGGTAGTTCCACAGATGTAAAATATTCATTTAATCACCTTGTTGCAGGATAACTTTCCCTTCAATGCATAAAATGTTTAACTTATAGTGCATTTCAGGTTTAATTTTTTTTGTAATTTCCACTTTTGAATTGTCAGACTTGGTTTTCCCTTAACCTTAAGAAAAACGTATCAACCCCTACAAAAATGTCTATTAGTTATATACCAGATAAACCACATATTACATACATGTACAACATGCAGCCACCTATGCTCCACACACACATAATTGTATTTGTCACAGAAAGTGTTTGCTAATGCACATCAGCACCCTCATCCCAGACACCAATTCGCATACCGCCCCAATAGATTCACAGATGACACAATCTCTATTGCACTCCACACTGCCCTCACCCACCTGGACAAAAGGAATACCTATCTAAAAATGCTGTTCATGGACTACAGCTCAGCGTTCAACACCATAGTCTCCTCCAAGCTCATCACCAAGCTCAGGACCCTGGGACTGAACACATCACTCTGCAACTGGATCCTACACTTCCTGATGGGCCATTCCCAGGCAGCAGCCACACAGGGGGCCACACAGGGGTGTGTGCCTAGACCCCTCCTGTACTCCCTGTTCACCCACGACTGCGTGGCCCGACTCCAACACCACTATCACGTTTGCTGACGACACGACAGTGGTAGGACTGATCACCATTGACGATGAGGCAGCCTATAGGGAGGAGGTCAGAGACCTGGCAGTGTGGTGCCAGGACAATAACTTTCCCGATGACTCGCCGATTAAGTTTTATATTAAGTCTGCAAGCTAGATCCCTGCAATGTCTCATTGAAGATCTCGATAACTTTTCTGTACTCTCTGGACTAAAACCTAATTATGATAAGTGTACAATATTATATATTGGATCCTTAAAAAAATACAACTTTTACATTACCCTGCAGTTTATCTATATAATGGGCTGATGGTGAAGTAGACATGCTCAGAATTCATATCACAAAAGATATAAATAAGCTCTCCACAATGAATTTCAATAGAAAACTTGTAAAAATAGACAAGATCCTGCAACCATTGAGAGGTAAATACCTGTCTATTTATGGGAAAATTGCCCTGATTAACTCCTTAGTCATATTCTCAGTTTACTCACTTACTTATGGCACTGCCTACTCCTGATGATTTGTTTTTCAAATCATATGAGCAAAAAATATTTTGCTTTATCTGGGACGATAAACCAGACAAAGTAAAACGTCCCTATCTATATAATGAATATGAATTGGGTGGGTTGAGATTATTAAATATATATAAATATATAAATATATATATATATATATTATATTAAATATATAAGCACTAAACCTCAAAGTTTCACTCATTCAAAAGTTTTATTTTAACCCTAAATGGTTCTCAAGTAGATTACTAAGAAAAGCTCAAAAGCTCATTGTTTAAAAATTGTCTCATTAGCTAAAAATGATACTTTTTTCAAAGTATCTCTCTTTTTCAAACAAGCATTGCAGAGCTGGCTACAATTTCAATATTGTAAATTGAAATGGTAGAGTTGTGTCCTTCATGGAGTTATCAGAATTGTACGGGAAGGTCTGCTCAATCCAAGAGTACAACCAATTGATTACAGCATTACCCCGAACATGGAGGAGGCAGGTGGCAGCGGGAGGAGGTAGGGAACTGGTCTGTCGGCCCAATATAAAGGAATAAAATAGCATAAATAGGAAAGTATACCAGTTTCATTTGAGGACCAGGATGTTGACAGCTGTGCCATACAGATTGCAAAATAGTTGGGAAGAGATTTTTGATGTACCGATTCCATGGTACAGGGTTCATGAGTTGATATATAAAACAACGTAAGATTCAAGACTTCGTGCTTTTCAGCTAAAATTATTATATAGAATTCTTGCCACCAACAAAATGTTGAATATTTGGGGCATAAAGTCATCGAAGCTCTGCAGATTTTGTTGTGAGGATACAGAATCAATAGACCATTTATTTTGGTATTGCCCTCAGGGAGCCTGTTTCTGGTCTCCGGTTCAGGAATGGTTTAAGATGCATAGCATTGATCTAAAATTGACCCTAGAAATAGTACTGTTAGGCGATCTGGAGAGACCAGGTCAGTCAATTACCAATATACTAATACTCTTAATAAAAGTTTTTATCTTCAACTCGCAATCGGGGGATTCTATTTGACTAGATAGATTGAAATTGTACGTTAAACATCACAGCGTAGTTGAAAGATATGTGTTGCGTAGAAACCCGAAGTGGGTGGCCAGCAGAGATAGATGAGATGGGCTGAGGGAAGCTGAGGGTTGGGATGTGGAATTGGAGACATGTGGGAGTGGAGTTGCTGTGCGGGAGATAGAATGATGGTCAAAGATAAAAGTTTAAAAAGAATAGTAAAATAAAACATAATGAAAAGTATGTTTGAATGACACTGAGGGGCAGTGTTTTTACAACTAATGCCGGTTTGCCTGAGGCTGATGCCATGCAGGTGTTTGGGGGCTCTATGCCAGGCGGTGCCAGAGGAAGGCCATAAGAATTGTCAAAGACTCCAGCCACCCAAGCCATGGACTGTTCTCTCTGCTACCGCACGGCAAGTGGTACCAAGTCTGGAACCAACAGGACCCTGAACAGCTTCTAGCCACAAGCCATGAGACTGCTAAACAAGGCTGCTAAATAGCTAATCAAATGGCTACCTGGACAAACAGCATTGACTCATTTTTGCACTGACTCTCTTGCACTGACGATTCTATGCACACACACTGGACTCGACCTTCATACTTACACTGACACCCCAACACACACAACATATTCCTGCGCACACATGCGTGCTGACGCCACACACACCCTCACACACACACACTTTTCACATCACATACGCTGCTGCTACTGTCTGTCATCTGTCCTGTTGCCTAGTCACTTTACCCTGACTATATGTACATAGCTACATTCCCTCAATTACCTCGTGCCCCTGCTCATTGACTCGATACTGGTACTCCCTGTACATAGCCATGTTATTTTTACTCGTTATAGTTAGTCGTTATTCACTGTGCATTTATTCCTCATGTCACTATTTATTTTGATTTATTAAATATATATATACACATCTTTAACTCTGCATTGTTAGAGAAGGACCCATTTCACTGTTAGCCTACGCCTGTTGTTTATGAAGCCTGTGACAAATAAACTTTGATTTGTTTGAAAATATGTTTGAAAAGTAATTTATCATTATTCTTAAAGCAGCATCATTCTGTGTATGCAATTACTCAAAATGTTACTTGCAATTAAATTTTGTTTGCCGGATTGCTTGTTTTTTTTTATTAAAATACGCCCTGCTTCTAGCAGAGACCTCCTTGTGCATGCTGAATCTGCATTCAAAATTGCAAATTTGTGGTAATGGGAAAGTTTTTCCCTGCCTCACCAACTCCTATTGTGAATGCATGGTGTATATAATGCTCATTCCGGCAATCAAGGAGTGTCCCTGCACCTCAGGGAAACGCTATGAAATCAGCCAAGCAATTACCCACACAGATGTTTTACTAGAGAATATATAAGCAATGCTAATCAAGTACTGAAAGTTTACAAATTATCCTCCCTAACCCTCCATATCTCTCTCTAGCTCTCTCTGCCCAAACTAGCAAACGGGCTCGGAAAAAAATCGTACACTTTGCATAATACTGTGACATCTCAGAAAAAGGGTTATGATTTCTGTTCAGCCAAAAAGGTGATGAAAAGATCACAGGATCATGGCTGGAATTTCAACCAGGCCTCTAATCCGACGCAAAATGCAAACTCCACATATTCACAAAGCAGGCGTTGGAGGGCCTCTTTAGGTACTATTGGTTCTTTGCATTTCTCACTGAAATTACTTTACTTTTAAACTGCAAAGAGGCGTAGGTTGCTGCCTCTGATGGAGTGTGACAGTGGATGAGGTTGAGATGTGGCCAGATTGCCAGTGTTGGCCACACCAGCTCTTAAGCAGCATGGATGGAGGGAACGGGGTGCAGACATGTGAGGGGAACAAACAACCTAAACGCAGAGTGCTCGTTCAGAACTGCGTCTCTCTCTCTCGTCATCCGGCATCCCATCTTCTGCGATTACTGCACTCTCCTCTTCTCTGTGAGGTCTCCAGAGGACTTTGAAGGACTGTACTTTCCTTAAGACCAGACATGTTTTGGAGAGAGAAGAATATGAAACAACAAAGATGCTGTGGTGTTCTGTGTATCATTGTAACTTGTACGCATAGAAATTGATAATGAGCACGTGTGTAAAGTCAAAATCAAAACATTTTCATGTGAAAGTGTTCATTGCAGTGTATAAGCGAGAACTGCATTCCAGTGTTACTTGGACATGGGAATAAAGACAAGGCACTTTCATGTCTAAATCAACATGGCAGAGACTCATCTGTGTGTGCGTGCATGCATGCAAAACTCCTTTCATCCTTCAGCTAAGCAAACTAAGATAGGAATGTGCTTTGTGTTGTAATGTAGACTCCTTATTTGATGCTCGTATAAAATATAATAGCAGAGAGCAAACAAATACAGATTTGGTTAACACTTAGGAACGATTGTCTGAATATTCAGCGAATAAACGTCCTGAAAACATTGCATGGAATAATTATTCAAGCCAAAACTACAGTGTGGTGACTATCCGCAGTCAAGTCTGAATAAGGCTTTCACAAGAAGGTTCTACTAAGCTATATGGATTTTTTTTAAGAAGGTCATTCCAAGTATCATTTTGCCATTTGATTAAGAATTTGAGTAACAAAAAAAATATAAAAATATAAATATTTTATTTGGCCTATATTTGCTATTAGCCCATACAAAGGCAATGAATAACAAATTCACTACATGGAAGAACAGATAGTCCCCACAAATAAAGTTTTAAACAGAGTTTGTTCTGAAGTGTCTGTCCTATATCTGAGAGACATGAGAACAGGAACAACTTTTCTTATTTTATAGCACATGTATTTAACACGTAATTTGTGGCACTAAACAGTCTCCATAATCCATAAATTTTTTCAACTGGTACCCAGGGACCTTCAGACTGGTCTTGTGATGCCTGTGGGCGTCCTAGAGCAGAACAACCAACTTGTTCATGGGAGTCTCCCCTCCCCCAAACTGTTCGGACACTACAGACAGAAGTTGGCAGATCAGCTGTATCAACTTCAGACGAATCCCAAGACACTTGTGGGGTCATAGAGAGAACACTGTTGTGTTCGCGAGAGTCTCATCTTTCCATGTTGGGGTCATAATAGTTCGGCCAAACGGTTCTGACGCTACAGACGATTGTGTCTCATGGTCTGGCAATCACCACTCTAGCTCTGTCACCTTTTCACCACAGATGCAGAAGTGTGATGTAGGGGGATGAGGTGGAGTGAGATGCATCCAAAGCGTTCTCATGCCTTTTTGATTAAGTATTCCAGATCAGACGTGTCTTTTTCAGCAGATTTTATTCCCAGACATCAGATATACACTGTATGTACACTCTTAGAAAAATGGGTTCTTCAGCTTTCCCCATGGGAGAACCCTCTGAATAACCATTTGGGGTTCCGCGTAGACCCCCTGTGGAAAATGGTTCCATATGGAACCCAAAATGGTTCTCCCATGGGGATAGTCGATTAATAACCCTCTTTAAGAGTAAATGTTTAAAAAGAAAATGTAGCCACAATAGCTACACCCTACTACACCTACACCAATACAGATGTAATATCCTAGAAAAGCCTCAAGAGATAATACAAAAAGTCAAAATAAGAGTTTCTTGGAAAAGTGGTGACAGTAGAGCGATTACAATATAACTCCTGTTCTTGTATATTGCTTTGTAATGTATCAAAACCCAAAAGACAGCCTCAACAGGAAACAATCATAGCCTTAAAAACATTTCAATTTCTTAGGGGTTATGCCTCAACATTGACTATTCCCATTGAGTTATTGTACCCGTTAAACAATTTTCGGTAGTCCTTTATAGTAACTCCTTGTAATAAAGCATTTATAATGGATTAGTAAATAGTTTATTCACCATTACTCCATTCATAAGATGTTCAGTATAGGTCCTTAATAATATAGTAAGCACCGTGGTAAGGTCTGTTCATCGTTGGCCTGACCAATCGGAATCCATGCTACAAGACTCAATATATTGCATATGTATACCCTTGTGTACTTATTGAGGATACATCAAAGGAAGGCCAAGAAGATCATCAAGGACCTCTAAGCTACCCGGGCCGTGGTCTGTTCACTCTGCTACCTTCTAGCAGACAGGTGCAACAAAACCATGACAGAGAAACTGAAAAACAGACTGTTGAACAGCTATCACTAGCTGGCTACTTGCCCTGCACTCTACCCTGCACCTTGAGACTAATCCCCAATGTATATAGAGTCATTGAAAGCTGGTCACCTCATATTCTGTTTATATATTGTTGTTTACTCACTCACTGTGTATGTGTATATACTGTATTCTCGACATAGCTCATCCTAATATAGTACCTACTAATGTACATACCATTTTCTTTCCAAACCACATACTGTGTATACACACCACTTATTTATATTCTGTATTCTGACACACTCATTATAAATCTACTTGTGATTGTTTATTAGACACATTTCTTGATTTCTTGTTTCAATTTTGTGATTATTTGTGTATTTGTATTGTATTGTGAGACATTCTACTGCACTGTTGGAGCTAGTAACAAAAGCGTTTCGCTTCACCTGCAAATCTGTGTATGCAACCAAATCTGTATTGTGTGCAACTTGTTTAAACCATTGATAGGGGCAATTTTGAGACCTTGAAGAGCATAAGGTACTTCTGGAATGTCTACCAATGGCATGTCCATCTTTATGTGAGAAATTACACTGGTCACTCAAAATGTTTATAATGTATAAATAACCCACACTTTAGATGGTGCGACGCAAAAACGAGTAAATGGTTTATTAGTAAATGGTTTATAAGGACCTATATTAAAAATCTTATGAATGGCATAATGATTAATAAATGATGAATAGACTGTTTACTAATCCATTATAAATGTTTTATTACACAGAGTTATTATAACGTGCTACCAAATTCTCCAATTTAAACATTACATTTGTTGACTAGAACTTCCTGTAAACATGAATATCCTGTTCCCCAGTCAATATTAGTGTGCACGCATGACTGTAAGTCTCTTTGGATAAAAGCGTCTGCTAAATGACATGTATACAAGGACTACAAAACACATTTACATACAGTGCGATTGTGATAAACGTAGGGGTCCGATTTTGGCTCTAGCTTTTGAACGGTTGGGGATATTAGCTACTATGACCCCATTCTTAGACCAAAGAGATCCTATTAAATTACGTATAATTCCTAATTCTATGGGTAAGACTTGTTCTTGTTTTCCTTTTCACACGTTAGAATGGGACTGCGCCTAAAATGCTATTGAAAACAATGCAGATCCCTTTTTTCTACACTAGTGGAGGTTCATCAGAATGGGAAAGGGAGGACCATCCTCCTCAGTGAATCCCCCAAAAATTTAAGTAATTATTTTTAGATAAAACTATTGTAAATATATTCACATGTAACCAAATAATTGATTAAAACACACTGTTTTCTAATGAAGGTCTACAGTAGCCTCAATAGCCCTCTGTAGAGTAGCACCATGGTGTAGACGGAGGACAGCTCTTGGTACATTGACTTCAATACAAAACCTAGGATGCTCTTGCTTCTCACCCCCTTCCATAGACTTACACAGTAATTATGACAACTTTCGGAGGATGTCCTCCAACCTATCAGAGCTCTTACAGTATGAACTGACATGTTGTCCACCCAAAGGATCAGAGATTGAATCTAGTACTAAAAGCATAAGCTACAGCTAGCTAGCACTGCATATAATGTGGTAAGCAGTTGACTCAAAGAGAGAGAAAGACAATAGTTGAACAGTTTTCAACAAATGTATTTCTTCAAAAATGATGGCAGAGAGAGAGAGAGAGAGAGAGAGAGAGAGATCATTTTTTTCACTTTAGTTTCACTTACTTAGCTAGCAAATGCAGCTGGCTAGTTTAGTTACTCAAACACCAGGCTCAAACAGAGGGATGCTATGTTAGCTAGCTGGCTATGACTTTCCAACACAACACTGGAACTATTCCAAGTCAAGGTAAGCTTTTGGTTTTATAAATTTATTGCCACCAGGGCCTGCTGGTGTAACTGCTTATGGACTATACAATGTAACGTTACTGCATGATTTTAGCGGGTTTACTAACGCATAAGATCTATCAATTATGTTGACTAGGACTTTACTTTAGCTAATATGGGGACAATGATGTAGTGTTTTGGCTTGGAAAGTTTTTTTCGCTTGGTCACATACAGCTTATGTGTTGTTCATTGAAGTCCACAAAAGAAGGGAAAAGGTGAGAGGGAATATAACGTGGCTGCTATGAAAGTGAACCGTGTTTATGTGTGATCAGGGATGTCTTCATTCCGCCAATTATGTTAAAAAACATTTCTTAAACGGAAAAAAACGAAACAGGGATAAAAAATACCTGAATTTGTCCAATAGAAACTCTAATTTGCAACTTTTGACTAATTATCACACCCTAGATAAGCTAGATGCAGGCAAGAGTGTGCAAGGTGGTATTGAATGAGTCGCTGTCTGTCCATGTGTCACTGTCTGTCACCTCAAATTTGTCTCTCGACCTGTGTGCACCTACGTTGTAAACTTTAAGTCATAGGCTCGGCTGAAGCAACCTCATGATGGGTATAAGGGAAATTTGAGTATCATGTAGTAGTCTAAACCTATCAATGTTACATTGAACTGGGCGAATGGATCATGACAGTCACATGCTGTAATAGAAAAAAGACCATGCTCATAAAAAAAAGAATTGTCCTCCCTCATCTTAAACAGCACTGACTGCCACTGTTGTACACACACAATTATTACCTGTTGATCTTTCCGGATTTTTAGAATGGTTAAAAAAGCCATAAAATGAAAAAAAAAATACATATTGCTATTGGGCAATATTGCTAAGAAAATATACATAGGTGTTGTCCCTAATATATGTCCACAATATTGCATCTCTAACATCAACCTCCATATAATAAATGTGTACACATTTTAATGGACCTGTATACTGTATTTATTTTTCTCTGCCAGAAATGGCTTTTGTTGAACAAATGGGTCCCAAAAAAAATCATTTCAGGGTCTCAATAAAGGAATGTCCTGTACAATAAAATAAATATATATATCTATTTTCCACCATTCAATTTACTTTTCTGAGTTGTTTATAATTAAGTGAAATGTTCTGATCCTAGAGTGTGTTTTATGGTCTGTCATTGGCTGCTTTAGTGAGGGCTAATTGACAACCCCCCCCCCCCCCCACCTGGGAAGGCAGTGACTAAAAAAGGTCAGCCTTTCTTTCAGAGAACAGCCTTTCCATCCCTTTTTGAAAGGTCAGAATCGTACCTTTAAAAGGCGGCCTAAGTAGCTATGATAAAGAAACTAAAAAGAGGGACAGCTTGAGTGTTTAAAAAAAAAAAAAGGCAGCTTTTCTAAAACACCCTTTTCCATCAACATGAGTCAGTCGGAGTTTCCATTTGAACAGGCACAAGACATCAGGGTGAGGTTTAGTCATGTGAACGAACACACTTGACAGCATGTCTCCACTGACCTCCCATTTCCAACCACAATGTAGTGGTGATATAGGGCACCTTTACAGATTAACTCTTCGAATTAAGCATTACGTTTTTAAAAAAAATCCATCAACCGTGAACCAAAATCCATAAACTTACATTTGGTGGGGACCCTGCTCATGCCTCACCACTGTAAAAGGGAAAGTGGATGGGTACTGAGTCACTAACCAGGCAACAAGCATCTACCTATATACCTATCACTCCTTGTATATTCAGAGGTTTTCTTCTGTCTCCCTCACCATCCACACTCCTTTATATCTCTCGATGAAACCCCAATGGCCAATATTCATCCCCACAGGATGTTTACCGGAGACGACTCAATTACCAAACATGAAACGCAGCACGTGGGTCTCGCCTAAAAACAGAAAATTGGTGCTCTGTTAACTATCTTAAAATGTTCCATCCTCCACCCATAAAACTCTCCTCTCTACCTGTTGAAGGCAGAGAAATTGCAACAAGTTAATTAAAAGCAAAGCAAAGCTGCTCTTTATCATGACTAGCTCCAGGCGCCACCATCTCCCCCGATCACTGGCTGGCTGTTAATTAACCGATGACATCGATTCACAATGTTTTCTACGTAAACGCAGCGAGGAGGAGGAATGAAACTCTCCCGTCCTGAGTAACAGCTTTGGGGGCAGACACAGGTGGCAGCCTCCATAACACGGACATGGGGGACAGGGGACAGAGGTGTGTTCTCTGGTGTAGTTTTAATCTTAAAGATAAACACCAGGACAACCCTATAATTAAATGGCATTGATGTCTCCACCTTGTATCGGTTTGTTTTGTTCTGCATGGTCGTCTGTGCTTCTCGCCAGTTAGTTCCATGCTGTTTACATTCAAATGATTTCTCACTCAGGTCAGCCGAGTGCATCCACCACAAAACAGGCTTTGCAGACATTATAATAGTTGCGGATAATGCTTGACTTCTATTGGAAAGATAGAATATATTGCAAAGGTAGTAGTTTCAGTGGTCATTATCCAGACACGGACAATGACATGATCAAACAAGCTTATTAGAATGGCCATGTGAATGGTTTTTTTGTATTGACTTTCCCGAGTTGTTTTTCAGTAAGTGAAACTTTCAGATCCTTGAGTGTGTTTTATGGTCTGTCATTGGCATGTTAAGTGAGGGCTAATTGACAACCCTGTTGGGAAGAGAGTGCCTAAAAAGGTCAGCCTTTCTTTCAGGGGAAGGCCCTTTCATCTCTTATTGAAAGGTCAGAATTCCACCTTTAAAAGGCTGCCTAAGTGGTTATGATAAATAAACTAAAGATGCGCAGCTTGAGTATTTGTAAAAAACAAAAAAGGCAGCTTTTCAAAAACACCCTTTTCCATCAACATGAGTCAGTCGGAGTTTCCATTTGAACAGGCACAAGACATCAGGGTGAGGTTTAGTCATGTGAACGAACACACTTGACAGCATGTCTCCACTGACCTCCCATTTCCAACCACAATGTAGTGGTGATATAGGGCACCTTTACAGATTAACTCTTCGAATTAAGCATTGCGTTTTTAAAGAATCCATCAACCGTGAACCAAAATCCATAAACTTTATATCCATCTAAACCATACATTTGGTGGGGACCCTGCTCATGCCTCACCACTGTAAAAGGGAAAGTGGATGGGTACCGAGTCACTAACCAGGCAACAAGCATCTACCTATATACCTATCACTCCTTGTATATTCAGAGGTTTTCGTCTGTCTCCCTCACCATCCACACTCCTTTATATCTCTCGATGAAACCCCAATGGCCAATATTCATCCCCACAGGATGTTTACCGGAGACGACTCAATTACCAAACATTAAACGCAGCACGTAAGTCTCTCCTAAGAACAGAAAATTCGTGCTCCACCCTCCACCCACAAAACTTTCCTCCGATCCTGTTGGAGGCAGAGAAATTGCAGCGAGCTAATTAGAGGCAAAGCAAAGCTGCTCTTTATCATGGCTAGCTCCAGGCGCCACCATCTCCCCCGATCACTGGCTGGCTGTTAATTAACCGATGACATCGATTCACAATGTTTACTGCATAAACACAGCGAGGAGGAGGAATGAAACTCTCCCGTCCTGAGTAACAGCTTTAGGGGCAGACACAGGTGGCAGCCTCTAAAACACGGACATGGGGGACAGGGGACAGAGGTGTGTTCTCTGGTGTAGTTTTAATCTTAAAGATAAACACCAGGACAACCCTATAATTAAATGGCATTGATGTCTCCACCTTGTATCGGTTTGTTTTGTTCTGCATGGTCGTCTGTGCTTCTCGCCAGTTAGTTCCATGCTGTTTACATTCAAATGATTTCTCACTCAGGTCAGCCGAGTGCATCCACCACAAAACAGGCTTTGCAGACATTATAATAGTTGCGGATAATGCTTGACCTCTATTGGAAAGGTAGTAGTTTCAGTGGTCATTATCCAGACACGGACAATGACATGATCAAAACAGGCTTATTAGAATGGCCTTGCGAAAGGTTTATTGTACTGAATTCAAGTTTATCTCCTATTTCTCAACCATGTAACACCTGAAAACTGTTCAATACATTGTTTTCTTTAATGCCCAAGGCAAAGATTTAACATGTCAAATATGTGCTGTATCAAACAACATTTGTTTTGACATTTTCTTGATATACATTGTTTAACCTCCAGAACTAGTAGTTATCTTCAAGACGAATGGCAATTTTGAAAAGAAGAGACATAAAAAGCCAAGAGTATTTTACAGAAAATCATGTGAAATATGTTTTCAGTAACATTCAATAAATGGTCATTTTGATGTCACTGAACAGAAGCCTTCATTTTAAGTGTTCATGTTTTTGTCAACTTCATTTTAAACTGATGTGAATGCAGACAGGGCATGGGCAAGGACATTTTAAAGGATCAATTATTTCAGAGAAGATTAATCATTACTTTGGTTCTCTATCATTTTGGTTCTTGAAATTAATTATAAAGTGAGCAGAAGAAAAAACAACATTATATTCCCATAATGATAATACTGCAAGTATTATCAGGCTTAATATGGAATATAACCCAACTGGCAACCCGCGGGTCAAATTCGACCAGGTTTGTAGGCCTCCTTTCTCGCACACGCTTTTTTAGTTCTGCCCACAAATTGTCTATAGGATTGAGGCCAGGTCTTTGTGATGGCCACTCCAATACCTTGACTTTGTTGTCCTTAAACCATTTTGTCACGACTTTGGAAGTATGCTTGGGGTCATTGTCCATTTGGAAGACCCATTTGCGACCGAGCTTTAACTTCCTGACTGATGTCTTGAGATGTTGCTTCAATATATCCACATCATTTTCCTGCCTCACGATTCCATTTATTTTGTGAAGTGCACCAGTCCCGCCTGCAGCAAAGCACCCCCACAACATGATGCTGCCACCCCCGTGCTTCATGGTCGGGATGGTGTTTTTTGGCTTGCAAGCCTCCCGCTTTTTCCTCCAAACATAACGATGGTCATTATGGCCAAACAGTTCTATTTTTGTTTCTTCAGACCAGAGGACTTTTCTACAAAAAGTACGATCTTTGTCCCCATGTGCAGTTGCAAACCGTAGTCTGGCTTTTTTATGGCGGTTTTGGAGCAGTGGCTTCTTCCTTGTACGTTCATCTCTAGGAGACAGAACGAGTCTCCTTCCTGAGCGGTATGACGGCTGCGTGGTCCCATGGTGTAAAAACCTGCGTACTATTGTTTGTACAGATGAACGTGGTACCTTCAGGCGTTTGGAAATTGCTCCCAATGATGAACTAGACTTGTGGAGGTCTACAATTTTTTTCTGAGGTCTTGGCTGATTTCTTTTGATTTTCCCATCGTGTCAACAAAGAGGCAATGAGTTTGAAGGTAGGCCTTGAAATACATCCACAGGTACACCTCCAATTGACTCAAATTATGTAAATTATCCTATCAGAAGCTTCTAAAGCCATGACATAATTTTCTGGAATTTTCCAAGCTGTTTAAAGGAACAGTCAATTTAGTGTATGTAAACTTCTGACCGACTGGAATTGTGATACAGTGAATTATAAATGAAATAATCTGTCTAAACTATTGTTGGAAAAATTACTTGTGTCATGCACAAAGTAGATGTCCTAACCGACTTGCCAAAACTATAGTTTGATAACAATAAATGTGTGGAATGGTTGAAAAACGAGTTTTAATGACTCCAACATAAGTGTATGTAAACGTTCGACTTCAACTGTATATTGAACAAAAATATAAACGCAACATTAAACAATTTCAAAGATTTTACAGAGTGACAGTTCACATAAGGAAATCAGTAAATTGAAATAAAATCATTAGGCCTTAATCTAAGGATTTCACATAACTGGGCAGGAGTGCAGCCATGGGTGGTCCGTGGAGTGCATACAGTGGCTTGACATTTTTTCTATTTTGTTGCCTTACAACCTAGAATTAAAATAGATTTTGGGGGGTTTTGTATAATTTGATTTACATAACATGCCTACTGCCTTGAAAATGCAAAATATGTTTTTTAACTGTGAAACAAACAAGAAATAAGACAAAAAAACGGAAAACTTGAGCGTGCGTATCTATTCACCCCCTAAAGTCAATACTTTGTAGAGTCACCTTTTGAAGCAATTACAGCTACAAGTCTCTTGGGGTATGTCTCTATAAGCTTGGCACATCTAGCCACTGTGATTTTTGCCCATTCTTCAAGGCAAAACTAATCCAGCTCCTTCAAGTTGGATGGGTTCCGCTGGTTTACAGCAATCTTTAACTTCTTAGAGAGCGGCAGCAGAGGTGACGGTTTTGGAGAGTCTGGCGTGCCCAAAGTAAAATGCCTGCCACTCAGGCCCAGAAAATAGGATATGCACATAATTAGTACCATTGGATAGGAAACACTCTGAAGTTTCTATAAGTGTTAAAATAATGTATGTGAGACCTTTTTCTCCAGGCTACCTATTGATTTCTATGTTAACTGAGACTGCAGTACCTATGGCTTCCACTAGATGTCAACAGTCTTTATACAGTGTCTAGAGGCTCTAGCACTAAGCAGAACAGATAGGAAGAGGAAATTGTCAGGAGACCAATTTTGTAAACAAGGTTTGACACGCGGCGAGATTGTGAGCGCGCCGCCCCACTCTATTTTCCTTTCCTATCGTTCACTTTATCGTCCGGTTGAAATATTACAGTAAATATACATAAAATAATACCTAAGGATACATTCAAAATTATGTTTGATTTGTTTGGAGAAAGTGTATAGATATAATTTGAACGTGTTCTCTTCACGGTTTAATGGGCGACTCGACGGTGGATTTTCTGATCATAACGCGCCAACCAAACTGAGATTTATGGATATAATAAATTACTTTTTCTAACAAAAGAACCATTGGATGTCTTCGTTGGACACTTGGGAAGCCCTCAGCAGAAGTTCTTCGAAAGGTAAGTGATTTATTTTAGCTCTTATATGGGTTTTGTGTGACCCGCGCTGGATATGAATTTATGCTAATGTGGAAAATAAGAGAGGTGCTATCCTCAAACAATCAAATGTTGAAATCTGACAATGCTGTGATATTGCCAAGAATCAGAGCTTTTGATGACTATGCAACACTTGTATATTGATGAATGTTTAATAATTCAACTTTTGGATTTTGAATTTGGTGCCTTACATTTCACCGGGTAGTGTCGGGAGCGGCCCGCTAGCACGCTGCTTCTCCCTAAGTAGTTTTAAGTCTTACCACAGATTTTCAATTCGATTGAGGTCTGGGCTTTGACTAGGCCATTCCAAGACATTTAAATGTTTCCCCTTAAACCACTCGAGTGTTGCTTTAGCCATGTGCTTAGGGTCATTGTCCTGCTGGGAGGAGAACCTCCATCCCAGTTTCAAATCTCTTGAAGACTGAAACAGGTTTCCCTCAAGAATTTCCCTGTATTTAGCGGCATCCATCATTCCCTCAATTCTGACCAGTTTCCCAGTCCCTGCCGATGAACAACATCCCCACAGCATGATGCTGCCACCACCATGCTCCACTGTGGGGATGATGTTCTCCGGGTGATGAGAGGTGTTGGGATTGCGCCAGACACAATGTTTTCCTTGATGGCCAAAAATATCAATTTTAGTCTCATCTAACCAGAGTACCTTCTTCCATATGTATGGGGAGTCTCCCACATGCTTTTTTGTGAACACCAACCGTGTTTGGTTATTTTTTTTCTGGTCAGCTCTGTGGAGTGTACGGCTTAAAGTGGTCCTATGGACAGATACTCCAATCTCCACTGTGGAGCTTTGCTGCTCCTTCAGGGTTATCTTTGGTCTCTTTGTTGCCTCTGATTAATGCCCTCCTTGTCTGGTCTGTGAGTTTTCTCTTGGATTTAATCGTGCTCCGTGGGATAATAAAGGTTTCGGATATTTTTTTATAACCCAACCCTGATCTGTACTTCTCCACAACTTTGTCCATTGAAACGTGAAGAGAACTCGCTCAACTTATACCTATAAACTTGTCCAAGAACAATCAAACATCCTTTTTAATGTATCCTTAGGAACACATATTTACTATAATTATTCAACAGGAATATAAACTGGGCTATAAGAAAGGAAAAAACCACAGCGCGCGCTTGGCGAGAGCGCGCGTCCTCTTCTATTGACATCTTTGGGGACACTTCCTGATTCCTCTTCTTCTCTGCTCTAATAGCATCTAAAAAAAATCTGAACACTGTCTTGAGTGAGACTGTTGACATCCAGAGGAAGCGATAGGTACTGCATTCATATGCCCTTATATGGGCATTTTCATAAGGGAGGGGTTCCAAATGAGCAATGTGTCAAAACCACTTTTTCCAGGACAGAAATTCCTCGGGGTTTCGCCTGCCATATCCGTTCTGTTTTACTCACAGACAAATGGTTAACACCTTTAGAAATTCAGCGTGTTTCTTATCCAATGGTACTAAATATGTGCATATCCTATTTTCTGGGCCTGAATGGGAGGCATTTTACTTTGGGCACGCCAGGGTCTCCAAAACGGTCACCTCATGCGCTGCTCCCTAAGAAGTTAAATTACAGGTTGTAATGCAACAAAATAGGAAAAATGCCAAGGTGGGTGAATACTTTTGCAAGGCAACATAGGTCCACCCACTTGGCAGCCAGGCCCACCCTAGGAAGGAGTACTGAATTGTACACTCTGTGTGTAGGGTGAAAGTAGAGCACAATATAGGGTTCCAATTGGGACATGTCGTTTTCCTGTATTAATTGGAAAAACGAGAAAGTAGGCAAACGGCACATTGAAAGACAGTGTATCAAATGAAATTCTGAATAATTTCCCATCAGCTGTGCAAATGTATTTCTCCAAAATTAGACACCACCGAGTTCAAGTTATAAAGAATTGCTCTAACAAGCTTGATGACCCATTCCTAGGGATGTGCATATTTTTCTTTCAAGACTATTAAATACGTATCTAGATACACTATATATACAAAAGTATGTGGACACTCGGTCAACTGTAAGTGCTGTTATTGTGAAGTAGAAACATCTAGGAGCAACAACGACTCAGCCGCGAACTGATATGCCACACAAGCTCACAGAACGGGACCGCCGAGTGCTGAAGTGCATATCACGTCAAAATCGTCCGTTCTTGGTTGCGTTACTCACTACTGAGTTCCAAACTGCTTCTGGAAGCAACGTCAGCACAAAAACTGTTCATCGGGAGCTTCATGAAATGGGTTTCCATGGTCGAGCAGACGCACACAAGCCTAAGATCGCCATGAGCAATGCCAAGCGTTGGCCAGATTACATTTGTCTCTGTGTGGTAGCTCAGGTTACTTTTATTGCGGTAAAACACAAGTTTCAAAGGTACATTTGATAAAAATAATCTAGAAACATTCGTTTTCACTCAACTAATAAAGCCTAGTACAAGGTGTGGGGGTATACAGAAGATAGCCCTATTTGGCTCAAATTAGAAAAGAGAAATGACAGTCCATCATTACTTTAAAACATGAAGGTCAGTCAATAAGGAGCATTTCAAGAACTTTGAAAGATTCTTCAAGGCCAGTCGCAAAAACCATCAAGCGCTATGATAAAACTGGCTCTCATGAGGACCGCCACATGAAAGGAAGACCCAGAGTTATCTCTGCTGCAGAGGATAAGTTCATTAGAGTTACCAGTCTCAGAATTTGCAGGCCAAATAAATGCTTCAGAGTTCAAGTAACAGAAACATCTCAACATAAACTGTTCAGAGGAGACTGCGTGAATCAGGCCTTCATGGTTGAATTTCTGCAAAGAAACCACTACTAAAGGACACCAATAAGAAGAAGATACTTCCTTGAGCAATGGAAATTAGATTGGTGGAAAACTGTCCTTTGGTCTGATGTGTCCAACCGTTATATCTTTGTGAGACGCAGAGTAGGTGAACCGATGATCTCTGCATGTGTAGTTCCGACCGTGAAGCACGGAGGAGGAGGTGTAATGCACACTTACCCAGCATGGCTACCACAGCATTCTGCAGCCATACGACATTTCCATCCCTAATGACAGGTTAGGCAATTTACCTATCTAACATCAGCACTCTTGCTTTTAGATGGGAGGGGTGGAAATATTTGAGGCATGTCCTTAACACTTGAACCGCCATAGGCCAACGCCCACTGACATTTGATTTTGTACATTTTTAAAAATCTGCCAAGAAAAATGTCATGCTCCTGACTTTTTCTCAATGCTTGTATTTTACAACTGCCCATTTCTCCAAATGTTTACACAAACAGAAAAGTATTTGGAGACTTTTGACCTGTTTTTTTACACCTATTCCTAACTTAATCAGACAATGTGCTGTAGGACGTTGGTACCCAGCCAGGTGCTAATGCGTATCTCTCTCCTAACTGAATGAGAAATGGATGAATGTGTGATAATTGTGCACCTAACTTCAAAATTAAATTTAAATTAGGCAGAACTAAATGATAAGGAAGGTGATGAGGTTGATTTCATTTAGAAAGACAATAGTGTACTCATTAGTTTGTGTTATGCATATTTATCAGCAGCACATAATTTGACTGCTCGCCCTGCGGTTGACACGGCAGGTAGCCTAGTGGTTAGATCATTGGACTAGTAACCGCAAAGGTTGCAAGATCGAATCAAAACAGTGTTTCTAGGCCGTCATTGAAAATAAGAATTTGTTCTTAACTGACTTGCCTAGTTCAATAAGGGTAAAAATACCATTCTCTTTTACATTTTACTTTTAAAAAAGAAGCTGTTATGGGACAGTTTTTTTTGCTATAACTCTATTACTAATCAAATGCATTGTGCGGGAAACGAAAACATGCTACATGATGCAGAAGATCTTTAGAATAATGCAAAACATATCCTTGAATCTATCCAGCCGAAGCAAACAATGACAACCCACTAAATGAATGACAAATGGATCGAATGGGCAATAATTGCGCAAATTATTTCACAATCAAATGTAAAATCAGGCCTAACTGAATGATGAGGGTGAAGAGGTTGATTTAATTTAGAACAATAATAGTGTAATGATGAGTTTGTGTTATGCCCGTTTATCAGCGTTGGCGTCTCATGTTAATAATTTGACCGCACGCCTTGCAGGTTGATACCATTCTCTTCTATGTTTCACTTTGTAAAAATAAGCTGTTACAGGACTGTTTTATTTAAAGTAACTATTAGGAAAATAAAAACATGGTATGTGTTGCAGTAGGCCTTTAGAATAATGCAAAAACATATCCTTGACTCTATCCAAGTTAATGAGTGGGAAACAAACGATGCCAGTCAGCCTGCACAGCCGGCCCATCGAAACTACACCTAAACTATACGAAAACTAATTTCACACATAAAGAGTTAGCCTATAGACAATATTAAATTGACAATAATCTGATGAGTGACAATATTAGGCCTATCAGTGGTCAAATTGTTACATGAAGAGATGGGTGCGTCTTATAATTGACAGATGCAGGGGAAGGAGCATCGCTTTATCATATCCTCCTTCAGAGTCACATGTAGGTAAAACATTATCATTTCTATATAGTATCTGAAATAGCATATTCTGTGGTCTCTATCACACTTACTTTTGTCAATTAACAAAAAAAATCCACTTGAATGTAACTTTTTCCAAGAATATCCGTGCTGTCCATGCATCCAGCACATGCCAACTCGCGCATTGTTCTGGCAATTAAGCAATAACTAGTAACATAATAAACGTAAAATTGCAATATGCTATTCTGTTGTCAATGGATGAAACCAGATAGAAACGGAGTATGTGACTTCAGTTAAGTTTTGGTTATCCGCCGATGTTGAAACCAAGCACTTGCTCAATGGCTTTCAATATCTGGGGAAAGATGAAACCAGGCCAGCGGGTGAGCGACTGTCTGAGACTGTGGGTTTTTGTGACTCGTGGAGCCTTACGTGGGCAAAGGCAGAAATGTGACCATGGACAACTTCTTCAAATCAATTTCCCTGGCAGACAAGTTGATTGCAAAGAAGACTAGCCTGCTGGGAATAGTGAACAAACAAAGGCGGGAGCGGAACCCTCTGTGCAAAACAACATACCAGCGGAGAGCAGTAAAGCAACACTCACGTTTAGCAGTTTTTCTTTAGGTTTATTATTTTCTACATTGTAAAATAGTGGTGGAGACATCAAAACTATGAAACAACACACATGTGACCTGATTCAGGAAACTAGGCGTATGTCGCAAGTCACGACTTCACAGGAGAGGCATTTGAACATTATTTAAAAACATTCTTTTTTTTATCAAAATGCATTTTTGGGCAGAAATTCCGTCTCGAACATCTGAACTTTCATGTGCCTTAATATTGTATGCCATCTGTAAATTCGAATAAAATTGTTAAATTACAAGCCTTGTTGCCTAAGCCAAAGATAAAGTTAGCAACCTTCCCACTAGCCATGATTGGCTGAGATAATGCAGAGAGAGGAGTTCGGATTGGTCTGCCATAGAAGCTTGTAGAAGCTTGTCAGTCTGTGTTAGCAATCTTGTCGAACGTGGCTTTAAACATATGTATTGTGTCGTGGAGCTGCATAAGTGTTGCTCTTCACTTCCTGGAGGATCAAGTTTTGAAATCAGTGGAATTAGAGTATGATAGCTAAAGAGATGGAGAAAACACCTGTCTCCAGATTACATCTCTGCTGCCAATGACTGGAACGAATTGCAAAAAATCGCTGAAGCTGGAGACTTATATTTCCCTCACTAAATTTAAACATCAGCCATCTGAGCAGCTAACCGATCGCAGCAGCTGTAATTAGCCCATCTGTAAATAGCCCACCCAACTACCTACCTCATATGAATATGGCCGGTGTCAGTAAACGTCTTCCAAAAAAGCATAACGAAATTGTTGCCTAGCAGAGCTGGTTAGGCTGTTTTCATGTTATCCAGAGGTAAACAAATCATCGGCCAGAGCGTCAAGTGTGCGCTTTGAGAGCGAAACGAGATAGGCGGAGGGTGTGAACAATGATGAATGAGCTCTTCACTAGATAGCAAAACATTCAAAGGCATTCAAATTTTCTCAAAAGTGAGTTTACAAGTTGATCAACTTTCAAAGCATTACTTTCCCAATGTTCCTCAAATGCAGTGTATGATATACAATTTTGTAGCTCTGAGTCCCTACTTTTATCTAATGTAAAAAACACACAATTTAAAATGTTGCTACATAAGACCAAATCCAGGTGGTAAGTCACATCTGGAATCATGTAGTAACCATTTTTATTTTAAACAAATCCAAATATATTTTAGATTTTAGATTCTTCAAAGTAGCCACCCTTTGACTTGATGACAGCTTTGCGCACTCTTGGCATGCTCTCAACAAGCTTCATTTGGAATGCTTTTCCAACAGTCTTGAAGGAGTTCCCACATATGCTGAGCACTTGTTGGCTGATTTTGCTTCACTCTGCAGTCCAACTCATCCCAAACTGTGTGCTGACTGTGGACCCGAACCATAAAGAGAAGACGTGATTGATTCATGTGTAAAGGCACAGGTATAATACAGTGTCTGATACAATCAACAAATGACTATTTTGAATCCTTTTCAATTGTTAATGCACTGGTGCTTTTGTTTAGGAATACAGCAAATTATTTCACTTTTTTTATCTTTTTCATTTCTACTCTGTCAAAAGAAGTTGTAACTGGACTTATTAATTATAATAAATATACTACTAATCAAATCTACAAATAAAATTGATTAAATAGATTTTTATTGTAAAGGAAAACTAAAATAGGCTATAGGCCTACGTTTATTCTGGGACTTTGTAGAATAATACAAAACATATCCTTGACTCTATCTGAACAAATAACTATTGTTATAATTTTTTGGGTTGTTGATATATTTCTGTGAATATTTTCTTCATGCAATTAATCCTTTACAATAGTTTATGCACTATTTACCAAGCATTTATTTATCAAGCATGTTTGCGCACCTTTGCAGGTTGATACGCATCAGAGCAGATACAAACAACAAGTAGTTTTGCCGCTCAGGAGCCTGATCTTCATGCACCTTCGTCACTGCGGGTAGCTGTGTCTATGGTGGGTTGTGCCTGCTCCTGCTTCATCCCATACGATTTCGAATTCAAAGTTTGCAACCTTCCGTAATTCTCCATCTGTTGGAGGCCTGCATCATCCTGTGAAGCATGGGAGTGGGCGGATTTCCTCTTCCTTCTCACCAACCGTGATTTTGGGCAGCTCCATGGTAAGACATGTGACTGTTCCTGGTGCAAAAAACAATGTCCTATCCAGGAGCGCAAGTAAATTGCATTACTAAGCTGCTCGCGAATGTCCTACGCCAGGACGTGGACATCGATTCTATTGTTGTCCATGTGGGTTTTAATGACATTTAATGGCATCTATGAACACTCAGCTCACCCTGCACCAACATAAATAACATGAGAATATCTACTTCTGCTAAGCCTTGCAGTAAAGCAATGAAAACAAGCAAGCATCCCAGAAAAGTGCTCAAAATAACCAACGTTAACGTATGTATCTTAAGAAACAAGGTTCATGAAATTAATACCTTGCCGGTAACAGATGACATTCATATTGAAACTCTGAAACTCACTAAGACAATACCTTTTATGATACAGTGGTAGCAGTACATGGTTATAACATCTACAGAAAATACAGAAATGCCAGTGGTGAAGGGGGTTGCTGTTTATATTCAGAACCACATTCCAGGAAAGATTAGCGAGGATCTCATGTTAAATACTGTTGAAGTAATATGGCTACAGGTTCATCTGCCTCACCTAAAGCCCATTCTTGTGGGAAGCTGCTATAGACCAGCAGGTGCTAACAGTCGGTATCTGGATAACGTGTTAAAAGTATGTGATATCGTCATAGAGGTATATTTTCTGGGTGATTTAAATATTGACTGGTTTTCAGCAAGCTGCCAACTCAAGAAAAAAATTCAAACTGTAACAAGTTCAGGTTATCAGTCAAGCTACCAGGGTATGAAATCATCAACATGTATTGATCACATCTTTACTAATGCTGCAGAAATTAGCTTTAAAGCAGTATCCAAATCCACCGGGTGTAGTGATCACAATATAGTAGCCATATCTAGGAAAACCAAAGTTCCAAAGGCTGGGCCCAATATAGTGTATAAGAGGTCATACAATAAGTTTTGTAGTAATTCCTATGTTGTTGATGTAAATAATATTTGTTGGTTTTGTTGGTCTGTGGTGTGTAATGAGGAGCTAGACACTGCACTTGACACATTTATTCTAAAATGTACTATATTGTTTTTTACCCTCATAAATCTACACACAATTCCCAATAAAGACAAAGCAAAAACAGATTTTCAGAATATTTTGCAAATTAAAAAACGTAAATACCACAATATTTAAATAAGTATTCAGACACTTTACTCAGTACTAAGTTGAAGCACCTTTGGCAATGATTACAGCCTTGAGTGGGTATGACGCTACAAGCTTGGCACACCTGTATTTGGAGAGTTTCTCCCAATCTTCTCAGCAGATCCTCTCAAGCTCTGTCAGGTTGGATGTGTAGCGTCGCTGCAAAGCTATTTTCAGGTCTATCCAGAGATGTTCGTTCGGGCTCTGGCTGGGCCACTCAAGGACATTCACAAACTTGTCCCGAAGTCCCTGTCAGAGTGACCATCGGGTTCTTGGTCACCTCCCTGACCAAGGCCCTTCTCCCCCGATTGCAGTTTGGCTGGTGGTTCCAAACTTCTTCCCTTTAAGAATGATGGAGGCCACTGTGTTCTTGGGGACCTTCAATGCTGCAGAAATGTTTTGGTACCCTTCCTCAGACCTGTGCCTCGACACAATCCTATCTTGGATCTCTACGGACAATTCCTTCGACCTTTTGACTTGGTTTTTGCTCAGACATGCACTGTCAACTGTGGGATCGTATATATACACAGGTGTGTGCCTTCCAAATCATGTCCAATCAATTGAATTTACCACAGGTGGTCTCCAATCAAGTTGTAGAAACATTTCAAGAATGATGAATGGAAATAGGATGCACCTGAGCTTAATGTTGAGTCTTATAGCACACGGTCTGAATAAGGTATTTCTGTGTTTTATGTTTTATAAATTCTGTAAAAATTTAAGTAATGGGGATCCAACTATAAATAATCTTTCTGAATTGCTCTAGAGGCACCAAAACATAACATTGAAAAACATGAAGTTTGTTTCACAAATAAGGTGCAAGAAAACTAAAAGCTGATTTACCTAACTCAGTAGAGACCAAAGGAATTTCCAGAGTTTACCATCCCTGAGACCATGTGTGATAACTCGTATTTATTTAACTAGGCAAGTCAGTTAAGAACAAATTCTTATTTTCAATGACAGCCTAGGAACAGTGGGTTAACTGCCTTGTTCAGGGACAGAACGACAGAGTTTTACCTTGGCAGCTCAGGATTTCGATCTTGCTACCTTTCAGTTACTAGTCCAACTCTCTAACCACTAGGCTACCTGACGCCTGTCTAAACTCTATGTCTAAAGTTTACTAAAGATGTTAGGTACAGTGGGACATTTTGTAAAAGAGCTTTATACATGAAAACATAGCACTGTATCAACCTATGTGACATCAAGGAGGGCCAACCAACTTTCTGGTAGAGAAAGCAGTGATGAGTTTATTTACATTTGTATTTTAGTCATTTAGCAGACGCTCTTATCCAGAGCGACTTACAGTTAGTGTATTAGTCTCAAGATAGCATATCACAGGCATAGAAAGTACATTTTTCCTCAATAACATAGCAATAAGTAGTCAGCTAGAAAAAACAAATAAAATCTGATTTTATTTGTCACATGCGCTGAATACAACCTTACAGTGAAATGCTTACTTACAAGCCCTTAACCAACAATGCAGTTAAGAAAAATAAGTGTTAAAGTATTTACTAAAATAAACTGAAGAAAATACTTTTTTAAAATATATAAACAATAAAATAACAGTAGCAAGGCTATATACAGGGGGTACCGGTGCAGAGTCAATGCACAGGTTAGTCGAGGTAATTAAGGTAATATCTACATGTAGGTAGAGGTAGAGTGACCATGCATAGATAATAAACAGAGTAGCAGCAGTGTAAAAAAAGTGGTGCAAACAGTCCAAGTAGCCATTTGATTAGCTGTTCAGGAGACTTATGGCTTGGGGGTAGAAGCTGTTAAGAAGCATTTTGGACCTTGACTTGGCACTCCGGTATCGCTTGCCGTGCGGTAGATGAGAGAACAGTCTAGGGTGGCTGGAGTCTTTGCCAATTTTTAGGGCCTCCCTCTGACACCGCCTGGTATAGAGTTCCTGGATGGCAGGAAACTTGGCCCCAGTGATGTACTAGGCCATACACACTACCCTCAGTAGTGCCATGCGGTTGAGCAGTTGCCATATCAGGCGGTGATGCAACCAGTCAGGATGCTCTCGATGGTGCAGCTGTAGAATAGGCGTTGTCGTGCCCTCTTCACAACTGTCTTGGTGTGTTTGGACACCAATGAATTTGAATCTCTCGACCTGCTCCACTACAGCCCTGTCGATGAGAATGGGGGAGTGCTTGGCCCACCTTTTCCTATAGTCCACGATCATCTCCTTTGTCTTGATCACGTTGAGGGAGAGGTTGTTATCCTGGCCTCACACTGCCAGGTCTCTGACCTCCTCCCTACAGGCTGTCTCATTGTTGCCGGTGATCAGGCCTACCACTGTTGTGTCACTTGGGAAGCCCTCAGCAGAAGTTCTTCAAAAGGTAATTGATTTGTTTTCGCTGTGAAATGTGTTTTGTGTGAACCGTGATGGCTTATGAATTTATGGTAATGGGAAAAATATTGGAGGTGCTATCCTCAAACAATCAAATGTAGTGCTTTCGCCGTAAAGCCTTTTTGAAATCGGACAACGCTGTGATATTGCCAAGAAGCAGAGCTTTTGATGACTATGCAACACTTGTATATTGATGAATGTTTAATAACTAAACTTATGGATTTTGAATTTGGCGCCTTGCATTTCACCGGGTAGTGTCGGGAGTGGGGCGCTAGTGCTCCACTGCTCCTTAAGAAGATATTGTGGATAAAGAGTTACCCCAAGCTTGTAACGTCATACCTCAAGAAGACTTGAGGCTGTAATCGATGCCAAAGGTGCTTCAAGTACTGAGTAAAGTGTCTGAATACTGATGTAAATGTTTTTTTTTTCTTTTAATAAATTAGCAAAAAGTTCGTCATTATGGGGTATTGTGATGTCATTATGGGGTATTGTGTGTATATTGATGACGGGGAAAAAAACGATGTAATCAATTTTAGAATAAGGCTGTAACCTAACAAAATGTGGAAAAAGTCAAGGGGTCTGAATACCTTCCGAAGGCACTGTACACCCAAAACCATGTGTCACTAATTACTTTTATGGAGAGTAACTCTGAGAATGCGCTATAATGGGTTAGTATCATTCATGTGGGGGAATGAGGCTGCAGTCAATGTTGCCAGTGAGAGCTGAGGTTGGGTTGAGTAAGGCCTATGGCAAGGTGTCCCTTATCTTCTTGTTAGCCTGTCGCATGGAGCAGGGAGGAGTTAACACGATATGCCTCAGAACTCCACTGTCATCTTAATGGTGTGAGTGGCCAAGAGGCTTGTACTGAGCTGGAGGTCAAGGTCTTTTACTAAGGGGATTCAGAGTTGTGACGGACAGATACTTTTTTTCCCCCGCATGGCAACAACAGGGTGGCCTAAGTGACTTTCAAGTAGAAATATGAGAAGCCACTGATGTTACATGTGTTTCTCAGTGCGTCTCACATTATGGAGGACATGGGGAAGAAGAGAGACATTCAGATGTGTTTTTGATTGTGCTAATGGGACTTCGGAGAAACCAACAATGAAACTGCAGCACATCGAGTTTATGATTTGGAGCACCGACTTGAAGAGAGGGGTTACTGAACGAGCGCTAGCAGGGGGAGGAAGTCTCTCGCGGGCAAAGTCTGTCACTTTGATGAATTCACATGCAAGCAAGGCGACTTGGGAAATGGAACCAGTGAATGTGTCTTCTTTGAAACTCTGTGTGAGTGAGGGAGCGGGACATGAAAAAAGACTACAGAGATAAAACGACTGCATATGTAGGGTCTTAAACCCCTCGGATGGGCAACGAGCTTGGTGTCACAATTTTCTCTATTTTTCGCTCTTTTCCTCTCCTCCCTCCTTCTCCCTCTCTTTTTCTCTCGCTGCCCCCTGGAAGCACGGAGCTTGTCATTCCATGTAAAGCTCAAAAAGCCATGACATGACAAAGCTGTTTTGACTTGTGGGGTCTTTGAAAAATCATTGACAGACAATGGCTCCCAGTATCACATGTCACTCAGGCCTCCCGGTGCCTCAGACAGTTAATGAGTGGAAAATCTTTAGCACAAGTGGTTCAAGTGGGAGAGAACTGAGGAGTAAGCAGCAGAACAAGCACAAATGGCAGTCTGTTCACCTCTGTTTCCTCAACTATCATGGGCCCCTTATGCGATACAGTAACATACTGCTGTGTAGTGATTTTCACAGATTGAACTGCGGTAAGGGGGAGGACTTCATTAGCATCTTGCTGTCAGTACAAGGGCTCTCTCCCCTTTGCTTAACCTGTCTTCCCTGGCAGCCTACAGCCCTCCAGTTCAGTCTCCCCACCAGGCCTGGAAGATGGCTCTATCATCAAATTACATTGGGTGAGCCGTTCCCAGTGTATGTGTGTGTGCATGTGTGTGTGCATGTGTGCGTGTGTGTGTAAGTATTTGTATGTGTGAGCATGTCTATGTTAGCTTGTATGAGTGTGTGCACATTTCTAACTCTATAAGCGTGTGTGTGAACGTTTGTATGAGGGTGTGTACGTGTGCTTTTGTTTGCCGAGCACAAAAAAAGGCGTGCAAGAGCCCTCGCCCACACTTCCTCTCCAGCAGAGACAAAAATCCCCATAGAACCTGGCCTCCAGATTACATCAGCCCGGCCACCAGCCCCCCGGCTTCTCAGCACAGCAGTGGTACAAAAGGGCTTGACACCAGCTGGGAAAAAAAAGGCCACTCAGAATTAAAAGTCAATTAGCTGAAAATTGAACTCAGAACTGTAGAAAAATTGCCCGAAGCAAATATATTTCTCTCTGAAACGAGGAACCCGGATTGGCAGAGGACGGAGGATTAAAACATCCACATTGAGGCCACTGTTTGAGTTGCTACTTAATCCTGCTCGTGCACAGGCCTGTCTGTACTCTATAACAGTCCTATCGACAACCACTTATTTACATTATTCCCAGTTGGGATCTATTCAATCAAACTTTTCATAGCACAGCTCATTCAGTGTCTCTGTGTACACAACTGCCGCCTGCATACACACGTGTCATATTCTAAACTAGACAGTCTTCCTTGTTGTTTGTACATGACCAAAATCCATTTTGACAAAGGGGAAAATAATAATGTTTCTATTATACAATGCTGCAATGTAGGTTCGATGAAACTGAGCCCTTACACTCAAAATAAGTGTACTGAGTCCATATCAGGACAGCTTTAGTCTCAGCTGTCATAATAGGGTCACTGTACAAGTGGACATTTCTCAAGTAATACAATTAGTTTCAAGTCAAACTCCAGTTGGATTGCTTTTTCTGAAGCAGACGATGTCACTCAGAGTACGAGGCCTTGTGGAGGTTAAAGGTCGGCGAATGGACAGTGCCCAGCCCTCTCCACCGGTGTCTGCCCATTCCCACTCAGATGGAAGGAGGTTGACATGTTTGATGAGTAGAAAGAAAGAGAGAAAGAGGGGAGAGATAGGGCGGCAGAAATAGAGAAAGAGAAGGTACAACATGGTGGATGAGGAGACGCCCCTTGCTGCTGTGCTACCAGCTAAATTAAAGCCCCGCCATTTGATTGTGGGTGAGGCAGACTCCCAACGGTATAACGATGCCAGACAGAGGAGGTATTTTGCTGTCAGTATCTCTCAACTGCTAGTCACATGTATTTGTTATTTTTTTTAATTTTACACTTTATTTAGACAGTTGGAAACACAGAGGGAGACAGGCAAATGGGAGAAAAGTAGGAAGGGTGGACGCAGGGATTTAACCGTGCACGGTCTCTGGTGGGGAGTACTATATGTGACTACCACTCCCCCTAGACCACGGGCTCTGCATTGCTAGTCACATCTGATGGCCAAAGGCTTGGTGGCTGGTTGGTGGCTGGTTACCTGTGATATGTGGATATAGAGAGGGTTTGGCTATATCTCCGCTGGTTCTTTGTTTTACCCAATTGTCTGTCTGTCTGTTAGTTTGTTTGAAGTTGTTTGCTGTGTGGTGGTGGTGTTGACAGAGGTGAGTGGTTGACGTGGGTACAGAGGACGCCTGCTGTCCCTCCTCTCCCTGGCAGCCCACTGATGTCGACAGCCCTGTTTGATGTCAGGAAGTAATGCAACACGTCTAAGACACCTCCATTGTCATCTTATCATGTTATTCTTCCCACTGTTAAATGGCTGTGGCTTGGATGACACTTGGCGTCTTGTTGCAGCGGTGTCATCTCTCCCCTCTCCCCCCCATCCTCAAAGCTACATGGTCTCCATCGGCAGTGTCCGTGCCTCTCATTGGCAGGCCGGACACGCTGTCACGGCAACGACGCTGTCACAGAGCCTGAGTTTTGAAGTGAAAAAATGGCGGTTGGTGTGGCAGTCTACTGTCGACCATCCCAGCCGACAGAAAAGGTCCTGCCCCGCCGCTCAACCCATCAACATCAGACAATGGGGAGTGACATCCGTGTCACCTCTGGAGCTGTGCTGGGACTGCCAGCCAAGAGCGCCGGTGAACTTTGATCTTATTGTCAAAATACATTGTCAACAAGAGGACTGACGAATGGGAGTTGCAGACAGGAGGGAGATGGGGAGGGGGGCAACTCACATCTTTGCAAGAGATTTATTTTACTACCAGCTCATATACAGTAGATAAACGTATAGCAATTTATTCTACTCGCATGATTAGGTATTACTTTGCGACAACATAGTCATATGCATTTTGGTTGGAGAAAAGGCATCAGCAAGATGCAAACATAGGACCTTCTATTTTTAAACTGTTGGGAAATCACACTCCTTTCATATGTTTTGTTATTTTATTGGATTGGATAGATTTAAGGAGTTAGAGAGGAAGGAAAAGAGAGGGTTTCTAGAGCAGTGGATTCAAATTCATGCTCACTGTGGTTCATAGTACATATCAATCAGAGGTAGTGGCTTAGACCACTAGACCACCCCAGGGCACAAACCTATGACCCTCTGTTGTCAATCCCTGTATTTAAGGCATTGTTCCCATTAAAACAATGGAAATCAGTGTTGCACAATCTATGGAAAATGAACCTTCCTCAGTCAACTGCCAGAAAATGCCAATGACATCTACTGTAAGTAATTACTAAGAGATGAATAGAATCCTACTGATGAGGTAAACATTCCTCTGGCATGGCACGGAGCAAAAACCTCTCTGCAACTACAGTCTGCACTCAACCCTTGCCATTGTTAACTCTGCCACATTGACATGATTGGTATTCATAAGCTACACAGGGAGAAGTCTGTATTTTAACAAGGCAACAGACAGTTAAATGAGCTCAAACCTCAACCGCATACGCACTTAGATCATTTAGAAAAATATCTATTTAAAGGGACAATCTGGGATTCGAACAACAACAAAGTGGGAACCTGACACTTTTCTTTGGTAAACAGCTTAGATTTTGGGTTCTGATTAGGTAAGACAGTTGAACTAAGCTCATGAAGCATTTATAAGTCATATTCTTCCAAAATAAATGACTATATACACTGTAATTCATTTACACGAAAAATAAAAGATGTACCAATCCCAGATTGCCCCTTTAACTTTCTCTGACTTTCAAAACCAACGTATCGATCAAGGACCAAACTATGAAAATAAAGTGTAAGTACAAGGCTGATGCATGATTACATTTTTTGACAGCTGTAACCCACATCTTGTTCTGTGAAAATAATTGTATTTAAGAAAAGGGAACTTTACATGCTCATTGTTCAAGCCTGTATTCCCACCTATCATGACAGAAATTACTAGAATAAGACCTGAAATGGATAACGTCTGTTCAGTGTCAAGTTACTCAGTCATAGCCCGCCACATTTAGTCATACCCTGCGGTAATAGCAGCTCTCAGTCTTAAGTGAACTGGATGTCATCATTGTAAAAAGCCCTCCTTCAGTGTTTAAGGTACCAGGACTGTAAACAGTATTTGAAGCTAGAGCTCTTATCAGTTGTCTATTTTTCCACTCAGCTTGGCAACACGTATCTGACGGTATATAATTTATTTTTTAGACATGAACATAGTATTTACAAAAGGGTTTCTTTACTGTGTACAAAGGAAGTAGAATAAACTCATCACAATTCACTTGTAGCATTGGGAACAAACAAACAGACAGACTTCTCTGGCAGCTGACAAGGAATGAAAACAAATACTCTTACTCCACTGGTTTTCTCCCAGTTGGAGAGCTTAATTAAGTACATTAAGTAGTTCATTGGATAGCGCTGAAACAAGATTGGTTAATTAAACTTATCATCCATTGTATTGAATTGGATAGCAAATACAACTTTACTACAGTCGTACTGTCCTGTACACTACTAAGAATGTAAAGCTTAATGGTCTAGACCAGGGATGGGCAAATCCAGTCCTCGGGGGCCTGATTGGTGTCACGCTTTTGCCCCAGCCCCAGCTAACACACCTGACTCCAATAATCAACTAATCATGATCTTCAGTTTAGAATGCAATTCGTTTTAATCAGCTGTGTTTGTTAGGGATGGGTGAAAAGTGTGACACCGCTCTGTCCCCGGAGGACTGGAGTAGCCCATCCCTGGTCGAGACTGTATCGTTTATGAGGGGACTGTTGGTCAAGAAGGGAAGACACATTTGTCTGGATTTGGGGGACATGGCTCTAATTTGACCCCAACAGGCTAATGCAACAAGTGTGTGTGCATGTATACCAGACGCTCAGACAGTAGGCTATACATATGCTGTAGGTTGAACGGGAAACCAGAGGACACACACTAACACACACTACCCTGACGCCCTTCAACATCTTCCATTTAAAGACTTTACTCTGGAATCCAAGCCATGGATGAGCCCAAGACCAGCTTCCTTGGCAGAAAAGCCAAGCGAGCATTGAAGATCAGTGTCAATGCGAAGGATGATAATTGTGCCAAAATCACAGCCATCTGGTCTCAAATCTCCACCCAAATCCCTACGCACAGCTTGAAATCCGTTCCCACAAATCCTTAAATCCTCACAATCTGCCACACTCAGTATATGGCACCCTTAATCCTTGATGCAACCAACCACCGCTGCAATCCCTCTCTCCTCTGCAGCACACTGACCCAATGTATCCATTGAAATCCCACAGAATACCCCCTACGCAGGGAGAACTAAAGACATTTTCCGGTAGCTAGTGAACCACTTTCTTTCTCTTTCTTTCAAGGGAAAGGGACATGAAAATAATGTAGATTGTTGGTCATGAGGAAGAAAGAGGAGAGGAAAAAAGTATGATTGTAAGCTGATATTAAAAGTGGCAGATTGTCATGATAGCGATACCGATATCACTTTGAGTAGAATGTAATAGGAAATGCTAACAAGTTATTTTGTCTAGATACAGAAATTCCCAACCTGCTTGTTGAACATCTCATTCCAAAATCATGTGCATTAATATGGAGTTATTCCCCCCCTTTGCTGCTATAACAGCCTCCACTCTTCTGCGAAGGCTTTCCGCTAGATGTTGGAACATTGCTGCGGCGACTTGCTTCCATTCAGCCACAGGAGCATTAGGAAGTTCGAGCACTGATGTACTTCGGTTAGGCCTGGCTCGCAGTCTGCGTTCCAATTCATCCCAAAGGTGTTTGATGGGGTTGAGGTCAAGCCTCTGTGCAGGCCAGTCAAGTTCTTCAACACAGACCTCAACAAACCGTTTCTGTATGGACCTCGCATTGTGCAAGGGGGCATTGTCATGCTGAAACAGGGAAGGGAGTTCCCAAACTGTTGTCACAAAGTTGGGAGCACAGAATCGTCTAGAATGTCATTGTATGCTGTAGTGTTAAGACTTCCCTTCACTGGAACTAAGGGGACTAGCCCGAAACATGAAAAACAGCCCCAAACCATTATTCCTCCTCCACCAAAATGTACAGTTGGCACTATGGATTGGGGAGAACTGCGTTCTCCTGGCATCCGCCAATCCCAGATTCGTCCGTCGGACTGCCAGATGGTGAAGTGTGATTCATCACTCCACAGAATGCATTTCAACTGCTCCAGGGTCCAATGGCAGCGAACTTTACACCACTCCAGCCGACACTTGGCATTGCGCATGGTGATCTTAGGCTTGTTTGCAGCTGGATACCTAGCCATGAATACCAATTTCATGAAGCTCCCAATGAACAGTTATTGTGCTGATGTTGCTTCCAGAGGCAGTTTGGAACTTGGTAGTGAGTGTTGCAACCGAGGACAGACAACTTTAACGTGCTATGCACTTCAGTACTCTGTGGTTCCGTTCTGTGAGCTTGTGTGGCCTACCACTTTGCGGCTGAGCCGTTGTTAGTCCTAGACGTTTCCACTTCACAATAACAGCACTTACAGTTGACCGGGGCAGCTCTAGCAGGGCAGAAATTTGATGAACTGACTTGTTGGATAGGTGGCATCCTATGACGGCGCCACGTTGAAAGTCACTGAGCTCTTCAATAAGGCCATTCTACTGACGTTTGTCTATGGAGATTGCATGGCTGTGTGCTCGATGTTATACACCTATCAGCAATTGGTGTACCTGAGATAGCCAAATCCACTCATTTGAAGGGGTGTCCACATACCTTTGTATATATGATGTATGTATGCCTTGAAGAATCTGTGTGACACCATACAACATGGCTAGATAAGTCTGGTAGACATTGTTAGAAGATAACTTTCTCAGCAACATAATGATAAAATAATTCTGCTCTTCTTAGAGAGGGTTGATCATTGGCACATGAATGATGGAAGCTTTTTATGTTTGGCCTTCTGGTAGCCACTCAAACAACCACCCACAACCTGCTGGCCTGAAGTAAGGACCTGATGCCCAGCTGGCACTGGCATTTGTGTGGCATGAAGAGAAGAGTTGCCAGGGTCGCCCTGACCAAGCCATGTGCCAACAGAAGTAATAGAGAATAAGTGGGTACTGGGCAATGCAATGTTCTCTGTAATTTTTTGGGGCACTGAGCAAATTTCAGGTCTGCTGAGCGCAAACTTTCAGTGCAATTTCCAGTACGCGTTTACTGAGCCTTTACCCTCTTTGAGTTACAGTTTTAACAGTGGCCAAGTAGGCTACTGTGGCTATTTGATCATAATGTAGGCATACCGGAGTGGCCTACCATAAAAAACAATGGAGAAGAATTATTCCCATAATATTTTAACATGAAATAGGTGTTCTATCATTCAGCCTACAGTAGCAGAAAACGTGTGGTGTAGGCCTACATACAGGGCTTGACATTAACCTGTTTATCCATCTGTCCTTCAGACAATGTGGTGACTGAAAATGTTGTGTTCCTTGATGCACTTTATAAAATAAAATCAATTATTATTCCCATAGCATCATTACAGAGAATCAGACAAAGTGATGCTACCCTGTTAGTCCACACTTAAAGACATAAGAAAATGCTCTTTACCTGCTTTTCAAAGATGGCTAAAAGAAATGCACACATTTCGGGCTCTTGTAGGAAGCAACAACTCCCCCATTGTTGGCTAGAAATGATCCATAACTAGGCTAATAACTCACTAACTAGCAAAAGATATGAATAAATGTGCACAGGTGGATACATGCAGCTCTCGCTTTGATCTCAAAACAAGCGCATCTACACGCAACCACTCATTCTGTAAACACAGTCCAGTTCAAAGTGAATAGCACAGATCCATATATGGCAATGGCTATTTGCATATAGGCCTATTGCAGCTCTGATTGGTTATGGCGCACCGGTCTGTGTAGAGTACGGGCCTGAGTCATGCCTGTCAGTGCAATAGAATCCTACTCCAATGCTCTCTGCCTACAAAAAAATCTCTTGTACAGTTAGTTTAGCATAACTATGTCTTGCATAGTTCGTTTTGTTTTGGGTATGTTACTTTGAAAATGGCTAATATTGTGTTGATTGGAGGACCATTCCCACAGTAGACTGAAATGTTTAACTAACAGGGAAAACTCTAGAAAGTAGAGTGAAGTTCAATCTCGTGCTGAAATTTCTTCTTGGGCACAGCGGTCAAAAGCATTGCACCACATTGCTGATGTCACATTCCGTGACCGGGAGTCCTGGCACACAATTGGCCCAGCACAGTCCAGATTAGGGGAGGGTTTGGCCAGTGCTTTCCTTGGCTCATCGTGATCTAACGACTCGCTTGCAAGCTGAATCCGGTCATCATTCGAACCGTGTTTATTCCCGACACATTGGTGAGGCTGACATCTGTGTTAAGCTAGCAGTGTAATAAGAAGTAAGCGACCAGGTGGGTCATGTTTCGTTTGATTCATGACTCGATCTTCGTCTCTCTCTCCCGAGTCCATTGAGGAGTTGCAGAGATGAGCCAAGGGACCTAATTCATGGAGAAAATGCGGTAAAATAAATATGCTTGTGGCCACACAACCATGAACATGCTTGTTCACAGTCAGGCCTGGTTAGTACTGGGATGGGAGACCGCCTGGGAATACCGAATGCCTTAAGCTCAAATAAAAATAAAAATAAAAAGAAGCCATAGAGAATGGCAAACATGCCCGTCTGTCCAAGAGATTGTTTATACCTGGAGAGCAAAAACCTGGGGGAAATGAGCTACAATTAAGCTACAATACTTGTTTAGATGAATCCAACCAAATATTGAGTGCCTTTGGCATGCTCTTAATTTCAAATTGAAATACTTTATCAGAATGATGTACACTGAGTGGACAAAACATTTAATAACACCTGCTCTTTCCATGACAGACTGACCAGGTGAATCCCGGTGAAAAGATAGGATCCCATATGGATGTCACTTGTTAAATCCACTTCAATCAGTGTAGATGAAGGGGAGGAAACAGGTTAAAGAAGGATTTTTAAGCCTTGAGACGTGGATTGTGTATGTGTGCCATTCAGAGGGTGAATGGGAAAGACACAAATTGTAAGTGCCTTTGAACGGGGTACGGTAGTAGGCGCCAGGCACAGCGGTTTGTGTCAAGAAGAGTGTCAAGAGTTTTTCACGATCAACAGAATCCCGTGTGTATCAAGAACGGTCCACCACCCAAAGGACGTCCAGACAACTTGTCACAACTGTGGGAAGCACTGGACTCAGCATCCCCGTGGAAACGGTTTCGGCACCTTGTAGAGTCCATGCCCCGACGAATTGAGGCTGTTCTGAGGGCGAAACAGGGGGAGAGGGAGCAACTCAATATTAGGAATGTGTTCCTAATGGTTGGCATACTCAGTGTATAAGGAACCATATTTTTCTTTATTGTTCCTTATAGCACTAATTTGATTGCACCAGACTTGGCTTGGACTTTTTCCCATTCACCTCTCTGTAGCCTTTGGAACCATTTTGTTAACACCATTTGCTTTTTACCGGTGTAGCATTAAACATCCCACCACATTACAACTGGCATGCCGATTGTTCACAGTAACTTGCCTGTCTGACTCAACTGTTCATGGCTATAGCAGGGGGAGTCGGGGAGCTAGGCCAGGAGCTGAGGACAGAAAAGTATTTGATAAAACCACAGTCGATTGCAAGTGCCTCCTCCCTTGTGACGGAGGAGATGAAAGGCAAAGGCGGGTTAATTATGCATCTGTCTGAAATGGATAACACTCTGAGGAGACATGTCCTGATTAATTTCCGATATTATTCTTCACATCTGTACGGGGATTCAAAATATATTATTTATTGATGTACTTTCATTGTGACGTGGTATTATGAATGTGCCACAATTTTGCTTTAATTATGGATTGATCAACCCTGATGTATATGTAGCGTAGAAAATGTGCACTGTAGGGAATTCACAGCAGCCTCCTTTTTAAGTTTGCTTGCAAATTGAAAATGCATGTAGATGACGTTAAGCAGATCCGTGAAACTCTGTGAAATGTAAAGCTTTTAAGAAAAGGTCACAGCACGATCGGATCATCCCCTTTAATGATATTCAGAGATGGTCTGAATGGCACATTTATGAACCTTGGAAACAGCCATATGTCAAGGGTTGTAAGTGCCCTGCAGTATCCCACCAATGCCATGCTATTACATATTTATTATTACCCTTCAAACATGGGGTTATGCATATATGTCCCTGCAATGGAAGACCGCAACATACATCATTACAACACATCATTGCTTCTCAAAGCGATCCTTGTCTCAGTGTAAGACACAGGCCCATTTGAATGTTATTTCATACAATTAGAATCTTATTTGAATCGTAAGGCAACTGGCTGAAGTTGGCTCAGTGTACTCATTATCGTTTGACACTTAATCCGTCACACTGCACACTTACAAGTATCAATATTACAGGCCTAATGCAGTACCTTACTGTAATAGATTTCCATAAAAAAAAAAATTATACTTCTTTCAGAGGTCAGAATGTAGTGTTAGTTAGCGAGGACTATGGCTGCATCCCAATGTTTCTCCAGAAATGGGCACTCTTTCACTACTTCCTATTAATCTAAAATAATTGGATTGGTGGAGGCATGGGTTAGAGGGAGTATACACCCCAAAATTTTATAACAGTAATTTCCTTTTCAATAAGTGAGGGAAGTTAACAAGGGCACACTTTGGGAGAATGGAGAGATAATTTGGACAGACCGCATGACGCTGAAAATAATAGAACATTCATAGCCTCCAGTCATTTGCTCAACAACTTTACCTGGAATGCTTTTCCAACAGTCTTGAAGGAGTTCCCACATATGCTGGGCACATGTTGGCTGCTTTTCCATCACTCTGCGGTCCAACTCATCCCAAACCATGCTTCACGGTTTGAACCACATATGCGGAGATCATCCGTTCACCTACTCTGCGTCTAACAAAGACAAGGCGGTTGGAACAAAAAGGACAGATTTCCATGGGTAAAATGTCCATTGCTTGTGTTTCTGGCCAATGCGCTCATGCCAAAAGTGTCTCTCTCTCCCTCTCTCCTTTAAAAAACAATATTTTTGATCAGGTTGATCAAATATTTTGGTCTTCTGTTTTAAGCAATAGCCTTTTGCTTTCCAACATGTGTTTTCCCTCGATTGTATTTGAAATATTGCAAAAGGCCTGCTTGCTGTTTTTTCACTGACAGATTTGCAGTGCGTTCCCAACTGTAGGCTATTCCTTGTTATTGGGCTACAATCCACAGCAAGAAGCTATTGATCCACTGTGGCTAAATTACAGGCCTTCTCATGGTGTAGTAGGCTATTCTGAATGATTTCATTAATTTCTGAACAGACAGCGGATATTCTATAACTTTGGCAAATGCATTTCAATTCATCAGGGGTGCTGCAGTTCCTTCAGAGCCCTGTGATTCTATAAGGAAATGAATCATGAAGTGCAACACTGGAGAGATGAGAGTTGCAGGCTCATGTCTATCAGAGCAGAGAGGGAGAAAGATCATAGGAAGTGAATCTCATTCTTGTTATGTGAGAGATACTGGCGTACTTCTCACAGCCACAGCCATGCGTTTTTATCAAACATAGGTTACACTTTTGTAACCATAAACTGGGCTGGCCCAAACCAAATCAACTCTTAGAATATTAGACCCGTGCTGAAAATCTACTTTTTCACATTGTTAATTCTCTTGCCCCCACAAAAAAACTAAGAGGCAACTCGAATGAACTTTGATCGCTTTTATTATTAAAAAAAAATGCATTTTTAGAAAATCCCTCATGAAAATAAGTTTTCATGCCAGGAGAGGTACCGGATCCGGCCAAATATGTTCCGGAACAAAATAGTCCAAAACGGACAGGTGCCGGATCCTGTTCCGGCAGGATCCGGATCAAATTGAACACTGTTGATATCAGTACATCAGATTCTCTTTCAGTCTGACCTTCATAACTGTTCCTCCTCCACTTCCCACACTGATAAGCTCACTACTCATCAGGCACCAGCAACACAAAACAATCACTTTCCAGCTTAGTCAAGGAGGGCATCTGCCCCAAATGGAGTAATTAGCGTTTTCCTTTTTTTTTTTTTTTTTATAGTTAACAGACACAATATCAATTTGATCTCACGGGATGTTCAATAAGGTTGTGGCTGGTGATATTGTTTTATGAGAAGGACATACATATTCCCCATTGATTGTGTATGCCACACCAAGTACAAATGAAAACAGAGGAGACAAGTTTTATTGGATTGAAAGCAACACAGTGCATGCTAAATTAGATATGGATTCAGAGAAGAGTCAACCCTGCTTTGTCATACAGGCAGCCACGATGAACATGTAGGTTGAGAAGGTGGTCAGATTTGTTGAAATTGTGTAACTAATCATTCCTACTTCATGTCGACCACACATTTTTACGTAATCTAGTCTTAAATGGTTTAATTCTGTTTGATATATACAGTTGAAGTCAAAAGTTTACATATACTTAGGTTGGGGTCATTAAAACTCGTTTTTCAACAACAAACTAAAGTTTTGGGAAGTCGGTTAGGACATCTACTTTGTGCATGACACAAGTAATTTTTCCAACAATTGTTTACAGACATATTATTTAAATAATATTATTAATTAATTAATAATACCCATCTGTAACTCTGTACAATACCCATTTGTAACTCTGTACAATACCCATCTCTAACTCTGTACAATTGTTATTAATTCATCTGTACAAACAATACTGCACAAATATAAACACCATGGGACCACGCAGCCAAGGGTGGCAGCTTCATGCTGTTGGATGCTTTGCTGCAGGAGGGACTGGTGCACTTCACAAAATAGATGGCATCATGAGGCAGGAAAATTATGTGGATATATTGAAGCAACATCTCAAGACATCAGTCAGGAAGTTGAAGCTTGGGTCGCAAATGGGTCTTCCAAATGGACAATGACCCCAAGCATACTTCCAAAGTTGTGGCAAAATGGCTTAAGGACAGCAAAGTCAAGGTATTGGAGCGGCCATCACAAAGCCCTGACCTCAATACTATAGAACATTTGTGGGCAGAACTGAAAAAGTGTGTGCGAGCAAGGTTGCCTACAAACCTGACTCAGTTACACAAGCTGTGTCAGGAGGAATGGGCCAAAATTCGCCCAACGTATTGTGGGAAGCTTGTGGAAGGCTACCCAAAACATTTGACCCAAGTTAAACAATTTAAAGGCAATGCAACCAAATACGAATTGAGTGTATTTAAACTTCTGACTCACTGGGAATATGATGAAAGAAATGAAAGCTGAAATAAATCATTCTCTCTACTATTATTCTGACATTTCACATTCTTAAAATAAAGTGGTGTTCCTAACTGACCTAAGACAGGGAATTTTTTAGTAGGATTAAATATCAGGAATTGTGAAAAACTGAGTTTAAATGTATTTGGCGAAGGTGTATGTAAACTTCCCACTTCAACTGTACATACATAACATTTCTTGTGACTAAATATTTACAAAAAATCTATTACAATTAAAATCAAATTTTAGATCAATCCATATGCTTAGAGTATTGTGCCCAATGTATGCCTTTCTAAATCACTTCAGTTAACCACTTGGTGTTAATAATAGGTAATGGATGAGACTTAACCTGTCTAATATGGCCACTATACACATGTAACGTTTTGGACATTCACTTGGTCTTCCTCACTGTGCCCCCTATTGCTTTCCAAGAGTTTGTGGTTTCAATTACTCTCGTAGCAATTACTGTGGACTTCAAAGCCTTTCCCTCTGTCTTGTCTGATACACTTGCAGTCATCAGTGAGAAGTCATAGTGCGAGGTGTAAAATACATAATCAAGCTTTAATCTATATCTAAAGAAGAAAAAAATAACAAACACATTAAGGTTTGTAGTATGTAGGCATCATGAGATGCCACCTACATACAAACAAAAACATGCAGACATGTTTGTGGTTACGAAGACCTTAGTATAGATGTTGGTCCAAGGGTTTAAGACCCTTGCTATGGTATTGATTAAGTCTGCTGAAATGTGAAGACTTTGAATCAAGACATGGGACATTCTCAATCCACCTGGCAATTTCTAAAATCCACTTATGAGTAACAATAAGACTGCCGGGAGCAATGCTCTAACCATTGTTGACTTGTATTGTCATGGGACCACATGATGAAACCCCAATGTGCTTCAAGAATACTGTTGATTTACAGATTTTCCATTTCCAAATGTTTTACTGTGAGGCGCTGAAGGATGGATGGTAGCCATCAAAGCTCTTCAACTTCTCCAACAATGACCTAGAAAACAAGCTGTGTGGGTAGAGACCAAAACCGGCGTTGCTTTCCAAGCCTTTGTCGTAGATTAATCTGCATTGTATATCCGCTGACTTAATAATGGCCTACTCTAAGTGTGTCCCCATCTGACGGGTTAGAGCCCACACAAACAACAACAAAGATTGTTAAAGAATACTTCTACCCACCACCTGCCTCGTTTAAATTAAACTCCTGTGTAATAATTGTGGTGCGATAACGTCTGACTTTCAAAATGGCTGCCTGCCTCATTACCCCTTATCATAGGCATCTGATTTCCTCCACTCTAGGGGGAGGTAAACCTCCTGGGTCTCTCATATCTAGTTTCAATGCTTCTCTCTACGTGCCATTGGTTCACTGGTTCACTTTACGTTCCTTTATGTAGATGTAGGCTGCATATGTGAGTGTCTTTCAACAAGCCGTTTTGATTGTTTATTTGGCTCTGATGGGGAGCCCTTTTCCTCAACCCGTTTACATCTCCAGATTAGGTCTCTGCAGAAACCAAGATTTGTCCCAGATTTCTCCTCATGTTCATTCTCTTGTTACGTGAGATCTGGGTAATTTTCTTAGGATAACTTTAGAAAACTTTCCGCATAGGGCAAAATAAGATAATCCATTATCTATCATTGGCGCCAAATGTGCTTCACCAAAGTCCAGAGTAAAGGGTCCGAATACTTATGTAAATGTGCTATTTCTGTTTATTATTTTATATACATTTGCAAAAATGTCAAAACACCTGTTTTTCCTTTGTCGTTGTGGGGTATTGTGTGTAGATTGATGAGGATTCTTTTTTTTATGCATTTTAGAATAAGCAGGTAACACATTTTTGGGGGAAAAAGTGAAGGGGTCTGAATACTTTCTGAATGTATATGTATATGTATATGTAATGTATATGTATATGTAATGTATATGTATATGTAATGTATATGTAATGTATATGTACATGTACTGTATATGTATATGTAATGTATATGTAATGTATATGTATATGTATATGTATGTGTAATGTATATGTAATGTATATGTATATGTAATGTATATGTAATGTATATGTAATGTGTATATATATATGTAATGTATATGTATATGTATATGTAATGTATATGGTAATTATTTGAACTGGCTAGCCAGCTAACTTAACATTAGCTAGCTAGCTAACAAGCTAGAAACTAACCAAAACATTGTTCAGAAAGTTGTTTTTAGTGGCCTGGTTTGATAGACAGACATACTGTATACTAAACTCATGTTTAAAGGGATGTACTGTATACTAAACTCATGTTTAAAGGGATGTACTGTCTACTAAACTCATGTTTAAAGGGATGTACTGTATACTGTATACTAAACTCATGTTTAAAGGGATGTACTGTATACTAAACTCATGTTTAAAGGGATGTACTGTATACTGTATACTAAACTCATGTTTAAAGGGATGTACTGTATGCTGTATACTAAACTCATGTTTAAAGGGATGTACTGTATACTCTATACTAAACTCATGTTTAAAGGGATGTACTGTATACTAAACGCATGTTTAAAGGGATGTACTGTATACTGTATACTAAACTCATGTTTAAAGGGATGTACTGTATACTGTATACTAAACTCATGTTTAAAGGGATGTACTGTATACTAAACTCATGTTTAAAGGGATGTACTGTATACTAAACTCATGTTTAAAGGGATGTACTGTATGCTGTATACTAAACTCATGTTTAAAGGGATGTACTGTATGCTGTATACTAAACTCATGTTTAAAGGGATGTACTGTATACTGTATACTAAACTCATGTTTAAAGGGATGGGTTTATTGGTGGTAAAATACACCAGTTATGCTATTTGGGACCACCAGGCTGCTGTTCTTCTGTTTATTCTTTTTCATATGACCAACGACAGGCTAGATGTCGGATGACAATAGAATGTTCATGATGTCACCGCGACAACTGTCTACAGACATGTCGATAGACGTAGTATAAACCAGTCTTCGAATCTTTGGTTGATTACGTAGCCTCTCTCGGGGCGGCAGGGTAGCCTAGTGGTTAGAGCGTTGGACTACAGTAACCGAAAGGTTGCAAGGTCAAATCCCTGAGCTGACAAGGTAAGAATCTGTCGTTCTGCCCATGAACAAGGCAGTTAACCCACTGTTCCTTGGACGTCATTGAAAATACACATTTGTTCTTTACTGACTTGCCTAGTTAAATAAAAGGTAAAATAAAACATGTGAATCCTTAAAAAGATAGGTGGGGATAAAGCTTAAGAGGGTGTGAACAATGCTGAATGGGTGTAGACAAAGGAGAGCTCTCCAATAGGTTTCTCCAATTTTGTCAAAAGTGAGGTTCCAAGTTTATCAACTTTCAAAGCAGAATGACTTTCCGTTTGTTCCTCAACTGTAGTGTATGATAAACCATTGTCTAGCTCTGAGTCTCTACTTTTATCTCATGTAAAAAAAAAAAAAAAATTCTAATTTTGCTACACAAGACCGAATCGAGCCGGTCGGTCACATATTAATGATTTATTCAAACTGACTTATACATAACCTATTTATAACCCTTTTACAACTTGAAGGACTTATTGTTGTATTCGTGCTCCTTCTCTGGTGTCATGTCTGTAGTTCCAGGGAATTAGCCATGCTTTGCCATCCAACTGAAGCATTGTTTCGGCCCAATACACTTGCTATTTTCCTTTCTTTTATCCACCATCTGTAAAAAAAATATATATATATATATATTGATTTTCAAAGAGAATATTTCAGAAAGGAAACTTTTCATGTTGAAAAACGTGAATCAAAATAGAGCATTGGTACATGCGCACGAACACACTCGCTGAACACACCCTTTTATGGTAATTATCATGGTTGCACTGAAGTCAGAACTATTGAACGGGGAAGACAATGCTTTGATGACTGATCTTGTATGGCAGGGGGGAGTTTGTCTTCTCCATCCATTGGAACCACCTGCCCAGTATGTCAATGTCAGTATTTCTATTAATTAGTAATGATGACTAAAATTACCCAAACTCAACTGTTAAAACCATATGCTCCTTTATATAGCATGGAATTGACACAAAACGTTGAATTTCTTGTTATTCTTTTCAGCACCACACGGCCTGTGTCCAAATTATCTCTCCATCCTCCCAAAGTGTACACTTGTTCACTTCCCTCACTTATTTGAAAAGGAAATGACTGGTGTCTTGTGATTGGCCAACAACAACAACAATTGCTACACGCGTCACTCTCGTGAAAAGAAATAAGCCAGCAGCATAAATGATACAATCTCTCTCTCTACTGCAGCAGTCACATTCAGATCTGTATGGGTCCTTCCAGGCCAAGTCCAGTTCAAATTACACAGACCCGTGACAATCATATCAGATCCGACTTGGACCTGTGACATTATATAGAATTCTGGACCCGGACCCACCCGGGTCCCAGATCGGGTCTCGGGTATTCGGGTACAGGTAGATCCGTAAAGACCTCTACCTCAATGTAGTCCCTAGCAGGGACAGACCTAATCGATACTCCAGACAAGTGGATGGCGATGGCACTTGTGCGATTTGTAGTTGCTGTCACTCCCACGGTAACCGACTGAACCGGTGGCTCGGCCCCCACAGTCCAAAACTCTTTCAGAAGGAAGTAAGGTCATGCTGTCTGCTGGCTCCACTCCATCGCTGAGGCTCCCAATGAACAGCCAATCAGAAGGGGATTTAGCTGAATTGCTCTCTGAGCGGCACTGCCCCTGACACTAGTCTACACTTATTAACCACGCTACAATGACCTCTGGTATTCAATTTGACAGGCAGAGCATACTATGGCATTGGAACGGTTGTTGTAAAAAGTAAAGTTACCATTCTGAAAATACGAAAAAAAAATTTGACTGGCTGGAGAATTGTTTACACTTCATTTCGCTGAAAAGCTTAAGTCATTAGTAGAAATGGACTGGCAGTTTGGGCAAATACCATGTCCAGTAGGCCTTTTCTAAATCGTTTTTTTTTGTGTGCAGAATAATAATAATAATAATTTGGTTAATAACAGGTACCTTTGTGAATAAAATGGTGTAGTTTAAAAAAAAAAATGCCTGGGCTGATTTCTGGTTCCAGTCTGACCCTGGTCCACAGTTTAGATGCATCGGTCCCCAAACTGATCCAAATGGAGCATGCAACAGTCAGAAAATGTATTCACATGTTAAGAAACGTTTCTTGCTCAAATTACTTTCGCTCTACCTTACTGAAAATACCTCTAATCTTTTGTGGCAGCTGCGTCCTCTCCTTCAGTGTCGAACTAAGCATGTATATGACAACCAAAGTCAACAATATCCGTTGCTGAAAACAGCTGGTCAAACTAGAAACATGTGGGAGGATATGACAACAGAGCGCCACTTGAGTCATGACTGCAACATTGAAGGACCTGGGAAATTCATGTTCATCCCATCACTCACCACGCTAGTTCATCAGATGTCTCTGCAAAAAAAAAAATGAATGCTAGCTAGCTACATTGTTCCTCATTGGACCTGCGTTTACAATGTATCCAAATTCGGTTTGTGTTGTTCTTGGTTTAGCTTTCTGTAACTTGTAGCAAGTACGGTCTGCAGGTGCAGTGCTTTATATTGAGTCATGATTAGGTGTCCCATATATCTGTCCCAGAGACATCCAAATGTCCCATATATCAGGTTTTAATGCCCATTCTAGAATGCCAATCAGAAATGAGTATTCAACAGAGCTGTGGTATAAAATTGTGATGAATAATCTCTCTCTCTCCATTAGGCCTTTTAGTGCACAGCAGTCAGCCACTTCTATTTCGACACCAGCACAGTACTTCTCAGCAAGCCAGAGCCCCCTCCTCCCCACTTCCTCCACTTTCTTCTGTGCCCTCCCTCCCTCCCTCCCAGACTACCCGGTCCTGCTGCTTTGGGCTGGGACCATTAGGCGGTGGAGGAACCCCACGGACCAAGAAAGAGGTCCAAACCTGGCTAAGACGGCCAGGATGCTAGTGCATGGGCGGGAGGTAGTACTGTCGCATGGTCAAAGTTGCCTTGAAGGGGAATGCATTGACCAGTACCATAGAGTGAGCGAGCGAAAAAGGAAGTAGCGATGTGAATTATATAAGGAGACATGAGGCAGTATAGATGAAATATATCTGCTGCATATCTCGGTTAAGGGGAGTAAATGAGATTCCTAAGACAGCTGTGGGGAAGTGGCAAACTTACAGGATTTTGATATGGTCCTCTTGAATATGTAGGCTTATGCAGATATTACACTGAACAAAAAATATAAACGCAACATGTAAAGTGTTGGTCCCATGTTTCTAGAGATTAAATAAAAGATCCCTGAAATTTTCCATGTGCACAAAAAGCTTATTTCTCTCAAACGTTGTGCACTGATTAAACAGCATGATCATTACACAGGTGCACCTTGTTCTAGGGACAATAAAATGCTACTCTAAAATGTGGCGTTAAGTCACAAACACAACGCCACAGGTTTTGAGGAATCATTCAATTGGCATGCTGACTGCAGGAATGTCCACCAGAGCTATTGGCAGAGAATTGAATGTTCATTTCTCAACCATAAGCCACCTTCAACGTTGTTTTAGAGAATTTGTCAGTACGTCCAACCGGCCTCACAACTGCAGACATCCACGTGTAAACCCGCCAGCCCAGGACCACCACATCTGGCTTCTTCACCTGCGAGATCTTCTAAGACCAGCCACCCAGACAGCTGATGATCTGTGTGCTCTTCGTTCTCACCAGGGTCTTGACCTGACTGCAGTTCAGCGTCGTAACTGACTTGAGAGGGCAAATGCTCACCTTCGATGGCCACTGGCACGCTGGAGAAGTGTGCTCTTCATGGATGAATCCCGGTTTCAACTGTATCGGGCAGATTGTAGACAGTGTGTATGGCATCTTGTGGGCAAGCGGTATGCTGATGTCAACATTGTGAACAGAGTGCCCCATGGTGGTGGTCGGGTTATGGTATGGGCAGGCATAAGCTTCGGACAACAAACACAATTGCATTTTTACCGATTGCAATTTGAATGCAGAGACACCATGACGAGACCCTGGGGCCCGAGCTGACAAAATAAAAAAGATGTCGTTCTGCCCCTGAACAAGGCAGTTAACCCACTGTTCCTAGGCCGTCATTGAAAATAAGAATTTGTTCTTATCTGACTTTCCTAGTTAAATAAAGGTAATATATATTGTTGTGCCATTCATCCGCCGCATTACCTCATGTTTTAGCATGATCATGCACAGCGCCATGTCACAGGTGAAGAAGCGACTCTGGGATTCTGGCCTTCTAGACAGAGTTCCTCTGTCCAGTGTCTGTGTTCTTTGACCATCTTAATCTTATCATTTTATTGGCCTGTCTGAGATATGTTTTTTTCTTTGCAACTCTGCCTAGAATCCCGGAGTTGCCTCTTTACTGTTGCTGTTGAGACTGGTGTTTGCGGGTACTGTTTCTCAAACTAGACACTCTAATGTCCTCTTGCTCAGTTGTGCACCGGGGCCTCCCACTCCTCTTTCTATTCTGGTTGGAGCCAGTTTGCGCTGTTCTGTGAAGGGAGTAGTACACAGCGTTGTATGAGATCTTCAGTTTATTGGCAATTTCTCGCATGGAATAGCCTTCATTTCTCAGAACAAGAATACACTGACGAGTTTCAGAAGAAAGTCCTTTGTTTCTGGCCATTTTGAGTCTGTAGTCGAACCGACAAATGCTGATGCTCCAGATACTCAACTAGTCTGAAGAAGGACAGTTTTATTGCTTCTTTAATCAGAACAACAGTTGTCAGCTGTGCTAATGTAATTGCAAAAGGGTTTTCTAATGATCAATTAGCCTTTTCAAATGATAAACTTGGATTAGCTAACACAACATGCCATTGGAACACAGGAGTGATGGTTGCTGATAATGGACCTCTGTACGCCTATGTAGATATTCCATTAAAAACATCTTCCAGCTTCAACAGTCATTTACAATTAACAATGTCTACACTGAATTTCTGATCAATTTTATGTTATTTTAATGAACAAAAGGTTTAGTTTTTCTTTCCAAAACAAGGACATTTCTAAGTAACAACAAATTTTTGAACTTAGTGTAGTTTTGACAAATATCCACTAGGGATGTTGTTCATTGTTTTCGCAGCACAAGCAAAAACAACATTACAATTTGTAAACTCATTGTTATATTTTGTGATAAAAGAACACCGACTTGCTGTATGTTTCATATTTGCGATTTGATTTCTAAAAGCCAAATGTAGCTGTTTTTATATCAATATAATTTCTGAGTAACAATTAATTATCTTACTGTAAAAAAAAAGATTTCTCAATCAAGAATTTTGCTAGGACTGCCAGGGAGTGGTCTAAGTGGGGAGGGGAAAACTAAACTACCTGTTATTTGCAGAGAAGTTTGGAACTCGTTTTGTTATCGATCTATTAACCAATTTACCGGATGGTGATGTCACCACGGAAAGCCAAACCTGCTGATTAGAAGGTCCTGAGTAGGTTGTATTTTCAACTATCAGGAAATAACACTGATCAAATGTTTTCACACTTTCACAGTGTTAGTGTACAACAGCTTATGAAACTATGATATAAAACACGAGAAAAACAGAATTGACAGCACTGGGCCTTAGATAGAGGGGTTCGAAGTGGCCTTCATGGCAATGAAAGAACATAACAGAGCTATAGGCTTCTCTGGAAGCCTGTGTATCATCTTAACCTCTTAGCGCGCCGATCCCTTTAGCGGGATCGTTTTCAGAGCAAACATAACGCGCCAAATTCAAAATACATATTCGTAATACATATTCGTAATATTTAACTTCGATATACAAGTGTTGCATAGTGTTGCATAGCCATCAAAAGCTCTGCTTCTTGGCAATATCACTGCGTTGTCAGATTTTAAAAAGGCTTTACGGCGAAAGCACTACATTTGATTGTTTGAGGCTAGTACCTCACATATTTTCCACATTAGCATAAATTCATATCCAGCTCGGTTCTCAAAATATCCATATCACAGCTAATATAAATCGCTTACCTTTCAAATAACTTCTTCTGAGGTCTTCCCAAGTGTCCAAACAAGATAATCCATGGTTCTTTTGTTAGAAAAAGTAAATAATTATATCCATAAATGTCCGTTGTTTTTGGCACGCTACGTTCAGCTACTCCACCAAGCATTGTCAGTCTACTCGCCCGCTTTACAGTGAAGGGATCGCGTTCAAATTATACCTCTCATCTTTTCACAAACAAATCAAATATCATTAATAATGCATCCTTATGTATTCTTTTATGAATAATAGCGATCATATTTTACAAGAACGGTAAGTGAAACGTTAAAAGCGAAAAGAAAGTTGGTCGCGCTGGGCTGCTTCACGTTCGTGAACGCACGCCTGTTTACCTTTTTCCCTACCCGTAGTAATTCTCTCTCTCTAAGGATCTGGTCAGAGCTTTTTCCTCCATACCCTTTCCAGAGACTGTTGACATCTAGTGGAAGCCATAAGTACTGCAACCTCGGTCCTATTCCCCATAGAAAAATATTACATGGGCTTCAAAATGAGAGGAGAGCAACAGAAAAATAAATTCCGGACAGAAATCTCTCTGGTTTTTGCCTGCTAAATCTGTTCTGGAATAGCCACAGACTATATCTTAATGGTTTTATAAACTTCAGAGTGTTTCCTATCCAATAGTACTAAATATGTAAATATCCTAGTTTCTGGCCATGAGTGGTAGGCATTTAACTTTGGGCACGTCAGACAGGCGAAAATTTGGAAAATGGGACCCTAGCTGGAAGAGGTTAATCTCTGTGAAAAGGTATCAGTCTGCTGCCCACTCTTATCCAGTATGAACACTTGACTGCTCTCCTTCTCCTCAGACTGACAAAGTGCCCTGCGTCTGAAATGGGAAAATAAAGAGGAGAGCTGTCTGGCCCTAGCTGCCATCGTCTCACTCTTAGATCCCTGTTCACTTTCGGTTGAGCCGTCTCACCTGTCCCTCTAAACCATCCGCAACCAAGCATCATTTAAAAATACAGACAGCCTACCCCTCCCTTAAAAGCCCCCTGCTCATCCGCCCAGCAGCCACGCTCCGCTCCAATGTTTTCTCCCTGGGCAGCCTGGGAGACATATTGAGTGTACACTCCCTGGCTCCCTCTGGGAGCTATCTGATCTGACATTAGGCCTTCTATAAGGTAAGGCTACAATAAACTACACTCTGCTTCAAAGGCTTTGCTGTTTATAAATTCTACTCACCACGAGTGTCGGTGAGCTGATGGTGGGGTGTTTAGCTCCTGGGCGGAAGCCAAGCAGCAGTGGCAAACGGATGAGTCCGGTGCGACTGGGAGATTTGTGACGGATGTCATCTGTAAATTAAAGCCACGACTGTAGCGGATTCGCCAAGCGAAGCATGTCAAGATGAACTCCCTTGCTCAATGTTAATTCACCCAGCCCATTATGAGCGCATCCCTTTATCCATGAAACATAACTCAATCCTCTGTTTTGCATCCAATGGATTTGGGAAGGAGTGCATTCAGCCCATTGACCTTTTCAAGGTTATGAAATGAATTGGATATAAAGCTCTCTTTGACACAGCTCAAACAAAAACATAGTCAACCGGGTATCAAACTATACCTTGCTTGTACAGTATACTCATATTAACCCATCCCATTAAATGTGTACCATCTACAAAAGTCACTGCTGGCACCAATCAGTCTTGAAAGTTGGCGGAGATCTGCCTCAGTGTTTCTGAAGCCTTTGCCTTTCTAGAATCAGTCGAAAAACTTTGGGAACAAACTTTTCCTCTGAAAAGGGTCATTATTAGAGGCCTTCTATTAGAAAGGCTTTTTTGCTGAACACAGTCTTACAGCTTCAGCTGGAGGTTGAAGTGGCGGAGTTCAAAGAAACACGCCGTGAACAATTATTATAACCTCACATGGTGATTGCTTGTGCGCCCCATCAAATACATGGCATCAAAACCCCACCACCACCACCACCACCACCACCCCACCCATCCCCAAGACCCCAGTTTACCGTGCAAAATAACGAGGATGAAGTAATTGAGCACGGCACAGATGGGTTTCTGGTGCCTCACAGGCGTTAGATCACAGACAAACACCAAGCACTAATGATAAGAAAAGCCCCTCCGCAGAGACTCTTCAGGATACGGAGACTGGTCACTCCACTATCCAGTTAGCTATCAAGTTATAGCTAGCCGGCTATTGGCGATCCAACAATAAAGCCGAAACGGGATGCTAGCTAACCTAACGATGCTATAGATGCTATATTCATGGAAGTGCCGCCGCAATGCCTTTATGAGGGATGCATTGGTAACAGCAGGGAAACGCACATCATTATCTGAAGGTGAGGAGCTTCACTAGGTCTCTCCAAGCCCCCCCATCTCTCCCCTACCCAGAGGCCGTGTGTGTACGGGTTAAAAGGCTAATTTACTTTTATATTGCAAAAAAGCAGTGCATGGTTCTCCTTGGCGTTGTGGAACCTGATTCGCCCCCCATTCATACAATTGCGTGTGTTGTGCAATCAGAGGGTCTCTCCATCTGCACAAGGCTGCAAAGGAGAGAGTGTGTCCGAGAGAAGAGGAGAAAAACAAAGAAAGAGAGAGAGAGTGAAAGATAGAGTCAAGTCTGTCCAGGTGGAATAGGGGCAGTGGCGGAAAATTCCGGCAGATGCTGCCTCCCTTATCAGATCAGCAGCTCAATTCTTCAAAGTGCCTCCTGTCCCGCAACACAAAATACATCTTCCATTCTGCGGGGCCTGTGCAGGACATAGCAGCTCTGTCAATATCTACGCTGGCTTGTTTACTCTACCATTTTTCAAATGCTGCCCGGAAAAGGCAGTGTAACAACAGTGTGCAGCGCGGATATAGATCTGTGGTGACAGGTGCATGATTCATAGCAGCAATAGTATAGGAAAAAATGATGTTGATGTTTCCGCAAACTACTTCGGGCAACACTTTGGCAGAGGAGGAATGAGTGATGTAATCATTGTGCGAGACAACATCAAACTTGCGGTGTACCTGCTCGGCGTGCAGTCACATGTAATGCACAGATGTACGCTGAGGTACACAAATATGCACACATGAACATACAATGCAATCCTGCCACCTCTATGCACCTCTCTGAGCAGGTTGTCGGCAGCTCCTACGGCCCTCTGGGAATGCAACAGCACTTTTGCTTGATTTACAAGGTAGAAGGTAGAGATCAGCCAATGGTAAATGTGTAACTGTAACGATAGGAGAATAATTCAGGGAGAAGATGAACACCAAATTGTTAACATAACCTTTCCTCTTCCGCTCCGTTTTCTTCCTTCTGTCCTAACTGACATTTTTTGTCGAATTGATATCCTTTGATTGATCAGCTGATGCTAGATATAGATTCCCTATTGATCGTTGGAGTGATTAGTAGCAATTCCGGGATCTATCCTCTCTCTGGAGACCTGGAGTTGATGAGTCAGTTACGGTGAGACGATTCTGTGTATATGCTTCCCGAATGGCACCCTATCCCCTATATAGTGCACTACTTTTGACCAGGGCAATATGGGCCATTGTCAAAAGAAGTGCACTATAAAAGGGAATAGGGTGGCATTTGGGACTCAGCCAAAAGAGTGTGGATCTCTGTTGATTGTTTCCTGTGCATTAGGCATCAGGTTGAAGTGGATTTATCCATCAGCAAACAGAGGGAAATGCAGACATGCAGTGCAGTATGCAAAGGGAGCAGTGCAGTATGCCAAGGGAGCAGTGCAGTATGCTCTTGGAGCAGTGCAGTATGCCAAGGGAGCAGTGCAGTATGCCAAGGGAGCAGTGCAGTATGCCAAGGGAGCAGTGCAGTATGCTAAGGGAGCAGTGCAGTATGCCAAGGGAGCAGTGCAGTATGCTAAGGGAGCAGTGCAGTATGCCAAGGGAGCAGTGCAGTATGCTAAGGGACCAGTGCAGTATGCCAAGGGAGCAGTGCAGTATGCTAAGCGACCAGTGCAGTATGCCAAGGGAGCAGTGCAGTATGCTAAGGGAGCAGTGCAGGAACCTGCTGCACAGCGCTGTACTACTCTTCTATTACCTTATGTTCATTTGCTGTTTCCGTATTTATGCTTTGGTCCGTCACTGTGTTCCCATTTATGCATGTGATAAAGAACAGTATACAATAGAGATGGAATGCACAGGTGTGTGTCAGGGTGCTATGGGGTCAATTCAATTTCAGTGCAACCGATTCAGGGAGCGAATTTAAATTCTCAATTCAAAAATTAAGGGACAGTCGTTTTTAATTCACTTTTTGAAATTGAATAGGCACCAAATTCTGATTTGTATGCGTGTTTGTGACTGATCTAGTCAGGTCAGCATGTTATGTGTCTGTCTCTATCTATGCATTGGTGCCACAGATTGAAAGTAATATGAGAGTGCTGTCCAAGGTGCTGAAGGGGTACTGATTTTACTCAGCATTTTTACTGTGCAAAATCTGAACATCTGGCTATGCATCTCTCGATGTATTGGTGCCATAGATTGAGGGTGATGTCAAAGGTTCTGCAAAGCAGATATTGCCTGTGTAACAAGTCACAAACAGAATATGCAAATCAGTGACAACAAAAATAACTACAGAGCGCACTGACAGGCAGCTTTGACAATTTTTTTTTTTCACACGACATATTTCTGAAGCGCTGCGTACATCATTAGCTACCGTGTTGTCAATTCTGAAGGCAGTAAAGGGCTGTATCTTGCCAGTTGCCACAACATCTCAAAGCAGTGTATTTTCTTTCATACATTCACTCAAGTATCTGAATAGTGAGGAATCACTGCAATCACTGCAGTGTCCATAGGTTAATACAGACACTGCCAGAGGGTATAACGGCAAGTAAGTCTTTAACCAGGCCGAGTTCACCACCGACGTATTGGGGGGCTGGTCCTTTAAGACGGATGAGAAATAAAAAAGTGAAATCATGCTCCATTGTGAAGGTGAACGGAAAGGCACTGGAGCAACGAACCACCCTTGCTGTCTCTGCCTGGCCGGTTCCCCTCCACTGGGAACCTCTGCCTCTAACCCTATTACATGGGCTGTGTCACTGGCTTACTGGTGCTCTTCCATGCCATCCCTGGGAGAGTGCGTCGCTTGAGGTGGGTTGAGTCACTGATGTGATCTTCCCGTCCTGGTTGGCCCTCACCCCCCTTGGGTTGTGCCGTGGCGGAGATCTTTGTGGGCTATACTCGGCCTTGTCTCAGGATGGTAAGTTGTTGGAGATATCCCTCTAGTGGTGTGGGGCTGTGCGTCGGCAGAGTGGGTGGGGTTATATCCTGCCTGTTTGGCCCTGTCCGGGGGTATCGTCGGACGGGGCCACAGTGTCTCCCGACCCCTCCTGTCTCAGCCTCCAGTATTTATGCTGCAGTAGTTTATGTGTCGGGGGGCTAGGGTCCGTCTGTTATATCTGGAGTATTTCTCCTCTCTTATCCAGTGTCCTGTGTGAATTTAAGTATGCTCTCTATAATTATCTTTCTCTCTCTCTCTCTCGGAGGACCTGAGCATTAGGACCGTTCCTCAAGGCCTACCTGGCCTGATGACTCCTTGATGTCCCCAGTCCACCTGGCCGTGCTGCTTCTCCAGTTTCAACTGTTCTGCCTGTTTTATGAACATTTAAAAATCGGTTATAGATTGGCTGTAGCTCTCTGATGGTCAACTTTGCAACTCTACAGGGGAACATCTTTCCAAGTGTCTCTGGTTCATCCTAAGACAAAGGTATCGTGATTATTTTCCACTTGACAGTGTGCCATGTAAAACAATTTGCTGCTAGTTGGTGGTATTAGTGAGAAAAGTTCCTGAATGCAGCGTGCACCCGACATGGCGTTGCCATTTCAATTGCTCTTTTAGAGTTTTGTTCAAAGGCATTGGACTGTGATCTCAGCGTGAGTGGCGGATCGTTGAGTGGCGGAAGCACAGGAGAGTTGAGTTTGGAGAACATAGGCGGGGGTGGAGTGGGGTAGAGAGAAGTGCTGCTCAGCGCTCATCACTGCCCCCACCATAGTGTCACTGCCAGGAGCTCCAAGAATGAACGATTTATATGAAGATGAATAAGGAGGAGTGTAGAATGGCTGTTTAATCAGCACACTTTAACCTTTAATCAAGAGTCAATTGTGTTCATTGTATGCTTTTCAATAGATGTGAGAGGTCCTTTGAAACATTCTGTAGTACTCTGATACTGAAGGCAGCCTTGTCCCCCCTCCTCATCCCTCGGTTTTCGATAACCACTTGGATTCTGCTGACAACAATGGATGCAAACTACAGCGCTTGATCAGTGTATCACAAGAGCGAAGTTTACGCCAAGGAATAGCACTTGATCCCCCCCAGACGACTGAGAGAAAAAAATATATATATATGGTGGTCGGCGGCAAACACTGAGGATTGGCTCTGGGCTCACCTGCGAACTGATTTGAAGCCTTAGAATGGTATAGCAGGATCCAGCAGTGACTGCCAGACGAATTAGCAGTATATACAGAATGTTGGTTAATTATAAGGGCTTGAAGTTGTCCAATCTCTGACAGCTTGCAGTTTGGAGAAAAGATGCTTGTAGAGGAGAATAAATATTAACCCATAGACAGGCCTATTGCTTAGAGAATGAAGCAGTCATTTGGGAACCATAGAAAATGCCCCCAAAAACCTCTCCAACTTACAATTTACTGAGGGGAGTAGATGGGGTAAAAATCCTATATTAACTTCCGACGCTGGCGCACACACTCATATACTCATAAAACTAAGCAATAAAGCTGACACCCTCTTGAGGTTTGATGTACAGTCTCTGAAAGAGTGCTGCTGAGTGCGCTATTAAAAGCTTTAGTACTAGTGTCAAATTCAAAATTAGTGGTGCGCCTCGCACTCTGTACGTCCAGAGCGAAAGGCGGAGTATTTGTTCAGTCATACACCACTGGTTCCGTACACCCAAAACCTTAACATTTGGGGAATTACCATTTAAACTAGCAGAGATATATGACTGAGCAAGTGAAATAGGAGTTCAACAGTGCAACAGAGGAATTGGACAAATCTTGGAGAGTATATCAGGAAAAGGGGAGAGGAAGTCACTTCAGGGGAGGGTGAGTGTATTGAAATGGAGAGAGATTTTGTAAAATATTATGTTTCTAACCCGCATTTGTAATCATAGGCCATAGCTTGGGAATTACTGTTCACAAAATTTGTGTAAGTAGAAACACATACAAACACACACACACATTATCTACACACACACACACTTGCACACATGCACAAACATGTACACACAAAGTCACAAAACACATACACACACACATACACATCATTTTTGCATGCACCTCTGTGACAGCATTGCTTATACGAGTATGGAGTCAAGAATTAATTTACTAAATATTTTAGAAACAACTAAATGACAATGTAAAAAATAAATGTCTTACTGTTACAAAACTATCCTTGAAACTTCAAGAGTTTTTTTTAAATAACTAACGTGACTTTTCTAAGGACAGACATTCTGGTATTCTGGTGCGAGGAGAAAATAAATGCTTAATATTGTTGCTTTCTGCAAGTGTTTTCTCTGACACATTTGATGAATGATCCCAGCATGTTTAGATCAAGGTAATGAGAGAGACAGACACACATTCAACACTGTAAGCAGGATTTCAATTCAAGCACAGCCTGCTCGTTCACAACAAGACAAAGACGACATCCTTTCTATGCCGAGACGTGTCAGGGTTTCACAGTTTCAAAGGACACAGAAAAGGATTCATATCGATTTTTTTTTTTTTAAACACGGATGTAAATCTCAATAATCTAAGCAATTTATAGCTATCTGAGATTACACCCACAGACCCACAGTAGACAATTCAAGTATCACTCAGAGCTACTGTGGAGGAACTATAGCAGAGGCACATCAAACTGCAGCCAAACATACAGGAAAGCGGGTCCCTCCAAGTCACAGACGTAGTATCAATTACAGAGCTTCCCCCATCCATTCGGATTAGTCAGAGTCACAGAAGGGGAGAGAGAGTGAGAGAAAAGAGAGAAAACACGTCTCACTTCCATACGGATCAGTCAGAGCCACAGAAGGGAGAGAGACAGAGACAGATAAAGAGAGTGAGAGAGTCAGATAGCACTGTTTACTTACCAAGTCCAGCCATCCAAGAGAACAGAACCAGCCAAGGGATCATCATCATTAAAGAGAAGTAACAGGGGAAGAAGTCTGCTCCTGTGTGCCTACCGTCTTTGAGATGTCGCTGACGCCGAGACAAAGTTAGCAGCAGAGGTATGAAGAGAGTTGCGCGTCTGTCTGTGTGTGTGTGTGTGTGTGAGGCTGGCGCTGTAGCTTCTTCAGCTGCTGCTCTCTCACTGAGAGAGTGTGCGTCTTCTCTTTTTCAATATATCGTCTCCCGTTTTCCCAGAAAAAATCTAAATCTTCAGTCTTCTCTGCTGCCGGTGGCTCAGCTTCACTCGAGCTTTTGCTCACAGTTTCACTCTCCCTCTTCTTTTCTTTCTCTCTTTCTCTTTCTGCCGTTCACACTCTCAGTGCATCAGTGTGTTGCTCTACCATGGTGTCTCCCATGCTCTCCCTCTTCCTCTCTTTCTCACTTGCGTTCTTGCTCGCCAGTAGAGAAGGGACACACAGTCAGTGGAGATTGTACTCCTCCCTCTCTCCCCCTGCTTGCATGCCTCCCAGCCTCCCTTCCTGCCAGTCTGTCTGTCTGTCTGTCTGTCTGTCTATCTCAGCACCATCGCCACAGAAACTCTGTGGAAGAGCAGGCTAGGTAGGAACAATGTCATGGGATAATGGTATAGCAGTTCCCTATAGACCTACCATATAATACAAAAAAAGGAAACTTACAAATCACTCTAACATTTGGTCTTTGTAAAATAATATTATAATTGTTGTGACAAAAAGAGAGGATATTCTATATGACATATTCAAATCTAGTATGACATATACCGCTGGAGGTCTTTGCCCAAGATAAGATAATGCTAATGCTAATGAGGATAACTCTTCACAATGTAAAATATGTATTTTTTTTTCCTAAAAAACTCAAATTCTGAAAACTGTCTTCTGTAAACTGTGCATAATGTGTGTGTGTTATGGAACAGAGACTCAAGACAAAAAAGGTTTCAAAAAAGGAGTAACAGGTTTAATGGAATATAGCTGGTGATGAAAAAATGAAGTAGAGAAAGTCTCTGTAAGATGGTGATGGGAAATCCAGACTGGTTTTCTTGTATGAGGAGAAGGAGGTAGCCGGAGGATGAACACTGGAACCAGGAAGACCAGGGAGACCAGGGAGACCAGGGAGACACTGGAAGGTAGATGAAACAACGTGGATAACGAAGGTCGAGGTTAGAGGAACAGGGAGTGAGTCCTTACTCAAACGAGACCAGACAAAGTGACTGTGTTGGGGGAGTGCCTATATGCGGACTGTGCTGATGATCCAATGACGTGCAGGTGCGGGTGATTAGAACTCAGGTGACAGTGATCTCTGTGATTGTGTGGTGGTGGAGCCTGGCTGATCCCTGACAGTGTGACCTAAAAGCATTAAATAAAAAATATTTTAGATTATTTAATTTTTTTACTGAGAAGAGGACTATGATATGAAGAGAAAATACACAATCAACAAAGGAAATTGTATTCTCTTGGAATAAAGTTGTAGAAGAGAGTATGTTTACAGAAACACACTAGCTAGCTTCACAAAGCTCAAACCCTGCAAGGTACTGTTGAACACAGTGTGTCAGAGACTGATATGAACACACACACACAGAGAGAGAGAGAGAGAGAGACAGAGAGAGAGAGAGAGAGAGAGAGAGAGAGAGAGAGAGAGAGAGAGAGAGAGAGAGAGAGAGAGAGAGAGAGAGAGAGAGAGAGAGAGAGAGAGAGAGAGAGAGAGAGAGAAAGAGAAACACGCACTGTGTGTGTTCACCTAAAAATAAGTGCCTTTTAGTTGTGCCTGCATTTTAACAAGCTAGCTTTGAAATATCAAAGGATAGGAGCCCTAAGCTATTCCCTGATCACTTGGGCTGTTTGTTTTCACACAAGCAGAGAGAGAGAAAAAACATCTAAACAAGTAGAATGCTGACATCTATTAGAGGTTTTATTGTGCGAAAAGACATAATTGGGCAAAGCGGTGCAGCAAGGTATCATGTCATATGCCATTTCTTACCCAACATAACTCTGTAACAGCTTAAACCTTCAAATGTAAAAGAGATGACTGAAGGAAAAGAGCAATATCTAGCTATTTCCTCTATCAATGCATATCAATGGTGTCTTTTATTAAATATTTTGATGTTGCATTGGTTGGATAGAGAAGAGACAGTGGGAAAGACAGAGCGTGTGTCACACAGGCAGTGTGCCAGATATGAACCCACACTGTCACTTGCAAACATGAGTGACCACACGGCCGACATGCGTATACACAGACACCGTGACCGAGTACATCAAGAAGTGTATAGGGGATGTTGTTCCCACTGTGACTATTAAAACCTACCCAAACCAAAAAAACGTTGATAGATGGCAGCATTCGCAAAGCACCGAATTTAAACCTTGACAAGGTGACTGGGAACATGGTTGAATACAAATAGCGTGGTTATTCCCTACGTAAGGCAATCAAACAGGCAAACCGTCAGTACAGAGACAAGAGTAGCAATTCATTGGCTCAGACACGAGACGTATGTGGCAGGGTCTACAGACAATCACGGACTGCAAAGGGAGAACCAGCCACGTCGCAGACACCGATGTCTTGCTCACGGACAAGCTAAACACTTTCTTCGCCCGCTTTGAGGATAACACAGTGCCACCGACGCAGCCCGCTCCTAAGGATTGTGGGCTCTTGTTCTCCGTGGCCGACGAGTAAGATATTTAAGCGTGTTAACCCTCGCAAGCCTGCCGGCCCAGACGGCATCCCTAGCCGCGTCCTCAGAGCATGCGCAGACCACCTGGCTGGAGTGTTTACGGACATATTCAATCTCTCCGTATCCTAGGCTGCTGTCCTTACTTGCTTCAAGAGGGCCACCATTGTTCCTGTTCCCAAGAAAGCTAAGGTAACTGAGCTAAACGACTATTGCCCTGTAGCACTCACTTCCGTCATCATGAAGTGCTTTGAGAGACTAGTCAAGGCTCATATCACCTCCATCCTACCAGACACCCTGGACCCACTCCAATTTGCTTACCGTCCCAATAGGTCCACAGACGACGCAATCGCAATCACACTGCATACTGCCCTAACCCATCTGGACAAGAGGAATACCTATGTAAGAATGCTGTTCATCGACTACAGCTCAGCATTTAACACCATAGTTCCCTCCAAGCTCGTCATTAAGCTCGAGACACTAGGTCTCGAACCAGCCCTGTGCAACTGGGTCCTGGACTTCCTGACGGGCCGGCCCCAGGTGGTGAGGGTAGGAAACAACACCTCCACCCCGCTGATCATCAACACTGGGGCCCCACAAGGGTGCGTTCTCAGCCCTCTCCTGTACTCCCTGTTTACCCATGACTGCGTGGCCAAGCACGCCTCCAACTCAATCATCAACTTTGCAGACGACACAACCATCACCACTTGGGGGCGGTCCATCAGGAAGTCCAGGACCCAGTTGCACATGGTGGGGTTAAGACCCAGGGCCCCGAGCTTAATGATGAGCTTGGAGGGTAATATGGTGTTGAAGACTGAACTTTCCACCTTCTTCACCACACTGCCCCCCATATCCACATCGAAGGGACAGCAGGGGAGAAGGTAGAAAGTTTTAACAAGTTTTCTCGTGTGCGAGTCTGGCTGCGCGCCCCACTTTATTTTACTTATATAACGTTTAGGTGACCATCAGAGTGAAATATTATCGCTAATATTCATAAAAGGATAGCTAAGGATGCATTTTAACTGGTATTTGATTTGTTTAGGAAAAGTTTATAGGTATATTTGAACGCGTTCTCTTCACGTTTCAATGGGCGATTCGACGTTGGATTTTCTGAACATAACGAGCCAACCAAACAGAGATTTATGGATATAATAAATTACTTTTTCTAACAAAAGAACCATGGATTGTCTTCGTTGGGCACTTGGGAAGCGCTCAGCAGAAGTTCTTCAAAAGGTAAGGGATTTGTTTCGCTGTGAAATGTGTTTTGTGTGAACCGCGATGGTTTATGAATTTATGCTAAGTAGTTAACACTTAGAAACTCCAGAGTGTTTCCTATCCAATAGTACTACCTATGTGCATATCCTATTTTCTGAGCCTGAGTGGCAGGCATTTTACTTTGGGCACGCCAGACTCTCCAAAACCGTCACCTCTGCTGCCGCTCCCTAAGAAGTTAACAGGACCGCAGTGGAGAAGGTGCAAAGCTTCAAGTTCCTCGGCGTACACATCACTGACCATATTAAATGGACCCTCACAAACTTTTACAGGTACACAATTGACAGCATCCGGTTGGGCTGTATCACCGCCTGGTATGGCAACTGCACCGCCCGCAACTGCAGGGCTCTCCAGAGGGTGGTGCAGTCTGCCCAACACATCACCGTGGGCACACTGCCTGACATCCAGGACACCTACAACACCCATTGTCACAGGAAGGCAAAAAAGGTAATCAACCACCTGAGCCACGACCTGTTCAGAAGGCGAGGTCAGTACAGGTGCATCAAAGCTGCGACCGAGAGACTGAAAAACAGCTTCTATTTCAAGACCATTAGACTGTTAAACAGCCATCACTAGTCGGCTACCACCCGGTTACTCAACCCTGCACCTTAGAGGCTGCTGCCCTATAGACATAGACATGAAATCACTGGTCACTTTAATAATGGAACACTAGTCACAGTAATAATGTTTACATACTACTTTATTAATCTCATATGTATATACTGTATTCTACTCTACTGTATTTTAGTCAATGCCACTCCGAAACTCTTCTTGAACTGCATGGTAGGTTAAGGGCTTGTAAGTAAGCATTTCATGGTAAGGTCTACACCTGTTGTATTCGCCTCATATGACAAATACAGTTTGATTTGATATTGCTCGTCTTAATATTTATATATTTCTTAATTTCATTCTTTTACTTTTAGATTTGTGTGTATTATTGTGAATTGTTAGATACTACTGCACTGTTGGAGCTAGAAACACAAGCGTTTCGCTACACCCGCAATAACATCTGGAAAATGTGTATGTGACCAATAAAATTTTATTTGATTAGATCAATGTTACAAATTCAGACTCTAACACATCAAATAAAAATCAAATCAAATTGCATTTGTCACATGCGCTGAATATGTGACAAATACAGACCTTACAGTGAAATGCTTACTTACAGGCCCTTAACCAACAATGCAGTTTTAAGAAAAATACAAAAAAGTTGTATAAATAAAATTAACAAATAATTAAAGAGCAGCAGTAAAATAACAATAACAAGGATGTATACATATATTGCCCAATCAAAGAGCGGCTTAGACATTTTGTCATTGGAAAAGTCCGTTAGAAGATGGGGATATTAGATTACTGACAAAGGACTGCAATTCTTAAGGACGGCAAGGTTTTTAAATATACATGCATTGCAATACAAGGTTCTGTACAGTTTGATTCAGCCTACCATTACTCATCATGGGAGCTGAACCCATGGCCATGAATCAGCTAATAATGTTTACCCACCACAGTGTATGGATAAAAACAGCCAGCAGCATACCACCCTGCATCTCACTGCTGTCTAGCCTCTGAAGCTAATCCGGTCTCCTGGGTGGGAAACCAGATGCTGCTGGAAGTGGTTGTTGGAGGGCCAGTAGTAGGCACTCTTTTCTCTGGTCATTTTTTTTTATATATCCCAATGCCCAAGGCAAGTGATTGGGGACAATGCCCTGTGTAGGATGTCGTCTTTCAGATGTGTTGTTAAATTGGTGTCCTGACTCTCTGTGGTCACTAAAGATCCCATGGCTCTTATCGTAAGAGTAGGGATGTTAACCCCTGGTCTTCTGGCTAAATTCCCAAATCGGACTCTTATACCTCACAGCCACCTAATCATCAAATCAAATTTAATTTGTCACATGCGCCGTGTACAACAGTAAAAGATAAAAGCAACAACAAAATAACAATAACGAGGATGTACAGTATACAGGGGTACCGGTACCGAGTCAATGTGCGTACAGATTAATCGAGGTAATTGAGATAATATGTGCAGTACGTGTAGGTAGGGGTAAAGTGACTATGTATGCATAGATAATAAACAGCGAGTAGCAGCAGTGTAAAAACGGGATGGGGGTGTTCTGTAGTCTTATGGCTTGGGGGTATATGTTTACAACGCATTTCTATTCACCATTATCACTGGACTATTTGTTGAACTTGCTCTTGCATAAATCTAAGCTGAGTTAATAAATGAACTATGTATACAAAAGTATGTGGACACACCTTCAAATTAGTGGATTCAGCTATTTCAGCCACAACCGTCGCTGACAGATGTATAAATTCGAGCACACCGCCATGCAACCTTCATAGACAAACATTGGCAGTAGAATGGCCCGTACTGGAGAGCTCAGTGACATTCAACGTGGCACCGTCATAGAATGCCACCTTATAAACAAGTCAGTTTGTCAAATTTCTGCCCTGCTAGAACTGCCCCGGTCAACTGTAAGGGCTGTTATTGTGAAGTGGAAACGTCTAGAAGAAACAACGGCTCAGCCGTGAAGTGGTAGGCCACTCAAGCTCACAGAATAGGACTGCTGAGTGTTAAAGTGTTGTAAAAATCATCTGTACTCGGTTGCAAAACTCACTACCAAGTTCCAAACTGCCTCTGGAAGCAACATCAGCACAATAACTGTTAGTTGGAAGCTTCATGAAATTGGTTTCTACGGCCGAGCAGCCACACAACACTAAGAAACCCATGCACAACGTCAGCACGAGAACTGTCCTTCGGGAAGCTTCATGAAATGGGTCTGCATGGCTGAGCAGCCGCACACAAGCCTAAGATCACCATGTGCAATGCCAAGTGTCGGCTGGTGTGGTGTAAAGCTCGCCACCATTAAACTCTGGAGCAGTGGAAATGTGTTCTCTGGAGTGATGAATCATGCTTCATCATCTGGTAGTCCGACAGACAAATCTGGGTTTGACGGATGCCAGGAGATCGCAACCTGCCCGAATGCATAGTGCCAACTGTAATGTTTGGTGGAGAAGGATCTTTTTGGTTTGGGCTACAACCCCTGAGTTCCAGTGAAGGGAAATCTTAATGCTACCGCATACAATGGCATTCCAGACAATTCTGTGCTTACAACTTCGTGGCAACAGTTTGGGGAAGGCCCTTTCCTGTTTCAGCATGACAGCATGCCCAAAGCAAGGTCCATACAGAAATAGTTTGTCAAGTTCGGTGTGGAAGAACTTGACTGGCCTGCACAGAACCCTGACCTCAACCCCATCAAACACCTTTGGGATGAATTGGAGCGCTGACTGTGAGTCAGGCCTAATCGCTCAACATCAGTGCCCGACCCCACTAATGTACCTGTGGCTGAATAGAAGCAAGTCCCCCGCAGAAATGTTTCAACATCTAGTGGAAAGTCTTCCCAGAAGAGTGGAGGCTGTTAGAGCAGCAAAGGGGGGACCAACGCCATATTCATATTCTGGTCATATATCAAATGAATAAACAAGTAAATGCAACATCTCTCGATCCAAATCAATTGGGTTATCTTATCTAAATCACGGGTGGATGGTTTCAAGCTAGGACCCAACATACTGTAACCATCAGCATGATAGTGGTTAAATATTACTTTAATTTAAAGAACAGATTTACAATAAATTATAGATACAAAGTTAATATTCTGAACAGTCACCTCAATTAAAATCTGTTGAACTGGCCAAATCATTTTTCAAAATGTGTCTTCTTGACATCAATGTTAGCATGAAATTGAAACAATTTATCCTGAGACTGTGGCTGACCTAACATGGACACCATACATACTATCTGTCTGATGACATGCCATTAGATTATATATTATTGGTATTTTTACTATGACCAGTATAATATATTATGATTCAGTAGCATGTATAATATATAATAATGTATAATATATAATATATTATGATTCAGGTGCATGTATAATATATAATAATGTATAATATATTATGATTCAGGTGCATATATAATAATGTATAATGATTCAGTAGCATGTATAATATATAATAATGTATAATATATTATGATTCAGTAGCATGTATAATATATAATATATTATGATTCAGGTGCATGTATAATATATAATAATGTATAATGATTCAGTAGCATGTATAATATATACTAATATATAATATATTATGATTCAGTAGCATGTATAATATATAATATATTATGATTCAGTAGCATGTATAATATATAATAATGTATAATATATAATATATAATATATTATGATTCAGTAGCATGTATAATATATAATATATTATGATTCAGTAGCATGTATAATATATAATAATGTATAATATATAATATATTATGATTCAGTAGCATGTATAATATATAATATATTATGATTCAGTAGCATATTTAATAATGTATAATATATAATGTATTATGATTCAGTAGCATGTATAATATATAATATATTATGATTCAGTAGCATGTATAATATATAATAATGTATAATATATAATATATTATGATTCAGTAGCATGTATAATATATAATATATTATGATTCAGTAGCATGTCCTCCTTATAAAGAATTATTATCATCTAATAATGAAGAAAAGAGGGTCATTCCATGTCATTTCATCAAGCCACGACACCCACCATCTCAGATTGTTCTGAAATAGTCTCTGTAATTAGAAACAGATAACATTAACATTCCTGCAATGTAATTTTGTTGAAAAATAATTTGATTTCTGAAAAATTAAGCTAAATAATTGCACTCAATTTGGCCATTTTAATTTACAACCTTCATACAATATTCAATATTTGTCCTCAGGGCAACATTGACAATTAGACCGTGGTCTCAATTGGACTCCCCTGATTAAATAAAAGTTAATAATGATAAAATAATAGTACCACAGACCCCACACACTTGATTTCCAGTCTATGGACAAAGTATGACAGCAACCCATGCTTTGGTTTTGTTTACCTGGCAACTGTTTCAAATGCCAACTTTTTGCGGCACGAATCCAATGCAAATCAATGGTTTATTAGCATTTTCAAGCTTCATATAATGAACATCACTGAGATACACAATGAGTGGCGCAGGGGTCTAAGGCACTGCATCTCAGTCACAAGAGGTGTCACTACAGTCCCCGGTTCGAGTTTGGTTATGGTAGGCAGGTCTCCAACCTTCCCTATAGGCCTACAACGCTATCAATACAGTTCTAAAAATGACAAATGTTTACTGCTAAAATTACATTATACAAATGTTAACGATGGAAATTTACCACAAACGTCTGGGAAAAATCTACTTGAACAGCCCTCCAACTGATAATTACTAGTTGGAAACTCATCAATCATCCTGAGCTCTCTTTTTTCCCCCACATGGTCATTTCACCTACTAAGGAAATTACCTTGAAAACAGCATTTTTGGCAGTTAAATGAAACAAAAAAACAACTATAAAAGGCAATCTATACATTTCTATCACTATAGTTTGTTTTTTAAGAATGATAGCTGTATTTTTTGTTTTTGCTTTACGCAGCTTGTTGGCCATTAGCCAATCTGCAATCCTCAACGAGTTCAAAGCACGTTGCGGCATCCAACTGGTATTTACGTCTTCAACAACTGGTAAATTCCCACCTTCCACTTGGTTAAAATGGCTCACAACTTGGTTTATGAATGTAAAATGCGATCCCCTCGATCCGCTATAGGAAGAAAAGAAAAAAGGTGGTGCCGGTAATATGGGTCTGATCTTTTGAACTGTTTGGGGTAGAAACAAAAAAATGTCACTATAGTAATGGTACATCACTGAGGCCGAGCTCCCTGCCATCCAGGACCTCTATACAAGGCTATGTCAGAGGAAGGTTGCAAAAAAATGGCAAAGACTCCAGCCACTTAAGCCATACTGTTCTCTCTGCTCTCTGCGGTACCAACAGGACCCTTAAAAGCTTCTACACCCAAAGCTATAAGACTGCTAAATAGCTAATCAAATGGCTACACGGACTACCTGCATTAACTCTTTTTTGCACTGACTCTATGCACACACACTGGACTCGACCCACACACTCACACATAATTACACTGACACCCCAACACACACAAACAATACATACGCCCACACACATAACATGTGCACACATGCATACTGGCACCACACACACACACTTTCACACTCACCACGTACGCTGCTGCTACTGTCTACTATCTATCCTGTTTCCTAGTCACTTTACCCCTACTTATATATACACATAGCTTCCTCAGTTACCTTGTACCCCTGTACATCAACTCTGTACTGGTAAGTAAGTAAGTGTTTCACTTGTCGTCTTCACATGTTGTTTACAAAGCGTGCGACAAATAACATTTGATTTGATCTGAACCATGACTAACAAACCTGTGCTTGTTTTTTTTCTCTAGGGCTCTCTGAAACAATGGTACAACAAAGCCTAATCATTACAACAATTATCTGGGAAATGTTTTTATAGGTGCTCCCAAATAAATATTCCAGATCACACAGCAAAATATTTATTTTCTATACTTTAGATCCCTGCCCAAATCGTTAATGTCCTGCTTTTACACCTGCATTGCTTGCTGTTTGGGGTTTTAGGCAGGGTTTCTGTACAGCACTCTGTGACATCAGCTGATGTAAGGGGGGCTTTAAAAATACATTTGATTTGATTTGATTTGATAATTCATTGTGCCCCCTTAAACGGGGCAGCCCTTGCCTCTGGTGTCACGACTTCAGCCGATGTTGGTCCCTCTCCTTGCTCGGGTGGCTTTCGCCGGTCGAAGTCACCGGCCTTCTAGCTACCGCCGATCTACTTTTCATTTTCTATGTTTTTTTGTCTTCATTATACACACCTGGGTTCTATCCCATAATTACATGTTCCTTATTTAACCCTCTGTTCCCCTCATGTTTCTGTGCGTGATTGTTTGTGTTTCTTTGTTTCCGTGTTTTCGAGTGGTTGGTTTTTCCCCCCACTCATGTATTTTTGGAAATATTGAGTAAAGCACTTGAAAACTCATATTTGTTGTTCTGAGCCTGACTCTGCCTTACCGGCATCACGGAGAACTTTGACACCTGGACCAGTGTTGTAGTACGAGTCCGGTCTCATGACCACATAGTGAGTGTCTCGTGTCGGACAGTGAGGGCTAGTCATTTCTTCCTTAGACCAGCAGAGACCAAGGGAGTTAAACAATTCATAATTATCAGCTTCCATTCAGTCAGCACATAAAACCGCTTCGCCAGGCCAAATATATACACTCCTCTCTTGAAACATGAATACAGTCCCTTATCAGCTTTTATATCTATATATCAATGTTTGCGCAGTGGCGAACCTAAAGCCCTTCAGTGTGTGACAGGTTTGTGATTCTGAAAAAACAGCAACCGTAATACCAGCGCACTCCATGTAGGAGTGTGCACTTTTTGTATAACACAAAAAGGCCAGTGGTGATAGCCAACTAGCTGAAAAAGTTTTGAGAGAGTTTATCTAATGTTCATTTGTTAGATTTTAGCTTATCTAGCTCTGGCTAGCGTTAGCTGTTGATCTTGTTGTTGTTGTTGATGTGCATAACTGAGGGAGAGAGAGCCTACCTTTTCATGGTTGTTTGATCAATAGGACTGCAAAGTTCCCAAATGTAAGAGGACTCCCGTGGTATTTACATATTTGCAGAAATCCTTTCAGGTGTATTTTGTGGCTTTTGGCGAATGAGTTCTAATGATTTAAAGTCGTGCTGTTACAACTGCCTGTAAACACACAGTCCAGTTCAAATGATGACAGGCCCGTGTGGCAAATGGCTTGTTTGTATAAAGGCCCACTGTAGCTTTGATTGGCTATAGCCCACCGGTCTGTGTACAGTTGTGGCCAAAAGTTTTGAGAATGACACAAATAGGTCATCCTCCAAAAGTCTTCGCCTCACTGTGCGTGCAGATGCACTCACACCTGCCTGCTGCCATTCCTGAGCAAAGTCTGCTGCCTCAGTTTGTATGATGGCAATTTGCATATACTCCAGCATGTCATGAAGAGTGATCAGATGAATTGCAATTAATTGCAAAGTCCCTAAATCCCCCAAAAACATTTCCACTGCATTTCAGCCCTGCCACAAAAGGACCAGCTGACATCATGTCAGTGATTCTCTCGTTAACACAGGTGTGAGTGTTGACGAGGACAAGGCTGGAGATCACTCTGTCATGCTGACTGAGTTCGAATAACAGACTGGAATCTTCAAAAGGAGGGTGGTGCTTGGAATCATTGTTCTTCCTCTGTCAACCATGCTTACCTGCAAGGAAACACGTGCCGTCATCATTGCTTTGCACAAAAAGGGCTTCACAGGCAAGAATACTGCACCTAAATCAACCATTTATCGGATCACCAAGAACTTCAAGGAGGGCTGTTCAATTGTTGTGAAGAAGGCTTCAGGGTGCCCAAAAAAGTCCAGCAAGCGCCAGGACCGTCTCCTAAAGTTGATTCAGCTGCGGGATCGGGGCACCACCAGTACGGAGCTTGCTCAGGAATGGCAGCAGGCAGGTGTGAGTGCATCTGCACGCACAGTGAGGCAAAGACTTTTGGAGGATGACCTGGTGTGAAGAAGGGCAGCAAAGAAGCCACTTCTCTTAAGGAAAAACATCAGGGACAGACTGATATTCTGCAAAAGGTACAGGGATTGGATTGCTGCTAAAGTCATTTTCTCTGATGAATCCCCTTTCCGATTGTTTGGGGCATCCGGATAAAAGCTTGTCCGGAGAAGACAAGGTGAGCGCTACCATCAGTCCTGTGTCATGCCAACAGTAAAGCATCCTGAGACCATTCATGTGTGGGGTTGCTTCTCAGCCAAGGGAGTGGGCTCACTCACAATTATGCCTAAGAACACACCCATGAATAGAATGGGTGTGTGAAGAATGGTACCAACACATCCTCCGAGAGCAACTTCTCCCAACCATCCAGGAACAGTTTGGTGATGAACAATGCCTTTTCCAGCATGATGGAGCACCTTGCCATAAGGCAAAAGTGATAACTAAGTGGCTCGGGGAACAAAACATTGATATTTTGGGTCCATGGCCAGGAAACTCCCCAGACCTTAATCCCATTGAGAACGTGTGGTCAATCCTCAAGGAAGGTGGACAAACAAAAGCCCACAAATTCTGACAAACTCCAAGCATTGATTATGTAAGAATGGGCTGACATCAGTCAGGATATGGCCCAGAAGTTAATTGACAGCATGCCAGGGCGGATTGCAGAGGTCTTGAAAAAGAAGGGTCAACACTGCAAATATTGACTCTTTGCATCAACTTCATGTAATTGTCAATAAAAGCCTTTGACACTTATGAATTGCTTGTAATTATACTTCAGTATTCCATAGTAATATCTGACAAACATTTTGAAAGACACTGAAGCAGCAAACTTTGTGGAAATTAATATTTGTGTCATTCTTAAAACTTTTGGCCACGACTGTAGACTCTGGACAGATGTTTTAATTAGGTTTTAATGACTGCAGTGTCTATTAATTGTCCAAAGCACGGCCGCTTTCCCACTCTATATTGCTATAGAATTTTCATTAATGCCTTAGTGTACGTAATTCCCAAACATTCTAAGAATTTATGAAAATGGGAAAATGGTCATGTGTCAGAAATATTTTTAAATAGTGTCATATTCTTCCCGGGGGTGTATATGAACATATTTGAATACGATTTCATGTTGCTAAAATGCTGTTAGTTCCAGTTTGAATGCAACAACTTTTCACACACAAGTTATTTTCAAAGAGATGACTAACAGCAAGCCGCACAGTTCCACTCACCAGGTGATGATCATTTCAAACGTAACTTCTTGTTGAAAGTTATTTTTTAAAAGGGAGATGCAAACAAATTAGCAACAACATCCTCTTCGATAACAGCCGCTGCAAACCAGCCGACAACAAAAGATAGCTAGCTAGACCGTGGGAAAACAGCTCGCTATTGTGCGGTGACCTGCTGGCCTTCAAGAAGGCAGAAGTTTCCATACGTTTTTGTAAAAATGGTCCAGCTCATTGAGTCAAAATTTGTTTGGTTGATTCCACTGTCACTCCAAAATTTTGCCCTAATACAGTTTAATGGCAGATGCCTTTATCTAACTGCTGATGGCATAGCCAAAGGCTGACTAGCTAGCTAGATTTATCTCCTCAGAGTCCAGAAAATAAAATATTTTTTATATTCAGCGTTGACCCTTTCTTTTCTAACAAAAACTGAAGATATTAAATCAGAGCATCATTGAAAATAATTATATAATTAAGCAATAAGGTACGGGAGGGGTGTGGTATATGGCCAATATACCAAGGCTAAGGGCTGTTCTTAAGCATGACGCAATGCAGAGTGCCTGGACACAGCCCTTAGCTGTGGTATATTGGCCATATACCACAACCCCCTGAGGTGCTTTATTGCTATTATAAACTGGTTACCAACATAACTAGAGCAGTAAAAATAAATGTTTTGCCATACCCATGGTATATGGTCTAATATACCACGGCTGTCAGCCATTCAGAATTTAGGGCTCGAACCCCCCAGTTTATAACTATCAAATTCTCTTAAGGATTTCAATTTTAAATAAATGTGAATTCTGGTGACCATTATTTAACCATGCAGAGTTTTCTATGGTGCCTTCGGCTACAAATGACAGCGGGACAACACAATATGTGGGAGACTTTAGTTATTCCTCTCTAGCTTCTGTCTTTAAGGACCTATTTCCATGGAGAAAAAAAACTGGACACAACTTTTCTTAGTCAGAATTGCTCCTCTGAATCTAGGAGAGACTATCATATGCTTGCAGTTAAAGCAACTGAATAACTCCCCAGACTACTTTCTGAACCTTCATGAATGTACCTGCATTGCTATGATTTCATCCGACAGTTAAGATAATTACAATAAGGTTGTTTCGTTTTATGGGGGCTTTTTATGCTAAAACATTATGAATTTGCTTGAAGCAGGTTTATATGACAACACAAACACATTATCAACAAACACGAACGTGTGAAATCACAAATTATATTTTTTTCTATTCTATTTCACTTTGTTTTTTCGTGAATATGTAATGTGTTGTCCAGAGTTTATGCATAGAACACTATCAAACATCTATTTCCAGTGTACTGTGTATCTTGTATCTTCAGAGTCACCCACTTCTGAGCAATTGATGAATGGTTCAACTCTGCTGAGAGATCTGTTCGACAAGAATGAACATTTGTCTTTGGGTCAAAGTGCTTGAGATGCCAAACTGGTAACCAATTTCCATGTTTGTCATGTCAACTAAATTATGCATACAGCTTGTAGGCTTTTACCTCTGAAATAAATGAGAACATAATTTATTCCATGTTTTTTTTCTGGGGGCTTTTGTCTCAAGGTGCTAAGAGCATGTATACATGCATACAGAATTCAGGGAAAGTAGCCTTTATGCAATCTCTGCAAGGAGAACAACATATCTACATGTAAATACCAAAAGGTTCCAGACTTCCCCTTAGCCGTAGTTGAAACACCTACTGTAGAGTGAAGAAAACATGTACAGTGCTTCATAAAGTATTTATAGCCCTTGACTTAAAATGGATTAACTACACAACACCCCATAATGACAAAGTGAAAACATACATTTGAAAAGAAAATGAAATACAGACATCTAATTTACATAAGTATTCACACCCCTTTGCTATGACACTCCAAATTGAGCTCAAGTGCATCCAATTTCCTTCAATCATCCTTGAGCTGTCACAACAACTTGATTGGAGTCCACATCTGGCCAATTCAATTGTTTGGACATGATTTAGAAAGAAACACAACTGTCTACAACTCTACATAAGTTGACAGTGCATGTCAGAGCAGAACTTATACCATGAAGTCCAAGGAACTGGTCATAGATCTCCGAGATGAGTGTGATGAGGCATATATCTGGGGAAGGGTATAAGACAATTCCTAGAGTGTTGAACGTTTCCAAGAGCACAGTGGTCTCCATCATTGGGAAATTGAAAAAAATATATTTAATTTAACAGAGCTTGAGAAAATCAGCAAAGTAGAATGGGAGCAAATCCCCAAATCCAGATTTGCAAAGCTAATACAGACATACCCAAAACCACTCAAACCTGTAATCACCGCCAAAGGTGCTTCTACAAAGTATTAAGTCAGGGGTGTGAATATGTATGTAAAGTAGATATTTCTGTATTTAATTATCAATACATTTGAACTCAGGCTATAACATCAACATGTGGAATAAGTCAAGGGCTATGAATACTTTCTGAAGGTACTGTAGGTAAGCTAGGGATGTGCATTTGAAATGATTTCACTATTAAAATAATCTCATATTTTTGGGGATATCCAGATAGCCGAAGTGCATGTGTTTTAAAGAGAACATTTAATTTAGTTGAAACTTCAATGGAGACTTGCTTGAGCAACTCAAGAGAGCCGGTGCGCTGCATTCTGCTTGTTTCAGAGAGGAGCAGGGGCCGATGTGTGTGACTGTCTGTGTGTGGTGTAGAGGGAGAGAGAGAGAGAGAGAGAGTGAGAGAGAGAGAGAGAGATAAAGTAGCCAAACCGACTTGTGTTAGTTAGACAAACTTGTTGCTGCCATTAGGTTATCATTCATACCATCTGGTTGTGCCTGTCTTGACTGCATCAAAACGTTGTAAAGAATCTAGACAGCTACAGTAGCCAGCTAAATCAGCCAGCTAGCTACTGTAGCTAAAGTAGCAAGGCTAATTGAGGCTATTTTGCTGCTCTTCCTATCAAATCAAATCAAACTTTATTTGCCACATGCGCCGAATACAACAAGTGTAGGCTTTACTGTGAAATGCTTACTTACAAGCCCATAACCAACAGTGCAGTTCAAGAAGAAGAAGATATTTACCAAGTATTTAACAAACAGATCACCGACCATTTCGAATCCCACAGTACCTTCTCCGCTACGCGATCTGGTTTCCGAGCTGCTCATGGGTGCACCTCAGCCACGCTCTAGGTCCTAAACAATATCATAACCGCCATTGATAAGAGACTATACTGTGTAGCCATATTCATCGACTTGGCCAAGGCTTTTGACTCTATCACCGCATTCTTATCGGCAGACTCAACAGCCTTGGTTTCTCAAATGACTGCATCGCCTGGTTCACCAACTACTTCTCTGATAGAGTTCAGTGTGTCAAATCGGAGGGCCTGTTGTCCGGACCCCTGCCAGTCTCTATATGGGGGTGCCACAGTATACATCAATGATGTGGCTCTTGCTGCTGGTGATTCTCTGATCCACCTCTACGCAGACGACACCATTCTGTATACTTCTTGCCCTTCTTTGGACACTGTGTTAACTACCCTCCAGATGAGCTTCAATGCCATACAACTCTCCTTCCATGGCCTCCAACTGCTCTTAAATTCAAGTAAAACTAAATGCATGCTCTTCAACCGATCGCTACCCGCACCTGCCCGCCCGTCCAGCATCACTACTCTGGACGGTTATGACTTAGAATATGTGGACAACTACAAATACCTAGGTGTCTGGTTAGACTGTAAACTCTCCTTCCAGACTCACATTAATCATCTCCAATCCAAAATTAAATCTAGAATCGGCTTCCTATTTCGCAGCAATGCATCCTTCACTCATCCTGCCAAACATACCCTCGTAAAACTGACTATCCTACCAATCTTTGACTTCGGCAATGTCATTTACAAAATAGCCTCCAACACTATACTCTACAAATTGGATGCAGTCTATCACAGTGCCATCCGTTTTGTCACCAAAGCCCCATATACTACCCACCACTGCCTGGCCCTCGCTTCATACTCGTCACCAAACCCACTGGCTCCAGGTCATCTACAAGTCTTTGCTAGGTAAAGCCCCACCTTATCTCAGCTCACTGGTCACCATAGCAGCACCCACCCGTAGCACTCGCTCCAGCAGGTATATCTCACTGGCCACCCCCAAAGCCAATTCCTCCCTTGGCCACCTTTCCTTCCAGTTCTCTGCTGCCATTGACTGGAACGACCTGCAAAAATCACTGAAGCTGGAGACCCGTATCTCCCTCACTAACTTTAAGCACAAGGTGTCAGAGCAGCTCACAGATCACTGCACCTGTACATAGCCCATCTGTAAACAGCCCATCCAACTACCTCATCCCCATACTGTATGTATTTATTTATTTTGCTCCTTTGCACCCCAGTATCTCTACTTGCACATGCACATCTATCACTCCAGTGTTTAATTGCTATATTGTAATTACTTCGCCACCATGGCCTATTTTGCCTTACCTCCCTTATCTTACCTCATTTGCACTCACTGTATATATACTTTTTCTACTGTATTAATGACTGTATGTATGTTCATTCAATGTGTAACTCTTTGTTGTTGTTTGTGTCGCACTGCTTTTCTTTATCTTGGCCAGGTCAGGTCGCAGTAAATGAGAACTTGTTCTCAAGTAGCCTACCTGGTTTAATAAAGGTGAAATATATATATATTTTTAAAATGAACAGCTGTGAGCTTGTGTGGCCTACCACCTCGCGGCTGAGCCGTTGTTTCTTCCAGACGTTTCCAGTTCACAATAACAGCCCTTACATAGTCACTTTACCCCTACCTACATGTACTGCAGATATTATATCAATTACCTCGTCTAATCTCTACTCTTACGATAAGAGCCATGGGTTCTTTAGTGACCACAGAGAGTCAGGACACCAATTTAACAACACATCTGAAAGACGACATCTTACACAGGGCATTGTCCCCAATCACTTCCCTTGGGCATTGGGATATATAAAAAAAATTGACCAGAGAAAAGAGTGCCTACTACTGGCCCTCCAACAACCACTTCCAGCAGCATCTGGTTTCCCATCCAGGAGACCGGATTAGCTTCAGAGGCTAGACAGCAGTGAGATGCAGGGTGGTATGCTGCTGGCTGTTTTTATCCATACACTGTGGTGGGTAAACATTATTAGCTGATTCATGGCCATGGGTTCAGCTCCCATGATGAGTAATGGTAGACTGAATCAAACTGTACAGAACCTTGTATTGCAATGCATGTATATTTAAAAACCTTGCCTTCCTTAAGAATTGCAGTCCTTTGTCAGTAATCTAATATCCCCATCTTCTAACTGACTTTTCCAATGACAAAATGTCTAAGCCGCTCTTTGATTGGGCAATATATGCCTATTCAGCAAAGTTCACAATAATTGCACGGCTATTCATTTTTCTAAGAAAATGTATTTATGTATTCATCAGCTTGAATGCTTTTGCTTGGCACACATGGCAACAGCAGTCTCTTCATCTGTCACACACACACTCACTCGCTCTCTGACAACTCCAACAGCTTTATCAGTACAATCCTTATTATGTCTTCTCTATAATCATAATTGAGATTCCATTGTATATAATCCGTGGTCATCTCACTCAGCGGAGTGTTCAAATGCGCCAAGATTTCATATTCAAACAGATGACTCTCTCCTCGCCAAAAGAAAAAGAGAGAGAGGGAATACAATTCTCCACTGAGTGACACTTCAATTAGCCTCCTGTCCTCCGCGGCGCTAATAGTCAGATGAGCGGGCGATGCGGGAAAGGGCGGGTCATTAAAACATCTTTAAAACTTGCAAGGTTTACTCAAGGCCAGTGATTAAGGATCTGTGCCCCTGACAGGTGGCCAGGGGCTTGTTCCCCATCTCCCGCTAGAAATAAAACCAATCTCGGTCTAATTGCAAAGGCCAAGTGTTTACACACAATTTAAAAAAATTATCTGTGGCCTAGCTGTAGCCAGAACTATCCATTCCACAAGTTGGATAACAAGTGTAGACTCACACGTGGCTGGAGTCCCTGGTTATGTCCCAAATGGCACCCTAGTTCTTGGTCAGGGCCCTGGTCAAAAGTAGTGCACAATTTTGAAAATAAGGTGCCATTTGGGACTCTTCCCTATCCCTCTCAGCCCAGCCCCATCGCAGATCAACAGGGTCTCCCTACCTCTTTTGTTATGTGTCATAGACGTACCCTGACAAGCCCCAACACTGTGGTGTATAGTATTTTAACAATGGTTTCACTTTCACATGGGCCTCTAATTTAAGAAATGACTAGCTATGTACATATGTGAATATTGTCATATTTTGTTTCTCATTTTCCATTATGTTGGAGAGAAAAAAACGGAATGTTATATATAGCCTGTCAAGATATGTTGCATGAATTCACAGTGGAAATACAATTAAATACAAAACTGATTTAATTATTAGACCTACTCTAACAATTTCACACATTTTCAACATATATTTGGCCCTTTTTCTACGCTTGACAAGCAGTTCTATTGTTCCACTACTACTTTGCGTATGCATTGTTATGCCTGTGCGTACATTTACACTCCCAAGCAAACGTCCATATTGATACATCTCACACTTTGCGTTGAATTGATCCCACTCATGGTTTACGCACAGATTTGTGGCTATGCATGATTGATAAATGAGGCACCAGGAATGTTTGTGTGAATATATATATATATATATATATATATATATATATATATATATATATATATATATATATATATATATATATATATATTCTGGAGTTCAAGTTACTTGTCTGTCGTTAGCAATTTGTCTTAAAGGGGCAGTTCAGTATTTTAAAACTTAATGTTATAAGTTTCCTCACCCTGAAAGTAGTCGTAGAGACATGTAGAGAGATGCAGAGGACACCAGTTACAACATATTAGTGTAGCCTAGAGTTCAAAGATGGTCAATGTCAATGGTCCACTCCTGACTCCTGAGTTAAATTCATACAGTATCTCAGTGTGCTTTTCCAGTTATTACATTTTCCAATTCTCCACTCTCTAAAAAAATATAACTTTTTCTGTTTACCTTTGGAGGGACCACAAATATCCATCCATTTATTTATTATTATATTTTTTAACTTGGTACTTTGGAGGATTCAAGTTGCCTCAAGGCAAATTATGTTGTGTGCATGCGCTGCTTGTCAAGGATCCACAATTGGAACAAACACCTGATAAATAAATGGAGGCTCTTTTGTGGAGATAGCAATAAAGTTTGGCAGCTTTTAGATCTAAAAAACAGATATTAGTTAGCATTTTCTACTTCATTGGCCCTTCCTATGGGGGAAATAAATGTTGAAAGAATGGGGTCTGCATTTATCTTAAAAAAAAATATATAGATATAATTTCCCCATAGGCTTTGGCCAACGAGCCATGGTGGAGTAAGCCTCAGTTAGTGCCTACAAAAAGATGCCATTACTATTGCTCTCTATAACAGACCATATAGACGGAATTTGCTATTTTGTCCTTCAAATATTAATTTCTTCAGCTGTCATCCCATGATGTAAAAAAAATAATAATTGGAAAATGGACTGACAGCTTTGATAAAGATTTAAAGGGGCAATATAGGATTCAAACAACAACAAAGCAGACACCCCACCACTGTGTTGTTATGTGTCTTGTTTGTACCAATCCATCACCACAAATTACAGTTCCTTCTCAGGAAATAAAAGTTATTTTGAATTTAATTGAAAGAAATGGCAGACCTTGGCAAAAAAAAAAAACTCTCAATAAGAGAAGAGAAACCAGACAAAAAGGTGAGAAAAAAACGTTTGAACAAGTCATCAAATGTTTGTGGTGATTACTGTAGTTGACTGAATGTAGGAGAGCTACTCTGCAGGGAAATAACTAGCCTGCTGGTCAGGCACCGTATCCTGTTAGCTTGCAAGCTAGCGCCCTGCCTTTTACCTATTCTAAAAAAAAAAAAGGGTTTATTATCAAATCAAATGTTATTTGTCACATGCGCCGAAAACTGTGAAATTAACCAACAATACAGTTCAAGAAATATACTAAATAAACTCAAGTACATTTTTCTTTTTTACAAATCTAAAAGCAACAAAAGAAAATTACATAACAATAACGAGGCAATATATTGTCAATGTGCGGGGGTACAGGTTAGTTGAGGTAATTTGTAAAGTGACTATGCATAGATAATAAACACTATGCACATAGTGTAAAGACAAGGGGGTAATGTAAATAGTTGGGGTGGCCATTTGATTAATTGGTAAGCAGTCTTATGGCTTGGGGTAGAAGCTGTTAACTTGTTAGGGAGTGGCAGCTGAGGGGTCGGTTTTGGAGAGCCTGGCATGCCCAAAGTAAAATGCCTCCCATTCAGGCCCAGAAAATAGGATATGCAGATATTTGGTACCATTGGATAGGAAACACTCTGAATTTTCCAAAACTGTTAACCATTTGTCTGTGAGTAAACAGAACGCATATAGCAGGCGAAACCCCAAGGAATTTCTGTCCTGGAAAAAGTGATTTTGACACATTGCTCATTTGGGCACCCCTCCCTCATGAAAATGACCATATAAGGGCATATGAATGCAGTACCCATCGCTTCCTTTAGATGTTAACAGTCTCGAGACAGTGTATTTTTTTCATTTTGGATGAATTAGACCAGAGAAGAAGAGCAAACAAGGAAGTCACTCTTTCATGTAAACAGAATGGAACGCGGCGCTCCCGAGAAGTCACGCAGTGTCTTTTTACCGTCGTTATCGATCAGTTTATATTCCGGTTGATTTATAATAGTAAATATACGTAAAAGTGTTCCTAAGGATACATTTCAAACTATGTTTGATTGTTCTTGGACAAGTTTATAGGTATAAGATGAACGCGTCACGTTTCAATGGAGTAGTGGAAGCTGTCGTTTCTGATTATAACGCGAGAACCAAATGGAGGATTTATGGATAAAATACATTACTTTTTCTAACAAAAGAACCATGGATTGTCTTCGTTGGACACTTAGGATGACCTCAGCAGACGTTCTTCAACAGGTAATTGATTTGTTTTTGCTGTGAAATGTGTTATGTGTGTGCCATGATGGCTAATCGATTCATGGCTATGGGAAAAATATGTGAGGTGCTACTCTCAAACAATCAAATGTGCTGCTTTCGCCGTAAAGCCTTTTTGAAATCTGACAACGCTGTGATATTGCCAAGAAACAGAGCTTTTGATGAGTATGGAACACTTGTATATTGGTGGATGTTTAATAATTCAACTTTTGGATTTTGAATTTGGCGCCTTACATTTTACCTGGTAGTGTCGGGAGCAGCCCGCTAGCGCCCCAGTGATCCCTGAGAAGTTAAGGAGCCTTTTGGTTCTAGACGTGGCAATCCGGTACCGTTGCCTGTGCGGTAGCAGAGAGAGCAGTCTGACTTTGGGCCTTCCTCTTACACCGCCTGGTATAGAGGTCCTGGATGTCAGGAAGCTTGGCCCCAGTGAAGTACTTTGCCACATGCAATACCCTCTGTAGACCCTTATGGTTGGAGGCCACGCAGTTGCCATACCAGTCGGTGATGTAACCGGTCAGGATGCCTTTGATGGACCCATGCCGAATGTCTCCTGAGGGGGAATAGGCATTGCCGTGCCCTCTTCACGACTGCCTTGGTGTGTTTAGACCAAGATAATTTGTTGGTGATGTGGACACCAAGGAACTTGAAACTCACAACCCGCTCCACTTCCAATGTTTGCACATTGGCAAATAACACGGAGGGAAGTGGTAGTTTACCTGCTCGTCGGCAATGTCTTACAAGGCATCCACACTCCTCCCGGTTTTTCTTTTCTTCACATGGATGAAGGGGATTTGGGTTTTTGTCTCGACAAAGCAGTATATTCTTTGTGTCGGACTCATTAAAGAAAAACCTTAGTCCAGTTTGAGGTGAGTAATTGTTGTTCTGATACCCAGAAGCTATTTTCTGTCATAAGAGACAGTAGCAACAACATTATGTACATAATGAGTTACAAACAATGCGAAAAAGCGAACAAAACAGCACAGTTGGTTAGGAGCACGTAAAACACCAGCCATCCCCTCCAGCACCATTATCATCCTATCATATTATGATTCCACTGATGTGAAAGCTACTATATAGCCTCTCTAACTGTATCATTCCTAACAAATTTAAGGGAAAAAAGAGAACGCTCTAAGTAAAATGGCTGTCCTATTTCAGCAATTCTGGCTTACCAGTTTCTTTTTTTTTTTATATATTAAGTGAAGCTCTCAGGCAGTTCAATAAGAGGCTTTTTACCCCATCGAGACGCATTCTTGAACTTTAAGAATGCTCTCATTTACGTAATAAGCACATTAATTTCTGAACTCCGTACATACTTTCTAGTTCAATAAATGAGTCCCACTGCGTCTAGCTATGAGAGTTACTTCCAGCCTTGTCTTGGAGCCTAAAGCATCAATTCAAATGAAGAAACAAAACCGATGCTGTAAAGAGGGTGTGTGTGTGTTTGCGCGTGTGTGCGCCCTAGAAAGCTTTGAGGACAGAAGTAAATAAAACAGTAATCCCCTGACAGCATTGATGGTTGGAAACACACACCTGTGTTAGTCGATGTTGAACAGATCCCAGCTTTTGTTCAGTATTTCCCCCTGTGTAGTTATAAATTGAATCGAATGCCTTTTGCAATTAGAGCCACACACCACAAATAACACATTTAATATAAAATAATAAAAAATGTTATGTTACAATTGATGACAGACAGCTTCAAAAGCTAGCTTCTAACTTTTCCCCTATAAAACATTCATGTGATTTTTGCAGATTGCGTATTAATCAAGGTAGAGCCGAACTGAATTATACTGTGTATCTAATCTTAGACAATCAAGCAGAGTATTGAAATATTATGAGAATCTCCCATCTTTAAACAGGTGTTTGATTTGCTATGAATCCATTTTTCACATTAATTCAATTCCCACGCCCCACCATTTCATTCATCTCTATTGTTAGTATGACTTGATAACAGAAGGCCTTTCCCATTTGAAGGCCTTTCCCCCTCAATCTCACATATTCTATATTGCTTTCATCAAGAACCCCCAGACCAAACTGACTGTCTAATTAAGCCCAATTTATATCCTACGCAATACGTAACGCAATAACTACAAATAGCTACACACAATGCAAACGTAATGCAATTTGCTACTCGGTAAGGTATAAATTAGGCTTTAAAGTGAACTGTAGCCTCGTTATCCTGTGGCTGTCTATGTAGGTCACATTTTCGTGTCGTCTACTTGATGGAGTTGGACTGTAAAATCTGCAAAGCTGTGTTCTCTAGGCATAAATGTGATCGGTACACACTAAGGCACCCTCCATAGAAGTGTTACTTTTGATGTAATAGAATTATAATTGTTGTTGAGACAAAGATGACACACACATTAGTATGCTTGATTGGATTTACTTCAATGTAAGATGTAAGTAAGATACATGCACAGAATGGTAATACAGGAGAGCTGGTGTATACATCTCCACATGGAGTCGGATGGGGGAAAGGTCATGACATATCAATAAATGCGCCATACATACCTATTCAATTTGAGCATACTAATGATCAGAGGCCGTCTGTGCTCTTTTAAAGTTCCTTACAACTGAAAAGTGTCTGTTCATTTTACATTTACGCAGGAGGGTTTTAATCTAGAACAACATTTTGGTACTTTTTTTAATACTGGTTCCCCGTGGGAATTTAAACCTACAACTTTGGCGTTGCAAGTGCCATGCTCTACCAACTGAGCCACACAGGAGGGCTGCTGTTGTTCCAGGTGCATACACTCACAATTTTTAAATGTTAAAATAAGTAAATCACATACTTCGTAGATGCCGGTACGACACTATTTCTTCCATGGCAATAATTAAAACACGAAGCAGACGTAACTCTTTTGGTCATTTAAAAACCTGCTGTATGTAAAATAGTGTGCGCTATATACTGGAAAATAAACAAATGTGACTCTGGATGACAACATAATTATGTTTGTTTCCAACGTTAGGGCTGGTTTCCTTAAGAAGTTTCCTGTTTTGTTTCCTTGCCACGATATTAATCAAGATACTGGTATCGTCCCGGCCCTAATACATAGTATAATTACAGCAAAATTACAACAAAATATAGTTCAGATTCTTCAAAGTAACCACCATTTGCCTTGATGACAGCTTTGCACCTCTTCGCATTCTCTCAACCATCTTCATGAGGAATGCTTTTCCAACAGTTTTGAAGGAGTTGCTGAGCACTTGTTTGCTGCTTTTCCTTCACTCTGCGGTCCACCTCATCCCAAACCACCTCAATTGGGTTGAGGTCAGGTGATTGTGGAGGCCAGGTCATCTGATGCAGCACCCCATCACTCTCCTTCTTGGTCAAATATCCCTCACCCAGCTTGGAGGTGTGTTTTGGGTCATAGTCCCACTAAGCGCAAACCATCTCATCTCTCCTGCGTCTGACTCCTTCTTTTTCGTCAGTACACAGCTTTAACAAACTGTTTCCTTTCTTTTGGTGTCAGTCCCTCGATGAAGAGCTGCACTATGCCGTGCAATGCCAAGTAGGCCATGCCTCTAAACAAGCTGCACTGTCTTTGAGTATGAGGTTAGGCCAGTCAAGCCAATGCTCTAGGTCTAAATAGAGCCCGCTGCACATAAAGTTATGTTTCATATTCCTTTTTTTTTATCCATTGTTTTTATTATATAATCAAGCAAATGGGCAGAATAAACAGTATTGGACAAATACTTGTTGCATTGTCAGAGTACGTCCAAGACATGTTCACATGATTCCCGACCCTTCCACCCTGTCTGATTAAAAAAATCTATGCTATATAGTTTGTGTTTACATTGTTTACTTTGTTTAGGAACATTGGAGTAAAACAAGCTTATATGTTGGGTTCTAATGGGGTACGACCGTTGATCTAAGCTCACAAGGCATTTATAAGTTATGTTCTTCAAGAATCAATGGGTACATATGATTAAGTCCAAAAATGGATGCAGCAACTTGCCCCTCTTACATTTTCTGCTGGGTTTGACCACATTGTTAATATCATTTCATTTGCGCCATGAAAGCGAGCAGTGGACAATTCCAAAAGTACAATATCAAGAAAAGAGAAGACCCATTGGAGCCATGTAAGTATGTGGAGGAGAGCAAGGCACGTTTCATATTTGAAAAGGTTTCCCTACCAGACTTTTTCGGATGAAAGGCTGATTGGTGGATGCGCATAAGAGTAGATTCACATGGTGTGGGATAATGCGGAGCAATACATCATTTATGAAAAAAGGGAAACATGGATGGACGCAAATTCAGAGGGACTCACAAAACAATGAGAGACCAACAACGTGAGATTTAAACAGGTGAATTCATATGCAGACATTTTTGCCATGGTTTTTCAGTGTTTTTTGTTCTCTTTTTTTTCCTTCAGATGATCAATGTGTTTTCTAAAAGGTGTGCCATTAAAATGTTTTTTTTTTAAATGGCACAGTGTCCACTGAACTGTAATGTTCCCATGTTTAAACAGTGTAATCAATAATAGGATGTGTTATTTACCCCTGTTCATTCTTTCACAACCTTCTTCATCATTAGGACACATTCTTTTAACAGCAGATGAAAAGATTTATAGATTGTGACTGAAAATTGAAATGTGAAAAGGGCGTGCATCTTTTGCCGCCCCTGCTTTCACTCCTCTGTTGATTTGGTCGGTTGAAACTTTTCCGTTTGATCTCTTAAAGGTTATGTATCGTTGTGGATACCTGCTATCTTAGCTTGTTGGTGTGCTTTTTTATATTTGCTGGTGTGAACACTTGTTTCGTTAGCGTGCATTAACTTTCATGGAGGACTGTTCACATCTTTTTTTTTTTGAGGTGGTGGTTGGTGTCTACAGTATTTCGACTTCAACAAGTCACCTGTTATACAGCTTTCAGCAACCCTCTCTCCCCTTTTCTCTATTCCACCTCTCCTTCTCTCTCCCCCTGTGTTACACGAGCTGACTGCCAGATTACACCGGGCTTTCCAGCTTGAGGGATACGGTGAGCCGGTCTTTATCTCTGGGAAACAGACGCAAACATTTGCATTCTGAGGGGTTTTATGGATAGGTATGTGGGTGTTTGTCTGAAGGGCTTTCATTTTCAGGTTTTTAATTGCAAATTATCCAAATACACCCTCCCCCCTGTCCTCTGTTAGCTTCTATCGGCTACATGTACCATTAACAAAATCCCTCTGATTTTATTCCCTGGATGGTAAGTAACATTTTGATCTCCACGCAAACAAGGTTGTTACACGATTACAGCAGGAAATGCTTCTATATCACATCATATGTATCTGATGACGGTCCTATAATGTAACCTTATGTATCTCTTTTTAACCTCTTAAGAACCGTACCCTTTTTTTATTTTTATTTCTGCATTTTTCGGTTTTGAGTGGTGTCCTGGGAAACTTGGCAGTTAATTATAGTCTTTGCAGATTAATTTTCAAAAAAAAATAGTCTCAGTAGAGCTGTACTAGAACAGGGGGTCCAGTGGGTTTAATGTGGAATATTGTTTGCCACGTGTCAATGTTGTAAGTCCTTGGCATGATTCATCACTGGCCAAGTACATTTCCAAAGGTTGAAGCACTAGAGAACATCTTAATGTTAAAACTGAATTTTTTCCTAAATACAGTTAAAAAAGTGATGATTTTGATCAAAAAAATTGCATATTCACGTTTCCCACTAAAACACAAATGAGAAATATTTACATACTGAAGGGATAAAAAAAAACTACAGTATCATCAGGGGACCTCTTTTTGCCTCATTTGGAGAGAGCCCATGTGCATCAGTGAGGCTCCAGCCTAAGCCTTGAACAGACTTAATCATACCCACGTTTTAAAATGGATGAATTACTGCATATAGATTTAATTGAATTTCGTATTAGTCATAAAAGACACAATTCCAAGCGGTGCCAATCCTTTCTCTCCCATTCGTCTGATTAACCAGGCGGTGAATCGGGCCTGCATTATCTGGAGCCGCTCCTTCACATCTGCTTCAGCTCCACAGCGATGGTCGAGGGCCTCGACTGACCGAGGAGCTTAGAGAGAGTGGAGAGGGTGAGTTATTTTTTAATGTAGTGGCGAGCTGAGTGTTGGTGGAGTCAGATTGCTGGTTTGTGCCGAGGAAGAAGTGCGGTGGGCATGGGCAGAGCAGAGCGCTGAACGAAAAACATAAAAAGGGGTAGTATTCCTTCAGGGGCTGAGTAAGTTATGTGTTAATAGTAATTGAAGCCGTCTGACTCGGCACATTGAAACTCATTGCTTCAATCTGTCGCAACCTTCAAAGGTGACCTTTGAACCCTGGCCACCTCCCCAAAATACCAATTTCCAGAAGATGGCTTTTTCCCCATGGGTAATCACAGTGGGAAAGCAGTAGCCGGGGCCATTTGGAAGAGGGAGAGTTCAAGGAAATGTGAATAAATATCACTCGGTGATTGAGATGGTCAATGACTGGCTGCGCTACTGTGTCAGTGTGACAGGCCTCACAGCAGCATGCGGTCTACAAGTCCTGCTGAAATTGAGGCTAACAGGGACACCGTACCTATTAGTTCTTCATCAAATCCAAATCCAGATGTACACCATCTTCACATTGGCCCCGAATAGATATAGTCATTGTACTAACGAGAGTTAGATTGCACGCATCAGTACCATGTGGATCCGTAAAGAGTTGAAAGAGTGTCCAGAGGATGCTACTAATAGTTTGTTTGACTGAGCAGATTGCCTCTGGTTAGTACTATTGACTTGTTTGCTCTGTTGTATCCAGTGTTGATAGTCTGAACAAACACATTCACAGAACAAGGCAGCATTTCCATTCAACTAATGCACAATGAGTCCTATTGAGCTGTATTCCGCCACAAGCAAACAGAAAACGCTCATCCAAAGGTAGAGCTTCTAGTAGCCGGGACTTTAATGCAGGGACACTTAAATCCGTTTGACCAAATTTCTATCAGCATATTAAATGTGCAACCAGAGGGGAAAAAAACTCTAGACCACCTTTACTCCACACACAGAGACACGTACAAAGCTCTCCCTCGCCCTCCATTTTGCAAATCTGACCATAATTATATCCTCCTGATTCCTGCTTACAAGCAAAAATTAATATAAATAAAAAAGTGGTCAGATGAAGCAGATGCTAAGCTACAGGACTGTTTTACTAGCACAGACTGGACTATGTTCCGGGATTCTTCCGATGTCATTGATGAGCACACCACATTAGTCATTGGCTTCATCAATAAGTGCATCGATGACGCCTTCCCCACAGTAACCGTACGTACATACCCCAACCAGAAGCCATGGATTACAGGCAACATCCGCACAGAGCTAAAGGCTAAAGGTGCCACTTTCAATAACACTGACACATGCATGAGAGCACCAGCTGTTCCGGACGACTGTGTGATCACGATCTCCACAGTCGATGTGAGTAAGACCTTTAAACAGGTCAACGTTCACAAGGCCGCAGGGCCAGACGGATTACCAAGACGTGTTCTGCGAGCATGCGCTGACCAACTGGCAAGTGTCTTCACTTCACTTCACTCTCCCTGTCCGAGTCTGTAATACCTACATGTTTTAAGCAGACCATCGTAGTCCCTGTGCCCAAGAACACAAAGGTAACATGCCTAAATGACTACCGACCCGTAGCACTCACATCTGTAGCCATGAAGAGGTGCTTTGACAGGCCGATCATGGCTCACATCAACACCACTATCCCAGAAACCCTAGACCCACTCCAATTTGTATACCGTCCTAACAGATGACGCAATCTCTAGTGCAATCTCTAGCGCCATCAAACTCATCACTAAGCTAAGGACCCTGGGACTAAACACCTCCCTCTGCAACTGGATCCTGGACTTCCTGACGGCCGCCCCCAGGTGGTAAGGGTAGGTAACAACACATCCGCCACGCTGATACTCAACACAGGGGTTGGCACCAGTGATGTACCCACTGCCCTCTGTAGTGCCTTGCAGTTGGAGGCCGAGCAGTTGCCATACCAGGCGGTGATGCAACCAGTCAGGATGCTCTCGATGGTGCAGCTGTAGAACCTTTTGAGGATCTGAGGACCCAAATCTTTTCAATCTCCTGTGGCGGAATAGGTTTTGTTGTGCCCTCTTCACGACTGTCTTGGCGTGCTTGGACCATGTTAGTTTGTTTGAACTTGAAGCTCTCAACCTGCTCCACTACAGCCCCAGTTCGGTCCTCTTTTTCCTGTAGTCCACAATCATCTCCATTGCCTTGATCACGTTGAGGGAGAGGTTGTTGTCCTGGCATCACACGGCCAGGTCTCTGACCTCCTCCCTGTAGGCTGTCTCATCGTTGTCGGTGATCAGGCCTACCACTGTTGTGTCATCGTGTAGTGAGGGCTCAGTATAATTGGTTATACTCAGGAACATGCTGCATGGCTGAAGTAGGAACAAAATGTAATCATCCACATAGCCAGAAAAGAAAAGTAAGACATAACTCTACATACACCCAATATGATACGTGTTTCCTTGGAACACTATGACTGCGTTCTAAATGGCACCTATTTCCTATTTTGCACACTACCTTTGACCACAGGGTTCTGGTCTAAAGTAGTGGACTGTATAGGGAATAGGGTGCAATTGGTAACTCGATCCATACCAGTCGTAAAGAACAGGACCGCAGAGCACCTGCAGTGGGTGATAGATCATTGCTTTGGGACTGAACTGATTAATTTCTCATGATAGCATGTGGAAAGGTCTGGTACAATTCTGTTGAGGCATTGCCTCTGGTCTAAACCCCATTGATTTTGCTCAAAATAAAGAGGATAAAAATGACATGCCCATTGCATCATACCCGTAGTATGTAGAGCATGCCAACCTCCTGTGTCACCAAACCCCTTTTCTCTTCATCATGACGGCATGCCTTTTGCTGAAGGAACGAGAAGGGGCGGGAAGTGAATGTTGTTTTCTTCCTTTGAAGTGCTGCTATTGCCTTTCAATTAAACTCCAATGTTATCAGCACATTGCAGCACGTTTTTTCCTTATGTACTTAAACCGTTTTTGGATTAGAGCAAATCTGGGAATTCCATAGGAGGGCACTCAATTAAGATTAGTTTTGATAGAACGCTTGCTTTGGTAATATGGGGGCCTGAGGCAAAACGTTGCAACTGTACCCTCCGTGGAAGGTTTGACGTTGGTGTGGGATCATTTTGTTGATTTGAAGTGGCATCTGTTTGGTGCTTTCATCAGCTATTAATGACACTGTTAGAGTCATGTCGAAGGCCACAGGCTATCAAGGCAAAATGTGTCCCAAAGCTGTTCAAAGTGGTCAATTCAACATTTGTTAACGTTATCATTGGAAGCTACTTGAGAAGAAACTGTCTCCCAGTACTCAAGGAAAAGACAATGTTGTCTTAGCGATAAAGAGTTCCTATCTCACTGTATGATTAATGCCAGCCATGCTCTTGTGTGCAGTCATCGTTCACTGCCCCTCAGACAGGCGGAATTGGTCGCCAACAAAGGAGATATAACTTCTTAGGCAGCGGCAGCTGAGGGGTCGGTTTTGGAGAGTCTGGCATGCCCAAAGTAAAATGCTTGCCACTCAGGCTCCGAAAATAGGATATGCACATAATTAGTACTATTGGATAGGAAACACTCTGAGGTTTCCAAAAGTGTTAACATTTCGTCTGTGAGTGTAATAGAACTCATTTGGCAGGCAAAAACCAGAGACATTTCCATCCGGAAATGTCATTCTGGTGGCTTATGGCTCACTTAGAGAGACTGCCTATTGAAAGGTATTTATACCAGGACACTGAATGTAGTACCTATTGCCTCCACTGGATGTCAGCAGTGTATAGGTAAAGTTTAACGGCAATCGGAACCATTGTGTTCAATCGGTAGAGGTTTTAGTCAGGGGAGCTATTTTTCAGTTGCACGTTTTTGGGTGCACGTTTGGCTGAGCGGTCTACTTTATTTGACTTTATAACGTTTAGGTGACCATCCAAGTGAAAGATTATCACTTTTATTCATAAAAGACAAGCTAAGGATGCATTTTAATTGGTTTTTGTTTTGTTGAGGGAAAGTTTATAGGTTTAAATGAACGCGTTCTCGTCACGTTGGATTTTCTGAACACAAGGTGCCAACCAAACGGAGATTTAAGGATATAATAAATTACTTTTTCTAACCAAATACCCATGGATTGTCTTCGTTGGACACTTACGAAGCCCTCTGCAGAAGTTCTACAAAAGGTAAGGCACGGGTTTTCCCTGTGAAATGCATTTTCTAGGGACCGCGCTGGCTAAAGATTTCATGGTTATGGAAAATATTGAAGGTGCTACCCTCAAACAATCAAATGTAGTGCTTTCGCCGTAAAGCCTTTTTGAAATCCAACAAAGCTGTGATATTGCCAAGAAGCAGAGCTTTTGATGAGTATGAAACACTTGTATATTGGTGCATCTTTAATAATTCAACTTTTGGATCTTGTCTTGCATTTCACCTGGTAGTGTCGGGAGTGGGGCGCTAGCGCCCCAAATCACCTTGCTTCTGCCTAAGACGACAAAAAAAGTGCAAACAGCACGCGGTTGCTTTTCCCCCCTCCAGACAAAAAGACTTTGGCGGCTAATAGTTGAACACCTAAAGCCAGTGTAGTAGATTCAGTAACATATTTCTAGGGTGTGGATCACGCCCATTGGAGCGTGTCGATTCTAAATGGCCATTGGATGGCAGAGACTATGTAATGTCTGAAACTGTAGCACATAAAAAAGGAAAAGAAACAAAAGTATTACTGAATTATTACTAAACTTGTGTCAAAAGGACTGTAATGAATACTCAGGGAGAAAAAGTTGTAGATTCACGCGCAGAGCGCGGCAGGTGTTTATTTCGCCTTTGCAGAAGGCAGGAATCGTGGTCACAGGCAGGCAATGGTCATACACAGGTAGGCAAACAGGCAGGGAATCAAAACTAGAACTGAAGGCTATAACTGGTTCTCACAGACGAGCTAGAAAAAGGCTTGGCAGAGTCAAAACGAACAATACCTCACAAAAGGCTCAAACAGAATGAACTGAACTGAATAAGGAGCAGATGAGTAACTAACACAGGTGAAATCAATGAACAAACATGAAAGACAGGGCTACGTTCAAGAACACAACAAAAACAGAACACAAGGTTGATAAATACAGAGCCAACAGTTCAAAGAGCAAAATCACAATGTAAATGAAAACCTTAGTCCATCTGTAACGAATACGCAGAGTTAGAATCCATGTGCGGAAGTTTATTCAGGGCAGGTTTCTGGAACGTATACAATAAGGCAGGCAGAGGGTCAAAACCGGAGAAGCAGTCAGATCTGTCGTCATCCAAAGGGGTAATCCAACAGGCATAGGTCAGTAGGCAGGCAAGAGATCTTAACAGAAACATCAGTCCAACAGGTAATCAAAACTGGCAATACTTCGCAATGAGTACAGGCATGGTTACAGGCTAAATAGCAAACCAAACAGGAAATTGATGCAGAGGAAGCCAAAGGGAGTGGAGCACCGTCAGTACTCAGGTGATGGCTCCCTCTGCTGGTTTGGCATTACACCATATCATCTAGGCTGCGTTCAGTATGTTTCATACGTTCTGAAACGCTCGATTGAACGGAAACAGTGCTGGATTGAACAACAAGTTAAATACGTCACTCAATGCTTCAAGCCACACCTCGTCACACCCACCAAATCGGAAAAAAAACAAAACGTACCTCAAAGTATTTTCAAGAATGTAAAAAAAAGTTTGTGGGAAATGTGCCGTTCGGCACAAACCATTCCTCAATGTAGCAAACATTCAAGCAAACTGAACACACCTCTGGTTGAGTCTTTTATAGGAAGTCCAACTCCAACGGCAAGGAAACAGATCAAATCCAATAGAAAGACAACACAATCCCAGGTAAAAAGTCAATAATTCAACAGAAATCCAATAGGTCCAGTGGACATGGATATCTCTGAACTATTCAATGTCTATTTTCCACCAAACCAGTGTGGAACACAAAAGCAAGGAAACCCTGAAATCCCTTTCATCTTAATTCAAAATGTCACCTGTGGGTTGGACATGCCTCCCGCCACTAATTCTTCTTCTTCTTCGGTATCATGGTGTTCGTACATTTTGTTTAGTAGTGTGTGGTCTCACTCGCAAACGGGAACTTCTGATTCCCAGAAACATGGATCAGCAAAAAGGCAGCGATTCACTTTATCCGAAAATGTCACACCCATCGGGCCCAAATCCCGCCTCCCACCACGACTATACCTACAAACCCTGAAGGCCTAATGCTTAAAATAGGCATTTTTTTTTCAACCACAATACAGTGTAGTAACGTAATCTAAGTACTTGGCAAAAACACATTTTCATAGTTATATTATTTTATTTATTTTGGGAGCAATGTTTCATTGTAAGCATTTGTGGTAACATGTCACAACCTTGTGGTTGAGACGTTTCATAACAAATAGTTATTAAGCTTGCCATTATGAGCTAACTTAACCTACATTGCCAGTGGAGTCTATTCTTCTCCTCTAGGTACCTGCGTGTCCAGGCTAGCTACAGGCTCATGCCTGTGTCTCCTTGGAGGCCCGCTGGCCTGACCCCTCACAATGGATTAGCTGTCCATGTAAATGAAGCCAATTAGGAACCTCCATATCACCTCACGACTGAGGCTAATGAAGCTCACTCCACAGGAGTAATGCCTTAATGTGTTCACTGGTCGGAGAGAGGAGGCGATTCCCCCACCTCATTGTCTAAGACATGCACACTAGAGGGAGGGAAGTTTGTTTGGAGGTTGAGGGGCAGTTTGCGGGTGCTATGTGATTGTGTGTGTGAGAGAGGGAGAGAGAGACAGAGTGTGTGGGGGCGGTATGTGTGTGTGCGCGTGTGAGAGAGGGAGAGAGAGACAGAGTGTGTGTGTTTGTGTGTGGGGGGGTATGTGTGTGTGAGAGGGAGAGAGAGACAGAGTGTGTGTGTTTGTGTGTGGGGGTATGTGTTTGTGTGTGTGAGAGGGAGAGAGACAGAGTGTGTGTGTTTGTGTGGGGGGTATGTGTTTGTGTGTGTGAGAGGAGAGAGAGAGACAGAGTGTGTGTGTTTGTGTGGGTGGGGGTATATGTGAGAGAGGGGAGAGAGACAGAGTGTGTGTGTTTGTGTATGTTTGTGTGGGGGGTATGTGTTTGTGTGTGTGAGAGAGAGAGACAGAGTGTGTGTGTTTGTGTATGTTTGTGTGGGGGTATGTGTTTGTGTGTGTGAGAGGGAGAGAGAGACAGAGTGTGTATGTTTGTGTGGGGGTATGTGTTTGTGTGTGTGAGAGAGAGAGACAGAGTGTGTGTGTTTGTGTATGTTTGTGTGGGGGTATGTGTTTGTGTGTGTGAGAGAGAGACAGAGTGTGTGTGTTTGTGTATGTTTGTGTGGGGGTATGTGTTTGTGTGTGTGAGAGAGAGACAGAGTGTGTGTGTTTGTGTATGTTTGTGTGTGTGTGGGGTATGTGTTTGCGTGTGGGGAGGGGGTTGAGGAGAAGAACAATATGAAGCTTTAAATGGAAGCTTGATGAAAATTGCTGTGACACCAGCACCTGATGTTTGTGCAAATGATGCATCAATCGATCAAAGATATGCATGGAAATCCAGCTAAATCATGGGCACATTGAGGACAGTTCGATGTAAGGCGTGAACTAATACAATGTTATCACTGAGAGGGTATACACATGATTTTATGAACACTATTATAATCCACTGCTTCCGTTTAGATCAATGCCTGGGTCGGTGAATACAGTATTTTCCCCGTCTTTTGGAGCATTGACGGATACAGAATCTGTCGAAGGGTGAAATGGATTGTTCTGGCGTTTAGGGATTTCCAAGGCTACTCTGGAAAACATGCAGACAGAGCAAAGAAATACAAGCCCATCCAGGCTTAAACAACAAATAGCAGGTGACTGTTAAAGACTTAGCCTGAGAGGATTATTTCAAGTGATTTATTCAAAACAATGTGCCGCTAACCAGGTATGGCGCTTACCTTCGACATATGTTACAGTTTAATTGGATGAGGTTCGACTTTGCCTGGGGAGTTTACCGAGATGACACTCTAACACCCAGCTGCATGTACTCAGCAGACACTGTATGTCATTATCACTTCCCTCAACTCATCCATAAGGATCAGAACAGTCCTCAATGGAAGGAGTGAGAGACTCTGTGAGAACCTCAGTGGTGCAAATTCTAAACTCTCAACAACAACTAAAAAATAATAATAATAATAAAAATTAAAAAAACATAAATCCCTGACTACAAACTTGAGTGGGGGAGTTATAGTGAGATATGGTAGAGAGTGGGAGTATACATTTGGTCTATTTGATTGTCTTTGCAGGCCTATTTGTTACAATGCTACATAGGAATTGCTTAGTTAAGCATTTCACTGTACTTATGCATGTGAGAAATAACACTTCAATAACACTTGATGTTGTAACTAAGGTTATTACTGTGAAGTAACATATAGGACTTAAGATAGTGCTGTGAGATGTTCTATTTTCAGAAGTTACAGTATATTGTTGCCGCTTGAATTTTGAAAGATTTCTCACATTTTGAAGGGCTTTGTTGGAGGGTCTTAAATGATTGGCTTCTCTGTGTATGTATCCCTTAATGTGTATTGTTTTGAAATTCATAGTCTACAATACTATTGGATAAAATTGTTGATAAATCCTAACTCCCGAGTGGCGCAGCGGTCTAAGGCACTGCATCTACAGTCCCTGGTTCAAATCCAGGCTGTATCACATCCAGCTGTGATTGTGCGCCGCCCTATGGGACTCCCAATTGGCCCAGCGTCGTCCAGGTTAGGCCGGTATAGGTCGTCGTTGTAAATAAGAATTTGTTCTTAACTGACTTGCCTAGTTAAATAGAGGTAAACAAAGAATCTCCTATTCCTTTAGGGTCGTTCCATTCGTTCCATTCTATCACCGCATCCCTTTTCATTTGAACAAAACTTCCCATACATATTTGCCAATGTATTCAAAAGCATGCATGCTGTGTCTCAACCGATGGCAGGCACAGCACATACACCTCGGATGATGTAAATTAGGGTCTCAGCTACAAAATATGCAAAAAAGTTATAAAATTATAATCAGAATTAGTTTTTCGTCACAAAATCACTGTCATTGACCCAGCCTTAATGAATTTAGTTTATTTACATATCGAATTTGATTGACGAACATCAGCTTTAGCATTTCTTCATTTCGTGGCCCGCCTAGAGTGGCCTTTTTCCTTTGCTGTGGTGCTGCATTGTAGTCAGCGATGTTTTCTCTCCATAGCTGTCCATGGTCCTGAAATCCCCCAAAAAATCTGAGAGACAGAGAGATTAGGATGTAGTCTATTTAAGTCTAAACATCACAGAGTAAACAGGCGACAGATAATTGAGTAATCTTACAAATTACTCTGTTGATAGAATGAACGCGGGTTTATGACCACCGCTTACCTTTTCAAAAGACGAGTTGACTCGCCTGGCCTTCCTGGCAGCAAAAGCATGCACTGCTTCTTAGAGGTTGATTTTGTAACGCACAGGTTTCATAGTCTCCACCGGGCTCTCACATCTGGTGGTGCTGAGGGATTTCACAGTGAGTCCATCTTTTACGTTCTCTTTCAGCACGTCCCAGCGGTGTGTAGATCCGGATGAAAATGTATAAATCTCTTGGATAAAAACTCAGGCGCCTCCAAGCAACACGATGCGACATCAAAGAGGACCAGGTTCAGAAAGTGTGCGCTGCATGGCCGAAAAAAGGCCCTCGGATTAGTATCCTGCAGTAACAGCACCACCACTGTCATTGGGGACGTGGAGCGACGTTGACATCAGCAAACCTTTAACCCACACGCCGTACAGTTGAAACCAGGATTCATTCGTGAAGAGCACTCTTCTCCAGCATGCTAGTGGTCATCGAAGGTGAGCATTTGCCCACTGAAGTTGTTTACGACGGCAAACTGCAGTCAGGACAACACCCTGGTGAGGACGACGAGCACACAGATGAGCTTCCCTGAGATGGTTTCTGACAGTTTGTGCAAAAGATCTTTGGTTTTGCAAACCCACAGTTTCATCAGCTGTCCGGGTGGCTGGTCTCAGACGATCCCGCAGGTATAGAGGCCGGATGTGGAGGTCCTGGGCTGGCGTGGTTACACGTGGTCTGCGGTTGTGAGGCCGGTTGGACGTACTGTCAAATTCTCAAAAATGTTGTTGGAGGTGGCTTATGGTAGAGACATAAACATTCAATTATATGGCAAAAGCTTTGGTGGACAGTATGCCACTTGCACGCTCCCTCAAAACTTGAGACATCTGTGGAATTGCGTTGTGTGACAAAACTGCACATTTTAGAGTATTTTTTATTGTCCCCAACACAAGGTGCACCTGTGTAATGATCATGCTTTTTAATCAGCTTCTCGATATGCCACACCTGTCAGGTGGCTTGATTATGGAGGAAATGCTCACTAACAGCAATGGAAACGAATATGTGCACAGCATTTTAGAGAAATAAGCTTTTTGTGCATATCTGTAACGTCTGCTTCCATCTCACACCTTCAAACACGTAGATCCCCTGAACGCAGTTCACTCTCCAGATCCCAATCATCTGAATTCTAATCACCTGTATGTCATTATCACACACTGTTTAGTTCAGTTCTTTGCACGCCATCACTGTGAGGTATTGTTTGTTTTGGGACAAATGTCTTTCGGAGCGCTGGTTTTCCCGTGAGTTACTCCTCCCGTGTATGATTTTTTTGCCTGCCTCACTAATGACGCCTTTTGCCTTTTCCCTGCCTCTACTGTTGCCTTTTTGGACCTTCTGCTTGCCCCTGGACCCAGCTACCTGCCTCCTCCTGTGTATGACCTTCTGCCTGCTACTGGATCCAGCTACCTGCCTCCTCCTGTGGTCCTTTGCAATAAACACCTGCTGCATCATGCCCTTGAAACCAGCTCTCTGTCTCCCCTTGTGTTCATTACAGTATGGGATATTTTTATTTCAGCTCATGAAACACGGGACCAACACTTTACATGTTGCGTTTTATATTTTTAAGTGCAGAAATAAGCACCAGTCATAGTTGCATAGTGACTAAGACTCAAGGCCTAGGAATGATTCTTCCTATAACAATCAAATCAAGGATTTTTCTGTTTGTTTACCATCAATCATTAATTCTCTTTTCCAGATTAGAAATCTGAAACGAGTTTCTTATGAAATACATGCATGGAATTGATGCAGTGAGTTCTGTGATCACCTATAGGCTATGCAGCAAGGTTTATAATCCAATTTGCCATTTGACACGTAATAATGACTACATGATTGTCTTGCAATCAAATTCATTCCAAAACCACTGCCTGATTCCATCCTTTCTCATCTTTATTCGTAATTCAGTGAACATACACGTTCCATGTATCCAACATTCGATGTGTGTGTTGTGGCCTTATAGCGCAGGCTCAGGGCCCGGGGACATGTTCTGTCATCCCCCAGACACTTCCATCCCTGTAATTAGTGTCTCTGTGCCTTTAATGACACATTATTTTAATACAGAGCACTTCTACACTGGGGCGGCATGCCACTGCCACTGCTGCCTTCCTGGGGGAAATCATGAACTGCTAATTAAGTAATGGCCCCAAATCCACTTTTTCCCCATCATCAGCACATAAGAAAGAGAGGCACACAGGGACAGTGGACTTTTAATCACTTTTTTAAAACAGGTGGAGGCTGGTGTGGGGCCTATTCCCATTAGACCCGAGAGAGATAATGCCCTGAGAGAAGTTCCCTATAGGAAGGGAAGTCATAAAAGTTGGGGCACTTGTGGGAACAAAGGGAGATAGAAGAGTATTGTTTTTGTGTAAACATGGGCATAAGGCGAGGGAATGCAACATCTGGTCAGACAGACAGGCGATAGCACAATAAATGTTTGTCTTATAGTCAAAACATCAGCAAAATACAGGTCCTCTTAGTAAAATAGAGGCAGCTAAATGCTCATTAGTAATGGGCCTAAAGTATAACAGTGTGTTATGCACTCAAATTATTCTTTAAAGGTGAATAGAATAGTCAAGCTACAGGAAAAAGGCACACAACCGACGCATTGGACAACTAGTTGTGCCGACAGAAATGATACATTCCATGTCTTAATGAGCTACTTTACCAGGTACTGTAAGACCAGAGCATAGTAAACATTATATCCTCTGTGTCTAAATGATAGCATCGGGGCACTTCTAAGGAAGCCAAAAAAAATGTTTTTCTCTCCGCCAAAAATATACTGTATGTTCCAAAGTCAATTGTAATAATTTTTCTAAATGGATTTGCACCCACAGTGTAATTTCGGATGAAGATCATTTATGGTTCGTTTTTAACGTCGATATCTGCTAAATGAAGTATGAGGAGAACCTCTTTTTTCCCCCATTGAAGCCGCTGAAAGCGCTAGCGACTTTCTTACTCCCAGCGACTTTCTTAGCGTCTTAACATCATCTAAAATGCCACCAACATTCCATTTATTATCCAATTACTTGTTATTTTCCCACATTATTTGCTCGCATGGGAAAAATTGTCTAGACTGTTATGTTGGTAAATGCCTGAGTCTACGTATATCTTCAGCCATTTAGCACATTTCCTAACAGGTTTCAAAGTTATTGGGGAATACATTATGTTCATGCAAAAGAAAAACGTATTTGAATGGGAGTTATTTAAGCCTGTGAAAATGTTGTGGCGAGTGAGTCTTTTAAACAGTGTATGTGGTTTTAAGCTCACGTGAATCTTGATGACAGTTAAAATTTAATATGTGGACTCTTGGCCTGCGTGGAAACTTTGCCAAATGGTACCCTTTTCCCTACATAGGGCTCTGCACAAAAATAGTCCACTATGGACCCTGGTGCTATTTCAAATTTAAATTTGGGACGCATACTTTAACTGAACCCTTCAACCGAATAACTATAAACCTCAGGTTTGGAAAATGTTGATGATATGGTACATTTAAGGAATAAGGCCCGAGTGAGTGTGGTGTATGGCCAATATACTACGTCTAAGGCCTGTTCTTACGCACGACGCAACGCGGAGAGCCTGGATACAGCCCAATCAGCATTCAGGGCTCAAACCACCCAGTTTACAATTTTAGTTGTATACAGTATTGATATTACCACAGTATTGATATTACCTACAGAATATAAACAGACATGTATAATACATTTCCATTTCAGTTGGCAACTTACTGATAAAAGAGAGTCTATGCTCAATGCTTCATTGCTTAGTTAAATTATGATTAAATTGAGTTGGGAACCTCTGTCGAAAACTATCCTTAATGTATCACCACAGCGCGAATTGAAGACGTATTATTTGTTGAATAGTGGTTATATGGGGGTTATGAGGACCTCCTGTATACGGTGCCACTTCTATGAGACATTAACTAAAGGTGATGGTACAGGCCTGTGGAGAAGCTTGTGTAGCCCTGGGTTTAATATAGTAACCACCACCAGATCTAGGTTTAAAAAATATTTGTAATCTTTCAGAAATACTTTAGCTGTGCTTGGTTGCGCTCGCCTGGACCAATGGAATAGTCCCAAAGGTGCAAACACCACCACTCTGTCACGATCTATGGAAAGGACAGACCAAGGCGCAGCGTGCATATCGTTCCACATCTTTTTAATTAAATGTGGAAACATCAAACCAATACATGACTGTAACAGATCGTAACAAATAGTAGTACAACTCAAAACATTCAATAACCCACAAACACAGGTGGGGAGAGAACAAACTAAATAGGATTCCCAATTAGAGGCAATGACTAACAGCTGCCTCTAATTGGGAACCAACTCAAAACCAACATAGAAAACACCAAACACCCCTGGTCACATCCTGGCCCAAAACCCCATAGAGAACCCAGAGGGCTCTCTATGGCCAGGTCGTGACAGGCACTCCTGCAGGTGAAAGCATATACTATCTGAACCCAATTTTTAGCAATGTCTAGGACATCAATAATAACCCTTTCATGGCTACCAGAGAATCCAAATGCATGTCTTTCTTCACATATTGTGTGGAAGAGTTGATAAGGAATAGTCGTTTTATTAGTTATCGCTTATTAGATATTGACAAATATTATTATGTTATATTATGGGATTAACTATCTATATAGATCTCCACTACCATATGAAAATATCCTTGTTTGTAAAGTCATATAGCCTTTCCAAGCTGTGGGACTTGGGTTGGGCATTGTGTTATTGGAATCCATAGCTCCAGCTCGAGATATACCCACTGTTTGTTCTCTCCACTGACTTTTAATAGGTCATGCCGATCATCCGTCTCAGTCTATCGCTGTCAGTTGTAAAATAATACCACCCTGCTCTTCAGATTCTGACGTCATGCACGCTTAGTCTACATTGGGGAACAGTCTAGAAAAGTAACCCAGCTAGCACGTTTGGTTCCTTGGAAGTTGTGGGAAGAAGTTTTAGTTTCCCATTGATTCGGTGAACGAAGCCATACGTTTCCTGACAGGTAAAACTGAACGTTTTGCCATCCTATACCTTTCGGACTCTGATCTGGTTACGAACCTCTGCCTGTCCTCGACCTGCCCTTTGCCTGCTCCCCTTATAATAAATTATCTGAGAATTGAATCTTCTACCTCCTGTGTCTGCATCTGGGTCTGCATCTGGGCTCCAGAGTGGTGCAGTGGTCTAAGGTACTGCATGTCAGTGTTAGAGGCGACACTACAGACACCTTGGTTCAAATCCAAGCTCTATCACAACCGGCTAGGGCGGCACACAATTGGCCCAGCATCGTCCGGGTTTGGCCGGGTGTAGACCGGGTGTAGACCATCATTGTAAATAAGAATTTGTTCCTAACTGACTTGCATAGTTAAATAAAGGTTACACATATCCTGAGTCATGATACATTTCAGTCTATTCAAACAGATGTAATTTTTAAAAGGAAACACGCACTCATTAAGATCAGGTGTGGCCAATTAGTGGGCGCGGCCAACACACTTAATTAACAAGAGAGTTTTGTTGACGCTGAGAACAAAATGTATATGTTTAACACAGGAGGCTGCTGAGTTGAGAACGCCTCATAATAACGGCAATGTTTTACTGATTCCACTCTAGTTATTACCACAAGCCCATCCTCCCCAATTAAGGTGCCACCAATGTCCTGTGGTTTTAAAATAACATTCTTAGAACATTCTTTGAACGTTAGTAATGTTTTATCGTGGTTTTTATGGAACGTTTTCTTACTATTTTGAGAACGTTACTTTAAATAGAACCATGAGGAAATCTGTATGAAACGTTATGCTGAAGTACTGAAATTCCCACCTAAGAAACATATGGTTCTCAGAACATTATGTGCTTAGCTGGGTATCCAGCACCATTCCCAGGAAGTTGTGGGAAGGTTATGTAAAATAACCATAGGATAACCACGCTCTCACCAAGCTCTAACATATGGTTCTCAGAACGTTATGTGCTAGCTAGGAACAGCCTTTAGTGTGTCACTGACACAAATAAAAGGAGTCACTTCATTTGAATACTTATTGCATAAAGAATTCATTGCATTGTTTGACAGTATAGACGGGTGAAAAAGAGCCGTCATTGTCTGACTGTCAGAAAGGTAGTGATGGTTATCAAATCAAATTGTATTTGCCACATGCACCAAATACAACCTTACCGTGAAATGCTTATTAGGTGGCGTTTCCAGCAAAAATAACATGACTCAGTCCCTTTCCTTCTTTAACAATCTGCATATTTAATCTCTGTGGGTTGCTACCTTTCTGTGGAGTTATTTTTAGTGTCTTGTTTTGTTGAATTTGAGCCAGCAGGGAGGAAGCCCTGGGGCAAGTGTTTGGGCCATTTTCTCTCTCTCTCTCTCTCTCTCTCTCTCTCTCTCTCTCTCTCTCTCTCTCTCTCTCTCTCTCTCTCTCTCTCTCTCTCTCTCTCTCTCTCTCTCTCTCTCTCTCTCCCCTTGTCAGAAGACATCAACTTGAGAGTTAATACAGCTTGTGTATTCTGATAATGGAGTTCTGATCATAGAATTCTGAACACGTCATGCGTCTGGATTTGAATGTATCCACATTGTGTCCGGACTCCAAGCTACATTCAAATGCCAGTATGCATTCTACAAACGGTGGAATAAGCAAAATATGATAACTCAGCTGATGGCTGTAGCTAACCTCTGTAGCAAGCTGTTTAATAATTCAACTTTTGGATTTTGAATTTGGCGCCTTACATTTCACCTGGTAGTGTCGGGATTGGGGCGCTAGCGGCCCAGCAATCCCTGAGAGGTTAACCTCTCGCCAAATTCAAAATCCAAAAGTTGAATTATTAAACATCCACCAATATACAAGTGTTCCATACTCATCAAAAGCTCTGTTTCTTGGCAATATCACAGCGTTGTCAGATTTCAAAAAGGCTTTACGGCGAAAGCAGCACATTTGATTGTTTGAGGGTAGCACCTCACATATTTTTCCCATAGCCATGAATCGATTAGCCATCATGGCACACACATAACACATTTCACAGCGAAAACAAATCAATTACCTGTTGAAGAACTTCTGCTGAGGTCATCCTAAGTGTCCAACGAAGACAATCCATGGTTCTTTTGTTAGAAAAAGTAATGTATTTTATCCATAAATCTCCATTTGGTTCGCGCGTTATAATCAGAAACGACAGCTTCCACTCCTCCATTGAAACGTGACGCAAACTCGTTCGTCTTATACCTATAAACTTGTCCAAGAACAATCAAACATAGTTTTAAATGTATCCTTAGGAACACTTTTACGTATATTTACTATTATAAATCAACCGGAATATAAACTGATCGATAAAGATGGTAAAAAAGACACTGGGTACTGTTTACATAAAAAGGTCACTTCCTGGTTTGCTCTTATTCTCTGGTCTAATTCATCCAAATTGAAAATTTACACTGTCTCGAGACTGTTGACATCTAAAGGAAGCGATGGGTACTGCATTCATATGCCCTTATATGGTCATTTTCATGAGGGAGGGGTTCCAAATGAGCAATGTGTCAAAATCACTTTTTCCAGGACAGAAATTCCTCGGGGTTTCGCCTGTCATATGCGTTCTGTTTCACTCACAGACAAATGGTTAACACTTTTGGAAAATTCAGAGTGATTCCCATCCAATGGTATTAAATATGTGCATATCCTATTTTCCGGGCCTGAATGGGAGGCATTTTACTTTGGGCACGCCAGGCTCTCCAAAACCGACCCCTCAGCTGCCACTCCCTAACAAGTTAACTAGCACACGTAGCTAGAAACATGAACTAAACCTCCCTGAGTAACAATGAGCAGCCATCTTCCACTTCAAAATAAGCGCCATGAGGCTACTGAATTTACAGAAACAAACGCGGTAAATTTAAACGTTTCCAACATCCAAAGAGTACCAAAAAAATATTACTGGATATACATGATGAAATGGAGCCATAGAGATATATGACATAAAAGTGACAGGAGATATTAAATACATGCAAAACGGCAACCAAACAGTCCATAAATTCCTCATGTTTTTCCTCTAGCTAAGCTGCATGGCTTGCTGCACAGCACCAAACTATTACAGCACCATCACAAAACTCTCAAATAGTAAAACCACTAACTAGTATATAGTATATATTTTTTTTGTAGTATATTTTACTTACAAGTAACGATAAAGTGCATATGTTTATACATAATACCGACCTGCAAAAACATTACCAAATGATGAGACTGGTTCGTGGACAGCTTCGCTCAGAATGAGGAAGTAGCGCCAAAATCAAAGTACATCACCAACCAGATGTCTCAGTCTCCCCCTTGTGGTAACACTTGGTATAAATGACTTCCAACGTAACGTCTGGAGAACATTCATTCTTAAATTAAAGAAAAGAAAATTAACACAGAACTGTGACCATACATTTGGTGTGTGTCACAGTAGCCGAGCAAAATACACATTTATTTAGCAAAATGGACAATAGAGCATACTATTTTATTCTATTCTGTAAATACAAATGTTTTCTAAGCAACTGTTGGGTGAATACCCTCTTTAGTTCAGAGCCCAATCTTCTTGAGTTCATTGTTGATCTAATAGTTCTGAAGTTATTTCACTTTCTGTATTGTGCTATCGTTTTCTGTGAAGTTCTCATAGAGGAAACTTCTTTCAACATGGATTCAGACAGTCTGCATGTCACAGAGACTTCCATTCATTATACACCATAGTTCAAATAGTGATAGAACAACTGATGTAATTCCAAACATTATGAAGATAATTAAAATATATGACTAATGGGTTAAAAATAACATAGTTGGTGTTTCTCCGTGTTCAATGTATATTCAGTGGCTAAAGAACCTTTACTGCTAAAGCCTTCAACTAATTTATCATTGCCATCTGCTCATTTTATAGAAACAAGCAATAAGGAGTAAAAGTTAAAAGTCTAAGTTGAAACAAACAAAAATTCTAAGGCATATCTAAACTTTTGACAAGACCTTGAGTGACATTTTCTATTGGAAAATAAATTAAATGTTCAGTATTTGGCAACACATTATTTTAATAATTATAAAAATGCAGAGTATACTCAAAACAGAAATGCACCAAGATGTGTTCTCGAACCAGACTATTATTAGTCTCTCTCTATCTGTTTATATAACAGATACAGTATTGTAGCCAATTCGGGTCGTTACGCCAAAAGATCCAAACCTCTTGACAAGGGCGCTAGATGTGGGGTTGAGTTTGCTAGACTACCCTCTTACCTAGGGAGAGTGTGTCCACATGCTTCTCTAAAACAAAGTCCCTCACGTGTACATGCCTCTCCGATGGCCTCACGGCGACATCCCACTTGACACCAGTGTGCGAATTCTGGGGGTAGCCCAGACTCGAAACCGGGTCCAGCAAATGTTCTACCAACACCTCAGCCATTATGCTAAGAGATCCTCTTGACATGGTTGCTAGGTGATGGGTTAATGTCACTACATTATGCATGGACATAGACCTACTACAAATACTATACAGATATTGACCCCATGTCAATTTGAGGTTACTGACATGAGAATGCATGACTGTTCTTGCGAAGCCAATATGCATATCCAAAAAAGGAGTGTTCATTTCTAGTGATATACAGTACCAGTCAAAAGTTTGGACACACCTACTCATTCAACGGTTTTTCTTAAATTTCACTATTTTCTACATTGTAGAATAATAGTAAAGACATCAAAACTATGGAAAAACACATTTGGAATCATGTAGTAACCAAAAAAGTGTTAAATAAATCAAAATATATTTTATAATTTACATTCCTCAAAGTATCCACCCTTTGCCTTGATAACAGCTTTGCGCACTCTTGGCATTCTCTCAACCAGCTGCACCTGGAATGCTTTTCCAACAGTCTTGAAGGAGTTCCTACATATGCTGAGCACTCATCCCAAACCATCGCAATTGGTTTGAGGTTGGATGATTATGTAGGCCAGGTCATCTGATGCAGCACTCCATCACTCTCCTTCTTGGTCAAATATCCCTTACACAGCCTGGATGTGTGTTTTGGGTCATTCTTGGGTTCATTGTTGATCTAATTCTCTCAAACGCTCAAGAGACCAATACATCTGGCTGACAGACAAATGATGATGGAACGAAGAAGACGCCCACGAACAGTTTTGCAATGTGAAATGTTCCTAATCCACTTGTTTGAGGGTCTCACTGAAAAGCCCTCTAATGGCACTGGCTAATTAGACTCCCAGGGAGTTAGAGCGCTGCTGTGGTTTGGGCTCCCGTCAGGATGGGTAGGCAGAGTGGTATTCTCCAGGGCAGAAGGTGGCCTGTTATTGTGTGTCAGCTGAAGTAGACGAATGCCTCCTCTTCAGCGATGCGTGCCAACAGCTGTTGTTTCAGACCACTGATAAACAATCCTCTGTTCTCCTCTGTGCAACCCCCTCGTACCCATTCTTCAAAAACCGAGTTAATCTCAGCCACACAGAAGGGACCGACGCCACCGCAGAAGCCCAGAACGTTGAGGGAGCAAAGTGTGTGTACTCTGTTAGTATGGGCCTCTGTATGATGGTGTATATGATGAATGAACTCTTTCGTGTGTACCTGTTTGTTTGTGTGTTCACGTATGTGGACTGTCTGGATATCAGTAATTATGTGTGCCTATATAGGCAATTACATGCATTTGTGTTGCTAAACATACACGCCTGTGTGCACACATGCCTACATTAATTTGTGTTTATATTTCTTATTGTAATCATTTATGTGCTTGTGCATTAATTTATGATTACAGGTGTAGCTGTTTGTGAAATATTTCAGACCGGCATTACATGCTAATTGGGTTTGGACTGAACACATAATATGAAATATGATCAAAAGGCTTTATGTGTCAAGGCTATAATCTCATGTATATATGGAGGGATTGGAATGTTGAGCAGAGCTCGCCTCATAACAATAACAGCTTCATTAAACCTTGTGTGTTTTGCAATGCTAAATACATTATGAAATTACCCTGGTGGCTGTGCCTGAAAGTAGTCCTCAGCAATTCCATAGCAGTGTTGACGATGTAAGTTCACACACAAAGACCAATGGCAGAGCGAAAAAGAAGACTTCACTGTCATTAAAAAAAACTTCAGAGACCATTGGAGATTCATTTTCAAGGGAAGCACAAGCTATCATGTTTCAGGCTCAATATTTGCCCATATACTGGCCCTTTCTGGTAGCTCTATGTGACCCTGTTTGTGGATAAAACTTGGCCTCTGTGTGCTTTGCTTACCCCTCCCATTAACCTTCATGTAACCATTAGAAAACGTGGGGGAATTTGATCCGGAAAAACACAGTGAATGGCTGTGTCTTGCTGAGATAGAATATGTTAGGAGGGTTGGATCTGGGGCCGGATGAAGTGTGCTTTTTGATCTATGGTGTATTATAGGCTCCTTTTCAGAAAGTCATGTCTCCCCTCACTGATGACAGCCCTCATCAATTAACTTGGCCCGCCACCAGATGCATATCAAATATCTTCAGCACGCAGTCCTTTTTCCCCTCAGTTTAGTTTCAAAAACAGCACAAAGGGGAATTTTGTGTAACAGATGGACCCTTTTATTAAATGTTGAACCAGACCACTTGTTACTAAGCTTGTACGCCCTGCCTGTTACATATTTCAGTTTGGTGTATTTTAATTTGGAGCACTTACAAGCAATAAACCACCTGAGGAGTGAACCGTATGCCAAGCCAATGGCGGTTTGTCTGGTAGGGCTACTGACAGCAGTCAGCATAGCATCATCCAATGGAGTTCAATCCCTGGACTCCTGAAAAAACAGTTCACCAGCCAGGTACTGTAAGTAAGAAATAACAAATATTATGGTATGAAGCAAGAATGAACGTGTACATTGTGTTATTTCTGGTATTTCTAACAATTAACATGATTTATATCAGGATATTGGAACAAGTAATGCTGAGACTTAGGCTGTCCTAATATGGGCATTGTAAATATCCTAAAATGTTAGAAATATCATTTTTTTAGAAGTGTAATGTGAGTTCCTAATCTTGCCCAGAAGCTGGCTTGGTTGTGATTTTGTCAACTTCCCCTCGTTATTATTAACGATGACAGCACTACAGATCTAAGCTATTCAGGCATCCAATTGGATGCATAATTAAAAACCTACCCAAAGTCAGTTCCAAGGCTCTTCAGTCTCTTCTAGACGTAACAAACAAACCACAGGGCTGGATTTTCTGTTCGGATAGGAAAATCGCCATGACAGCTATGTTTACTGATACACCAGAATGAAGTGATGCAAGCTTTAAGTCACACCACAGCAGACTGAGTTGTTCTGCTGCGATGGCTCCCTCTGATTCTTGCTAACCCATTCTCTTCTGCCCAGCGTTAGCTGTCGTAACAATGGCTCACCTGCTGCCAAAGTCTGGACCAAGGAGCTCGTCTCTGGGCCCAGTCGCCCACACGTCCAGACACAGGTTGTGGAAATGGAGATAGATTTATTTTACCCGTCCAGCCTCCCCTTGGCTATCTGTTAACTGTAGGATTACTTTTCCTATCGCATGTTGTGAGGACACAGTGATAGAGCTGGTAGCTGGTTTCTAATCTTGGACTTGCATAAATTCTCACTTTATCTAGAACCTGCCACCCAACTGCAGCCCCATACCGCCCATGTAACAAACATTCCAGACCTTCCGATTAGAATTTCTTATGTGGGAGGAAAGAAAATAGACAATTCATGTGGAAACTTTTAATCGAACAGCTGTTGCTTCCTGAGGTGGCTTCCAAACAGAATGCCTGCACAAATATACAATGGGTGACACAGGGACATTATTGTCTAATACTTAATCGATGTTTGATACATGACAAAAAAATATTGTGCCGCACCAATAAGGAAAAAACGGAAGCATATGCCGAAAAGTACCTCATACAGTACCTATTGTAAAATATGGTTATAGGGCTATTTTCCTTCCACTGGTCCTGGGGCCCTTGTTAAAGGTCCAATGCAGTATCAAATCATTTCTGGGTGAGTACCTTACTGTGATTATTTTAAATTAAAATGGTCAAAAATAAACAAAAATAGCTTCTTGGCAAAGAGCAATTTCTCAAACAAGAATATTGCTACACTAAAAGGGTTGTTCGGCTCTCCCCATAAGAGAACCCTTTGGAGAACCCTTTTTGGTTCCAGGTAAAACCCTTTTGGGTCCTAGGTAGAACCCTATTCACAGAGGTTCTACCTGGAACCAAAAAGGGTTATTTTATGAGGAAAGCTGAAGAACCATTTTGGAACCCTTTTTTTCTAAAAGTGTAGGACTGTCTGATTGGGGAGGGGAAAATGGAAAATTTGCCATTATTGGTAGAGAGGTTTGGAACTTTCTTTCTTATTGGTCTATTAACTAATTTACTATGGAAGGCCAAAACTCCATCCCACCAAAACAGGCTGAAATTATCATAATTTTCCCAATTTCAAAGTTTTTTACCAACCTCATAGTGTGGAAATATATATAAAACACAGAAAAATTGAGTTTTTGACTGCGGCATCATGAACTTTACTCTACCTTGCCTTCCATTTGGCAAATGTCACCATAACTCCATCCTACTGATTCCTGCATATAAGCAAAAACTCAAAGAGGAAGTACCAGTGACGTGATCAATACAGAAGTGGTCCAATGAAGTGAATGCTAAGCTACAAGACTGAAATATGTTCCAGGACACATCCGATAACATTGAGGAGTTTATCACATCCGTCACAGGCATTCATTAATGACGTTACCCCCACAGTAACCGTAGTGAGAAAGACTTTTAAACAGGTTAACATTCACAAGGCCGTGGGGCCAGACGGATTACAAGGACGCATACTCAGAGCATGCGCTGACCAGCTGGCAAGTGTCTTCAATTACATTTTCAACCTCTCGTTGACCAGTCTGTAATACCGACATGTTTCAAGCAGACCACAACTGTCCCTGTGCCCAAGAATACCAAGGTAACCTGTCTAAATGACTATCGCCCCATAGCACTCACATCTGTAGCCATGAAATGCTTTGCGACGAAACATTTGAGTCGAGAAAGAAGAGAAAGTGCAGCGGTGCAAATTAAACATGAGAGCTTGCGACTGTGGCTTTGAGTGAGCAGAACTGCATTTCCGGAATTCAGTAAATTAATTTGAGAGCAGAGATTTATGTTCACATTAAGAAATACTTACTACATGTCAAGACTCTGCCCAAATCTCAAACCATGCGTGCGCACAACCTCTAGAAGGTTGATCAACTGTATTGCAAGCAAATAGGCATATTGTTAGTTTAGGGGAAAACGGAAGGTGTTTGATACACGGGAATTATAATAATGGTAGGCTAATAAAAACATTAAAACGTAAATAAAACCAGCCTAATGGTAAAATAGATCCATTTTCCTTTGATAAGGAGATTGCATAGCAACATGTCGTCTAATATACTTATTTTGTTTTCATTATATAGGCCGAAATCATAATCATATTGCAGGACATGTCTCTTCTTTTCTGACATAACTGGTTTAAATTATTCCTGCTACACAACTAATATTAGGCTACCATTTAGCAATGGCTCATTCAATAGCCAAGCATGCTCCAAAGTAAATAGACCAGTAACCTTGACAGTATGTGACAGTATGGGTAGGCTACAGTATTGCTGTGCGATGGGATTAGGAGCTCGACATCATAGCCTTGCCAATTTCATTTCAGAACCTATACGAAGGCAAGAGATATAAACACAATCATGTATAGTTAAAGAAAATATTGAACAACAATTTGTATTTAGCAAAGAAGTGTGGGCTGTAGCATTTACTTTTAAAGTGTTCAAAAGGACATTCAATCTTGCAGAATGCGAGGCCAGTGTTTGGCACTCACTAGGCAGCATGCATTTTTAATTTGGTGCAACATTCTGTCTTTTAAGAACTATCGTGGCCCAGTTCTAACATCTCCAAATCATACAGCAAATGAGGGTGTTTTTGTTACCATAAAAGGTGAATGGAGGGTGTTTTCCAGGCGGGGTTGTAGCGCTCGTTCACAAACCGTACAAATATAAAATGGCTCTGATTTATCAATTAAATGTACATTTCGTGCAACAGTTTGATAAATCCCAATAATTTTTGATGCACACAAATCCTAGAATCTCCACATAGGCCAGAAATTAGACATTTACGCACGGTTGATAAATGAGGCCCCATGGCATTTTAGTCATAAACCTGGTTGCCTCTGCCAGAAGGCTGACACGTGGCCTCAAGTGGATCTTCCAGGAAGACAATAACCCCAAGCATGCGTCAAAATCCACAAAGAATTGGTTAATTGACCACAAAAATCAACATTTTGCAATGGCCACCTCAGTCTCCGGGCTTGAACCTGATTGAAAACCTGTGGTTTAAATTGAAGAGGGCAGTCCCTAAGCGCAGATGAAGGATAACAAGGATCTGGAAGGATTCTGTATGGAGAAATGGTCTAAGATCCCTCCCAATGTGTTCTCTTACTTAGAAAACCTTTTAGAAAAAGGCTCAGTGCCGTTATCCTCGCAAGGGGAGGGTACTGAAAAAAGGGGTGCCAATAATTTTGACCCCTATCTTTTGGAGATTTAAAAAAAAATGTATTAAACAAAATCTCTTTCTCTGAGCAATTTTATTAGTGTAAAATATATTTTTTTCAAAGCTTGCAATATGGCTCAGTATTTGTATGATTTATTTTATACAGTTTTTTTTGCTTATTTTTATCAAGGGTGCCAATTATTTTGGACCTGACTGTACTTTCGACCAACCTTGGCAATATTTTTTCTTCGTTCTCGATTCAGAACGTACCGGTGTCTTATAAACTTCTGTTTTCAGTTGCAGGTGGAACTACAACAACCAGAGAATAATAAGAATAATATAAAATACACTTCTTGCACCACGTGAGAAATGAACTCTTGTGTGTAAATCTTGGTTTGTGTTGTTTGGGTCACGCTGAGTGACACGCTGTGACTAGTTCCAGCAAAGGTGTTGGGAAATGGGAGATACCCGGCAGCAAAAATGGTGAGGAACCTCCTCACGCATTGCAAACAGTGGATTTAATATTTTTCAGAATATTCTATGGTTTTTGGACCTCACTGGTTTATAAGATACTGGTACCTTTCCGAATCGAGAATGAATAATTTATAGTTAAGTAAAGGTTGGTCGAAAATATCTGTACTACGCTTTGAATGGACCATCAGATCACAGTCAACACAAGCTAGTTTGCTATGCAGATGGACGTTTGATTGACCAGCTACATTTTTACATAATTGTGGCATAGCACATCCTTTTGCATTGTCTCACAAAACATCAATTTTCTGCATTTCTGGTCCAGATCAACATAGCTATTTGACTAATTATGAAGCCATAGAAATGTAGCCTACAGATGTCAGATCTTAATTTGATCCATCTCATCGCAGGAGGAAAATATCCTGCAGCAGGAGGATTTTAATAAATATTAAATATTTAAATATTTAAATATTTTTCCAGCTGCCCAGGGGGGCAGTGTTGTTTGAAGGCTATTCAATGCAGTACCGTAGCTACATTGTACCTTAAGCTGGGTATACATACAACAGATTGGGTTCCAAAAGCCCCTGCCAAACTCATTGGAATGCCCCCACCCCATAGCCCAACTAGCAATTTGTACAATTTATACCAGTCCAATGGTGGTCCCAACAACGTGCAAAAGAAAGAGGCAGGGCTGGGTGGCATGACTCTTAAATATAGAATTTTATTCGTGATTCGGCTATGCATGCTGTGGCCTTTTATATAAACTGAAATGACCTCTTTCAAACCATGAACCTGGGAGAGAACACACAATGATGATTTCACGGTTCATTGATTTGTGCAGTACAGTGATTTAATAGGCTAATAGGTGTACAAGGCCTATTGAAAATAGTTGAATGGGGCTGTCAACAATCCAGACGTTCACATTGAAATATTTTAGATCTCCCCCTCCTTCTGAATTTTCTATAGATATGTATTTCCATTTTCTGTCATATGAAACTGCTGTGTTCTACTTGCATTTTGCTTATCACCATATGCACGTTGCTGCGCTTATAACGTGAAGAAATAATAGTTTATCCACATTTTAAGCTAAACGTTCAGTATTGGTGCCAGAGGCGGTATGATCCGGCCCACTGCCCCTTTGAACCCTCTCCCTGTCTTTCCAACATCTCGATCTCTTCAATGAAAGCAAAACAATTACAAAAGGAGTGGGAGGAGCCCCACTTCTTAAAAACTATCTTTAAGAAAAAAATATTAAAAAGGCAAGTATAATGATAACACACTATAATGGCTACATAGTCTAGGCCTAATAATATGCCATGTAGCAGTGGGAGGATTTTAACATTAACACAAAGTTAATGGCAAAGTGCCAGAATCTTGAACGATAATGACCAAATCATTGTCGCATGATTAAAGAGACAAGGTTGGTGCGAATTGCAGGAGTGGGGATGGTGAAATCAGCTAACCTGAGAACAAAAGTTCCTAAATTCTATCAGCATATCGAATGCGCGACACGAGCTGGTAGCATTCTGGATCATTGCTACTCTAACTTCCGCATTGCATACAAAGTCCTCCCCCGCCCTGCCTTCGACAAATCTGACCATGGCTCCCAGCCTACAGACAGAAACTAAAACAGGAAACACCCGTGCTCAGTTCTATCCAACGCTGATCTGACCAATAGGATTCCACGCTTCAAGATTGCTTCGACCACGTGGACTGGGATATGTTCCGGATAGCCTCAGACAATAACATTGATGAATACGCTGACTCGGTGAGAGAGTTTATTAACAAGTGCATCGGAGATGCCGTACCCAATGTGACTATTAAAACCTTTCCTAACCAGAAACCGTGGATTGATGGCAACATTTGCACAAAACTGAAAGCGCGATCCACCGCTTTTAATCAGGGAAACATGACCGAATACAAACAGTGCAGCTATTCCCTCCGCTAAGCAATCAAACAAACAAGCAAAGCGTCAGTATAGAGATAAAGCTATTCCCTCCGCAAGGCAATAAAACAAGCTAAGCGTCAATATAGAGACAAAGTAGAGTCACAATTCAACGGCTCAAACATGAGACGTATGTGTCAGGGTCTACAGTCAATCACGGATTACAAAAATAAAACCAGCCCCGTCAAGGATATCGACGTCTTGCTCCCAGACAAATTAAACAACTTCTTTGCTCGCTTTGAGGACAATACAGTGCCACTGACACGCTCGCTACTAAAGCCTGTGGGCTCTCCTTCTCCGTGGCCAACCTGAGTAAAATTTAAAACGTGTTAACCTTCGCATGGCTGCCGGCCCAGACGGCATCCCTAGCCGCGTCCTCAGAGCATGCACAGACCAGTTGGCTGGTGTGTTTACAGACATATTCAATAAATCCCTATCCCAGTCTGCTGTCCACACATGCTTCAAGACAGCCACCATTGTTCCTGTTCCCAAGAAAGCTAAGGTAACTAAACTAAATGACTATCGCCCCATTGCACTCACTTCTGTCATCATGAAGTGCTTTGAGAGACTAGTCAAGGATCACATCACCTCCACCCTACCTGATACCCTAGACCCACTCTATTTTGCTTACCGTCCCACAGGTCCACTGACGATGCAATCACCATCACAACCTCTCACTCAACATCAAGAAAACAAAGGAGATGATCATGGACTTCAGGAAACAGCAGAGGGAGCACAAACTGAAGTGGTCCACCCATACAGACAGCGTGGTGAAGAAGGCACAACAGCACCTCTTCAACCTCAGGAGGCTGAAGAAGTTTGGCATGTCACCTAAAACAGTCACAAACTTTTACAGATGCACAATCGAGAGCATCCTGTCGGGCTGTATCACCGCCTGGTACGGCAACTGCACCTCCCTCAACCGCAAGGCTCTCCAGAGGGTAGTACGGTCTGCACGTCGCATTACTGGGGGAAAACTACCTGCCCTCCTGGACACCTACACCACCCGATGTCAAAGGAAGGCCAAAAAGATCATCAAGGACAACAACCACCCGAGCCACTGCCTGTTCACCCCACTATCATCCAGAAGGCGAGGTCAGTACATCAAAGCTGGGACAGAGAGACTGAAAAACAGCTTCAATCTCAAGGCCATCAGACTGTTAAACAGCCATCACTAACACAGAGAGGCTGCTGCCAACATACAGACTCAAATCTCTGGCCACTTAAATAAATGGACTTAATAATGGTATCACTAGTCACTTTAAATAATACCACTTTAATAATGTTTACATATCCTACATTACTCATCTCATATGTATATACTGTATTCTATACCATCTACTGCATCTTGCCTATGCCGCATGGCCATCCATATATTTATATGTACATATTCTTATTCATCACTTTACATTTGTGTATAAGGTAGTTGTTGTGAATTTGTTAGATTACTTGTTAGATATTACTGCATTTTCGGAACTAGAAGCGCAAGCATTAACATCTGCTGACCATGTGTATGTGACCAATAAAATTGTATTTTATTTTATTTGAGCTGTTCAGCAAGCTGTTCAATCAGCTGTCAATCCAGTGATAGCCCAAATCAGCTCATCAACTCACAATAGTATGAAATCCCTAATTCAAGGTTTTCACACCATTCATTATGTGACAACGGGTAGCCTACAGAATGTTTTGGAATATAATCCAATAACAAAGGGCCTATTGCAACCATCGATGGCACTAGATTATCTCCAGCTCCTCGTTAAACTTGCACATCGTCATCTGCAGATCTATCACTCCAGTGTTAATGCCAAATTGTAATTATTTCACCACTATGGACAATTATTGCCTTACTTCCCTAATCTTGCTACATTTACACACACTGTACGTAGATTTTTCTATTGTGTTATTGACTGTATGTTTGTTTATCCCATGTGTATCTCTGTGTTTTTGTCGCACTGCTTTGCTTTATCTTGGCCAGGTCGCAGTAGTAATTGAGAACTTGTTCTCAACTGGCCTATCTTACATATATAAAAAAAAACATCCAATTCACCCACACAGCTGATCTCAATTGCAACCATTTTTGGTCACCGTTACCGTTTCGGTTACCGTTTCCCGAATTAACTCAAGAATATCAGAATATATCGTTATCGTTTTAGTCATCCATTAATTATTATTACCTCATATCAGTCTCATTCTAAACGTCATTGACTTCAAATCTTCACAAACTTAATAATTTATTTACTAACTAAATAATCACACAAAATTACATTACACACACACTCACGATAGATTATACATTGATTACTAACATAATGCAATGAAAAGTCCCTAGTGGACTAACTCGATATGTCGGCTGGTCACACAATGAAAGGGGTAGGGAAAGAAAGAGCGGGAGAAGGAGAGACAAAGGAATTCAATTATCGTACAGTTGAATAATATGCTCATCGAAATATGGATATTTAGCACCATAATAACCGCTCATTCGGATTCGGAAATGCAATGTACATGTTTACGCTTGTATGTCTTTGTCGTCTCTCTCTGGTGAAATCGCCCGATCCGTCTGTGATGAATAGTTTGACAGAAAGTCTCTGTTGTCCTTAGTAGTTGATGTTGCTTTGATCTGGAAGTGTTCGTTAGACTGGATACCTTAGACGTTCCAATGATCGTTTGATAAGATCTTCCTCGTGTCTTAAACGTTGAGCAGCAGGTGGTGCATGTCTGAGTCTTCTTCACTCGTCGAGTTTCAGAGGGTCTCGTAGTTTTAGACCATTTGTCACGTATTCAGCTCGGCTCTGGTTTCAACCATTTTACCCGGCAATGTACTGGTCTATATTTAAATTGCATGAAAAACAATGATCTCATTTAGAAGGCTAAAATCACATTTCATCTTCTCACGTATAGTTTCATATTTAATCATATAAGTTTTACAACATTTAGATGTAAAGCTGACATATGCATTGTGAAAGCTCTTATTAAAGTTCCAATGTTTCCGTTATAACGTCTTTAATGATATCACCAAACAATAAATTATCTGACATGATTGTTCTTTAAGTTCCTCCCGACCATTTCCCAAATTCTTTTTGTTAGGAATATTGTTTCATTATCCACTTTTGGATATTGTCGTTTTGGCGGGAAGAATCTCCTCGTAAACAAAAGGGTTATTTCACCTCAATACTGCCTGGCTAGGGAGAGACAGTTCCTGAAAGGTATTTATGACCGTCATGAAACTGGCCAACTCCCCCAGGAGAGGGGGGTCTTGAAACCTTTGGTTAGCCGGCACTTTTGATCTCCATCCAGGAGGGTCATGACAATAGCAACGGCTCCTCTTGGGCTGCTCTGCTCAATGAAGAAACATAAGACAGCAGTTAGCTGTTAGCTATTTTTAGGTCACTCCAAACTCTGACAAAACTCAAGGAAGATTATTATTTTCTGTGAAATCTCCTGTCTTATATTTCACAAGGTTGAAGCATTTCTGAGAGAGCATGTTATGATCTTAAATCAGATATGACTGTACTGTGCAGTAGAGGAGAGAGTCCTTGTTAAACTTTGACACAAAGTAGTCTGTGATAAATAGCACAATATGCTTCATCTGAGTTTTTGATATAGTCAAAATAAATTTTATTTACTCAAAAACGAGTTGTATGAGCTCAGGTCAATGAAAACTACAGGCCATGAATAGCAAATAGAAGCTCAAAATGTATAATGTTCACAATAACTTAAGTTGATAAAAAGATCAAACAGAACATTATGTGATAATATATGAATTATTATGAATTTATAACCAGCTATAATGGGCCGGTCATTTTGGACCGGGAACACAGAATTAATTAACATGAAACGAACACAACAGGAGGGATAATAAGCGTAATGCCATTCAACAATGTTGTGGTTTGCACCTAGCTAGCACAGATGTCAATGTCATAGTTAACAAAGACCACGAAGGAATCAATGATACAGAGAATTGTAAATGACATGCTGCCATACAGATCATGGTTATTTTATTGCCAGTATCATCACAGACAATAGCTTAATTAAATAACATATTAACCAGGCTAATGATAAGACTAACAGACTTGTCAGATCTCAAACATTACAAGCAAAACATTATTGTGGTCTTTCATTACTCTGGCAATAAAACCTTGTCAACTCTAAATGTAATGAGTCATAACCACAGAACAATACGAATCAAGTTGAACATTGATGCATAGATCTCTATCAAGGTGTGACACTAGCGGTCAGATTCCATCAAACCTATTCCTCACTATGGTGAAAACCAGTGGCGTTCGGTGCCATTTAAGGATGATATCTTTATTTTACGAGCATGGCGTTATTTCTATTACAGCATATTATAATTTATAATTTTGAATCATGAGTAGGAAAATTGATTACCAAAGACCATCTACCAGGGCAGCAGGTAGCCTAGCGAGATAGCAAAAGCTCAGGTTGCCCAGCCCGGCGGAGATACAATCTTCGGCAAAATAACATATTATAATCAATCTAACATCAATAGGTTTAGGTTACTACATAATACTCTAAATTCTTCCTGTACCCATCATGAGGTTGCTACAATCTAGCCTATGACGGAAAGTTTACAATGTAGGTGCACAGGTTGAGACATTTTTTGAGTATCAAGGTGACAGACAGCGACACATTCAATTCCGCCTTGCAATTGCGCCTTGCAATAACACTCTTTCCTGTATCTAGCTGATCTAGGGTGTAATCATTAGTCCAACAGTTGCAAATGTGAGTTTTATTTTGGACAAATTGTGTATTTATATTTGCATTTATTATGTATCCCCACTCTTCCTGGGGTCCAGCAAAAATTCAACAGAATCGTCGGAATGAATACACCCCTGATCAAACGCAAACAGTTTACTTTCATTGTAGCCACATAAAAACAGCATTATCACTTTGCTCATTGTACTGTATATATAATTCCTTCTCGCAACTATCTACGCGCTCTCCTCTTCTCACCTTCTCACCTTTTTCCTTTGCTGAGACTTCAGTGCACAACACATCAGCTGTCTGAGAACAGCCGAAAAAACCTTTCCAAGCCAAACCTTCATCTCATGACCGCTATCCGCTGCACACAGCCTCACATCATGGTCAACATGGCTAGTAGAACTAACACGTTAGTTAGCCCATTACAATCATGCTGTACAGTGTACAGTCAGAAAGCAGTTTAGTAGTTACCCCGGTAGTTGCAATAAATTAATAAAACCAAAAGCTTACCTTGACTTTGAACAATTCCAGTGTTGGATAGCCATAGCTAGCTAGCTAACATAGCATCCCTCTCTGTTTGAGCCGGGTGTTTAAGCTAAACCAGAAAGTGAAACAAAAAGACAGCTACATATATACATATAGCGAGCGTTCTCTCCTTAATTTTGAAATAAATTCATTTGTTCAAAACTGTTCAACTATTGTCTTTCTCTCTAGCTAGCTAGCTGTAGCTTATGTAGCTTATGCTTTCAGTACTAGATTAATTTTCTGATTTTTTGATTGGGTGGACAACATCTCAGTTCATGCTGCAAGACCTCTGATAGGTTAGAGGATATCCTCCGGAAGCTGTCTTAATTACTGTGCAAGTCTATGGAAGGGGGTGAGAACCATGAGCCTCCTAGGTTTTGATTTGAAGTCAATGTACACAGAGGAGGAAAGAAGCTAGCTGTCCTCCGGCTACACCATGGTGCTACACAACAGAATGCTGCTGTTTTAATAAATTATTTGGTGACGTGAGTATATTTAGTATAGTTTTATTTAAAAAAATAGATGTTTCACTATTGTAATTTGTATAAAATTCACTGAGGATGGTCCTCCCCTTCCTCCTCTGAGGAGCCGCCACTGGTTGAAACAGTATTCAATATTAAACATTTATCCATATTTAAATACTACTCCATAAATAAAGCAATCCTTAGTTTCAGAATAATTCCATCTCCAAAGTCTGCTTCCAACTTGTTTCTATTCGGAGTAAACAACATTTGATCTTATTTATTAGCCACAGAGCAACACCCAACAACAGACCCAACTAAACAACAGGACCATGAAACACCAGTCTTCTCCCCCAACGGTAAACCACTTTTTATGTCTTGTCACATCTTGTAGAAATCTGTATTTTCCAAGACCATGTAAAAAAGTCCTGTCACAAACAGTTTGCATGACAAGTTGGCTTTACAAACACATCAGTCAGTCTCTGATGATACTGTATACATGGGTCATGCCATGTTTTTTTCCTTCCCCCTTACACACAGTTTTCCTAACTTGTGAACATGTCCTTATTATGTCACATTCAATTAGCAAAATGTCGAGCACCAAAATAAGGAGCTGCGACGGATAAGTGAGGAATGTCTTTAATAAGTGTCGGAGGCTGCATATGGTTCCTGACTGTGATGCTCAATGCTTCTCTTCTTTGTATGTTCAAGGTAAAAACCGAGATAGAGAAAACAACGCTTAGACATTTGACAGAACAATAACTTTGATTCTTATCCCTTTGCGCAGACGCTGTTGTTATAGAGGTGGGTGTAACGTTTCAAATATACAACATCTGTCAATCACAAAGCAGTTGAACAAATGGTCCCCAGCTAACACATAACGTTCAGATATTTTTTTAGAGCTTGGAGAGAGCGTGGTTGTCCTATGGTTATATTGCTTACAACCTTCCCACAACTTACTGGGAATGGCGCAGGATTGTTGCTTGACTTGGGAAAATTCTCAGCACATTTAAGGAACTTCATTAAAAAAAAATACATTTACTTGGTATTTTATTACTTTAACAGAATGTTTCCTAAAAGTTCCAACACGGTTACACTGGAAACGTATTATTTCGTTCCCACAATGTGAAACCAAAAACATACGTCTCCTCAACTTCCAAGGAACCAAAAGTTGATTTTGGTTTCATATGGCATTGACTATACACCACTGGTTATTGTACTAAGATTTATGAAGTCAAGAAGCTACTAGCTAGCAGAAACTCTAGCTACTGTGCCTTGCAAAAGTATTGGCATTTTTCCTATTTTGTTGCATTTCAACTTGTAATTTAAATAGATTTTTATTTAGATTTCATGTAATGGACATACACAAAATAGTCCAAATTGGTGAAGTGATTTTATTTTTTTACTTGAATCATTAAAAAAAAAAATATATATATATATATGAAAAGTGATGCATGCATATGTATTCATCCCCTTAGCTATGAATCCCCTAAATAAGATCTGGTACAACCAATTACCTTCAGAAGTCACATAATTAGTTAAATTAAGTCCACCTGTGTGCAATCTAAGTGTCACATGATCTGTCACATGATCTCAGTATATATACACCTGTTCTGAAAGGCTCGAGCAAATGGCACCATGAACTATAAGGAGACCAAGGAGCTCTCCAAACAGGTCAGGGACAAAGTTGTGGAGAAGTACAGATCAGGATTGGGTTATAAAAAAATATCAGAAACTTTGAATATCCTACGGAGCACCATTAAATCCATTATAAAAAAAAATGAAATAATATGGCACCACAACAAACCTGCCAAGAGAGGGCAGCCCACCAAAACTCACGTGCCAGGCAAGGAAGGCATTAATCAGAGAGGCAACAAAGAGACCAAAGCTCCACAGTGGAGATTGGAGTACCTGTCCATAAGACCACTTTAAACTGTACACTCCACAGAGCTGGGCTTTATGGAAGAGTGGCCAGAAAAAAGCCATTGCTTAAAGAAAAAAATAAGCAAATACAATCGGTGTTCACCAAAAGGCATGTGGAGGACTCCCCAAGCATATGGAAGAAGGTACTCAGGTCAGATGAGACTAAATTTTAGGTTTTTGGCCATCAAGGAAAACGCTATGTCTGGCGCAAACCCAACACCTCTCTTCACTCAGAAAACACCAAGCATGGTGGTGGCAGCATCATGCTGTGGGGATGTTTTCATCGGCAGGGACTGGGAAACTGGTCAGAATTGAAGGAATGATGGATGGCGCTAAATACAGGGAAATTCTTGAGGGAAACCTGTTTCAGTCTTCCAGAGATTTGAGACTGGGTCGGAGGTTCACCTTCCATGTCCATTACATGAAATTCAAATACAAATCCATTTAAATGACAGGTTGTAATGCAACAAAATAGTAAAAACGCTAAGGGGGATGAATACTTTTGCAAGGCACTGTAGCTGGTTCATGGTAAGGATTACATGCAGTTCAGTTATCTACTGAGTCACCACTGGCCTGTCAGCTCCGTCCGATGTCAGTTGCTATGGTGAAGGCAGGCCCCATCGCATGTTACAGTTGACAGAAGTCTTAAATGGATGTGTCAGCCACTGTGTTTTCATCTACTAATCTTCTCTGTTTTCCACTGAAGCACAACATTTTTACAACTCAAATCTTTCCCATCCAGTCCAACCTCCCCAGACAGACACACATCAAAATCATCCGGTTCTTGTATTGTTGGCTTTGATAGGGCATTAAAACTCAAGATAATATGACAGTAGAATTGGTTATTTCAACCTTTCAGGCTCACCACACCCTGTCTGTCAATGTCTTATTCAGTTCCATATGGCACAAGTATTGTAGCAGTTACTTTTCAATGTAAAAAATGTACATGTGTAAATGACTGGCACAGCTTTAAGTTTATTTCTTGACACTCAAATATAAACACTGTGTTGTATGAACCTATAGCTGCTAATGGGCTAGAACAGTCTTAATATGGACACTGTAATGCTGTAAATGAGGTGTAAATAATATGTTTGACTTAAAGAGATCTTCATCAGGCATGGCATATTGAATGGTTATGACAGTGTAATGAAACATCTATAATAACGCAACCCTATGTGGTCTAAATGTTTATGTCTCCGATTCATAATCTGCGTCAAACTGTGAGTGAGCGTGTGAGAAAAAGAGAGAGAGAGAGAGCGAGATGGGGACTGAAAGGCTCTGGGTGATAAATTATATCAAAGACACATTCATGCTCCAAGGCTAGTGAAATAATAACGTATTACTTCCAAACGGGTTCACATTATGCATTGACAAAGTTTTAATTTGCTGCTTTTTGCATCAAATTCCACTTAACTAAATCAAAAAATAGATTATTCATGACAAGTACCACATGATAATTTATTGTAATACATCTGATCCAAATGGCATTTATTCAAGAATTGCGACAGTAGTCCTTTGGTCGAATTAGAGATTTCCATGATCTCCATATTGCAGGGGTAGAAAAGTTTTCAAAGTTAAATAATTTTCTGAAAGATAATGTGTATAAACATGCAGGCAAACTAGATCTCTCTAAGTCAAGGTTAGACAAGGTTGTACTATTAACAGTCAAGTATTTGGTGCGCAGTGGTTCAAATTCTGCTTTTGGTTTTGTTTTCTGACCTTACTCCAACCCATTAACCTTAACCAATAAAAACGTTTCCTAAATTTAACCCAACCCCTAATCTTAAACAATTGGGATTATTTGACTAAACTTAACCACTATCACATTTCTTGCTTACATTTAACCTATAAATACATTTCTGCCCTCAAAACAATATTGAATAAGGAAAACTCCAGTCTGCCCTGGATACTGGACTTCCTGATGGACCGACTCCAGGTGGTAAGGGTAGGTAACAACACATTTTCTTTTTTTAAAACTTTCTTTCACCTTTATTTAACCAGGTAGGCCAGTTGAGAACAAGTTCTCATTTACAACTGCGACCTGGCCAAGATAAAGAAAAGCAGTGCGACAAATACAACAATACAGAGTTACACATAAACAAACGTACAGTCAATAACACAATAGAAATATCTATGTACAGTGTGTGCAAATGTAGAAGAGTAGGGAGGTAGGCAATAAATAGGTCATAGAGGCGAAATAATTACAATTTAGCATTAACACTGGAGTGATAGATGTGCAGATGATGATGTGCAAGTAGAGATACTGGGGTGCAAAAGAGCAAGAGGTTAAGTAACAATATGGGGATGAGGTAGTTGGGTGTGCTATTTACATATTGGTTGTGTGTACAGGTACAGTGATCGGTAAGATGCTCTGACAGCTGATGCTTCAAGTTAGATAGGGAGATATGTCACCAGATTTTTGCAATTCGTTTCAGTCATTGGCAGCAGAGAACTGGAAGGAAAGGCGGCCAAAGGAAGTGTTGGTTTTGGGGATGACCAGTGAAATATACCTGCTGGAGCACGTGTTACGGGTGGGTGTTGCTATAGTGACCAGTGAGCTGAGATAAGGCGGGGCTTTACCTAGCATAGACTTGTAGATGATATGTAGTGAGGGCCAGCCAACGAGAGCATACAGGTCGCAGTGGTGGGTAGTATTTGGGGGTTTGGTGACAAAACGGATGGCACTGTGATAGACTACATCCAATTCGCTGAGTAGAGTGTTAGAGACTATTTTGTAAATGATGTCGTCGAAGTCAAGGATCGGTAGAATAGTCCGTTTTACGAGGGTATGTTTGGCAGCATGAGTGAAGGAGGCTTTGTTGTGAAATAGGAAGCCGAGTCAACTGTAGATTTAATTTTGGATTGGAAATGCTTAACTTCTTAGGGAGCAGCTCCCGAGGTGACGGTTTTGGAGAGCCTGGTGTGCCCAAAGTAAAATGCCTCCCACTCAGGTCCAGAAAATAGGATATGCACATATGTAGTACCATTGGATAGGACACACTCTGAAGTTTCTAAAAGTGTTAACATTTTGTCTGTGAGTATAACAGATCGGATATGGTTCCTGGCTTGCGCGCTCTGTGATTTTTTCCTTTCCTATCGCCCAGTTTATATTCCAGTTGAAATATTATACAAAATATACATAAAAGTGTTCCTAAGGATACATTATCAATTACGTTAGGTATAGGTATAGGTTGAACGAGTTCTCTTCACGTTTCAATGGACGCTGTATTTTCTCATTATAACGCGCCAACCAAATGGAGATTTATGGATATAATACATTACTTTTTCTAACAAAAGAACCATGGATTGTTTTCGTTGGACACTTGGGAAGCCCTCAGCAGAAGTTCTTCAAAAGGTAATTGATTTGTTTTCGTTGTGAAATGTGTTTTCTGTGAACCGTGAAGGCTTATGAATTTATTGTAATGGAAAAAAATTGAGGTGCTACCCTCAAACAATCAAATGTTGTGCTTTCGCCGTAAAGCCTTTTTCTGACAACGCTGTGATATTGCCAAGAAGCAGAGCTTTTGATGACTATGCAACACTTCTATATTGATGCATGTTTAATAATTCAACTTTTCGATTTTGAATTTGGTGCCTTACATTTCACCGGGCAGTGTCGGGAGTGGGGCTAGCGTCTCTGTTTTACTGATGCTTGATGTCCAAATGATTCTGTAATGCCGGGTTTAAACTATTTGGGCGGATGAGGAGGGAAAGTGCATATGACTTTTTAAATTATTAAAAATATATACTCCCTGTATATAGCCTCTTTATTGTTTTTTTACTGCTGCTCTTTAATTATTTGTTACTTTTATTTAAACAAAAAGAATGTACAGGTATTTTTCTTAAAACTGCATGTAAGGTCTACACCTGTTGTATTCGGCGCATGTGACAAATAACATTTGATCAGCTTACCCTGTACAAGTAAAAAAAAAATCCAAACTGTTAGATCAGCATAGAGAAAAAATGTCATCCTACACCATCCTACTACTAACCTGGTCTCATTAATAATTTAGTATACATAGTTACAGATTTTGGATCTTATCTTGATCACTCTTTTGTCATGGAGAATTGTCCTGCTGCATCAAACTTAGCAGTTGTCTCCATGCGGACGAGTCATCTTCTCTTACGCTCGCTCAAATGGTAGGCCTAGGTCCTATTACTGCGACATTCACATTTATATAGCTTAATAACACAAGATATGGTCTCCACTAGGCTACGACTGTCAAATCTATCTGAAATGCAGCTCTACAATAGGCTACACCTAAACTATAGCCTACTGTAGCCTATCAAAATGAATTTCACACGTAGCTCTATAATATCAGATGTAAAGACAAGTTGAAATTGAGAAGAGTGAAGTAGCCTATGGAATGGCCAACTCAGTGTCTGTGTGGTTAGAGTCTCCCCACTGAGATTTTATCTGTAGTATATGTTATCGAAAAGGAGAATATTAAAAGTTTTCTAGCAAACCTAAGATTACGAATCAACTGTCAAAATGGAATTAAATCGTGGGGTGGTCTAACGGTTGGGGCAGCTGCCTTCAGCGTGCACATATAGGCTTGGCGTGGGTTTGATTCCGGCCTACGCATTTCTGGCACAAAAAACTCAATCCCCCCATTGACTTGATTAGTTACACATTTCAAATATGGACTGTCCAGGTGTATTTTACCCCCAATCTTGATTAAAAAAATGACCTTACCAAACACTTTTAAAGACAGTTGTATTTAATGGATAACATCAATAGGAAACAAATAAAATAATAACAGTAAGCTATACCAACATTAGTTTCCATTCACATAAAATGTCAGGTAAATTGCCACAGTAGACTGACGTGGTAAACGAGGAACTGCTTTATTTAAATTGCAAGGAATGCTTGTCAAATAGATAAATCACCGTTAGTCTGTTAATATGGGATCGGTGTCCCTATACTGGGATGGTTGAGCTAACGTGCGCTAATGTGATTAGCATGACAGTGTAAGTAACAGCAAATTTTCCAGGACATAGACATGTCTTATATGGGCAGAAATCTTAAATTCTTGTTAATCTGACTGCACTGTCCAATTTACAGTAGCTATTACAGTGGAAAAATACCATGCTATTGTTTTAGGAGAATGCACAACAACAACAAAAAATTTAGCACGGCAGCTGGTTTGACACATTCACCTCTGAAGGTAAATAACGTACTTATATTCAGTAATCTTGCTCTGATTTGAGTGTCCCAGAGATAAAATGTAGCATAGTTTTATATTCAAATGTAGGAACTGGGTTCTACTGTACAGTTTGAACCCCTGCTGTCTCTGACTCCACACCCACCCCGCCCGGCCATCTAGATGTGTGAAAGTTAGTGTATAAACTCATGATCCATCATGTATGACATTCCTGGGAGTGTGTAAACTTACATTTTGTATGTTCTCTATAGTTATGTACTTGAAAATGTATCAATTGGCAGACTTGTTACAAAATATTGTCCAGTATTGCAATGCTTCACTGGAGAAATCTGTACTTTGCACATACAATCTAAATTGCACCTAAATTGCAATATTATATTATGGTCTTTCTCTTGTATTTCAAGGATGATGGACCCAAACATTTTTTTGAAAACGCATGTTTTTTGGTTTGTATTATCTTTTACCAGATCTAAGGTGTTATATGTTTCTACATTCATTTCACATTTACACAAACTTCAAAGTGTTTCCTTTCAAATGGTTTCAAGCATATGCATATCCTTGCTTCAGGCCTGAGGTACAGGCAGTTAGATTTGGGTATGTCATTTTAGACGGAAATTGAAAAAAGTGTCTAATCCTTAAACAAACTTTTTCCGTGGTGCCCCAAGATTGCTAATGAGTTATTCTACCACACCCAAATTCCCCCATATGACATTAGGGTCGTGTTCAGTACGGAGAAAACATTTTTTAAACGGTGTGAAACCGTGAGGTACTAACTTGTCCAATAAGAACACCGATTTTAGTTTTCCGTTGCAAAGCATTTTGCTATCGTGTTCCCTACTGAACTCAACCCAGATCTGAATAATGCAAGATTAAACAATAAACCAACCCTGGATTGAGTCCTGGACACGGAAAGGCCTTTGTTCACAAAAAACACTCTTTGGCAATAAATGCAATATAAGCATGCAGGCTGATTTTAATAGGCTTAAATAATATTTCTTCATTACAAAAGTCTTTTGAATGATTTTCAAAGCTTTTGTGAAACCATCAACATGCTCTAGTGAAGGCCAAAATGAGGATAAATCTGCTGTAATATAGCCTAATCTATTCTATCTTCCCAATTAGCCAGGATGACTATTGACAGATAATGATCCAACCTGGATAATTAACCGTCTTTCTAAATTGTATTAAAAAGTCTCATCTCCATGGTGTGCCCAGTCTGGCACTAATATGATAGATGAAACGGGGATAAACCACAGCAGTCAATTACAGCTGTTATAAATAACCTCAACTAATTAAGGCCTTCAGGTAGTTTGGGGAATGGAACTGTTGTCCCTGTTGACAACAGTAATCCCTCTGTAGCTTTCCAATAGTTTCACTGTGTTCCTTTGACTTTGTCTCCTTCCCAAATGGCATCCTATTCACTATATTGAAGCCACAGAGCTCTGGACAAAAGTAGTGCACAATGTAGATAATATGGCATTTGGGACTATATCCAACCAATCCTTTACTGTCAATTTCCATTTGGCACACAAAGTCATTTCAACGTGGATAATTTGGTAATATTTGGTTGAGACATTGCTCAATGGGACTACAGTATATTCACCCTCTCAAAACACAGACAAAAGTTGAATTTCCAAAGTACTTTCTCTATGCTCTCAACCATTTAAAAGCACGGCACAGTTCAAATGGGAATCCAATGTCTGATTGTTTATTTATACAACAGATTAATGTGTTATCGTTGTGCATCTAACAGCAGAATTAAATGACCTGGATTGCAGTTTAGATTACATTAAAAAGACATGGTGCAAGTGATCAAAGCCATTTGAGATGTTACACAGATTAATACTGCAGCTGTGAAGATCTCCTTAGACCTGCTATGATCTACGCATGCTATCTAGAACATGCACGCTTTATATGATTACATAAGAACTAATTTATAGTTAACTTCAAAATGTGGCCTTGGATGTGTTACTAAATTTTAGAATAAATGTTATATTAGTTTGTAACTTTAGGCTATTTACTGTATTACAAAAGTAATATTGAATTGTGTTTGGTTGACAAAGCAACCAGATATCAACATTTAAAAGATGTCCAAGCAGATCTACTGCTTGGATAGTACTATCTGAGCCATTGGCTTAATCCCATTCTTTCACTTGTATTTTTTAATACAACATATCATTTGTTAACATGTAGGCAAGTTAATAGGCTAAATTGATTGTATTTCAAAAGTGATATTGAATTGTGTTTGGTTGTCAACACAACCACATCAACATTTGAAGGAGATGTATTTTCTGCTTGGATAGTTCCATCTGTGCCTTTGACTCAGTCTGGTTTAATTCCAGTTTGTCTGCAAATTAATAATTGATATGGTGGATTCATGTCTCGATCTAAAACAAAAAGTTAAAGAATAGCACTAAATCAAATCAAAGTTAAAATGCACTTTAAATAAAGTTTGATTTAGTCCTATTCTTTAAACCTTAACTGTCACACTAAGAAATAAATATATTGAAAAAAATTATTGAGAACACTTTGTATTTAGCCTTAATATGGGCCATAAATAAGTAATTTTTATTTGCATTTTATTTGTGTGTCAAAATATGAATATTCAAATATATGTAAATCAACTTAATTACTGTTTATATGCTCATAATGCCTGTAAAATTGTATTTGCTGAATAATATTGTGAAACATATTGAAGATAACAGGCAGATAGTAAATACAGATATGAATATGAATATTTTTCTATTTGCACAGACAAAAGAATCCCATAACAATATTTTTCCATTATCCATAATGGCTAGCTTTGACTAAATAGCATTATTTTAATGGGAAGATCAACCGCCTGGTAGAGCATATTTTTCAAGAGTTCCTAAAATTATAAAACAACAACATTTTGATAATTTCATAATTCCAAAATTATGTTTTAGAGGCCAACAACATTTTACAGTCTTGTAATATCCCGATTAGTACTGAAAATGTGTGATTAATGAAGCCCACTTCCTGGTTTTCAACCATCTTTAAATGTGTGTTTAAAAGAACTCCGATAATGAAAACCACTTGATCATTTTACAAAATGGCATTGGTTGAGATGATAAAGATGATCCCCTGTGCGCCGTCAGAGTCCGGCACGACCTGTTCCTGCTCCACGCATCAGGTCCCCCGTGCGCCGTCAGAGTCCGGCACGACCTGTTCCTGCTCCACGCATCAGGTTCCTTGTGCGCCGTCAGAGCCCGGCCCGACTTGTGACTGCTTCACGCATCAGATCCCCTGTGCATCGCCTGAGTCCGATGACTCCTGTTCCGGCTCCACGCCCCGGCTCCACGCTACCGCCAACAGCGAAGACCCACACGAAAACCCTCCCGATTGACTTTTTGTCGGAGTCCGCGCCTTTGGGGGGGGGGGTACTGTCACGTCCTGGCCTGGGATTAGCCGGCTGGCTATCATTTGTGTTTAGGTCAGGAGGGGTTTTTGTTTCTATGTATTGTATTTCTATGTTTGTATTTGATGGTTCCCAATTAGAGGCAGCTGATTGTCGTTACCTCTAATTGGGAACCATATATATGTTTGTTCTTTTCACCACTTTGGTTGTGGGTTATTGAATGTATGTATATCAGTTAGACTGTGTATGTGTTTTGTCTACACAGTTATATTTCGATCGTTGTGTCTCTTTTTTTTTTGGTTCATTGCATCTTTGTTCGTTCCACTGAATATTATGATTAAACATGTGGAATAGCAATCGCGCTGCATTTTGGTCTGATCCTTTCGACGATCGTGACAGTTTAATTTAACTTAAATTTAGGGAGCGGCAGCCGAGGTGTCGGTTTTGGAGAGTCTGGCGTGTCCAAAGTAAAATACCTGCCACTCAGGCCCAGAAACTAGGATATGCACATAATAGTACTATTGGATAGGAAACACTCTGAAGTTTCTAAAACCGTTAAAATAATGTCTGTGAGTATAACAGAACTGATATAGCAGGCGAAAACCCGAGTAAAATCCATCCGGATTTGCAGTTTCTTTTTTAGTCTACCTTTTTCTCCTGGCTGCCTATGGGATTTTTTTATTTATTTATTTATTTTACCTTTATTTAACCAGGTAGGCAAGTTGAGAACAAGTTCTCATTTACAACTGCGACCTGGCCAAGATAAAGCAAAGCAGTTCGACATATACAACAACACAGAGTTACACATGGAGTAAAACAAACATACAGTCAATAATACAGTAGAAAAAAACGAATCTATATACAAAGAGTGCAAATGAGGTAGGATAAGGAAGGTAAGGCAATAAATAGGCCATGGTGGCAAAATAAATTACAATATAGCATTTAAATGGTAGATGAGCAGTAGATGAATGTGCAATGTAGAAAAACTGGGGTGCAAAGGAACAAGATAAATAAATAAATACAACGTTATCTAGGACACAGACTGCAGTACCTATGGCTTCCACTGGATGTCAACAGTCTTTAGATAGGGTTTGATGACGTTAGGTTGAATTAGAAGCCAATAGAAGAAGAACTTAGACGTTGACCCCGGAACTCAATAGAATGACATGTACGTTCACGGTCTCGCGCGCTCTGTGGTTTTTTCCTTTCCTATCGTTCAGGCTATAATCCGGTTGAAATATTACAGTAGATATACATAAAAGGATACCTAGGGATACATTAAAAATGATGTTTGATATGTTTGGACAAAGTTAACTTGAACGTGTTCTCTTCACGGTTCAATGGGCGACTCGACGGTGGATTTTCTGAACATAATGCGCCAACCAAAAGGAGATTTATGAATAGAATAAATGACTTTTTCTAACAAAAAGAACCATTGGATGTCTTCATTGGACACTTGGGAAGCCCTCAGCAGAAGTTCTTTGAAAGGTAAGTGATTTATTTTAGATCTTATATGGGTTTTGTGTGACCCGCGCTGGATATGAATTCATGCTAATGCAAAAATATGTGGGGTGCTATCCTAAAACAATCAAATGTTGTGCTTTTGCCGTAAAGCCTGTTTGAAATCTGACAACGCTGTGATATTGCCAAGAATCAGAGCTTTTGATGACTATGCAGCACTTGTATATTGATGAATGTTTAATAATTCAACTTTTGGATTTTGAATTTGGCGCCTTACATTTCACCGGGTAGTGTCGGGAGCGGCCCGCTAGCGCGCAATCTATCCCTAAGAGGTTTAAATTGGTTTGTCAAAATGAGCTCAACTGTCTGTGGCACAAATTAAACTATCCAAGCATAAAATACATCTCCTTCAAATGTTGATCTTTGGGTTCGTTGACAACCAAACACAATTCAATATCACTAAATATCATGACATTTGAAATTAACCAGAGCTTGAAACCATAGGTTAAGTAAGTCATTTAAGAATCTTGTAAAGTGCATTACTTACCAACAACAGCTACAAATCTAAGTAAAACTACATCACGTTTTGAAGTTTATTTTCCTTGATTTGTCTAACTACACTATCTTGAATTTGGTAAATAAGTTGTGTGGTTCAGAGGTGCAGTACTTATTTAGTTTCACAGTGCTAATGTTTTCCAGCTAGTTTCTCACACTGACTTTAGCCACGGTGGGAGCAGACTTGTCCAGGCAAGTCCAGGAGGGTTGCCTAGCAGTATGTGTCACACAAGGGAGCCAACATTGCTAAGCACGACAAATTCCCATGATGCTACACTACATGACCAAAACTATGTGGACACCTGCTCGTCAAACATCTCATTCCAAAATCATGGGCATTAATATGTAGTTGGTCCCCAATTTGCTGCTACAACAGCCTCCACTCTTCTGGGAAGGCTTTACACTAGATGTTGTAACATTGCTGCAGGGACTTGCTTCCATTAAGCCACAGACGCATTAGTGACGTCGGGCACTGATGTTGGGCAATTAGGCCTGGCTCGCAGTCGACGTTCCAATTCATCCCAAAGGTGTCCGATGGGTTTGAGGTCAGAGCTCTGTGCAGGCTAGTCAAGTTCTTCAACACCGATCTCGACAAACTATTTCTGTATGGACCTCGCCTTTTGTGCGCGAGGGCATTGTCATGCTAAAACAGGAAAGCCGTTGTTGCTCCTAGATGTTTCCACTTCACAATAACAACACTTACAGTTGACCTGGGCAGCTCTAACAGGGCATACATTTGACCAACGTGGCATACGATGGTTGCATCCAAACAGTGCCACGTTGAAGTTACTGAGCTCTTCAGCAAGGCCATTCTACTCCCAATCTTTGTCTATGGAGATTGGATGGTGTGCCCGATTTTATACACCTGTCAGCAACGGGTGTAGCCGAATCCACTTATATGAATGGGTGTCCACGTACTTTTGCATATATAGTGTATGCTAGATTTGGACAGAAAAATTTGCTTGAAAGCATTATGGCATTCACTAATTATAAACTATTTGCATATAATACATTTGTGTATGAAAATCCTATTTATTCAATCTTTAATCACTGACAACGGTGAGATCACTGACAACGATGAGACAGCCTATAGGGAGGAGGTCAGAGACATGGCAGTGTGGTGCCAGGATAACAACCTCTCACTCAATGTGATAAAGACAAAGGAGATGATTGTGGACTATAGAAAAAGGAGGACCGAGCACGCCCCCATTCTCATCGAAGGGGCTGAAGTGGAGCAAGTTGAGAGCTTCAAGTTCCTTGATGTCCACATCACCAACAAACTATCATGGTCCAAACACACCAAGACAGTCGTGAAGAGGGCACAACAGTGCCTATTCCCTCTCAGGAGGCTGAAAGGATTTGGCATGGGTCCTCAGATCCTCAAAAAGTTCTACAGCTGCACCATCGAGAGAATCCTGACGGGTTGCATCACCGCCTGGTATGGCAACTCCTCGGCCTCCGACCGCAAGGCACTAGAGAGGGTAGTGGGTACAGCGCAGGACATCACTGGGACCAAGCTGCCTGCCATCCAGGACCTCAACACCAAGCGGTGTCAGAGAAAGGCCCAAACAATTGCCAAGGACTCTAGCCTAGACTGTTCTCTCTGGTACCGCACGGCAAGCAGAACCGGATAGCCAAGTCTAGGTCAAAAAGGCTCTTAACAGCTTCTACCCCCAAGCCATAAGACTCTTGAACAGTTAATCAAATGGCTACCCGGACTACTTGCATTGTCCCCACCCAACCCCCCATTTTTGCGCTGCTACTACTCTGTTTATTTTCCATGCATAGTCACTTTACCGCTACCTACATGTACATACGTATTACCTCAACTATATTCACATTTACTCTGTATAAATAAAACTGTTATTTTATTGTTGCTCCTTAATTAGTTGTTATAAAAAAACGTAATTGTTGGTTAAGGGCTTGTAAGTAAGCATTTCACTGTAAGGGCTACACCTGTTGTATTTGGCGCATGTGACAAATAACATTTTATTTGATTTTTAACCCAGGTCTGATCAGAAGTGCACAGAACGTGTCTTAGTATCTACTGTGGCGACCCCGGTTATTTGGCCAGGGAAAGACATTTCTTGGAGCGTCAGCCACACCCCACAACCAGCATTGTAGGCTGCAGCAAGCTAGGCTTCAGGGCTATGCCCACACCTGAGGCCACTCAGTCTCAATAGTCTGCAACGCACCTGGGAACTTTAAGGTGCTGCTTTAACTCTAGGTTCAGTTAAGGAGAGTGGGAGAGTTTTTTGTTTTCAGTTAGTTTGAGAACAAGCGTTGTGAACACCTTTTATTTTGAATAAATTTACCAGTCTAGCCTGGTTTAAGCTGTGCCCCTGTGTGTTGGACCTCTGTCATTATTCCTCATCTTTGCCACCTACCATCCATGCCTTACGAGTCATTACACTACATATTTTGGGAATGCCTCTAAAAAATAGTAATGTATAGTCATGAACATACAAATTAAAACCCTGGTAGGTCTAAGCCCTTAGTTGGCGCTATCTACTAAGCTAACATATGGAATTGTTTTAAGATGGTCATAGAATGGATCACAGCTATTAGATTTTTTTTTATGCCCCTCTAGGTATTAAAAAACGTTTGATAAAACAATGAATTTGGCTTTACTGCTATAGCCCACAGAAACACCTTGAATAATGCATTCGCACATGTCAGAAAATACAACTAAAAAATAAATCATACTTAATAAGGTTTTGAAGTGTCCTATATCTAAAAGAAATAAGAAAACTCAACAAAAAAAATTACACCATTTTTTTGTACCCGTTTTTGTTCATTTTACTCATGACACTTTTGACCCCTTATTCACTTTGTGTGATTTCTGGGCTACCTTCAGATGACTTACGTGAAGCTTGTGGGCGTCGTAGAGGAAAACAACCATGTAGAGTGTTACAAAGGGGGATTAAAATTGATTTAATTGTAATTTTTTGTCAACAATCTATACAAATTACTCTAATGTCAAAATCAAACACTAATTTACCTTGATTAGATAAGTATTCACCCCCCTGAGTCAATACCTTTGGCAGCCCGTAAAAAAACATATTTTGTTGCTGGCAGACAATTCTCCCAAGATTGTATTTGAATCTGTGGCAAACCTGTGGCACCAACATGTATTGCCACTAGTGGCAAACAGTTTACCAGAAGCCGTTCCTTGTGAACACATGAGACCAGTAACCATTGATGTCCAATCAAGGGGCTTAGAAACGTCAGTTGGAAAATGGAAACCAAGCAATCTAGCTAGCTACAGTACCTACCAAAGTTGTCCGAGGAGTGTCTAACTTATTAAGTTCCTAATAAACGTTTTATTTGCTAAATTATTTCTATGTGCAATGCAATAGAGTTATCAATGTCATAGTTAGCAATGGCATAGAGTAAAACACATTTTGTTGATACCAGTTTCAATCTGTCAGCGCCATTGACTGACTGGCTAGCGCTTAGCTAGCTAATCTTTTCACAATTCATGTGATAGGTAACTAGCTAACTAATGATTTGCCTGAACACTTATATTTTTTGGTGAATACGTTGCTGTATTTTAATACAAATATTTATGTCAATATACTAGTGTCACGGTTCATTAGAATGCTAGCTAGCACAACAGCTAAGGTAGCTAGCAACATTAGAGCTGTGTTCGAATACTCATACTCACCGCACTAACCGTACTATTTGTGATGTGATTTGAGTATATAGTATGCTTATTGGTCATAGTATGGATATAGTTAGTATTCCAAAAGTTCCCGGATGTTATACTAAAATCGCCAAAACACGAATTATACACGCAGAGGACACTATTTACGTACTTTTAAGGCCCATAATGCAATTCTTCAGAAAATGGGCGTGGCTTTAGAACGTTTTCAGATTTGAAGAAAATGGCGGAAAATATGCAGCCGAAGTCCGACGAGAGCGAATACAAATTCATTGAACTAACTAATGACAAATGTTAAGAAAACCTCACAAGCTCCAGCAGCAGAACTGACTGTTTTGGAGAGCCTGGCGTGCCCAAAGTAAAATGCCTCCCATTTAGGCCCAGAAAATGGGATATGCATATATTTAGTACCATTGGATAGGAAACACTCTGTTAACCATTTGTCTGTGGGTCAATCAGAACGCATTTGGCAGGCAAAACCCTGAGGAATCTCTGTCCTGGAAAAAGTCATTTTGACACATTGCTCATTTTGGAACCCCTCCCTATTGAAAATGACCATATATAGGCATATGTTTGGAATGCAGGAAGCTTCCTTGTGATGTCACCAGCCTCTGGATGGTGTTTTCCTCCATTTTGGGTGAGTAATTCCAGAAAAAACGAGGAAACCATGCGGTCCCCTCTTTATGAGAACTCTTCACAATCTTGTGGCCTTACGAGAAGTCACGGAGCGTCTGTTTTATCGTCGTTATTGATCAGTTTATATTCCGGCTGATTTATAATAGTAAATATACGTAAAAGTGTTCCTAAGGAAACATTTAAAACTATGTTTGATTGTTTTTGGACAAGTTTATAGGTATAATTTGAGCGAGTTGGCGCCCAGCGTTTCATGGACTAGTGGAGGCTGTCGTTTCTGATTATAACGCCATAAACCAAATGGAGGATTTATGGATAAAAGGCGTTACTTTTTCTAACAAAAGAACCATGGATTGTCTTCGTTGGACACTTAGGATGACCTCAGCAGAAGTTCTTCAACAGGTAATTGATTTGTTTTCGCTGTGAAATGTGTTATGTGTGTGCCATGATGGCTAATCGATACATGGCTATTGGAAAATATGTGAGGTGATAGCCTCAAAAAAATGAATGTGCTGCTTTCGCCGTAAAGCCTTTTTGAAATCTGACAACGCTGTGATATTGCCAAGAAACAGAGCTTTTGATGAGTATGGAACACTTGTATATTGCTGGATGTTTAATAATTCAACTTTCGGAATTAAAATTTGGCGCTGTAGATTTTCGCTGGTAGTGTCGGGATGAGCCCGCTAGCGACCCACTGGATACTGAGAAGTTAAGAAAATGTTAAGCAATGTAATAAAGTAATGACTATTCAAATAAGTTACGTTACACGTTATGTTTACTGTCAATTTGATAGCTACACAATCCTTACTAAGCGCGTAGCATTACAGCAGTATGTACTAACGTTAGTTGGATACTAATACATCGAACTTGCCAAGCCGTATATTAACTATCTGCTATCTATCTACATCATTCTTAGCTAAGTGGTATAGTCGTTGTGCGTTTCAATGGACATTGTTAATTCTGGCTATCTACTCCGATTTCAGAGCAACTCTCGCTCACCGCTGAATATGGCCGGTGTCAGAAAACGTCAGCAAAAAAAAACGGTAATAAATTGTTGCCAGCAGCACAATTACAGTCACCAACACTCTGGATCACATGAAAAGAGTCTAACCATCTCTGCTATAGCGAGTAAAATGGTCAGAGTGAGGTGTTCTCTCATTTGTGTCTGGAACTATCCAACGTTAGCCAGTTAGCTTGGTTCTTGTCTGCCGTTGAACGCTCGCACCTTACTCCTCGGCCAGAGTGTCCAGTGTGCGCTCCGAATGCTCCGGGAGCGAACTGCTCTGAATTTACAATCTGACAAAACTCTGGATTCATGAACGCTCAGAGCGCACTCTGGCACTGCAGATTGAATTTACAAAAACCCGAAATCGTAAAATGTGTAGCTAGTCATGTGTTATGCTAACAAGCTAGCAAGAGGTTGCATAGCAACAGCATCAACTTCCAGTAGACAGGCAAAGCTCTAGTAGGCTCAACTGAAACAATACCATTTGTTTACAGCATACTAAAATGAACTAATAGTATCTAGTATACATAATGTTAGTATGGGTATTTGAACACAGAGTTGAGTTGAGTTGTCATCAAACCAAAACTTGTAGATGGATACCTTTCTCCTACGTTTGGTGTTGAAAGAGGCTGTATTGGGAGGAGGATGCATCAACACCCTGGAAATATGTTTGTGGTGCACTCACTCATAACACTTATTTTGTGATAAATGAGTGTATCGTCTTCAAGGTTGATAAGGTAAGCAAAGACACGTATTATTCTCATAAATGTAGCCCATAAATTCATTATTTTGTAACAAATAGATCTTTCATTGCTTTAAACTAGTAGCTTGCTCAACTTGATCATCTGTTGTTCCTTCTCTCTTTCTATAAACAATCAGTTACAAGGCAAAAATACAGATTGAGGCCAGAGAAATATGTGTGCACCAGAAAGATCAAGGCTTCTTGAATGCATGGCTTTGAGATGTTAGTTACACTCAAAAAAAACGTCAGTTGTTTAGATGGCCCAGTTGCTGGGTTGCATGCATTAGGTCAATAGTTGGGTTGCTTTCTGTAAATACAGCAAAGTTGGGTTGTTGGTGCTGGGTTATTAAGGCTGGGCTATGGATATTTCACCGAGCCAGTGGGTTAATTACCCTGCCACCAGCACAGGAAGTCCACCAGAATACTTGCAAGTATTCTAGTTCTAGTGCTACTGAGTGACTGGCGAATGGAAAATGGTTGACATTATTTAGACAGACTAAGGGTGTTTAGGCTAAACTGAAAACCGTGACAACAGAAATTAACAAGTGTTAGCTAGCTAGCTAGCCATTTTTTGTGCTAATATTTCTGGCTGTGGTAACGTTAAAGTCAAAGTCACCATTATTCCAAATGCCTTCAGCTGAAATGTGTCTTCCGCATTTAACCCAACCCCTCTGAATCAGAGAGGTGCGGGGGGCTGCCTTAATCGACATCCACGGCGCCTGGGGAACAGTGGGTTAACTGCCTTGTTCAGGGGCAGAACAGATTTTTTTCAAGACAGATTTTTACCTTGTCAGCTCAGGGATTCGAACTTGCAACCCTCCAGTTACAAGTCCAACACTCTAACCACTAGGCTACCTGCCATCGTTAGCTAACTAGCTAATGTTAGCCTCGCAACGCTAGCTTATTGAAGTGTAAACTAAATGTAAGTTTTTTTGTCGACGTTTGGCTAGCTAGTTAACTATGTCGGTGTCTGTAACAGTAGTGAAGCCTGACACTTCTTCGGGACTGCCTCAGACACTGTTTCACTTGTTAACTAAGTTAGCTAGCTGGCTAGCTAAGTTACCATAGCTACATTTGACTTATTCTCCATCTGGGTTAATTTAACCAATACATTTGGCAGGCTTATGTCATGCTTGCATGGTGATTGATTGAGTTAGCTAGCGTTACTGTACTGGATTTCAATGGATTCAGACAGTGGCAGCTTTAGTCAGACTTGTGAAGTTGAGGATAGATGTAAATTCTGTTAGCTAGCTAACGTTAAAGTTGACCTTAAACGTGATGTAGCCAAGTTAGTTTAGCTAACTATGTTTCTAACCTTTATTTATATATGTACTTTTTATTTAACCTTCATTTAATAATTTTATAATAATAATTTTAATTAATAATTGTATTATTCATATTTTTTATTTTACTAGGCAAGTCAGTAAAGAACAAATTCTTATTGATAATGACGGCCTACCAAAAGGCAAAAGGCCTCCTGTGGGGACGGGGGCTTGGATTCCAAATAAAAATATAGGACAAGACACACATCATGACATGAGAGACACCACGACATAAAGAGAGGCCTAAGACAACAACATAGCAAGGCAGCAACACATGACAACAACATGGTAACAAGACAACATGACAGCAGCACAACATGGTAGCAGCACACAACATGGTAAGAGTTACACACAAGGATACTTTATTGATACACACATGAATGAAAAGGTAGTGGAAAGGTAGTAGTTCTGTAATGGACAGAAAACAGGGGTAATGAATACACTGTATATACCATAGCTCAATGATAATGGTAATAAAGAACCGTATAGATGTCTATTCCACCTATGCATATTACAACAATGATATACACAGAGGCAGAATGCAATAGTAATAACTATAAAGAACAACAACCAATAATGATATACATGTTACATACTCATTTTGGACATGCATGCCATCCCACATGTCCAGAGATATGAGTGAGTCCAGCTGTTTAATGTGCAGGAGAGAGATGAGCTTGCTGCTCCTACTTAAATGCAGATGTCAAAGCCAACGAATGGACCGCTTTGTAAAGATACACTGAATGAGTGGAACCTGGCCTCTTGGATTCCAAAATGTGAGGGTAAGTTAAACTGAGAAATTCTTTTTTTAAAGTGGGAAAGAGCTTTGGGGGTGGGGGGGACACACTGGTTCTCATTGACCCTGTGTAGAACAGCATTTATGTCTTACACATTGTCATCGATAGCCAATAGTACAACCTTAATGGAAACTTGAAAGACTTTACTTCCCAAGAGCCTCTTAGAACCATGCACTTTGGGACAAACGTTAGATACGTTACATGCACACCTACCATTGATAGTCTGGCCTTTATTTTACCATACTTACTTAATGTGTCATTTGCACAGATATTCTGTAACAGTAACCAACTTGACACACAACACACACATCACAGCCTGGGAGCAGCTCATGGGCACTTAGGGGTAAAGTACCTTGCTCAAAGGCACAACAACAGTAGGTAGTACACAGAGATATTGTAGCAGGTAACCCTCGGGCTGATGGATCATTCCCTGCAGATTTCCCCGCAGGCACTTTGGGGTTTTGAATTTCGGCCTGCCTTTCTAACCTCGAAGCTACTGCCACCCCCCTTCATTTTGGCCTTTCCTCATTTCCTTGCCTTTGTTCAACCATTTGATCTGGCTTATCAACCCTTCTCTCAAAAAGAATTGAATTTAGAAATGTGGGTGAAGCTATCCCTTAATCTCTCCCTTAGCGGATAAGAGCGTTGGACCAGTAACTGATAGGTCGCTGGTTCAAATCCCCGAGCCAGCAAGGTGGAAAAATCTGCTGTTCTGCGCAGTTAACCCCCAACCACAACTGCTCCCAGGGTGCCAAAGACGTGTCTGTCGATTTCAGGGAAACTCGCTGATAACTGGATCGTGGTCTTCAAGGACAAAAAGTTGGACATGACCCTGCTGGTGGTGCCTCAGATGCTCATTTATTTTTAGCATGAAACGATCAAGTTATTCACTAAACATTCTTATCTCCAGATACACAAGGTGACATAGCTTTAAGACTTCTGCCAGTGGTCCTCCCAACACCAGTCTACAAGATAGGCAGGAAGACATTCCGACCCAGCTTCAATGAGACCAGAAAGTAATTTATTGACTTGCAAACCCATAGGTTTAAATAGTGGATTGGCATGGGGAAATTAGCTGATGGCATTTTGTAAACCTTGAATGAAAGGAACACCATTCCAAAATCTGTTAACTGCATACTCCAAGATATTATTAAGGTTTCCATCCATTTTGAGACAGATTTTCATGTGAATATTTTAAAATCTGCATAAAACAATATGCACATTTTCTCACTGGAGAAACAGACTTTAGGCGAATAAAGGGCTGTGCGTGATGACGTTGTGCACATAAAAATAACTTTTCCCATTAAATTCCCATGTACTGAATAAAAAAACAAACAAGTTAAATGAGTTTCCATCACATTTTCAAATCTGCAGCTCGCAAAAAACAGTGGGGGTAGGCTAGGCTATCTACATTATGAGATAATTATGGATAAGAGCAGTATTATTTGTATTTGTCAAACGGCAGCCAAGCATTGATCATCATGTCACCAGTATAAGACCCTCAATATGTATTGGAAAGCAGCATCAAGCTCATCATCTTGCACATTTACCATCCTGTGAAGTTCATCATAATTTATTGAATCTGTAGCCTATTAAACTGCATGAGTCATCATGGGAGGACCACACAACATATCATCCAGTGAATCCAAGTTCACTTCGATATGATGATTATTATATCAATATTTTTTGCATAATACCTTTTAACGACACTAAAAGATCCCACCATGTCGAACGAACAAATCGTCTGTAGGCATTTATTCAATTGTACCGGCATTTCATATACACTATCGTTCAAAGGTTTAGGGTCACTCCTTGTTTTCCATGAAAACAGACATGAAATGAGTTGCAAAATGAATAGGAAATATAGTCAAGATGTTGACAAGGTTATAAATAATGATTTTTAATTGAAATCATAATTGTGTCCTTCAAACTTTGCTTTGGTCAAAGAATCCTCCATTTACAGCTCCAATTTGGCTCCAATTAAGCATCTGTCCAAAGGGTATGGCATTGCATTGCAAAATGGAGTGAAAGCCTTCCTTCTTCAAGATCCCTTTTACCCCTGTACAAATCTCCCCCACTTTACCATAACCAAAGCACCCCCAGACCATCGCATTGCCTCCACCACGCTTGACAGATGGCGTCAAGCACTCCTCCAGCATCTTTTCATTTTTTCTGCATCTCACGAATGTTCTTCTTTGTGATCCGAACACCTCAAACTTAGATTTGTCTGTCCATAACACTTTTTTCCAATCTTCCTCTGTCCAGTGTCTGTGTTCTTTTGCCCATCTTAATATTTTATTTTTATTGGCCAGTCTGAGATATGGCTTTTTCTTTGCACCCCGGAGTCGCCACTTCACTGTTGACGTTGAGACTGGTGTTTTGCAGGTACTATTTAATGAAGCTGCCAGTAAAGGACTTGAGGTATCTGTTTCTCACTCTAGACACTTTAATGTTCTTGTCCTCTTGCTCAGTTGTGCACCGGGGGCCTCCCACTCTTTCTATTCTGGTTAGAGCCAGTTTGCACTGTTCTGTGAAGTGAGTAGTACACAGCGTTGTACATGATATTCAGTTTCTTGGCAATTTCTCGCATGGAATAGTTTCATTTCTCAGAACAAGAATAGACTGACGAGTTTCAGAAGAAAGTTATTTGTTTCTGGACAGTTTGAGCATGTAATCGAACCAACAAATGCTGATGCTCCAGATACTCAACTAGTCTAAAGAAGGCCAGTTTTATTGCTTCGTTAATCAGTTTTCAGCTGTGCTAACATAATTGCAAAGGGTTTTCTAATGATCAATTAGCCTTTTAAAATGATAAACTTGGATTAGCTAACACAACGTGCCATTGGAACACAGGAGTGATGGTTGCTGATAATGGGCCTCTGTACACCCATGTAGATATTCGATAAAAAAATATGCAATTTCCAGCTACAATAGTCATTTACAACATTAACAATGTCTCCACTGTATTTTTGATCAATTTGACGTTATTTTAATGGACAATTTTTTTTGCTTTTCTTTCAAAAACAAGGACATTTATTAGTGACCCCAAACTTTTGAACGCTAGTGTAGGGGCTTGGCTAATAAAGAAAACTAGTAAAGAACAAGAAGGCCTGATCCCGATTCACAACTTTATTGACAATGTTTCGATCCATAACAGATTTTCATCAGGTCAAACAAACAAATTGAGTGCTCACATCCAAAAATATACACATTTCACCTCACTTGTCCATTACGGACATGACGCATGGTGGGTGCAAAAACAATTTGTGTATCTCTAATAATGTAATATCAATGAGATGTGCACATGTAGTAGTTACATAAAATAATATATATTTACAAAATGACCAAGTAGGTGACCTGGAAGGCAAGACAAAATCAAAGTGACATATTTATGTAAGAAATGGTCTGATATCATACTCTTGGTTCAGAACTCTAGGATACATGGTACACAAATGGTCAATGCAATACAATTCTCTTCTCAGTAATGGATTATCAATATCTCCCCCTCCTAGGATTCTAAACATGTAAACACAACTCCATGAAGTGCGCAGCCACCGGGTTTCTCTGGTCAAGGGTCCTGATATATCTCCTGTGTTCTGCTATTCTTGTTTTCAGAGCTCGTTTCGTTTTTCCTACATAGCATAGACCACAAATACACTTGATCAGGTATATTGATCAGGTATATCCAATTTTGTTGTAATGATGCTCTTAGTCTTAATGCCCTTGCTCGTAATAATAGGGTGATTGAACATTGTGCATTTGTTTGTAACACCGGGTACATCCGCCACATCTATAACTACAGTCTGGCACATTGTCTAGGAAGGTAACTACGTGGCACTGGTGGAAGATCAGACCTTTTGACGGATGCTGGGGGCGAGGCTGAAGACTACCCGCGGAGGTTCTTTAAACGTCTTTTCCAGTTGTGGATCAGTGTTCAAGGTGTGAAAGTGTTTTTTAATGATGTGGTCGAACTGTTTACCAAGTGGAGAGTACTGAAGGAAGCATTGAACGCGTTGGTCAGATGGGCGATGTGGTTTGGTTCTGAGCCTGTCATCCTGGCTCACATGTTTATAATGATCCCTTGTGTCATGCAGCCATTCCCCCGCTGCCTGAAACAGTCATCCAGATAGTCAGCTTGTTTGTCAAGGTCCCTCTGTGTACTACAAATCCTGTGTATGTGACTGTATTGACTGATGGGGAGGCTCTTTTTTAGGGGCGTAGGATAGAAGCTGTCTCCCTGTAACAGGGAATTCCTGTCCGTCGGCTTCCTGTATAGGTCCGTGCTAAAGCCACCCCCCTCCCTCTTAATCAAAATGTCAAGAAAACTTTCATGCATATCAAAGGTGAGGGTGAATTTCAAATATTCACTGCTTGTATTGATGAAGGATTGGAATCGATAAAGTTCCTCTGCTGTGCCCTGGAATAGAAGGAATACCTCATCAATGAAGTGTTTCCAGAGCCTGATATGGCACAAGAATGGATTGTTAGGGATATATATATTTTTTAATAATAATCAAACAACCCCACATACAGATTGGAATAATTCGGGAGTCATTTTACTACCCATAGCAGTTTCCTTCTGTTGAATGAAAATGTAATTTTCAGAGTTCTTAGTCAGAACAATCCCAACCAGTTCAACAATACAGTAAGTTCTGGGTGTGCCAGTGGGTCGTTGACTAAGATTGTGTGCCATGGCTTCTAGGTCTCCCTGATGGGGGATATTAGTAGACAGGGATTCAACATCAAAGCAAGCCATAAGCATCTCCCCATTCATATTTTGCATTGTCTTGAGGGTGTCGATCATGTCCATAGACCATTGTACATTTGCAGGGAGTGACACCACACTGGGGTTTTTGAAAATAAATCTACAAAAGCAGAAATATTTTCAGTCAATGAGCCAATGGAGGCCACAATAGGTCTCCCTTGTGGTTTATCCAAACGTGCAAAGTTGAAAATTAATTAGCTAACTTACATTCGCCTGCCTAGATGGAACTTCTGAAAATGTTTTATTTCCACAATTTCCAAAATATACATTAGTAGCACAGTTTCTAAATTATTTGCATTCATTTTTACTTACACTTTTATGTTGACTTCTCCATTGATGTTGTTTTTAAGTTTTCGCAGACTTTTCTTAGCGGATGAACAATCGTCACGAACAGAGTTATGGGGAGTTTCAGGCCAGAACATAATTGTTCACTCGCAAAAGCCAACTAAAAACGAGGGCTGAGGGGCTTATGTTGCAAACTTCCTTTGCTTGGCTAATCATTTGGATCGCCCTCCAAGACGGGGATTCTCCCAAGGGCATAAAGCGAGGGTAAGTGGACGAGGGTGTGTCTTTTAAGTGTTTCATAGTCCGCAGTCCATAGTCGCCACGGTTTCACAACATCAAAGCTCCGCCCTTATCAGCATTACGCACTATTAAAGTGGAATCATTTTTTTTTTTAAATCATCCAATGCTTGTCTCTGTTCTTTAGGGAGATTATTGTAGACTCTGTATTCTCATTTCTTATTCAGAATCTGAGACATCTTTTTCCACCAATCTGCAGTATGTTTCTAGGGAGGGATTTCTGTATCTGGGCAGACAAAAGGTGGATTTGGCTCAAAAGGGGGTATTCGTTCAGTGGGAAATGTCATTCTCTATTGTGTTACCCATAGCCTGAACACTCGTCTCACCCATACTGGCCACATCCACATTTGGACTCTTATCATTTATGGGACAGAACTCCCAAAGTCTGAATGTACGAAATCATTTCTGAAACACTATTGTGGTGTCAAAGTCATAACATGATGCAGTGGGGATGAAAGATAAACCCTTACTCAAGGCCAACTCACATGAAGTGGTGAAGAAAGGTTGATCACACTCAGGCATTCTGACTGCGTGTCCAATAGCAGCATTGCTCCTCTGTTCTTCTTGGCCCTCCGACACTTATTCTACATCCTGTTGTGCCATTGAGCATATCCTCTTCCCCATCGCTTGCGTCCTAAAAAAAAATCCCCTCCCATGGATATCATAGCTGTTAAACCCGAATCTACATCAAGAGAAGATGCACTCAAGTGTGGAGGTAGGGTAACCAGTCTCGGGTAGTCTCTGACATCACTGCTCGTCTGTCTACAGCCTCGCCGGGGATTCCCTATCCACAGATACACCATTGGACTGCCGATTTGAATTTCTTAATCTTCCTCGCTATGATGTCCTGCTCCAGGTCAGTCTTGAATTTCCAAAGTGTGCTCTATTTGTGAGTTTCTCTGGGTCAGTTATTTCTGTAATCTCACCGCTTGTATCTTCTCACGTATTCCACCCAGATGCTCAGCTATTTCCTGGATAATAAGAGCCATTAGATCAATTTAGCATTTGTTCGTTATTTGGCACCACTGGTCACAAGTATCATTGTCTCTGCCTTCTGGATTCTAAGGCCTCGTGGAATCAATTGCTCGTGCAAATGGTCGCTCAAAGTGACAGCGTGGAGATGCATAGGTGTCTCAGTCATATAGATGTTTCAGTCTCTTTTGTAGCGATTCCGTTGTTTCAACTGAATAAACATGATTGTCAAACAAAGAGTCTCGTGTCATAATGCGAGCATAATCTTCCGTTGTGAATTCAAATGTCTTATGGAGGTTAAAATCCTCTCTGATTCGATTTGCCATCTCAGGACCTAAATGGTGGTGAGTAAAACCGAGGTAAAGACAGTTTCAAGTTGGATATTTCCGACCGATATTCGCGCTTTCAAACCTCAATAGCTTTCAAACCACCTGAGCCACAGAATCCAAATAAGTGTCATGATGTTGGAAAAAATTGCACACAACATTGCACAGGTCTTATTTTCACGATTTGGACATTCATTCGCTTTCCAAAGCTAATAAACATGTGGAAATGTGAGCAGCATTTTGTATTCCTAGTTGAATTAGTTAGGGAGCGTAAACAAAGTACAAACTTTTCATACCTTCAAATGTCAATAGCTCCTTGGTCATGTGACCTACTTTACTCAAACAATGTTCAGACTGTCCACTGACTACCCTTCTATATTGCACACTCTTTGGTTTGTTCATTTTCATCTCACACGTTTTTACATACATTTTTCAAACTTTCAAATTTCAATAGCTCCTTGGTCATGTGACCTACTGGACTGAAACAAGGTGAATTTTTCTAACATTTTCATTTTCATTATTTTTATTTCACCTTTATTTAACCAGGTAGGCCAGTTGAAAACAAGTTCTCATTTACATCAGCGACCTGACCAAGATAAAGCAAAGCAGTGCGACAAAAACAACGACACAGAGTTACACATAAACAAACGTACAGTCAATAACACAATAGAAAAGACAAATAGAAACATCTATGTACAGTGTGTGCAAATGTAGAAGAGAATGGAGGTAGGCAATAAATAGGCCATAGAGGCAAAATAATTACAATTAAGCATTAATACTGGAGTGATGGATGTGCAGATGATGATGTGCAAGTAGACATACTGGGGTGCAAAAGAGCAAGAGTGTAAGTAATATAATGCAGATGAGGTAGTTGGGTGGGCTATTGACATATTGGCTGTGTACAGGTACAGTCATCGGTAAGCTGCTCTGATAGCTGATGCTTAAAGATATAAGACTCCAGCTTCAGAGATTTTTGCAATTCGTTCCAGTCATTGGCAGCAGAGAACTGGAATTAAAGGCGGCCAAAGGAAGTGTTGGCTATGGGGATGACCAGTGCAATATACCTGCTGGAGCACGTGCTACGGGTGTGTTTTGCTATGTTGACCAGTGAGCTGAGATAAGGCGGGGCTTTACCTAGCAAAGACTTATAGATGACCTGGAGCCAGTGGGTTTGGCAACGGATATGTAGTGAGGGCCAGCCAACGAGAGCATACAGGTCGCAGTGGTGGGTAGTATATGGGTAATGTCCACTATATGGTAATGTCCACAAATTGCACACCCTTTAGTTTGTCCATTTTCATCTCACTCGATTTTACATGAATTCTTCTCAATTTAAAACTTCAATAGCTCCTTGGTCATGTGACCTACTGGACTGAAACCAACTTTTGAATGTCCATGGACTAGCCTTATATATTGCACACTCTTGTTTGTGTACTGTAAATTCACGCAGTGTAACGTACATTCTTCATAGTTTTTATAGTTTCAATAGCTCCTTGGTCATGTCAATTGTACACCTAAGTAGAGGTGCAGTGGATATACACCCATATTGCATAACCTCTAGTTATGTATCTTCTATATTGTTGTACATTAATATTACTTTGACAATTAGGAGTTTCAGTCCCGTGTTGTTTACCCTTCTCTTTAATATTTATCTATAATACTTATTTTCCCATTTTTTTTTCCACAGTATTTAACAGCTGTACACAATAAGAGAGAGACATATAATATCTCCTTTCATCGTTAATATCAACCATAAAGGAAAACGGCATGTTATTAATTGTCCGAAGCAGGGATGGAGAGTGAGCTAGTAAGGTTGGCTGCAGTGGGTTTGCTGTTCAATACATATACTGAACATGTAACCACGATAATGGTGGCCAGAAAATCAATGAATAAAAATGGAATATTGACAAATTAAACAGAAAGTGTAGACCTTTAATCTTTTCCAACATGTCAACAAACACTTTACTTCAAATAAGTAGAAAACACTCTTTATCCCTGGTTGATGTACATTTCAAAGCCTTTTCAGTGTGGATAGGGTATAGCATACATTTTCAACAACAAAGACAGCACTTCCAGTTTGTGTTCTTCACTCTGTTGGACTCTTTCGTCTTCGTTCCTAGGCACAGCACATGGAACCACCGTTGGCGTGGAAAACATGAAATCAAAAACAAAACAAAGCGTAACACGTTATAAATCATATCAAATATCAATGCAGTATGACGAATTAGCCATCCATTGTGTTGTATCATAAATTGTCTTACATGCCGTCACTGTTGTCTAACGATAAACATGTTAAATAAAGTGACTAACCCAGTCAGTCTTTGGGCCACATCCAGGTTCTTTATCAGTAGCACACATGAAGCAGTCGTTGGCTTTGTTGAACTCTAAAATCCTAGGCATGAACAGAACATATGGCTGTCCCACACAACTACATAAAAATAAAGAATTTACATTTACTTTGAATTAAATGTCATTACATACCAGACATTTGTAGTATATCCTCAGCCATTTCTTTTCGCAGTTTCTCCATGTGTTTTTGTGAAGGTTCTGTATCAATTTGGGAGGGGATGTTGGGTAAGTTCTGTGCAACTTCCTTGGCCATCTACACCAAAAAATAAAATAGAGTTTTTGACCTAATTCTCACATAACAGCTAACCGTTCATTATAGAATATATAACTATCAAACCTGCATGACAAAGACCCTGCAGCTGAAGATGTCCTGCTGCATGGTGTGAGTTATTTCCCCTCCTTTCCACTTTATGTCCACCCAGTCGTCTTTTCCATGGCAGGATCTTCTCATTTTGAAGTATTCTCTTTATGTAAACATATGGGAATTCTGATTAGTTATAGGCAAATGAATACACAGGCCAAAATTGTATGCGGTTTTTCCTTATCACTATAATCTAGTAGATGTAATTTCCTTTTTGCCACATTCTACACACAGCCTAAATTATAGGCACTGAACCATGTACAGGACAATAATAAAAGTAGCATATAGGATCCAACCCTATCACAGAGTGAATAAATGTAGAGCGTTTGTAGACTTTAAGAAAAAAAATATTAAGTGACGGTTTCATCAGTCACGTGCTTAAGGAACGTCATATCACAACGATCACAGATGACAGTGCCCATCAAATCTACGACAATAGAAAATGAATTGTAAGCATCAAAGTGTGTTCAAGTGTGTTTGTTAAAATAATATCTGAAAATGTCCGTTTCTGAACATAATACTTCTATTTGCAATAGCAATTTATGATATATGCATTTGAGGAATATTCCATATACCAACACTACATGTAGGACGGACATAAGACATTCCCACATACAGGATACACGTACATAGAGGCATTTTTCAGCTGTGATTTTACCACTCAGAATCCAGAATGGATATGACAATGGGGCCAGCACAGGACGTAATACACCCTTACAACAATCTGCTTTTTGATCTTCTTGACTTCTTATCTGGTAAACTGCTACTGTGTGTCAAGAAAAGAGCCCCAACTAGGGGTTAGGGTACTCCAGTAAAGAAGGGCGGGTTTAGATTAAAAACTATTGCCCTGTGTCCCCGTTCATAGGGGCATGAGAGACTAGTCACTGGTAGAATTGAGTTGGCACTTTATTGGCCCAAACACCCACAGACCCACAAGGTTGAGGTTACTCATTGACAGTAATTAGTATATATATATATATTTTTTGCATTGACGCATTGGTCTTCTAACTGTCCAAGAATAGGATCCAAAGTGTTAGGAAATATTTGTTCCCATGAATACAAAAGGAGGATGTCAAGAGTACCATAATACCCATAAAACCTAACCAGTTTTCCCATAGGGGATTTTAGAAACACTTGAAATAATAACCATGTAAATCTCTCTCGGACAAGGTGACCTTTATCAAATGTTTGCCTTTATTTATCCCCCCCCAAATTAAATGCTAATTACTGCTAATGTGGCTATCATAAAGAACTATAAATGCCATAATGATCTGGACGAGACTGCCGAATTGAGGCAAAGGTAAGAATCTCTCAATTAATTATCAAATGTTAGCTAAATATAGAAATTAGTAAATTGGCAACATTTCTTGAAATTGACAATTATGTGAACTTTCTTGTGCAAGTTTTAAATTGACACAATACCTGTTAGCAAAGTTGTCAGCTAGAGATGACCTGCATAATGTATACTTTGATGCTAATTAGCATTTTCTAATCAGAGAGTAAATAGAGACGGATATATTGACAAAAGTCACCTTGTCCGAGAGAGATATACATGAAATCAAAAACCTATGCAAGTATTTGCTGTTTTTTTAAATGGTATTTACTATTGCAAGGCAGAACATTTCTAATAAACCCGGCCACATGTTATTGTTTTAAATATTTTATAGATTTAGAATTAGTAAGAAAAACTATACTTTATTTCTCAGCTGCCTCTACAATATCTTTAGTGTGCTGTGAATTATTAACTTTAAAATATTCACAAGTCTATTCCTCAGACTAAGCTAACATATGGAATTGTTTTAAGATGGTCATACCAAGGATCATTTCGCTATTTGATTTAGAATCTTAGGACCCCTTAAGGCAGGACCCCCTTAAGGCAGGACCCCTTAAGGTTTCCCAAACTCGGTCCAAGTTGAGTTTTTTGCTCTTGCAGCTTATTCAAATAACCAACTCATCATCAAGCTTGGAGTATTTGAATCAGCTGTGTAGTGCTGGGGGAAAAAACTAAACATGCACCCAAGGAGGGCCCCAGGACTGAGTTTGGGAAACCCTGCCTTAAGGTATATAAATATATATATATATATATATATATATATGATTTGATGAAACATTGAATTTGACCTTTCTGCTATTAGCCCTTGACAGCTTCATACATGGATACCAGATGATAGTACAAAAAAAACGAAAGGAAATATACTCTGAAGTTTGTCTTATATGTGAGAGATATAAGAAAGCTAAGGAGCTTTTTTTTTTTTATTGACATGTATTTAGCTTAGTGCCTAAAATAAAGGGCTATTTCCATATATACTTCCATTCATTTTCTAAAAACTGGTACCTGGCTACCTTCTGATTAGTGTTGTGTTTGTGAGATTGTTTTGTAGGCCAAACTGGCTACAGATGTTTTTGTGAGAAGACCGATTTTTGGGATGTCTCATGGTCTGACAAACACTCCTCTAGCTCTGCCACCTTTAACCACAGATGCAGAAGGGCAACATCGGGCAGATGCGGTGGATTGAAGGGAAACCCCATGCTAAAAACAGATAGCGCCATCTTAAGCTGACGGATTTTGATAGGTATTTCTTTTATTATGCTAATCCGATTTCCCGCGCGGGGCGAAGACATCGACTCTAGGGACTTTTAAAAAAGGCAAAATATACTGAAATTGCTCAATATATTTCCAATAGATGGCAGCATAAGACCACAAATCACAAGACCATTATCAGAAGATTATCTTTAAAGTTAGTTACAGGCTTCAAACAGCAATACGATTGACATAAAATAGCATGCATCTACCTTATTAGGCCTGTGTTGCTTTTGAGAGAGCAACAAAAAAAAACAACTATAGCAGCTATTGAGAACCCCGTCCAAATTCAGATGTGCTAACCTCACACTACACTAAATGTGTGTATTTTTTGTTTAACCAGACACAATATCTCATATGCCAGTGTGAATGAACAGCCTCGGAGTAGAAAAGTCTCAAGAGAGTGCATCTTCCATAGCCCGCCAAGAGATTACATCATGCAATCCTCTCTGCTAGCAAATTATACTGAATGAAAATATAAAAACGCAACATGCAACAATTTCAATGATTTTACTGAGTTACAGTCTATTGAAATAAATGCGTTAGGCCCTAATCTATGGATTTCACATGACTGGGAATACAGATATGCATCACAGATACCGCCTCATGCAACACGACACATCTCCTTTGTATAGAGTCGATCAGGCTTTTGATTGTGGCCTGCCGAATATTGTCCCACTGCTCTTCAATGGCTGTGAGAAGTTGCTGGATGTTGGTGGGAACTTGAACACGCTGTCGTACATGTCCATCCAGAGCATCCCAAACATGCTCAATGGGTGACATGTATGCAGGCCATGGAAGAACTGGGACATTTTCAGCTTCTAGGAATTGTGTACAGATCCTTGTGACATGGGGCTGGGCATTTTCATGCTGAAACATGAGGTGATGGCGGTGGATGAATGGCACAACAATGGGCTTTAGGATCTCGTCACGGTATCTCTGTGCATTCAAATTGCCATCAATAAAATGCATTTGTGTTCATTGTTCGTAGCTCATGCCGGCCCATACCATAACCCCACCATCACCATGGGGCACTCAAACCGCTCGTCCACACAATGTACACGTGGTCTGCGGCTGTGAGGCCGGTTTGACATACTGCCAAACTCATGGACAGTTTTTTTTTTGTTGCATTGACGCATTGCGTCTTATGTCCAAGAATAGGATCCAAAGTTTTGGGAAATATTTGTTCCCATAAATACAAAGGAGGATGTCTCTCCTCATACCTCTGGCACTTTAGTCAGACTGCCAGACTGTGTAAAAACGTTATGATCGGGCCGGCAACAGAGTTCCCACTGACTAAGCATCACAGAGCCAATCAGGAGAGAATACATACAGGTCAAGGGTGCCAATTGAATGTCAAGGGGTGTATCTGTGCCTTTTGGATTCATCTCTCTTTACAGAGAACCCCTGTGGTTCAAGTCAAGAGCTACCCTTCCCCTTTCAGTCTGCTCTGCTCATGTCTGAAAGTGACAGAGCCAGCAGCCAAGAGAGTTTTTCACAGTATGTCATAAAATATTATTACACTTATGGATGTATGTAAAACGCTAATATGTATTAGATCCAGTACAATGGAATAACTAAGACCTGAATTTGAATGCAGCGTGTTCCGATTCCTCCTTCTCTTTCTGTCCAGCAGGGTCAACCAAAAACACTTGGCCCGATGGTTCATGCGGATACTGGGGAAGCAATATAGAAATGGTTTTATTATTAAATCACCCATATTAAAACTCTCACAAAAATGTTATCTAACTCATCAATGAACTTCCAGTGGTTCTGCTTCACATTCAAAGAAACTCATGACAGCATTGTAGTTACTGTTCACCTGAAATCAATCATTTCACATGCATGCCACTAAGCCCCAAACAAATGTGCAATAGTTAATCCTTTAAAATTCCACTAACAGATTCTATTAGTACCTTGGGCAGACTTTGCACTAAACTTATTTCTCCATTTAGAATGACTTGGGCTGAGTAATGTAAATCTTTCTCAGCAGATTTTTGTGGTTGCTTGAAAGTACCATTCGATTGTCTGTATAAGGAGAGAAAGTAAAACCACAAATGCTTTGACTGTGAAGAACATTATACAAATAATTAAGCATAAACATTTCAGAGAATATTGGTTAGTTAGAAGGATTGTTTATCGAGATTGAAAACAAACGTAATTACATTTGCCTTTGTTTTTATTTGTGTGATATATTCTGGCTAAATGCAATTTAATGGGTGATTGTCACACATATATGCCTTGTTAGGGAGATTAAGTATCATACATAAGGTGTTACGTAGTCAAGAAAAGTGTGTTATTGCTGACACTACTGTGTTTACGTGATGACACATCTTCACTATTTACTTTAAAGTGACAGAATAAGGGCCATAAATATTCAAGTGAGGCCTACCTGTCCGCCTTCCTTTAAGCGCCTCTATTCGAACACCTCTCCTGTCCTTGATCCATACCATAATAACATGACTCTTGTACTTTATAGTTGATATTAACGATGAAAGGAGATCTTATATGTCTCCCTCCTATTGTGTACCGCTGGTAAATACTGTGGAAAAATAAAAAACTGGGAAAAGAAGTATTATAGATAAATATTAAAGAGAAGGGTAAACACAACACGGGACTGAAACTCCTAATTGTCAAAGTAATATTAATGTACAACAATATAGAAGATACATGACTAGAGGTTATGCAATATGGGTGTATATCCACTGCACGCTTCTTAGGTGTACAATTGACATGACCAAGGAGCTATTGAAATTTTACATTTAGAAAAATTCATGTAAAATCGAGTGAGGTGAAAATGGACAAACTAAAAGGTGTGCAATGTGTAGGCCCACTGACTGTACATTCTGAACCTTGTTTGAAGTCCGTAGGTCACATGACCAAAGAGCTATTGAAATTCAAAAATGTAAATACATATTTTAAAATAGTGCGAGATAAAAAGAAAGTGTGTGCAATGTGTGTCTATGCCATCGGGTTAGCTACAACCAGTTTTGAAAGTTTTAGGAGTAATGGTTAAAAGAGCTATTGAAATTAGAACATTTTGATTTGTCACTATGTTGACGGTCCCTAACTGCTGTTGGTAGAGGTAAGGAAAACTACAGGCGAATATCCAACCTGAAACTGACTTTACCTCGGTGTGCGTAAAGAAGTCGTGCCGTTTGGATATAAGGAAGTACCATCTATAGAATAGGTTTGTGGTCATACGCACACACAAAGAAACTAGATGCTGGGCTAATAAAGAATACTAGTAAAGAACAAGAAGACCCACACACTGTTACAACTATTTATTTTAAATACAAACGTTACAATTTGGGGATGCAAAAAAGTGCTTCATGAATTAAATACAGTTAATAAGTAATGAGTCATTAGTCCATGTCCTTAGTAGAGTGACCTTCAAATTTTATATTTTACAATGTTACAATGTTTTAACTCGAATGTAGACTATTATTGTACGGCAAAACAGCATGGTGTGTGTGTGCTGTCACCTAAGATAGCCGTAGTGTGTCAGTGAATGTGAATATCTGTTGATTAGCTCTGGCACTGTCTGATAGACAGATCTGTGTTAATACCACCTAAGACAGACAGTGTCGCACGCATGCCTTGTTTTTCTTAGATTGCAATCTGAGTGTGCACATCAAGTTCAGTGGAGGCTTTAGTCTGATGTTTGGACTAATTGGTTCATGAAATAATATAAATCAATTATAATAATCAATCCTGTCTTATGAAATCTTATCTTGTGAAACAATACATATTTAGACAATAGGGCTGTGTTTCAATGTGCTATTTAACTTCTTAGGGAGCGGCAGCTGAGGTGTCGGTTTTGGAGAGTCTGGTGTGCCCAAAGTAAAAGGCCTGCCACTCAGGCCCAGAAACTAGAATTGTTTTGATGGCTATGCAACAGCTTTTGATGGCTATGCAACACTTGTATATTGATGAATGTTTACTAATTCAACTTTTGGATTTTGAATTTGGTGCCTTACATTTCACCGGGTAGTGTTGGGAGTGCCCCACTGCTCCCTAAATAGTTAAACAATTTATATACTGTATTATTGTACATTCTCTGACGTGATGTATATTCTGAAATGCAGGCAATAGCAATACATTATTTGACATTCAACATTGTATCTTGATCGTGTCGAAAAGGAAAGGGGTGGGATGGTAGAGAAGGAAAATTGAAATTAGGATGACACAGAAAATAACTCAAGGATTACATCAATTACCCAGACGCTGGGTCAATCTCCCAACCCAATGTGCTGGGTTTATGTCACACCCCAACACACTGGGTTGTTTTAACCCAACAAAATAGTCTAATTTACCCAGAAGTTGTGTCAGGATGAATTAACCCAATGCTGTCCAATATTGACCAAGCGCTGGTTGTTGAAATTCATTTTAACTTAGCATTTTTTTGAGAAACAATCAATCATTTTGGAAAAATAATATAAATTGCCATATTCTCTGAAGTTCATTTAAAGTTATGTGACTTGGTTTATGTAGATACATTTCAATGTTGTTTAACACATATTAACCAAAAACCTGATATAATTTGCATATTCATATGGAGTTTGCAGCAAACAGAATTTTCACCACAAGTTTCCTAGAATTGTTTGCAAGAAATTCACAAGTTGCCGCACATTTACTGTAGCAGTTTGCCACAAAACTAATTTGCATTGCCATAATTGTTCTGCAAATTAGCCAAAGACTGTTTGTCAGAAGCCTGTCTGATGTTTGGACTATTTGGTTTATGAAATAATACAAGAAAAATACTCTCCCGAGTATTTTACTTGCCAATGTCCAGTCTCTGGACGGCAAAGTGGATGAAATACGAGCAAGAGTTGCCTTCCAGAGAGACATCGGCGACTGCAACGTTCTTTGCTTCACGGAAACATGGCTCACTCAGGACACGTTATCAGAGTCGCTACAGCCACCTGGTTTCTCCACACATCGCGCTGACAGAAACAAACATCTATCTGGTAAGAAGAATTGCTGGGGTGTGTGTCTTATGATTAACGAGACGTGGTGTGATCATAACAACATACAGGAACTAAAGTCCTTTTGTTTACCTGACATAGAATTCCTTACAATCCAATGCCAACCGAATTATCTACCAAGAGAATTCTCCCCAATTATAATCACAGCCGTGTATATCCCCCCCAAGCTGACACATCGACGGCACTGAAAGAAATCCATTGGACTCTATGTAAACTGGAAACCACATATCCTGAGGCTACATTTATTGTGGCTAGGGATTTTAATAAGGCTAATTTGAAAACAAGGCTCCCGAAATGTTCTCAGCATATTGAATGTGCCACCCCGGGCTGGTAAAATCCTTGATCATTGCTACTTTAACTTCCGATATACGCTGATTCGGTGAGCGAGTTTATTAGCAAGTGCATCGGTGATGTTGTACCCATAGCAACTATTAAAACCTTCCCCAACCAGAAACCGTGGATTGATGGCAGCATTCGCGCAAAACTGAAAGCGCGAACCATTGCTTTTAACCAGGGTAAGGCGACCGGAAACATGACTGAATACAAACAGGGTAGCTATTCCCTCCGCAAGGCAATCAAACAAGCGTCAATATAGAGACAAAGTAGAGTCACAATTCAACGGCTCAGACACGAGAGGAATGTGGCAGGGTCTACAGTCAATCACGGACTACAAAAAGAAAACAAGCCCCCGTCGCAGACCACGATGTCCTGCTCCCAGACAAACTAAACAACTTCTTTGCTCGCTTTGAGGACAATACAGTGCCACCAACACGGCCCGCTACCAAAACCTGCGGGCTCTCCTTCACCGCAGCCAACTTGAGTAAAACATTTAAATGTGTTAACGAGGAATTTCTGTCCTGGAAAAAGTGTTTTTGACACATTGCCTCATTTTGAACCCCTCCCTATTGAAAACAGACATATATGGGAGTAAGATTGCAGTTCCTATTGCTTCCACTGGATGTCAACAGTCTCTAGACAGTGTTTGGTGATGTTAGGTTGCTCTGGATGGTAATAGAAGAAGAATTTCGAACTGGTCATCGGATGTAAACAGAAGAGGATGCGCGTTCCCAGGCTCGCGCGAGCTGTGGTTTTTTCCTTTCCTATCATCCAGTTTTTATAATCCGGTTGAAATATTATAGTAAATATACATAAAAGTGTTCCTAAGGATACATTATCAATGATGCATGATTGTTGTTGGACAAGTGTATAGGTATAGGTTGAACACGTTCAATGGGTGAGTGGACGCTGTATTTTATGAACATAATGCGCCAACCAAACAGAGATTTATGGATATAATAAATGACTTTTTCTAACAAAAGAACCATGGATTGTCTTCGTTGGACACTTGGGAAGCCCTCAGCAGAAGTTCTACAAAAAGTAAGGGATTTGTTTTCGCTGTGAAATGTGTTTTGTGTGAACCGCGATGGTTTATGAATTCATGCTAATGGGAAAATATTGGGCCTGAGTGGGAGGCATTTTACTTTGGGCACGCCAGACTCTCCAAAACCGTCACCTCGGGAGCCGCTCCCTAAGAAGTTAACAAACTATAGTTTTGGCAAGTCGGTTAGGACATCTACTTTGTGCGAGACACAAGTAATTTTTCCAACAGTTGTTTACAGACAGATTATTTCACTTATAATTCACTGTATCACAATTCCAGTGGGTCTGTGACTGTGCCTTCAAACAGCTTGGAAAATTGGTCACTAACATTTTGAAGCTGAGCCATTTGCTTGTGCTCTGCTGCACAGAACAGTCATATCTAACTAAGACCATAACATGGTGTCAGAAGTGCTTCAACCTTGTCGAATATAGAGTGATGAAAAGTAGCTAGCAGCTAACTGTGTCTCACGTGTCTCTTCATTGAGCAGAGCAGCCTAAGCGGAGCCGTTGCTATGGATACACAGACTCAGAGCCGCCATGAGCAGAGCGCATGCAGGAAGCGAGTGACAGACAGAGAGGAATAGCCAATGGATTTACTAAGAAGTAAGTTAATTCTGATCTCGGTCAGGGCCGTGCCTTAACTTTGACAGAAGCGATCGGGCCTGGCTAGGGTAGGGCCTGAACAACGTGGGCATGGGTAGGGCTTAAAATGTACGCTCTATTATGTTGTGTTCATATAAGTCTCCTCTTTTGATGATGCATTCGTATAAGTTGCTAGCTCAAACGGTTTGCGTTTCACTGACGATTTCGTGACAAATTCCTTTTCCGGTTCCACTCAAATGTAGAAAACACCCGCTTTCACAAGCCCCAAACTATGGAATAGGCAAGCTTTATATCTGCAGAACGAGGGGATTGAGGGGAACGATAAGCCTCTAGCATAAACACACAAGGAGCTATTCAAAATTTAAAAAATGACATCATGTGTGATGCGTTTCAATCGACTCTAGGGAGACAGAAATGTTTCTGACATCTCAGGAAGATTTGGACTCTGCACCAACATACCAAACTGTTGGATATCAACACAGACAAAACAGAACCATTTCAGATAAACAAAAAGGACATAGAGATGAAAAACACATTCACCTACCTAGGCAGAATCATGGCATTGTGGAAACCCTAGTCATTACAATGAATGTGATCTCCACGTACGCCGTGGAAATGACCTTTTAAAAGGTGCATTGTCGTTAGTGTAGTGTGCAGTTCTGCAATGCGCCTTTCAATGAATCCTGGTCCAACTCTCTCTGCTGGACGGGCTGCCTGAGTACTTAAGGCTGCTGCTCAGCACACCCCAACCTGACGAATGCTTGATTGAGGATTTCAGTTGTGGTCATTACATTTTCTGTATCGTGAAATTTGCCTCAACACCGTTAACATTTCTCCAATTATGGGCCCCTCCTATTCCGTTGAGATCTCATTTAAAAGATAATAAGACAAGCACGTGATCAGTATCAATACATTGAATGGCAAACCCATCCTGAGAATGTCAACTAAGAATAGTCAGATAAGTCCACTTACTGTAACTTAGGCAATCGGTTGCCTTGCTTTTTAAAGAAAACTATTTTTCTAATTTGATTGCCCTCCACTGATAAAACTCATCATTCCCATTATGGGATTTAAGATGTATAACCTATATTGTGTCCCCTCAAATATGCATATTTCCACAGTCTACATTTCTTAGCTAGTAGACAACAGTCCAACTTTGTTACTGAAACATGCTTACCATCTGTGAAAAGAAAATGGAGGTATGTGGAAGGTCTGCCTACCATACAACTGTCCATATCATGACAACTGCTAAGACTGAGGTTGTCCTAATATGGACACTGTACCCATACTTTACTCAGTGCGGTTAAAGTTTAACCGTCCTGTTGTGTTTGTTTCATGTTAATTAATTCTGTGTTCCCGGTCCAAAATGACCACCCCATTATAGCGGATTATAAATCCATAATAATACACATTATCACCTAATGTTGTGTTACATTTTTTTTTATCAACTTAAATAGTACCCGCAAAACACCAGTCTCAACATCAACAGTGAAGAGGCGACTCCGGGATGCTGGCCTTCTAGGGAGAGGTGCAAAAAAAAAAGCCACATCTCAGACTAGCCAATAAAAAGAAAAGATTAACAAGGGCAAAAGAACACAGACACTGGACAGAGGAACTCTGCCTAAAAAGGCCAGCATCCCCAGAGTTGCCTCTTCACTGTTGACGTTGAGACTGGTGTTTTGCGGGTACTATTTAAAAACCTCTTAGCGCACGGATCCCGCTAGCGGGATCGTTTTCAGAGCAAACATAACGCGGCAAATTCAAAATACAAATTCGTAATATTTAACATCCTTCGATATACAAGTGTTGCATAGTGTTGCATAGCCATCAAAAGCTCTGCTTCTTGGCAATATCACTGCATTGTCATATTTTAAAAAGGCTTTACGGCGAAAGCACTACATTTGATTGTTTGAGGCTAGTACCTCACATATTTTCCACATTAGCATAAATTCATATCCAGCTCGGTTCTCAAAATGTCCATATCACAGCTAATATAAATCGCTTACCTTTCAAATAACTTCTTCTGAGGTCTTCCCAAGTGTCCAAACAAGAGAATCCATGGTTCTTTTGTTAGAAAAAGTAATTCATTATATCCATAAATATCCGTTTTGTTGGCACGTTATGTTCAGCTACTCCACCAAGCATTGTCAGTCTACTCGCCCGTTTTACAGTGAAGGGATCGCGTTCAAATTATACCTCTCATCTTTTCACAAACAAATCAAATATCATTAATAATGCATCCTTATGTATTCTTTTTATGAATAATAGCGATCATATTTTACCTGAACGGTAACTGAAGCGTTAAAAGGCGAAAAGAAAGCTGGCGCTCACGTTCTCGTGAACGTGCACGTTTGTTTACCTTTTTGCCCTTCCGGTAGTAATTCTTCTTCTATAAGGATCTGCTCAGGGCTATTTCCTCCAGACACTTTCCAGAGACTGTTGACATCCAGTGGAAGCCATAAGTACTGCAACCTGTGTCCTATTCCCCATAGATTAATATTACATGGGCTTCAAAGTGAGAGGAAGGGAACAGAAAAAGAAATTCCGGACAGATATTTCTCTGGTTTTTGCCTGCTATATCTGAATGGTTTTATAAACTTCAGAGTGTTTCCTATCCAATAGTACTAATTATGTGAATATCCTAGTTTCTGGCCATGAGTGGCAGACATTTAACTTTGGGCACGTCAGACAGGCGAAAATTCGGAAAATGGGACCCTAGCTGGAAGAGGTTAATGAAGCTGAGGACTTGTGAGGTGTCTGTTTCTTAAGCTAGACACTAATGTACTTTCCTCTTGCTCAGTTGTGCACTGGGGCCTCCCACTCCTCTTTCTATTCTGGTTAGAGCCAGTTTGCGCTGTTCTGTGAAGGGAGTAGTACACAGCGTTGTATGAGATCTTCAGTTTCTTGGCAATTTCTCGCATGGAATAGCCTTCCTTTCTCAGAGCAAGAATAGACTGACGAGTTTCAGAAGAGTTTCTGTTTCAGTTTCTGGCCATTTTGAGCCTGTAATCGAACCCACAAATGCTGATGCTCCAGATACTCAACTAGTCTAAATAAGGCCAGTTTTATTGCTTCTTTAATCAAGACCGCAGTTTTCATCTGTGCTAACATAATTGCTAAATGGTTTTCTAATGATCAATTAGCCTTTTAAAATGATAAACTTGGATTAGCTAACACAACGTGCCATTGGAACACAGGAGTGATGGTTGCTGATAATGGGCCTCTGTACACCTATTTAGATATTCCAGAAAAAATCTGCCGTTTCCAGCTACAATAGTCATTTACAACATTAACAATGTCTACACTGTATTTCTGATCAATTTGATGTTATTTTAAATGGACAAAAAACTAGGACATTTCTAAGTGACCTCAAACTTTTGAACGCTAGTGTATGTCAGAGCAAAAACCAAGCCATCAGGTTGAAGGAATTGTCCATAGAACACTAAGACAGGATTGTGTCGAGGCACAGATCTGGGGAAGTGTACCAAAAAATGCAGAATTGAAGGTCCGCAAGAACACAGTGGCCTCCATAATGGAATAAGTTTGCAACCACCAAGACTCTTTCTAGAGCTGGCCGCCCGGCCAAACTGAGCAATCGGGGGATGAAAGGCCTTTGTCAGGGAGGTGACCAAGAACCCAATGCTCACTCTGAAAGGGCTCCAGAGTTCCTCTGCAGAGATGGGAGAACCTTCCTGAAGGACAGCCATCTCTGCAGCACTCCACCAATCAGACCATTATGGTAGATTGGCCAGACGGAAGCCACTCCTCAGTAAAAGGCAGCTCGCTTGGCATTTGCAAAAAAGGCACCTAATGACTCTCAGACCATGAGAAACAAGATTCTCTGTTCTGATGAAACCAAGATTGAACTCTTTAGCCTGAATGCCAAGCCTCATGTCTGGAGTAAACCTGGCACCATCCCTTTCGGTAAAGCATTGTGGTGGCAGCATCTTGCTGTGGGGATGTTTTTCAGTGGCAGGGACTGGGATCAAAGGGAACGGATCAAGGGAAAGATGAACGGAGCAAAGTACAGAGAATCCTTGATGAAATCCTGCTCCACAGCGCTCAGCACCTCAGACTGGGGCAAAAGTTCACCTTCCAGCAGGACAACAACCCTAAGCACACAGCCAAAACAGTGCAGGAGTGGCTTCTGGACAAGTCTCAATGTCCTTGAGTGGCCCAGCCAGAGCCCGGACTTGAACCAGATCGAACATCTCTGGGGAGACCTGAAAATACCTGTGCAACAACGCTCCCCATCCAACCTGACAGACTTGAGAAGATCTGCAGAGAAAAATATGAAAAACTCCCCAAATACAGGTGGGCCAAGCTTGTAAAGTCCCAAGAAGACGCGAGACTGTCATCGCTGCCAAAAGTGCTTCAACAAAGTACTGAGTAAAGGGTCTGAATAATTATGTAAATGTAATATTTTAGTTCTTTATTTTTTATAAAATTGCGAAAAAATCAAAAACATTTTTTGCTTTGTCATTATGGGTTATTGTGTGTAGATTGTAATTTAATACATTTTATAATAAGGCTGTAATGTAACAAAATGTGAAAAAGTCAAGGGGTCTGAATACTTTCCGGATGCACTGTCTATAATATTTATATATGTTAGGAGTGGAATCTGCCATTTATCCCTTGTTTGATAATAACAAAGAGACTCAAATCAACCAATGTGTCTGTTTTGTGATTGAGAACCTCAATGTCCGACTTTCCTTGCTGAAGTAACTGACCGGAGACCCCAATAGCCTATTATTCTCTGATGCATTACACTGGTGACAGCCTAAAGTAAACAAACGTTTGAATCTCCGCACTGGCCATTGCCCTCTGGGCCACACCACAGATTGGCTGACACTTTGTTGTGATGAAGGGGTTCCCTTTGAATTCTAGCTCCAAGCCTTGGAAATTGGCACAGAGTAAAGTATATTTCACCTTCAGACATTGGTAAATATTATCAAACCATCCTTCTCTTCAACTGTAAGTACTCTGTGTCTCTGACTCAGAAAAGGGCAAATAAATACATGAAGGCAAATGAAAAACAACAGCCTCTCCAAATAAAGACTTTTATTGAATTTCCAATTCTCTTGTGGATCGTCTCTTGCAGTACTCAGGATAAAAACAACCAGAAACCATTTTTTATTTGACAATGTGTCATGATTTTCACTGCCTATTACATAGGTTGATCAAATTTCACGCCGTTCTGTCGTTTGGTTGCATGTGTCATGACGTGACCCTTTCTGGGTATAGATCGTAGCTTCCCCTTCTCTCACTCTCTCCTACACCCAGGTTCTGTTATCTCAGGTCGTACATTTCTGGCGGAGACTCTCTCCCCGTGGCCATGTAGAAAGAGAGACCACAGAGTGAACAAAGGATTTCACGTGGCCAAACTCAGAAATCCCCATAATGGGGAAATGAAACTATATGTCCACTTGTGAGAATGTGGGAAGGGTCCGTAGACACTTAAGGGACAGTTATGTTCAGTGTGTTTCATTTGGTGACATCACGAAGGACAGGAAACACACATAACTATATCTCTGAATGTGTAAATTTCTCAATTATGGTGTTTGCATTTAATTATTGTATAAAATGAATGAGTAAAGATGACATTATGTAATGTGATGTTAAACCTTTAATGTGAGCAATGGCTGGAGGGTCAGCTCCTCACTGTCACTGTCAGAATCTGATTCCTGACTTTCAGACTAAAAAAATATCCAGAATTTCTGCGTTTGTCAGTTGTCTCCTTTTTGAAAGACAATGCTAATACTATAGCTTAGCTCACTAGCTACACACATAAACAACGCTGAATGTCTCAAAGTGGGAGTGAGAGGTTACGTGATTGACTGCCGGCCCGCGCCATTTGTAACAACAAATCACTATCAGAAAATGTTTTGTGTGGTAATTATTGATATTTACTGTTTTATTGTTTTCAATTAACGGTGATAAATCATGCATTCCGATTCTTGCATAGATTTTAATGGGCACATATTATGTGTGTAAAATACTTTAAAAAAAAGTTGTACTGATTATGATGATCTAAGCTAATTCCAGCTGTGTGTGTGGAGCCATGTTTGTTGACTTACAATGCATTCTGGGTTTCACGTAATCGTCTGTTGGACCAAAGACGCTATAACAAAATGAGGTGTGTAAGGGTTCACTCATTGTTTGAGAACTTCAGGAAGTGAATGGTGGGAGGTGAACGATGGTAGATGACACACCCTTTCAACATGCATACTATAAACAGACCAAACTCATCTTGTCATCTCTTATTATCTTTGGTTTCTGTGAGGAAAAAAAGCATGGCAGCCCGCTGAAACTAATCGTCGGATTACTTTCGATTTCTAGAAAGTGTTTTACTCAATTATTTCATTAATAGGGATAAACGGCGCGCTAGCGGGCCGCTCCCGACACTACCCGTTGAAATGTAAGATGCCAAATTCAAAATCCAAAAGTTGAATTATTAAACATTCATCAATATACAAGTGTTGCATAGTCATCAAACGCTCTGATTCTTGGCAATATCACAGCGTTGTCAGATTTCAAAAAGGCTTTTTACGGCGAAAGCACCACATTTGATTGTTTGAGGATAGCACCTCTCCTATTTTCCACATTAGCATAAATTCATATCCAGCGCGGGTTACACAAAACCCATATAGGAGCTAAAATAAATCACTTACCTTTCAAATAACTTCTGCTGAGGGCTTTCCAAGTGTCCTACGAAGACATCCAATGGTTCTTTTGTTCGAAAAAGTCATTTATTATATCCATAAATCTCTGTTTGGTTGGCGCGCGTTATGATCAGAAAATCCACCGTCGAGTCGCCCATTGAACCGTGAAGAGAACACGTTCAAATTATACCTATAAACTTTCTCCAAACAAATAAAACATCATTTTTAATGTATCCTTAGGTATCCTTTTATGTATATTTACTGTAATATTTCAACTGGACGATAACGTGAACGATAGGAAAGGAAAATAAAATGGGGTGCGCTCACAATCTCGCGCTGTGAAACGTTGACAAATGTGGTCCCCTGACTGTTTCCTCTTCCTATCTGTTCTGCTTAGTGCTAGAGCCTCCAGACACTGTATAAAGACTGTTGACATCTAGTGGAAGCCATAGGTACTGCAATCTAGGAGCTGGATCCCATTAAAATCAATAGGCAGCCTGGAGAATAAGGTCATATACAAAAAAACTGCAAATCCGTATGGATTTTCCTCTGGTTTTCGCCTGCTACATGAGTTCTGTTATACTCACATTCATTAGTTTAACACTTTTAGAAACTTCAGAGTGTTTACTATCCAATAGTGCTAATTATGTGCATATCCTATTTTCTGGGCCTGAGTGGCAGGCATTTTACTTTGGGCCACGCCAGACTCTCCAAAACTGTCACCTCTGCTGCCGCTCCCTAAGAAGTTAATGTGATGAAGATTGATTTATCAAATCGATTAACTATGTTTAATTATTACGATGATTAAATTCCTCATGTAACAAATAACTCATCAGAAATCTTGGGGCACCACGGAAAAAGTTTATTTAACGAGTTACCGTTTTCCAAATGAAATGTTAAATATATAGAAGCTCTTACATTTCAGTCATCAGTCATTCATTAATTATTTACCTAATATCAGTATCATTCTGAATGTCTCAAAAGCCTTGGATATATGCACGAACCCTAGCATAAATTATGAATCAGCGATATTCAAATTGGCTTAATTATTTATTTACTAACTAACTAAAAATATCACACAGAATTACATAAACACAAACAGAATAGGTTATACATACATACGGCAATGAAAAATCCCCTAGTGGACTAAACCGACATGACGGCTTGTTACACAAAATGAAAAGGGAGGGGCATGTAAGAAAGAGCGGGAGAAAAGACAAAAGGACTTCACTATTGTACACACAGCTGATAACTGTGATCAGTGGCGTTTCTAGCTTGTATGGCTCCCTGGACGAACCCCCGCTTCAGCGCCCCCCCACCCACTCCTGAGGGGGAAACCTTCCCAGGCAGTAGCTCACAAACTAGAATCAGGGCGCCCACTCCGACAAGGTTAATTGACCCACAGTCCCACACGGTGACATGATATCATTGACGTGACTTGCAAATGAGCGATAGAAAACCGATCGCGCAAATGTCACCACTCCAATGTTTTTTGTGCGGGTGCCCCGTGCCACCCCCGGAAAGATGCCCCCCCTGGGCGGCTGCCCATGTCACCTAAATCCGCCACTGACTATGATCATGGAAATGCTAATACTTGCACATGAACGGCCGCTCATTCAAATAGGAAATGCAATGTGTATATTTACGATTGTATGCCTTTGTTGTCTCTCTGTTGAAAACGCCGGTCCGTCTGGGGAGTAATTCGACAAAGTCTCTGGTTGTGTCTGTTTGAACGGTCCCTCCAGACGTACCAATCGTCGTTGGAATGGATGTTTCAGAGAACCATTCGGTTATTCGTTAGGAAATGTTATTTTCAAGTCTTCGATTGAGTTTCCTAGACTATTTTACATATAAAGCTGCATACTGTGAATATGTAGTCTTTAGCTTTGTAGATTTTTTTACTTCTTAGGGAGCGGCAGCATAGGTGACGGTTTTGGAGAGTCTGGCATGCCCAAAGTAAAATGCCTGCCACTCAGGCCCAGAAAATAGGATATGCACATAATTAGTACTATTGGATAGTAAACACTCTGAAGTTTCTAATAATGTATGTGAGTATAACAGAACTGATATAGCAGGCAAAAACCCGAGTAAAATCCATCCGGATTTGCCGTTTTTTTTGTAAATGACCTTCTTCTCCATTGTGCCTATTCATTTGTATTTTACCTAGGACTGAGACTGCAGTACCTATGGCTTCCACTAGATGTCAACAGTCTTTATACAGAGTCTGGAAGCTATTGTTATTTTTAGTGCTACATTGATATTGATTACTGCATTGCTGGGTTTGGAACTTTCACTGTACTTGTGCTCATGACAAACTTAAAACTTAGTTGGGCTTGATTGAACTTGCCTGGCACAATGAAACTCTGCTCATCTGGCACTCCAGGCAGATTAAAACAAAAGCTAAATGTATTTGATAGATTTCAAATGGTTTTTGATCCCAGGTCTGACTGACACTTTACACATAGCCAGTCCAGGCGTTCCCATGAATATCAAGCAGAAACAAAGCATCTTACTGATTTAATTTCAAGGTCAAAACTTTTTAAAACAATATATATTCTGCCTTCACCTGCTCTTAAAACTTTAAGAAACCGATTGTGGCTTTGAGAAATTATTTATGCCAAGGTTAGGTTAGCTTAGCTCATGAGAGATGAACATGAGGTTGTTTTGTTCTTTTGACTTTATGACACAACAGTACAAAAGGGCCATGGTCCATGTATCCAAAGTCAATATGGCATTGTAAAAACGCTCCATAATTAATTTAACTCCATAGTTAATTTCTAACATTAAAGTGTAAGATACATTTTAAAAGTATTTCCAGGGTTAACGTTACACTCTGGAATTTGGAAAGCTGTTTGATGGTCATTTCAATTCTTGATATTAAGTATCAAGAATTGAAATGACCATCAAACAGCTTTCCAAATCCCAGGGCCTGGAAATACTCTTTTTTTTACCAATATATTCTTGAAAAATATAACTTATAAATACCTCATGAGCTTAGCATGGACTGCTGGTCCTTTCATCTAGAACACTGTCTATGAATTTGAGTGGGGTTACATTTTTCTAGCCCCATGCCCGCAGCTACAGTCGGTATCATAAGTATTCACCTCTCTTGGATTTCTTCACATTTTATTGTGTTACAAAGGGGATTTAAAATTGCTGACAAAAATGAGAATAAAATCAATCTTCACAAAACACATGTCAGTGGATGAAAAATTCTCTATTTTTTTGATTAATTGAAAGTAAAACAATAATATGATTTGATAAGTATTCACCCTCCTGAGTCAATGCATGTTAGAAACACATTTGGCAGCTATTACAGCTGTGAGTCTTCTTGGTTAAGTCTCTAAGAGCTTTGCACACCTGGATTGTGCAAAATTTGCCCATTATTTCTTTCAAAATTCTTCAAGCTTTGTCAAGGTGTTGGGGATCATGGCTAGACAACTTTCAAGTCTTGCCATAGTTTTTCAGATTTATGTCAAAACTGTAACATGGCCAATTATGAACATTCACTGTCTTCATGGTAAGCCACTTCAGCGTAGATTTGTCCTTGTGTTGTGTAAGTTATTGTCCTACTAAAATGTGAAATCCAGTGTCCGGTGTAAATCAAATCTTCTAGGATTTTTCTTAGCTCCATCCCATTTATTTTTATACTGAAAAACAGTATTTGCCAATGTCAAGCCTACCCATACCCCAGCTAACAATTGTAGGGAGAGATAACATTTTTGTGTTCTTACCTGTAATGTTCCCCTAATGTTTGAGTATCCAGCTTTCAGGGAACAATTTATCTATGATAGCAAAAACCTTCTGAGAACCTTTTTACCATGTTTTGGTGTTAAAGTTAGGAAAACATTCCTTTAATGTCAAACAGAACTTATCTAGAATGTGGTTACAATATTCTCAGAATATACAAGATTCATGTTCTAGACGCTTATTATGGAACGTTGCAAGAACATTCATGTGTTCAGTTTTCTGAGGTTTAGCATACTTTTTTATGACTACCTCATCTCTATACTCTACACATACAATTGTCTGTAAGGTCCCTCAGTCGAGCAGTGAATTTCAAACACAGATTCAATGATAAAGACCAGGGAGGTTTTCCAATGCCTCACAAAGAAGGGCTCATATTGGTAGATGGATGAAAAAAGCTAACACATATCCATTTGATCATGTTGAAGTTATTAATTACACTTTGGATGGTGTATCAATACAGCCAGTCACTATAAAGATACAGGCGTCCTTTCTAACTGAGTTGCTGGAGAGGAAGGCAACCGCTCAGGGACTTCAAAATGAGGCCAATTGTCACGTCCAGGCCAGAGTTTTTAGGCTGGCGTGTTTAGTTTCGTTTTTGGTGAAGGTTTTTTTAGTTCTAGGTGTTGTATTTCTATGTTGGGGAGATGGTTCCCAATTAGAGGCAGCTGAGTGTCGTTACCCCTAATTGGGAACCATATACCCCTAATTGGGAACCATATAAAAACGTATTTAGTCAGCCACCAATTGTGCAAGTTCTCTCACTTAAAAAGATGAGAGAGGCCTGTAATTTTCATCATAGGTACACTTCAACTATGACAGACAAAATGAGGAAAAAAAATCCAGAAAATCACATTGTAGGATTTTTTATGAATTTATTTGCAAATTATGGTGGAAAATAAGTATTTGGTCAATAACAAAAGTTTCTCAATACTTTGTTATATACCCTGTGTTGGCAATGACAGAGGTCAAATGTTTTCGATGTGGATAGGGTGTGCTCCCTCTCCTGTTTCCTGAAGTCCACGATCATCTCCTTTGTTATGTTGACATTGAGTGAGTGGTTATTTTCCTGACACCACACTCCGAGGGCCCTCACCTCTTCCCTGTAGGCCGTCTCGTCGTTGTTGGTAAAGCTTCAGACATTTCTTGTAGTTGGCCACCAGGTTTGCACACATCTCAGGAGGGATTTTGTCCCACTCCTCTTTGCAGATCTTCTCCAAGTCATTAAGGTTTCTAGGCTGACGTTTGGCAACTCGAACCTTCAGCTCCCACCACAGATTTTCTATGGGATTAAGGTCTGGAGACTGGCTAGGCCACTCCAGGACCTTAATGTGCTTCTTCTTGAGCCACTCCTTTGTTGCCTTGGCCGTGTGTTTTGGGTCATTGTCATGCCGGAATACCCATCCACGACCCATTTTCAATGCCCTGGCTGAGGGAAAGAGGTTCTCACCCAAGATTTGACGGTACATGGCCCCGTCCATCGTTCCTTTTGATGCGGTGAAGTTGTCCTGTCCCCTTAGCAGAACAACACCCCCAAAGCATAATGTTTCCACCTCCATGTTTGACGGTGGGGATGGTGTTCTTGGGGTCATAGGCAGCATTCCTCCTCCTCCAAACACGGCGAGTTGAGTTGATGCCAAAGAGCTCCATTTTGGTCTCATCTGACCACAACACTTTCACCCAGTTGTCCTCTGAATCATTCGAGGGCCGAGGGAGATTGACAGTTCTTTTGTGTTTCTTCCATTTGTGAATAATCACACCAACTGTTGTCACCTTCTCACCAAACTGCTTGGCGATGGTCTTGTAGCCCATTCCAGCCTTGTGTAGGTCTACAATCTTGTCCCTGACATCCTTGGAGAGCTCTTTGGTCTTGGCCATGGTGGAGAGTTTGGAATCTGATTGATTGATTGCTTCTGTGGACAGGTGTCTTTTATACAGGTAACAAACTGAGATTAGGAGCACTCCCTTTAAGAGTGTGCTCCTAATCTCAGCTCGTTACCTGTATAAAAGACACCTGGGAGCCAGAAATCTTTCTGATTTAGAGGGGTTCAAATACTTATTTCCCTCAATAAAATGCAAATCAATTCATAACATTGTTCACATGCGTTTTTATGGATTATTTTGTTGTTATTCTGTCTCTCACTGTTCAAATACACCTACCATTAAAATTATAGACTGATCATTTCTTTGCCAGTGGGCAAACGTACAAAATCAGCAGGGGATCAAATACTTTTTTCCCTGACTGTACATACAGACAAACACATGTATCAATACATCTAGGTAAAATAAGAGAAAGTCATTGTGCCATGAGGTATTGCTGTCTGTTGTTGTTTTTCCCAGGTTTGCTGTTCATTTTAGCCATATGAGACTGAGATGGAAGGAAGTGCCATGCAATAATGGCTCAATAGAATACAGTACTCTTTCTTGAATTTGTGTGTTTGTGTCAGAGCTGTGTGTAAGTTGATTATGCAAACAATTTGGAATTTTCAACCCATTCATGTTTCTTATAAAAAGACGAAGTTATGCAGTCAGTCTCTCCTCAACTCTTAGCAAAGAGAGACTGGCATGCATAGTATTTATTTCAGCCCTCTGATTTCAATTAAGAACAAGACATGCCGCTCTGTTCTGGACCAGCTGCAGCAATACTAGGTATTTCTTTGCAGTACTTGACCACATGACTGGACAATAATCAAGATAAGACAAAACTAGAGCCTGCAGCCATTTTGGAGTGTGGTGTCAAGAAAGCAGAGCATCACTTTATTATGGACAGTTCTCTCCCTTTCTTTACAGCTATTCAATTTATATGTTTTGACCATGACAGTTTACAAGTAATTTAGTCTCCTCAACTTGTTCAACAGCCAACCCATTCATTACCAGATTCAGCTGAGGTCTAGAGCTTGGGGAATGATTTGTACCAAATACAATGCTCTTAGTTTTAGAGATGTTCAGGATCATTCTGTAAACACCACATTATGACTACCATCATTCCTGATCCAATTCCACAATGAATACCACCCTGCAGCACTCACATCTGTCTTAAGAAGTGCTTTGAAAGGCTGGTTATGGCACACAACTCCATCATCCCAGACCCACTCCAATTTCCATCCCACTGCAGCTCCATGGGGTGTGCTTGCCCCCCCCCGTTTCCTGTAGTCCACGATCAGCTCCTCGGTCTTACTGACATTGAGGGAGCTGAAGGCAATGAACAGAATTCTCAGAGATATTCCTCTCATCTAGGTGGGTGAGGGCAGTGTGGAGTACAATTGAGATGCCGTTGTCTGTGGCTCTCGTATTCATTGTGACTTGAAGCCTTAGAGTTCATGGGATCAGGAAAGATGGTAGTCATCTTAATGTGGGGATTACAGACTGGGACCAGTAGAGGTTGAAATGTACCGTGAATATGCCTTGAGGTAATATTAGCATTTTCTGAAAACGCGCCTTGGAATACCGTCCGGTCCCGCGGCCTTGCAAGGTTTGACATGATTAAAGACCTTCATGTCGGCCTCGGAGAGCGAGATCAACCTGTCTCCTGGGTCAGTGGGGGACCTCCCGCATGGTACGGTGTTGTTATTGTCGAAGTGTGCATAAAATGCATTGAGTTCGTCTGAAAGAGAGGCATCGTTGGGCAGATCATGGCTGGGTCTACCTTTGTAATCCGTAATGGACTGTAACCCCTGCCACATGCGACGGGCACCGGAGCCTGTGTAATATGATTCTGCCTTATTCATATATTGTCCTTTAGCTCATTTGATGACACTGCGGAGTTCGAAGTGGGACTTCTTGTACTCGTTCCTGTCCTCATCCATAGCCTCAGGGTTGTCTGTGATAGCCTTGTCCTTTAGTTTAGCACCAACCTCTGTGTTAATCCAGGGCTTTGATGATTGTGATTCAGATGGCCAATTCTCAATGGAGCGAGTCATGGGTACTTCCTTTTTGAGCTTTTGCTTGTAAACAGGAAGTAGGAGTACGGAGTCATGATCTAATTTTCCGAATGGCGGACGAGAGAGGGCCTTATATGCTTGCTTGTGGGTAGAGTACTGGTGATCTAGGACTTTCTCACCTCTAGTGGCAAAGGAGACGTTGGGCGTCACGTGTTTTAATGACGCAGAATTAAAACTGCCAGCAACAAGAAAGGCAGCCTCCAGATTTAGGTTTTCCTGCTTGTTTATAGCATTGTATAGTTCGTTAAGTGCCAGCTTGTTATTTTTTACTCCTGAGGTAGAATGCATACAACAGTCACGATAACACCTGAAAACTCCCTCGGGAGGTAGAAAGGTCTGCATTTGACCATCGAATATTTCAAAATGGGTCAAGACTTTCACTCGGGTCAGCACACCATTCGGGTCAGACTCGGGTCAGCACACCATTTATTATTGATGAGGAGGCAAACCCTGCACCCTCTCAATTTCCCTGACTCTACTGTCCTGTCCACTCAGTGAACGGAGAATCAATCGAGTTGGATAGCCACAGGGGTTATCTTGCAGTTGCGAGAGTCCCATTGTTAGTAAATCCGTGATCGGATGTCATTCATTTTATTACCAAGTGACTGTACATTGGCCAGTAGAATGGAGGGAAGAAGTATCCGGTTTTCCCTTTGCCTTAATCTCGCCAGGACTCCCCTTCTCCTGCCTCTATAACGTTACCGTTTCCTCTCGGTAATTGAGTTACAAAAAGAGCCCAGGGCAGATGAGTCAAAGTCTAACTGAAGCCGCAGTAACTGCAGATCTGATGTTCAAAAGTTGTTGGTGGTTATAAGAAATTATAGCGGATACATTTTGTGAAAATATAGTAACAATAAATGCCAAAAGTGTCACAAAATAGCAAAGTTGTGTCAGATCTATTTTAAATAATTTTAAATGGTATTTGAACCCAGGTCTGGTGTTAGCATTATTAGGAAATCAAGGTTATCTGTATTATCAAACAAAAAAACTAAGATTTTTTGAATGTTGATGATTTTATTAGGTTTGGGGTAACAGTGAGATATTATTCATTAGCAAAGAGGACACAATCTTGATGACTCCTGAATAAAAGAACACACATTCATTGCAACAAAAAAAAGGCATATTTTAATGACAGAAATATTGAATGTGAAGATGTCTATAAATCTAAACGTCCAAACGTAAGGCCTATCCCTTTTTGACGTTTCACTCCCCACACTGTGTTTCTTTTTCGGAGGTCGTGATGAAGTGACAATATATTTGAGCCATAACTCAACTGTCTTTGTTTGAGATTGTAATCCTGCCTAAATCTAAATGCAATTGATTGCACTGGCACTGAGGTCCCATTTGAATAACAGATAACATTTAATACTAACTTCTGCATCTACCACTCCATCTGTACGCTAATGCAACCTTTTCCCCTTTAAGATGGCTTGTGATATCAGTAATCTAATGAAAATGCAATACCACTGATTGAAACATTCATCCTTGCATTCAAATAATTTCCTCCTGTTCAGTGTTTACATCAAAACGCACCCAGGTGAGGAAAGTGTTCCCTTCCTTTCAAAACCTAATCTACATAATTTACCTGACTCAGTAGACATGTGAAATATGGATGCACCTCGTATTTACTTCAAAACGATCCTGTTTCTTCACCGGCATCAATAAAGTCAAGACAGGAGATTTCTCCGGCTCCCCTCCTGTTATTATTTCATCACTTGCGGATGCTGAAGAGACTGTGTTGTTGGAAAGAGGGATGTGGGCTGGATTCACAACACCACCAGGCTTTGGTTTTGAATTGACACTGGGTGGGCATGAGTTTCAACAACCTATTTGACGGATGTTTGTTGACTTTATTGCTCTGTACCCTTTCCAAACTACTGAGCTGAGACGTTCTACTAGCTGTACTGGTACTGCACTGGCCTCGCTACGTGTTCTCCATAGTTGCTGGAACAGCGCTGGTGAGGACAATGTGAACAGAAAATAGCTGGGCCAACACACTATGGTTTGGGTCAACTCGTTAATGTGAAAAGGGTAGGGTACATACACAAAACAACCTTGCCAGGAAGCTGAGGCAGAGAGGAAATTGTCCTCACAGTCCTGTAGTGTCAGACAAGGCTCCTCTTCGAGTCCAGCCCAGCCCTCAGCTCATCAGTGTGGAGATCTGAAGTAGTATCCTCATCTTTAACACGATCCTCCCCAGTCATCAGGCCTCTGATGGGGACAGCCAGGTGCAAACAGCATGCAATACTGTTTATTTTGATACGCAATCTGGAACGGAAACACAGCCTGTATTCCTGTCACGATCTTCTAAAGGAGAGGACCAAGGCGCAGCAAGCTTAGAGTTCCACATTATTTAATTCAATAATGGAACATACAAAATAATCAAACAAAGCTCTGACAACTGGCGTAGCGCATAGGCACTAAACTACAAGACAGAAACAATAACCCACAACACAGGTGGGGAGAGGACAACCTAAATAGGATTCCCAATTAGAGGCAACGACTAACAGCTGCCTCTAATTGGGAACCAACACAAAAACCAACATAAGACACTTAAACACCCCTGGCCACGTCCTGGCCCAAAGCCCCATAGAGAACCCAGAGGGCTCTCTATGGCCAGGACGTGACAATTCCATGACTCACACAGGTAGCCTGGCTAGCATCACGACGCACGCTTAGTGAGGAGCTGATTCTTTGGATGCTGACAGAGATATAAAATAGGGCTTTACTGTTTGTTCCCTGCTTTCTCCCCTTTTGAGCGCTCTCAAAGCTCCAGATACCAATTTTTTATCAACAACGAAATCTCCTTCCCTTTTAGTTCCCTCTCTGACACACTTTGAGGAATTTCTCATGAGATAGCCCCTCCCGGGACAAAGCGTCAACAGTATCAGGTCAGGCTCAAGGTTTTATAAGCAGATTAGGGAGCTGTTTTTGATAGAGTGCACACTGCCTCCAAGTTGTTATTCTCACCACTTCTAAAAATATGTCAGCTTCAATGCAATTTCTGCCTACTATCGCGGTCTACTACAACCCATAGGGCGCTCATTTCCTCCCCGCAGCTAAACTTAACCTTCCACACTTGTATAATTACATTTCCAGCAAGCAGACATTCCCTGATTGCAAACAGTTACTAATGAATCTCAAGACTATTAGGGAAATTGAGGGAGAGCCAAGCAGCCGATGATGTTGGAGGGACTGTGCCTCCCTGCATCTTGGTTTTGTACCAGTGCCAATGCTCTACTCTAACCAGATAGCTGAGGAAGCTCTCGGAAGCTGTGAGTATAGGTAAACGCCAAAGTGTTTGACAATGGGCCCTGCCTCCTGTGGGGTTAGTAGCTGAGCCTCGTTGCTGGGCTGGAGCCGTTCCCACCTTCCCCTCTATTGTTCTATTGTTGACTTTAATTGGCTCTGTTTTCCCACGCCAGCGATCCTCTTTCTCGTCTTCCTACCAGGTGCTCTGCTCCCAGCCTATCTCATACCTCAGCTGTGTGTGTGTGTGTGTGTGTGTGTGTGTGTGTGTGTGTGTGTGTGTGTGTGCAGACATGGGCAATATGTATTTGAAATACGTATTATAATTACGTCTGAGCATTTTGTATTACACTGGGTTGAACTACACTCTAATGTATTTTGTAACAAGATACTTTCAAAAGCTGTAATTTGAAAAATCCTTTTCTACACCATTTCTTTATAGCGGTTCACAATTTTGTAGGAAACACTTAGTAAATTAGGGATTCAAGGTTTATTGAAAGCAGGTGCTTCCACAGAGGTGTGTGTGTGTGTGTCTCATTGTCTGGGAAACATAAATCCCATCTCAGGTGAGCCAGCCAGATTGTTGCTTGGTCCCACAACTGAGCAGCCCCAGTCTACAGTACATGCCTTTGTATCAGGATTGCTACTGCATTGTTCTGCTTTTATGTTCCATTCAAGGAAAACATCCTTTTAGCGTACTTCTCCTGGCCAGAGAATTCTCCCCAATCATTCTGTTCATGCTCATTGTGTAAATTTCATTCTAGAAAAATAACTGGGATACAATGAAGCAAACACCAATCGCCTCTGGATTAATAATGTCATATTTTTTTGTCAACAAGTTCTTTGAGTACCACCAGCTGATTGACATATATAACTCGTTTCAGGAAACTAGGTGTATGTCGCGTGTCACTACTTGACAGGAGAGGTATTTAAACTTGTTTGTGTCAGAAATGCCTTCTGCAACATGTGAACTTTCATGTGCCTTAAAATCAAACTTGTATGCCATCTGTAAATACGAATACAATTGTTAAATTACAAGCCTAGTTAGTTTATTCACAGAAAAATGAGGCAACCTTCCCGTTAGCCATGATTGGCTGAGATAATGAGTGGGCTGGACATGCCGAGAGACGAGTTCGGATTGGCCTGCCATGTAGCACGCTTCTGTCTATTTGAGCTGGTCAGTATGTGTAGGTAATCCTGTCTAACTCGGCTTCATTTAAAAAAAATTGCTTATAAGAACTGCATAAATTTTGAAGTCAGAGTATGATAGCTAAGGCAATGGAGAAAACACCAGTCTCTGGATTACATCTTCAAACTAAGGGCAACCATGGCATCCGTGACAGAGGGAGAAGCGTCCATCTATGTATACGGGTAAGATAGTCTAGCTAGCTACATTTTCAGGTATTACACGTTTCTAACGTTTCTAATGTTAGCTAGCTAGCTAACATTAGCTGGCTGGCTCGCTAGCATTACATGTATGATCTGTGTAGTAATATTATTCATGTCTCAGAGCCACTTGTTTTGCTATTTATTGTCTGATGTTAGCTAGCTAACATTGAACCTGGTTGGTTAACTACCTGCAGATTCATGCAGGGTAGTAACGTCATGAGTTGGGATCATGGTTCAATGTTTAGCTAGCTAGCTACATGTCTTAACAAAAGACAATGCAAGTATCCTTTTCAATAGAATCTGTATGATGTCACTGCGACAGCTGTTGATAGACGTAGCTGGTAAATTCACTCTGGTGATCTACTCCGATTTCAGAGCACGCTCATCTGAGTGTGCCAGAGCGGAGAATAACTGACAAATTTATGAACGCTCAACACCCATTGAATATGGCCGGTATAAGTAAACATTGGCAGAAAAGCGTAATTAAATTGTTTCCAGCAGCACAGTTGCAGTCAACAACGCTCTGGATAACATAACAACAGCCTAGCCAGCTCTGCTAGGGAGAGTAAAATGGTCAGAGTGAACTGTCCTCTCATTTGTGTCTGGATGTAGCTAGCAAGTGAGCCAACGTTAACCAGTTGGCTTGGGTGCTTGACTGCTGTTGTTAGGTCAGAACGCTCTGATCAACCCTTGAAGGGATGGGTGGGGCTAAATCGTAAGAGGGTGTGAACGATGCTAAATGGGTGTAGACAAGGAAGAGCTCTCCAGTAAGTGTACCAAGGCCATTATTATTTTATTTTTTATTTTACAAATTCTTATTTTCAATGACAGTCTAGGAACAGTGGGTTAACTGCCTTGTTCAGGGGCAGAACGACAGATTTGTACCTTGTCAGCTCAGGGAATTGAACTTGCAACCTTTCAGTTACTAGTCCAACACTCTAACCACTAGGCTACCCTGCCGCCCCATTATCTCAAAAAGTGAGGTTCCAAGTTTATCAACTTTCAAAGTAGAATTACTTTCCCATTGTTCCTCAACTGTAGTGTATGATATACCATGTCGAGTCTCTACCATTATCCAATGTAAAAAACACAATTTAAAATTTTGCCTCATAAGTCCGAAGCGGTCACATATGACAAAATTCTTAAAGGAGTTGCATGTAACAGTTGCATGAAACTGTGTGAGACTAGCACCAAATGTCAATTACATTTTACATAGCAACAGAATTCAAATCCACAAGAGTAAAGCATAATTTGTAAAACACCACATAACGCTACTAATTAGCAACATTTACCGCTAATTTCCATCATTTTACAATATCTTCCAGAATGATGATTGGTTCTCATTCGCTAGTTTGACAACAATAGCAAAAACATCAGCGCAACGTCCTTGCAGCAGATGTTTTTGGGGATTATGATAAAGAGGGAAGCAGTACTGATGCATTTTATGTGTTTTTATCCTTCAAATACCTATGAAGAAATAAAATATATGGCTAAAATATTACATGTTTCTCCTTTAAATCTAATTTGAAAAATGTGTGAGGCTCAGTTCACTTCAGAGGTGCTTGACATCCGAATAACATCTGATTAAATGCTAACAGAATACACTCCAACCAACCACCAACACAACAGCCAATATTGACCTGGTTTATAATAAAGGTTTAATAAAGAGAACAGCCGTTCGCCACAAAATGGATACATTAAAACTATTTTCCCTGTGGAGGGGAGGGGGTAGATTGGTTGTGTGTTTGTGTGTGTTTGTGTATGTGCGTGCGTGTTGGGGGGTAAAGGGGAAACTACACTGAGGGCTTCATTCTCGAACAGAGCCAGGGTTATAGTTTTTATTCATTGTATTGACTTTTCTTTGCAGTCCCCTCGGCCTCTCTGTCTTTATTATTAATGTTGTTATTGTGTTCGTCTTCAGCCTTTCCCTCCTCAGCTCCATAGAAATGGAATCTCCTCTCTGGTGGCGCAAACGTAAGCAGTTCCATTCCTAATGGGTTGAATGCATATTGAATGATCCAGTTGTTCCTCGGGGTAGGTGCAGCTTAGCCAAGGAATTAGCCCACTGCCTTTAAAAATGAGAGAGAATGGAGCCTGAACAGAACAATATCCCTCTCTCTCTCTCTCTCTCTCTCTCGTGCTCATTCTTCCTCTCTGCCTCTCTCCATCTCCCTCCTTCTCTTTGGATTAGCTGTAAAAAAAGATCTGATGTGAAAAGATCTGATGTGATTTGTCAAAAAAACAATTAGTGGGGGAAAATATATCAGAATTGGGCTACCTGTGTAAACGAAACCTTCCTCTCTGTCTCATGGAGCCCGAATAGAAAAAAAACTCTCTCTCTCTCGCTTGCTCACTATTCATCCCTGTCTCTCTCTACGTCTTTCTCTCTCCTCCTCTTCCTGTCTTTTGGAGAAAAAGCTCCCCCTTTTCCTCTCCTGCTTTCTCGCTACTCTTTTCAAAACATTCGGGTGTTCTTTTCTCTCAGGCATGCATTTGAATTGACTGACCATGATTCTATAGTCTAGAATTATGCTACACTAAGCTATTCAATGGGAAATGTAAGAGAAGTCATGATATGCAGTGCATTCGGAAAGTATTCGGACCCCTTCCATTTTTCCCCAAAATGTACGTTACAGGCTTACTCTAAAATTGATTTAAGAAAAGTTCCCCTCATCATTCTACACAGAATACGCCATAATGACAAAGTGAAAACAGGTTTTTAGAAATTGTATTAAAAATAAAAAACAGACTCTCAGATCATGAGAAACAAGACTCTCTGGTCTGATGAAACCAAGACTGAACTCTTTAGCCTAAATGCCAAGTGTCATGTCTGGAGGAAACCTGACACCATCTCTACGGTGAAGCATGGTGCTGACAGCGGCAGGGACTGGGAGACTAGTCAGGATCGAGGGAAAGATGAACGGAGCAAAGTACAGACAGGACAACGACCCTAAGCACACAGCCAAGACAACACAGGAGTGGCTTCGGGACAAGTCTCTGAATGTCCTTGAGTGGCCCTGCCAGAGCCCGGACTTGAACCCGATCGAAGAAAAACTATAGATAAAACGTATCGGTGCTCATCAGCCATTAGACATAAACATTACACAGTTGGATATTGCAAATTCAAAAACCTAGTGGTTTGGATGGAATCAGTGGCTAACTGCAAGTATTGCGAAGCAATCACTAGCCTGCTATTCAGTGGAGGGGGTATGTGGTCCCAAGTCTGGATTTAAGGGTCTCCGTTCCAAGCTTAAAATGATAAACATTCAACATTGGCTATGGTGTCAATCCAGCATGACTTCTGTCATGCTCAAAACAACTGGAAACTCAGAACTGGGAAATCTGATTTCAATGAGTTCAAGACAACTGGGAACTGAAAAAAATGAGCTCCGACTGGGACGGTAATCTAACTCGGAATTACAAGTCGGAAACTCAGAGCTCCAACCTGAAGATCATTGACGTCATCATGATTCAACATTGTTTTTTTCCCCCCAGAGTTCCCAATTGTCTTGAAAGCACCATAAATCCAGAGAATGTCAGACTTCGATGACAAAATTTGCCCACAAAGGTAATGCCGCGCCACCTTGTTCAAGTGAGTCCAGAAATGTCTTGTATGATGCTGCATAAATGATGTAATATGCCAGGGAGATATGCATACTGTAGGAAATAAAGTAATACTAAGCGTATTGGAATGGAATGGAATTCAAACTAAGGGAAACCATGGCATCCGACAGGAGACGCGTCCAACCATGAATGATGTATAAGGATAAGATAGTCTGGCTAGCTACATTATCATATATTACATTTTTCAAATTTTGACAGAAAGAGCCATTTACTTGGCTAGCTTTAGCCTGTTAGCTAGCTAACATTGAACCTGTTTGCTTAGCTACCTGCAGATTCATGCACGGTAGTAATGCCATCAGATGTGATTATGGTTCATTGTTTACCAAGCTAGCTACATGTCTTAACAAAAGACTCCACTATGCAAGTAACCAGTTCGGGTGCGTTCGTACAGTGAGGGAAAAAAGTATTTGATCCCCTGCTGATTTTGTACGTTTGCCCACTGACAAAGAAATGATCAGTCTAACTTTAATGGTAGGTTTATTTGAATAGTGAGAAACAGAATAACAAAAAAAAAATCCAGAAAAACGCATGTGAACATTTTTATAAAATGATTTGCATTTTAATGAGGGAAATAAGTATTTGACCCTTCTGCAAAACATGACTCAGTACTTGGAGGCAAAACCCTTGTTGGCAATCACAGAGGTCAGACGTTTCTTGTAGTTGGCCACCAGGTTAGCACACATCTCAGGAGGGATTTTGTCCCACTCCTCTTTGCAGATCTTCTCCAAGTCATTAAGGTTTCGAGGCTGACGTTTGGCAACTCGAACCTTCAGCTCCCTCCACAGATTTTCTATGGGATTAAGGTCTGGAGACTGGCTAGGCCACTCCAGGACCTTAATGTGCTTCTTCTTGAGCCACTCCTTTGTTGCCTTGGCTGTGTGTTTTGGGTCATTGTCATGCTGGAATACCCATGCACGACCCATTTTCAATGCCCTGGCTGAGGGAAGGAGGTTCTCACCCAATATTTGACAGTACATGGCCCCATCCATCGTCCCTTTGATGCGGTGAAGTTGTCCAGTCCCCTTAGCAGAAAACCACACTCAAAGCATAATGTTTCCACCTCCAGGTTTGATGGTGGGGATGGTTTTCTTGGGGTTATAGGCAGCATTCCTCCTCCTCCAAACACGGCGAGTTGAGTTGATGCCAAAGAGCTCCATTTTGTTCTCATCTGACCACAACACTTTCACCCAGTTGTCCTGTTCATTGGCAAACTTCAGACGGGCATGTATATGTGCTTTCTTGAGCAGGGGGACCTTGCGGGATTTCAGTCCTTCACGGCATGGTGTGTTACCAATTGTTTTCTTGGTGACTATGGTTCCAGCTACCTTGAGATCATTGACAAGATCCTCCCGTGTAGTTCTGGGATGATTTCTCACCATTCTCATGATCATTGCAACTCCACGAGGTGAGATCTTGCATGGAGCCCCAGGCCGAGGGAGATTGACAGTTATTTTGTGTTTCTTCCATTTGCGAATAATCACACCAACTGTTGTCACCTTCTCACCAAGCTGCTTGGCAATGGTCTTGTAGCCCATTCCAGCCTTGTGTAGGTCTACAATCTTGTCCCTCACATCCTTGGAGAGCTCTTTGGTCTTGGCCATGGTGGAGAGTTTGGAATCTGATTGATTGATTGCTTCTGTGGACAGGTGTCTTTTATACAGGTAACAAGCTGAGATTAGGAGCACTCCCTTTAAGAGTGTGCTCCTAATCTCAACTCATTACCTGTATAAAAGACACCTGGGAGCCAGAAATCTTTCTGATTGAGAGGGGGTCAAATTGAGAGGGGGTTATTTCCCTCATTAAAATGCAAATCAATTTATAACATTTTTCACATGCGTTTTTCTGGATTTTTCTGTTGTTTTTCTGTCTCACACTGTTCAAATAAACCTACCATTAAAATTATAGACTGATCATTTCTTTGTCAGTGGGCAAACGTACAAAATCAGCAGGGGATCAAATACTTTTTTCCCTCACTGTAAATTCAGTTTGGCCATCTACTCTGATTTCAGAGCACTCTCGTCTGAGTGTGCCAGAGAGCACAGAATAACTGATAACTTTACAAATGCTCAACACTTGTTGAATATGGCCGGTGTCAGTAAATGTCAGTAAACTCATCGGCCAGAGCGTCTGCTGTGCGCTCTGAACGCGAAACGCTCTGAATTTCCGAAGGACAATCTGACAGCACAGTTGTAGTCACCAACGGTCTGGATAACATAACAACCTAACCAGCTATGCTAGAGCGAGAAATGTTCAGTGAGCTGTTCTCTCATTTGTGTCTTGAAGCAGCTAGCAAGTTAGCTTGGGTGCTTGACTGCTCTAGTTAGTACAGAACACTCGGATCAACCCTTAAAGAGATGGCTGGTGCTAAAGCTTAAGAGGGTGTGAATGATGTTGAATGGGTGTAGACAAAGAAGGGCTCTCCAATAGTAGTACCAAAACATTCAAAGGCCATTTTCTCAAAAGGTGAGTTTACAAGTTTATCAACTTTCAAAGCGGAAATAATTTCCCATTGTTCCTCAACTGTAGTGAATGATGTGCCATTTTGTAGCTCTGAGTCTTTACTTTTATCCAATGTAAAAAACACAATTTAAAATGTTGCTAGACCGATTTCAGCCAGTCGGTCACATATGCCCCCTTTATTTATCCTACTGTTCTGACTTGGTGTACAGGGAGAACACTGTAAGAAAGCCCATGTTCTGAATTCTGTCACTGTACATTTCAAAAGTGCTGAACAAATAGTTATATTGAATACATCCATCCTAGCTCCCTAATTAATGTCTTAATCAAAATGACGGATTGTCTCTTATCCGCTCGTTGTCCCCTTATGCCATGGTTTGTACATCACCTATATGTAGGTCCTAACAGTGTGTAGGCACTATTTGTCACCGTTATAGTGCAATTAGTGTATTGTTTATTTAGGTGTTTTTTGTGTAGTGGGTTTGCTGGCATGAATCTAAAACTTTTATTTTGCCTTACCAAGATTTACATGCTAAAATCGCCAAGCCAAGCTTCATGTAATTCTTCAAATTACATTAAACTCAGTGAATGTACTGCTGATTCCCATAGAAAGAGAGAGAAAGGTTGGAATCTTGCTTTTTTTTTTATCTCTCGGTCTGTCTCGTCTCTGTCTGTCTAAACAAATAAATCAAATATATATTTTTTGTAGGAGATACTGAACATCCTTTCTCCCTTAGTCAGTCTGTCTGTTTTTCAGTCAGTCAGGGTGAACTGCCTGACAAACCCCAAGGAGAGGGAAGGAAATGCATTAGAAAGCTGTGGACATCACACACTCAATATGTGTCAGAGGCTGCAGGACACCTAATGAGATCAGTTGGGAGCAGAGTGGAGAGTCCTCTGGAAGAAGGGAGACAAAGGAGAAACTCGGCGCCAGGGAGAAATTTGTGCATGGGGAGGAGACAGATGGACAGGTACTGCGCTCACAGTGGTGAATGGAAGTAAAAAGAGAGAATGGATTTGAATTAACGTGACAGTCATACTGTTAACAAGGACGATTTTTATAAAAAAAATTATTTAACCTTTATTTAACTAAGAAAGTCAGTTAAGAACAAATTCTTATATACAATGACAGCCTAGGAACATCGGGTTAACTACCTTGTTCAGCAGCAGAAAGACAGATTTTTACCTTGTCAGCTCGGGGATTCGATCTAGCAACCTTTCGGTTACTGGCCCAACGCATTAACCACCAGGCTACCTATCGCCCCATATCATGATTGCCTTGAGAAAACTGTTGTCTTGTGTATGTGCATCTTTGCTTGTCAGAGATTGATAATGTATGCCTTTGCAGTATGGAAACAACTAGTAGTTATACATTCAAAGGATCTGAGATACTTTTATATGGGCCGAGACAGATGTGCGTTTTAAACATAAGACGCAGTATACTACAAACATGTTTCATTTTCAAACATGTGGTCTGAATATTGACTTTGATATCAGGCCCTTCTTAAGACCAATTATATTTTCGACGAACAGGTCTTGTAAATGAATGTATTCTTTCTACTACTTATCAGCGTACACCCAATATACATAATAAGCATCAACCATAGTGCTTATTATGCATTATGGTTGAACCAAAAGATTACATGGAACAATTTGTTAAAATGAAATGAGAGAAATATAAATATATAAGTGAAAATAAAAGAAACAATAATGCATGTTGATACTAATGTATTGCTAATGGCTAATGTATTTTAACAGTTTCGCTCAGTTCCTTCTGATCAACCTAGCAATTGTGACACACCCCTCACTATTGTCAATGCTATTGTCACCCCTCACTATTGTATTGCTCGCCTGAGGTAGAGTACCTTATGATAAGCTGTAGACCACACTATCTACCAAGAGAGTTCTCATCTATATTATTCATAGCTGTCTATTTACCACCACAGACCGATGCTGGCACTAAGACCGCACTCAACCAGCTGTATAAGACCATAAGCAAACAAGAAAATGCTCATCCAGATGCGGCGCTCCTAGTGGCCGGGGACTTTAATGCAGGAAAACTTCAACCAGCATGTCACATGAGCAACCAGAAGGGGAAAAAAAAAAACTCTGGACCACCTTTACTCCACACACAGAGATGCATACAAAGCTCTTCCCAGCCCTCCACTTGGCAAATCTGACCATAATTCTATCCTGCTGATTCCTGCTTACAAGCAAAAACTAAACCAGGAGTACCAGTGACTCGCTCAATACGGAAGTGGTCAGATGACGCGGATGCTACACTACAGGACTGTTTTGCTATCACAGACTGGAATATGTTCCAGGATTCATCCAATGTCATTGAGGAGTACACCACCTCAGTCATCGGCTTCATCAATAAGTGCATCGACGACGTCGTCCCCACAGTGACCGTACGTACATATACAGTGGGGAGAACAAGTATTTGATACACTGCCGATTTTGCAGATTTTCCTACTTACAAAGCATGTAGAGGTCTGTAATTTTTATCATAGGTACACTTCAACTGTGAGAGACGGAATCCAAATAAAAAAAAATCACATTGTATGATATAAGTATTTGATCACCTACCAACCAGTAAGAATTCCGGCTCTCACAGACCTGTTAGTTTTTCTTTAAGAAGCCCTCCTGTTCTCCACTCATTACCTGTATTAACTGCACCAGTTTGAACTTGTTACCTGTATAAAAGACACCTGTCCACACACTCAATCAAACAGACTCCATCCTCTCCACAATGGCCAAGACCAGAGAGCTGTGTAAGGACATCAGGGATACAATTGTAGACCTGCACAAGGATGGGATAGGCTACAGGACAATAGGCAAGCAGCTTGGTGAGAAGGCAACAACTGTTGGTGCAATTATTAGAAAATGGAAGAAGTTGAAGATGACGGTCAATCTCCCTCGGTCTGGGGCACCATGCAAGATCTCACCTCGTGGGGCATCAATGATCATGAGGAAGGTGAGGGATCAGCCCAGAACTACACGGCAGGACCTGGTCAATGACCTGAAGAGAGCTGGGACCACAGTCTCAAAGAAAACCATTAGTAACACACTACGCCGTCATGGATTAAAATCCTGCAGCGCACGCAAGGTCCCCCTGCTCAAGCCAGCGCATGTCCAGGCCCGTCTGAAGTTTGCCAATGACCATCTGGATGATCCAGAGGAGGAATGGGAGAAGGTCATGTGGTCTGATGAGACAAACATAGAGCTTTTTTGGTCTAAACTCCACTCGCCGTGTTTGGAGGAAGAAGAAGGATGAGTACAACCCCAAGAACACCATCCCAACCGTGAAGCATGGAGGTGGAAACATCATTCTTTGGGGATGCTTTTCTGCAAAGGGGACAGGACGACTGCACCTTATTGAGGGGAGGATGGATGGGGCCATGTATCGCGAGATCTTGGCCAACAACCTCCTTCCCTCAGTAAGAGCATTGAAGATGGGTCGTGGCTGGGTCTTCCAGCATGACAACGACCCAAAACACACAGCCAGGGCAACTAAGGAGTGGCTCCGTAAGAAGCATCTCAAGGTCCTGGAGTGGCCTAGCCAGTCTCCAGACCTGAACCCAATAGAAAATCTTTGGAGGGAGCTGAAAGTCCGTATTGCCCAGCAACAGCCCCGAAACCTGAAGGATCTGGAGAAGGTCTGTATGGAGGAGTGGGCCAAAATCCCTGCTGCAGTGTGTGCAAACCTGGTCAAGAACTACAGGAAACGTATGATCTCTGTAATTGCAAACAAAGGTGTCTGTACCAAATATTAAGTTCTGCTTTTCTGATCAAATACCAATGTCAATACTTATGTCATGCAATAAAATGCAAATTAATTATTTAAAAATCATACAATGTGATTTTCTGGATTTTCCTTTTTTTTTGATTTTGTCACTCACAGTTGCAGAGTACCTATGATAAAAATTACAGACTTCTACATGCTTTGTAAGTGGGAAAACCTGCAAAATCGGCAGTGTATCAAATACTTGTTCTCCCCACTGTAACAACCAGAAGCCATGGACCACAGGCAACATCTGCATTGAGCTAAAGGCTAGAGCAGCAACTTTCAAGGAGTGGAAAACTAATCTGGGCGCTTATAAGAAATCCCGCTATGCCCTCAGACGAACCATCAAATAAGCAAAGTGTCAATATAGGATTAAGATTGAATCGTACTACACCGGATCTGACGCTCGTCGGATGTGGCAGGGCTTGAAAACTATTACGGACTACAAAGGGAAACCCAGACGCGAGCTGTCCAGTGATGCGAGCCTATCAGAAGAGCTAAATGCCTTTTATGCTCGCTTCGAGGCAAGCAACACTGAAGCACGCACAAGAGCACCAGCTGTTCTGAATGACTGTGTGATAACGCTCTCGGTAGCCGATGTGAGCAAGACCTTTAAACAGGTCAACATTCACAAAGCCTCGGGGCCAGACGGATTACCAAGACGTGTACTCAAAGCATGCGCGGACCAACTGGCAAGTGTCCTCACTGACATTTTAAACCTCTCTCTGACCGAGTCTGTAATACCTACATGTTTCAAGCAGACCACCATAGTCCCCGTGTCCAAGGAAGCGAAGGTAACCTGCCTAAATGATTACCACACCGTGGCACTCACGTTGGTAGCCATGAAGTGCTCAATTCGCATACCGCCCCAACAGATCCAGAGATGACGCAATCTCAATCGCACTCCACACTGCCCTTTCTCACCTGGACAAAAGGAAAACCTATGTGAGAATGCTGTTCATTGACTACAGCTCAGCGTTCAACACCATAGTGCAACACATCTGCCATGCTGCCACGTTCAACACGTCTGCCACGCTGATCCTGGGGCCCCTCAGGGGTGTGTACTTAGTCCCCTCCTGTATTCCCTGTTCACCCACGACTGCGTGAACAAACACGACCGCAACACCATAATTAAGTTTGCTGACGACACAACAGTGATAGGCCTGATCACCAACAACGATGAGACGGCCTATAGGGAGGAGGTCAGAGAACTGGCAGTGTGGTGCCAGGACAACAACCTCTCCCTCATAGTGAGCAAGACAAAAGAGCTGATCGTGGACTACAGGAAAAGGCGGGCCAACAGGCCCCCATTAAGGGCCTTCTTAAGGATCGGTGTACCGCTAGTGGGACAACTTCCGGTGAAACTGGAGGGCGAGCAATTCAAGTAAATAATTATAAATATTATGGATTTTAAACATTTTTAATCATATAAGTCTTATATCGTCTGAAAGATTACATTCTTGTTAATCTAACTGCACTGTCAAATTTACAGTAGCTATTACAGCGAAAACATGCCACACAATAATTTCCAAGACTGTGTCCTTCTAATAAAATTGTTATTTCTTATTATTTTTTGAAGTTACAAGCCTGAAACCTTGAACATAGACTGCTGAAGCCATATGAATTGCATCCAGGGAGCTAATTTTCAATATGACATTTCTCTTGCATTTCTAAGAGGATGGTCTCTCAAAAAAAAAAGAAATTCTGGTTGGTTTTTCTTAGATTTTCTCCTACCAGATCTATTGTGTTTTCTTCCAATGGTACCAATTATATGCATATCCTGGCTTCAGGGCCTGAGCTACAGGCAGTTTGCTTTGGACATGTCATTCAGGCAGGAAGTGGATAAAAAAAAGAGGCCTAGCCCTAAGAAGTGTTTTAAGGTCTTGTAAGTCAGCATTTCACGGTAAAGTCTACACTGTTGTATTCGGGCGCCTGTGACAAATAAAGTTTGATTTGATTTGTAAATGTACATGGGAATTCTCTCTGAAATCTAAATTTAAGAAAAACAATGCATTTCTTCAAACATTAACATCAAATGAACAACAAAATTGACAGTAGAAGTAACAACAGTTAACACATATGTAACCAAATAAGAGCATCATTACAACACTAATTTACAAACTATACTGAGCAAAAATATAAACGCAACATGTAAATTGTTGGTCCCAGAAATGTTCCATATGCACAAAAAGCTTATTTCTCTAAAATGTTACATGTTTACATCCCTGTTAGTGAGAATTTCTCTTATGCCAAGATAATCCATCTACTTGATAGGTGTGGCATATCAAAAACTTGATTAAACAGCATGATCATTAAACAGGTGCATCTTTTGCTAGGGACAATGAAAGGCCACTCTAAAATGTGCAGTTTTGTCACATAACACAATGCAACATATGTCTCAAGTTTTGAGGGAGCGTGCAATTGGCATGCTGACTGCAGGAAAGTCCACTAAGAATTGTTGCTAAAGGATTGAATGTTAATTTCTCTACCATAAGCCTCCAATGTTGTTTTAGACAATTTGGCAGTATGAGTAACCGTGCCAGCCCAGGAGCTCCACATGTGGCTTCTTCACCAGCGGGATTGTCTGAGACCAGCCATCCGGACAGCTGGTGAAACTGTGGGTTTGCACAACCGAAGAATTTCTGCACAAACTGTCAGAAGCCATCTCAGGGAAGCTCATCTGTGTGCTCATCGTCCTCACCAAGGTCTTGACCTGACTGCAGTTCAGGCATCATAACCGACATTAGTGGGCCAATACTCCCCTTTGATGGCCACTAGCACTCTGGAGAAGTGTGCTCTTTGCGGATTAATCCCAGTTTCAACTGTACCGGGCAGATGGCAGACAGTGTGTATGGTGTTGTGTGGTCGAGTGGTTTGCTGATGTCAACTTTGTGAACAGAGTGCCCCATGGTGGCGGTGGGGTTATGGTATGGCCCGGCATAAGCTATGAACAATGAACACAATTGCATTTTAGCAATGGAAATTTGAATGCACAGAGATACTGTGACGAGATTGAGATGCCCATTGTCGTGCCATCTGCTGCCATAACCTCATGTTTCAGCATGATAATGCACGGCCCCATGTTGCAAGGATTTGTATACAATTCCTGGAAGCTGGTAATATCCCAGTTCTTCCATGGGCTGTATACTCACCAGGCATGTCACCCACTGAGCATGTTTGGGATGCTCTGGATTGACGCGTACGACAGCGTGTTCCCGCCAATATCCAGCAGCTTCGCACAGCCATTTAAGTGGAGTGGGACAACATTCCATAGGCCACAATCAACAGCCTGATCAATTCTGTGCCACACTGGAGATGTGCCACACTGCATGAGGCAAATGGTGGTCACACCAGATACTGACAGGTATTCTGATTCTTTGGCCCCACCTTTAAAAAAAGGTATCTGTGTGACCACCAAGAGATGCATATTTGTATTCCCAGTCATGTGAAATCCATAGATTAGGGCCCGATGAATTTATTTCAATTGGCTGACTTCCTTTTTTAAACTGTAAGTCAGTAAAACCTTTTAGATACCTGCATGTTGCGTGTGTGGGGGGGTGTGGAGCAGAGGGAGAGAGAGAGGGTTAAAATTGGGATTGGGTACAATCCTAGACCTATGATCAGGGGCAACTCTATTGGGGGTAAGGGGGTTCAGAGGTGGTGAAACACAATGGGACAGGTGGGCAGGAGAGCATCTAGGTGTCACGACTTCCGCCGAGGTCGGTCCCTCTCCTTGTTCGGGCGGCGTTCGGCTCTCAACGTCACCGGTCTTCTAGCTACCGCCGATCTACTTTTCATTTTCTATGTTTTTTTGTCTTCATTATACACACCTGGTTCCTATCCCATAATTACATGTTCCTTATTTAAACCCTCTGTTTCCCCCCATGGTTTTGTGCGTGTTTATTCTATGTTAGAGGTTCTTGTTTATGTGAGCTTGTAGTTGTACTACCAATTTTGGTAGTTTTGTAATTTGAGTAAAGATACGTGATTACTCATCTCCGTTGTCCTGCGCCTGACTCTGCCTACCTGCTACATTGAGACTTCTGACACTAGAAGAGATAAGCCAGTGCAACATCAGGTGTTTCTCATGTTGCTCCGTAACAATCCTCCTCAGTTCTGATCCTCTGTCAGCTCTTCTCACCCATGTGTGCATTCAAACTCAGTGGGCAATGTAGGGGTTGAGCCTCTTGTCCACTTTATCATGCACTTTGTCCCATCTTCATGTTTTCATCATCTTTGTTACTTGCAGCACACACATTCTTGACCATTTTTTACTCTCACTTCCAGGACGGCTACAAGGCCCTCCCTTTAGGAAATCTAAACACGCCTTCATCCTGCTCCTCCTCGCATATAGACAGAAACGTAATAAGGAAGACCCCGTGGTAAGGACTGTTCAACGTTGGTCTGAACAATCGGAATCTATACTTCAAGATAGTTAAGATCACACGGACTGGGATATGTTTCGGGTCGCCTCGGGGAATAATATTGACGTATACTCCGTCTCGGTGACTGGGTTCATCAGGAACTGCATAGGGGACGTTGTTGTTACTGTGACGATTAGAATTTATCCAAACCAGAAACTGTGGCTAAATGTCAGCATTCATGAAAAACTGAAAGCGCGAACCACTGCATTTAACCATGGCAAACCCAGCTAACAATTCTATGGAGAGAGAACGTTTTTGTAATGTTAATTGTAATGTTACCCTAATGTTTGAGTGTCCAGTTTTCCATTAGTTAGGGGAACATTCTATCTATGTTAACAAAAACCTTTTTAGTATGTGTTGGTGTTAAAGTTAGGCAAACATTACCTCACTGTTAAACAGAACTATTCTAAAACATGGGTACAATGTTCTCAGAATCTACAACATTAATGTTCTCGGGATTGTAAGAACATTCAGGCATCCAGTTTTCGGAGGGGTTGGAGAATAGTCCGTCAACGCACCCCATGAGGCACATGGGCTACTACAGTATACATATCTCCCTGGCATATTACATCATTTATGCAGCAGCATACATACATGTTTGGACTCACATTGATGTGGTGTGCTCACTTGATCAGGACGGTGGCGTGGCGGTCATTCGCGGGCAAATTTTGTCATCCAACTTTGTCATCAAAGTCTGGCATTCTCTGGATTTATGGTGCTTTCAAGACAATTGGGAAATCTGCAAAAAACAAGGTTGAATCATGATGAAGTCAATGATCTTCAGGTCGGAGCTCTAGAAAGAGACCCGAGTTCCCGACTTGCAATTCCAAGTTGGATGACCATTCAAAATGATTTAGTTAGTTTTATTCAAGTTCCCAGTTGTCTTGAAGTCTGTGATTTCCCAGTTTTAGTTTCCAGTTGTTTTTAATGTGGCAGAAGTCATGCTGGATTAACAGCATGGCCAATGTATTCAAACTTTTCTGGCTCATGGCGTTACCCCCTTTTTTGTGATATCCAATTGGTAGTTGCGATCTTGTCTCATCACTACAACTCCCCTATGGACTCGGTGAAGGTCGAGAGCCAAGCAGCACTGATTCTTGACACATTGCTCGCGTAACCCGGAATCCAGCTGCCCCAATGTGTCGGAGGAAACACTGACGACCGTGTCTGCTTGCAGGCACCCGGCCCCCACACGGAGTCGCTAGAGCACGATGAGACAAGGACATCCCAGCCGGCCAATCCCTCCCCTAACCCGGACGACGCTGGGCCAATTGTGTGCCACCTCATGGGTCTCCTGGTCACAGCCGGCTGTGACACAGCCTGGGATCGAACGCGGGGCCGCACTTGTGCCTTAGCACTCATTGTTGAATTTGCTGTGTAATGTTTATGTCCAATGGCCAATTAGCACTGATTCGTTTTATCTTCATATGACAAGAATTGAAACAGATTTGCCAGTAGATTGCCGACTTGATGCATGATGATGACTGCTTGCTAGCTAAGATTGAAGGTATTATGTTGACATGATCAGGCCAATCAAAGCTACGGTAGATATAAAGTGATTTGACGTCATTTTATCTGTGGCCAATAATCTTGAGCCTTCTAGGATGGGCACTTCTAATGTAACTCTATTGTAGCACCCAAGGAGCTTGAATTTTCGAACTGCGGTGACAGAACACTGAGCCAATCACAGCGCAACTAGAGAACATTACCAACACCTACGCTCCGTATTTTCCGCTGGCTGCCCCTCCACCACAGAAAGCGCTGAGCTAGGCTGAAACACCTTTGGAGCTGCCTTACTCAAGAAAGCAAAAAAAGAGATCATGTTTGTATGCGGCATTATTAATTATTTTTTTTGCAAACTGATGAGTGACACGTATTAATGCCAAAAGAACATGCAAAACAGGCACAAAAAAAGAACTAATATTTTAAATATATATTTTCACTACCGTTCAAAAGTTTGGGGTCACTTAGAAATGTCCTTGTTTTTGAAAGAAGAGCAAAGTGACGAGTTTCAGAAGAAAGTTCATTGTTTCTGGCCATTTTGAGCCTGTAATCGAACCCTCAAATGCTGATGCTCCAGATACTCAACTAGTCTAAAGAAGGTCAGTTTAATTGCTTCTTTAATCAGAACAACACTTTTCAGCTGTGCTAACATAATTGCAAAAGGGTTTTCTGATGGCCAATTAGCTTTTTAAAATTATAAACTTGGATTAGCTAAAACAATGTGTCATTGGAACAAAGGAGTGATGGTTGCTGATAATGAGCCTCTGTACGGCTATGTGCAGTTGAAGTCGGAAGTTTACATACACCTTAGCCAAATACATTTAAATCAGTTTTTCACAATTCCTGACATTTAATCCTAGTAAAGATTCCCTGTCTTAGGCCAGTTAGGATCACCACTTTATTGTAAGAATGTGAAATGTCAGAATAATAGCAGAGAGAATGATTTATTTCAGCTTTTATTTCTTTCATCACATTCCCAGTGGGTCAGACGTTTACATACACTCAATTAGTATTTAGTAGCAGAAAGAGGAGGAAAGGAAGCGCTACTAAGGTATCCAATAGTAAATGTTGGTAGACAGAAGGTGCTCTTTGGTAAACAGGGTGAAGTGGTCATCAAAAAAGAAAGAAGGACCAAGGCACTCTTCATATAATTAATTAAAATGCCTTTATTAGTACGGCATGTTCAATAGAAACAAAGTTTTTAAAAACTGACGCGTTTCGGCTGCATGGCCTTCGTCAGGGAGTACAAAGAAATAATACAATGTCCTCTTTTATTAAACAGCTTTTCCAATTAGCCCTAATTTGAAGAGGGAGTGGTTACAAAACTGATTGGACACACCTAGTAAGCAATACTATACACATTCAATAGTGAAATACTGTAGCTATGTTATCAAAAAATACAACTCCAAGCTGGGAGTATCAGAACGCCTAGAAAGGTAGTTCTAACCTTAAATATGACTGGGAGGAGTGTCAAGAAAAAGAAAGCAATATATACCATAGTACACTAGAAAACAGCAAACTTGAACAACAACAGTCCAAACATAGCTGAGGGTAATTGAGCAAAATGTCCACTAGATGACAGCAAATGGACCTATCAACAACACTACAGGAAGGGTGAGAAATCCATATCTTCATTTAAACCAGGGTACTTAGTGGCCTGTAGTTTGTAAATCCAAAAACCTTCCCTTTGGTTTAACTGTTTAAGACGGTCCCCTTTTCTAATGGAGGCCGGAGCATGATCAATACCCATAGCTTGTAGGGAGGCAGGGTTGCCAAGGTGTACGAACTTGTAGTGTCTTGCCATGGGGAAGTCTTCATTGCCTACCCTTATGGCGTACTTGTGTTCCACTAAGCGGTCTTGAAGGCGTCGCTTTGTCCGTCCAATGTAGAACACCTTGCACTGTGGACATTCCAATCTATAGATGACATGATTGGTTTTGCAGTTAATGAAATGCTTAACGTTATACTCCATTTTAGAAGCTGTGTCAACAAAATACTTTTTCTGTGCAATATTTCTGCAATGGTTGCACTGGTTACATTTAAAAGAGCCCTTGGATTTGTGGTCAAGCCAAGTCTTTTGAGAGTCACCAGGAAGATAGCTGTGGACTAATTTGTCATTAAGGGTAGGACAGGTGGCTCAGAGAAGACTTGGCGTAGTAGCGTATCACTTTGAATAATTCCCCAATAATTTTTTATGATTATTTTAATGTTCTCCACTTCAGTTCTGTATCTTGTAACAAAAAACACTCTCTCTGATGTATCACGAGGCACTCTCCTTCGCAACAAGTTCTCTCTGTCAAGTATTCCAGCCCTTATACCTGCATCTTTCAGGACCTGAGCGCTGTAGCCCCGAATTAAGAAGCGATTCTCCAATTCAGCAGATTTGACACTGTAGTCTGTTTCCTGATTGCAGATTCTGATGGGTCCGGACCCATCTCTTCTACTGTTGTTCACTCTGGACAATGCTCCTTTTGAAGATAGACTAGCCATGTCGATGGTTGCCATTGGGTGATGAGAATAGCATACCATGGTGATATGAGAAGAGTAGTACAGTGGTCCCACTTAAATTCACTTTTCTACATACTCTTCTTAGGACAGCTAATCAGCTGTACCAGTGATTGTGTGAGAGGGGGGTTTCTCGCCTCTTCCTCATGTTGATTTCGAGTTCAAACCACTATAGACATGCAGCTCCCCGTCTTTCCTGGTCTGGGAGGTGAGTTTATTTTCTTCACTTCATGTTTAGGTTCAAAGTTCCAACCATTTCAAACGTGTAGCTACTGCTTCACGCTTTTCTGGTCTAATGTTAATTTCTTCACCAATCTTTTTATTACACTCTGGTCAACATGGGTGGTTCCGTCAGGCTGACACGCTCTCTGTCCTCACTTGGGGTGTGGCTACTTACTGTGCAAAGTTTATAGAATACAAATTCTATAATGGCTCTTAAAATCACATTCCTATCGAAACAAATTTCATAATGTTCATATTTCATATACAACGTTAACGATGGAGACTTCATACATGTAGTGTATATACTTTTCAATTTACAGTATTTCCTTTATAACACTTTTAATGACATCACAAAATAAAAACCAATATGACATTGGTCAGAGATTATCTATATAAAACTATTCTCCACGTTCTTATGTTAGAAATATTGTTCCAGTATTCGCTTTTAAACTATTAAATAACATTCCTGTGTGGATTTTGGAGAGGAATGTTCAATCATCTCTCCATTAATTTACAACAGGGTGTGAGCCAACACCCTGCCAGTAGCTCCTTCCTCCCCTTTTGGGTGAGAGAGGGTCTGGTTTCTGTCATCCATTGCCAAGCTGATCTGACCCATTCGGATCCTCACAGGATACCGCGTCTGACCACGGATCAGAAGGTTTTACTCCTGGCTGGCTCGCCACAGTATTTATCTACGAGCATTTCGCTACACCACAAGCACGTGTATGGGACAAATAACATTTGATTAAATTTGACAACATGTGCATGTTCATTTATTCAGTAATTACTATAGCGAGGTGGCTGAACCCATCAAACTGTCCTCACCTGGGATTTTAACTCACAACCTCTTAGTTCACTGCATTATTTTGGTTCACTGCATTTATCAGTTATTTTGACTATTCTCTCCAATTTATTTCATTTCCTTATTTAAACAATTTATATTCCTGTGTGGTTCAGTAGGTAGAGCATGATGCTTGCAATGCCAGGGCTGTGGGTTTGATTTCCATGGGGAGCCAGTATGAAAAGACTGGTCGTGTATAGTTGTGGTACAATTTTTGTGACTTTATTTTACCCTTTCTGCCTGCTTTTGAGACACGATTCAATCCCCCCCCCCCAAGGACACTTGTTGAGTAATTACAATACTTGTTACACAGTATTTAAAACATGAATCCCATGATAAGTTTATTAAAATAAACATGAGAGTTTATTCCCTCAGAAGTTGGTACACTTACTATACAACTTACTAATGATAGTTTTAAATGTTAATCAGCTTATAAAAAAAAAATTATTCTTTATTTTAATTTAGTTTATTCCCTCGGTAAATAATTGTACAGGAAAGGAGCGGACTCACTCTGATCATCTTCTGCAAAGTAGGTCAATAAAAGCGAAATCTGAAGTCAATATTCTGCCTTGGCAGTTATATGCAGATCAACACCTTTTTCTTCACACCCTGAATAGTTGTTTCATCTCTGTTTAATGTAAAAAGTGTAATATCTGAATGTAAATGCATTGCTTTTTATTTGTACAAATAAATATTTTTCCAACACTGTCATAAATATGCCTTTGATTTCAAGTAAACCTCAAAGTAAAGCAATGACTGTTTTCTTGATATTGTCTTTTTAAACAAGATATGCATTACAATGTCAAATACAACAACAAACTTTTACACTAACTATAGCAATTTGTTTATAATTTAGGACATATTTACATACATTTGAATAAAATTGAGGTCTTTGTACAACATTTACACAAAATAACAACGAACAATAATATATACCACAAACTTTTTCACACTAACTATAGCAATTTTTCCAAATTCAGGACATATTCACGTTATATTTATTTCAGTCGAAATAAAAGGCAGACTGGCGGAACTGATGAAACGTCTCTCTCATCATGCCCTGTGCCTGGTACAGGGAAACCCCTTTGGCAGGACAGTAGATATATTTTCCTGCCACTCCAGGGAAGCCGGTGTGAATGTGAGGACTGTTGGGGCTATGCTTCAGCGGCTGGTGGCAGAACCTGCACAGACGGCCGGAGGGATGTTTCTCTGAGAATTTTCTCCTTCCTCACTGTCCCCATCTGCTTTGAGGACTTCAGCTCTCATTGAAAGAAAGTAGTAGCAGCAAACTCCTCAAATGGCATTCTTTAATTTGTGAGGCCATCTGCTGCGTATGTCTGGGATACTTTTTTAGAGCAGTAGAAGTTGTTCACCTCTCCAGTCTGATAAAATAAATGAATGATTTGGCTGGCCACATGCTAAACAGTTCCTTGATTTCTTTTTTTGCTGCTGCTGCTTATCCAACATTTCTTTCAGCATCCTCTCAACTGAGGCCTGGGTCATAGGGGTATCTTGAGGACTGAAGAAGGTGTGATGGGTGTGACTGGGACACTGACCGTTTCGCTCTCTGCAGTAAGACGCTGCCACAGCTGCTGTGTCTCCAGGAGCTTCTCTGGGCTGGTGTTAAGTGCTGAGCTGGTGTTCTTGCGCTTGGCCAGATGTTTTACATAGCCGGAGATATGTTGCGTTGTGGTAGGGTGCAAAAGGCTGTGTGGGTCAATGCATGTACTCTGAACCAGGGCAGCATGATCCTCATCCACCCACTTCAGGATGTATTTCTCCCCATGGTGCTTGGACAGGAGCCCATCAATGGCAGTTTTCATGGGCTCTGTCCTTCGCACAATATTAGTTTAATGACAATATCTTCACTATACACTAACCTACGTTATGTGTGTGTGTGTGTGTGTGTGTGTGCATGAGACAGAATTAGTTACGGCCCGCACACATAAGTATGTAGGTGATATAATATGGATTACCTGTATCGAGCAGGAACTCTTCAGAGTAATCCTCTTTTGCTGTTGCAAGACCCGGTTGACAAAGAGGAGCGGGCAGGAGAAGGGCAACCAGTAAGGGCTGGGCCTACACTGCTGGGCTTGGATCAGTATTAGCAGAGAGTAGAGACACCAGAGCCAGAAGGTCATGGATATATGTCCTTTCCTGAAATAGAGGTCCATATACCTTTTTAGGGAAAATAATAATGGAGCTAAACTATGTGAGTGAGTGAGTAAATTGAGTGAGAGAAATCATTCTAGATTACCTGAGCAACGTCTCCCTCCGTGGCCACTGTAGAAGGAGCAGGGGTTGCAGGGCAACTCAACACCACAACTGTGGCAGAGGAATCGACCCAGGACAGTGGCTGAGCTTGGTCTGGCTCTACAGCCACAGGAGTCGGGTCCGTCTTCAGCACTTTGTGCTTGTCCCATCCGAGCTGAACAGGGTGACAGCCTGGCTCCAGGTATTGGAGTCCAAACCTCTCCCCTGTGTCCCTGTTGGAGACGTGCATCGCTGGATACTTGGCTTGCTCTGTCACCTTCACAGAGGCCATGTTCAGCTTCACCATAAGCAACGGGTCAAAAACAGCAGGTAGGTACCACATTAGGCTGCTTCAGGTCAACCAGCCTCTGGAAGTTCCAGCGTTCCACTCCAGTCATACCCTGGGCCTGGAACGGCTCGGTGGAGACGCGGTTTCCTGTCACCCACCGAGCTTGATGAAAATGTTAGCCCTCCCTGAAGTGGCTCCAGATGGGCACAGTCGCCCCCTCACCCTTGACGTGATTGAGTTGCAGGGATCTTCCCATACCTGTAGAGTATCCCCTCCTCCACCTCAGGGTCACTCAGCCATTCTCTCATGATGTGTACACGCTGGATTCTCCACATCTTCAGCATCAATGGCTTGAAGAGCACTACATCAAAGGGGTCCTTGGCTAGGTGGAAGTGTTGTAGGACACTTCAACAGCTCTCTTGGATGTGACACCTTAGTCCTACAGTGTTCCCGGATGTGCTGCTTGGTGGGGTTAGCAGGGACAATCCCACAAAAGATGTAGACGACCGTAAGCTTCTCTAGGTCAGCCTGGTCTTCCACAGTGATGGCTGTGTACAGGAACTTGCAGAAGGAGTTGTATAGTGGATGGTGCTCCGAGACACCCTCCCTGGTGAACCAAGTCCAGTTTGACATTGACGTCCCTGTTGAACTTTCTCCGTGAGGCACAATTGTTTGCCAAGTTCCCAGATGTGACCTCTACCACTATAGCCTCTCTGGTCGTCCAGGCATCACCCAGGACAGGATCATCCAGTTCTCATTTTTTTTTGTCGCCCAATGGGTTGAACTGCCCCGTCTTGTCGCCCAATGGGTTTGAACTGCCCCGTCTTGTCGCCCAATGGGTTTGAACTGCCCCGTCTTGTCGCCCAATGGGTTTGAACTGCCCCGTCTTGTCGCCCAATGGGTTTGAACTGCCCCGTCTTGTCGCCCAATGGGTTTGAACTGCCCCGTCTTGTCGCCCAATGGGTTGAACTGCCCCGTCTTGTCGCCCAATGGGGTTGAACTGCCTCGTCTTCTCCTCCCTGTTTCACCTGCTTGATGAGGTACAGGGTGTTCTCCAGAAGCCACCGGGAAAGCACCCTTGTATTTTCCAAACTGAGGATGTATACACTCACAACTGTAAGTTCATCTGGATAAGAGTGTTTGCTAAATGACAAATGTAAATTTAAGGGCTTTCTTTATTGCTGTCTAATGTTGGTGGGGAAAATGTAACCTGTTTTTTATGATACTTATGAATGACTATGATCAGTACATTTTTTTTATTAAGTGTACTTTTAACAGAGCTGAGATTTACTTCAAAGGGCATTTACCCTATTGCTTACAACTATCAAGTTGTTTCAGATCTACACAAGTGCCTAGGTGCAGGTTGCCTGGGTTCAAGACACGCTAGGGGAGTCACCCTACTAGGGACGGGGGGGTAGGATTTAGGGTTTCGGCCTAAATATACTGGCCCAATAAGCACATCCCCTAGAGATATCCCTTCACTTGACAGTGGTTAGGGTGATCGTCATTGGTGCTGGTGGCCTGGGTTCGAGGCCCGCTAGGGGAGTCACCTGAACACTAGAACCGCTTAAACAGTAAACTTTGACTGCTCATGAATATAAAAAAAATATTACTCATGCCCCCCTCCGTTCTTTACTTTTCCTAGATAAGTCTATATAACACACTGTCAGTGTTAAAATCTTAATATCACAAACAGAACTGGAGTAATAACCAGTTTTAGGAAAGCATGTCGTTAGCCCCCCTCCTTCTCCCGACAGTAGAAAGTGCAGTGCCCAGCTGATAATCACCCCGATAATAGCCTCAAAACTTAACATAAATTATATTATACCAAAACTAATTTCACACATATATTATACCAAAACTAATTTCACACATATAACAACAGATTAAATAAATTAAGTAAAGTATGAGGGAGAGAAAGGGGGTGAATGGGTGAGCTGATGAGCGACAATGCATAATTATACACTGGGTGGTTCGAGCCCTGAATGCTGATTGGCTGACAGCCGTGGTATATCAGACCGTATACTACGGGTATAACAAAACATGTATTTTTACTGCTCTAATTAAAATCAAATCAAATTTTATTTGTCACATACACATGGTTAGCAGATGTTAATGCGAGTGTAGCGAAATGCTTGTGCTTCTAGTTCCGACCATGCAGTAGTATCTAACAAGTAATCTAACAATTTCACAACAATTACCTTATACACACAAGAGTAAAGGAATGAATACGAGTATGTACATATGAATATATGGATGAGTGATGGCTGACCGGCATAGGCAAGATGCAGTAGATGGTATATAGTACAGTATATACATGTGAGATGAGTAGTGTAGGATATGTAAACATTATATAAATGGCATCGTTTAAAGTGGCTAGTGCTACATTTATTACATCCACTTTTTAATTATTAAAGTGGCTAGGGATTTGAGTCTATGGCCGAACGGCATAGGCAAAATTCAGTAGATGGTATAGAGTACAGTGTATACATTTGATATGAGTAATGTCGGATATGTAAACATTATATACAAAATTGTTTAAAGTGGCTAGTGATACAGCCCGACATGATTCTCTCGATTGTGCATCTGTAGAAGTTTGTGAGTGTTTTTGGTGACAAGCCGAATTTCTTCAGCCTCCTGAGGTTGAAGAGGCGCTGTTGCGCCTTCTTCACCACGCTGTCTGTGTGGGTGGACCATTTCAGTTTGTCTGTGATGTGTACGCCGAGGAACTTAAAACTTTCCACCTTCTCCACTACTGTCCCGTCGATGTGGATAGGGGGGTGCTCCCTCTGCTGTTTCCTGAAGTCCACGATCATCTCCTTTATTTTGTTGACGTTGAGTGAGAGGTTATTTTCCTGATACCACACTCCGAGAGCCCTCACCTCCTCCCTGTAGGCCGTCTCGTCGTTGTTGGTAATCAAGCCTACCACTCTAGTGTCGTCAGCAAACTTGACGATTGAGTTGGAGGCGTGCTTGGCCACGCAGTCATGGGTGAACAGGGAGTACAGTTGAGGGCTGCGAACACACCCTTGTGGAGCCCCAGTGTTGAGGATCAGCGGGGTGGAGGTGTTGTTTCCTATTATGTTGGTAACCAGTTTATAATAACAATAAGTGGTATATGGCCAAAATACCACAGCTTGCGTGCACAAGCATTTTGCTACACTCGCAATAACATCTGATAACCATGTGTATGTGACTGATAACCATGTGTATTTGATTTGCATAAGAACAGCCCTTAGCCATGGTATATTGGCCATATACCACACCCCCTCGGACCTTATTGCTTAATTATATAATCACCAATTGTAAATGAAGAACAAGGAGGACCATTTTATTGAATTGATCTGTTCTGATTATAAAAAAAAAAAAATGAAAATAAAAATGGTATCAGTCCATCAAATCATAACAGTCTTATCAGTCTTATCTCTGGACTACTTGGAGTAGGCTACACAGTGAGAACGTGTGTAATTGTACATGCTGAACAGCCAATATCTGGGAAAACATCCACATTGGCAGCAGGTGAGCTAGTGTCAGAGAATGTGGTGATAAGGCTTGTGGGACCTTACCTTGGCAAGGGGGGAAATGTCACCATGGATAATTCCTTCACCTCACTCTCATTGGCGAACAAGTTGCTTGCAAAGAAAACTAATCTGGCCGGGACCATGAACAAAGTGAGACAGGAGTTCCCTCCCTCTTTGCAAAATAAGGCAACTGCACAGCTATTGTACTCCAGAAAGGAAGAATGGTGCTGAACAATGACAAGGCAATGGAACACAATAAAGGTAGAACCTGTCACGCCACCCCTCATCATCCCCTCATCATCATCACCTTAAATACTTCCCCTTTATTTAGCCTTCGGTAGCCTCAGTCATCAGGCAGTTTTGGTTTTGGTCACGTTCAGTACGCTTCTTCTGTTTTGTTTATCTGCCTTATTCTTTCCATTAAACTCACTTTCTGCACCTGCTTCCAGACTCCCAGCGTATATGTTACAGAACCAGAGACTTTTACACACTACAACCAAACAAAGGTATGTCAAAGTGTGTCAAGCAATGGAAAGTTGCCAAAGATGTGTCAACTGTTAGGACAAGGAATTACAGGTAAATCTAAATCTTCACCATTGCGTGAAGATGCACCCAATGTAAGCATGAACTGAAAATAATTTAGTATTTTTGACTGCGGTCAAATCGACACATTAATTATTCTGGCATTATTTATTTTGTGATGATTTTCACTATTTATCAAGGCACTTATAATGATGTTTAGGCTTCTGATGTTTTCATCATTTGACCACGTGTCTTGCTGACCGTGATACTTGATGGTTGAGGTATTTATTTAATTTTTTCATTATGAAAAGATGATGTTACCGTGTTTCAACACAAATGCCATCCTACAGCTCAGGAAGGAGATGCCTTATGTCACCTAGAGATCAACATACTTTGGTGCGAAAAGTGCAAATCAATCCCAGAACAACAGCAAAGGACCTTGTGAAGATGCTGGAGGAAACAGGTACAAAAGTATCTATAGATGACATGAGTGGTTTTGCAGTTAATGAAATGCTTAACGTTATACTCCATTTTAGAAGCTGTGTCAACAAAATACTTTTTCTGTGCAATATTTCTGCAATGGTTTCACTGGTTACATTTAAAATAGCCCTTGGATTTGTGGTCAAGCCAAGTCTTTTGAGAGTCACCAGGAAGATAACAACTTCAACTTCAACCGGTGTTGGGCGCTCCTAAATTTATTATTCTGCTCTCTGGTACACTCCGACAAGAGTGCTCTGAAACTGCTGTAATGATATGCTATGTGGTTCGTAAGGACAGCGTAGCTAACAAATTGTCAGCCAACATAACGTGTAAGGTAACTTATTTGAAAAGTCATTACTTTATTACATTGAGTAGCATGCTACCCCTTGGTCGTTAGGGCAAATCTGGTCTGTGATAGGAGGGGGGGTTTCACACCTAGCTCGGCTATTATCTTTTGTAAAGGTTGAATAGTCTATTGTTCAGCTGTTAGCCCCCCTCCCCAAATTGCAACAAATTGTTGTTGTTCCAATCTCGTTTCTTTCCCTCTTCCGCGTGTCATCATTCTGCGCTTGAGTGGCTCGCTTGTGGGCGTGCTGGCAGGATATGGAAGCATCTTCAGTTGTGCGTCAAGAATTCTGCATACAGTAGCACGTTTGTATGAAGGTGTGGTTATTCACAGGCGAATTGTTATATGCCATGGAGGTGCATTTGTGTCTTTTTGTCAAGAGCAAAACTTTTTTTATTTTCAATCAAAAATCATTGTTCCGAAAGCAACTTTATTCCGACACAAAGGAAGTCGTAGTTGACACCTACGAAGAAGAACTGTGTGATGATGGCATCTCAGGTAAGCAGCTCGGGGCGTTCTTCCGTCCAACTTCTACATAGCTAGTAGTTATCTCCTACGATTCAGTGTCGGTTCATAACATTCTACTATATTACACACATACATACCGTAGAAGGATAAATCATGCAATTATTATTCTCAAGCTAACCAAAAGCATTTAGCTACGAACGCCTGTTCTCACTATTTTCAGTTGAATTCATCTAACTTTCTTTCATGGCCATGAGCAGGCCATGTCATGTTGTTGTTGTTTCGTAGTCGATATAAAATCCTATTTCATGACGATTCGCTTTTTTATTTTTACAGAAGGATGAAGAACACAATATGTCTGTCACGAAGAGTTAGGGAGTCTTTGCAGGTTGTAGATGGTGCAGGTATCATTGTATATTTCCCATCACCTAATGAACAACCACAATACCAGTCTGCTGTTAAGCTTTCTGTGCTGTATTGACGTATCCTGAAAATGACATCTGGTGCTTTAGATTGAACGGTCATATCTCAGTTATTGTTTTCATATCTGCAAAAAATAAGCTATTTTCTTTACTTTCAGAGTGCGAGCTGATCAAGGGGTCGAAAATGCAGATATTGCCAGATGTTCACTGTCCGAGGAGCAGGCCGTGGAAGCATTATTGCTGGCAAAGGTGTCCATAACCAGAGGTAATTAAACTGTTCTTTAGCTTTAGCTAGCTAGATTCTTTATATCCAATGTTTCACAAGACGTCAGCCTGGTTTTCTGGTTTTCTCAGGAGTCCCTAAAACATTAAACAACACGAATTACAAATTCATTCTCCTGTCATAACTCTAGCTAGCTAGCTGGCTAACGTTAGCTAGTCAGCTAACTTGCTAAATAGCGATTTTCATAAATTTACTTTATGACAAAAAATATGCACAAACATTTATCTCTACATTAAGTAACATATTCCTCTCAATTGTACATGTTTTACTTGACTCGTTATGATGTTATAATTACTTAGATTTGGTTCCCCTGTAATGTTTTGTCACACATCTTCACCCAGGGACGGGTGGCTCACGTCAAATTTGTCATTGGAACAACTCGATATGATTGGTAATTTAAAAATCTTGGGACCCAAATGCATAATGAGTGCTCTAACTCCCCCTTGTGGTGGTCTGGAGCAATGAAGCCGTGACACTGGGTACCTCTAAGTCCCGCGGTGTAAGCTCGCAACATTTAAAGGAGGAACCACTGTAAGTGGAAGCATGGTAGCGACCTAGCTTAAGGCTGCCATACCGGAAATGCTTTCAATATACTTTGTATCCCTCATTTACTCAAGTGTTTCCTTTATTTTGGAAGTTACCTGTAAATTCGAGGTAGAGATACCGCTTGAGTCACAACAAAATAAAATATAACATTGCGGGTAAAGTTTGGAAGTCTATATTTGACCCTTCAATTGCTTTAACGACTGAGGATTGGTTGATTTCCAGTATACGTTTTTTTAAGATGATTGACAAGAAAAGTATTGTCCAACCCATTGGGTATCTCACTGCACCCTCATATGCCATGTCTTCAAAAATGCAGACAGACGGATTAAAAGTACATTTACATTGTACTTTTCTAACTTTGCCCCTAACCTTTGGACTTTATAACATTCCCAGAAAGGATTATTGAGTCATTATTAATTTTACACTTCAGACATGACTCTTGTATAATAAATTCTATACATTAGTTTATACTGGATTAAGCGAAAAATTTCGTTAACTGTAATGTTGTTAGTTATGTTCCAACATTCATTCCATCTTGTGCCAATATCAGTTATTTTTAAGTCTTGGATCCAATAGTTTAGAGATTGTCAGTTGGATAGGCTCTCTGCAAGGATTCCCTCAAGATTGCTCTGATGTCCAAAATGTTTGGATATAAAACTTTTAAATTGCATGTATTTGAAAATATCAACATTAGTCTTTTTAAAAATTGCTTTTTAACTAAAGCTGTAATGGAAATATAAGTATTTCCTATTACCAAGTAATTTACAGTTTCTGTGCCTTTTAGTTTTCCATGTGGACAAATTTATCGGTGAGTTCTGGAAAGCTATCCAAGGGTTGTTCTATAAGGTTGTGTTTATAGGGATTGATATTGGTTCTTGTAGAATATGTTTAATTTGCTTCCATATTGTTATAGTGTTCTAAACTATAAAGTTGTTCATGTTCTTAGCCTTTTCTTTTGAAAATAGACACATTAAAAATGTAAAAGATGCTGGGGATGAGCATTTAACTATATGTCACAAGTAAAAGCCTTGGGTAGCGAGTTGATATATTTCCAAGTCTTGAACGTTAAAACCACCCTCAGACTTAGAAAGATTTTAATTTTATTTGCCCATATGAAGTCTGTTATGACCGAGTATACTTTTTTAAAGAATGTCTTCGGTGGGGTAATTGGGAAATTGGGAAATAAATACAAAAACTTTGGGAGCCATTTATTGGACCTGTTAGATGTATGGGAATTTTTTCATATTGTTGAGTATTGGAATACAGGTATCTTTATATATTATATGTATTGTTTGTTATCACTTATTAAACATCCTAAGTATTTCATATTTTTAAAAAAGCTGTAGATCTTGTGTTATTATTTTTCTTTTTCCTAGTGCCATTATTTCGTTTTTTATACGATTTTTGAGTATTGTGAAAATATTTTTAGCAAAGGGGGGCATTGAGTTTTCAATATTGATATATATCAGGAGATCATCTGCACCTGTTACGTTTGGGAACTGTCTAATTCTTTCTGCAATCAGTTTCAATTGTCCTTCCAATTCATCCCAAATGTGTTCGATGGGGTTGAGGTCAGGGCTCTGTGCAGGCCAGTCAAGTTCTCCCACACCGATCTCAACAAACCATTTCTGTATGGACCATGGGGGCATTGTCATGATGAAACCAGAAAGGGCCTTCCCCAAACTGTTGCCACAAAGTTGGAAGCACAGAATCATCTACAATGTCATTCTATGCTTTAGCGTTAAGATTTCCCTTCATCTGCACCTGTGAAATGATAATACTGTTTAATTAACTTATTGATGTGCCACACCTGTCAGGAGGATGGATTATCTTGGCAAATAATAAATGCTCACTAACAGGGATGCTAAACAAATTTGTGCACAAAATCTGAGCGAAATAAGCCTTTTGAAAATACAGGGATCTTTTATTTCAGCTCATGAAACATGGGACCAACACTTTACATGTTGCATTTTATATTTTTGATCAGTATAAATTACTACATATAGTCCAGTTTGTAACGTTACAGCCTTATTCTAAAATTGATTCAATCGTAGTTTTTTTACCCCTCATCAATCTACACACAATACCCCATAATGACATCACAATACCCCATAATGACATCACAATACCCCATCATGACATCACAATACCACATCATGACATCACAATACCCCATAATGACAAAGCAATACCCCACCATGACAAAGCAAAACCAAAATGTCACATTTACATAAGTATTCAGACCCCTTACTCAGTACTTTGTTGAAGCACATTTGGCAGCGATTACAGCCTCAAGTGTTGTTGGGTATGACGCTACAAGCTTGGCACACCTGTATTTGGGGAGTTTCTCCCATTCATCTCTGCAGATCCTCTCAATCTCTGTCAGGTTGGATGGGGACCGCTGCTGCACAGCTATTTTCAGGTCTCTCCAGAGATGTTAGATCGGATTGAAGTCTGGGCTCTGTCTGGGCCACTCAAGGACATTCAGAGACTTGTCCCGAAGCCACTGATGCGTTGTCTTGGCTGTGTGGTTAGGGTCATTGTCCTGTTGGAAGGTAAACCTTCACCCCAGTCTGAGGTCCTGAGTGCTCTGGAGCAGGATTCTCTGTTCATCTTTGCCTCGATCCTGACTAGTCTCCCAGTGCTTGCCCCTGAAAAACATCCCCACAGCAAGATGCAGTTACCACCATGCTTCACCGTAGGGATGGTGCCAGGTTTCCTCCAGACGTGACGCTTGGCATTCAGGCCAAAGAGTTCAATTTTGGTTTCATCAGACCAGAGAATCTTGTTTCTCTTGGTCTGAGAGTCTTTAGGTGCCTTTTGGCAAACTCCAAGCAGGCTGTCATGTGCCTTTTCCTGAGGAGTGGCTTCCGTCTGGCCACTCTACCATAAAGGCCTGATTGGTGGAGTGCTCTAGAGATGGTTGTCCTTCTGGAAGGTTCTCCCATCTCCACAGACAAACTCTAGAGCTCTGGCAGAGTCGGGTTGTTGGTCACCTCCCTGACCAAGGCCCTTCTTCCTCTATTGCTCAGTTTTGCCTGTTGGCCAGCTCTAGGAAGAGTCTTTGTTATTCCATTTAAGAATGGAGGCCACTGTGTTCTTGGGGACCTTCAATGCTGCAGAAATGTTTTGGTACCCTTCCCCAGATCTGTGCCTTGACACAATCCTGTCTCAGAGCTCTACGGACAATTCCTTTGACCTCATGGCTATATAGACAGGTGTGTGCATTTCCAAATCATGTCCAATCAATTGAATTTACCACGGACTCCAATCAAATTGTAGAAACATCTCAAGGATGATCAATGGAAACAGGATGCACTTCAGTTTGCTTTGTCATTATGGGGTATTGTGATATCATTATGGGGTATTGTGATGTCATTATGGGGTATTGTGATGTCATTATGGGGTATTGTGATGTCATTATGGGGTAGTGTGTGTAGATTGCTGAGGATTTTTATTTATTTAATCAATTTTAGAAAAAGGATGTAATGTAACAAAATATGGAAAAAGTCAAGGGGTCTGAGTACTTTCTGAAGCCACTGTATATCTTTTCCTACTCATCTTTTTCTTGCTCTATCATGACTTTTCACTTTTATGTTTGTTACTTTGAAACTCAGTGACGAGTAGATACTTTATTCTTACCTTCCTGAAGCAATCAAACTACAATGTATGGTGAATACGTCTGGGCTACTACAACTGTCCTTGAACAAATATCTGTTGTAGACGGACACTCCAGCTTGTTCCTTCGAATATCTACTTTGTGCAAACAAAGAAAATACATATTTCATTGAAATAAGAGTACAGAGTACAGTTACCTTCCTTTGTTGTTACCTTCCTGAAGAAATACTTTTTTGCTGTATCATCTGAGCACAGTCGTAACGCATACAGAGAAGACAACACAATAAACCAAAAACTGCTTATGTGCAACAATGCCATGATACATTTCCCAGATCTCTACACAAATCAAAAAGCGTCATACACTGGGTCAAAGAACAATGTAAGCTGAGAGTAATGGTCTTCTGTATACATTAAAACGCCGCTCTGCTGGTATAAAGTGCCAAATGGCTCAGTGGAGCACCTTGGTCAAATACATTGACCACTGACAGGTGCTTTGCTGTTACATGAACACACAATGCAAGGGACAGAAAGTCTAATTATGACCTTCATTTTCTGCACCCTCCTACATTCCACAATGACCTTAAGAACAGACCCATTGTGGAGTCAGCATCTCTCACCAGCTTGTTAATACAAATGTAATCCCACTCATTGCTTGTAGGCTGGTTGGCTGGGGACATAACATGCAGGACTCATAATCCACAAGTGTCAATCCAGGTTTTCTAAGCCTTTGTCTAAATCTACCCCAACCCTAACCTTAACCACTCGCTATTTCATGTAAATCTTGGTCATTTGGAAATCCATCCGATAATTACTCATTATTATTATTCAGAGCATGTGAGCATTTATCAGGCTGTTAGAATTTGGACAATGTGAGAGTTTGTTGTGAGATCAAGTTGGCACAGTTCCCACCACTATACAAGTATCACATCCACCCACCACAGGGAAGAGACAGTCTCTCCCCTGGAGCCAAACTTCCAAATGTTAACACTCATCTCACCTTTTCCACCTTCATTAAAACCAGGAGAATAACTGGCCTGAGGACCCACGGTCGAAAGCAGCGGCACAGCTGTTGAGAAGGTGTATAGTATTGCCCATCACTCAAGTGCACGCTGTGCCGTCGCAGCAGAGGTAGCTCGGCCACTTTCCAATTTCCCTCACAGAGGCTCGACCTTTCTGCCGTCTGTGTTTTCTCCCTTTTATTAATGCTGGGAGTTTGTTTGCCTGTGGTGTTGGGAGTGCCAGGTCCCCGTGGTGGCCCAGTCTCGGGCCTCTCTGCCTGACTGACATGCTAATTGAAACCCATTTTCTGCGTGGGCTAGCTGTGTAATGAGAGCCAGTCTGGTGAGGTGGAACCTGGTAGTCCTGATAGAAGCTCTCCTTCGCTCTGGCATCCCTGCAAGGCATCTCTCTCTCTCTCTCTATCGATGAAGTTATTCTGATATTGAGGGGAGAGCTGGCCTAGCAACATCATGTCTCCATTGCCCAGGACTACAGGAGGGTGAAGTAATGTAAATCATGCAGATCACAGATTTTAGACAAATGTCTTATATCAGCTGAAAGCTTAAATTATTGTTAATATAACTGCACTGTCCAATTTACAGTAGCTATTACTGCGAAAAAATGCCATGTTATTGTTTGAGGAAAGCTCCTAACAACAAAACACTTTTTTCACCGCGGTAGGTTTGATAAATTCACCTCTGAAGGTGAAATGTGTACTTACATTCTGAAATCTTGCTCTAATTTCTCATCCAATGGGTCCCAGAGATAACATGAAGTGTCGTTTTGTTAGATAAAATCCTTTTTCATATCATAAAAAGGTCCATATAGTAGGCACGATCGATTTTGTATTTCCACTCGTTCAATTTGCAAAGAAAGGAATCTGTGAAAATCTCACCCTAAACGTTGTTTCAACCAGCCAAATCACGTTCGTATGTATTCCTCAGAGATCCTAGAAGGTAACAAGACTTCACTATATCATTAGGGGTGTAGTATATCCTATAGGACACCATATTTGTTCAGAGAGTGTGGCACGCCGTAGCACGCCGATGACGGTCATCATTTTTTAAAAGACGCACGTAGCCTACATATCACTGCATACACACAAACTATCTAGGTCAAATAGCGGAGAGGTGCTGTGCCGTGAGGTGTTGCTTTATCGGTTTTGTTTAAACCAGGTTTGCTTTTTATTTGAGCAATATGAGATGGCTCTGCTTCCTTGAATTTGTTCTGGATTTGGGGACTGTGAAAAGACCCCTGGTGGCATGTCTGGTGGGGTAAGTGTGTGTCAGAGCTGTGTGTAAGTTGACTATGCAAACAATTTGGGATTTTCAACACATTCATGTTTCTTATAAAAAGAAGAAGTGATACAGTCAGTCTCTCCTTACCTCTCCAGAGAGACTGGCATGCATAGTATTATATCAGCCCTCTGATTATAATGAAGAGCAAGACGTGCCGCTCTGTTCTGGGCCAGCTGCAGCTTAACTAGGTCTTTCCTTGCAGCACTGGACCAAACGACTGGACAATAATCAAGATTAGACCAAACTAGAGCCTGCAGAACTTGCGTTTTGGAGTGTGGCGTCAAAAAAGCAGAGCATTGTAATGATGAATTGCATAAAATCATTAACTCTTTAAATAGATCTCATAGTGTTCACATGGCATTACTAATCAAGCTCTGCACAAACAGATATTAATGGAGCACACAGATGATCGTATTATCGTATTTACTTGATTTATTAGAATATGAATTAGGATTCTGTATTAATATCAGTAAAGGTAGATAATGGGTAAACTATAAACTCCAGTGGGTGATCGAGATAAGACGAACAACCACCGATGTAAATGAATAGGTAATAAAAAAAATGTAACTGTAATGTTTGCATTTTTATCAAAATAGCCTTAATTTTGTCCGGCATCTTGCAAAGACACTATCAGCAGCATCTCTAGTTGCCTACTTGAGCCGACTGCGAGATGGGCTTAGTTTGTTTCACCTCTCAGGCCCACGAGCTAGCCATTTGAGAAAGTGGTGAATGTGCTGCTAAAAAGGCAACTCCGGGAGGACACATGCGAACATAACGAACAACCGTTCGACTGTTCATGATTCCACTCGTTCGTCGTTGTTCTTTGTTACTGAGAAAATCTAATTGGGTTCAGTGTGAGTGCCATTGATCCATGCATTTGGCCTTCAAAGTTCTCTGTCACAACAAAAGCATTAGGGCAAAGATGGCATGCGGTGAATGGCATAATAAACCTTTCTTATCTCCACCCGGCACAGCCAGAAGAGGACTGTCCACCCATCAGAGCCTGGTTCCTCTCTAGGTTTCTTCCTAGGTTCCTGCCTTTCTAGGGTGTTTTTCCTGTCCACCGTGCTTCTACACCTGCATTGCTTGCTGTTTGGGGTTTTAGGCTGGGTTTCTGTATATTACTTTGTGACATCTGCTGATGTACAAAGGGCTTTATAAATAAATTGGTTTGATTAAATATTATCTGTACTGTTCCAATACAAAAAGGCCCCTTAAAAAGATTGTCTGGGCTACATTGTTTGGGCTACTTCCTCTCGGTACAATTGCAGTTGATGAGAGCCATTTCATTTGGTTTCAGTCCACGTTGTTGGACACACTGGAACCTTTCTGATTTGCCACATTTAAATCAGAACCGGCAACTCTAAACCTTGTGCGAAAACCACGTAGGAAGGCCTAAATTCAATTCTTAACTACAGTGAACTTATTAGAACAGCATCGGTCTCAGGCTGTCCTAATATGGACACTGTACATAACATCACTCACTTCGTATAGACACCTCATGTCTTAAGTGTTGATCACTTAGCACCTGTGCTCGGTGTAATGAAGATTAGTGAGCTGCATCATTTAGTGGCCTTTGGAAGAAGTCAATTAGTCCCAATTATAGTGTCCCTGGTGGATATATCGCTCCTATGCCTCCTGACAGAGCTGTTGGCTTTGATATGCTCTCATTTAGCTGACTGGCTCCCCCTGGGAATGACAGACAGGTAGGAAGTGGAGGAGGATGGGAGAGAGGGGGATAGAGTGAGGATAAATAAATTGGAAGAAGAATGAGAGGCGGTTGAGTGAGAGAGTAGAGAAAAGGAGAGTGTGAGCAAGAAAGAGAGAGGCAGAGAGAAAATGAGAGAGAATGCAGCCTTGTACTCGAGCGCTGGAGGGCTAGTATACCCTCCTCTGAGTGGACTAGTCTCATCCATAGTCATGTGTTCGGAGTTATCTCTGTGCTGAGGAGAGCAGGCAAGTAGCCGCAAAAATGTTGCTTATCAGCCATCTCACACTCTCAGGGAAAAGCAGCTGAGATCTGTTCAACATCGATTTACACAAGTGTGTGTGTGTGTGTGTGTGTGTGTGTGTGTGTGTGTGTGTGTGTGTGTGTGTGTGTGTGTGTGTGTGTGTGTGTGTGTGTGTGTGTGTGTGTGTGTGTGTGTGTGTGTGTGCGCGCGCAAGTGTGTGTGTGTGCGTGTTTTTGTGTACATGCCAACATGAATGACATTCAGCAAAAAAGTCATTTGATGCCTCCCGAGTGGCGCAGCGGTCGGTCTAAGGCACTGCATCGCAGTGTTTGCGGTGTCACTACAGTCTGGGGTTGAATCCCAGACTGTGTCATTAACTATGGAGTCCCATAGGGCGGCGCACAATTGGCCCAGCGTCGTCCGGATTAGGGGAGGGTTTGGCCGGGGGCTTAATTTAGATTATCATGCTCTAGCGACTCCTTGTGGCGAGCCGGGCGCCTGCAGGCTGACTCTAGTCGTCAGCTGAACAGTGTTTCCTCCAATAAATTGGTGCAGCTGGCTTCCGGGTTAAGCGAGTGGGTGTGAAGAAGCGGGGTTTGACGGGTCATGTTTCAGAAGACGCATTGACTCAACCTTTCACCTCTCCCGAGCCCATTTGGGAGTTGCAGCAATGAGACAAGAACGTAATCACAAAATTGTGAGAAAAAGGGGTTAAAAAAAAATTATATACAAATTTTAAAAGTAATTTTATACTTTTGAAAACGTTCTGCTTGTTGGTCTGAGTGTTACAAGGTAGTGTTCTATGGACACATTTAAAATGAGACACTTAATAATTGTTGTTTAGTGACTTTCGCATTGAGTAAATTAATTCATACATAAGGAAAAGGAGCTTTGGGGATATATCCATGAATTGAAAAATGATATTATTATTCAAACACACTATATTTTCTAAGTATAAAAAAAGGCTGCGGGATACACAGTAATCTATGCAAATATGAAATAGTCACTTGTATCCATTTGAGAAAGAAACCGCTCAAGGGGGGTATTTAATGTAAATTCGGAGAAAGAAATACTAATTCCTAATCTTACCCATCTTTCCATTCTTTCGAGAGTTTTCGGGCAAAGTGCACAGCACATAAGGGTGGATTGTATTCTCTCGAAGTACCTGTGTTCTCTGCTACAAATGAACTTTAATTCAATAGTTGACTGATGTCAATGGGAGCTATGCACAAAAAAACTAGGAGTTATGCACACCGATTGCAGTTCAGGATTCTACCCCCCCAAACATTGGTAACTTATTTCAAAGGTCAATAACACCTTCACTTTGGTGAATCCAAATATGTAAAACAGTAAAACATACATTTACATTTACAGTATAGTAAAACATCTGGTAGAGTCACTTATTTGACACACCTTTTCATGAAGTTAAACTATTTGAACTCATGTATACTTTTTCTGGAATACTTGAAGACTGTCCTTATCCATAACAAATTACTATTTTTTTACTAGTAAAGAAAACAAGGGAATACACTTCTCATTACTAAAACGTTAGTAGCGTTTCTTAAAAAGGGGGGGAAACAATGTGCATTGTAATTTCAGAAAATGTCCTTATAATACAGTGAGCTCCCAAAGTATTGGGACAGTGACACATTTTGTATTGTTTTGGCTCTGTACTCCAGCACTGTGGATTTGAAATTATACAATGACTGAGAGGTTAAAGCAGACTGTCAGCTTTAATTTGAGGGTATATTCATTCATATCGGGTGAACCGTTCAGGAATTACACCACTTTTTGTACATAGTCCCACCATTTTAGGGGACCAAATGTATTGGGACATATTCACTTATATGTGTATTAATGTAGTAAAAAGTTTATAATTTGGTCCCATATTCATAGCACTCAATGACTACATCAAGCTTGTGACTATACATTTGTTGGATGCATTTGCTGTTTGTTTTGGTTGTGTTTCAGATCGTTTTGTGCCCAATAGAAATGAATGGTAAATAATGCATTGTGTCACTTTTATTGTAAATAAGAATAGAATATGTTTCTAAACACTTCTACATTAATGTGAATGCTACCATGATAATGGAAAATCCTGAATTAATCGTGAATATTGATGAGTAAGAAGTTGCAGAGGCATAAATATCATACCCCTCCAAAATATGCTAACCTCCCCTGTTATTGTTAACGTCCACTAAGTTATATGGAATTGTTTTAAGAACGTCCTACCAAGGATCAGTTAGCTATTTGATTTTACATTTTAAGATCCCTTGAAGTATCTAACAAATATGTTTTTCTTTATTTTAATTATTTTCTACATTGTATAATACTAGTGAAGACATAAACTATGAAATAACGCATATGGAATCATGTAGTAACCTAAAAAGTGTTATACAAATCATATATGTGATATTTGAGATTCTTCAAAGTAGCCACCCTTTGCCTTGATGACAGCTTTGCACTCTCTTGGCATTCTCTCAACCAGCTTCATGAGGTAGTCACCTGGAATGAATTTCAATTAACCTCTCAGGGATTGCTGGGGCGCTAGCGGCCCAATCCCGACACTACCAGGTGAAATGCAAGGCGCCAAATTCAAAATCCAAAAGTTGAATTATTAAACATCCACCAATATACAAGTGTTCCATACTCATCAAAAGCTCTGTTTCTTGGCAATATCGCAGCGTTGTCAGATTTCAAAAAGGCTTTACGGTGAAAGCAACACATTTGATTGTTTGAGGGTAGCACCTCACATATTTTTCCCATAGCCATGAATCCATTAGCCATCATGGCACACACATAACACATTTCACAGCGAAAACAAATCAATTACCTGTTGAAGAACTTCTGCTGAGGTCATCCTAAGTGTCCAACGAAGACAATCTATGGTTCTTTTGTTAGAAAAAGTAATGTATTTTATCCATAAATCCTCCATTTGGTTCGCGCGTTATAATCAGAAACGACAGCTTCCACTCCTCCATTGAAACATGACGAGAACTCGTTCATCTTATACCTATAAACTTGTCCAAGAACAATCAAACATAGTTTTAAATGTATCTTTAGGAACACTTTTACGTATACAGTGGGGCAAAAAAGTATTTAGTCAGCCACCAATTGTGCAAGTTCTCCAACTTAAAAAGATGAGAGAGGCCTGTAATTTTCATCATAGGTACACTTCAACTATGACAGACGAAATGAGAAAAAGAAATCCAGAAAATCACATTGTAGGATTTTTTATTTATTTATTTGCAAATTATGGTGGAAAATAAGTATTTGGTCAATAACAAAAGTTTATCTCAATACTTTGTTATATACCCTGTGTTGGCAATGACAGAGGTCAAACGTTTTCTGTAAGTCTTCACAAGGTTTTCACACACTGTTGCTGGTATTTTGGCCCATTCCTCCATGCAGATCTCCTCTAGAGCAGTGATGTTTTGGGGCTGTCGCTGGGCAACACGGACTTTCAACTCCCTCCAAAGATTTTCTATGGGGTTGAGCTCTGGAGACTGGCTAGGCCACTCCAGGACCTTGAAATGCTTCTTACGAAGCCACTCCTTTGTTGCCCGGGCGGTGTGTTTGGGATCATTGTCATGCTGAAAGACCCAGCCACGTTTCATCTTCAATGCCCTTGCTGATGGAAGGAGGTTTTCACTCAAAATCTCACGATACATGGCCTCATTCATTCTTTCCTTTACACGGATCAGTCGTCCTGGTCCCTTTGCAGAAAAACAGCCCCAAAGCATGATGTTTCCACCCCCATGCTTCACAGTAGGTATGGTGTTCTTTGGATGCAACTCAGCATTCTTTGTCCTCCAAACACGACGAGTTGAGTTTTTACCAAAAAGTTCTATTTTGGTTTCATCTGACCATATGACATTCTCCCAATCCTCATCTGGATCATCCAAATGCTCTCTAGCAAACTTCAGACGGGCCTGAACATGTACTGGCTAAAGCAGGGGGACACGTCTGGCACTGCAGGATTTGAGTCCCTGGCGGCGTAGTGTGTTACTGATGGTAGGCTTTGTTACTTTGGTTCCAGCTCTCTGCAGGTCATTCACTAGGTCCCCCTGTGTGGTTCTGGGATTTTTGCTCACCGTTCTTGTGATCATTTTGACCCCACGGGTGAGATCTTGCGTGGAGCCCCAGATCGAGGAAGATTATCAGTGGTCTTGTATGTCTTCCATTTCCTAATAATTGCTCCCACAGTTGATTTCTTCAAACCAAGCTGCTTACCTATTACAGATTCAGTCTTCCCAACCTGGTGCAGGTCTACAATTTTGTTTCTGGTGTCCTTTGACAGCTCTTTGGTCTTGGCCATAGTGGAGTTTGGAGTGTGACTGTTTGAGGTTGTGGACAGGTGTCTTTTATACTGATAACAAGTTCAAACAGGTGCCATTAATACAGGTAACGAGTGGAGGACAGAGGAGCCTCTTAACAGGTGTGCCTTGTTAAAAGTTAATTTGTGGAATTTATTTAATGCGTTTGAGACAATCCGTTGTGTTGTGACAAGGTAGGGGCGGTATACAGAAGATAGCCAAATTTGGTAAAATACAAATTCCATATTATGGCAAGAGCAGCTCAAATAAGCAAAAAGAAATGACAGTCCATCATGACTTTAAGACATGAAGGTCAGTCAATCCGGAAAATGTCAATAACTTTCAAAGTTTCTTCAAGTGCAGTCATAAAAAAAAACATCAAGCGCTATGATGAAACTGTCTCTCATGAGGACCGCCACAGGAAAGGAAGACCCAGAGTTACCTCTGCTGCAGAAGATAAGTTCATTCGAGTTACCAGCCTCAGAAATTGCAGCCCAAATAAATGCTTATGGTGGTTAACTACTTAGGGAGCAGTGGGATGAAACAAGCAGGGAGCAGGTTTCGAACCCTCAACATTCTAGCCCGAAGCACTCCATCGACTGTGCCCAAATGTATTAATTGGGGTTGGGGCCGAATGTGGCTAAAAACACTTTATCAATTGGAATCTTTAACTACTTAGGGAGCAGCGCCACACTCCCGACACTACCCGGTGAAATGTGAGGCGCCAAATTCAAAATCCAAAAGTTGAATTATTAAACATTCATAAATATACAATTGTTGCATAGTCATCAAAAGCTCTGATTCTTGGCAATATCACAGCGCTGTCAGATTTCAAAAAGGCTTTACGGCGAAAGCACAACATTTGATTGTTTGAGAGTAGCCCCTCCAATATTTATGCATTAGCATAAATCCATAACACAACACGGGTCTCACAAAACGCAAAAAATCGCTTGCCTTTCGATTAACTTCTGCTGAGGGCTTCCCAAGTGTCCAATTCATGCTTCTTTGGTTAGAAAAAGTAATTTATTATATCTGTTGAGTCGCCCATTGAACCGTGAAGAGAACACGTTCAAATTATACCTATACACTTTCTACAAACAAATGAAACATCATTTTTAATGTATCCTTAGGTATCCTTTTTGGGTATATTTGCTGTAATATTTCAACCGGACGATAACGTGAACGATAGGAAAGGAAAATAAAGTGGTGCGCGTTCACAATCTCGAGCGCGTCAAACCTTGTTTACAAAAGTGGTTGCCTGACAATTTCCTCTCCCTATCCGTTCTGGTCACTGCTAGAATTCCCAGTCTTTGACTGTTGACATCTAGTGGAAGCCATAGGTACTGCAGCCTCAGTCCTACGTAAAGTTGTATGCAATAGGCACAATGGAGAAGATGCTCATTTACAAAAAAAACTGCAAATCCGGATGGATTTTCCTCAGGTTTTCGCCTGCTTTGTGACTTCTGTTATACTCACATACATGATTTGTGTGTTTCCTATCCAATAGTACTAATTATGTGCATATCCTATTTTCTGGGCCTGAGTGGCATGCATTTTACTTTGGGCACGCCAGACTCTCCAAAACCGTCACCTCCGGAGCCGCTCCCTAAGAAGTTAATTTCTTTTTTGAGGAGAGACAGATTTAGTTTAAGTATAACTCTGACTTGTATGATAAATCTTTATTCACTTATTAATAAGGGAGCAGGTCAATACAACACACATATAAAGTGAATTGATTGACTGCTCTACGTTAATTATGGCTGGTCAACAAATCACCCTCAGATGATGCGTTGAGAGCCCAGAGACAAAGGTATAAAGGTATTTTAGCCAAGATTCACCCCCTTCAGTCTACATAACAAACAACAGATGTATGGAATGGGCCACAAGGTTAAAATGTGTATGAGAGATACGTATAATTCACAGCAGCCAGTATCTGCTGTAAAAACTGTTCTCATTGTGTAGAAACCAGGGTCTGGCTCTGAGCCATCTCTTCCTGGTACCTTATAGAACAGACACATTTTAACTCATGCTCTGGAATGCGGTATCACCCAAAGACCTCGTAAATCTCCTGTCAGTGTTAAATCTCCCAGAGGCACACTTTCAGTTCACACAGACACAATAGTTATAAGAACCCTTTTATAGCGAAGACACACCCCCTTCAGGCTATATGACATGTATGGAATGGGTCGCAAGGTTAAGAATAGTGTGAAAGATACTTATAATTCACAGCAGACAGTATCTGCTGTAAAAACAGTTATATTTGTGTAGAGACCAAGGTCTGGTCGTGGGGTCATCTCTCCCTGGTATCTTATAGAACAGAAACATTAACTCATGCTCTGGAATTTGGTATCACCCAAAGACATGGTAAATCTTACAGAGGCCCATCCTCAGTAGAACACACACAGATTAGTGTTCTAACAACCCCTTATTCTGTTGCATAAAACAACCATTTGAATCAATTACAGTATTATAATATAATCTTGCAATTTTGCTCTCACATTCCCATGTTTTGAGAGTCCGTCCTCTCAACTTAAAAGACAATTACAAGATTTCAAAACATTAATTCACATGAAAAAAAATGCATACATTCTTCATAAAACAAGAAGCATAAAAGCAATAATTAATTGCATGGGTGTCTACACGTGACCGGCTGCTATAACACTGGCTCAACCTCCTCCCAAGAAACGTAGCACTTAGCACTCCCATTTCATCCTCCAACACCTATTCTAAGCATTCTAGCTATTTGTCTGGGGAGGTCATGATGCACAATCACCTGCACGAAACATGAAGAAAAACATAAGATGCATACAGTTTATACGATTCAAGGCTTTATCTTCATAGACAGTGAAAATCAAATATTTAAAGCATAATGCAGTGCATGCAACAATGGAGTTTAATAAAATAAGCTTTAGTTATCTATCACACTCCAATGGATCAGTATGGTCGAAAAAAAAAACTATTTTCATCCCAGATACTAAAATTAACATATCTCGTTGGACATTAAAAAATTATTGTACCCATACGGTCATAGGAAAATATACTTAAGACAGCCTATCCTTAGTCCTTCACATTGGTCCAAATCACAAATATGGCTAAGAACTATAAACGTCATCATAATTATCAATATTAAAATTGCCCTTCAAATCAGCATTACAAATTACCTTAAATTCATTATCCAAACGGCTTTCCAATGAGGGTGATCAAACCACACTGGAAAGCCAGGACAGAGGTCAGAGTTCATACAATCCCTTCAAATAAGTTTCTTACTATATTAGAATAATTAATCAAAACAGTGAAACATTTCATACATTTCATATCCCAGGTTTCCAGTAAGTTTCCAGTACATGTCTTAGCAAAATAATTCACGTGTTCAATTAAAACTCAGAAAATAAAAACTTCTGAAAATTCCGTGTGTGTGTGTGTGCCCCTTTAAGATACCTTGGCACGAAGAAAAATGTAAAAGTCACTAAACCCAAATGAAATAGGACACTCACAATTAATCAAACATATTATTTTAAAAACGTCAACAAATAGTCATAACAAGTGTGTTGTGTGTGTGTATTTGCACACCTTAACTTCTTTGCGCTAGGTGGGACGGTCACATCCCACATCTACAACATCCGGTGAAATTGCAGAGTGCCAAATTCAAATTACAGAAATACTAATTTCAAACATTGATGGAAATACAAGTGTTGCACACTCACCATTCAAAAGCTTAGAATCTTGTTAATCTAACAGCGTTGTCAGATTTCAAAAAGGCTTACGGCGAAAGCAGAACAGTTGATTGTCTGAGGACAGCACCCCACACACATATTCAATTAGCATAATAACATAACCAGCAGAGGTGTCACAACTCAAAAATAGTATAAAATAAATCGCTTACCTTTGAAGATCTTCATCTGATGGCATACCCAAGCATCCCGGTTACACAATAAAAGGTCCTTTTGTTCGATAAAGTCCCTCTTTATATCCATAAAGCTCCGTTTGGTTTGCTGCGTTTTGTTCAGTAATCCACCTGCCCAAAGGCGTTCATCCATGCAGACAAACAATATCTCAAAAGTACCGGTAAAGTTCGTCGAAACAAGTCAAACAGCATTTCTAATCAATACTCAGATACCCTAAACTGAATATAAACAATAATATTTCAGACGGAATATAGCCTGATGAATAGAAGAGAAAAAGAGCTGAGAGCGCGCTGACTGTTATGCGCGAAATCCATAATAGGACACTTGACGTGACCTCAAGGAAGAACTTCTCTAATTCCTTGTTTTTTCAAGATAAAAGCTTGAAACCTTTTTCTAAAGACTGTTGACATCTAGTGGAAGCCATGGGAACTGTAATCTGGGAGCTATTCCCCTATATAACCAATAGGTCTTCAACTGAAAACTGGTCACCTCAAAAAATCCCACTTCCTGGATGGATTTTGCTCTGGCTTTCGCCTGCCATATCAGTTCTGTTATACTCACAGACACTATTCTGTGAACAGTTTCAGAAACTTCAGAGTGTTTTCTATCCAAAGCTACTAATTATATGCATATCCTAGCTTCTGGGCCTGAGTAAGAGGCAGTTTACTTTGGGCACGTTTTTCATCCGAACTTCAAAATACTGCTTCCTAGCTCAAACAGGTTAAAAACATACAAGAATGTGGCCAGACCTAATTTAATTTGGTAGTTTACGGCCTCTGTCTCACTCACTGCTCAAAGGGAGATAATGAAAACCCCATTCTCCCGGGAAAAAAATGTCAATGTCATTAGCATTCACTATACTAATATTATAATCAGTAACCCAAATGTTTATGATAATGATAAGTCCATTGTACTCCCTCAAATCATGAACCATTTGTTTTAATGTATCCCAACGTTTATGTGTGCTTAATTTAGCATGTGCTACCCCCAGACACAGCAAAATGTATCTCGCCACCGATATTATATAATATGACTGGTCTCTCTTTTCCATAACCATATAACATTATCCTGGTATTGTTACCAAATAAAAAAAAAATATTTCTCTGTCGCAAATGTAGTCAATTTCTTAAACGTAAGGAGTCAGTGATATTTGATCCCAGGCATCTATTAAAAAGTCTCCCATGACATACATACTGTAGGGGACTCCCGGAAGGAAGAATCCTACTCAAAACACATCAGATAACACAGTTTCATTAAGTGGAATCGACACGTACAATAAACAAACCCGTAAGCCCTTTCCAGTAATCTAATCATTTCAACCTGTTGCATTAATTTATAAAAAATATAAACCTTTTTTTTTAACAAATCTAGAACCTTCAAAAAGTTGGTGCTGTCTTATCAGCGTAATAGTCAAAACGAACTGTTGCCCACTCTTAGCTATGATGTGGGCGTGCCCCAAGGGTCAATACTGTTCAGCCTGTACATTAATGATCTGCCTTCTGTCTGTACTGGGTCTGAAGTTCAAATGCATGCAGATGATACAGTGATATATATATATGCATGCAAAGAGCAAACAACAAGCTGCACAAGAACTCACCACTGTAATGGTCCAGGTTACAAAGTAGCTCAGTGACTCATGTTTGCATCTCAATGTGAAAAAAACTGTCTGCATGTTCCTCACAAAGAGGGCAACAGATTCTACTGAGCCAGATGTCTATGTGTCAGGGGAGAAACTCCAAGCTGTATCCGATTTTAAGTACCTTGGCATCAAACTTGATTCCAACCTCTTTTAAAAATCTGGTAAAAAAGGTAACTCAAATAACCAAATTCAACCTAGCTAATTTCCAATATATACAAAATTGCTTGACTACAGATGTTGCAAAATTGTACTTCAAATCTATGATACTCCCCCACTTAACATATTGCTTGACTAGTTGGGCCCAAGCTTGCTGTACAACATTCAAACCCATTCAGTCTGTCTACAAACAGGCTCTCAAAGTGCTTGATAGGAAGCCCAATAGCCATCATCACTGTTACATCCTCAGGAAGCATGAGCTCCTAAGTTGGAGAAATCTTGTGCAATACACCGACGCATGTTTTGTATTCAAGATCCTAAATGGCCTGGCTCCCCCTCCACTCAGTACTTTTGTTAAACAGAAAACCCAAACCTATGGCAGCAGATCCACAAGGTCTGCCATGAGAGGTGACTGTATAGTTCCCTTAAGGAAAAGCACCTTTAGTCAATCTGCTTTCTCTGTGAGAGTTTCCCATGTCTGGAATACCCTGCCATCAGACACACACAACTGTACCACATATCACACCTTAAAAAAATAAAAATAAAATAAACATGAAGACATGGCTAGAGGCCAATCAGACCAGTGAAAATAATCCCTAGCTGTGTATTGCCACTTTCCATGTTGTCTGTAGCTGGTGAGATGTGGAAACACTTTGTTGCTTTAATGTATTTTGTATTGTTGCTTTTTGCGTGCTACGTGTTGCTTGTTCTATGTTGCTCTGTGTGTGTTCACTGCTCATTGATTGTCTGTATTGTTATTGTAATTGTTTTTAATAACCTGCCCAGGGACTGCTGTTAAGAATTTGCTGGCTGGCTAAAACCGGGCACTTTTACTGAAACGTTGATTAATGTGCACTATTCCTGTAAAAATTTTAATAAAATCAAACTCAAACTGCAATCCACTTTAATGACCGGACATGACACAAGTAATTTTTCCAACAATTGTTTACAGACAGATTATTTCACTTATAATTCACTGTATCACAATTCCAGTGGGTCAGAAGTTGACATACACTAAGTTGAATGTGCCTTTAAAATAAAGTGGTGATCCTAACTGACCTAAGACAGGGAATTTTTACTAGGATTAATTGTCAGAAATCGTGAAAAACTGAGTTTAAATGTATTTGGCTAAGGTGTTTGTAAACTTCCGACTTTAACTGTAGGTACCTGTCCATTATTTGATTGTTATTTAAATACAGCTCCATTCTCAATATGTTATTCCAGCAGAACATTTAAGCAACAGACAAAGTATTACATCGAAATCGCCTCGCTATTCAAGTTACACAAATTAGCCTTTCAATTTGAACTAAGCAAGTCGTTCAAATATTCAGTTTATATCTTAAACAAACACTGGCGGCAGTATCTATCCAGGCAAAACATAACAATACTTAAATTACAATCAGAAACCCATATTTTTGTCAATATCACAGACCCAACGCTATTGAAATTGTGAAGAAATCCCTCAAATAACCCAATTACAATGGTTTGTAGTCTTAACATCTGGCACATAATAACGACACAATTCCCAGAAAATAGCCTTAATTAAAGGTCCAAGCATTTCTCTGCAGAGATTCTCACATGCACAAAAGGAATATATTAGAAGCCAACGAGTTAAATCGACATTCATTGACTTGTTAACAGATCTTGCACTTTTTTAATAAAAGCAGATTATGTTTTCTCATGCAACATATTTCAATTACTTTACTACATTACATTAATCCCTCAATGATGATTAGTTTGATGGATACCCTAGGCTTTGTACAATGTTATAAATTACGCAGAGATTCCATCTTAATTAGCTCTGGCTTAATGGAAAAAGGTTTATTCAATACTGGGAAGAAGAAAACAAATGAATTTTCAGGCCTTAAGGAAAGTTTTGTTTAAAATATAGTACCCGGACGGAGAAAATCCAAGAAGCGTTTTGTAGTTACATCGTTAGGGTAAGTTAACCAAAAGTGGACACACTCCAATCAGTATCTGAGACAATTGCCCAGACTTTGTAAACAGTTTAATAATGCTTAAACCTCCTCTTTATCAAATTATCCATTAAAGGGACCAACTCAAGACCTACGTACGTCTATGTATGGCTTGCTTAAGTTGCATCTCATTATATCCCCAGTTTTACTTCATCAAATCTCCAGTAATCAATTATACACACATACAATTCACAGAATCCATATAAAACGTAAGAAACTCACATCAACCATTACATTTGCGTTTTTAAGGACTCTCCACAGCGGTTCTCTAACCTCCCAGAAACCACGGCAAAGTCTAGCCTCCCAGAAACTATAGACTTGCTGATAACGTCCCGCTCTCCATACCACAACGAGATATTCTATGATGGGCAGTGATGGACAGAACCCCAAAATAACGTTACATCAACACTTATTAACCAAATTTCCAATAATCGTATTATGCAAATGTATATATCTTATTTACACACTCACACAACTCTCATATCACATTCACACAATGCTATTCCCAAACATACCTAACCAATTACTTGTTTTTCTACAATTTTTTTAACCCGCAGGAATATTTTCACATTTCTATCTCGTGGTTAGTTCCTAGGATAATGCAACTCATACGTTTACATCTTTTAATACTTCTAAAATGGGGTACAGGTTTAAAACAATTACAGGTGCACCTTATTATCTTATACTATATCATAAATGGTCTTAACGGAGTCTAGTTTTCATCCAGTTCACACAGATTCCAGATGTTTTAACGTTAAATGGCCAAAACTAGTTCACACAGATTCAAGTTGTCATATAGTTCACACAGATTCTAGATGTTTAAGGTGGAAGGGCATACCTGGCTAGCACATTTAAAATAATTGAATTCACCACTATTGAGAGTCACTTAGACGGTAACACAGAAACTTTTCAGAATGAGATCCTTATTCCAATAGGGTTTAACCAGGTACCGTGCTTCACACAGAACCCACAGTCACCCTGGCCCCTCGCCCCTAAAGACCGCACCAATCCCCACTGTGATCAATTCAGTGTCAGGACGGCTCTAGGTCTCCCGCAACCGACCAATGATAGGTGTCTTTGAGTCGACTAACTCTCAGATCATCCTCCACTGCCTTGACCCTGTTTACGCCTCCAAGGTGCCCCCCTCACGCAGGAATACACACTCAGAGCCTACGTAACAGAAACTTATTTTTTTTTAACTCGACTTTGCGTGTTTCGCTGACCTCTTTTTTTTTTAAACTAAGTTCGGGATGTGGAATCCACTCAGCTCCTTACCTCTCAAATCAAAGGTGGGTCCATCTGCTCTGTTCCCGAAGTGTGGTCTCTCTGAGATCCCAAGTTTGAGGGATCCCTCGTGCACGATTTACCCAAGGTCGCCAAGTGAAGATTCACATCCCCAACACGTTGCCAACTGTGGTGGTTAATTTCTTTACAATCAAATGAGCAGAGACAAACTTATCACACAAGTCAGAGTTATACTAAAACTAAATCTTTATTCACTTATTAATAAGGGAGCAGGTCAATACAACACACACACATATAAAGTCAATTGATTGACTGCGCTACGATAATGATAAACTGAGCGATTCCCACAAAATAACACAGCCACAAAGTCAGAACAAATTCTCCATTCTGACAACAGATGCCGCTCTGGCGGGAGAAATCAATAGGCGAATATCGCAGCCAATCACAACACTGGCAGGTAAGGAATACTGTAAATCATTCCACTATTACTGCAAATATGGTATAATATGGACATTTTCTGAAATTTTCAATGCAAAAATAAAAATAAATGCTATGTGTAGCACCTTTAATTGAAACGGGCGTAAATTCTAGCAGGATTATATGTGAATGTTTCATAGGCAGCCCGAAACCTGTGAACATTTCTAAATGCTTGACACATTTTTGTCTCTGTGCTTTATTATTACAATTCTCGTTTAAAAAAACATAACATTTTGGTTTTCATACATCATATTAAATAACGAGACGCCTACAGAATAATAAACCTCAAACCATAATGTTTGTTGATTTCCCCCCCACTCGCTTCATAACAGCTCTAAACATTCTTTTTTTTTTTTTACAAGATTAAAAGAGCGAGCGAGAGAGAAAAGTAATTTATAAAACATGCATATTCTGAATATCAAAGTGAACTTCTAGGCAGCATAATGTCATTAATTTGCCAGTGTACGTGGCGTCGGTTGCAATCTACCGCATGACCACAGGCTGACTGAGTCATTCCTTCCGTTGCAGTGCTGCCAAATGGCCCTCAGTTCATATGGGGCTGACTTCTGAGGACATGCACTCTGCTGTTTGGCACATTCTGACGGATAGAAGATGGTCTTTCTATTGGATTTGAGGAGAGAGACAACTGAGGATGGGCAATGGAACCATATGTTTGCTAATTCCACTGTTTTCCAACAGATGGATGCTACTGAAAATGTAACACAGTCCAAGAACTGACGGCTGTGTGTTAAGATTGTAGGATATTTAGGTGATATTAGAAGTGATGTAAGATTGTGGTGTAAATTCTGCAATTGTGGTCCTTTTGAATCCTCCACACACTGCACACATACTAGTATTAAATTGCCATGGTTCCAAGAGCAGACTCCATCAAATTGGATACATTTTTACAGACTGTATGCTTGGAATACATCCAATCAACTCCCCAATCCTATTGAAAGCCCCCAACCCTCCACCCCTCAACAAACACACACACCACTCATGGCAGATTTATTATATGCTAAAATATGAATGAACTAGTTCAGCAAGAGCCACTGTAGACCAAATTACTCCCTTTTAGGATTAGCTAAATTATTAACCCATATAATCATATGGATTTGTGGCTGTTTGTAGCAAGGTCATAAATAATACTATACTGTGTAACCTTGACCTATATCTAAACAAAATCTTGAAACCTACACTATTTAGATTTTCTATACTCTATTTAAAACAAATCTTACTCTATTCAAATGTATAGATTAGTTATTTTTACATAAATAGGAATCAAACAATTTCTCATCGATGCACAGTGAAACCATATGCAAAATAAATAAATATGAATGTTCTACTGACTCTTCGTGTTTCCTATGTTTGGTCAGTTATACTATACTTGTATGGTATGTATAGATACGTGTTTGGATTCCAGCATGGTGTTCTATTTTGATTAATGTATTGTAATTGTCATTCACATAGTGATTAAAAGTGCAGTCACAAGTGGATTTGCACCTTTCTGTACTTCAAGTTGTGTGCATCTGCAGTATCTCAAGTTAAGATTCTAACCTGGTCACGGAATTAGTCGATACCATACTTTTGGCTTCAAAACGTTTATGGCATTTTAGTTTCACATTATTTTAACTCGCTTTTTCTTTCTTCCACTGTATCAATCACATGATCGTTTATTTGAAATGCAAAACACAAAATTTGTGTTGCAAAACTCAAGATTAGTTTCTGACAATGTCCCGAGGTTGGCTTACAAGATCACACCTAAGTCTCCTCCTTATTTCAAAGCAGCGTCATATGGAGGAGAGGAAAACCCAGTCCCCCTTCAGCTAGGACACCTTGTACTTTCACCTTGGCAGGTGTCTTGACGGCACTCTGTGAATAGACAACGAATAGGTAACGACAGCTTGGCATCACCTGTGAACCACGTGTCCATCTGAACTTGTCCCTACACATTCTTTGTCCAACATGGAGCCTGGCTCTGATGATGTGCCCTCAATTAACCTTTACCATATACAGTACCAGTCAAAAGTTTGGACACACCTATTCATGTATTTGTACTATTGTCTACACTGTAGAATAATAGTGAAGACATCAAAACTATGAAATAACACATGGAATCATGTACTAACTGAAGAAGTATTATACAAATCAAAATATATCTTAAATTTGAGATTCTTTAAAGTAGCCACCCTTAGCCTTGATGACAGATTTGCACACTCTTGACATTCTCTCAACCAGCTTCACCTAGAATGCAGCCAACAAATGCTGCTACGTTTCTTTCACTCTATGGTCCAACTCATCCCAAACCATCTCAATTGGGTTAAGGTTGGGTTATGGTAGAGGCCAGGTCATCTGATGCACCACTCCATCACTCTCCTTCTTGGTCAAATAGCCCTTACAAAGAGGTGTGTTGGGTCATTGTCCTGTTGAAAACCAAAGATAGTCCCACTAAGCGCAAACCAGATGGGATGGCGTTTCACTGCAAAATGATGTAGTAGTCATGCTGATTAAGTATGCCTTGAATTCTAAATAAATCGCTGACAGTGTCACCAGCAAAGCACCATCATACCTCCTCCTCCTCCTCCATACTTCACGGTGGGAACCACACATGTGGAGATCATCCATTCACCTACTCTGCGTCTCAAAAAGACATGGCTGTTGGAACCAAAAATCTCAAACTTGGACTCATCAGACCAAAGAACAGATTTCCACCGGTCTAATGTCCATTGCTCATGTTTCTTAGCCAAAGGAAGTCTCTTCTTCTTTTTGGTGTCCTTTAGTAGTGGTTTCTTTGCAGCAAATCGACCATGAAGGCTTGATTCACATAGTCTCCTCTGAACAGTTGATGTTGAGACTTGAACTCTGAAGCATTTATTTTGGCTACAATTTCTGAGGCTGGTAACTCTAATTAACTTGTTCTCTGCAGCAGAGGTAACTCTGGGTCTTCCTTTCCTGTTGCGGTCCTAATGAGAGACAGTTTCATTATAGCGCTTGATAGTTTTTGCGACTGCACTTGAAGAAATGGTCAAAGTTATAGAAATTTTACCTTCATGTCTTAAGGTAATGATGCTTATTTGAGATGTTCTTGCCATAATATGGACTTGGTCTTTTACCAAATAGGGCTATCTTCTGTATATCACCCTACCTTGTCACAACACAACTGATTGTCTCAAAAACATTAAAAAGGAAATAAATTCTACAAATTAACTTTTAACAAGGCACCTTGTTAATTGAAAATAATTCCAGGTGACTACCTCATGAATCTGGTTGAGAGAATGCCAAGAGTGTGCAAAGCTATCATCAAGGCAAAGGGTGGCTACTTTGAAGAATCTCAAATACAACATATATTTTTGATTTGTGTAATACTTTATGGTTTACTACATGATTCCATATGTGTTGTTTCATAGTTTTGATGTCTTCACCTATTATTCTACAATGTAGAAAATAGTACAAAACAAAGAAAAACCATTGAATGAGTAGGTGTGTCCAAACTTTAGACTGGTACTGTAGATAGATGGACCATGCTTAAGAACTGGTTAATCATTATTGCGTTCAATGTGTTTTCCCACCCACACACTATACATTATAGCAAGAATCTTTCTTTCGAATTTAATTCATTCCTGCTCAGTAAAGTTGGTATTCAAGACGATGGATAAAATCAAGAGAGGAAAACGGTCTTTAAAGATCAACTCAGCCCCTCTTACGTTGGAGCCACACGAGCCCTCATGACCATTCATAACACCTGGATAGTTTAGGAAGACCATTGAAACCTTCAGTCCAATCAAGGTCCGTTAACCAGAGTGTAGTTTTCGCCTCAAAACCAGCAAAATCAACAAGAACAAATGTAATATATCCTCTGAAATGCGACATAAATTACAATGCCCATTTAAATAAATAAATTAGGCCCTACTCTATGGATTTCATATGACTGGGAATACAGATATGCATCTGTTGGTCACAGATGTCTTTAAAAAAGGTAGGGGCATTGATCAGAAAACCAGTCAGTATCTGGTGTGACCACCATTTGCCTCAGGCAGCGCGACACGTCTCCTTTGCATAGAGTTGATCAGGCTGTTTATTGTGGTCTGTAGCGTGTTGTCCCACTCCTCTCCAATGGCTGTGCGAAGTTGCTGGATATTGGCGAGAACTGGAACGCGCTCTCGTAAACGTTGATCCAGAGCATCCCAAACATGCTCAATTGGTGACTCAATGTCTGTCTGGTTAGTATGCAGGCCATGGAAGAACTGGGACATTTTCAGTTTCCAGGAATTATTTACAGATCCTTGCGACATGGGGACATGCATTATCATGCTGAAAAGTGTAAATGAAAAACGTATTTTTTTTAAAGGCTAACATACACAAAAAATCAGCCAGTGTAAAAAACTTGGTGTCAATGTCAAAATTGCTTTGTTGGAGTGCATTTCTTCCCCACTGCACTGGACACGCTCATGTCTTAGTCAGAGACCATTTTGGTATTTCTTTTTTGGTAACGCTTTACCCAGAATTATAACACATTATGGCACGGTCATAACCATGTCATAATTTGTCATTACAGCTAACATAACGTGTCATAACCTGTTATAATATAGTCATAACACTGTCATGACACATATATTTAGACCTTTTGTGACATACAGTGCATTCGGAACACCCCATAATGACACAGCAAAAACAGGTTTTTAGAAATGTTTGCAAATGTATTAAAAATAAAAAACAGATACCTTACTCACATAAATAGTCAGACCCTTTGCTATGATACTCGAAATTGAGCTCAGGTGCATCCTTTTTCCATTGATCATCCTTGAGATGTTTCTACAACTTGATTGGAGTCCACCTGTGGTAAATTCCATTGATTGGACATGATTTGGAAAGGCATACACCTGTTTATATAAGGTCCATGACAGCCCGCTTGGAGATGACAGCCCGCTTGGAGTTTGCCAAAAGAAACCTAAAGGACTCTCAGGCCAGGAGAAATAAGAAGATTCTGTGGTCTAATGAAACCAAAATTGAACTCTTTGGCCTGAATGCCTAGCATCACGTCTGGAGGAAACTTGGCACCATCCCTATGGTGAAGCATGGTGGTGGCAGCATCATGCTGTGGGGATGTTTTTCAGCAGCAGGGACTGGGAGACTAGTTATGATCGAGGGAAAGATGAAAAGTACAGAGCGAAGAATCAGAGGCAGCAGGGATGACCAGGGATGTCCGGTTGATAAGTGCGTGAATTTGACTATTTTCCTGTCCTGCTAAGCATTCTATATGTAACGAGTACCTTTGGGAGTCAAGGAAAATGCATGGAGTAAAAAGTACAATATTTTCTTAAGGAATGTAGTGAAGTAAAAGTAGTCAAAAATGTAAATAGTAAAGTAAACTACAGATACTCAAAAAAACTACCTATGTAGTACTTTAAAGTACTTTTACTTAAGTACTTTACACCACTGCCAAATACAGGTTTGCCAAGCTTGTAGCGTCATACCCAAGAAGACTCGAGGCTGTAATTGCTGCCAAAGGTGCTTAAACAAAGTACTGAGTAAAGGGTCTGAATACTTATGTAAATGTCATATTTCCGTTTTTGTATATACATTTAATGTGCAAAAATTTCTATAAACCTGGTTTTGCTTAGTCATTGTGTGTAGATTTCTTTTTAGAATAAGGCTGTAACGTAACAAAATGTGGAAAAAAGTCAAGGGGTCTGAATACTTTCCCAATGAGCTGTATTGGTTTGTATTGGTATTGGTATTGGTATATTGTTAATTTTACGGCTGGTTATGACACCTACAGAATTATGATTGTAATTGCGCACACATTGACGTGCACCTACCCCAATGTTCTGTTGCTGATAACTCGGATGCAGGAGCAGATTTCAGGAGAAGGAAAAAAACACCCTCATTTTTTGACTGATGACTGATATACAGTGGGGGAAAAAAGTATTTAGTCAGCCACCAATTGTGCAAGTTCTCTCACTTAAAAAAGATGAGAGAGGCCTGTAATTTTCATCATAGACACACCTTAACTATGACAGACATGAGGGAAAAAAATCCCGAAAATCACATTGTAGGATTTTTAATGAATTTATTTGCAAATTATGGTGGAAAATAAGTATTTGGTCACATACAAACAAGCAAGATTTCTGGCTCTCACAGACCTGTAACTTCTTCTTTAAGAGGCTCCTCTGTCCTCCACTCGTTACCTGTATTAATGGCACATGTTTGAACTTGTTATCAGTATAAAAGACACCTGTCCACAACCTCAAACAGTTACTCTCCAAACTCCACTATGGCCAAGACCAAAGAGCTGTCAAAGGACACCAGAAACAAAATTGTAGACCTGCACCAGGTTGGGAAGACTGAATCTGCAATAGGTAAGCAGCTTGGTTTGAAGAAATCAACTGTGGGAGCAATTATTAGGAAATGGAAGACATACAAGACCACTGATAATCTTCCTCGATCTGGGGCTCCACGCAAGATCTCACCCGTGGGGTCAAAATGATCACAAGAACGGTGAGCAAAAATCCCAGAACCACATGGGGGGACCTAGTGAATGACCTGCAGAGAGCTGGGACCAAAGTAACAAAGCCTACCATCAGTAACACACTACGCCGCCAGGGACTCAAATCCTGCAGTGCCAGACGTGTCCCCCTGCTTAAGCCAGTACATGTTTAGGCCAGTCTGAAGTTTGCTAGAGAGCATTTGGATGATCCAGATGAGGATTGGGAGAATGTCATATGGTCAGATGAAACCAAAATATAACTTTTTGGTAAAAACTCAACTCGTCGTGTTTGGAGGACAAAGAATGCTGAGTTGCGTCCAAAGAACACCATACCTACTGTGAAGCATGGGGGTGGAAACATCATGCTTTGGGGCTGTTTTTCTGCAAAGGGACCAGGACGACTGATCCGTGTAAAGGAAAGAATGAATGGGGCCATGTATCGTGAGATTTTGAGTGAAAACCTCCTTCCATCAGCAAGGGCATTGAAGATGAAACGTGGCTGGGTCTTTCAGCATGACAATGATCCCAAACACACCGCCCGGCAACGAAGGAGTGGCTTCGTAGAAGAAGCATTTCAAGGTCCTGGAGTGGCCTAGCCAGTCTCCAGATCTCAACCCCATAGAAAATCTTTGGAGGGAGTTGAAAGTCCGTGTTGCCCAGCGACAGCCCCAAAACATCACTGCTCTAGAGGAGATCTGCATGGAGGAATGGGCCAAAATACCAGCAACAGTGTGTGAAAACCTTGTGAAGACTTACAGAAAACGTTTGACCTCTGTCATTGCCAACAAAGGGTATATAACAAAGTATTGAGATAAACTTTTGTTATTGACCAAATACTTATTTTCCACCATAATTTGCAAATAAATAAATTAAAAATCTTACAATGTGATTTTCTGGATTTCTTTTCCTCATTTTGTCTGTCATAGTTGAAGTGTACCTATGATGAAAATTACAGGCCTCTCTCATCTTTTTAAGTGAGAGAACTTGCACAATTGGTGGCTGACTAAATACTTTTTTGCCCCACTGTATAACTACAAGCATTTCACAAGTGTCAAAGGCTTTTATTGACAATTACATGAAGAGTCAATATTTGCAGTGTTGACCCTTCTTTTTCAAGACCTCTGCAATCCGCCCTGGCATGCTGTCAATTAACTTCTGGGCCACATCCTGACTGATGGCAGCCCATTCTTGCATAATCAATGCTTGGAGTTTGTCAGAATTTGTGGGTTTGTCCACCCACCTCTTGAGGATTGACCACAAGTTCTAAATGGGATTAAGGTCTGGGGAGTTTCCTGGCCATGGACCCAAAATATCAATGTTTTGTTCGCCAAGCCACTTAGTTATCACTTTTGCCTTATGGCAAGGTGCTCCATCATGCTGGAAAAGGCATTGTTCGTCACCAAACTGTTCCTGGATGGTTAGGAGAAGTTGCTCTCGGAGGATGTGTTGGTACCATTCTTTATTCATGGCTGTTCTTAGGAAAAATTGTGAGTGAGCCCACTCCCTTGGCTGAGAAGCAACCCCACACATGAATGGTCTCAGGATGCTTTACTGTTGGCATGACACAGGACTGATCGTAGCGCTCACCTTGTCTTCTCCGGACAAGCTTTTTTCCAGATGCCCCAAACAATCGGAAAGGGGATTCATCAGAGAAAATGGCTTTACCCCAGTCCTCAGCAGTCCAATCCCTGTACCTTTTGCAGAATATCAGTCTGTCCCTGATGTTTTTCCTGGAGAGAAGTGGCTTCCTTGCTGTCGTTCTTGACACCAGGCCATCCTCCAAAAGTCTTTGCCTCACTGTGCGTGCAGATGCACTCACACCTGCCTGCTGCCATTCCTGAGCAAGCTCTGTACTGGTGGTGCCCCGATCCCGCAGCTGAATCAACTTTAGGAGACGGTCCTTGCGCTTGCTGGACTGGGTGCCCTGAAGCCTTCTTCACAACAATTGAACCGCTCTCCTTGAAGTTTTTGATGATCCGATAAATGGTTGATTTAGGTGAAATCTTCGGTTTTGTTGGGGTATACCAGGCAGGGTGCCTCACAAAGCAGGTTTTTCAAGGAAGCCACAGCTTCGTTGTGAGTGCCATCCCAATCTAATGGGATGTCTTTCTGAGGCTTTGACAAGTCGGCATAGTTTTTGATGAATTGACGGGAGTAATTACATACTCCCAAGAAACTGCGCACCTCATGAAGGTTTGTAGGTGTTTTGATGTTGTGACTGCTTGGATTCTGTAAGATTGAGACGGGATGCCCTCAAAACCCACCAGAAGCCCAACGTAGTTTACCTTGTTCCTGCACCATTTTCCTTTCATATGGCCAACTTAGCCCCTGCCGTCCTGAGTTGGGTAAGAACGTGGTCCATCTCGTTGAGGTGATGTGACCAAGTCTCACTTCTCAAGAGAACGTCGTCCACGTAGATTATCGTCCAACTGGAGGCTGCATTTGGCATTGCCTTGTGCAGGAAGATGTTGAACCTCTTCTATTTCTTGTCATAGATATGGCTACCGGTAGTTGTTTAGCTACATAGCTAGCTAAGTTAGCAAACACAAAAGTGATTACATTTCCCCCCACTGTAACACAGTAGAATATTAGCCAGCAATACACACTATGGGTTTTAGTAGATAAACTAATGTTAGCTAGCTATCTAGGTGGCTTGCAGGCAAATAACTTTGTTATCTAGGCACCATATTTGTTATCTGCTCTCTTCATGCTGGCATCGGCTGTAGATGAGCTTCTAACGCTAGCTAAATCCAACTCTTTGTTTTGAATACTCTTTGCTATATTCCGGTAGAAACATGTATGCTTGAATGTCACCGATTAGCTAGTAGATGCTCCATTGTCAAATTCATGTTGATGAGAGGAATCACTTGAAGCCATTGCATCTAGTCATTGTTTTCAGTTTTTCCCCAGGGATTATTTTTAGTGTCTATGGACTTTTCAAAAAAGCCCACCTTGGTGCAGGGACGGGGGCCAGAGCACGAAGCACCGCCCAACACAAGTCTTTCAGAGACTAGAAAAAATGTGTCTGCTTGAATATTTGGCAATGAATCTGCTAATGGGAACATCGCTGAAAGACATCCAATGGCTCTATCAAACAAGGAAAGCCCACAAAAACATATAGTGTGATCAGTATAACATAGAACCTTTGCGAAATGCCACAAATCACTTATGCACTTATACTTGTGCCGGGGAAAGCGCAAGGGCAAAACCCTCGTGACCAGAAATGACTCCATGTTTGACACAACGCGGGGGAGCAGATGGGAGAACAGACTCTGACCAGTTTTACTTCCATCATCTTCCACCCTCCTGTTGGAGAGGTGCATGGACCTGTTGTGTATGCTTTGTCAAATTGTAATAAAGAGATGGCACTATTTTCTGACGTTGTTGCAAAAGCGCCCGTTCCATGACAAACATAAGATCTCTCAGGTCGCTCCTCTCCCTCTCTCTCACTCTCTATCTAGAGGTGTCTATGCACTCATGTCTACGCACTCATGCCAGACATTAATATCTCTGGCTCATGCATCCTTCGCTCATCAGAGCAGATGGCGTGTGTGACAATAAGGGTTCCGACACAATACCAGTCCCCTTTGGAGCAGGCAGCGGGGATGAGCTCTGGCCCACGTACAGGACCACAGCCTGAGCCTAGGTTAGTGTTATCAGGAGACGGGATTCCAGAGAGCCAGACTGTTTCCTATCCCTTTCACAAAGGGCCCACCTTGGACTGTGACACTGTGTTACGACCGGTGGCCAGTGTTGGACAAGAATGCAGACCGTTTCTAATAAACAAACCCCAGCTGCGTGCTCTCCCGCTCTCACAGAATTATTGAGAGGGGCGTGAAATTTGCACTCTTTACTTTTCGCAATACTGGGTTATGTTATCCAATTCCGCCAGTCTCCCCCTCGTTACATGGCGTGGTGGAGACGGTGATGTCATTACCATAGAAAAAGGCATCTCTGAAGTCAGAGAATGCACAATTACTGGCGAAGGAGACGGTCACATTGGTTCCCCCAGAAAAAAGGGGAACTGGGGTTTTTTACTTGCTCTATTTCCTTGTTCCAAAAAACACAGGAGACGTTAGGCCCATCTTGGAATGAGAGTGTGACCAAACAACCCTTACGCTCACAACAAAACGTCTGATGGAATGAATCCACCCAAACGAACTGAAGGTTGCATACTTTCATGTGCCGAAACACCGCGTCACAGGAAGTTTTCGCCTTCCAGGGGATAGTATATGAATACAAGAGAGTGCCATTTGATTACTCTCTCGCGCCTCTGACCTTTTCCAGATGTGTTGAGGCAGCTATAGAGTCATTGCCTCATCAAGGAGTCAGAGTCCTGGATAATTTAGATTACCTGTTGGTTCTCGCCCCATCAGTGGACCTGGCAATCACACACACAATGAGACTGGTAATGCATCTCATGCGTCTAGGTTTCGCAGTGAATTGGGAAAAGAGTGCGCAATGGCTAGCTCAGCGGATTGTCTACTTGGGGCTCCAGCTAGATACCGCAGTAATGTTGGCACAAATCTCGGACCCCTCTCAGCTCTCATGGCGCATGGCAACATCACTTTTCAGGTCCCCTTTGGGAATCATGTTATCAGCCCACACTGTAGTCCCGTTAGGGCTGCTACACATATTCTAGAGCAAGAGACAGTGCTGTTAGTTCTACAACATTTCGCTCACAGGCTTCAGGGCTGCGAAGTGTTGGTCAAGCCAGACAATTGAACAGTGTCATACATCAATCGCCAAGGAGGGTTTAGGTCTCCTGTGCTCCACCAGCTGGCGGAGAGACTATAGTTGTGGGCACACAGGCGTCATATGAGGGGTCCCTCGAGACGCCAAGTGGCATTCACACCCTTCATTGTTTTGAATCCTACCACTGATGGCACGGGTGAGATCAGAAGAGCTGTCAATCCTTCTGATAGCTGCCAATCGCTTGGGGGCTCCATGGTTCGCAGAGATAATCCAGATCTTCGTTTTGGCCCCCTGGCCAATTCCACTGGGACGCACTGTCTCAGGCGGGAGAATCAATAGGAGTGGGGCCTGTACTGGGCCAGCCATTGTTGGCTTGGTTATTGAAAGGGACAGGCTAGGGGCTATCTGCTGCTGTTATCAGCACAATGCAGGGCGAGCAGTCCGGTTCCACATCCAGGAAATATGCCAGCAAATTGAATGTTCTTACGCAATGGTGCGTGGAGGACATTATTGACCCCACTTTCTGCCAGGTAGAAACAATTATCACATTCTAACTGTGCCTGTTTGACAAGCAACATCCACTATCAATGTGTACGCCTCAGCTTGTCATGCGGGACAAGTGTCTGTCAACAATCCTCTTGTCAAACATTTTCTTCTGGGAACACGGCGACTGAGACCGGCAACCCAAACTATAGTTCCACAGTGGGATTTGATGTTGGTGCTCGAAGCGTTCTTTGAGCCTCCATTCAAGCCCTTCCTCTTAAAATGTATATTAATAAGACGGCATTGTCACTAGCCCTGACCTCCGTTAAGACAGTCAGTGATTTGTGCGCTCTTTCAACGCAACCCGACTGTTTTGCCATCAATGGCGACTTGAGCCGTGTTATGTCCTAATACGTATTTTTTGCCTAAGATTGTTAAGAGCTCCTACAGATCACAGACTTTGGAGCTATGGGCTTTCTCTCCGCCTCCTCACTGGGAAGAGAGAGGAACAGCTGGATCACCTGTGCCCAGTGAACGCTTTGGCACGCTATGTAGAGCGCACGGTGCCGATTCAATTATCGGCAGTGTTTGTGTGCCACGGCAATGCAGTGCTTGGAAAGCCATTCTCTAAACAGCGTTAATCTCATTGGTTTTTGTGATGGTATGAACTAGAATACGAGGCTGCAGGCGTTAGGGCTCATTCCACACGCATGAGTTACGGTTTCTGTGGCCCTCTTTAGAGGTGTGGGAGTGGAGGATATTTGTGTGTGTCAGTCCTGTGTTTTGTACAGCCCCTTCTGTGAGAGACTTACAGTGAATAGTTCATGGGATTTTAACCTGTGGATGCAGTGTTTTTTGATCTATGAGTATTTTTTTGCCGACCAATCTTTTGACTGGGTGTGGTAACTAGGATCTCCATTAGCTGACGCCAGTGGTGACAGCTAGTATTACTGGGGTCCGATGGCATGGGTGAGATCAGAGATTACATACATTTAAAAACATTAACATGTAGTGTGTGTGTGTGTTTGTGTGCGCATCTATCAGTTACAAATGCATGTCAGTAAATACACACAACAAGTAGGTCACATGGGGGAGAGGCATATTTGTATTTATTATGGATCCCCATTAGCTGCTTGTGTGAGTAAGCGTTTTGCTGATGTCAATGTTGTGAACAGAATGCCCCATGGTGGCGGTGGGGTTATGGTATGGGCAGTCATAAGCTACGGAAAAATAACACAATTGCATTTTCTCTATGGCAATTTGAATGCACATACTGTAGATACCATGACGCTATCCTGGGGCCCATTGTCATTCCATTCATCCCCGTCATCGCATCATGTTTCAGCATGATAATGCACGGCCCCTTGTCGCAAGGATCTGTACACAATTCCTGTAAGCTGAAAATGTCCCAGTTCTTCCATGGCCTGCATACTCACCAGACATGTCACCCATTGAGCTTGTTTTGGATGCTGTGGATCGACGTGTACGTCAGCGTGTTCCAGTTCCCGCCAATATTCAGCAACTTCCCAAAGCCATTGCAGAGGAGTGGGACAACATTCCCACAGGCCACAATCAACAGCCTGATCAACTCTATGTGAAGGAGATGTGTTGCGTTGCACACCAGATACTGACTGACTGATACTGGGTTTCTGATCCACACCCCTACCTTTTTTTAAGGTATCTGTGACCAATAGATGCATATCTGTATTCCCACTCATGTGAAATCTATAGATTAGGGACTAATGAATTTATTTAACAGTAAAATATTAGAAATTATTGCAAGTTGCAATTATATTGTTGTTCAGCATATATATATATATAGAATGTACTGTTTAGTAAAAATGTATGAAATAAGCAACAAATATCATACTACTCATCCATATTGAAAGGGCACCATCTAATGAATAATTGCGCTTGTTCCCCGCCATCCGTTCCTTTTCGTAGGCCGTGTCCCCCTTATTCTGATTATCAGTTGTTGTCAAAACACACGTGGGTAAGAAAATACAATTCTCACCCTCAATAGCGTGCAGCGAATTCTGCTAGATGAATAGCTAAAATGAGTATGACATCTTGGCATTTAAAGCATACTACATTTCACATACTACGAAACAAATCTATTTTCGTATACACAAAAGGTCTTCTGTTTAGAACGCAAGTATGGGTATTCAGACACTGTCGCCCGCACCAAAATATTTTAGGAATGGTGACATTTACGCGTTCGGTTTTCTATCGTTCATTTGCACGTCACATCAATGATATCATGTCACCGTGTGGGACTGTGGGTCAATTAACCTTGTCGGAGTGGGCGCCCTGATTCTAGTTTGTGAGCTATTCAGGCTACTGCCTGGGAAGGTCTCCCACTCAGATGTACGAGATGGGGGCGCTGAAGGGGGGGGTTCGCCCAGGGAGCCATACAAGCTAGAACCGCCACTGCATTGGGGAGTTGCAGCGATGAGACAATATCTATTTTTTTAACTTCATGAACTTACATTTGAAGTGCTGGGCTCCTACTTACTGTGAGTTTAAATAGAAAGCTCTGCTACAGAAGAGACAGGCTGGCGGTTGTTTAATCCGTGGCCTTTGTCAACTGAGACCGCTCGTGATAATGGAGAAATGCCAATCTCAATTAGCACCATGTCGTCTCAATTACATGCTCATTAAAAAAAGCAGCCAGAACAGGAGCGAGAGCTGCCTTTTTTGATAAGGTATGAGAAAAGAGATAATAACAGCAGACTGACATTTTCGTACAGAGGAGGTATGACTCATCACAATCCTCCTCTTTCATGTTAGAATTTAATAATATAAAATTGGTTTGACAAGCAGGTTGGATGTTAAATGATGATTGCAGGTTATCATATTGGAAGATTGTAGGGGTCATGATTGAGGACTACAGAAAGGAATGATCCAACTTCTGGTTTATTATTTTAGTGTTTGTTGTATAATTCCGTCGCTTATTTGCTACCTATGCACAATGATATTCCCAGCAGTGAGACAATTTAAAAGTGTCCAGGGATGTCTTTACACTATATATACAAAATTATGTGAACACCCCTTCAAATTATGTGAACACCCCTTTAGTTGGATTTGGCTATTTCAGCCACACCCGTTGCTGACAGGTTTATAAAATTGAGCACACAGCTGTGCAATCTCCATCAACAAAACATTGGCAGTAGAATGGCCTTACCGAAGAGCTCAGTGATTTTCAACAAGGCACCGTCATAGGATGTCACTTTTCCAACAAGTCAGTTTGTCAAATTTCTGCCCTGCTAGAGCGGCCCCGGTCAACTGTAAGAGCTGTTATTGTGAAGTGGAAAGTCTAGGAGAAACAACGGCTCAGGCGCAAAGTGGTAGGCCACACCTGCCGTGTGCTGAAGCGCGTAGAGCGCGTAAAAATTGTACGTCCTCGGTTGCAACACTCACTACCGAGTTCCAAACTGCCTCTGGAAGCAACAGCAGCACAGTAACTGTTTGTTATTGGGTTTCCATGGCCAAGCAGCCGCACACAAGCCTGAGATCACCATGTACAATGCCAAGCGTTGCCTGGAGAGGTGTAAAGCTCGTTGCCATTGGACTCTGGAGCAGTGGAAACGCGTTCTCTGGAGGGATGAATCACGCTTCCCCATCTGGCAGTCCTACGACAAATCTGGGTTTGGCGGATGCCAGGAGAACGCTACCTGCCCGAATGCATAGTGCCAACTGTTAAGTTTGGTGGAGGAGGAATAATGGTCTGGGGCTGTTTTTCATAGTTTGGGCTACAACCCCTTAGTTCCAATGAAGGGAAATCTTAACGCTTCAGCATCAAATTATATTCTAGAGGATTATGTGTTTCCAACTTTATGGCAACAGTTTGGGTAAGGCCCTTTCCTGTTTCAGCATAACAATTCCCCAGTGCACAAAGCGAGGTCCATACAGAAATTGTTTGTTGAGATCGGTGTGGAAGAACTTGATTGGCCTGCACAGAGCTCAGACCTCAACCCTATCGAAAACCTTTGGGATTGATGGGTTCTGACTTGAAATATTGTTAATCATCAGGTATCCTATGGAAAGGAGAAGGGCCACAGTCTGGTTTCTACACCTGAAGTTAATGGTTATCTGTAGGAGGAATGTATATGGTGGGGTCAATTAGGCTTGGATATGAGCCAGGGGCTTGGAATGTTACTAAGGGATAGGCAATCACACAGTTGCGGTCACTGATAAGCTTGGAGGTCTGTGGATTAGTGAGGAATGGGGGCCGAAGTCAGATCAGGTCACAGTAAGGGAGAAGGAACCGTTTATTACCCACATCACTTAACTTCCTGCCTAGCAATAAATATGTTTAGAGGGAAAGAGGAGACTTCACCTAAATTGGGGTATATATATATATATATATATATATACACACTGTGCTGGTGGGAACATGTCTTTGACTGTTCAGCTGTCTGACCCATTGGGTGAATAAACTTGGTTTGAGATTCAATAATCGTCTGAGTTTTTACTCGGTTCATTTAGAACCTAACAGGATGAATTGGAACCTCGACTGCGAGCCAGGCCTAATCGCCCAACATCAGTGCCCGACCTCGCTAATATTCTTGTGGCTGAATGGAAGCAAGTCCCCTCCGAAACATTCCAACATCTAGTGGAAAGCCTTCCCAGAAAAGTGGAGGCTGTTATAGCAGCAAAGGGGAATGATTTTGGAATGAGATGTTCGACGAGCAGGTGTCCACATACTTTTGGTCATGTAGGGTAACACCACCATTCATAATGGGGGTAATTCCGACCCGAGTTAAGCACGTAAATGGAACAGTATTCCCTTTTTAATTTTTGCATTCTGACCATGAACTTAAGCATGAGAATGGCATTCCAAGAAATGAAGTCGTGATGGAGGTTTGTCTACAGATATGCCGTATTCTGACTTTGAATTCATTCCCTAATAACTCTACCACCTTCCGAGGAAACCATGAATAAGTTTGAGTGAACCTACCGGTTCCAAGTTTAGAAAACATCTTTCTATTTTTTTCCTGATAGAAATAACAGCATTCTCCATGCGCTATAGTTTGCAAATTGATAAGAGCTATTATTAGTAATCCGTTTGGAGGAGTGGATTGTAAATACATATAGCAAATGTTTTTGGATGATTTTTGCCTTACGATCCCTGGAGATGAATGTGAAACCAGTCATAATGGAAGCAAACTGAAAATCATATCAACATGACATGTATTGCAGCCCCTTTTCAACAGTGAAGTAGGCTGTAAATAGTTGTGTCGTCATTCAGAATTGTTATTGAATGCCTTCCTAATTTGCATGGATGAAATCCGGACACCCAAGCTATACTTTATAGGGCCGAACCTGCCAAGTGGATGTATGCACTTCAGAATGTTGTAATTATATGCCCGGGCGTTTCTCCGTTTTATTTAACAATGTGTATCACATTAAATATTAGCCACTATCAGGAGCCACTGTCAGTAAAACTCAAATACATCTACAGTGCCTTCAGAAAGTATTCACACCCCTTGACTTTTTCCACATTTTGTTGTTACAGCCTGAATTTAAATTGGATTAAATTGACATTTTTTCCCCCCACTGACCTACACACTACCCCACAATGTCAAAGTGTAATTATGTGTTTACACATTTTTTTTTAACAAATGAATTAAAAATTTAAAGCTGAAATGTCATCTTGAGTCAATAAGTGTTCAATCTATTTGTTATTGCAAGCCTAAATAAGTGCAGGAGAAACAATTTGCAAGTCATATAATAAGTTGCATGGATAATGGTGTTTAACGTGATGTTTTAATAACTACCTCAGCACACATACAATTATCTGTCTGCTCCCTCAGACGAGCAGGTTTCAAAGACCAGGCAGGGTTTTCAAAAACCTTTCATAGAAGGGCACCTATTGGTAGATGGGTAAAAATTAAAAAAGTAAGATGATATTGAATATCTCTTTGGGCAAAAAGTTAGTTATTAAAGTTAGCATGGTGAAGTTATTAATTACACTTTGGATAGCGCATCAATACACCCAGTCACTACAATGATACAGGCATCCTTCCTAACTCAATTGCCGTAGCGGAAGGAAACAGCTCAGGGATTTTACCATGAGGCCAATGGTGACATTAAAACAGAGTTTAATCGCATCTGGTTTGCAACAAGGCATTAAAGGGATACAGTAAAAAATAATAATTGGTAAAGCAATTAACTTTTTCTCCTGAATACAAAATGTGATCAACAACCAATTTGACAGAATTGGAATAATGAGCAAATGTTGCACAATCCAGGTGGGGAAAGCACATGTCGCAATTCCGACCCGAGTTAAGAAAACGTAAATAGAACTGTATAAAAAATGTTGACCCTCTATGTGTATTCTGTCCTTAAACATGTCCATGCGAATAGCATGCTATTCACCTTCTATTTGTTTGGGTGGAGATCGAGTAAATGAAGGTGTGGCGGAGGTGTGTCTACAGATACGGTTTATTCTGATCTTGACTTAATTCCCTAATAATTCCACCACTTTTACACAGAGGAAACCATGAATAAGGTCTAGCAAACATACTGGTTCCAAGTGGAAAAAGCATCTACTTTATTTACTTTTTATAGAAATAACATCATTCTCCATGTACTGTAATTTACAACTTGACACGAGCTATTGATAAGAGCTAGGTAAATTAGTCATCCGTTTGGATAAGGGCCAGTGCATCACTTGGGCCAAGCTTCCTAACATCCAAGACCTAGGCGGTGTCAGAGGAAAGCCCCAATAATTGTCAATGACTCCAGTCATCCAAGTCATAGACTGTTCTCTCTGCAACCGCACGGCAAGTGGTACCGGAGCGCCAAGTCTAGGACAAAAGGCTCCTTAAAACTTCTTCGGGATCGGTGTCCCTTCCACGGGACGGTTGAGCTAACGTAGGCTAATGTGATTAGCATGAGGTTGTAAGTAACAAGAACATTTCCCAGGACATAGACATTTCTGATATTGGCAGAAATCTTACATTCTTGTTAATCTAACTGCACTGTCCAATTTACAGTAGCTATTACAGTGAAAGAATACCATTTTATTGTTTGAGGAGAGTGCACAATTTTGAACATGAAAAGTTATTAATAAACAAATTAGACACATTTGGGCAGTCTTGATAGAACATTTTGAACAGAAATGCAATGGTTCATTGTATCAGTCTAAAACTTAGCACATACACTGCTGCCATCTAGTGGCCAAAATCTAAATTGCGCCTGGGCTGGAATAATACATTATGGCCTTTCTCTTGTATTTCAAAGATGATGGTACAAAAAAATGTGTGTTATCTTTTACCTGATCTATTCTGTGTTATATTCTCCTACATTAATTTAACATTTCCACAAACTTCAAAGTGTTTCCTTCAATAATATGCATATCCTTGATTCAGGTCCTCAGCTACAGGCAGTCAGATTTGGGTATGTCATTTTAGGCGAAAATTGAAAAAAAGGGTTGGACCTTTTTAAGTACCACCTTCACCCAATCTTTATATGTCCAATAACTAGTGACGGAAAACCAAAGCACAGGAACTACTGTTGCTCGTTAGTCGTCGTATCCCACTGTTTTTTTACGTTACGATACATACCATGTACACTACCATTCAAAAGTTTGGGGTCACTTAGAAATGTCCTTGTTTTTGAAAGAAAAACACATTTTTTGTCCATTAAAATAACATCAAATTGATCATAAATACAGTGTAGACATTGTTAATGTTGTAAATGACATGAAACAGAACAGGAACAGCGTCTGGAAGGGGGGAGAATAACAGATATAGAGGGTGTAATCAACAAAGTAATGGAGTCCAGGTGAGCCCAAGATTGCGCAGCCGCGCGTAATGAAGGGCATCCTGGCACCCTCGAGCGCCAGAGAGGGAGATCGGGAGCAGGCGTGACAGTATCCCCCCTCTAGGGGCGCCACTCGGCATCCCACCTGGGTGAGCCTGACGGGCCAGCCGAGGCATGGGCGCCGGACAAGCTGGCAGAGCTGTAGGAGCCTGGATAGCCGTGAAAGGCGTGAAAGCCTGACGGGCCAGCTGAAGCATTATGTGGGGTGGGCGCCTGCCTAGTCCACAGTGGCAAGAAGGCCTCTCAAGCCAGCTAAGGTGTGGAAGCCCGATGAGCAAGCTGAGGCACCCCCAGTTCCATCGGCGACGGCACCCGAAGTCACCAACCAAAACAAAAACAAAAACTCCCTGATGATTCCTTTAGGGGTGTCAGCATTCTGTGATGCTCGACGCTGGAGACAAGAAGCAGGTACAGGGAGTGAACGTTTAATAAACAACAGACATTAAACAGAATAGGAACAACGTCTGGACAGTGGGAAAATAACAACATCATTGCTGACACAGGGAACAAAGTGAGGAGCAGACAGATATAGAGGGGGTAATCAACAAAGTAATGGAGTCCAGGTGAGTCCAATATTGCGCAGCTGCTCGTAATGATGGTGACAGGTCTGCGTAATGAAGGGCAACTTGGCGCCCTCGAGAGCCAGAGAGGGTGAGCGGGAGCAGGCGTGACATATTCTCAATTAAGTCCAGCCAGTATTGTCTTCCTTTGAATCATCCACTGTCAATCAACATCACTGACTGGGCAACAGCCACGATTATGTATGAGTGTATGGCATGCTGATGGTGACATGACTTTGTCACAAGGTGGCAGTAAAGCCTTATCAAAGTGGGAAGTCTGGACTCTGATATACAACTGAACAAATTGACCAAAACTGTGCCCTGTGGTAGCAAAGCATAGCCAGAAAGCAACCTATAATCTGCTCACTGTAAACCACACATTACCTACATTCATGGTCCTTTAGAAGACACTAATCCAATAGTGATTTACCGTCATTGTATTCAACTAAGGTATTTAAGCAAACCACATCTCGGTCATTGCAAGTGAAACCTTTCTCAAAAGCTGAGCTATCAACCACCAAGAACTCTGTATATATGCTTCACCACACAGTCGCATACCTGTATTTCAACTGCTACTTTGATAAGTGAGAGTACGTCAAGATGTCTTCTTTCGCATACTGTGTACTTTTCAGATGATTCCCCACAACAACAACAACAAGAACAACAACAACAACAACAACAACAACAAAACTCATTATGTGTAGAGTTGCAAAGGGATTATATTTCCCATAGCCTTCTAAATTTACCGGTAATTGAGAAAATGTTTAGGAGTTTTTTGGGGGATTTTTTCTTTTCTTCTAACATGTAAAACATATAGAATAATAAAAGAAGAATGTGAGAGATGTAATTGCATCTGCATATGCATATGATTTGTTTTGCACGTTGCACCACAGATGCCTCCGGCCAACTCCTCCCCATCTCTTTCCTCACTAAATCTCTGATCTCGCCCTGCGGTTAGAATCCTGCTAATAAATGATAAGAGAACAGTGATTTTAGGCCTAATGATAAAATGTAGTTTACTAAAGTTCAAATCGGGAAGGCTGGTCTGAATTCCCGTTTAACTTCATCATACCATAATTCTCTCTGTTTACTGTTTACACGGGCGCAGTGGGAGTGAATGCGAATGTATCATCATCAGCATAGTGTCTCGCTCTTCTCCTCTTCCTATTAGCCACGTGCGGAATGTCATTCCTCTATTTACCTTTCTGCATGCTCGCTGTTTAACCTCTTGCAATTATCACTTTCACAAATTATCACAAATGTTATATACATTCAATGTACAGGATAATAATACAACAACAACACAAACATTATCCCATTATGTCTTCTGTAGCGTTTAAGGTGGAGTAAAATGTGACCTAGTCTTATGTGGGTTCAAATTCCCACTGAGGTCACCAATAAGATATGTATGCACGCACTACTGTCAACCTCTTTGGATAAAAGTGTCTGCTATTTAACTAGGCAAGTCAGTTATGAACAAATTATTATTTACAATGACGGCCGGACCCCGGCCAAACTCTAACCCGGACGACGCTGGGCCAATTGTGCGCCGCCCTATGGGACTCTCAATCACGACTGGTTGTAATACAGCCTGGAATAAAACCACGGTCTGTAGTGACGCCTCTAGCACTGAGATGCAGTGCCTTCGCTGTGCCAATTGGGAAATGAATGTTGCTGCTGCCGTAGTATATCAACTATGCTAAAAGTTGTAATGCTAGCCTAGAAATTATGCTAATAGCCTGTCTATATTACGTGACTGATGTTGTCGTGGGAGACCACTTCCTGTTTTATGGTGAGGTAGTCCTCCTGCTTAGTAGAATTTCCGTTCTCACTCTTGATTGACCGCAGGTCCTCACAGGTGATTGGTAGAAGTGTCTGATAAGACTCTGTGATGAAGCCTGACTCTGAGTTGTCTGATGGAAGAACACACTGGCTGCCTTCAGTACCATAGTTTATGGCGAGGGCATAGGGTAGAATAGAGGGAGTAAAGATATTTTTCTCCATTATAAAAGGACAGCATCACTAAATGTAATTTGGACAATAAATGAGGTGTGTCTGCTGTGTTTTTTGCAGAGGCAGAGCAGCTACACTCACTGGAAAAAGTAGTCAGAAGTGAACTGGGACTCTTGGAATGTGGACCTCAAGCCATTGACGGGGAAATGCCTCACATCTTTACCAAGAAAGAAAGACATATGTTAGTTAGGATGGTACACTGTATCTCTGTATCTCTGCTTTAGCACTAAAATAAGCCAATTAAACTGAGTAAGGAACTATCAATGTTTGTGAGATTGGGCTGCTAACACGTTTTATTCAATAGGTTTTGCTGTCCGTTAAAAAACAATGTTGCGCTGATGATAGCCTGAATATAGCCTGATGATAGCCTTACCGTCTCTTGATAGAAAGTAACGATACTAATATAGCTAGCAATGATGCTACAGCCAAAGTAGGAAATGAATGTTGCTGCTGCCGTAGTATATCAACGATGCTAAAAGTTGTATTGCTAGCCTAGAAATTATGCTAATAGACTGTATGTTGAAAGCCTCGTAATGATGCTAATAACTCTAGCAATGATGCTAATAGCCTTACTGAATGTTGCTGGGTTAGCAGTGTAGCGAATGGCCTGAATGCTTCCCAGTCGAATCAGTTTGTGCATATACAGTTGAAGTCTGAAGTTTACATACACCTTAGCCAAATACATTTAAACTCAGTTTTTCACAATTCTTGACATTTAATCCTAGTAAAAATTCCCTGTTTTAGGTCAGTTAGGATCACCACTTTATTTTAAGAATGTGAAATGTCAGAATAATAGTAGAGAGAATGGCACTTCAGCAAGCAGGCCTTTCTAATCGACCTGGCCCGGGTATCGTGGAAGGATATTGACCTCATCCCGTCAGTAGAGGATGCCTGGTTATTCTTTAAAAGTGCCTTCCTCACCATCTTAAATAAGCATGCCCCATTCAAGAAATGTAGAACCAGGAACAGATATAGCCCTTGGTTCTCTCCAGACCCGACTGCCCTTGACCAGCACAAAAACATCCTGTGGCGTTCTGCATTACCATTGAACAACCCCCGTGATATGCAACTTTTCAGGGAAGTCAGGAACCAATATAGGCTAGCTTTTTCAAGCAGAAATGTGCTTCCTGTAACACAAACTCAAAAAAGTCCATGGAGAATAAGAGCACCTCCTCCCAGTTGCCTACTGCACTGAGGAAAGGAAACGCTGTCACCACCGATAAATCCACAATAATTGAGAATTTCAATAAGCATTTTTCTACGGCTGACAAATGCTTTACACCTGGCTACCCCTATCCCGGTCAACAGCCATGCACCCCCCTCAGTAACTCGCCCAAGCCTCCCCCATTTCTCCTTCTCCCAAATCCAGATAGCTGATGTTCTGAAAGAGCTGCAAAATCTGGACCACTACAAATCAGCCGGGCTAGACAATCTGGACCCTTTCTTCCAAAAATTATCTGCCGAAATTGATGGCAACCCCTATTACTAGCCTGTTCAACCTTTCTTTCGTGTCGTCTGAGATTCCCAAAGACTGGAAAGCAGCTGCGGTCATCCCCCTCTTCAAAGGGGGAGACACTCTAGACCCAAACTGCTACAGACCTATATCTATCCTACCCTGCCTTTCTGAGGTCTTTGAAAGCCAAGTTAACAAACAGATTACCGACCATTTCGAATCCCACCGTACCTTCTCCGCTATGCAATCTGGTTTCAGAGCTGGTCATGGGTGCACCTCAGCCACGCTCAAAGTCCTAAACGATATCATAACCGCCATCGATAAAAGACAGTACTGTGCAGCCGTATTCATCGACCTCGCCAAGGCTTTCGACTCTGTCAATCACCGCATTCTTATGGGCAGACTCAATAGCCTTGGTTTCTCAAATGACTGCCTCGCCTGATTCACCAACTACTTCTCAGATAGAGTTCAGTGTGTCAAATCAGAGGGCCTGTTGTCCGGACCTCTGGCAGTCTCTATGGGGGTGCCACAGACTATTTTCTCTGTATATATCAATGATGTCGCTCTTGCTGCTGGTGATTCTCTGATCCAACTCTACGACGCAGACGACACCATTCTGTATACATCCGGCCCTTCTTTGGACACTGTGTTAACAAACCTCCAAACTAGCTTCAATGCCGTATAACACTTCTTCAGTGGCCTCCAACTACTCTTAAATGCTAGTAAAACTAAATGCATGCTCTTAAACCGATCGCTGCCCGCACCCGCCCGCCCGACTAGCATCACTACTCTGGACGGTTCTCAGAATATGTGGACAACTACAAATACCTAGGTGTCTGGTTAGACTGTAAACTCTCCTTCCAGACTCACATTAATCATCTCCAATCCAAAATTAAATCTAGAATCAGCTTCCTATTTCGCAACAAAGCCTCCTTCACTCACGCTGCCAAACATACTCTCGTAAAACTGACTATCCTACCGATCCTTGACTTCGGCGATGTCATTTACAAAATAGCCTCCCAACACTCTACTCAGCAAATTGGATGCAGTCTATCACAGTGCCATCCGTTTTGTCACCAAAGCCCCATATACTACCCACCACTGCGACCTGTATGCTCTCGTTGGCTGGCCCTCACTACATATTCGTCACCACACCCACTGGTTCCAGGTCATCTATAAGTCTTTGCTAGGTAAAGCCCCGCCTTATCTCAGCTCACTGGTCACCATAGCAACACCCACCCGTAGCACGCGCTCCAGCAGGTACAGTATATCTCACTGGTCATCCCCATAGCCAACACCTCCTTTGGCCACCTTTCCTTCCAGTTCTCTGCTGCCAATGACTGGAACGAATTGCAAAAATCACTGAAGCTGGAGACTTATATCTCCCTCAATAACTTCAAGCTACAGCTGTGAGAGCAGCGTACCAATCACTGCACCTGTACACAGCCAATCTGTAAATAGCACACCCAACTACCTCATCCCCATATTGTTATTTTTTTTGCTCTCTTGTACCCCAGTATCTCTACTTTAAACATCATCATCTGCACATCTATCACTCCAGTGTTAATGCTAAATTGCAATTATTTCGCCACTATGACCTATTTATTGCCTAGATTTTTCTATTGTGTTATTGACTGTACGTTTGTTTATGTGTAACTCTGTGTTGTTGTATTTGTCACACTGCTTTTCTTTATCTTGGCCAGGTCGCAGTTGTAAATGAGAACTTGTTCTCAACTGGCCTACCTGGTTAAATAAAAGTGAAAACGTTTTTAAAAAAAGAAAATGTGTTGTTACCTACCCTTACCACCTGGAGTCGGTCCATCAGGAAGTCCAGTATCCAGGGCAGACTGGTGTTATCCTTATTCAATAATAAAACATTCAAAAAATGTACAGCAGGACCAAATCGGAGAGATAGGTAGGAGCAAGCCCATGTAATGCTTTGTAGGTTAGCAGTAAAACCTTGAAATCATCCCTAGCCTTAACAGGAAGCCGGTGTAGAGAGCTAACACTGGAGTAATATGATCACATTCATTACGTTATTTTACACTTGCATGTGTTCTTTTTTTAGACCTACCCAAGCCCTCACTAAAATCTGCTCCGACGTGCCACAAACCTGTGCCAGTGCCACAAGGAAGCAAAGGGCTCAAAAAAAGCCCTGCAAGCCAAAGAGTTTTGGTGGTGAGGAGAAATAGCAAACTAAAACGCCACCAAGCGATAATAGTGAGGAGGACACTTCAAAATGTAAGCCAACCCCCTATTCTCAATCTTGATCAATGTATTTGGGAAGTTTACAGCAGAGACTCACAAGCCTTCATGCTCCAGTGATAGGTCTCCTTTTGCCTCTTCAGATGAGATCCCCTTCGCCAAAGCCCTGCAAAGGCTCAGACCCTTTTCCTATGCCAGAAGCAAGTATGACACATTGCTTTGTAAACAATTTCTTATGATGTCGAAATTAGGCTGTTATATTTGGAAGTGAACAAATGTAAAAACAGTCCTACAGTATATCTCAGTCCGCGGAGTCTGTTTGAGGGATTCAACTTCATCCTGAACCAGAAGCAGGAATATTTATTAAAGATGGAATAGCAACTAATGAAGAATGATTCTCAATTCGTCAGGGTATGGACTCTACAAGGTGTCGAAAGTGTTCCACAGGGATGCTGGCCCATGTTGACTCCAATGCTTCCCAAAGTTGTGTCAAGTCGGCTGGATGTTCTTTGGGTGGTGGACCTTTCTCGATACACACAAGAAACTGTTGAGCATGAAAAACCCAGCAACATTGCAGTTCTTGACACAAACCGGTGCGCCTGGCATCTACTACCGTACCCTGTTCAAAGGCACTTAAGTTTTTGTTTTGCCTATTCCCCCTCTGAATGGCACACATGCACAACCCATGTCTCAAGACTTAAACATCCTTCTTTAACCTGTCTCCTTCCCTTTATCTACACTGACTTAAGTGGATTTAACAAGTGACATCAATAAGGGATCATAGCTTTCCCCTGGATTCACCTGATCAGTCTGTCATAGGAAGAGCAGGTGTTCTTAATGTTTTGTATACTCGGTGTCTTTTTTTTTTTTTTTGTAAAATTGCAGATATCTCAAAGCTGGGAGGGAGACATCCCGGACCAGGTGAAGAGAGCAATGCACCGATAAACTATTACCATAGTTGTTTCACTTTTAAATGAGTACATGGTGTGTTGCTTGTAAAGTACATATTTTGTGTTCTATACAGAACTCTGACAAACGGCCTCATGTCAACGATGAATATGAAAGGAAACAAAGGGAAGAGGGCCTTTGAGGACTCCAACCTTTGCAGCGTCATTATAGGTACAGTGGAGTCCAAATCATGACATTTTACATGACATTTCAATACCTTCTCTAGCTAATTTGTGTGAGTCTTCACACCTCCTGATATAGAGGTCCTGATGTACTGGGCTGTCCATAGAACCCTCTGTAGCACCATGCGATCGAGGGCAGTGCTATTGCCATACCAAGCAGTTATGCAGACAATCAACTATGCTCTCAATGGTACCTTTTCAGGATTTGAGGGCCCATGGCAAACTTTTTCAACCTCATGAGGGGGAAGAGGCACTATCGGGCCTTCTTCACGACTGTGCGTGTGGACCATTTTAAGAAACTTGAAGCGGTCTACCTGCTCCACTGCCACTCTGTCGATGTGGATGGGGGCATGTCGTCAGTGAACTTGATGATGGTGTTGGAGTCGTGCTTGGCCACACAGTCGTGGGTGAACAGGGAGTAAAAGACGGGACTAAGCACACACCCCTGTGGGGCCCCTGTGTTAAGTGTCAGCGTGGTGGAGGTGAATTTGCCTACCCTCACCACCTGGGGTCGGCCCGTCAGGAAGTCCAGGATCCAGTTGCAGAGGGAGGTGTCCCAGAGTCCTAAGCTTGGTGACGAGCTTGGAGGGGATAATGGTGTTTAACACTGAGCTGTAGTCAATGAACAGAATTCTCACATAGGTATTCCTCTACGTGGGTGAGGGCAGTGTGGAGAGCAATTGAGATTGTGTCATCTTTGGATCTATTAGGGTGGTATGCAAATTGGAGTGGGTCTAGGGTGGCTGGGATGATGGAGTTGATGTGTGCCATAACCAGCCTCTCAAAGCACTTCATGATCACAGATGTGAGTGCTACAGGGCGATAATCATTGTGGCATGAAGCCTTAGAGTTCTTAGGAACAGGAATGATCTTAAAACATGTGGGGATTAGAGACTGGGACAAGGAGAGGTTGAAAATTACCGTGAATATGCCTGCCAGCTGTTCTGCACATGCTCTGAGAATGCGCCCTGGTATACCGTCTGAGTCCATGGCCTTGTGGGTGTTGATCTGATGAAAGACCCCTCTCACATCGGCTTCGGAGAGCGAGATCACCCAGTTCTCTGGATCGGTGACGGCTCTCACACCTGGCTTGACAATATTTTTCTATAGACACAGTAGTGATTCACAGGAAGTAAATTTTGATAAATCTAGTCTCATAGAAACCCGCCAAAATAAATATAAATAATTTATTGAATAGTATGATTTCTTAAAATGTCATCTATCCCACTATTTCCCATAAGAGACAAGGACATTCAGGATAAAAAATTAAGTCAACATTGCCCTCTTGTGGAAATATCATTGTTAAACACCATTCAGTCCAAGGACAGGGCCCGTATCCACAAAGCGTCTCAGAGCAGCAAATTGGTCGTAAATGCTGAGAAGAGACATTTTACTCCAACTCAAATACAAGCAATACATGACGCCTCTTCAGTCATAAGAGTCCCACCTAGTCGACAGATATTTACGAGACCTCATGAACTGTCCTAACCAGACCACCAGGTATCTTGATAATATAAAAAAAAGCAGCAAGTCAGTGTTTCCTGTGCCACATACAATGGCTTTGGAGTAGAATGTTCTGATATTTCTATATGATCAATCCAGCAATAATCTAGACCTACATGCAACAGTATCTCTTGCGCTTTTGGCAATGATTTCACGAGGCCTGTTTCACATGATATGCCTAAATATTCATAACCACAAGGCTAATAAACACGGTTTTCTTTTGATTATTTATTTATCATATTATTTCAAGTTCTCTCTTTGGAGCACAAACATCACGTTGTTAAGAAAATATGCCTAATTGGGCATGTCTATACATTTGTCAATTGAAGGCATCTAGGGCTTATGTTAACACTGATTGTGTTTCGATGACAATGATAGACCTTTCAAAACATTGTATGCAACGTTGTATACAATGCAACAATTATCAATGTGTGACTTGATGCTTACTGTTGCCAAAGCGATTTAAGTTGTTAAAATCGGGAGTGACCGAGTGTGTTGATATAACGGTAATATTGTCAAAATTCTGTTTTAACAGAATTTGTTGAAATAAAAAGGTTATGCATGCCAACATAGTAGACAATAATTAAGAGTAAGCAAAGTGATGGGTAGGCAAAAATTGTATCAAACGTTTTTAACATTGCAACATTTGATGTACAGTCACATTCACTGTGGTTGTCTGAAGCGTGCTACCGCTGGCAATGCTTCATCGTGATTGTTTATTCCCGATCATTTGCAACATTGGGCGAGTTTGTTTTGCATGGCCCGGTGCTTTAAGTGATAGTAGACTATGTGCTCACCCTTCCTCTCCATGGCTTTTCTCCGTGTCGTCTGATGCTCCGTGTCGTCTCTTTTGTCCCTCCTCTTCTGTTGCCGTATCTTAGTATTCTATGTTGCTGTCTCTTGTCTACCCGTTCTCATCCTGTGCCGGTTGTAAAAAGTGTAAAAGTAAACAATTGTTTTAATAGCAATTTCACAGGCTTTTTCACCTCACCTGAAAATGATTTGTAAACCATGTTTTACTTTTTCACTGTCTGTATTTCGCCTGTAATAATATGTGCAAATAAATAAATTTGAATCTATAGAGCAGCTTGAAGTGTTACAGTCTGTGTGCTCAACCCACCTCTGTTCTCTCTCCATCTGCCCTCTTCTGTCACTTTCTCTGTATCTGTTGCTGTCTCAGGCTCCTGTATGTTACTATCTTCTTTGTCTATCGTCTTCTGTTATGGCCTGTTCTGTTCTTCTGGTGTCTCTCTCCATCACATGGCACCGGAGAAGAAGGCAGACATTTTACGTGTTCCCCAACCGATTGTGTTTTTTTGTTAGTTTATTTGCGTAATTTTTTTTCTTATTTTGAACATAATGTTGCCGCTACCGTCTCTTATGACCGAAAATTACTTCTGGATATCAGGACTGCGATTACTCAACAAGGACTGGCAGAATACTTTTTTTCCTTTAACGAGTCTGACGAGCCCGACGCGAACGACATACTGCTTTCTCGAGAACAGGCCCAGATCCCCGTGATTTGCCTGAAGAGGAGGCGGAGAGGGCGGGCTGCGTTCTGAGAATTCGTAGGCGATCGAATATACACCAACTTCCTTCCATTCTGCTAGCAAACGTGCAATCTCTGGAGAATAAAATAGATGACCTACGCGAAGATTAAACTACCAACGGGACATTAAAAACTGTAATATCTTATGCTTCACGGAGTTGTGGCTGAACAACGACACTATCAACATACAGCTGGCTGGATATACGCTGTACCGGCAGGATAGAACAGCGGCATCTGGTAAGACAAGGGGCGGCGGGCGACGTATTTTTGGAAATAATAGCTAGTGCACGATATCTAAGGAAGTCTTGAGCTATTGATCGCCTGAGGTAGAGTATCTCATGATAAGCTGTAGACCACACTATCTACCTAGAGAGTTTTCATCTGTATTTTTCGTAGCTGTTTACATACCATCACAGTCAGAGGCTGGCACTAAGACAGCATTGAATGAGCTGTATTCCACCAAAAGCAAACAAGAAAACGCTCACCCAGAGGCGGCGCTCCTAGTAGCAGGGACTTTAATGCAGGGACACTTAAATCCGTTTGACCAAATTTCTATCCTCTTGATTCCTGCTAACAAGCAAAAATTAAAGCAGGAAGCACCAGTGACTCGGTCAATAAAAAAGTGGTCAGATGAAGCAGATGCTAAGCTACAGGACTGTTTTGCTAGCACAGACTGGAATATGTTCCGGGATTCCTCCGATGGCATTGAGGAGTACACCACATCAATCATTGGCTTCATCAATTAGTGTATTGATGACGTTGTGACCGTACGTACATACCACAACCAGAAGCCATGAATTACAGGCAACATCCGCACTGAGCTAAAGGCTAGAGCAGGCAATTTCAAGGAGCGGGACTCTAACCCTGAAGCTTGTAACAAATCCCGCTATGCCCTCCAACTAAACATCAAACAGGCAAAGCGTCAATACAGGACTAAGATCGAATCGTACTACACCGGCTCTGACACTCGTCGGATGTGGCAGGGCTTGCAAACCATTACAGACTACAAAAGGGAAGCACAGCCGAGAGCTGCAAAGTGACACGAGCCTATCAGACGAGCTAAACTACTTCTATGCTCGCCTCGAGGCAAATGGCAGTGAAGCATGCATGAGAGCACCAGTTGTTCCGGAAGACTGTTTGATCACGCTCTCCGCAGCCGATGTGAGTAAGACCTTTAAACAGGTCAACATTCACAAGGCCGCAGGGCCAGATGGATTACCAGGATGTGTACTGCGTGCATGCGCTGACCAACTGGCAAGTGTCTTCACTGAAATTTTCAACCTCTCCCTGTCCGAGTCTGTAATACCAACATGTTTTAAGCAGACCACCAAGGTAACCTGCATAAATGACTACCGACCCGAAGCACTCACGTCTGTAGCCATGAATTGCTTTGAAAGGCTGGTCATGGCTCACAACACCATTATCCCAGAAACCCTGGACCCACTCCAATTTGCATACCGCCATAACAGATCCACAGATGATGCAATCTCTATTGCACTCCACACTGCACTTTCCCACCTGGACAAAAGGAACACCTATGTGAGAATGCTATTCATTGACTACAGCTCAGCGTTCAACACCATAGTGCTCTCACCGGTGCCCCTGCACATTGACTCTGTACCGGTACCTCCCTGTATATAGTCTCGCTATTATTTTACTGCTGCGCTTTAATTACTTGTTACTTTTATTTCTTATTCATATCCATATTTATTTTTATAAAAATAAATAGATTAAACTGCATTGTTGGTTAGGGGCTCATAAGTAAGCATTTCACTGTAAAGGTGAAATAACTCTACCCACATGTACATATCACCTCAACTAACTGGTGCCCCCCGCACATTGACTCTGTACTGGTACCCCCCTGTATATAGTCTCGCTATTGTTATTTTACTGCTGCTCTTTAATTACTTGTTACTTTTATTTCTTATTCTTATCTGTATTTTTTATGTTGTATTCGGCGCATGTGACTAATACAATTTGATTTGTTTGATATCCTATTCTTCTGTTGCTGTCTCTGTGTCTTGTCTGGTGTCTCTCTCCATCATCTACTCTTGTGTTTCTGTCTCTTGTCTTTAGTTTTGAAAGCCAAAACAGTCAAGGGGATACTGGGGTAGCTTAACTTGTTCTGGGTCTGTGTCTGGGTCACCTAAATCATCCTCTTGCCCCTGGCTGCTGCTGTTCTCATCTGTCCTGGTTTCGGGGTGTGGTTTGACGTGGGTGGGAAGAGTTAGTCAAACTATTTGGCCAATTAGCTTCAGCCAGCTGGTGTGCGACCTGACATTGACTTCATGTAGCCTATCTCCGGGGAACCGTCAATAAATTACACAATGTAATTGAGACAATATTTTAATGTTGCACATGAAATGCTATTTTAATGTAGTTTTCTCTTTAAATGCTTTCAATATTTGTATATGAATATCTACAATTTAGTTGGTTTGAGGTTTTTAAGTCATTATTAGGAGCTACAGCGCATTACGAAAGTATTCAGACCCCTTGACTTTTTCCACATTTTGCTATGTTACAGCCTTATTCTTATTTCATCATCAATTTAAACACAATACCCTATAATGACAAAGCAAAAACAGGTTTTTAGATTTTTTTGCAAATGTATTAAAAATCAAAAACAGAAATACCTTATTAACATAAGTATTCAGACCCTATGCTATGAGACTCGAAATTGAGCTCAGGTGCATCCTGTTTCCATTGATCATCCTTGAGATGTTTCTTCAACTTCAACTCTGTGGTAAATTCAATTGATTGGAGGTGATTTGGAAAGGTACAAACGTGTCTATGTAAGGTCCCACAATTGGCAGGGCATGTCAGAGCAAAAACCAAGCCATGAGGTTGAATTAATTGTCCGTGGAGCTCAGAGACAGGATTGTGTCGAGGCACAGGATCTAGGGAAGGGTACCAAAACATTTCTCTCCTCAATAAAAGGCACGACAGCCCATTTGGAGTTTACCAAAAGGCACCTAAAGGACTCAGACCATAAGAAACAACATCAACATTCTCTGGTCTGATGAAACCAATATTGAACTCTTAGGCCTGAATGTCAAGCGTCACGTCTGGAGGAAACCTGGCACCATCCCTATAGTGAAGCACGGTGGTGGCAGCATCATGCTGTGGGGATGTTTTTCAGCGGCAGGGACTGGGAGACTAGTCAGGATCGAGGGAAAGATGAACGGAGCAAAGTACACAGAGATCCTTGATGAAGAGATCCTGCTCCAGAGCTCTCAGGACCTCAGACCGGGGCGAAGGTTCACCTTCCAAAAGGACAATGACCCTAAACACACAGCCAATACAACGCAGGAGTGGCTTCGGGACAAGTTTCTGAATGTCCTTGTCCTTGAGCCCGGACTTGAACCCAATCTGGGTCCCCAGATTGCATCACCGCCTGGTATGGCAATTGCTCAGCGCTACAAAGGGTATTGCGTACATCCCAGTACATGGCTTCCTGCCATTCAGGACCTATATTGTCACGATCGTCGTGTAAAGAACTGGACCAAGGTGCAACGCGGACTGAGTTCCACATCTTTTAATTTGTGAAACTATGAAACAACAAAAACAATGAACGACAATCGGACGTGGTGTAGCACACACAGCACATACTGACAAGGTAAAAATATGTTGTTCTGCCCTTGAACAAGGCATCTATGTCATGTATTACAGATTATAGACGGATGCAGTTACATGGCAGGGAGGTGAAGTGCATGACACTCCATCCTGGATATGACAGAGTTTGCCTCAACCCTTGGTTCCAGCAGGCAGAGTTCAATAACTACAAGCAGATGTGAGATGCAGGAGTTACTCTTCTCATACCACTCAGGAGGAAGCTTTGCATCGGTCAGTAGCCTAAAGAGTCATTTGAGACTAGTGCAATTGCTGAACTTATGTAGATATTCTAAACTAAGTCTTCAAGTTTTCTAGTGGGTGATGAAGTCCCTTCCATCTATGTAATGTATTGCAGGTTATGGACAGGTGCAGTCAGGTGGCAGGAAGGGTGGAGCGCATGACACTCCGTCCTGGATATGACAGACTTTGCCTCATGGGTCCAGCAGGCAGAGTTCAATAACTAGATGTGAGATGCGGGAGGATGGCACTCTTATCATACCACTCTGTAGGCTACTGACAAATGCAAAGCTTCCTTCGGGAGTCAGTAGCCTACAGAGAAATATTGCTATTGAATGCAATTGCTGAACTTATTAGGAAGAGTTGATGTGTGACATATATTGAAAGGGTGATATTATTAACACTTGCAATGTAGTGTCTTACTGGTACTCACCTTTTGTCCCTTCTGAGGTGTTTACCGATGCCTAATGGCATTGCAGCGTAGATCAGCTTCTACATTGGACCCAGCTCCCATATCACAGAGGAGGACAGAGAAGAACTGTTACCATACAGTCATGGAAGCCAACGGTAAATACACGGTTGAACAGCCAATCAGAGATCCTGATTTTACAGCTAATTCACAAGGGATACGTGCCAGCAGAGTACTGTCTTGTTGGCACTACTCAATTAGGCCCATGAGTAGTCCATTGGCACAGTGGAAGGGGGCACGTCCTTACAACATACAAGACACACATTACAGTTGGCACTATGCATTCGGGCAGGTAGCCGTTCTCCTGGCATTCGCCAAACCCAGATTCGGCTGTCAGACTGCCAGATGGTGAAGCGTGATTCATCACTCCAGAGGACGCTCCAATGGCGGCAAGCTTTACACCACTCCAGCTGACGCTTGGCATGCGCATGGTGATCTTAGGCTTGTGTGCAGCTAATTGGCTATGGTACCCCATTTCATGAGACTCCCGACGAACAGTTATTGTGCTGACATTTCTTCCAGAGGCACTTCAGAATTTTTACGCACTATACGCTTCAGCACTCGGCGGTCCAATATTGTGAGCTTGTGTGGCCTAGGAGATTTTGTTGCTTCTAGCCGTTTCCACTTCACAATAACAGCACTAACAGTTGACCGGGGCAGCTCTAGCAGAGTAGACATTTGACTAACTGACTTGACGGTGCCACATTGAGTCACTGAGCTCTTCAGTAAGGACATTCTACTGCCAATGTTTGTCTATGGAGAATGCATGGCTGTGTGCTCGATTCTATACACCTGTTAGCAACGGGTGTTGCTGAAATAGTCGAATCCACTAACTTGAATGGATGTCCACATACTTTTGTATATATAGTGTATCTCACAAGAGAAAGCATACGAGCGAGTGAAACAGCGCCCCTCTCTCTTAGCATGTGTAGCCCGTCTATCTGACGCTGTCTGGTCAAAAATAATATGACATTGTTGCCGCCCAAAGCATTGAAAGCAACGGAAGCCAGCGAGCATTTGGCCTCCCTTGATAAACATAAATAAATAAAATAATAGCAAATCAGCATTGAGCTAAACTGGATGAGCTCAACTGTGATTGGTCATGGCGCACACCAAAAAAAAAAGTGTTAAGAGAAGCCAGTTTGGATTTGGCTTCACACTAATCACATCACATCAAAAGAAGAAGGTAATTTTACAGAAAAAAAACGTTAATTGTTGCATCTCGTTGCATCTTAATTGTTGCATCTTGTGTCGTTGTCCTCCGGTGGCTAGTTAGCTTTAAATCGTCCCTTTCCTCAATTAGCCATGGATGGAAATAGGGACTTGGACTGGTTTTACTTAGTTCTCCGTACTGGCCAGTAAATATAATGGTGATTCTGATCCAACCAGAAATTCATACATTGTGCCTGAGGGGATGGATGTTCAATATGTAGCTAGATATAGTAGGCTAATGTTAACTAGCTGGCCTCGCGCATTGTTGCCCATAAAAGGAAGTTAGGCTAGTTTGCAAGCATTTTAGCTAGGTAGCCTAGGACAACAAAAACTAAAAGCGTGTACTGTATGACAGAGTCATAGACCATTTCGGTCGTATGAAAGAGAGGAGGATGGTATTGGCGTTTCTCTACAAGTAGGGTGAGTCAATGTTTTTTCTACTTGCACGCACACAGACAGACACGCGCACAAAAATCAGTACCATGGACTGCCACGTCATATTTAGCTTACGTTGATTGGTTGTTCTTGGTATCTTTTAGTTGTCACTTTATTAAACTAAGCGTAGGTGATTTGATGACGTTGAAATATTGAAGTTGAAATGATTGGCATTCTATGTTGGAATGGTGGAGGCAGAACCTTTTTTAAATCAATGGTTGTTTAGTAGTCGGAAAATGTCGGGAAACATTAACTTGCTTGACTATGCTGTAGGTTTGTTACATGCAAAATGCTTTGTGGACTTCACTGGGCAGATTTTGCTCTCCGGTTTTGGGATGAAACAAAGGTGTGGTTGAATTTATTCTGCCACTGTGTCTTCTTATTGTCTCGGCCTTTAGGCCTATATATATATCACGGTGGCAAGGCATATGAAAAAACGTGTTATAGAGCAAACAATGCAAATATCACAACACATAGGTTGTATGGATTTTTTGTTTTTGTTTTACCTGTCTTGGCTTCCCCAGTGATTTTACCCACTCACCGCTACTGATGGTGGGGGTTCCCTCAACGATGCTGATCAACAAATCCACCAGGTTTTGTAAGTAGCCAATGAATTAAATTAAATATCATCGCTCAATAAACATATAGTGTGAAAATTAACTTTCTGTCGTTTATTAGAGATTTATTTGCTAATAGAGGGACTGTAACTACAGAATACATTCAGGCCGGTCACACTGACACGGTTACTGTCCAACCAGCTGTGTACGTTGCTGAATGCTTGCTCATAACGTGTTGCTATTTACTGCCAGAGCCAATAGCTATATTTGTAGTAGGCAAGTACGATCCTTCATTTATACACAATAAACTTTGATGAAAAACAGGCATGTTGTTTTTTGGGGGGGGGGTTAGCAGACGAAGCCCCCTGATGCTTAAAAATCCGGGGTTAGTTATCACAGCTTTATCCCTGTTGAAATGAGTTGACTAGCTAGCTAACATCAGCAGTTTCAACATTATTGAAAGCAAGCTGTCTACATCCTAACTTGCTAACGTGAGCTATGCACATCTCCCTCTGATATTATTATTCATATTTTATTTTACTAGGCAAGTCAGTTAAGAACAAATTCTTATTTGCAATGACGGCCTATGAGCAGTGTTCAGGGGGCAGAACGACAGATTTGTACCATGTCAACTCGGGGAATTGAACTTGCAACCTTTCGGGTTACTGGCCCAACGCTCCTATGCTACATCACATTACACGTTGGCATGATACATTTAGCTTGCTACAGTATCACGCCACTTTCATCTGTGGTATCATACCTAGCTGGGCTAGGGTGCATTATCAAATCCTGTTTTATAAAGAAAAAGGAGCGACTTGCTATCTACTTAGCGAACCTACTCACCAATACCAGTTGTTTGACAGGCACCAGTACTGACCGCGTCAGCTGTGATCCATTCCTGACCATCTGACAATATTGTTGAAATGCATTGGAAGTTTTCACTTTATGGAAACCCATTGTCACTCCTATTTGCCGAGCAAACTGTGCGTGCATTGTACCCATATGCAGACTTGACAACAAATGTGACGCGCTCTATCATAATCATTTGGAAGTCGCTATGGCTAATTTTCATATAAATTGGGGTTTTGTCAACACTTAAGATTTTCCGCTGGTTGGGGGTTTCATCTGGCTTAAACAAAACAATGTCTTTGCTTTCATAATCTGTACGTATCATTGCCAAATTCAGAGTATTACTATAGTTTTTTATCTTATAAACGTAGGATGAAACACACTGTTGTGGTTTGAGATCTTCACTGAGTGTGAGCTATAAGGTTAAGCTAATGCTCAATCACCTCAGCAGCTAACCTTAACCTGGCTAGCACTGTGAATGTTGACTGAACAAAAATGTAAAGTATCGATCCCTTGTTTCATGCGCTGAAATAAAAAATCCCATAAATGTTCCATAAGCACAAAAATGTTGTGCACAAATTTGCTTACTGTACATCCCTGTTAGTGAGAATTTCTCCTTTGCTAAAATAATCCAGCCACCTGACAGGAAGCTGATTAAACAGCTGATTAGAAGTTGATTAAACAGCATGATCATTACACAGGTGCACCTTGTGCTGGGGACAACAAAAGGCCACTTTAAAATGTGCAGTTTTGTCCCAACAACACAATGCCACAGATTGGCATGCTGACTGCAGGAATGTCCACCAGAGCTGTTGCCAGAGAATGCAATGTTCTCTACCATAAGCTGCCTCGTTGTTTTAGAGAATATGTCCAACCGGCCTCACAACCACTGACCACATGTAACCACGCCAGCCCACATCCGGCTTCTTCATCTGCGGGATCAGGTGATCAGGTGCAGCCCTTTTGTGGGGATCTGGGTTCTATGCCGGGGCCATACTTCAAGTCAACTACCCCAAAATGACAGTTACACAGAACATGAATGTGCTGCTGACTGGTGATTGGCCAACACCATTGCCAATCATCCCGCACGGCAGGCAAGAAATAAAATGGGTATATCTGCATTCCTTCAGTACCTATACTAAAGGCAGGAACAATAAAACATTTTCTAAAAACACTTTGCAGAGTAAACAGTTAAAGCAACAAGAATCACAATAACAGGTAAGCAATTGTAAAAAGAGATAACTTGTCCCGTACTCAACTGAACAAGAATGCAACAGTCCTCCTTTCTTTTAACCCTCCTGCTGTGTTCCGGTCGATTTAAACCAATTTACAAGTTTTCTCTCTGAAAAATGTAGTTCATTTAATCTGATTGTCATAAGGTTCCATGACTTTGTCCACACAGGGCATCTGAACACACACAATACATGTTGATGATTTTCATTACATTTTGGGTGTTTTATTTAACTTTTGTACACCTGTGGTGTCATTAGAAATGAATGGGTGAGACTACAGTTAGTGTATAAAACTGAGTTCAGGCACATGCCCATTCATCAGATGGACACACTTTCTCTCCCAGACCCCCACATGCATGTGTGTTTGAACACACACACACACACACACACTTCACTCCCCATTTTTCTTCAGACTCCCGGGACGCTCTTAATGGGTACACACAAATTAATCATCATAAGTAAGGAACTATCAAAACTATGAAAAAATAAATAAACCCTATTTAATCTATAAATAATGTGTCTCACAGAAAATCGATGATTAGCATTATAGATCAGATGAGATAGAGGTCATTACCACTAAATAAATGAATTTTAGGTATGCCCGAAGAATTTTCTATCCCACCACGGTTAAAAAAGTTAAATCTCCACTCAACCGGGGCCCTGGGCCATGCAAAACGAACTCGCCCATTGCCAATGAGCGTCATCACTATCTTTCCTTTGCGGTACATCAAACTATCATTATTACCAGCTGAGATAAATGTTTATGAGTTGATTTTACTCCTGGCTCAGAGTTTGTCTGGGCAGTGTCTTAACATTCTTTTCAAATCTACTCTGAGCTGTGAGTTTTTGTTGTTGTCTTAAAACAGGTTAACAGTATTCATAGGACCTTTTCTGAGATGCTTTGTGGGATACAGGCCCAGGTGGCAGAAAGGAAAATACTCAAGGCATTGTCAAAAAACATTTATTTATTCTAGCCAGGAATGCTGCATTCCCTGAAAACAAGTAACTCAATATTACAAAATAATATATCTACACAATGTAGATTAGTCACATTAATATTCCCAGTCAGTGCAATTAGCAGCTATTCACAGTATTCTAAAGGAATTAAGACATACATGATGAATCTGTTATGGCACATAATATGTACTTTGTCATTTCAGTTAAGAAAAAGACTATGTAAAGACTCTAGGGAAGCAAGTTCTACCTTATTGTTATTCCTCCATCCCTGACATATTTCATTAAAACAGGCTCAGGTCATAAGCTTCTCATGAATACCCCCTGTGCTTTACTCTCTCTCCCACTCTCTCTTTCAGGTCATGACCAAAGCCCTTTTTAATAGTTACTGTACCTAGTACAATAGTTACTGTTTGTATGTCACAAAGGTGCTTTGAGTGTAATGAGCTGTTCTTACCAACAGTTTAGCTCCTACCGAAGCTTGAAAACACCAGTTGAACATTGACAAAAGCAAACCTCTCAACACATAGCAATGTCGTTTTCCAGCTCTGCTGTAAATGTTTTATTTCCAGTGATCATTGATTTCTTCGGGCTTTTGCATTGTGTATGTCATTTTTTTTTAAACAACACAAAAAGGCTGATATTTTGTCTTTTAAAGACATAGACGTAAATAATACTGAGTTGTCCAGTCTCAACTCAAATGTAATACCCAATGCTCACAAAGTAAAGATGTGCACCATATCCAAGGTGCACATTATTCTTTGGCTCACTGGTTATTAGAACTAGGGCTACCTGCTCATTGTCTATGACTCAGTATGAGCCCCTGTCATCCCTATCGGACTGAGAGTATAGAGAGGACATGAATACTCTCATAAACAAGTGCTTAATCCACATCTCTCTCTGCGAGCCATGTCCCACATCCTGGGGGCTGCTGTCTGTCAGTCTATGGTTTACAACGGAAACTTTCAGTTTCACCCTCTTTACTACGGCTCACATTTTTGTGATATCCATTGTGTCTTGAATGTCAATCACCTCAAATCCGGGGTTGTCAATACCTAGCTTCCTGTGGTGGTTGTGTTGGTTATTGTTGTGTTTGCGTTGGTCTGGGTCACTCTGAAAGCATTGGACGCAGTGTGGGGTCGTCACCGGCACGGTTCTGGAGAAGTTGGAGAAGTCCACACGGTACTTGCCTGTCTTGGTGCGGGAGATGATGGGCAGGAAGCTGTATCCCCATTGGACCTCCTGGGGGATGAAGGAGGTCCGTACCTGGCAGGCGGAGCTGGTGGACTCGGCCATCCCGTCCAGGAAGACCACCAGCTCAAAGTCCTGCTGCTGGAGGGTGTCCGCTGACATTTCGTAAAACGGACTGGCCTTGTCGATGATGTGGTACAATGTCAGCGGGCAGACAAAAAACAGATTGTCCTTGCCAGCGTCCACTGCAAAGTCAATGCCTACCTGGTCGAGAATTATAGTCTCACCTTCCGGCGTAACAGTTGTCCTAAGCAGCTTGCCGTAGATTTGGCTCCCGATGAGCAAGGTCTTGCGGAGGTTGGCCACTCGGATAAGCAGGCACAGGCTGCCCTTCTTCAGGCAGATGACCGCTGTGTTACTGAAGGTCACTGTTTTTGCCCTCTTCTTGGGAAGGGAGATCTTGGCCAGGATCACCCCACACATGAAGCAGTTGACAAAGACCCCAATGAGGGATTGGACGACGATGAGGGCCACGGTGCCAGGGCAGTGCCCAGTGAGTGCCCGTCCACCATAACCAATTGTTGTCTGGGTCTCCAAGGAGTACAGGAAAGCCGTGGTGAGCCCATTGACATTGTCTATACAACGGACGTGGCTGTCTGTGCGGTTCTGTCCAATCAGATCACCATTGCTCTTGGCAATCCAGTACCACAGAAGGCTGAAGACGAACCAGCTGCCTGTGAAGGAGGCGATGAAGAGGAGGAGGACGAAACGCCAGCGGATCTCCACAACCGTCGTCCAGAAATCCCCCAGGTAGGCAAATTGGTTGTGGTACTCGATGTTGCCAAACTCAATGTTGCAGCGGCCATCTTTGGTCACCAGGCGAGTCCGGCGGATTATGCGCTCCATCAGGTGGTCGTGGATGTGCCTCTGGACGAACTGGAACATCCTGGAGCTTTGGGAAAAAGTGTGTAAGACCGGGATAAACCGCAATGCGGAAACCACAAACGTGGTCAACTAGCAAACACAAATTTAAGTTGGTTATAAAAAATGAACATCAATAAAAATGAATATATATATAAAAAAATACTTATAAGTGTTGTTTATCTTAGTCGAAAGTTTTGGGAAAAACGTGTTTACTAACCTTCTTTTTGTTTCATAAAACAGCTTGTCAGCAATAGAATTGATATTCCACTCATTTTTATTCCTAACAACACATATTACATTTGTCTTAGATATATGAGATAAAAACACAAAATGTAGTGTTTTATTTGAACTGTTTTGAGTGCCTCAGGAGATTAAATAATTTATAAAAGTGACATTTAAGATTTCACAGTTACTCACCCTACAAAGCGGTGAGGGTACATTTGTGGTTCTAATTATTCCACTTTTGTTCAACAAAACTAATCCCTGGCACCAGTTCCACTGAAGGGAAACCAGACAATAGTAATGACCTTGCACTTTAAAACTCGCTGGCCTACATGACTATGGCAACACAATTAACTGTTTAACATAGGTCACTCATCCTCTAATAAAACTCAATGACGCAACACTATTTCTGCCATTAAAAGACAACAGCCTTTTTTCAAAATTAGAAAAGTGAAAACGTTCACCCTCATATATTCAGCAAACAAAAACACAAAACGTCTCACTTCATAAAAAATCCTGTCTAAAAAAAAGTCTGTCTATCTGAACAGCAGAAAATCCACTTCACGTACCTGCTAAGTGAAACCATGGGCCAAACTGCAGAGACAGGATCAGTCTGGGACCTCACACTCCTCCGAGTGAGTCGCAATGTAGGCGTTGCAAAGGTTTTAATCCACAGGGAAATGTCCTAATCCCAGCCACATGCCACGGTGTACAGCCCTCATACAGACAGACAAGAGAGGCAAGTCGGAATGTTACGACAGTGCGTCACTATTTTAGCTCTTAGACCCTAGTCAACATCCCACCACACTCTCCTCCAGAGACCCCAGTATAGCCACTCACTCCATCCCCAGTCAGGGTGTTGTGGTTGGCTGTAGCTCCCTCTCTCTGGCCCTGGTGGCCCATTGTACATGGTATCCACCACCACCCCCACCACTACCACCACCACACGTGAAGGCTCAACTCCAAAAATGTTGTATTCTGGATTCCATGGCCGCACAGTTTGCCAGAAGGCACTCAATAACTATGGCAGACAGAAGGTGCACCTATTGGAGAGGGGGCAATGTAACCAGTGCAGCACTCATGCTGTTGTTTTCAACATTAGGGCTTTGCGTTGAGGCCCACACAAAGACATCCTTGAATCGCATTGCCCTTTTTTTCGCTAGTCCCCAACCACCCCTCCTCCTTAAAACTTCAGCCTTCTTAGTATTTGCATCAGAATGAAGTATGCTGGAGTGGCAGGGAGCAGTGGGCGATATTCCAGTGGCAGAATGAGTTTGGAAAATAACATTTTTTCTCAACAGTGGAACGCATAGTCGGATTGGCCATCTGGCAATTCTGGAAAATGCCAGAAAGGCCGGACCATCTTTTATTGGGCTGGCTGGTCAAATCGTTTTAATAAATAAATAACACAGACTTTTAGGATGTCTCATGGTCTGACAAACACCACTCTAGCTTTTCACCACAGATGCGGAAGTGCGACATAAGCGGACGCATCCAATGACAAAAAAACGGATTTATCAAATCAAATTGCATTAGTCACATGCGCCGAGTACAACAGGTGTAGACCTTACAGTTAAATGCTTACTTACGAGCCCCTAACCAACAATGCAGTTAAAAAATACATATATACAAATATTAATAAGAAAAAAAAAACACTTAGAAGTAACAAGAAATTAAAGAGCAGCAGAAAAATAACAATAGGAAGAATAGGTTTTGTCGAGCCCTCTTCAAGACTGTCTTGGTATGCTTGGACCATGTTAGTTTGTTGGTGATGTGGACACCAAGGAACTTGAAGCTCTCAACCTGCTCCACTACAGCCCCAGGTCGGTCCTCTTTTTCCTGTAGTCCACAATCATCTCCTTTGTCTTGATCACGTTGAGGGAGAGGTTGTTGTCCTGGCACCACACGGCCAGGTCTCTGACCTCCTCCCTATAGGCTGTCTCGTCGTTGTCGGTGATCAGGCCTTCCACTGTTGTGTCATTGGCAAACTTAATGATGGTGTTGGAGTCATGCCTGGCTGTGCAGTCATGAGTGAACAGTGAGTACAGGAGGGGACTGAGCATGCACCCCTGAGGGGCCCAGTGTTGAGGATCAGCGTGGCCGGATGTTTTGTTACCTACCCTTACCACCTGGGGGAGGCCCGTCAGGAAGTCCAGGATCCAGTTTCAGAGGGAGGTGTTTAGTCCCAGGGTCCTTAGCTTATTGATAAGCTTTGAGGCCACTATGGTGTTGAACGCTGAGCTGTAGTCAATGAATAGCATTCTCACATAGGTGTTCCTTTTGTCCAGGTGGGAAAGGGCAGTGTGGAGTGCAATAGAGATTTCCTCATCTGTGGATCTGTTAGGGCAGTATGCAAATTGGAGTGGGTCTAGGGTTTCTGGGATAATGGTGTTGATGTGAGCCATGACCAGCCTTTCAAAGCACTTCATGGCTACAGACGTGAGTGCTAAGGGTCGGTAGTCATTTATGCAGGTTACCTTGGTGGTCTGCTTAAAACATATTGGTATTACAGATTCGGACAGGGAGAGGTTGAAAATGTCAGTGAAGACACTTGCCAGTTGGTCAGCGAATGCTCGCAGTACACGTCCTGGTAATCCGTCTGGCCCTGCGGCCTTGTGAATGTTGACCTGTTTAAAGGTCTTACATCGGCTGCAGAGAGTGTGATCACACTGTCTTCTGGAACAGCTGGTGCTCTCATGCATGTTTCAGTGTTATTTGCCTCGAAGCGAGCATAGAAGTAGTTTAGCTCGTCTGGTAGGCTCGTGTCACTGGGCAGCTCTCGGCTGTGCTTCCCTTTGTAGTCTGTAATGGTTTGCAAGCCCTGCCACATCCGACGAGCGTCGGAACTGGTGTAGTACGATTCGATCTTAGTCCTGTATTGTCGCTTTGCCTGTTTGATGGTTCGTTGGAGGACATAGCGGGATTTCTTATAAGCTTCCTGGTTAGAGTCCCGCTCCTTGAAAGCGGCAGCTCTAGCTTTTAGCTCAATGGGGATGTTACCTGTAATCCATGGCTTCTGGTTGGGGTATGTACGTACGGTCACAACGTCATCGATGCACTAATTGATGAAGCCAGGGACTGATGTGGTGTACTCATCAGAGGAATCACGGAACTAGCAAAACAGTCCTGTAGCTTAGCATCTGCTTCATCTGACCACTTTCTTATTGATTGAGTAACTGGTGCTCCTGCTTTAATTTTTGCTTGTACGCTTGAATCAGGAGGATAGAATTATGGTCAGATTTGCCAAATGTAGGGCAAGGGAGAGATTTGTATGCATCTCTGTGTGTGGAGCAAAGGTGGTCCAGAGTTATTTTCCCCCTGGTTGCACATTTAACATGCTGATAGAAATTTGGTAAGACAGATTTAAGTTTCCCTGCATTAATTTCCCTGGCCACTAGGAGTGTCGCCTCTGGGTGAGCGTTTTCCTGTTTGCTTATGGCAGAATACAGCTTATTGAGTGCGGTCTTAGTGCCAGCATCGGTCTGTGGTGGTATGTAGACAGCTACGAAAAATACAGATGAAAACTCTCTAGGTAGATAGTGTGGTCTACAGCTTACCATGAGATACTCTACCTCAGGCGAGCAAAACCTCAAGACTTCGTTAGATATCGTGCACCAGCTGTTAATTACAAAAATACATTGTCCCCCGCCTCTTACCAGACGCCGCTGTTTTATCCTGCCGGTACAGCATATAACCAGCCAGCTGTATGTTGATAGTGTCGTTGTTCAGCCACAACTCCGTGAAGCATAAGATATTACAGTTTTGAATGTCCCGTTGGTAGTTTAATCTTCGCGTAGGTCATCGATTTTATTTTCCAAAGATCAAAAAGAACTGCTAGCAAACGTGCAGTCATAAGAGACGGTAGCAGCAACATTATGTACAAAATAAGTTTAAAAAAATAAGTTAAACAAGGCAAAGAAACAAACAAAAAACACAATTGGACAGGAACACGTAAAACGTCAGCTTGAAAGATTTTTGATGGTATTTTTTTATTATGCTAATTATATGTCTGCGAGGGTGGCAGACTTCAACCTTAATAGAAAAACAGTTAACCTTTATTTATTGTAATATAAATTAGTTTTTAGTAGTTAAGTGTTGTGTTAGATTACATAGCTAACTCAATCTTTATTTACAATAATTTTGGTGACTTCATAGCAATTGTTGGCTAGCTAGCTATCTAATGAAAAATCTCTATATATACAGCCTCGTGTCATAGTCACATCATGAGATTTGTAAATGAAAGAGGAATATAATAATATGAATCCCAATTTAGAGTATTTTTGAGCAGCACAAAATCCAATTGGTGTGACAGAGGCATTTCCTAACATACCGGCTAACTTTCTTTGTTGTTACCTTTAAGGTTGAAACCAACATGCAGTACCTCCAGAGACAAGAACATTCGTCCGCCAGCTCAGGGACAAGCTACACTATTCACAGCCCTGTGTAATGTTCAATGTAATTGCATTGCTTAATTTTTTTAAACTTAATGTATGTGTATTGTTTTGAAAATGTAAAAATAAAAGGTAATGTATATAAACATCTTTAATGTTTATTTTAATGTTTATTTTTGTTTTGCTCTTAGTGATAATTCCAAGTGTTAATACATTTGTGTTTACATCATAATGACCAAAGGGGTCTGGCTTTATAGTAAGTACAGCGCCCTATGATATAAGGCATTTATGTATGTGTTATGAATGACAAAAGGGGGTCTGACTTTAAAGTAAGCACAGCATCATGCAATACAGTGTCTTTATGAATGTGTTATAAATGACCGAAGGTGTCTCACTTCAAACAAAGTATTACAGGAGATTACATAGGTTACTAACATTCTGCTGATTTATGAAGGACAGCCACAAAGTCCTAAATAGTTTCATCTGTTGGTCCACCAGATCTTCCTCGCATTCGGGCGGAATTGTCTGGGAATGAGATTAGGTTTAATGTGACTAACATGACTTCACTTTAGTGCGTGTCCTTCAGCACAACATGTCACCCTTTATAAAGCACACGTTCATGCCATATTTAGCATAGTGGGTTGTGTCACCCTTTATAAAGCACATGTTTATATCATATTCAACATAGTGGGTTATGTCACATTTGACATTGGTGATTATGTCACACAGTTATGCCACATTTTTGAACCCTTTATAAAGCAAGACCTACGGTTATAGATGCTTTGTAATACACTGCTCAAAAGAATAAAGGGAACGCTTACAGCCCAACACCGTGCAGGACGTTTGGCATTTGCCAGAGAACACCAAGATTGGCAAATTCGCCACTGGCGCCCTGTGCTCTTCACAGATGAAAGCAGGTTCACACTGAGCACGTGACAGACGTGACAGAGTCTGGAGACGCTGTGGAGAACGTTCTGCTGCCTGCAACATCCTCCAGCATGACCGGTTTGGCGGTGGGTCAGTCATGGTGTGGGGTGGCATTTCTTTGGGGGGCCGCACAGCCCTCCATGTGCTCGCCAGAGGTAGCCTGACTGCCATTATGTACCGAGATGAGATCCTCAGACCCCTTGTGAGACCATATGCTGGTGCGGTTGGCCCTGGGTTCCTCCTAATGCAAGACAATGCTAGACCTCATGTGGCTGGAGTGTGTCAGCAGTTCCTGCAAGAGGAAGGCATTGATGCTAAGGACTGGCCCGCCCGTTCCCCAGACCTGAATCCAATTGAGCACATCTGGGACATCATGTCTCGCTCCATCCACCAACGCCACGTTGCACCACAGACTGTCCAGGAGTTGGCGGATGCTTTAGTCCAGGTCTGGGAGGAGATCCCTCAGGAGACCATCCGCCACCTCATCAGGAGCATGCCCAGGCGTTGTAGGGAGGTCATTCAGGCACGTGGAGGACACACACACTACTGAGCCTCATTTTGACTTGTTTTAAGGACATTACATCAAAGTTGGATCAGGCTGTAGTGTGGTTTTCCACTTTAATTTTGAGTGTGACTCCAAATCCAGACCTCCATGGGTTGATAAATTTGATTTCCATTGATAATTTTTGTGTGATTTTGTTGTCAGCACATTCAACTATGTAAAGAAAAAAGTATTTAATAAGATTATTTCATTCATTCAGATCTATGATGTGTTATTTTAGTGTTCCCTTAATTTTTTTGAGCAGTGTACATTAATGTAGTGCTTATGAAGGCTTTATGAAGCCTTTATAAGCTGAACGTCATTTAAAGCTGGACTGAATGTGACACTATAAACAATGAAATTATAGGTACTTTTTTTTAAATTTACTCTTAAAATGTAGTTAGGTAACACTAAAGTTGAAGTATCAGCTGATATATTAACACTGAAGTATCAGCTGATGATGTTGAAGAACTACTCAAATAAAATAAAAATGTAAGTAATTGTGACAACCAAATTATGAACTTACCTTTTTTTACTAAGAGTTTGTGAAAACTACAGAGACAAGTATGGTAATTATCAGTTGATGGAGCATTCAAATGAGTGGATTTGGCTATTTCAGCCACACCCTTTGCTGACAGGTGTATAATATCGAGCACACAGCCATGCAATCTCCATAGACAAACATTGGCAGTAGAATGGCCTTACTGAAGAGCTCAGTGTCTTTCAACGTAGCACCGTCAAAGGATGCCACCTTTCCAACAAGTCAGTTTGTCATATTTCTGCGCTGCTAGAGCTGCCATTTTTTTTGTCCTTGAACGCACTGAAGTCAGAAGTCAGATATTTCCCAGCTCCGAGTTCCCAGTTGTTTTAACGCGCCATTAAAAAAGATTACGCCAAAGTCTCCAGTCGTAAAATGACGTAGAATTGCATGAAATCTGTTTATAAAAGGCCAAAAAAAGTGCCTCTACTCAACTGATCAATGCCACTACGCAAATGATATGATATGCATGCAATGCATTACTATAAAGGTGTTTGGTTTTATCTCTTGCGTTTCGGTACCTCAGAGCTCCCCAGGTCACCCCCCTCTCATGCTCACTTTTTGTTCCGGCACCTCCCGATTGACAAATTAAGCACTGAGAGTATACCAATTAAAGTGAGAAAATAGTTTCCGCAGACTAGACTAGACACTATTGAGTTTGTGGTTGAACCGTTGAGAAGAAGGTCAGGCGGAGATTTTCAAATGGGTGTGACAGCCTAGTACAGTTGGAAGTTTACATACAGTTAGGTTGGAGTCATTAAAACTAGTTTTTCAACCACTCCACAAATTTCTTGTTAACAAACTATAGGTTTGGCAAGTCGGTTAGGGACATCCACTTTGTGAATGACACAATTTTTCAAGCAATTGTTTACAGACAGATTATTTCACTTATAATTCACTGTATCACAATTCCAGTGGGTCAGAAGTTTACATACACTAAATTGACTGTGCCTTTAAACAGCTTGGAAAATTCCAGAAAATTATGTCATGGCTTTAGAAGCTTCTGATAGGCTAATTGACATCATTTGAGTCAATTGGAGGTGTACCTGTGGATGTATTTCAAGGCCTACCTTCTTTGCTTGACATCATGGGAAAATCAAAAGAAATCAGCCAAGACCTCAGAAAAAGGCCTGAAGGTACCACGTTCATCTGTACAAACAATAGTACGCAAGTAGAAACACCATGGGACCACGCAGCCATCATACCGCTCAGGAAGGAGACGCGTTCTGTCTCCTAGAGATGAACGTACTTTGGTGCAAAAAGTGCAAATCAATCCCAGAACAACATCAAAGGACCTTGTGAAGATGCTGGAGGAAACAGGTACAAAAGTATCTATATCCACAGTAAAACGAGTCCTATATCAACATCACCTGAAAGGCCGCTCAGCAAGGAAGAAGCCACTGCTCCAAAAAAGCCATAAAAAAGCCAGACTACGGTTTGCAACTGCACATGGGGACAAAGATCGTACTTTTTGGAGAAATGTCCTCTGGTCTGATGAAACAAAAATAGAACTGTTTGGCCATAATGACCATTGTTATGTTTGGAGGAAAAATGGGGAGGCTTGCAAGCCGAAGAACACCATCCCAACCGTGAAGCACGGGGGTGGCAGCATCATGTTGTGGGGGTGCTTTGCTGCAGGAGGGACTGGTGCACTTTACAAAATAGATGGCATCATGAGGGAGTTATGTGGATATATTGAAGCAACATTTCAAGACATCAGTCAGGAAGTTAAAGCTTGGTCGCAAATGGGTCTTCAAAATGGACAATGACCCCAAGCATACTTCCAAAGTTGTGGCAAATTGGCTTAAATACAACAAAGTCAAGGTATTGGAGAGGCCATCACAAAGCCCTGACCTTAATCCTATAGAAAATTTGTGGGCAGAACTGAAAAAGTGTGTGCGAGCAAGGAGGCCTACAAACCTGACTCAGTTACATCAGCTCTGTCAGGAGGAATGGGCCAAAATTAACCCAACTTATTGTGGGAAGCTTGTGGAAGGCTACACGAAACGTTTGACCCAAGTTAAACAGTTTACAGGCAATGCCACCAAACACTAATTGAGCGTATGTAAACTTCTGTCCCACTGGGATTGTAATGAAAGAAATAAAAGCTGAAATAAATCATTCTCTACTATTATTCTGACATTTCACATTCTTAAAATAAAGTGGTGATCCTAACTGACCTAAGACAGGGAATTTTTACTGGGATTAAATGTCAGGAATTGTGAAAAACTGAGTTGAAATGTATTTGGCTAAGGTGTATGTAAACCTCCGACTTCAACTGTACATAATTGGGGCCCAGCTCCCTGCCATCCAGGACCTACATCAGGCGGTGTGAAAAGAGGGCCCGGAAAATTGTTGACTGCAGAAACTCAAGCCATAAACTGTTCTGTCTGCTTCTGCACAGCAACAAGTCTGACACCAACAGGCTCCTGAACAGCTTCTATCCTCAAGCCATAAAACTGCAAAATGGTTACACAGACCATCTACATTGACACTTCTATTTAATTTTTGCACATTCACTCTATGCACATAACATATTCACTCACACACACTCATGCTGACACTCCAACACACACACACACTCACATACGTACACACATTCATACTGGCTCTACACACTCACATACACACACACATAACACACACACATTCATACTGACTCTACACACTCACATACACACACACATAACACACATAACACACACACATTCATACTGACTACACACACACACACACACACACACATTCATACTGACTCTACACACACACATAACACACACACATTCATACTGACTCTACACACTCACATACACACACACATAACACACATAACACACACACATTCATACTGACTACACACACACATACACACACACACACACATTCATACTGACTCTACACACACACATTCATACTGACTCTACACACTCACATACACACACACATAACACACATAACACACACACATTCATACTGACTCTACACACTCACATACACATACACATAACACACACACATTCATACTGACTCTACACACTCACATACACACACACACATAACACACACACATTCATACTGACTCTACACACTCACATAACACACACACATAACACACACACATTCACACTGACTCTACACACACACATACACACACACACATAACACACACACATTCATACTGACTCTACACACACACATAACACACACACATTCATACTGACTCTACACACTCACATACACACACACATTCATACTGACTCTACACACTCACATACACACACACATAACACACACACATTCATACTGGCTCTACACACTCACATACACACACACATTCATACTGACTCTACACACTCACATACACACACATACATAACACACACACATTCATACTGACTCTACACACACACACATAACACACACACATTCATACTGACTCTACACACTCACATACACACACACATAACACACACACATTCATACTGACTCTACACACTCACATACACACACACATTCATACTGACTCTACACACTCACATACACACACACACACATTCATACTGACTCTACACACACACATAACACACACACATTCATACTGACTCTACACACTCACATACACACACACATAACACACACACATTCATACTGACTCTACACACTCACATACACACACACATTCATACTGACTCTACACACTCACATACACACACACACACATTCATACTGACTCTACACACACACATAACACACACACATTCATACTGACTCTACACACTCACATACACACACACACATAACACACACACATTCATACTGACTCTACACACACACATAACACACACACATTCATACTGACTCTACACACACACATAACACACACACATTCATACTGACTCTACACACACACATAACACACACACATTCATACTGACTCTACACACTCACATACACACACACATAACACACACACATTCATACTGACTCTACACACTCACATACACACACACATAACACACACACATTCATACTGACTCTACACACTCACATAACACACACACATAACACACACACATTCACACTGACTCTACACACACACATAACACACACACACATAACACACACACATTCATACTGACTCTACACACTCACATACACACACACACATAACACACACACATTCATACTGACTCTACACACTCACATACACACACACACATAACACACACACATTCATACTGACTCTACACACTCACATACAGTCATCCTATACTCTACTGCTACTCTGTTTATAATATATCCTGATGCCTATTCACCCTATACATATCTAACCCTACCACTCCAGTATCCATGCACATTGCAAATATGGTATTGGCACTGTCCCTGGAACTTACCCACTATATAGCTTTTTACTTTCGTGTTATTTCTATTTCTTGTGTTTTTGTTCTACTTTATTATAGATTTTTTTGAAGTACTACTGATATTGATTACTGTATTTTTTGGAAAGAGCAAGCAAGAAAAGCATTTCACTGTACTTGTGCACGTGACAACGTCAACACAACAAAGGAGATGATCGTGGACTTCAGGAAACAGCAGAGGGAGCACCCCCCTATCCACATCGACGGGACAGTAGTGGAGAATGTGGAAAGTTTTAAGTTCCTCGGCGTACACATCACGGACAACTGAAATGGTCCACCCACACAGACAGCGTGGTGAAGAAGGAGCAACAGTGCCTCTTCAACTTCAGGAGGATCACTCACAAACTTCTACAGATGCACAATCGAGAGCATCCTGTCGGGCTGTATCACCGCCTGGTACGGCAACTGCTCCGCCCACAACCGTAAGGCTCTCCAGAGGGTAGTGAGGACTGCACAACGCATCACCGGGGGTAAACTACCTGCCCTTCAGGACACCTACACCACCCGATGTCACAGGAAGGCCAAAAAGATCATCAAAGACAACAACCACCCGAGCCACTGCCTGTTCACCCCGCTATCATCCAGAAGGCGAGGTCAGTACAGGTGCATCAAAGCTGGGACCGAGAGACTGAAAAACAGCTTCTACCTCAAGGCCATCAGACTGTTAAACAGCCATCACTAACATTGAGTGGCTGCTGCCAACATACTGACTCAAATCTCTAGCCACTTTAATAATTAAAATTGGATGTAATAAATGTATCACTAGCCACTTTAAACAATGCCACTTTATATAATGTTTACATATCCTACATTACTCATATCATATGTATATACTGTACTCTATACCATCTACTGCATCTTGCCTATGCCGCACGGCCATCGCTCATCCATATATTTATTTGTAGATATTCTTATTCATTCCTTTACACCTGATTACTTGTTAGATATTACTGCATGGTCGGAACTAGAAGCACAAGCATTTCGCTACACTCGCATTAACATCTGCTAACCATGTGTATGTGACAAATAAAATGTGATTTGATTTGATTTGATCTGATCTGACTTAACTTATTGCTCCAACTCCCCTCATTTGTCTCTGCTCTTCTGCAGATTCTTGTCAGCTTACACTGGAGCCAAACACAGTAAACAAGGAACTCTCTCTGCATGAGGGGGACAGAAAGGTGACATATAAAAACCCAATCATCCAAACAGATTCACTGGCTTGCGACAGGTGTTGTGTAGAGAGGGTCTGATTGGACGATGTTACAGGGAGGTGGAGTGGCAATGGAGTTTGTACAGCAGTCTCATATAAAAACATCAGCAGAAAAGGGCAATGACTTATCATTTGGATACAATGACAAGTCTTGGAGTTTACAGTGATCTGATAGTGGTTGTTTCAGTCACAATAGTGTTCAGACTGAAGTATCAGCCCCTCAATAGGAGTGCACCTTGATCACAAGGCAAGTATTCTATCCTTCTACAGTGTCTCTGATACAATGACCCTCCACCACATTCACTCAGCCCCTCTATCCCGGACTTTGGCCTTGTGGGTGGTATGATTGTACTGCTGAGCTTTTTCAGCTGGAGTAGAGGTACTATAGAATATTGTTGTTTTATAATTTTTATATTAAATAATATCATATTGTTTGTTTTTCTGTACAATTATTCTCAGTTGAGTTGATCTTTAGAGAAATGGTAAATTACCAAATATAAAAAATAAAATATTTTAAAACAAAAATCTGGAATTAGTTTTCAGCAAAACTGCCACCTCTTGAAATTGTACCCTAATATAATGTTTATCCAACTCTGCTCTTGTGAGAAGAAAAAAACAGATGTATATTCTATACAAACTGTATAGAATAGTTTATATAGAGAATTTATGCTTTTTAATAACAATGGAGTAAGAAAGTATGACAATCCGGTTGGAGAAGGTATACAGCCGACAGTATCCTGCATAGTAAACTAGATTGATGAGTATCAATAAAATGTCACACTAGTATTATATGATGACTTTTCATGGAATTTTATGATGATTCATGCAGGAAATACCTCTAGTTTTGGACTGTCCAACTGTTGTGGATTTTTGTTAGGATATAGATTGTCATTTGTTTAGAAAATGTATGAATAAAACTCAAGACATTAAATATATTGGGTTATTTATTATGTGCATATTTACTCAATTCAACATATCAAACATTTGGATTGTAAATAAAGGAAATTCATCCAAATATACATGCTGAGTACAGACGTGAACAAAAAAATTACCAATAAGAACCATTAGACCTAAGGTCCAGTCAATACCTAATAAATAAAATGTTGTTCGGGCGGCAGGTAGGTATTTACACTGCCGATATGAAAAGAGTAGGAGAGAGCGTACCGCTACCAGACACACACATCAGCAGAAGAGACTGCCTAGAGTGTAGCCTGTTTGCCAGTAGAGAGGATGGATGAGACACACCAATGTGAACACAGCACAGGGGGGGTATCCCAACTAACAATATCTCATGCAATAACAGGTAGAGCAACTCAGTGACAACTTCATCGAGGCAATAAAGAACCCAGTTAATCAAAATGGGATTATTTGCAATCATTGGTATTCATTCACAGTGAGGAAGTATGTAGGTGCACAAATGTGTGTGTGTGTGTTTGCAGTCCAACCCCCACCACAAAAAAAAAATCCTTTAAATGTCAGTTCCAACTATATCCCACATTCATAGCCGCGGTGCAAACATTATGGCTTAGGCCTAGATTCAATCAGACCACACGATCTGGTTTTGCTTTTATGTTGTTTTAACTGGTATGATGTGGTAAAGCCTTTTTTGCACAAAGAACATCTATATGGTCTTTCCCCTGTGTGATTCCTCATATGCACTCGCAGATGTCCAATATGACCGTAGCATTTCCCACATTCAGTGCAGAAGTAAGGTTTCTCCCCCTGTATGGGTCCTCATATGCCTTTTCAAAGAAGATTCCCAATTGAACCATTTGCCACAAACACGACATCTGTGTGGTTTCTCCCGGTTGTGAGATACCATATGCACCTTCCTCATATGCCGCTTCAGATGTCCGAACTGACGATAGAATTTGTCGCAGTCATTACAGCGAAAAGGTTTCTCCCATGTATGGGTCTTTACATGCCTTTTAAAATCCCAGTTACATTTGAAACATTTACCACAAATATGACAAGTAAGTGTTTTATCTGATACACTGTAGCAGTCTCCATCAGGTTCTGTTTTCATCACTTCAGTTACGTTGGTGGGTGAATCCACAATTTGGATTTGGAAACAGTGTGAGGGCTGAGGTGGTTCCTGATTTTCTACAGTGGTAGGAGTAAATATGAACTCTTTGGTATCAGACTCTAGCCCTTTAAGCTGCTCTCCGCTCTGACTTGTCCAGACTTCTTCATGTTCCTCTTTAACGTGTTTGGACTCTGGGTCCTCTTGCCCCAGCCTGGGGCTCCACTCCTTCCCACAGTGCTGCTTAGGGGGAACCTCTTCAGAGACCGGGAGAGAAAGCTGCTGGAGGTCTGGAGAGAAATAAAAATAAGTTTTATACATATATTCAGAAGAATTGGGGCCCTATGGCCTATGGGGTTGTTTTACATTAATTAAAATCACTGACAACACCCCTTTTAATTTGAATGAAACCTTCCATACTTGCCCATGGTAGAAGTGGTCAGAAAGTGGGCATAGTTTTTCTGAAGTTGTCTATCGGGATTTTGCCTTTCGGATAGGATTTAAATGCATAGAAATATAATGGACAAAATCATTGACTTAAATGGGGACTTGTTCTATTCATTCTATTTGTATGCATTTAATCGCATCCAAAAGGCAAAATCCCGATAACTTTTGAAAAACTGGGCCAAGGAGATATAGGTGCTCAAAGTTCGCCCATTTTGCATACCTCACCCTACCATGAGACATCCATGTCTTCATCACTGAAAAAAGATAAACGGTTGAGTTTGATATAATTTGAAAGCTTACAAACAGGGTTGTCAAACATTTTTATGATTTCTTGAATTATTATTATTTTTTTTTTAATTAAAATTACTTTAACCTTTGAGGTCAATGATCTATAAATGTGTAAACTCATTTTCATAAATGTTGTAGTATAGACACTATTTCACATCATCAGAGGTGTTTTTGTTGTGCGATGTCATCGTTGAATACAGGTTGGGTGTCATTACAATCATAGAGATATAATCAATAGAATGGATCTATCCCTTCAGATCACTGCAATTTAGCTGGTAGACCATTGAAATTTACATTGAATTGAAACTTTAACTTCCAATTAACCTACTACCAGAAAGATGCACGCCAGGCCTCCCAATGTCGAATGTCAACTTTAATGGGAATGTCTATTCTAACATCTATATTTCTATGATTTCTTATTGAAGGTTAACAGTTTAATTTATAACTATGGATATTCCCTCTCATGTGCGGAGCTCAAACCATCTTTGTGGTACCATTTGAAAGTGAAAATGTCTAATTGTAATCTATTTGTATTGTTTTCACCTTTATTTAACCAGGTAGGCCAGTTGAGAACAAGTTCTCATTTACATCTGCAACCTGACCAAGATAAAGCAAAGCAGTGCGACAAAAACAACAACACGGAGTTACACATAAACAAACGTACAGTCAATAACACAATAGAGACATCTATGTACAGTGTTTGCAAATGTAGAAGAGTAGGGAAGTAAGGCAATAAATAGGCCATAGAGGCGAAATAATTACAGTTTAGCATTAACACTGGAGTGATGGATGTCCAGATGATGATGTGCAAGTAGAGATACTGGGGTGCAAAAGAGCAAGAGTGTAAGTAATAATATGGGGATGAGGTAGTTGGGTGTGCTATTTACAGATTGGCTGTGTACAGGTGCAGTGATCGGTAAGCTGCTCTGACAGCTGATGCTTAAAGTTAGAGAGGGAGCTATAAGACTCCAGCTTCTTTTGCAATACGTTCCAGTCATTGGCAGCAGAGAACTGGAAGGAAAGGCGGCCAAAGTAAGTGTTGGCTATGGGGATGACCAGTGAAATATACCTGCTGGAGCGCGTGCTACGGGTGGGTGTTGCTATGGTGACCAGTGAGCTGAGACAAGGCGGGGCTTTACCTAGCAAAGACTTATAGATGACCTGGAGCTAGTGGGTTTGGCGACAAATATGTAGCGAGGGCCAGCCAACGAGAGCATACAGGTCGCAGTGGTGGGTAGCGTATGGGGCTTTGGTGACAAAACGGATGGCACTGTGATAGACTATATCCAGTTTGCTGAGTGTTGGAGGCTATTTTGTAAATGACATCGCCGAAGTCAAGGATCGGTAGGATAGTCAGTTTTACAAGGGTATGTTTGGCAGCATGAGTGAAGGAGGCTTTGTCGCGAAATAGGAAACCGATTCTAGATTTAATTAGTTCCCACGGGGGAACTCTGTTCTCAACTTTGACATCAGCAAACCACTCCCCCACACAACACCATGCATGTGGTCTGCGGTTGGATGCACTGCCAAATTCTCTAAAACGACATTGGAGGCGGCTTATGGTAGAGAAATTAACTTTCAATTGTCTGGCAACAGCTCTGGTGGACATTCTTGCAGTCAGCATACCAATTGCATGTTCCCTCAGAACTTGAGATATCTGTGTTGTGTGACAAACCCATTTTAGAGTGGCCTTTTATTGTCTCCATCACAAGGTGCACCTATGTAATGATCATGCTGTTTAATCAGTTTCTTGATATGCCATACCTGTCAGGTGGATGGAGTATCTTGGCAAAAGAAAAATGCCCACTAACAGGGATTTAAACAAATGTGTGCACAGAATGAGAAAAATAAGCTTTTTCTACATATGGAACATTTCTTGGATCTTTATTTCAGCTCATGACACATGGGACCTTTACATGCGTTTATATTTTTATGTGTTCAGTGTGCGTACTGTATGCATTTATTTTTGCTCGTCGAACATCTCATTCCAAAATCATGTGCATTAATATGGAGTTGGTCTCGCCTTTTCTGGGAAGGTTTTCCACTAGATATTGGAACATTGCTGCAGGGTCTTGCTTCCATTCAGCCACAAGCATTAGTGAGGTCGGCCACTGATGTTGGGCGATTAGGCCTGGCTCGCAGTCGTCATTCCAATTCATCCCAAAGGTGTTCGATGGGGTTGAGGTCAGGGCTCTGTGCAGGCCAGTCAAGTTCTTCTACACCGATCTCGACAAACCATTTCTGTATGGATCTCGCTTTGTGCACGGGGGCATTGTTATGCTGAAACAGGAAAGGGCCTTCCCCAAACTGTTGCAAAAATCGTCTAGAATGTCATTGTATGCTGTAGCCTTAAGATTTCCCTTCACTGAAACTAAGGGGCCTAGCCAAAACCATGAAAAACACAGACCATTATTCCTCCTCCACCAAACTATACAGTTGGCACTATGCATTGGGGCAGGTAGCGTTCTCCTGGCATCCGCCAAATCCAGATTTGTCTGCCGGACTGCCAGATGGTGAAGTGTGATTTATCACTTCCACTGCTCCAGAGTCCAATAGTGGCGATCTTAGGATTGTATGCAGCTGATCAGCCACGGAAAAACCCATTTCATGAAGCTCCCGACTAACAGTTCTTGTGCTAACGTTGCTTCCAGAGGCAGTTTGGAACTTGGTAGTGAGTGTTGCAACCGAGGACAGACGATTTTTAAGCGCTTCAGCACTCAGCGATCCCGTTCTGTCTGTGAGCTTGTGTGGCCTACCACTTCACGGCTGAGCCGTTGTTGCTCCTAGACGTTTCCACTTCACAATAACAGTTGACCGGGGCAGCTCTAGAAGGGCAGAAATTTGACAAACTGGCTTGTTGGAAAGGTGGCATCTTATTACGGTACCACATTGAAAGCCATTGAGCTCTTTAATAAGGGCATTCTACTGCCAGTGTTTGTCTATGGAGATTGCATGGCGGTGTGCTCGATTTTATACACCTGTCAGCAACGGGTGTTGCTGAAATAGCCAAATCCACTAATTTGAAGGGGTGTCCACATATTTTTGTATATATACACACTACTGTTGAAAAGTTTGGGGTCACAAAGAAATGTCCTTGTTTTTGAAAGATAAACACTTTTTTGGTCCATTAAACATCAAATTGATCAGAAAGACATTGTTCCTGGCCATTTTGAGCCTGTAATCGAACCCACAAATGCTGACGCTCCAGATACTCAACTAGTCTAAAGGCCAGTTTTATTGCTTCTTTAATCAGGACAACAGTTTTCAGCTGTGCTAACATAATTGCAAAAGGGTTTTCTAATGATCAATTAGCCTTTTAACATTTAAATTTTTTATTTCACCTTTTTTTAATCAGGTAGGCCAGTTGAGAACAAGTTCACAAATGATAAACTTGGATTAGCTAACACAACGTGCCATTGGAACACAAGAGTGATGGTTGCTGATAATGGGCCTCTATGCCTATGCAGATATTCCATAAAAAATCTGATGGTTCCAGCTACAATAGTAATTTACAACATTAACACTGTATTTCTGATCAATTTGATGTTATTTTAATGGACAATTATTCTAGCTTTACTTTAAAAAAACAAGGACATTTCGAAGAGACCCCAAACTTTTGAACGGTAGTATATACAGTTGAAGTCGGAAGTTTAAATACAATTAGGTTGGAGTCATTAAAACACACATTTCTTGCTAACAAACTATAGTTTTGGCAAGTCGGTTAGGACATATACTCCCAACCATGGAGCACGGAGGTGGCAGCATCATGTTGTGGGGGTGTTTTGCTGCAGGAGGGACTGGTGCACTTCACAAAATAGATGGCATCATGAAGAAGGAAAATTATGTGGATATATATATAAGCGACATCTCAAGACATCAGTCAGGAAGTTAAAGCTTGGTTGCAAATGGGTCTTCCAAATGGACAATGACCCCAAGCATACTTCCAAAGTTGTGGCAGGATGGTTTAAGGACAACAAAGTCAAGGTATTGGAGTGGCCATCACAAAGCCCTGACCTCAATCCTATAGAACATTTGTGGGCAGAACTGAAAAAGCGTGTGTGAGCAAGGAGGCCTACAAACCTGACTCAGTTACACCATCTCTGTCAGGAGGAATGGGACAAAATTCACCCAACTTATTGTGGGAAGCTTGTGGAAGGCTACCCAAAACATAAACAATTTAAAGGCAATGCTACCAAATACTAATTGAGTGTATGTAAACTTCTGACCCACTGGGAATGTGATGAAAGAAATAAAACCTGAAATAAATCATTCTCTCTACTATTATTCTGACATTTCACATTCTTTACATAAAGTGGTGATCCTAACTGACATAAGACGAAATAAGAAATATAGTACTTTTTATTCAAAAACATTTTTTTAATAGATCGTTAAATAGTTTGACAACCCTGTTTGTAATCTTTCAAATTATATAAAACTCAACCGTTTATCATTTTTAGTGATAAAGACATGACTGTCTCATAGTAGGGTGGGGTATGCAAAATGGGGGAACTTTGAATGGCAGGTAGCCTAGTGGTTGGCCAGTACCAGGTTGCAAGATCAAATCCCTGAGCTGACAAGGTAAAAATCTGTCGTTCTGCCCCTGAACAAGGCAGTTAACACACTGTTCCTAGGCCGTCATTGAAAATAAGAAGTTGTTCTTAACTGACTTGCCTAGTTAAATAAAGGTAAAATAAAATATCTCAACTGTTTTGGATTCAGGTCCAAAATGTCACTTTCTGACCACTTCTACCATGGGCAAACATGTATGGAAGGTTTTGTTCAAATCTACTGAAAATGGGTGCAGCCATAATGTTTTTGAAGTCATATGAAACGAGCCTTTGGTAATACTAAGACAATTAAATATACAGTAGATATTAAGTATCTGAGTAAGGAAACTAAATACACAAACATTGTCTTGGTGAATTGACTACAGCCAAGGTATTTGAAGTAAGTAGAAGAAGGTATTGTGAGATTAAACTAGGCTTTGGAAAACAGACTGTAGGCCTATATATAAACAACAACAAAAAACACATCTTTATTAAAACATACATTTAAAAAAAAAAAAATGTACACAGTAATGTTTGTCCCAGAAAAGACAGACTGTTGTATGCCGGTCATGTTTAAGAGCATATTTTTTTTTAAATATCTGCAGGAAGGAAACAGATCAATTTAGATGGGGATTGACTGGGTTCAAAATGTTAAGATTCAATGGTCAATTTTAACACACCATATTCTAGAATACAGCTGTACAACTTCCATTCAGAAAAGTGGTTAGAGCGTTGGACTTGTAACCGGAGGGTTACAAGTTCAAATCCCCCGAGCTGACAAGGAAAAAATCTGTCGTTCTGCCCCTGAACAAGGCAGTTAACCCACAGTTCCCCAGGCGCCGAAGACGTGGATGTTGATTAAGGCAGCCCCCCGCACCTCTCTGATTCAGAGGGGTTGGGTTAAATGCGGAAGAAACATTTCGGTTGAAGGCATTCGGTTGTACAACTGACTAATAATGGTGACTTTGACTTTGGTGAACAAGGCGTTTCCCGTTAACTTTTCCAAGATATCCAAATCAAATCTTTGTAAACCATTTTCTGAAGTCCTTGCACTGATGTGATTTCACTTGTTTGGATTCATTGCTGGAGCATTAAAATGTGGACACAAAAAATACATTTTCTCCTCTGTGTAAATCATGTAATATTTTTTTTTTGCCCCACTCCGGTTGAAGCATTTGCTGCATTATTTGCTCCTGTGTGATTCCTCATATGCCGTAACAGGTTCCTCTTCTGCCTGAAGGATTTAACACATTCCTTGCACTGATACGGTCCCTCCCTAGTCTCACGACTGTTACCAGCGCACAAATGAGACTTGGTTTTGGGTGTCACCGGGATTATATTACTCCCCTGCATGTGAGTGATTTTATGTGATTTTAATTGGGATGCCGTGATGAAGTATTCTCCACACAAAAAGCATCTGTTTGATCTCTCCCCTGTGTGTCCCCTCATATGCACGGTCAGGTTTCCGATCTGGCTATAGCATTTGCCACATTCACTGCAGCAATAAGGTTTTTCGCCAGTATGGGCCCTCATATGCCTTTCCAGACCAGATTTACAGTCAAAACATTTACCACAAACATGACAAGAGTTTTCACCAATGTGACATGGTTTCATCTTGATCTCTTTAGTAGTACTGGTGGGTGAGACCACAATTTGCATTTGGAAAAGATGTGAGGTCTGAGGTGGTTCCAGATTTTCCATAGAGGAGGGAGTGAATATTAACTCTTTGGGATCAGACTCTAGCTCTTTAAGCTGTTCTCCCCCCTGACTGGTCCAGACTTCCTCATGTTCCTCTTTAATCTGTGAGGGCTCTGGGTCCTCTTGCTTCAGACTGGGGCTCCACTCCTGCTCACAGTGCTGCTGTTGCTCAGGAGAAACCTCATCTGGGAGATAGAGCTGATGTAGGTCTGGAGAAAAGGAAAGAAGAATCTTTTAAAAAACGATTAATTCCTTAACCATTGTCTTACATGGTTAGTTGGTACACTTATGTTCAATTTACACCGAGTGTACAAAACATTAAGAACACCTACCTGCACCCCCCATTTTGCCCTCAGAACAGACTCAATTTGTCAGGCCACGGACTCTACAAGTTGTCGAAAGCGCTCCACAGGGATGTTGGCTCATGTTGACGCCAATGCTTCCCACAGTTGTGTCAAGTTGGCTGGATATTTGGGCAGTGGACCATTCTTGGTACACACAGGAAACTGTTGAGCGTGAAAAACCCAGCAGTGTTGCAGTTTGACACAAACCGGTGCGCCTGGTACCTACTACCATACCCCGTTCAAAGGCACTTAAATATTTTGTCTTGCCCATTCACCCTCTGAATGGCACACATACACAATCCATGTCTCAATTGTCTCAAGGCTTGAAAATCCTTCTTGAACCGGTCTCCTCGTCTTCATCTACACTGATTGACGTCACCTGTTAAATCCACTTCAATAAGGGATCATAGCTTTCACCTGGACTCACCTGGTCTGTCTACAGCGCATTTGGAAAGTATTCAGACACCTTGACTTTCACCACATTTTGTTACATTAGTGACTTATTCTAAAATGGATTAAAAAAAAATAAAATCCCTCAATCTATACACAATACCCCATAATGACAAAGTGAAAACAGGCATCCTCCCTACGGTGAAGCATGGTGGTGGCAGTATCATGCTGTGGGGTTGTTTTTCAGCAGCAGGGACTGGGAGACTATTCAGGATCGAGGGAAAGATGAACGGAGCAAAGTACAGAGATCTTCAAACTGGGGCGAAAGTTCACCTTTCAACAGGACAACTACCCAAAGCGCACAGCCAAGCCAAGACAACGCAGGAGTCGCTTCGGGACAAGTCTCTGAATGTCCTTGAGTGGCCCAGCCAGAGCCCAGACTTGAACCCGATCTAACATCTCTGGAGAGACCTGAAAATAGCTGTGCAGCGACACTCCCCATCCAACCTGACAGAGCTTGAGAGCATCTGCCGAGAAGAATGGGAGAAACTCCCCAAATACAGGTGTGCCAAGCTTGTAGCGTCATACCCAAGAAGACTTGAGGCTGTAATCGCTGCCAAAGATGCTACAACAAAGTACCGAGTAAAGGGTCTGAACACTTATGTATTTAATCAATTTTCAAATAAGGCTGTAACGTAACAAAATGTGGAAAAAGTCAAGGGGTCTGAATACTTTCCGAATGCACTGTATACAGCAGGTGGTGTTAATACTTGTATACTCAGCGTATATTGGATAGATGCTTGGCAGTGAAGTACTGTGGCTTATGGAGCAGTCTAAACGGATGCCTTTTTATCTGATTCTCCCAAAGAATCGTAAAGCATCGGTCACCTGACCTGCTATCATGCTACACTAAAACGTCAAATTCCTATGATTTACAATGTTAAATAAGAGTAATATGCGAATGAACATTGTGAACTAATGTTTAATTTTGTTGCTAGGAAGTGACGTGAAAATAGCTTTGAAAATCTGTTTTGGGGGATCAAGTCTACCTCAAAACCGACAATATAGGCCTCATGCTCTTTCTGGGCAGGGCCACAGGCCAGCTGTCACCAGCCTAGATGGCGGCTGACTGATGGCTAGCTAACGTTACTTTCAGAATCCAAATGTTAAACAAACGAAAAAGTAATGTCATTTTTTTATGTTCCCGGATGCAGGCACCCACGAGTTCTATTTTATAATTAGCTAGCTATGTTGCCTACAGTTAGCCAGACAGCTAAACTAGCCATGTCCCGCGATCAACCCGCCTAATTTACACAGATAGCTAGCTACCTACCTACTTATTATTATTATTTTCTGACCATTTGGAACACTGTAAACACCAAATAAATAAGTAACACCAGAGGCTGTCCTAACAAACAAAAAAGTGTTACTACAGCAAAGACTAAAAACAGTGAAATTGTTTATCAGACGTTGTGGTTGCTTGAGGTTTGGTGCTCACGGAATCAGTAGCCTATTAAAACAAACACTCAAACAGGCAACACAACACAAGATTTATTTCTGTAGCTAGATATTCAGCGCATTCGGTAAGAAATCAGACCCCTTGACCTTTTCCACATTGTTACATAACAGCCTTATTCTACAATGGAGTAAATAGTCCCCCCCACCCACACAATCAATCTACACACAATACCCCATAATGACAAAGCAAAAACAGATTTTTAGAAATGTTTGCAAATGACTAGTATCATTCAACTCAAGAGAGTAACAAAAATATTTTGCAATGACAAAACATAGCTAGTCCGATAACTTTTCACAGACTTCCTTTGGACGACCCAGAATTACTGAGGTTTTTTTGCTAGTTGTTATGCATAAACACTCCCATCCACAGACGTTGTGCGTTGGCCCTACGGGTTTGTAGCGAGCCCTTCTCTGATGTCGACTTCCACCCGCAAGAAAAATTATTGGTAAAAAAAAACACATTAAGAAAACAGCTATACCAACCATTGAAGGATGTCGCTGCACCTGACTAGGACCAGCAGAAATGTGTTTGTTTATGTTAGCTATTTAGTTTATGTTAGCTAAAAGTTTGCTTGATACCTAGCCCAGCCTCACAAGTGTGTGTTTTTGGATAGAGTAAAACATCTAGCTATTTTCAGGTTGTCCATCGCTAATATTGTTATCAATATCATTCTGCAAAACAACATTTGCCAACGTTAGATGACTTAGGCCGTTGTCACATATTCCCTGTACGATTCGGATCCTTTAGCTTTTTCTTTGATTGGCTAGGTCTACCTATAGTTAGGTCTATAAAGCATGAGTAAACTAGAGACGAAAGAAACGCACACCTATTTAGGCGAGGTGTTTGGCTAGTGGAGTGGAACACTTAAAACAATAAAGGAGAGCCGCACACTATAGGAGCTCAGATGCAAAAAAATATTTAATGTCCAAGCTATATGCTACATGTATTGTAAGGTCTATTTGATCTTGTACACATTTGCAGCTAAAAGTAGAATTGCAGTATAAACTAAAAAAAGAACTAACGCGAAAAGGAGAATAGAAAGGGGAGGGAAATTTGATGAGCCATCGGTGGAAGGTTGTTCAAAAGGATACTGAAAGCACTAATCTGCCTCCTTGAATCCAGTGAAGACACCGGTGGGTGAGGGTGTACTTGTTGCGGATGGCGACAACAAAACTGGGTAACACTCGTCTCTGACCACATCCAAGTCGTTCGCTTTTCAATCCCCATTCCAAGACCACTCTGTAAGCCACAAGTCTATATTGCCTAAAAAAAATTAAATACATCAAAACATCAGCTCGCTGTGCAGAAGCAGAATAACACTAGGCTGGTCTACTGAGGACCATATGGGTGACTCATGACATATAGCCTATAATACTGTAAAGTCTATTTATCACACACAAACTACCTGTACTTACTTTATTGACAGCTGGTCATTAGGTCCCTATGGCCAAGGTCTCTTATTCCAGTTCATTTTCAGTACATGGAAAAACATTTCTACAACTGCTGGGGTTTATAAGGGTTGGAAAAGTAATTGTCAATGATTACACAGTATTGGTGGGCTCGCGGGACAATGTCTCGTGGCCGGACAATTCTAAATTTTCCAAGGCTGGCATAAGCAGGTCCCAATCCGCACAGCAAAGACACTCGTCTTCAGTGGGCTTCACTTAGCATTGCAGGTACACCAGCAGTTCCCAGATGGTGAGTCGGGCCTCAGCTGCTAGTTGAATATCTGCCTGAGCCTCTCTGCTCCCCTCCATCATCCTCCATCTGTTAAAAGATCCTCGTCTGTGTATGCCGATTCAAATAAATAAGCCTTACCTTCCTCGTATTCGTAGTCAGACAAGTTGGTAGCGTAGTAGTTTGAAATAAAAAATGATTAGCTTGCTTGGCAGATTAGAAGCTCTGTGTTTACAGTAGGGCTGGGCGATATATCAAATTAACAACGATCTAAATGCATGTAAACCCCCCCCAAAAAAATATTTGTTTTAATGAGCGTTCCATCTCTTTTTGGTCTAGTCTCCTTCACTACTCCTATGCTGTGTGCACTTTCCCACTCGCAGACATCAAGACCCTCCCCCTGCCACTCTCAACAAAAGACGAAAAGATTAACTTCTTCCTCTCTGACAAGAAGCAGTATAACTCACTACTTGCATTTGAGGTTTGATTCAACAGAATCGGCCATATGGACACTGAAACGCTTAAGAGACATTATTTTACTGTAATAGATGAGAACTTTTTAGGTCCCAACTCACAAAAAAAAGAATGTAGAATAGAGCAGACACAACTAAAAACGAGAGTATCAATGAACATGTAGAAAAAGTATGCTCAGTTTATCACGCTCGTAAATGTGATACCGCTAGCAGTATTTTAGCCATAGACTTACGTGCTAGCTGTCTTTTATAAATGTGCAATGATCATAAAAAGATGCTTTTAATATAAAAAGATATTGGCAACTCGTTCACATTCGGAGAAATTAGCATGTTCTTATCCACATCTAAACAAAGTGAACAGGCTTGTTGTTCAAACAGTTGGGAGGTGAACAGGTGGACAGGAGGGTCTATTCATAACAGTTCGACCTTGTTAGCAAGCGAATAGATCCAAGACGACCTGACTTGATATATAAAAGATTAGCTGGCTATTCACTAGCACGTGGCCTTGTACTTGAGAGATTGTTTTATGAGACCTGTGTCCAGTTTCTATAATGCCTCCTACAAGACGTTGGTCATTATTTGTGAATGTGTATGGTTCTGGTAACAAAACAAAAAAAGGGCATTTTCATAGACTTGAAAGCCAGATTAGTGATTATTGCAAAAAAAGCAGGTTAAACTATTTTGATAAAATTAAATGATTAGTGGGTCTTATGGTTGTCAAAGGCTTATATTTAGCTTTGGTATAATTTTCCATGCCCTGAATTCATTTGATTATTCCTGACTGTTTGAAATGCAGTGTATTGACCTTTATTTGTACAACAAAGCTTTTTGATATATCATGAATCGGCCATACATTTTAAAGAAATCAAGATGAGTATTAGGCCTTATCGCCCAGCCCTAGTTTACAACATTGCAGTTACATAATATATACAAATTAGGGTCCTAAATAGTGAAATTCTCCTTTAACCTCTTACAGCTAGGGGGCAGAATTCCTAGTTTCCGCCCGTCTGACGTGCCCAAAGTAAACGGGCTGACACTCAGGCCTAGAAGCTAGGATATGCATATCATTTAGTAGCTGTAGATAGAAAAGAATCTGAATTTTCCAAAACTGTTAAAATTATGTCTGTGGCTATAACAGAACTGATTTGGCAGGCAAAAGCCCGAAGGAAATCCGACCAGAAAAAAAAAACAATCTGCTCCCATGCTCTTATTTTGAAAAGCTATTGAAAAGCATTGAATCCATCCACCATTTTCCTATTCCTATGGCTTCCCCTATATGGTAACAGTCTACTATTGATGGCTTTGGGCTTGTATTTTGAAAAATGAATATGTTTTTTCACATAAAGGAAATAGTGAACCGGAAGCAAAACAGTGTTTGGGCGCATTCTGGGGAGAGCACTCGCGAGGGAATTTGCCTTGTCTATTGAAGAAAGTTGTTTCCGCGTGAAGTTTTATCGTATATTAACATTTTAGACAACCTAAGGATTATATAGAGTCTTTGTTTGACAAAAATAGACGAAGTTTACCGGGAGCAATTTTGACTTTTCTGTCGTCATTTTGACAGAGGTGTTTCCTGTGGATTTCTGAATTCAATGGCGCAGTCTAAACGGCGTTTTTCGGATATAAATATGTACTTTATCGAACAAAACGAACAGCGGTTTTGTAGCTGGGACCCTCCTGGTTGGAAACATCAGAAGATCTTAAAAAGTGAGTTTTTATATATTTAATTTGTGATTGTGTCGCCAGTGCTGGTTGAAAAACCTTTTTGTGAGGTGCTTACCTCAGATAATCAAATGTTTTGCTTTCGCCGTAAAGCCTTTTTGAAATCTGACACATTTAGATTACAAAGACGCTAAACTTTGTAACCATGTGAAACACTTGTATTTCCATGAATGTTAAATATTACGAATTCTTATTTTGAATTTGGCATGCTTCGTTTTTATCGAAAATGATCCCGCTCACGGGATCCGTGCGGCAAGAAGTTAAGGTGTTTGTAATAGAATAAACGTGGCAAAAACAAATGCAGACATGAATAAATGCATTTATATTGCTTCCAAAAAAAGTATTATTTTTACAATATGGGGGAGTTCCAAGATGGAGGCGATGCGGCTTCAAAACATCGCCAGGTGTCAGTCATCTAGCATTAACCATTATATGCACACGCGTTGACCCCATGTTCGTTAAGACTATGAGTTCACAAACCCCAGGTAGGCTCACCAAATCCCTCCCTTCCATAAAGTTAGTAATCACTGATCTGCAAATTTGTGGATAGCTCAAAAAGGTTTAGAAATTCATCCCATTGTTTGGGAAACTCGGTGAAGCCTTGCCCGCCCCCCACCCCATAGAAGAAGCGGATGGCCGTGACTTAAAACATAGATCCTATTAAATGACTGTTAGTATTCTAATTGAATGCTACACGTTTGAAAGCGTGACTCTGCACAGTAGTTGCTACAAACCTGCTCGATGTAATTTAATCTCGGGATTGAAAACCAAATCCAGCAGCCGCCGTAAACGATTGATCTCCTCCTTCGAACTGGAAATTTCATTCTCGTATTCTGTTAGGTTTTTTTCCACTTCCACATATATCTCCACAGCAGCCGCGGTTAGTCGCTTGGTAAGAAACACATTCAACAACTGTAGTTTGGACATTTTGCAGGAGGTACAGTACTAGTCGGACAGCCCGAAAAGACTAACTAACATCACAAGGCAAGATATGATGGAACCCACATGTATCCACGTGACCTCAATGAGCCGCAAACATCGTCATGTGGTCCAAATCACTAGTTACCACAGCCACAATGCCAACACTTGCTATGTAAACAGTCATTAAAATCTCTCTATATATATGTTTGGTCTTCATTTAAGGTTGGACATAATGATTAACAGTATGGTTAGGGTTAAAATAGGATTTTATGAAGATAAATTGCAGAAAGCCAGGTTGAGTGGAAGGGCCTGAGATATTTGATTATTAACCTTCAAGGTTCCCCATGAAAATACGAAATAATTTGTGTTTGATAGTGACAACAATGGGACACCTTTTCTGCTTATGGTGGTATTATATGGTACCATCAATTCAGTATGTATCTCCTTTCGTTATCTTTCGCGAATTTACATTCACATCTAAGCGTGTTAACCCATGCAAGGCTGCCGGCCCAGACGGCACCCCTAGCCGTGTCCTCGGAGCATGAGTAAACCAGCTGGCTGGAGTGTTTAGAGACATATTCAACCTCTCCCTATCCCAGTCTGTTGTCCCCACTCGCTTCAAGATGTCAACATGGGGCCTCACAAGGGTGGTTGCTCAGCCCCCTCCGGTACTCCCTGTTCACCCATGACTGCGTGGCCACACTCAATCATCAAGTTTGCAGACGACGCAACGGTAGTGAACCTGATTACCAACAATGACGAGACCGCCTACAGGGAAGCAGTGAGGGCCCTGGCGGAGCGGTGCCAGGAAAATACCCTCTCCTTCAACGTCAACAAAACAAAGGAGCTGGTCGTGGACTTCAGGAGACAGCAGAGGGAGCACAGCGGCCACAGTGGAGAGGGGTTGGAAAAGTTCCAGAAGATCTAAATGCATATTCCCATGAAACTAAATGAGATCAAATTATTGGCATGTAGACGCAGTTTGGACATTTTACCGGTAAAACGTTCAGAATTAGCATTCACGACTGACTGATGATGGCCTATTTTGAAATTAGTTATGCTTAGCTTAGTATTCAACAAAAACACATTATTGACACTATATGTGTGGGCATAGGCAGAAGTTGCAATCGGAGCATACCTTTTTTTAATACCCTATAATAATATCCAATAGGCTACATCTATCGATACAAACGTTATTTTATTTTTTTAATAGCGCTACTCCACTGCCACTAAGACCCCCATTGACTTCTACAGATGCACGATTGAGAGCATCCTGTCGGGTAGGACTGCACGATTAATCGAATTCAGATCGAAATTGCGAAATTGACGTGCACGAGGCTGCGATTTTCTCCTTTCTCTGACACTCCATTAATTAATACAACAAAAAACTAGACTATGGTACCTCCCCAAATGAGATGCCCTAGATTCTGTTCATTCACGGTCTACATGCACAGAGAATGCTGGCTTAATCACAAGCGGGATTTCACTCTCTGCATGGTATGTACATGCTGGAAAATCACAGGTTCTCCCTTTTAGAGCACGCAGTTTGAGCTGCTAAGGAGAACGTTAATTTGGTGCCAAAGAAGGGCGCATCTTCAGTGGAATGTCAGTATTTAGGCTACAGGCTAACCACATGTAAGTGTTGTGCAGAAAGGTGGCTGCAGTATCCGTCTAAGCAAAACATACCAATGGTTTAATTTACAATGAGAAACAGATTTTAGTCAATACCATAGACCCAATGCTATTGAAATGTCAAAGAAATCCTGCAAATAACCCAATTAAAATGATTTGTAGTCTTAACATCTTGGCACATAATAAAGACACAATTACCAGAAATAGCATGAAAGGTTCTCCAAGAGTTTCTCCAGAGATTTTCACATGCGCAAAATGAATAGATTAGCAGTCAACGAGTTAAATCGACGTTCATTGATTAGGAAACATCTCTTGCGCCTTTTAATAAAAGCGGATTATGTTTTCTCATGCAACATATTTAAATTACTTTACTACATCACATTAGCTCCACAATGATAATTTGTTTGATGAAAAACCCTAAATTAGGCTTTGTACGACGTTATGAATTACGTCGAGATTCCATCTTAATTCGCTCTGACTGTATGGGGGAGGAAAAACAAATTATTCGATAAATATAGAAACTCCTCTCATACTGCCTTATGGCCAGTTTTGTGTTAAATGTAGTACCTGGACGGAGAAAATACCATAAGCGTTTTATAGTTTTTCTGAGACTATTGCCCAGACTTTGTAGACAGTTTAATAATGTTTAAACTTCATCTTTATCAAATGATCCATAAAAGGGACCAACTCAGAACGTGTAATTATTATTTTTCCCACCCGACGTACGTCTACGTGCGCTAGTTAGTATATTATTATCGTTAAGGTCCATCATTAATTAAACAAATCTCTAGTAATCGATTATACACGCATACAATTCATCATATTTTCATATCTTCACAGAATCCATGTAGAACGTTAGAAATTCTTAGGTACTCACATCAACCATTCCATTTGCGTTTTCAATGCCTCTCCATCACCCTACTCCCAGGGGGAAAAAACTAAAGTTCCCCGGACGGTGCCTGGCCGGTCATGGGATCCTCAATTGGTTCTCTATCCTCCCAGAGACCACGGCAAAATATAGCCTCCCAGAAACTATAGACTTGCTGCTACTATCTAAAATAACATCCCGCTCTCCTTACCACCCCGAGATATTCTGATGGGCAGTGATGGACGGAACCCCAAGATAACGTTATGCCAAAACGTATTATCTATATTTCAATCATCTGATTAAGGATATTTCTATATCGTATTATCCAAATGTAAGATTAACACTTATTTCTACCCTCACACACTCTCGTATCACTTTCACAGAAAACATCAACAAAAACCACACAAGGGAATGAGACAGATGAGGAAAACCGGTTAGGGCTGTTTTTTAGATTTCAAACCCTGTCTATATGAACAGGGAAACCCATATCATTATCAAAATATTGCCTAAATAGTGGTCCCAAAACAAAACACTCACATAGAGTAACCCAGGGCATACCTGGCTAGCACGTTTAAAATAATTGGATTTCGCCACTTCTGAGGGTCAAATCAAAATCATTTGATTTGAAATTTGATTTTGAGGGTCACACTTTTCAGAACGACATCTTTCTTCCAATAGGGCTTCACCAGGTACCGTGCTTCACTAAGAACCCACAGTCACCCTGTCCGCACCAATCCCCACCGTGGTCAATTCAGTGTCAGGGCTGCTCTAAGTCACCCGCAACCGACCAGTGGCATACAACAGGTAATTTGTTTGATGAAAAACCCTAACCCTTACAGTGAAATGCTGACTACAACAGGTGTAGACCTTACAGTGAAATGCTGAATACAACAGGTGTAGACCTTACAGTGAAATGCTGAATACAACAGGTGTAGGTAGACCTTACAGTGAAATGCTGAATACAACAGGTGTAGGTAGACCTTACAGTGAAATGCTGAATACAACAGGTGTAGGTAGACCTTACAGTGAAATGCTGAATACAACAGGTGTAGGTAGACCTTACAGTGAAATGCTGAATACAACAGGTGTAGGTAGACCTTACAGTGAAATGCTGAATACAACAGGTGTAGGTAGACCTTGCAGTGAAATGCTGAATACAACAGGTGTAGGTAGACCTTACAGTGAAATGCTGAATACAACAGGTGTAGACCCTACAGTGAAATGCTGAATACCACAGGTGTAGACCTTGCAGTGAAATGCTGAATACAACAGGTGTAGACCTTATAGTGAAATGCTGAATACAACAGGTGTAGACCTTATAGTGAAATGCTTACTTACAGGCTCTAACCAACATTACAAAAAATAATAAAAAAGGTATTAGGTGAACAATGGGTAGGTAAAGAAATAAAAACAGCAGTATATACAGTAGGGAGGCTATATACAGTAGAGGCTATATACAGACACTGGTTTTCAGGCTGATTGAGGTAGTATATGTACATGTAGTTATGGTTAAAGTGACTATGCATATATGATGAACAGAGAGTAGCAGTAGCGTAAAAAAGGGGTTGGCGAGTGGTGGGACACAATGCAGATAGCCCGGTTAGCCAATGAGCGGGAGCACTGGTTGGTTGGGCCAATTGAGGTAGTATGTACATGAATGTATAGTTAAAGTGACTATGCATATATGATAAACAGAAAGTAGCAGCAGCGGGGGTGGGGGGCACAATGCAAAAGTCCAGATAGCCATTTGATGACCTGTTCAGGAGTCTTATGGCTTGGGGGTAAAAACTGTTGAGAAGCCTTTTTGTCCTAGACTTGGCACTCCGGTACCGCTTGCCATGCGGTAGTAGAGAGAACAGTCTATGACTGTGGTGGCTGGGGTCTTTGACAATTTTTAGGGCCTTCCTTTGGCACCGCCTGGTGTAGAGGTCCTGGATGGCAGGCAGCTTAGCCCCAGTGATGTACTGGGCCGTACGCACTACCCTCTGTAGTGCCTTGCAGTCAGAGGCGGAGCAATTGCCTTACCAGGCAGTGATGCAACCAGTCAGGATGCTCTCGATGTTGCAGCTGTAGAACCTTATGAGGATCTGAGGACCCATGCCAAATCTTTTTATTCTCCTGAGGGGGAATAGGCTTTGTCGTGCCCTCTTCACGACTGTCTTGGTGTGTTTGGACCATTCTAGCTTGTTGTTGATGTGGACACCAAGGAACTTGAAGCTCTCAACCTGCTCCACTACAGCCCCGTCGATGAGAATGGGGGCGTGCTCGGTCCTCCTTTTCCTGCAGTCCACAATCATCTCCTTAGTTTTGGTTTTGTTGAGGGAGAGGTTGTTGTCCTGGCACCACACGGCCAGGTCTCAGCCTACAGGGAGGAGGTCAGTCTCATTGTTGTCGTTGTCTACATGACAAAAATCAGAGGCGTGGAATGGGTCACAAAGTTAGGATTCATATGAAAGAATTTAATCATTCACAACAGACAGTATCTGCTGTAAAGACTGTTCTCATTGTGTGGAAACCAGGGTCTGGCCTCCAAAACAAGGTTCCTCTCATAATTATCCATACCCAAGCCATCTCCACTGGGTACCTCCCGGCACACAAACACCCGGGTAACTCCCGGCACACAAACACTAACTCGTGCTATGGAATGCGGTCTATAGGTTTTATCACCAAAGGCATGGTAAATCCACTGTCAGCATTAAGCCTCCAGAGGCCCAACTCAGAAAACCACGCACAGACGAGTGTTCTAAGAACCCTATTCTATTTCATAAAACAACCATTTCATGCAATAACAGTATTATAACATAATCTTGTAATTTTGCTCTCACGTGTCTTAGCAGGATCAGATGGTGACAGGTGTCCCAGCAGGGTCAGACAGCCAGGGAAGGACGGTCTACAGAACACAGTGAATTTTGCTGTATATTATAACAATCAGTGAATGGATACAAAGTTCCATCTTGACTTGATGGATAAGCTACTTTCTGGGATCTGGGGATAAACGTTATTTCAATTATTGAACCATTGATTATATTATTGGATAATATAATGTATACCAAGGGGTCTCAGCAGAGTCAGGCAACCAGGGAAGACCAGTCTGTGACAGCACTGAGGTAAACTTCTGCAGATACAACACTTTATTCTCTCTGTGCAGCAAACACTGGACAAGCCAGAAGCTTCAAAGATTGAAACTATTTTAAGGCAGTCTGACAAACGTATAAAGTTGATTTCCAAACTGTATCAAGGGTTGATAGAGGCGTTTCCTGATGACACGATACACATGTTAAACGTATATAGAATTACACAATCATAAAGCTTCCCATTCTATCTGCAGCCTATGGCTACCTGAAATAAATAATTAACTTAGGTAATTTTAAGTAGAACTGACAGTGTTTTAGCAACTTGAAATATTATTAGAATCTGTTCATAAACACCCGCGGGAAAATGACACTTTTCTTTTTGTTTTACATTTTTCTGACAAGTGAACACTTAGATATGGGGTGGCAGGTAGCCTAGTGGTTAGAGCGTTGGACTTGTAACTGGAGGTTTGCCAGTTCGAATCCCCGAGCTGACAAGGTACAAAATCTGTCGTTCTGCCCCTGAACAAGGCAGTTAACCCACTGTTCCCCGGGCGCTGTGGATGTCGATTAAAGGCAGCCCCCCGCACCTCTCTGATTCAGAGGGGTTGGGTTAAATGCAGAAGACACATTTCAGTTGAAGGCATTTGGTTGTACAACTGACTAATAATGGTGACCTTTGACTTTATGGTCATTTTCACATTTTTGATAAATTCATAGAATGTTTGGGAATGACGAATACTAAGGCGTTTGTGAAAATTCTGTAGCAATATAGAGTGGGAAACGGCAATGCGTTTGGACAATTAACACACAGTAAAACCTATTAACGTTATTTTTTTTTTTTAATTATTATTAACAACAAATCAATACAAAAAGTACAAGGGGAACACAAGTGTATGTATAAAGAATATATAAAGGACAATTGGGCTAAGGGGTACAATATCACATGACACAAGGACCTTAAGGGACATACACACTTATAATTCTAACAGCTTTTTTGTTGGTAGAGTATTTAATTGTCATAAAATATAGTTAAATGTATTTTTGTAAGGTAATAAAATGTGGTGTTTTGTTTGTAAAATGTACATTTGTGAATATGAAATTTGGCCGAAAGAATAATGAAATGAATTACATGAAAATGATTTCAACTTATTTCTATCGTAGGCTGTGGCCACCCGTCATTCTATTTTGAGTTTTTGAGCAGCAGGGGCTTGCCTGTTTTTCATGTTATTTTGGCATTAACACGTGTCACATATCAGTTTGCAAACAATGTAAAAAAAAAAATACAGTTGAAGTCGGAAGTTTACATACATAAATACTCGTTTTTCAACCACTCCACAAATTTCTTGTTAACAAACTATAGTTTTGGCAAGTCGGTTAGGACATCTACTTTGTGATTTGACACAAGTAATTTTTCCAACAATTGTTTACAGACAGATTATTTCACTTACAATTCACTGTATCACAATTCCAGTGGGTCAGAAGTTAACATACACTAAGTTGACTGTGCCGTTAAACAGCTTGGAAAATTCCAGAAAATGATGTCATGGCTTTAGAAGCTTCTGATAGGCCTTGAAAAACATCCACAGGTATACCTCCAATTGACTCAAATGATGTCAATTAGCCTAACTTCAAACTCAGTGCCTCTTTGCTTGACATCATGGGAAAATCTAAAGAAATCAGTCAAGACCTCAGAAAAAAAAACTTGTAGATCTCCACAAGTCTGGTTCATCCTTGGGAGCAATTTCCAAACGCCTGAAGGTACCATGTTCATCTGTATAAACAATAGCATGCAAGTATAAACACCATGGGACCACGCAGCCGTCATACCGCTCAGGAAGGAGACGTGTTCTGTCTCCTAGAGATGAACTTACTTTGGTGCGAAAAGTGCAAATCAATCCCAGAACAACAGCAAAGGACCTTGTGAAGATGTTGGAGGAAACCGGTACAAAAGTATCTATATCCACAGTAAAATGAGTCCTATATCGACATAACCTGAAAGGCCGCTCAGCAAGGATGAAGCCACTGCTTTTTTGGAGAAATGTCCTCTGGTCTGATTTAACAAAAATACAACTGTTTGGCCATAATGACCATTGTTATGTTTGAAGGAAAAAGGGGGAGGCTTGCAAGCCGAAGAACACCATCCCAACCATGAAGCACGGGAGTGACAACATCATGTTGTGAGGGTGCTTTGCTGCAGGAGGGACTGGTGCATCATGAGATGGCATCATGAGGAAAGAAAATTATGTGGATATATTGAAGCAACATCTCAAGACATCAGTCAGGAAGTTAAAGCTTGGTCGCAAATGGGTCTTCCAAATGGACAATGACCCCAAGCATACTTCCAAAGTTGTGGCAAAATGGCTTAAGGACAACAAAGTCAAGGTATTGGAGTGGCCATCACAAAGCCCTGACCTCAATCCTATAGAAAATGTGTGGGCAGAACTGAAAAAGTGTGTGCGAGCAAGGAGGCCTACAAACCTGACTCAGCTTGTGGAAGGCTACCCAAAACTTATGTTCCAAGTTAAACAACTTAAAGGCAATGCTAACAAATTCTAATTGAGTGTATGTAAACTTCTGATCCACTGGAAATGTGATGAAAGAAATAAAAGCTGAAATAAATCATTCTCTCTACTATTAAAATAAAGTGGTGATCCTAACTGACCTAAGACAGAGATTTTTTTACTAGGATTAAATGTCAGGAATTGTGAAAAACTGAGTTTAAATGTATTTGGCTAAGGTGTATGTAAACTTCCCACTTCAACTGTATATATATCAATGAGTTAAAAAAGTTGCATAGCTCAGTGCTTTCTGTGGTGGTGGGGCAAGCCAGCAGAAAATACGGAGCGTTGCGCAGTGATTGGCTCAGTGTTCTGTCACTCATGGGGACACTACGTCACCGCCAAGTATAAGGGTAGAGCTAGAAAATTCTAGCTCCTTGGGTGCTGCCATAGGGTTACATTAGAAGTGCCCATCCAAGAAGGCTCAAGGTCATTGGCCACAGATCAAATGATGTCAAATCACGTTATATGTACAGTAGCTTTGATTGGACTAATCATTTCAACATCATACTTTCAAAATCTTAGTTAGCGGTCATCATGAATCAAGTCGACAATCTACTGGCAGATCCTTTTTAATCCTTGTCATATGAAGAGAAATTAGAGATAAAACATATCGGTGCTCACTGGCCATTGGACATAAACATTACAAAACAAGTTTAAAATCGCAAATTCAACAATGAGTGGTTTGGAAGGAATCAGTGACTAGCCTGCTATTCAGTGGAGTGGCTGTGTGGTCCCCAAATCTGGGATTAAGGGGCTGTTTTCGAAGTTTAAAATGATAAACATTCAACATTGGCCACGCTGTCAATGAAGCATGGTTTGTTGCGTGCTCAAAATAACTGTTAACTCGGAACTGCGAAAACTTGACTTCAGTGAGTTCAAGACAACTGGGATGTCGGGAATAAACAAGCTCCGACTGGGAAAATAAAATTTTGAACGGTCATCCAACTCGGAATTGTAAATCTGGCCTCTTTCTAGAGCTACGACCTGAAGATCAATGACATAATCATGATTCGACCTTGTTTCCCCCCCCCCCCCAGAGTTCCCAGTTGTTTTGAAAGCACCATAAATCCAGAGAATGCCAGACTTTGATGACAAAATTTGCCCGCGAAGGACCGCCCGTGCCACCTTCTTGTTCAAGTGAGCACAGCACAACAAGGTGAGTCCAAAAATGTATTGTATGCTGCTGCATAAATGATGTAATACGCCAGGGAGATATGTATACTGTAGCTAAGAAAGTAATACTAAGTGTATGTTGTGTAGTAAGCTGTTAGTAGCCCATGTGCCTCACCCGAATAATTTGATCTATTTTCCCCTCTTAATTTAGTCTACTGTTCGGACTTGGTGGTGCACATGTAACCTATAACCTGTTTTAGAGAAATGTAATAATTGAATAATGTAAGAGCTTTCATTGTCTGCTTATATGCCCCCTTTATTTATCCTACGGTTCTGACTTGGAGTACAGGGAGAACACTGTAAGAACGGCCTATGTTCTGAATTCTGTCGCTATACATTTCAAACGTGCTGAACACATAGTTATATTGACTATGTCCGTCCTAGCTCGCTCATTAATGTCTTAATTGAAATTAGAAAATATTAGAAACCACATTTCTTTAAGCAAGTCTCTCCGTGCAATGGATGCACGGAGAGAAGGGCCTAATTAATCAAAATAGGTTCTGCACGTCTCAATTAAACCATAAGGTGGGAGCACGACCACAAATGACATTTTCTGATGTTTCCTTGAGATTGACTTTGTGATTGTGCTTTCTAGTGGAAAGCAGATTTCAAACTCTTGCTACTGACAATAGAGTGCTAATCTATCTAATGTACATATTTCACGAGATATCAATAACCTTGAAATGGTTATTGCCTGAAATCTCATGTAAAAGGCTTAAAAAAAATGTCAAAGAACACTTGCTACAGGCAAGATTCGAACTCGTAAAGTAAGTATCACGAATGTGCAGGTGACTCAAATTACTGCCACTTTCAAGAGGGCACGGTTAGGCGCTCTGCCTTCTCACACAAGTAGCCAACTACGGTACAAATGATTATCTTTACACTAATGTGCAGGTGACTCAAATTACTGCCACTTTCAAGAGGGCACGGTTAGGCGCTCTGCCTTCTCACACAATTTGCCAACTCAACAAGGCGCGCCAAACTCTGCCTTCTTGCACAAGTGAAGGGCTTGTTGAGGTACACTGAACAAAAATATAAAACGCAACATGTAAAGCATTATGGGACCAAGCATATTTCTCAAATTTTGTGCACAAATATGTTTATATTAATGAGCACAACACAATACCACAGATGTTTTGAGGGAGTGTGCAATTGGCATGCTGACTGCAGGAATGGCCACCAGAGCTGTTGCCAGAGAAGTGAATGTTCATTTCTCTACAATAAGCCACCTCCGTTGTTTTAGAGAATTTGGCAGTATGTCAAACCGGCCTCACAGCCGCAGACCACGTGTATGGCATTGTGTGGACGAGCGGTTTGAGTGCCCCATGGGGATGGTGGGGTTATGGTATGGGCCGGCATGAGCTACGAACAATGAACACACATGCATTTTTATTGATGGCAATTTGAATGCACAGAGATAACATGACGAGATCCTAAAGCCCATTGTCGTGCCATTCATCCACCGCCATCACCTCATGTTTCAGCATGAAAATGCCCGGCCCCATGTCACAAGGATCTGTACACAATTCCTAGAAGCTGAAAATGTCCCAGTTCTTCCATGGCCTGCATACATGTCACCCATTGAGCATGTTTGGGATGCTCTGGGTGGACATGTACAACAGCGTGTTCAAGTTCCCACCAACATCCAGCAACTTCTCACAGCCATTGAAGAGCAGTGGGACAATATTCGGGCAGGCCACAATCAAAAGCCTGATCGACTCTATACAAAGGAGATGTGTCGTGTTGCATGAGGCGGTATCTGTGATGCATATCTGTATTCCCAGTCATGTGAAATCCATAGATTAGGGCCTAACGCATTTATTTCAATAGACTGTAACTCAGTAAAATCATTGAAATTGTTGCATGTTGCGTTTTTATATTTTCATTCAGTATAATTTGCTAGCAGAGAGGATTGCATGATGTAATCTCTTGGCGGGCTATGGAAGATGCACTCTCTTGAGAATTTTCTACTCCGAGGCTGTTCATTCACACTGGCATATGAGATATTGTGTCTGGTTAAACAAAAAATACACACATTTAGTGTAGTGTGAGGTTAGCGCATCTGAATTTGGACGGGGTTCTCAATAGCTGCTATAGTTTTTTTTTTTTTTTTTGCTCTCTCAAAAGCAACACAGGCCTAATAAGGTAGATGCATGCTATTTTATGTCAATCGTATTGCTGTTTGAAGCCTGTAACTAACTTTAAAGATAATCTTCTGATAATGGTCTTGTGATTTGTGGTCTTATGCTGCCATCTATTGGAAATATATTGAGCAATTTCAGTCCCTAGAGTCGATGTCTTCGCCCCGCGGGAAATCGGATTAGCATAATAAAATACCTAGCTCTATCTTAAGCTGACGGATTTTTATATCTGTTTTTAGCATGGGGTTTCCCCTCAATCCACCGCATCTGCCTGATGTTGCCCCTTCCACATCTGTGGTTAAAGGTGGCAGAGCTAGAGGAGTGTTTGTCAAACCATGAGACATCCCAAAAATCGGTCTTCTCACAAAAACATCTGTAGCCGGTTTGGCCTACAAAACAATCTCACAAACACAACACTAGTCAGAAGGTAGCCAGTTACCAGTTTTTTAGAAAATGAATGGAAGTATATATGGAAATAGCTCCTTATTTTAGGCACTAAGCTAAATACATGTCAATAAAAAAAAAAAAATTATGGCTCCTTAGCTTTCTTATATTTCTCACATATAAGACAAACTTCAGAGTATATTTCCTTTCGTTTTTTTTGTACTATCATCTGGTATCCATGTATGAAGCTGTCAAGGGCTAATAGCAGAAAGGTCAAATTCAATGTTTCATCAAATCATATATATACATATTTTTTTTATTTTTTTTATTTTTTATATATATATATATATATATATATATATATATATATTTTTTTTTATATATATTTTTATATACCTTAAGGCAGGGTTTCCCAAACTCAGTCCTGGGGCCCTCCTTGGGTGCATGTTTAGTTTTTTCCCCCAGCACTACACAGCTGATTCAAATACTCCAAGCTTGATGATGAGTTGGTTATTTGAATAAGCTGCAAGAGCAAAAAACTCAACTTGGACCGAGTTTGGGAAACCTTAAGGGGGTCCTGCCTTAAGGGGTCCTAAGATTCTAAATCAAATAGCGAAATGATCCTTGGTATGACCATCTTAAAACAATTCCATATGTTAGCTTAGTCTGAGGAATAGACTTGTGAATATTTTAAAGTTAATAATTCACAGCACACTAAAGATATTGTAGAGGCAGCTGAGAAATAAAGTATAGTTTTTCTTACTAATTCTAAATCTATAAAATATTTAAAACAATAACATGTGGCCGGGTTTATTAGAAATGTTCTGCCTTGCAATAGTAAATACCATTTAAAAAAAAAACAGCAAATACTTGCATAGGTTTTTGATTTCATGTATATCTCTCTCGGACAAGGTGACTTTTGTCAATATATCCGTCTCTATTTACTCTCTGATTAGAAAATGCTAATTAGCATCAAAGTATACATTATGCAGGTCATCTCTAGCTGACAACTTTGCTAACAGGTATTGTGTCAATTTAAAACTTGCACAAGAAAGTTCACATAATTGTCAATTTCAAGAAATGTTGCCAATTTACTAATTACTATATTTAGCTAACATTTGATAATTAATTGAGAGATTCTTACCTTTGCCTCAATTCGGCAGTCTCGTCCAGATCATTATGGCATTTATAGTTCTTTATGATAGCCACATTAGCAGTAATTAGCATTTAATTTGGGGGGGGATAAATAAAGGCAAACATTTGATAAAGGTCACCTTGTCCGAGAGAGATTTACATGGTTATTATTTCAAGTGTTTCTAAAATCCCCTATGGGAAAACTGGTTAGGTTTTATGGGTATTATGGTACTCTTGACATCCTCCTTTTGTATTCATGGGAACAAATATTTCCTAACACTTTGGATCCTATTCTTGGACAGTTAGAAGACCAATGCGTCAATGCAAAAAAAAAAATATATATATATATATATACTAATTACTGTCAATGAGTAACCTCAACCTTGTGGGTGTTTGGGCCAATAAAGTGCCAACTCAATTCTACCAGTGACTAGTCTCTCATGCCCCTATGAACGGGGACACAGGGCAATAGTTTTCAATCTAAACCAGCCCTTCTTTACTGGAGTACACTAACCCCTAGTTGGGGCTCTTTTCTTGACACACAGTAGCAGTTTACCAGATAAGAAGTCAAGAAGATCAAAAAGTAGATTGTTGTAAGGGTGTATTACGTCCTGTGCTGGCCCCATTGTCATATCCATTCTGGATTCTGAGTGGTAAAATCATACAGTGAGGGGAAAAAAGTATTTGATCCCCTGCTGATTTTGTACGTTTGCCCACTGACAGAAATTCTCAGTCTATAATTTTAATGGTAGGTTTATTTGAACAGTGAGAGACAGAATAACAACAAAAAAATCCAGAAAAACGCATGTGAAAAATGTTATAAATTAATTTGCATTTTAATGAGGGAAATAAATATTTGACCCTTCTGCAAAACATGATTTAGTACTTGGTGGCAAACCCCTTGTTGGAAATCACAGAGGTCAGACGGTTCTTGTAGTTGGCCACCAGGTTTGCACACATCTCAGGAGGGATTTTGTCCCACTTCTCTTTGCAGATCTTCTCCAAGTCATTAAGGTTTCGAGGCTGACGTTTGGCAACTCGAACCTTCAGCTCCCTCCACAGATTTTCTATGGGATTAAGGTCTGGAGACTGGCTAGGCCACTCCAGGACCTTAATGTGCTTCTTCTTGAGCCACTCCTTTGTTGCCTTGGCCGTGTGTTTTGGGTCATTGTCATGCTGGAATACCCATCCACGACCCATTTTCAATGCCCTGGCTGAGGGAAGGAGGTTCTCACCCAAGATGACGGTACATGGCCCCGTCCATCGTCCCTTTGATGCGGTGAAGTTGTCCTGTCCCCTTAGCAGAAAAACACCCCCAAAGCATAATGTTTCCACCTCCATGTTTGACAGTGGGGATGATGTTCTTGGGGTCATAGGCAGCATTCCTCCTCCTCCAAACACGGCGAGTTGAGTTGATGCCAAAGAGCTCCATTTTGGTCTCATCTGACCACAACACTTTCACCCAGTTATCCTCTGAATCATTCAGATGTTCATTGGCAAACTTCAGATGGGCATGTATATGTGCTTTCTTGAGCAGGGGGACCTTTGGCGCTGCAGGATTTCAGTCCTTCACGGCGTAGTGTGTTACCAATTGTTTTCTTGGTGACTATGGTCCCAGCTGCCTTGACATCATTAACAAGATCCTCCCGGTGTAGTTCTGGGCAGATTCCCCACCATTCTCATGATCATTGCAACTCCACGAGGTGAGCTCTTGCATGGAGCCCCAGGCCGAGGGAGATTGACAGTTCTTTTGTGTTTCTTCCATTTGCAAATAATCGCACCAACTGTTGTCACCTTCTCACCAAGCTGCTTGGCGATGGTATTGTAGCCCATTCCAGCCTTGTGTAGGTCTACAATCTTGTCCCTGACATCCTTGGAGAGCTCTTTGGTCTTGGCCATGGTGGAGAGTTTGGAATCTGATTGATTGATTGCTTCTGTGGACAGGTGTCTTTTATACAGGTAACAAACTGAGATTAGGAGCACTCCCTTTTTAAGAGTGTGCTCCTAATCTCAGCTCGTTGCCTGTATAAAAGACACCTGGGAGCCAGAAATCTTTCTGATTGAGAGGGGGTCAAATACTTATTTCCCTCATTAAAATGCAAATCCATTTATAACATTTTTCAAATGCATTTTACAAAATTTTTTGGTTGTTATACTGTCTCTCACTGTTCAAATAAACCTACCATTAAAATTATAGACTGATCATTTCTTTGTCAGTGGGCAAACGTACAAAATCAGCAGGGGATCAAATACTTTTTTTCCCTCACTGTAGCTGAAAAATACCTCTATGTATGTGTATACATTTTCCGCCAAGACAGAACTGCGAAAGGGGGGTGGAGTTGCAATCTACTGCAGAGACAGCCTGCAGAGTTCTGTCATGCTATCCAGGTCTGTGCCCAAACAGTTCGAGCTTCTACTTTTAAAAATCCACCTTTCCAGAAATAAGTCTCTCACTGTTGCCGCTTGTTACAGACCCCCAGCTGCGCCCTGGACACCATATGTGAATGAATTGCCACCCATTTTCTTCAGAGTTTGTACTGTTAGGTGACCTAAACTGGGATATGCTTAACCCCCCAGGCCGTCCTACAATCTAAGCTAGATGCCCTCAATCTCACCCAAATTATCATGGAACCTACCATGTACAACCCCAAATCCGTAAACTCAGGCACCCTCATAGATATCCTCCTGACCAACCTGCCCTCTAAATACACCTCTGCTGTCTTCAACCAGGATCTCAGCGATCACTGCCTTATTTCCTGCGTCCGTAATGGGTCCGCGGTCAAACGACCACCCCTCATCACAGTCAAATGCTCCGTAAAATACTTCAGCGAGCAGGCCTTTCTAATCGACCTGGCCCGGGTATCCTGGAAAGATATTGACCTCATTCCGTCAATAGAGGATGCCTGGTTATTCTTTAAAAGTGCTTTCCTCACCATCTTAAATAAGCATGCCCCATTCAAAAAATGTAGAACCAGGAGCAGATATAGCCCTTGGTTCACTCCAGACCTGACTGCCCTTGACCAGCACAAAAACATCCTGTGGCGTACTACATTAGCATCGAATAGCCCCCGCGATATGCAACTTTTCAGGGAAGTTAGGAACCAATATACACAGGCAGTTAGGAAAGCAAAGGCTAGCATTTTCAAACAGAAATTTGCATCCTGTAGCACAAACTCCCAAAAGTTCTGGGACACTGTAAAGTCCATGGAGAATAAGAGCACTTCCTCCCAGCTACCCACTATACTGATGTTAGGAAACACTGTCACCACCGATAAATCTACGATTATCGAGAATTTCAATAGGAATTTTTCTACAGCTGGCCTTCCTTTCCACCTGGCTACCCCTACCCCGGTCAACAGCTCTGCACCCCCTACACCATCTTGCCCAAGCCTCCCCATTCCTACTTAAACCCAAATCCAGATACCTGATGTTCTAAAAGAGCTGCAAAATCTGGACTGTCTTTTTCTCAAATTATCCACCGCAATTGTTGCAACCCCTATTACTAGCCTGTTCAACCTCTCTTTCGTATCGTCTGAGATCCGCAAAGATTGGGAAAGCTGCCAGGGTCATCCCCCTCTTCAAAGGGGGAGACACTCTAGACCCAAACTGTTACAGACCTATATCCTACCTTCTAAGGTCTTCGAAAGCCTGTTTGGACTTAGAATATGTGGACAACTACAAATACCTAGGTGTCTGGTTAGACTGTAAACTCTCCTTCCAGACTCATATTAAGCATCTCCAATACAAAATTAAATTTAGAATCGTCTTCCTACTTCGCAACACAGCCTTCTTCACTCATGCTGCCAAACACCCTCGTAAAACTGACTATCCTGCTGATCCTTGACTTCAGCGATGTCATTTACAAAATAGCCTCCAACACTCTACTCAGCAAATTGGATACTGTCTATCACAATGCCATCCGTTTCATCACCAAAACCCCATATACTACCCACCACTGCGACCTGTATGCTCTCGTTGGCTGGCCCTCGCTTCATATTAGTTTCCAAACCCACTGGTTCCAGGTCATCTATAAGTCCTTGCTAGGTAAAGCCTCGCCTTATCTCAGCTCACTGGTCACCATAGCAGCACCCACCCGTAGCACTCGCTCCAGCAGGTATATTTCACTGGTCACCCCCAAAGCCAATTTCTCCTTTGGCCGCCTTTCCTTCCAGTTCTCTGCTGCCAATGACTGGAACGAATTGCAAAAATCACTGAAGCTGGAGACTCATATCTCCCTCACTATCTTTAAGCATCAGCTATCAGAGCAGCTCACAGATCACTGCACCTGTACATAGCCCATCTGTAAATAGCCCATCTAACTACCTCATCCCCATATTGTTATTTATTTTGTTTATATTTTGCATTTTATTTGCTCCTTTGCACCCCAGTATCTCTACTTGCACATTAATCTTCTGCACATCTGTCACTCCAGTGTTTATTTGCGAAATTGTAATTGTTTCGCCACTACGGCCTATTTATTGCCTTACCTCCTAATCTTACTTCATTTGCACACACGGTATATAGACTTTTCTATTGTGTTATTGACTGTATGTTTGTTTATTCCATGTGTAACTCTGTGTTGTTTGTGTCACACTGCTTTGCTTTATCTTGGCCAGGTCGCAGATGTAAATGAGAACTTGTTCTCAACTGGCCTACCTGGTTATATAAAGGTGAAATAAAAAATACTTTTAAGACATTCCCACATACAGTATTTTTTTTATGTCTGTCCTACATGTAGTGTCGGTAAATGGAATATTCCTCAACTGCATATATCATAAATTGCTATTGCAAATAGAGGAATTATGTTAAATAACTGACATTTTCTGATATTATTTTGACAAACACACTTTGATGCTTACAATTCATTCTCTATTGTCATAGACTTGACGGGCACTGTCATCTGTGGTCTTTGTGATATGACTTTCTTTAAGCACGTAACTGATGAAACCGTCACTTAATATTTTTTTCTTAAAGTTTACAAACGCTCTACATTTATTCACTCTGTGATAAGGTTGGATCCTATATGCTACTTTTATTATTGTCCTGTAAATGGTTCAGTGCCTATAATTTAGGCTGTGTGTAGAATGGGGCATAAAGGTAATTACCTCTACTACTAAATTACTACTAGATTATAGTGATAAGGAAAACAGCATACAAATCTGGCCTGTGTATTAATTTGCCTATAACTAACCAGAATTCCATTATGTCAGTGGACATACTGAACCTTGTTTGAAGTCATTAGGTCACATGACCAAGGAGCTATTGAAATTCTACATATTGAAAAAATCATGTAAAATCTTGAGAGATGAAAATGGACAAACTAAAGGGTGTGCAATATAGAAGGGTAGTCAGTGGACATCCTGAACCTTGTTGGAGTCAAGTAGGTCACATGACCAATGAGCTATTGAAATTCAAAAATGTAAATAAATAATTTAAAATAGTGTGAGATTTAAATCGACAAAAAAAACATTTTGTGCAATGTGTCAATGCCATCGGGTTAGCTTGAACCAGTTTTGAAAGTTTTAGGAGTAATGGTTAAATAGCTATTTAATTCGAAAAATTGGATTTGTCACTATGTTGACGGTCCCTAACTGCTGTTGGTGGAGGTAAGGAAAACTACAGGCGAATATCCGTCGAATATCCAACCTGAAACTCTCTTTACCTCGGTATAATTCTACTATTTGTATTCATTTGCATCACTGTCAATGACATACTTTTATTTGGAAGGTTAACCCGCAAAATCCACTATTGTGGCTAATCCTTATTGTGGTTAGCTTCACATAGATGGGTCCGCCCACCATTAATCAAATAATAACTATTTTATAAATGAGGGTTATTTTAGATGATGACGTCTAGCTATATAGTTAGCTAGATAACTATAGTTACTGAAACAGATTATGTCGTTTTGCTATGTTTTTATGGAACGCCGTTTGGGTCTACGTGTCCCCCAAAAAATGTAAAGCTTATTTAATAACGTGTCCAATAGTGTTATGTGAAGCTAGCCACAATAAGGATTAGCCACAATAGTGGACTTTGAGGTTAGCCTTCAAAATAAAAGTATGTCATTGACAGTGATGCAAATAAATACAAGTAGTAGAATTATGCCATAATTAAATAGATCCGGCTAAACAACAAAAGACAATCATTTGTTAATTTGATAAAACTCTTGTTGAAATCACACTGCATGTATTGTACTTTAGATAACTTTAGATAACCCATTTCATTGACCCACAATCCATAGGTAAGGCTGTACAGTGCAATATGAATGTCAATACACACAGGCTGACTGGGGAGGTGATTTCACACAGTAAGAGCTGCAACTCTTAATATTTGCGTCAACTCTTCACAGTTGTGTTCTGTGGGTGTCACCGAGTAGACTGATACCCCATTTCATTGCTTCAAATTCCAGCCTTGTTTAACATTATCGAGTCTAAATATGGCATGATTCCACCAATTGTAACCTTCTACATCACTTTTAAATGGGTACTTTTATTTTGAAGGCCAATCGCAAATTCCATTATTGTGCCTAATCATAATTGTGGCTAGCTTCCCAACACATAACCCGGTCAGGTCCGGTCTGGTCCGGTCGAGCCTCATGAAGCCAGCTGGCTGCTTATAACGTTATCTTTGGGAAACAGGGTTTAGTAGCTGCCTAGCCATTTTCTTTTCATGAACTGAAGTTCAAATTCAATAGGCGAACAACAAGTTCCCCAGCTAATACTTAACTCACAAGGATTCCCAAATCATTGCTAAGAGTAATGATAAATGACTGCAGTTTCTACTGGTGGTTGTTTTCAGGCTGGTTGTATTGGTGCTAGCCAGGTACCAAGCTAAAGCTAACTGCCCCAGAAGTTGCGGTCCAACACAACATTCTACAATTAAACTGTGTTATTTGACATGTTAAATAAGCTTTTCAGTTTATTTTAACCTGTATCTTTTTGACACGCAGAGACCCAAACGGCGTCCCTTAGGAAAGCTCGGTTTCCGACTTCAGTTAGTTCACTGACAACTGGGAACTCGGACCAAAACGAGCTCCGAACTCCAAGTCGGGAACTCAGGCCCTTTTTCTAGAGCGCCGTTTTCCCCGACCTTAAGATTACTGACGTCATGATTTGATCTTGTTTTTCCCCCGAGTTCCCAGTTGTTTTGAACGCATTGAAGTCGGAGATTTCTCAGTTCCCAGTTGTTGTGAACACATTGAAGTCGGAGATTTCTCAGTTCCCAGTTGTTTTTGAACACATTGAAGTCGGAGATTTCCCAGTTGTTGTGAACACATTGAAGTCGGAGATTTCTCAGTTCCCAGCTGTTTTTGAACACATTGAAGTCGGAGATTTCTCAGTTCCCAGCTGTTTTTGAACACATTGAAGTAGGAGATTTCTCAGTTCCCAGCTGTTTTTGAACACATTGAAGTCGGAGATTTCTCAGTTCCCAGTTGTTTTTGAACACATTGAAGTCGGAGATTTCCCAGTTGTTGTGAACACATTGAAGTCGGAGATTTCTCAGTTCCCAGCTGTTTTTGAACACATTGAAGTAGGAGATTTCTCAGTTCCCAGCTGTTTTTGAACACATTGAAGTCGGAGATTTCTCAGTTCCCAGTTGTTTTGAACGCGGCAATTATAACCAAAGAGGGTGGTACGAAGAACGTCAACAGTGACGTAAGTGGTCCTAAAACGAGAGGTAGAAAAAGCGCCTATTTGAGTTATTATTTTTTTTAGAGGTCTTTAAATGATTATGCATGTAAAAAAATATATGTATATATATTAGTGATGGAGATTTTGTAACTGGATCCATATTTGTTCGAAACAATGGTGATAACTTGGAAATTATGTGTGAATCCAATCCAGGCTTATGCTTAGACCGCATGATTTCAGGCCCAAGTGTTTTGGCGTCATGTCGGAGTGGAGGGTCTATTGAACGGCATCTGGATGCTCAGCGAAGAGAAGGAACAAAAAAACATGCATTTGTCATATTTCTTTGCCGGGTACCACTGCCTTTCGGATGAATATGTAGCTAATCTCTGGGTCGTGTAGATCGGGCTGGTCATAACGACGTGGTACATTGGAAGACGGGGAAGTTCAGTCCCAGCCAGCCGAATAACTTCGGTAACGAATCGAGCTAGCTTGTTGTTTTTCTTTAGGGGGGATGCTTGCACAATTTTAAATCCTTGATAACAGCTATGCAAACACAGTTTAACTTCGTGTTAACAAGATATTATACGAATGGACACTTGAGTTTTACAACCCCCCTTTGTCCTCAGAACAGCCTCAATTCTTCAGTGCATGGACTATACAAGGTGTCGAAAGTCTTCCACAGGGATGCTGTTGACTCCCAATGCTTCCCACAGTTGTGACAGGTTGGCTGGATGTCTTTTGGGTGGTGGACCGTTCTTGATACACACGGGAAACAGTTGAGCGTGAAAAACCAGAGCGCCTGGCACCTACTGCCATACCCCGTTCAAAGGCACGTCAATATTTTGTCTTGCCCATTCACCCTTTGAATGGCACACGTACACAATCCAATCTCAAGGCTTAAAAATCCTTTAACCTGTAACTTGTCCTTCTGCACTGATTGAAGTGGATTTAATAAGTGACATCAATGAGGGATTGTAGTTTTCACCTGGTCAGTGTGTCATGGAAAGAGCAATAGGCAATATGTTCCTAATATTTTGTACACAGTGTATATTTGCTGTGATGTTTAAAGTTGGTAAGTTATATATGGCACCCTTTAAACTTATTTTTTTTATTTATTTTACTAGGCAAGTCAGATAAGAACAAATTCTTATTTTCAATGACGGCCTACCGGGGAGCAGTGGGTTAACTGCCTTGTTCAGGGGCAGAACGACAGATTTGTACCTTGTCAGCTCGGGTAATTGAACTTGAACCAAGGCTCTAACCACCAGGCTACCCTGCCGCCCCTACTTGGATCTAGACTAGGTAGATCGCTACAGTCGTAATGGGATATGTGAGTCTCCATATTGCAGTTACAGCTTCGCTGGTGTAAAGTTTCAGCAAGGAATGTTTCAGCAGCTCATCTTTTCTTGGTGATATTTCTTCCGTTCCCGAAAGAAAAGTGTATTTTATAAATGTCTGTCCATGTGGTTCTAAAAACAAATGCAGAAAGATATTAAATCCAAGTGAGGAATGCCACATGCATGTGTGTAGGTCTTTGTTTTGGTCCCACTGTGACACGCTGTCACTTCTACATGTGGCCCGCGTCGCATAGAAATGACTAGTTCCTGCAAAGATGTTGGGAAATGCGAGATTTCTGGCAGCTAAATTTTTATTTTTTTTTACATTTATTTCACCTTTATTTAACCAGGTAGTTCTATATGATGTCATAATACAGGTAGGCTAGTTGAGAACAAGTTCTCATCTACAACTGCGACCTGGCCAAGATAAAGCACAGCAGTTCGACACATACAACAACACAGAGTTACACATAGAGTAAAACAAACATACAGCCAATAATACAGTAGAAAAAAAACTAATCTATATACAAAGTGTGCAAATGACGAGAGAACTCCTCTCAGTGCAAAAGGTGAATGTAATATCTTTCTAAATTATTATTATTATTTTTTTTTATTTTGTTTGTAGAGCCACCTGCAACTGGACACGGACATTTATGATAACATTTTCTTCTGACTCGAGATACGACAAAAGAAGCGTTGCCAAGAAACTTTCAAGTTAATGTCACACGCACAACTACAGTGAAATGCCATTTTCTTGCAAACTCAAAACCCAACAACAAAAGCAATAATCAATAATAATCAATAACAATGTATTACTAGAAAAACAACTGACTCTTTATTACAGCCAAACAGCAGTCTATGTACAACCTTATATTTCTCACTTCCATTCGTTGCGCCCCCTGACAACAAAAAGCCATGAAGGGCTTCTCCTTCTTCATCAACAAACAACGGCGCCCTTGGCAGAAGTCACTTAAAATTATACTTTTTTTTTTTTTTTTAACTACGGATTCTAGCACCCAAAGAAAAGCTTGCAGTTACACAGGACAAACCATAGGTACAAGGAAAGCATGAAATAATGGACATCGACTAGTAGACTTCGATGTAGTCAGTGGTACACTCATCGCAACTAAACTCCGTTGGACAGAGTTGAGTTTACTAAGCTAAGGGATCCTAAACCCAATGTTCTGTCACTCCTGTTTGTCGTCCTGAAGCTAGGCACCCGTAAGCTAGACCCGTAGGCAAAGTTAAACAAACCATGCAACTATGCACAAGGACAACTTTTTTAACAGTTTCCATTGAACATTTTACAAAAAAACACACTTACTTTAATAACAGTGCAGAAGTAAAGTTTGGTAACAGAATGACGGCACCAACGGCACATACCGTCAAGCTTTTGCATCTGTTATGTGTTTGTGTAAATGTGTTTTTGTAAAATTTTCGGGGGAAATTTTAAGAGGTCCTTGTGCATAGAGTTGTATGGTTTTGTTTAACTTGGCAATCATTGGTTTTTGTTTTGCATACGTTTTTAAAGGGGGAAAAATCAGAAGCTCAGCATCACTCTGTTACTGTGTAATTGCCCCATGGCTACTGAAAGAGCTAGCTGACAAGCTATGTCATTGATGTCTAGATGGTAACGTTATAGCTAACCCAAATCTTTGGCTTATTTAAACCTCTCACTGGAAACATGGTCACAGGTTCCAACTCGGAATAAGCGTACTCAGACCTTAGGTTAGTTGGCTTGTTTCAATCTAGCTTCAGACCGCAACTAGGATCTTGACGGGACATTCTGTGTCCAATATCCTGTCAAGACGCCAGTTGCAGTCCGAAGCTAGTATCAATCCTGATTTGGAAGCTGCTGGTCGTGCTTGTTTATGGTAACATCCAGAATTGAAGAAACTCATTCAGATTTCAAATGAAGGAGTTGTATTGTATGGATAATCTAGAACACATCTTTATTGTAACCCCCCCTGGACAAGCACACCTGATTCAACTTGTCAACTAATCATCAAGCCCTGAATGAGATGGGTTTTTTTCCCAGGGCTACAACAAAAAATGTGTATTGTTTGGGATACTTGAGGACCAGGGTTGGGAAACACTGATCTAGAAGATTACATGTGTGCCATGTCCTCTCCTCTTCTGCTCACTCTAAATGTAGTTGATGATTCAGCAGGTGAAACCGCTTCTGGCCCGGCACCATGCCTGTGGTGTGGCCCACCCTCCTTGACCTGGGCAGGGATGAGTGTAAGAGAATCCTCCGTAAACTCGGTAAGACCCTTTCGACTTCTCCGGCCTCACCACTGGCTTGCCTCGTGCATTAAGTGACTTGTCACTTTCAAAGGACCCAAAATGTTACTGATGTTTCAGAGTGAAAGCAAAGTTGTTTTTAACGATGGCCCGTATTGCTTCAACAGAGCTGGAGGCGTACGCCGGAGTAATCAGTGCTTTGCGAGCCCAAGGCGACCTCACCAAGGACAAGAAGGACCTCCTCGGCGAACTCACTAAAGTCCTTAGGTAAACCTGCAAAGTGACTGTGTATTTTTTTTTCCATTGCTAGAGGAACCTAGGACATACGGGTCCCTTTGTATAAACAAACTTTGCCTGTGACTTAATTGCTCATTCGTATTGAGCTAATTGTATGGTTGTCTCCCATAGCATTTCAACAGAGCGTCATCGTGCCGAGGTCCGTAGGGCTGTCAATGATGAGCGCCTTACCACCATTGCCTATCAGTAAGGGATGTTACCCCCTCCCCCAAGATGATCAACACTAAAACTACATACACATTATGACTTACTACCACATACTAGTACACTCATCAGTCCCTCAATTTACCATCGATTTGCCATGACAATTCTCTTTTGTCACAGCATGTCGGGTCCCAACAGCTCCTCAGAGTGGTCAATCGAGGGACGTCGGCTGGTCCCCTTGATGCCCAGACTGGTCCCCCAGACGGCGTTCACCGTGACTGCCAACGCAGTGGCCAGCGCCACAGCCAATCAGAATGCCTCTCTCTTGCTGCCTGCGGAAACGGGAAATAAAGAAGGTAAGATCACTGACAGCTCACGGTGGAAATTTCCCTTAACCACAGGTTTAGGATCAGATTACTTTACTGCTAATCCTAACTGGAGGGATTTTGGAGATGAAAAAATAATATATACCTGCAGGATCAACGGAAGCGGGAGGAAGACTATGAATGATCAAAGACTTATCTCTCTTTATAGTGTCTTTTTATGCGAAATATGGTTGTTATTTGTTTGCAGTGGTTGTTTGCTACTCCTACACAAGCACCACGTCCACCCCCACCAGTGCCACGGCACCCAGCGGCAGTGCAGCAGCCACGGTGAAATCCCCCCGTCCGGCCAGCCCTGCCTCCAATGTGGTGGTGCTGCCCAGCGGGAGTACTGTCTATGTGAAAAGTGAGTGTCAGAACAGAGATTACATGTTTGTTTACTTTGGGAAAGAAAAATAGGTTTTAAGAGCGTTGCATTGGTTAAGGGATCTCCGGTGTAACGCTCCTTAAACAGAACCTGCAAATCGGGACAATTGCAAAATCTCTTAATGTATCAGTGAATTATTTTTTGTCTCTGTCTGTATGTTTAGTTTTTATCTCCCTCTGTCAAACTCTCACTCCCAGGCGTTAGCTGCTCTGACGAGGACGAGAAGCCACGCAAGCGGAGACGGACCAACTCCACGAGCTCCTCCCCCGTGGTGCTGAAGGAGCTGGCCAAAGTTGCGCCTCCCTTGTCCAAGACCATCACCGTGCCGGTGAGCGGCAGCCCCAAGATGAGCAACATCATGCAGAGCATCGCCAACTCGCTGCCGCCGCACATGTCCCCCGTCAAGATCACCTTCACCAAGCCCACCACCCAGACCACCCAGACCACCACGCAGAAGGTGAGCAGGAGAGAACTGACTGTAGTTTATAAGAAAGCCTCTTGTTCTATAGGCAATTAGTCAATATAGCAAAGTGTGAGACAAATACTATAGGAATGGTTGAATATGTTTGTATGCCCGTAATTATTGCATATGATCGTAATTATTGCATACTGTCTTCAAACTTGATGTGTAAGAGATTTTTTGTACATATACTGAACAAAAAAAATATAAAGCGACAATTTCAACGATTTTACTGCGTTACCGTTCATATAAGGAAAATTCATTAGGCCCTAATCTATGGATTTCAATTGACTGGGCTGGGGCGCAGCCATGGGTGAGCCTTGGAGGGCATACGTTTTTCCCCACAAAAGGGCTTTATTACAGACAGAAATACTCCTCAGCACCATCCCCTCAGACAATCCATATTTTATTTCAGCTCATGAAACATGGGACCAACACTTTACATGTTGCGTTTTAATATTTTTGTTCAGTATATGAACTTGATTGTACGTGGCTCTATAACTTTACTGTATAATATATAATTTGTCAGGTAATCATTGTGACGACCTCTCCAAGCTCCAACTTTTCGTGCCCAACATCCTGTCCAAGTCTCATTCCCACAACTACGCGGCGGCCATGTCAAAGCTGGTTTCCACCTCCATGCTGACCTCGGCCAGCCAGAAACAGACGGTGTTCATCCCGGCCAGCTCAAGTCCCTCCTTGGCCCCCAACACGGTTGCTGTGACCACTGTGGTCTCCTCCAGCCCGTCTGTGCTCATGTCGACCATAGCGCAGAGTAGGTTTGAGTGTCACGCAAATATCACATTTTAACTAGTCGCATACACATACAGTGCTGTGAAAAAGGTATTTGCCCCCCCTTCCTGATTTCTTATTGTTTTGCACATTTGTCACACATTTAGATGTTTCAGATCATCAAACAAATTTTAATATTACACAAAGATAACACAAGTAAACACAAAATGCAGTGTTTTAAGTTATAATTTTATTTATTAAGGGAAAAAAGCTATCCGTACCTTCATGGCTCTATGTGACAAAGTAATTGCCCCCTAAACCTAATAACTGGTTGTGCCACCTTCAGCAGCAACAACTGCAATCGAGCGTTTGCGATAACTGGCAATGAGACTTTCACATCGCTGTGGAGGAATTCTGTCCCACTCTTTTTTTGCAGAATTGTTTTAATTCAGCCACATTGGAGGGTTTTTGAGCATGAACCGCCTTTAAGGTCACGCCACAGCATCTCAATCGGATTCAAGTCTGGACTTTGACTAGGCCACTCCAAAACCTTCATTTAAAAAAAAAAATGTTTAAGCCATTCAGAGGTGGACTTGCTGGTGTGTTTTGGATCATTGTCCTGCTGCAGAACCCAAGTGCGCTTTAGCTTGATGTCACGAACTGATGGCCGGACATTCTCCTTCAGGATTTTTTGGTAGAGAGCAGAATTCATGGTTCCATCAATCAAAGCAAGTCGCCCAGGTCCTGAAGCAGCAAAGCAGCCCCAGACCATCACACTGCCACCACCATATTTGACTGTTGGTATGATGTTCTTTTTCTGAAATGCTGTGTTACTTTTACGCCAGACGTAACGGGACGCACACATTCCAAAAAGTTAAACTTTTGTCTCGTCGGTCCACAGAATATTTTCCCAAAAGTCTTGGGGATCGTCAATATGTTTTTTTTACCAAAAGTGAGACGAGCCTTTATGTTATTTTTGGTCAGCAGTGGTTTTCGCCTCGGAACTCTGCCATGGATGCCATTTTTGCCCAGTCTCTTTCTTATGGTTGAGTCATGAACACTGACCTTAACTGAGGCAAGTGAGGCCTGCAGTTCTTCAGATGTTGTGGGTTCTTTTGTGACCTCTTGGATGAGACGTCGCTGCGCTCTTGGGGTGATTTTGGTAGGCCGGCCACTCCTGGGAAGGTTCACCAAATGTTCAAAATGTTCTCCATTTGTGGATAATGTCTCTCACCGTGGTTCGCTGGAGTCCCAAAGCTTTAGAAATGGCTTTGTAACCCGTTCCAAACTGATAGGTGTCAAATATCTGTTCCTGAATGTCTTTGGATCGCGGCATGTTGTCTTGCTTTTTTGAGATCTTCACTTAGTCATACAGGTTCATTTTAGGAGATTTCTTGGATCAACAGGTCTGGCAGTAATCAGGCCTGGGTGTGGTTAGTGAAATTGAACTCAGCTTTCCAAAAATAAATGTGATTAACCACAGTAAATCATGATTTAACAAGGGGGGGGGCAATTACATTGTCACATAGGGCCATGAAAGTTCGGATAGCTTTTTTCCTTAATAAATACAATTATCACTTAACCCAAGTAAACACAACATGCAGTTATCTTTGTGTAACATTAACATTTGTTTGTTGATCTGAAACATTTAAGTGTGACAAATGTGCAGAAAAATAAGAAATCAGGAAGGGGGCAAATACTTTTGCACAGAACTGTTATTTAGCAGATGTTATTGCGGGGTACAGAGAAATGCTTGTGCTTCTAGCTCCAACAGTACAGTAGTATCTATTGCCGTAGTATCTAAAAACGATTCACAACAATAAATCTAAAAGTAAAAGAATGGAGAATATATGTGTGTATGTATGTATGTATGTGTGTGTGTGTGTATATATATATTCGAACAAAATACAGTAGAATGGAATACAGTAAATATGAGGTGAGTAAAGCAGTATGTAAACATTATTCAAGTGGCCAGTAATTCTAAGTATGTTTTAATTTACCCTTTATTTAACTAGGCAAGTCAGTTAAGAACAAATTCTTATTTACAATACCCCGGCCAAACCCTAACCCGGATGACACTGGGCCAATTGTGCGCCACCCTATGGGACTCCCAATCACGGCTGGTTGTGATACAGCCTGGAATTGAACCAGGGTCTGTAGTGACACCTCTAGCGATAAGATGCAGTGCCTTAGACCGCTGCGCCACTCGGCAGCAGCCTCTAAGGTGCAGGGTTGCGTAACCCGGGTGGAAGCTGGCTAGTGATGGCTGTTTAACAGTCTGATGGCCTTAAGATAGAAGCTGTTTTTCAGTCTCTCGGTCCCAGCTTTGATGTACTGACCTCGCCTTCTGGATGATAGCGGTGTGAACAGGCAGTGGCTCAGGTGGTTGTTGTCTTTGATTATCTTTTTTGCCTTTCTGTGACATCCAGGTGTTGTAGGTGTCCTGGAGGGTAGGTAGTTTGCCCCTGGTGATGCGTTGGGCAGACCACACCACCTGCAACTGCAGAGCTCTCCAGAGGGTGGTGCGGTTGCCGTACCAGACGACGCTCTCAGTTGTGCATCTGTAAAAGTTTGAGGGTTTTATGGGCCGAGCCAAATTTATTCAGCCTCCTGAGGTTGAAGAGGTGCTGTTGCGCCTTCTGTGTGGCTGGACCATTTCAGATCGTCAGTGATGTGTATGCAGAGGAACAAAACTTTCCACTTTCTCCGCTGCTTTCCCTGTCGATGTGGATAGTGGCGTGCTCCCTGCTGTTTCCTGAAGTCCACGATCAGCTCTTTTGTTGACGTTGAGTGAGAGGTTATATTCCTGGCACCACTCTCCCAGGGCCCTCACCTCCCTGTGGGCTGTCTCGTCATTGTTGGTAATCAGTCCTACTACTGTTGTGTCGTCTGCAAACTTGCTTGATGGTTGAGTTGGAGGCTGGCCATGCAGTCATGGGTGAACAGGAAATACAGAAGGGGGCTGAGCACGCACCCTTGTGGGGCCCCTGTGTTGAGGATCAGCGAAGTGGAGGTGTTGTTTCCTACCTTCACCACCTGGCGGCGGCCCGTCAGGAAGTCCAGGATCCAGTTGCACAGGGCAGGGTTCAGACCCAGGGCCCCGAGCTTAATGATGAGCTTGGAGGGTACTATGGTGATGAATGCTGAGCTATAGTCAATGAAAAGCATTCTTACATAGTTATTTCTCTTATCCAGATGGGATAGGGCAGTGCGATGGCGATTCCATCGTCTGTGACTTTATTGGGGCGGTAAGCAAATTGAAGTGGGTCTTGTGTCAGGTAAGGTCGAGGTGTTATGATCCTTAACTAGCCTCTCGAGAAGTGAGTTTTACGGGGCGATATTCCAATAGACAATAGATGTTCCTTCCAGCAGTGTACAACAGTTGTCAGTTGAATTAATTTTCAAAGAGTTTTACTCAGGATATATTAAAATTAGAGACAGCGTTTGTCTTGTTGTAGCTACCAAGACCTTTTTATATACAGTACCAGTCAAAAGTTTGGAAACACCTATTTATTCAAGGGTTTTTCATAATTTTTTACTCTTTTCTTTATTGTTGAGCAATAGTGAAGACATCAAAACTATGAAATAACAGTCTTGAAGGAGTTCCCACATATGCTGAGCACTTGTTGGCTGCTTTTTCTTCACTCTGCGGTCCAACTCAATTGGGTTGAGGTCGGGTGATTGTGGAGGCCAGGTCATCTGATGCAGCACTCCATCACTCCTTGGTCAAATAGCCCTTACACAGCCTGGAGGTGTGTTGGGTCATTGTCCTGATGAAATACAAATGATAGTCCCAATAAGCGCAAACCAGATGGGATGGCATATTTCTGCAGAATGCCGTGGTAGCCATGCTGGTTAAGTGTGCCTTGACTTCTAAATAAATTATTGACAGTGTCACCAGCAAAGCACCATCACACCTCCTCCTCCTCCATGCTTCACGGTGGGAACCACACATCCGTTCACCTACTCTGTATCTCACAAAGACACGGTGGTTGGAACCAAAAATCTCACATTTGGCCTCATCAGACCAAAGGACAGATTTCCCACCAGTCTAATGTCCATTGCTCGTGTTTCATGGCCAAGAAAGTATCTTCTTCTTGGGGTCCTTTAGTGGTTTCTTTGCAGCAATTCGACCATGAAGCCCTAAATCACACAGTCTCCTCTGAACAGTTGATGTTGAGATGTTTGTTACTTGAAATCTTTGAATCATTTATTTGGGCTGCAATTTCTGAGGCTGGTCCTCTGCAGCACTCGGGGTAACTCTGGGTCTTCCTTTACTGTGGCAGTCCTCATGAGAGCCAGTTTCATCATAGTGCTTGATGGTTTTTGCGACTGCACTTGAAGAAACTTTCCAAAGTTCTTAATTTTCTGAATTGACTGACATTCATGTCTTAAAGTAATGATGGACTGTTGTTTTTCTTTGCATATTTGACCTGTTCTTGACATAATATGGACTTGGTCTTTTACCAAATAGGGTTGTCTTCTGTATACCACCCCTACCTTGTCACAACACAACTGATATGCTCAAGCACATTAAGAAGGAAAGAAATTCCACAAAATAACTTTTAACAAGGCACACCGGTTAATTGAAATGCTTTCCAGGTGACTACCTCTTGAAGCTGGTTGAGAGAATGCCAAGTGCGTGCGAAGCTGTCCTCAAGGCAAAGGGTGGGCTACTTTGAAGAATCTCAAATATAAAATATATTTTGATCTAACACTTTTGGTTACTACATGATTCTATGTGTATTATTCCATAGTTTGGATGTCTTTACTATTATTCTACAATATAGTAAAAATTATGAAAAACCCTGGAATGAGTAGGTGTGTCCAAACTTTGGACTGGTGCTCGTTGAACATCTAATTCCAAAATCATGGGTATTAATATGGAGTTGGTCCCCCCTTTGCTGCTATAACAGCCTCGACTCTTCTGGGAACTCTTTCCACTTGATGTTAGAACATTGCTGCAGGGACTTGCTTCCATTCAGCCACAAGCATTAGTGAGGTCGGGCACTGATGTTGGGCAATTAGGCTTGGCTTGCAGTCAGTGTTCCAATTCATCCTAAAGGTTTTTGATGGTCTTGAGGTCAGGGCTCTGTGCAGGCCAATCAAGTTCTTCCACACTGATCTCGACAAACCATTTCTTAATGGACCTCGCTTTGTGCACGGGGGCATTGTCATGCTGAAACAGGAGAGGGCCTTTCCCAAACTGTTGCCACAAAGTTGAAGCACAGAATTGTCTGGAATGTCATTGTATGCTAAGGGGCCTAGCCTGAACCATAACATACAGCCCCAGACCATTATTCCTCTTCCACCAAACTTTACAGTTGGCACTAAGAATTGGGGTAGGTGGCGTTCTGTTGGCATCGGCCAAACCCAGATTTGTCTGTCTGACTGCCAGATGGTGAAGCGTAATTAATCACTTTTCCACTGCTTCCACTGAGCTTTACACCACTCCATCCGACACTTTGCATTGCGCATGGTGATCTTAGGCTTGTATGCGGCTGCTCGGCCACGGAAACCCATTTCATGAAGCTCCCAACGAACAGTTCTTGTGCTGACTTTGCTTCCAGAGGCAGTTTGGAACTCAGTAGTGAGTGTTGCAACTGAGGATAGACGATTTCGACACCCTTCAGCACTCATTCTGTGAGCTTGTGTGGCCTAACACTTCGCAGCTGAGCCGTTGTTGCTCCTATACATTTCCACTTACTACACAATAACTACACTTACAGTTGACCGGGGCAGCTCTAGCATGGCAGAAATGTAACAAACTGAATTGTTGAAAAGGTGGTATCCTATGACTTTGCCACGTTGAAAGTCACTGAGCTCTTCAGTAAAGGTATTCTACTGCCAATGTTTGTCTATGGAGATTGCATGACTGTGCTCGATTTTATACACCTGTCAGCAACGGTGTGAGGCTGAAATATCCGATTCCACAAATTTGAGGATTTGTCCGCATACTTTTGTATCCATCTATCTATTAAATACACATTTTAAACTGGAATTGTGTGTCTCTGATTGGGGACGCTATTTCCTTACCTCTCCCTGTGCCAGGTGGCTCATCGGCAGGCGTGAAGATGGCCTCTGCCAGGCTCCCCTCACCTAAGACCACACAGATTCTGTCCCAGTTCCCCAAGCAGCACCCGCAGTCCCCCAAGCAGCTGCAGCAGGGCTCCCCCATGGGGGCCGGCGCCATGGGCCAGGCCTCCAACACTCCCCCCAGCTCCAAACCCATCATCCAGATAAAGCAGGAGTCAGGTGAGTACAGGGCGTAAACCCCAGAGTTTCCCCATTATTGTCTTTTTTAATGGGTGTGCAATGTTTCGTTTTCTGGACCTTCTCGCCTGAACTTTAAGTGTACAGAAAATCTAGTGGGAGATGACAAATATGTGATCTATGTAATTACTTTGTCTAATTTGTTCCTATAGGTGTGAAAATCATCACCCAGCAGTTGCAGCCCAGTAAGATCCTGCCAAAGCCCTCCTCTACAGGCATGCCCAGCAGCAGCTCCTCTCCCATCATGGTCGTCAGTAGCAACGGGGCCATCATGACCACCAAGCTGGTGTCCCAGCCCACAGGTGTCATTTCTCATAGAAAACTCCCTAAACAGACAGAACTCTCGTCCAAGCATGTGTATATAATACTCATTTAAGTTAATCGTTTTGTTGTTCTGTGTGCTTTTATCTTTTTATCTATAGATATTTATGTGGAGAAAGAACTGTGCTAAGCAAGGCCCTTTTTTTTTTTTAAATTGAGGAAAACCCATTGTTTTTGTTCAGGCACCCAGGCTACTTACTCAAGGCCCGTCATGAGCTCCACTATTGGAGCCAGGATGGCGACGTCGGCCAGTGGTGCCACCTATGTCAAGACCACCAGTGGCAGTATCATCACGGTGGTCCCGAAGTCTCTAGCCACACTGGGCGGCAAGATCATCAGCAGCAACATTGTGTCTGGTGAGACTGGTATTATTATTTTGATACAGTTTAGGGGTGTGAACGTTAAAACATTTTAACAAAATGGTCATCTTTTAACTTTAAAAAAAAAAAATAATATCCTAACTGAAAAACACAGAAAATTCTATTCACAGTGCAGTTATCACAAAAACTACCATAAAACGGGTCCCGATCAACATCATAGGGGGAAAAAATTCAACACTTAACCCAACAAAGCTGTAACGTTGGGAGGAGAATATATAATTTTTGCTGCTTTATTACCCGGAGCTGTAATGCATGAGGGAGAGAGAAGCAGCAGAGTTGTGAGTAACGAGGGGTGTAGGGAGGGGCAACCAAGCAGACTCGTGCTGGTAGACTAACTTTTTTGTCATCATCTCATCTGATTACATTGTGTCTGTCTTGACTGCCATCAAACCGAGGGAAGTTAGCTAGCTAGCACTAGCTAGGCTAATTAAGATGACGGTAACTGCACTTTTCGCCCCTTCCTTACGGTAAAATAAAAACTCCATGCCGATTATTAAAGGAGAAATAGAGGCAAAGTTTGAAAATGTGTTTGTTTCTGAGTCCGACAACGAGTCAGGGGGGGTTGTCTGTCAGTGTGCACCCCTCTCAGGGAGAGCGAGGTAGAGCGAGAGCTACGTCACAGGTTTATACTGCCCCCCCACTCACTGCAGCACTAGACTTATGTAAACGTTCTGTCAGAGCGATAGGGCTGACCCCATGTCGATAGGCTGTTGGTCAACTGACATTTCTTTAGTCGAGCAGTAGCAAAACATTTTTTTTATAAAAAATATCATGGTGCACAAGACGCCTGTCTGATTCACGCTTGTCTGAGTGGACTGATCCATTGTGGAGGCCGTTGGGATGGCACAGTCCATCAGTTGACCAAGATTTCTTTAATTGAGCAGTGAAAAATATACAGTACCAGTCAAGTTTGGACACCTACTCATTCCATGGTTTTTATGGAGTCATGTAGTAACCAAAAAATTGTTCAACAAATCAAAATATATTTGAGATTCTTCAAAGTAGCCACCCTTTGCCTTGATGACAGCTTTGCACACTCTTGGCATTCTCTCAACCAGCTTAATGAGGTAGTCACCTGTAATGCATTTTAATTAACAGGTGTGCCTTGTTAAAAGTTAATTTGTGGAATTATGTAAAATAAAATATTTTTTTTAATAGGAAAAATAAAATCACAAAGCTGTGAAACATTATCTTATGTATAACCCATTACCATTGCTGTTCAATACAAAGATTTCTGCGTGTAATATTTTTCCCATGTTATTTTAGTATATATTGTCTTTGTTGTAAATGCTTTGGGCCCTAACTGGTGTAACTAGTGAAATAAGTCAATAGTTGGAAGAAACTCATGGACAACATCGACACAGATATATATAAAAATATATTAATACATATTTTTAAAAAGGGAAATAAATTACCAACGTTTACATAGATTACCAATATTATCTGTTAATTACCAAAAAAATCAAATTTAAATTCTGATAATATTGATAAATTACTGGGTGGTTTGCAACCCTACGTGTTACCAATTTTGACTGAACATTTTAGTTGCAGATTGGTCCAATTACAGGGACTTAAAAGGTTGTGTTTTTCGGCAAACCTTTCAGATCTTCTTCGGCCCTCCGTTGCAGGTACAACAACTAAGATCGCCACCATTCCCATGACGTCCAAGCCCAACGTTATCGTGGTGCAGAAGACCACTGGCAAAGGAACAACCATCCAGGGTCTGCCCGGCAAGAATGTGGTCACCACATTATTGAACGCGGGGGTCAGTTTAACATTTTATTTTTAATTAAGCCACTTTTTTGGGATGTTATATTTTATCTAGATAGTCATTATTTTATTTCAGAATCTTTCAAATGTATTTTCCCAACAACTTATTTTAGGTTTACAGGTAGTTCTAGTTGATCCTTACCGTCTGATCAGTCTATTGCTTTAAGCTTCATATATACGTGAAGGTTTTTTCATTTTAGTCATTTAACAGACACATGCGCTAGTTTACTAGCTAGCTACCTGTATGACTGAATGATGGATAATGCTAGTAAGGGGCATTTTTAAATGGCAAATTTTATATTTTTAAACCCTCCCCGATGGCTCTCTGGATAAAACCAAATTAATTTGTATCTACTGCAAGGCTGAATTTGTGTTAGTACCCAAGTACATTGAGTCTTCGTTATAATTTTACAAGTGAAACAGACGCTGGAAATACAAGTTATGTGACTAGTAGCAATGTAGGACATCTTGGGCAGGCTACGCTAGAAGAGTCTCTATGCACGCACGCAGGAGGCCTGTGGACAAGTCGACGAGCAGCACGTAAGCAATAGCCAAGTGAATAGCTACAGCTTTGCGGGCCAGTCGTCATTGTGGAGGACAAAGGCTTGAGGGATATCATTTGGATCTCATAACTCGTATGAGCCACCGTCAATACAAGAATTCACGAGCTGTATGAAAGCGAGAGGGCTATGAAAGCGGAGGAGTTGAAGCATGCAGCGGCTGTTGCTCTCACTTGAGACCAATGGACTTTGGTGAGTAACCAAGGGTTACCGCGCACCACGTCGGTGAAAACTGGACACTGCATTCACACCCTCTGGCCGTAATGAAGACCGAAGAGGCACAATGCTGAAACGTACGCCAAGCCTTTCACGGATGTAGCAAATCAGTGGAACATTTGAAAACAAAGTTACCACAGTTTTCACAGACGGTGCATGGAACATGATTGCAGCTGCGAGACATCTTCCTTTTGAACACCTGCCCTGCACCATGCGCAGTCTCCAAAGGTTCATCACAGTGTCCCTACAGAACAGCGGGTTCGACAACGCCCTCGCCAAATGCTGAATTATTTTTTTTTGGGGGGGGGCATTTCAAACACACCCCACCGAACGTTGCAGAACTAGGACAACCGTTGCAGAAGGAGTCGTCACTTGGACAAGATGGAATTCCACTCTGGAAATGGTAAAGCGTGTCCACAGAAACCAACGACCCCTGAGAGATGCTCTGGCCCGAACAGAAAACGGACATCGCCATGCCAACCGCAGCTGAACTGGACAAACGGCGGAAGATGGAGCCGCCGCTGCTGGAGCCCTGCCGGCTATCTGTGTCTCACTGTTAGTGTTATAATAAGATTTTGTATGTGTGAGAGAGCGAGCGTGCAAATTGTGTGTGCGAGAAAGAGAGCAATGTGTTGGTATTAGTGTCTCACAATTGACTGAAGGGATTTTTTTGAAAGATCTTCCATTGCAGCCACTTGACTGAACTACAGTTCCTTCTCAGTGATGTCGCCTGATTTGTGCCATCTCCTTCGGGTGACGGAGAGCTCTGATGATGACCCTGCCTACGTGGTAAGATTCATACTGTCATTCACAACAGACCTGGAGAAAAGCAAGGAAAACGCCAACCTCACATGGATGGAGATCGCCACAGCACTCGACCCAAGGTTTAAGGACCTGAAGTGCCTTCCCAGCCTGACGGGGGGGTGAGGTGTTGGCTTTGGTCAGCAAGTTGCTGAAGGAAGAGAGGCCTGCACAGCAAGTTGCTGAAGGAAGAGAGGCCTGCTCAGCAAGTTGCTGAAGGAAGAGAGGCCTGCTCAGCAAGTTGCTGAAGGAAGAGAGGCCTGCTCAGCAAGTTGCTGAAGGAACCGAGTCAGAGCCACCAAAGAATAAAGCTGCCCTTTTCTTGAGTTCTTCTGAGCCTGATGAAGAGGAGGAGTCCATTGAGAAATGTGTGGAGCGTTATAAAGCAGAGCCCAACATCAACATGGAGGACTGTCCACATCAGTGGTGGTCACAGCATGCAGGTGTACACACCAGGCTGGCCTGCAGGTACCTGGCAACCGCTGCCACATCAGTGCCTTGTTGTTTTCACTCTCTGGACATATCGTACAAAAGAAGAGAGCAGCTTTTATCATCATGTCAACAGGCTTGTTTGTCTTTTGTAACTGGCTCAGTCAAAATGAATAGGAGGACGTCTGAAGTGTATAGTCACAGGTTTATGTTCTGTGGAATTCATGACGTTCTTGGACAGGTTTTTGCTCTTTGTGTCCATAGAGCCAGGTTTTTTCTTTTCTTAGAGCCAACCCTCCAATACGTAATTGGGAGAACAATCATTTGGAATGGCTGAAGCTTTGATTGTGAGTGTGTGTGTGTGTGTGTGTGTGAATTTCAGGGAGCATTAGTAACTTACAGGACTTTTGTATTGCTTAACTTGTTTATGGTGACTATGCCATTAAAAACTATCTGACACAGAATGTTTTGTGTTTCAGTCCCTACACGCCTATAACTTTTTCTTTTAAATGCAGAAATCTTTACTTAGCACCAAATTTGAGCTGAATTTAATCACTATTCATTATTTTAATCATTTGACAGCCCTAAATCCTGTTATGAATGCTTCTGTGTCTTAGGGTGAGAAGACCCTACAGGGTGTTCCGGGGTCCAAGCCAGCCATCGTCACAGCCTCCAGACCCATCACCAAGATGATTGTGACACAGCCCAAAGGCATGGGTTCCGGGGTGCAGCCCACCACCAAGATCATCCCCACCAAGATAGTGTACGGCCAGCAGGGCAAGACCCAGGTCAGTACCAGGCCAGTGACGTCTCAGCCAGTGAAGGGGGGGGGAGTTGCCCCTTGACGCTGGGTCTTTGGGTCTTTCCCCCACTAATGGTTAGGATTGGGGGAGGGGAAACTGATCGTATATATCGGTTTGTACCCAGGGGAAACTGATCGTATATATCGGTTTGTACCCAGGGGAAACTGATCGTATATATCGGTTTGTACCCAGGGGAAACTGATCGTATATATCGGTTTGTACCCAGGGGAAACTGATCGTATATATCGGTTTGTACCCAGGGGGAACTGATCGTAGATCGGTTTGTACCCAGGGGAAACTGATCGTATATATCGGTTTGTACCCAGGGGAAACTGATCGTATAGATCGGTTTGTACCCAGGGGAAACTGATCGTATAGATCGGTTTGTACCCAGGGGAAACTGATCGTATAGATCGGTTTGTACCCAGGGGAAACTGATCGTATAGATCGGTTTGTACCCAGGGGAAACTGATCGTATAGATCGGTTTGTACCCAGGGGGAACTGATCGTAGATCGGTTTGTACCAAGGGGGAACTGATCGTATATATCGGTTTGTACCCAGGGGAAACTGATCGTATATATCGGTTTGTACCCAGGGGAAACTGATCGTATAGATCGGTTTGTACCCAGGGGAAACTGATCGTATAGATCGGTTTGTACCCAGGGGAAACTGATCGTATAGATCGGTTTGTACCCAGGGGAAACTTCACCCCGTAGAGTCTCAGCCACCCAACGAGTAGTGTAAACAGGTGTTGCACTCAAAGCTCTTTGTCTAGGATATATTTAAACCTCTGTCTTGAATTACCAATACATCAGTGGAGCTATAATTCAACAAATCAATGCTTTATACTTTATATAGGTACAGTGGGGGGAAAAAGTATTTAGTCAGCCACCAATTGTGCAAGTTCTCTCACTTAAAAAGATGAGAGAGGCCTGACATTTTCATCATAGGTACACTTCAACTATGACAGACAAAATGAGGAAATGAAATCCAGAAAATCACATTGTAGGATTTTTTATGAATTTATTTGCAAATTATGGTGGAAAATAAGTATTTGGTCACATACAAACAAGCAAGATTTCTGGCTCTCACAGACCTGTAACTTCTTCTTTAAGAGGCTCCTCTGTCCTCCACTCGTTACCTGTATTAATGGCACCTGTTTGAACTTGTTATCAGTATAAAGACACCTGTCCACAACCTCAAACAGTCACACTCCAAACTCCACTATGGCCAAGACCAAAGAGCTGTCAAAGGACACCAGAAACCAAATTGTAGACCTGCACCAGGTTGGGAAGACTGAATCTGCAATAGGTAAGCAGCTTGGTTTGAAGAAATCAACTGTGGGAGCAATTATTAGGAAATGGAAGACATACAAGACCACTGATAATCTTCCTCGATCTGGGGCTCCACGCAAGATCTCACCCCGTGGGGTCAAAATGATCACAAGAACGGTGAGCAAAAATCCCAGAACCACACGGGGACCTAGTGAATGACCTGCAGAGAGCTGGGACCAAAGTAACAAAGCCTACCATCAGTAACACACTACGCCGCCATGGACTCAAATCCTGCAGTGCCAGACGTGTCCCCTGCTTAAGCCAGTACATGTTCAGGCCGCCTAAAGTTTGCTAGAGAGCATTTGGATGATCCAGATGAGGATTGGGAGAATGTCAGATGAAACCAAAATAGAACTTTTGGTAAAAACTCAACTGTCGTGTTTGGAGGACAAAGAATGCTGGGTTGCATCCAAAGAACACCATACCTACTGTGAAGCATGGGGGTGGAAACATCATGCTTTGGGGCTGTTTTTCTGCAAAGGGACCAGGACGACTGATCCGTGTAAAGGAAAGAATGAATGGGGCCATGTATCGTGAGATTTTGAGTGAAAACCTCCTTCCATCAGCAAGGGCATTGAAGATGAAACGTGGCTGGGTCTTTCAGCATGACAATGATCCCAAACACACCGCCTGGGCAACGAAGGAGTGGCTTCAGAAGAAGCATTTCAAGGTCCTGGAGTGGCCTAGCCAGTCTCCAGATCTCAACCCCATAGAAAATCTTTGGAGGGAGTTGAAAGTCTGTGTTGCCCAGCGACAGCCCCAAAACATCACTGCTCTAGAGGAGATCTGCATGGAGGAATGGGCCAAAATACCAGCAACAGTGTGTTGAAACCTTGTGAAGACTTACAGAAAACATTTGACCTCTGTCATTGCCAACAATGGGTATATAACAAAGTATTGAGATAAACTTTTGTTATTGACCAAATACTTATTTTCCACCATAATTTGCAAATAATTTCATAAAAAAATCCTACAATGTGATTTTCTGCATTTTTTTTCCTCATTTTGTCTGTCATAGTTGAAGTGTACCTATGATGACAATTACAGGCCTCTCTCATCTTTTTAAGTGAGAGAACTTGCACAATTGGTGGCTGACTAAATACTTTTTTTCCCCACTGTACATTAATTCACTGCATTATGTAAAAAAAGGAACAACAGCCAGGACACTTGACAATGGTCTCAGCTCTGCTTTAAATTTACGGAAAAAGTCATAGAAAAACTATTTCCCTGGTGCCATTCACCGAGATTATTCTACGTGGGTAATATTGAATAACGTTTTATTAACCTGTTATGCCTCTCCAGGTGCTGATCAAGCCCAAGCCCATCTTCCAAACAGCGGTTGTGAACGAGCAGACCAGGCAGCTGGTGAGTGAGACCCAGCAGCAGGCGTCCCGGGTGGCCGATGCAGGTCCAGCTTACGCACAGGAGAGGGCACTCAAGGATGAGCCGGGTGCCATCGCTGAGGGCAGGTCCCCGCCTGCCGAGGGCTCCCAAGGAAGCGGTCACGGTACGTTGCGTCACTCCACGTCACAGAGCAAGAAATCCGTAATATAGTCTGCAGGCTAATTAGGGGAACGTAAGTCATGGTCAAGTTAAAACTGCTGTGTATAGCTCTTGCGTTGTGGTCTCACACAGCCGTTGACTACTTCAGCCGTAGTATGAAAGTGTATCTATTCTCACTCGTATTCAGGTAAGTTCCACATTTCCCTTCACTTTCAAGTTTAAAATGGTAAAAGGTCCCCTCGCATAATATAATTGTTTCAGTTATTTCCTTCTACTTGAATGACATGCCTAAATTGACTGGAATCTAAAGGGAATAAACCCAATTTGATATAAAACATGGAATTGTTATGGTTGCCATCTTCGATCAGACTCCCAGTCCGTAGTGCACATCATCTCCTCCAGGGGGCAGGATTGGGCCGAGCAGCACGAGGTGTCGGTAGAGTCCAGCCCTACCTTCATCTACCAGGACGTGTCTACGGGTGACGTGTCCCAGTCGGCCACCTCGACAATCAAGGCCCTGCTGGAACTGCAGCAGACCACAGGTGACTGTCCGTCGTCGTCATGGCAACTATCACGCCACTTACCAGGGTTGGGGTCAATTCCATTTCAGTTCAGAAACTGAATTTACTGAATTGGAATTGGACCCTGCCGCTAACTCCCCTCTCTCTCCTCTCTCTCTCTCATGTGAACATTACATTTTAGTAATTAAGCATACACTCTACAGGGCTCGCACATTATTACTTGTCCGGGGCAAGTAAAACAAATAATTGACGGACATCCAGAATATAGATTAGAAAAAACGATCGTCCTAAAATCACTGTCAAACAATTTCACTCCGATCAGAATTGGATCAGGTAGCGCAAAGCAGGGGAGTGCATGGTTGACATTCTGAGTAAAATTGCTTATATATATAATCCTATTTGCTATTAGCCTATTTCAATAAATATGTTATAATAATTAACACAAAGCAAAATAACAGTTTAGACAGAGCTAAGAGTCTTACCAAAGCAGTGCAAAATATACAGTCTTGAGAATTGTTTGTTGAAATCTGTCTTTTTAATTGTGTGCTCCCCCTATTTAGTTTAAGAGGGGTTATAAGGGTCTGTTGTAAAATAAATAACATAATTTGTTGGTAATTGCTGCCATATACTGTTTCTTGTTCAGAACTTTTTTGTGAAGGTTTAAACCGTATTTCATTCTGTTGAGACGTTTTTTCTTTGGCCAAATTAAGTTCCAACTGTCATGCTGTGTTTGCGCAATATTATAGGCTGCTCCTATATTCGTTATATAAACAATGGATTGACCTACTTTCGATATTACCCTAATAAAGTTCAGAAACATTTTGGTTTCAGGTTTGGTATGGCTATTATTAAACTTCAGCTACTGCAAGCCTATGATGTGAAGGCAGTGCTCACCAGCACTCCAATTGACTACCACAGCCAAACTTGAGGTGACGAAGAAAGTTTCAGGTCTACCAGAGTTATACTCCTATAATCGGGGAAACAATATAATACTTATCTATTATACAAAATATTCTGATTGAAAATGTACGAATTAACCTCCTGTAAGTTTATGTATGTATCGCAGACACAGTAGCCGTCTGACATGTCGGTGTCATAGCAATGCCGCTGGCATATCTCGATCTCTCTGGGGATAGGCCTGAGCTTATCTTCCTTTTCTTTCTTTATATAAACTCAGCAAAAAAAAAAGAAAAGTCACTTTTTCAGGACCCTGTCTTTCAAAGATAACTCGTAAAAATCCAAATAACTTCACAGGATCTTCATTGTAAAGGGTTTAAACACTGTTTCCCATGCTTGTTCAATGAATCATAAACAATTAATAAACATGTACCTGTGGAACAGTCGTTAAGACACTAACAGCTTACAGACGGTAGGCAATTAAAGTCACAAATATAGAAACTTAGGACACTAAAGAGGCCTTTCAACGGACTCTGAAAAACACCAAAAGAAAGATGCCCAGGGTCCCTGCTCATCTGCGTGAACGTGCCTTAGGCATGCTGCAAGGAGGCATGAGGACTGCAGATGTGGCCAGGGCAATAAATTGCAATGTCTGTACTGTGAGACGCCTAAGACAGCGCTACAGGGAGACAGGACGGACAGCTGATCGTCCTCGCAGTGGCAGACCACGTGTAACAACACCTGCACAAGATCGGTACATCCGAACATCACACCTGTGGGACAGGTACAGGATGGCAACAACAACTGCCCGAGTTACACCAGGAACGCACAATCCCTCCATCAGTGCTCAGACTGTCCTCAATAGGCTGAGAGAGGCTGGACTGAGGGCTTGTAGGCCTGTTGTAAGGTAGGACATCACCGGCAATAACGTAGCCTATGGGCACAAACCCACCGTCGCTGGACCAGACGGGACTGGCAAAAAGTGCTCTTCACTGACGAGTTGCGGTTTTGTCTCACCAGGGGTGATGGTTGGATTCGCGTTTATCGTCGAAGGAATGAGCATTACACCGAGGCCTGTACTCTGGAGCGGGATCGATTTGGAGGTGGAGGGTCTGTCATGGTCTGGGGCGGTGTGTCACAGCATCATCGGACTGAGCTTGTTGTCATTGCAGGCAATCTCAACGCTGTGCGTTACAGGGAAGACATCCTTCCTGAAGGCCCATCCTGACATGACTCTCCAGCATGACAATGTCACCAGACATACTACTCGTTCTGTGCGTGTTTCCTGCAAGACAGAAATGTCAGTGTTCTGCCATGGCCAGCGAAGAGCCCGGATCTCAATCCCATTGAGCACGTCTGGGACCTGTTGGATCGGAGGGTGGGGCCATTCCCCCCAGAAATGTCCGGTAACTTGCTGGTGCCTTGGTGGAAGAGTGGGGTAACATCTCACAGCAAGAACAGGCAAATCTGGTGCAGTCCATGAGGATGCACTGCAGTACTTAATGCAGCTGGTGGCCACACCAGATACCGACTTACTTTTGATTTTGAACTCCCCTTTGTTCAGGGACAGTTTTCTGAAAATAAATGCAGTTGACAGTGAGAGGACGTTTCTTTTTTTGCTGAGTTTATCTCAATTTTGAACAGGATTATCTATTTTGGATACTTTAATGTAATTGGTGGAGAGCAATAATCAATCAATCAAATGTATTTATAAAGCCCTTCTTACATCAGCTGATGTCACAAAGTGCTGTACAGAAACCCAGCCTTAAACCCCAAACAGCAAGCAATGCAGGTGTAGAAGCACAATAGAATGACAGAGCTTGTGCGCACTGTCATTATTCAAGTGATATGCTGTTTTAAAACTTTACAACAAAACAATCTTTACAATCAAAAAAAGGTGACCCCCATGTAAGCCAGATGTAAATTAGACGTGCATTTAGTTCTTATATTACTGTAGCATATGCTGCAGCAAATGTAGGGACCACAATGGAAATTCTGTGCAATACCAGTCACTTTTTTAAATGATTTGTGTACAAAAAACAGCTAGATATACTGTGCCTTGAGAAAGTATTCAGACCCCTTGTATTTTCCAATTTTTGTTAGGTTACAGCCTTATTCTGAAATTGATTGATTAGGGTAAAAAATGATTTAATCTACACACAATACCCAATAATAAAGCAAAAATAGAAGTTTGTAGACATTTCTGCAATTTTTTAAAATATCACATTTATTTAGTTATTCAGACCCTTTACTCAGTACTTTGTTGAAGCATCTTTGGCAGCAATTACAGCCTCAAATCATCTTGGGTGTGACGCTACAAGCTTGACACACCTGTATTTGGGGAGTTTCTCCCTTTCTTCTCTGCAGATCCTCTCAAGCTGTGTCAGGTTGGATGGGGAGCGTTTCTGCACAGCTATTTTCAGGTCTCTCCAAAGATGTTAGATCGGGTTCAAGTCCGGGCTCTGGCTGGGTCACTCAAGGACATTCAGGGACTTGTCCCGAAGCCACTCCTGCATTGTCTTGGCTCTGTGCTTAGGGTCGTTGTCCTGTTGGAATGTGAACCTTCACCCCAGTCGGAGGTCCTGAGGACTCTGGAGCAGGTTTTCATCAAGGATCTCTCTGTACTTTGCACTGCTCATCTGTGCCTTGATCCTGACTAGTCTCCCAGTCCCTGCCGCTGAAAAGCATCCCCACAGCATGATGCTGCCACCACTATGCTTCACCGTAGGGATGGTGCCAGATTTCCTCCAGACGTGACACTTGGCATTCAGGCCAACGAGTTCAATCTTCTGTTTCATCAGACCAGAGAATCTTGTTTGTCATGGTCTTAGTCTTTAGGTGCCTTTTTGGCAAACCCCAAGCGGGCTGTCATGTGCCTTTTACTGAGGAGTGGCTTCCGTCTGGCCACTCTACCATAAAGGCCTGATTGGTGGAGTGCTGCAGAGATGGTTGTTCTTCTGAAAGGTTCTCTCTTCTCCACAGAGGAACTCTTGAGCTCAGTCAGAGGCACCATCGGGGTCTTGGTCACCTCCCTGACCAAGGCCCTTCTCCCCCGATTGCTCAGTTTGGCCAGGCCGCAGGCTTGAGGAAGAGTCTTGGTGGTTCCAAACTTCTTCCATTGATGGAGGCCACTGTGTTCTTGGGGAACTTCAATGCTGAAGAAATGTTTTCGTACCCTTCCCCAGGTCTGTGCCTTGACACAATCTTGTCTCTGGACAATTCCTTTGACCTCATGGCTTGGTTTTTGCTATGACATGCACTGTCAACTGTGGGACCTTTTATATAGACAGGTGTGTGCCTTTCCAAATCATGTCCAATCAATTGAATTTACCACAGGTGGACTCCAATCAAGTTGTAGAAACATCTCAAGGATGATCAATGGAAACAGGATGCACCTGAGCTCAATTTCGAGTCTCATAGCAAAGGGTCTGAATACCTATATAAATAAGGTATTTTTTTATTTATTTTAATATATTTTTAATAAATATTTTACTAACAAATAAAATCAATCGATCAATATACATTTTGTAGCAGCAATTTGATGACTGGAAAGCGACATCTGTTGCAAAACACCAAAAAGTTTTTTAATGACATTCAGATTTTGCCAGCCCTGCCTGGCATCGCCTGCCACAAAAGTATGCTGAAGTGTCAAAGTTGATATCCACGTTTATAAACACAGGTTCGCTACAGTTATTGTTATTTGTGATCTTAAACATTTACCTTTATTCATTATATTAAGGGGGGTGCATTTCTTTTTATGACACGAGTTGGAATTTGAATGCCATAGAATGTTTTGTGCCTGCCTAGCACTAACTCACCTGAATCAATTAACCACCTGATTCAATTAACCACCTGAATCAATGAATGTGGATCTTTAGTTTATACACCACGATTAGTTTAATTAAGTGTGATCTAATGTGGATTTTTGCGTTCGTCTGCCAGTCGTTCATTGTGATGTGTTTTAGGGACCACCAGCTGTAGACGTCTGACTGCCAGCAAATTACGTTCAGAGGTGCTAAGTACTCTCGGCCAGCAAACGCTATTGGTGTGTCTGAGCCCTAAAGCTGAATTGTAATACAAACGACTGTTAAATGGCTAACAACTATTCACACCTACCCCGCTGCTAAAATGATTATTGATTTAAATCTATTACTACCACTCTGCTGCTGTTTATTGATTGCCATTACCATTAGTATCTCTCTGTATCCTGCTACTGATGGCTGTTACTCCTGTTTGCATGTATATATTACCATTAGTATATTACCATAAGTATTTATATATTCCTGCTACCAGTCACTTTCCAACCATGAAGGGCCGCCTATCACGCCTACGCTGTCACTCTGGCACACACTCACACAAACACCCACACACTTACACACACACACTCACACACACACCCACACACTCACACAAACACCCACACACTTACACACACACACTCACACACACACCCACACACTTACACTTACACACACAAACACCCACACACTTACATACACACACACACACACACACAAACACCCACACACTTACACACACACACTCACACACACACACACACACACTCACACAAACACCCACACACTTACACACTCACACTCACACAAACACCCACACACTTACACACACACACTCACACTCACACAAACACCCACACACTTACATACACACACACACACACACACACACACAAACACCCACACACTTACACACTCACACTCACACAAACACCCACACACTTACACACACTCACCACCACGCACACACACCCACCATTTATGCTTTGTCCATATTTATTATTATTATGTATCCTGCTAACAGTCACTTTCTCCTAATCCCTTCCTATATGTACAGTACAATATATATATATTTTACAACTATCTACACAAAATACTCATGTCAAAGTGGAAGAACATTTTCAACATTTGTTATACATTGATTCAAAATAAAACACTATCTTGGTTAGATAAGTATTCAACCCCCTGAGTCAATACATGTTAGAATCACCTTTTTGTCAGTGATTACAGCTGAGAGTCTTTCTGGGTAAGTCTTGTCATGGACATTCAACACAGGGACACCTGAAGTCCAATATTAAATATATAATTATTTATCAGCAAACTGGAGAGGTTCCAACAAACTTAATGCACCATAGTAGTACACGTCTGTCAGGAGCTCCGCTGGGGCAGTCCCGTTAGTGCTCTTATATACTACTTACACAGACACGTTATATTTGCATGATTTTTAACTTATTCATAATTAATTCATCATTAACGTTTGGTTCATGCATGTTACTGTCACCGTCTCCTATCTTAACTTATAAAACATTCTGGGGGCTACGACAGTCTCCCCCTCATATCTCTACCCAGCCCCTACAGGAACCAATGATTGAATTGTACATCTTGTCTCATTCAATCTCTTCTGACAACAACGTTTCCCTCCTCTTATCACTTATGATAATTTTTTACATTTGATTAATTTGGTTATTACATAAACTGTCAAAGGAGGTTCCATCAAAATACATTATAAGTAAGCGAAATCAACACATAAAACAAGACCCTTTATCCTTTCAAACCCTTCATTCTGGGTTGTACAATCTAATTCATAAAACCTTTGCAATAGAATGTTTTAACTTAAGACCTTCACTTCGTACAGTTACACATATGCTTCATTACACAATTCCATATGGATTCTGGCAAGGACATTTCAGCTGGAGCTTTTGCTGCGAGTGGCATGTTAATGACAGATCGGGATCTCAATGCATTTTTTGTCTAAATTACTATACAATTTGTGATGTGCAGACCTCTACAATCAACCTTATACCCCCCAAATAAACAATTTTGGACAAGCTTTAAATTAATTACGGGCACGGTTGACCACCCCTCATCCCTCCCGGCACTCATTCTTCTGGCGTTTCTTCATTTTCTTCTTCAGATAGTGTTTCAGTTCGTCCAAGTGGATGGCCCTTGATAAGATCCTGATTCAAATATCTGGGGAATAATCTGATTTTCCCAAGCAGACAAATCTCTCACCTGAGCCGCCACCATATTTTACAGTCCATTATGTCTTGTCCATTTATCACTCCCTCTATCACTCCAGTGACCCTGCACACTGTATCTCCCAGTGACCCTGCACACTGTATCTCCCTCTCCAGTGACCCTGCACACTGTATCTCCCTCTCCAGTGACCCTGCACACTGTATCTCCTTCTATCACTCCAGTGACCCTGCACACTATCTCCCTCTATCACTCCAGTGACCCTGCACACTGTATCTCCCTCTATCACTCCAGTGACCCTGCACATTGTACATTTGGAAATGGCACTGACAGTGCCTTCAAGTTATTCAGGCCCCTTGACTTTTTCCACATTTTGTTACGTTACAGCCTTATTCTAAAATGGATTAAATACTTTTCTCCCTCAGCAATCTACAAACAATACCCCACAATGACAAAGGGAAAACAGTTTTTAGATATTTTTGCAGCCTGGAGTTCCATGGTCTCATACCAGAAACCAAGCCATGAGGTCGAAGGAATTGTCCGTAGAGCTCCGTGACAGGATTGAGTCAAAGCACAGATCTGGGGAAGGGTAGCAAAAGATTTCTGCAGCGTTGAAGGTCCCATAGAACACCGTGGACTCCATCATTCTTAAATGGAAGTAGTTTGGAACCGCCAAGACTCTTCCTAGAGCTGGCCGCCCGGCCAAAGTGAGCAAGATTCTCTGGTCTGACGAATCCAAGATTGAACTCTTTGGCCTAAATACCAAGTATCACATCTGTCGGAAACCTGGCACCATCATTACAGTGAACCGTGGTGGCATCAGCATGCTGTGGGGATGTTTTTCAGCGGCAGGGACTGGGAGACTAGTCAGGGTCAAGGGAAAGATGATGACCGGAGCAGCGAGATCGTTGATGAAAACCTGCTCCAGAGAGCTCAGGAACCTCAGACCAGGGCGAAGGTAGCTGTGCAGCGATGCTCCCCATCCAACCTGACATAGCTTGAGATGATCTGCAGAGGAGAACGGGAGAAACTCGCCAAATACAGGTGGGCCACGCTTGTAGTCATACCCAAGAAGACTCAAGGCTGTAATCACTGCCAAAGGTGCTTCAACAAAGTACTGAGTAAAGGGTCTGAATACGAATACTTATGTAAATGTGATATTTCAATTTTTTAAATGTTTGCTAAAATGTTTTTGCTTTGTCATTGTGTGTAGATTGGGGGGGGAAACAATTAATACATTTTAGTATAACGTAATGGAACAAAATGTGGAAAAAGTCAAGGGGTCTGAATACTTTTCGAATGCTGTGTGTGTGTATAAACAGTTGTATGTATGTATGTATGTATGTATGTATTTACATACCTTAGCCAAATACATTTAAACTCAGTTTTCACAATTCCTGACATTTAATCCTAGTAAAAATTCCCTGTCTTAGGTCAGTTGGGATCACCACTTTATTTTAAGAATGTGAAATGTCAGAATAATAGTAGAGAGAAGGATTTATTTCAGCTTTTATTTCTTTCATCACATTCCCAGTGAGTCAGAAGTTTACATACACTCAATTAGTATTTGGTAGCATTGCCTTTAATTGTTTAACTTGGGTCAAACGTTTCGGGTAGCCTTCCACAGGCTTCCCACAATAAGTTGGGTGAATTTTGTCCCATTCCTCCTGACAGAGATGATGTAACTGAGTCAGGTTTGTAGGCCTCCTTGCTCGCGCACACTTTTTCAGTTCTGCCCACAAATGTTCTATAGGATTGAGGTCAGGGCTTTGTGATGGCCACTCCAACACCTTGACTTTGTTGTCCTTAAGCCATTTTGCTTAACTTTGGAAGTATGCTTGGGGTCATTGTCCATTTGGAAGACCCATTTACGACCAAGCTTTAACTTCCTGACTGATGTCTTGAGATGTTGCTTCAATATATCCACATAGTTTTCCTTCCTCATGATGCCATCTAGTTTGTGAAGTGCACCAGTCCCTCCTGCAGCAAAGCACCCCCACAACATGATGCTGCCACCCCCGTGCTTCACGGTTGGGATGGTGTTCTTTGGCTTGCAAGCCTCCCGCTTTTTCCTCCAAACATAGCGATGGTCATTATGGCCAAACAGTTCTATTTTTGTTTCATCAGACCAGAGGACATTTCTCCAAAAAGTACGATCTTTGTCCCCATGTGCAGTTGCAAACCGTAGTCTGGCTTTTTTTATGGCGGTTTTGGAGCAGTGGCTTCTTCCTTGCTGAGCGGCCTTTCAGGTTATGACGATATAGGACTCGTTTTACTGTGGATATAGATACTTTTGTACCTGTTTCCTCCAGCATCTTCACAAGGTCCTTTGCTGTTGTTCTGGGATTGATTTGCACATTTTGCACCAAAGTACGTTCATCTCTAGGAGACAGAACGCGTCTCCTTCCTGAGCGGTATGACGGCTGCGTGGTCCCATGGTGTTTATACTTGCGTACTATTGGTTGTACAGATGAACGTGGTACCTTCAGGCGTTTGGAAATTGCTCCCAAGGATGAACCGGACTGTTGGAGGTCTACATTTTCTTTTTCTGAGGTCTTGGCTGATTTATTTAGATTTTCCCATGATGTCAAGCAAAGAGGCACTGAGTTTGAAGGTAGGCCTTAAAATACATCCACAGGTACACCTCCAATTGACTCAAATGATGTCAATTAGCCTATCAGAATCTTCTAAATCATTTTCTGGAATTTTCCAAGCTGTTTAAAGGCACAGTCAATTTAGTGTATGTAAACTTCTGACCCACTGGAATTGTGATACAGTGAAATAGAAGTGAAATAATCTGTCTGTAAACAATTGTTGGAAAAATGACTTGTGTCATGCACAAAGTAGATGTCCTAACTGACTTGCTAAAACTATAGTTTGTTAACAAGAAATGTGTGGAGTGGTTGAAAAATGAGTTTTAATGACGCCTAAGTGTATGTAAACTTCCGACTTCAATCGTATATATATTAGTTATACTATTTTGATATTGATTACTGCACTGTTGGATAGAGTATGCAATTTAAGAATTTCCTTGTACTTGTGCATGTGACAATTAAACTTGAACTTGGGACGAAAGTCCTAACTCAGGTGTCGGGAATTTTCAGTCTGCTCCAAACTCTAATTCACATATAAGCGACAGCGCTTTGTCCACTTCCCCTCCAATATAAATGGAGTAGTTTATAATATGATTGTCACTATCAATCTCTATTGCCCGCACAGTGAAGGAGAAAGGCGAGGCCAAGCCCAGGCAGCAAACCATAGACCTGAGCCAGATGGCCGTTCCCCTTCAGATGGCCCAGGAGAAGAAGCAGCAGGTCCTAGGCTCCCCCGAGATGTCCACTGTAGAGACTGAACCACCCATTAAATATATCACTCCCGGTACGTGACCTGACCACTCAGGATTTCCCAAATGGCACCCTATTCCCTATACAGTGGTGCACTATATCGAGCAGGGCTGTTCAATTCTGGTCCTGGAGTGCCAAAACACTTCTGTATTTTGTTTTATACCTAGTATTGATTTGCACTCACCAGGTGTCCCAGGTCTGAATTAGTCCCTTTATTAGGAGAGGATGAAAAGTGTTTTGGTCCTAAATGGATATGTTGTTCACTGTTTTTTTTTTTTTGTTTTGCTAAATACATTGAAGTATATCATACTTAGTCACCATTTTAATAATGGTATTTACACCATGGATGTAATCGAATGCACTTTTCTGCTCATGTATTCTTCAGGGGTTTAACACACAATTTGTTGCCTCCGCCCTAAACCCGGCTAAAATTAGCTAAGTGAAAAAAACAGCAGGCTGTTCGGTACTACTAAGGAAGTGATGCAGTTCATGTCGATTTAGTTTTATTCCATGTGTACGACTGTCTTAACTTTGTGCAGGTAAAGCCAGCAGAGCCGGACCATCCTCTGGAAGCGTGGGGGACGTGGTCATGTCCGCTAGCCAGCAACAGGGGGCGCCCTCGCAAAACACCAGTCACACCCCCGTGGTGGTTAATTCCATCCCTACCTCCTCTGCAGTCACCGTCACGCGCATCGTTCAACTGGTGAGAGAAACGCCTACCTAGAATGCATGACCTTGTCAGTCTTTGTATTCTTCTTCACCTATTTCTTTTCTCCAAATGTGTATAGTTAGTGGATGTTATGCTCACGATCTCACTGTTCATTGGGTGTTCCAGTGTATCAATATGCATATATCTATCCATCTACCAGTATTACATGTTCTGGTGTACATTTAGTTTCTTTGACTTGTGACACTAGTCTCAGTGATGGTACATTGTTATTTCAGGCTTCGGCGGGCCAGCTGATCCACAGTAAGCAAGCGGAGGAGACTGGGATGGAGGAGGGCGAACTGGAGGGGGACACCCTGGACCCCCAGACGGGCCTGTTCTACCGCTCCATCCAACCCGCTGCAGCCCAGCCCCCCGCCCCCCAGCAGCACACGCACCCCCACCACCTGGCGCCCCAGGTGGAGCAGGGCAGACACATACCCCACTCCACCCAAACCACACCCCCACAGCTACACAGCAAGCCCCAGATGAGCCTGTCTTCCACCGCCACCGTGGCTAAGAAACCACCGCAGCTCCAAGAGCAGTACCAGCCCAAGCCTCAGGCTCCAGGGCAGAGCCTGAAGGAGAGGCCCTCCTCTGCCTCGGGATCCCCCCAGCTGGCAGGCCTGGGCACCCCCACCAAGCCTCCCTCACTCACCCCCCCAGCTCCCCAAGTTGCAGCAGGCGCCCACCTCCCACCACAGGCCCATCCACACACAGCTGTCCCAGCCGCCGCCACTACAGGCCCACCACCCGGTGGGTGCAGACAAGACTCCTGCCACAAGCCAGGTGAGTACCCCTCCCTCTGATGCACATCCAGGGTCAGGTGCCTAATTAGATTTATTTTGACATTTTATTTGTCCGGGACAGATCCGGTTGACACGGTGAATTATCAATAGTCTGATGCATTGTGCCATAATGCTTTAGAATAGAACTTCATTTATTGCCCTCGAGATGATGGATTTTTTTGTCCTGCACATTTTAAAAAGCATTTGCAATACACAGATGTACATAGTTCCCGTTCCATACAGAAATAAGACGTGCTAATCCTGTGCTTATTCACAGCACCTGGTCCCTTGATTTTCCTTTAAGATAGAAAAGATAAGACTGAGCTCTAGGCACCGTGCCTCAATGCTCAATTCCCTTCCAATCACATCATCGTTATTTGTACAGCAGGGCAGGGAGCCTGACGACAAAATCTTCAAAGCCCTCCACCACCTGAAAAGAAATTCCCATTGTTTTTCTTTCAAAAGGAGCACCTGGGTTGTAGAGTTTTTCCCATGCCCCTACTCTAGTTTCAACCATAGAAATATAATTACTAGAATGGGAAAACCCCTTTCAGACCATGGCAATTTGACTAACACTATCATGGGTACGTTCAATATGGCTGCATGTCCACTCATTACAAAATGTGGACTTGAATGTCAATGTCTGTTTTAGTAATTATATTTCTATAGTTCCAACCACATCTGTTTTTGCCTCTCTCTCCCAACACAGGCGCCAATCATCACCCAGGGCGCCAGCGTCACCAAGATCACCTTCGGCAGTAGCATCAGCCACCAGTCCCCGCCCGTATCCAGCAGCGGTGAGGCCACTGCCAAGCTGGTCCCTGCCGAGCCCAGCAGCTCGAGCTCATCCGGTGGCGAGAAGCCCTCCGTCTCTGACATCCTTAAGATCTCCATGATGGAGGCGGAGATCGACCCCAGCGCCGAGCCCATGGTGGTGGACTCGTCCAGTGACTGCAGCCCCTATATAAAGGCCCTGGGCTTGGGGGCAGGGGGAGGCTCAGGGGCACTGGGGGGCTCAGGCCCGGTCATCAGCAGCTCAGGGGCTTCCCTGCATCACTCGTCCCACTCCAAGCCCCTGCATGACCAGTTTAGCCGCATCCAGGGCCTATCGGCCAAGAGCAAAGAGAACATGGACGTCATTGAGGTAAATTGCTGTGAGCCGTATGATAAACATTTCTGAAACATAGCTTTTTATAGAACACCACTCATCATCTCAGCTTTTTTATATCTTTATCAACAATTAAAGCTAAACATGTGTTACTCCACTCCCCAGGTGATCCCTCAGTACTCCATCATGCCAGACTCCAGTCAGTCCAACGTGGTGGTGGAGCCCAGCGGCTTCCTGGAGATCACAGACTACACCAGCCAGCGGCTGGACGAGGAGAGTGTCATGGAGCCGGAGGTGGACAGCAGCAACGACGAGGCCACCGCTGTCAGCCCCATGGAAGAGGGCTGCCCCGACCAGTCCCAGTGACACCATCACTTGTGATGGGAATGACGTTGTGGCTTTGGTGTGAAGGGGATTATCTTGGTGTGTGACAGGGAAGATTTGGAAATGACCATGACTGTGTCATCGTGGTTACCTCCTGATGCAGCTGGAACCCTAAGGACTGAACAGCAAGCGGACACAAATGTGTGGTAACTGCGTAAGAACTTTTCAGTTTTTTTAATTTTTTTATTTAATTGAGCAGCAACTTCATCAATATGCCTGGATGATGTTAGATAAGGCTTTGTGAAGAACTTAAAGGCCTGGAAAGAAGGAACATGTATACATTTTTTTAATAATAATTTAAAAAAGAGTCAAAGGGAATCGAAGAGAGACCCAAGTCAACCCGAGCTAAGCTGAACGGCTGCCTTGTGTACAGGTGAAGTTGACCAGGAACTGCATCCAGGGGGGGAAAAAAAGACGTTTTTGCGATAATTTCAAAGTGGACATTTTGTTTTCACTGAATTGGCATTTTAGTAAAGCAATGCTGTGTTCAGGAACTTAAAAAGTTGATGTGGCTCCTCTGGTCATTTATTTAATATTTTATTTAACAATTTTTTATTTATTTTTTATAGCAAGGCAATATTGAAAACTGGAAATAGGACCTAGACTGAAACATGACTACATTTCAAGAACTTCATTTACTTAACTGGACTGACCTTGCTGTAATTACGCTGATTCATCGTGCTTGCATAACGGTATATGTTGAACACCATTTGTGATTTGCAAAGCCTTTTTGTTGGTTTTTAAGGTACATTTTTATACATTACATAATTGTACACGTACAGTTTGTTTATAGTGGGCACGTGCATGCTAAATAACAAAAATGTAAATGATAAAGAGCTTGTAGTAAAGCCTTGAGGAATTAGCACTTTGTAGTTGATGCTATTGGTAAGAACATTGCTGGAAGATTTTTTTTTATAAAAATTCACACGTGTTCCTTCAATGGTGTTTTTGTTTTGTGTTCTCTTCATGTAACGTTTAGAATTTTAACTGTATAAACTTTTATAAAAAAATTAAAAAAAACTGAACTCATTTTACCTTTACTGCACTCTTTTAGGCTAAAGAAGGACTGCACACTATTTTGCATTCCCTCGATGAATTTAGTTTTGTACATAACCCGGGGGACCTGCAGTCCATATCAATGAAACAACCTGTCGACATTAAGAAATGACCCATATTTAAGCGAAACGTTTTCTTTTGGCTGAATAGTTTTTTTATATTTTTAAAGTCACTGTTTGCCGTAGTAGATGCTGCGTCATATCATAGGGGTAAAAATTAAAGCATCAACTGATGACTTAGATGTAGGCTGAGATGTACGCCAAACAGTTTCTAGCCTAAGGTGGTATGTGTACGTTTGAAAGTTCCTGTGGATACCAGCATCCTTATGTTAGTGCCATAATCGTGTGGATTGTATAATGCCAAGTTAAATAGGTTTTGTGAGTAGTTGGGCTAAGTGCTATATAATCAGCTATTGGGGTTAGAGGCTTGCCATTGTGCTAACTAGCCCACAGGGCGTCAGTGTACAACTGGCACACAGGGTGATTTTGCTCTCTCACCAGGGTTTCTGCAAATCTTCCCATGTAAGTCTGGGGACTTTCCATATCCGGAGATCACTGAAGCGTATTCCTCAGGGAGTATACCCAAGGCAGGATGACGCAGGTCTACAACTAGCTCTCCCCTCATTGACTTTGTTGAGGAGAGGTTCAGTATTGTGTGCTAACAAATGACATCAGTAGTCAAAAGATGATTCGAGTGGTTCTGGCTGAACATGTGACAAGTGCCCGTTTTGTAAATAAAAATGTAAAATGATACCTCAAAATTCACATGAATCCTAGCAGCATGCTAATAATGCCTCAAAGCCTTTGGGAAACGAAGTATGTAAACACACTAATAAAACAAGTGTGTTTTGTAAGAATGGGGAACCACAGACATAATCATCATTGTCCTTTTTTTATTTAGGACTAAAATGAACATTTGGTGATTTTGAATCTGTCTTGTCTTCTAGAAAGAGCACAGTTCTTTAATTCACTCGTGGATTTTTGTCATGATTGACGTGTTATAACAGGCCCACAATGTGGTTACTAAAATACAATTTGGATATATTTGCCTTTTTTTTGTTGTTGTTGTTGCTGCAGAACATTTAAAAGTAGTCCCTTTACAGGTTTAGAAGAAGTGACCGCTAAATGCTAACTCCCGTTCGTATAAGTTGGTAAGCGTAGGCGAATCGGTGGTCGTAATCAGTCATTTCGAATCGGTGGTCGTAATCAGTCATTTCGAACTGTAATGCAGCTGATGGGTGACGATGACATAAACATGTCTTGGGGTTTACCTCCATACAAGCATTATACTCCGATTTTTTTTATTTATTTTTTTAAACCTCAACCTAGTGTGAAATGCACACATTTAAACGATTTTGATGAGGGATAACCGAGATTCGACCCACGCATTTCAATTTTATTTTTGCTGCCAGTCTGAAATCTGGAATCTGATATTTCTAGCCATCTTTGTAGGATTTATTTGCCCTCAATTGATTTTTATAGACTGTTATTCGGCATATTGTGGCTTGCTAGCTACTCTGTTGACAGTTTGACAAGAACACGTGGTAGCTAACTAGCTTGTTAATTGTTTACAAACAAATGAGTGAATGTGTTTAGAAAGTTAAACAGCTACCTAGCTACAGTAGTTGGCTGCTGTGGCCGGCACAAAAATAACTTGTTTTGAAAGGTGGATCATCGTATCCTCTCTTTTTATTGAGGCTTTAAATGTATTTATTACACTATGATTTTGAACTTTCAAAGCAACTGGGAAACGTCCATGGCAGGCACCTTAGCTTGGCAGACACCACCACCAATCAGCCTACACCACTGTGCACTCACCTGTCATTACTATGACAATTAGCGTAGCCATGTCAGCAAATGACTTCTGTCTGAACACACACATCCGATTTGGTCACATGTAACTTGCTGTTTGGACAGTCAGTATTCCAAAACGGATATGAAAAAAACAAAACTGATTTGAGCATTAAGGCCTGCAGTGTGAACAAGGCTTAAGAGAGATAAGGAAGTGAGGTCACACGTGAAGCCCCTTGTGGGATGTCATAGCAAAAGCTGATTGAACTATTTCTTTGGTCATGATGAATGTCAATTAGTATCCACTGTATCTGAGAGCATGCGCAGACCAGCTGGCTGGTGTGTTTACGGACATATTCAATCAGTCCCTATCCCAGGCTGCTGTTCCCACATGCTTCAAGAGGGCCACCATTGTTCCTGTTCCCAAGAAAGCTAAGGTAACTGAGCTAAATGACTATCGCCTCGTAGCACTCACTTCCGTCATCAAGAAGTGCTTTGAGAGATTAGTCAAGGATCATATCACCTCCATCCTGACAGACACCCTGGACCCACTCCAATTTGCTTACCGTCCCAATAGGTCCACAGACGACGCAATCACACTGCATACTGCCCTAACCCATCTGGACAAGAGGAATACTTATGTAAGAATGCTGTTCATTGACTACAGCTCAGCATTTAACACCATAGTTCCCTCCAAGCTCGTCATTAAGCTCGAGACCCTTGGTCTCGACCCAGCCCTGTGTCAACAAAACAAAGGAGATGATCGTGGACTTCAGGAAACAGGAGAGGGAGCACCCCCCTATCCACATTGAGGGGACAGTGGTGGAGAAGGTGGAAAGTTTTAATTTCCTCGGCGTACACATCACGGACAAACTGAATTGGTCCACCCACACAGACAGCGTGGTGAAGAAGGCGCAACAGCGCCTCTTCAACCTCAGGAGGCTGAAGAAATTCGGCTTGTCACCAAAATCACTCACAAACTTCTACAGATGCACAATCGAGAGCATCCTGTCGGGCTGTATCACTGCCTGGTACGGCAACTGCTCCGCCCACAACCGTAAGGCTCTCCAGAGGGTAGTGAGGACTGCACAACGCATCACCGGGGGGTAAACTACCTGCCCTTCAGGACACCTACACCACCCGATGTCACAGGAAGGCCAAAAAGATCATCAAGGACAACAACCACCCGAGCCACTGCCTGTTCACCCCGCTATCATCCAGAAGGCGAGGTCAGTACAGGTGCATCAAAGCTGGGACCGAGAGACTTAAAAACAGCTTCTATCTCAAGGCCATCAGACTGTTAAACAGCCATCACTAACATTGAGTGGCTAATGCCAACATACCGACTTAAATCTCTAGCCACTTTAAACATAGGAATTGGATGTAACAATGTATCACTAGCCACCTTAAACAATTTTGTATATAATGTTTACGTATCCGACATACTCATATCAAATGTATACACTGTATTCTAAACCATCTACTTAATCTTGCCTATGCCGTTCGGGCCATCGACCCAAATCTCTAGCCACTTTAATAATTATAATTGGATGAAATAATGTATCACTAGCCACTTTAAACAATGCCATTTATATAATGTTTACATATCCTACATTACTCATCTCATATATATATGTGTATATACTGTACTCCATACCATCTACTGCATCTTGCCTATGCCGGTCAGCCATCGCTCATCCATATATTTATATGTACATACTCGTATTCATTCCTTTACTCTTGTGTGTATAAGGTAGTTGTTGTGAAATTTAGATTACTTGTTAGATACTACTGCATGGTCGGAACTAGAAGCACAAGCATTTCGCTACACTCGCATTAACATCTGCTAACCATGTGTATGTGACAAATACAATTTGATTTGATTTGAACCCTGTTCCAATTTATTTCATTGAATAAAATGTTTCTATTGAATACAAAAGTTATGTTCAGCGGTCTCAACTGCTGAATATAACTTTATAAAAGAGGAACTGAGAGCACTTTCACTCCAATGCTTGTGGTTCAGGCTCCCAAACCTCTGTGTGTTATAAGACCTTGCCACCACATACAGACTAGTGCAACCACAACTTTAACACAACCACTCAACTCCGCTACCCACCTCAGCAATGGGGCAAGCAAGCATTCTAGGCACCCTAAATATGTGCCTCAATATAGAAATACTATTTTACCTAACCGTGCTGACCTCAAACTGGACTGTACTGGCTCAGATATTGTCCTTTCCAGTACAATTCCAGCAACTCTGGTGGATGTGTAACCATGCCAGCCCAGTACAGTGTGGCTTGTTCGCTTTGGCTTAGCTCCGTAGTGTGCATGTATTTCACTCACACATAAGATCTTTTTCCTTTAGGTTCAGATAATTTAACTTAGGTTCACGACAAGATACAATGAGCTTCAAAAGTATTTGGACAGTGACACATTATTATTACTTTTGGTTCTGTACTCCAGCACTTTGGATTGGAAGTAATACCATGACTATGAGGTTAAAGTGCATACTCGGGTGAACAGCTTAGAAATTACAGCACTTTTTTGTACATAGTCCCCCCCATTTAGGGGACCAAAAGTATTGGGAAATTTCACCTGTGTGTACTAAAGTAGTCAAAAGTTTAGTATTTGGTCCCATATTCCTAGCACACAATGATTACATCAAGCCTGTCCTTCTAAGACATCCACTGGCAGCTCTAGAAACAAGAATTCACATAGTACAAAATCCACCAGCTGGGTATTCATGAGGGGGGTGAGTTCAGCTTACCCTGCTCTGCTCCTCAATGGCCCCGTATACACATTCAGGTTGTACAATGCATTTGATACAATAGTTTGTGTGCACAAACAAGTGTACACAACCATTGTCCTGTGTCTCTCCACCATGCTTGTGTCATTGCTTTTGTGCAGAAACACTCCATTGTACCACAACCGTTGTGCCAAATGCATTGTACCTCAGTTGTATAACATCAGTGTATACAGGTCATCTAGAATCTGGTTTACCTTATCCCAAGGCTTTAACACTTTCACTGTGGTGTCTGTGGAGGGAGTTGACTGGGCATCTGGGGTCGTATGTATCAAGTGTCTCAGAGTTTTTGTTTTACCTTTATTTTACTAGGCAAGTCAGTTAACTTAGGGAGCGGCTCCCGAGGTGACGGTTTTGGAGAGTCTGGTGTGCCCAAAGTAAAATGCCTCCCACTCAGGCCCAGAGAATAGGATATGCACATAATTAGTACTATTGGATAGGAAACACTCTGAAGTTTCTAGGAGTGTTAAAATATTGTCTGTGAGTATAACAGAACGGATATAGCAGGCGAAAACCCGAGGAATTTCTGTCCTGGAAAACGTGGTTTTGACACATTGCCTCATTGTGAACCTCTCCCTCTTTTGAAAACAGCCATATATGGGAGTAAGATTGCAGTACCTATTGCTTCCACTGGATGTCAACAGTCTCTAGACAGTGTTTGATGATGTTTAGTTGCTCTGGATGGTAATAGAAGAAGAATTTCGAAGTGGTCACAGAAGAGGATGCGCGTTCACGGGCTCGCGCGCGCTGTGTTTTTTTTTCCTTTCCTATCGTCCAGTTTATAATCCGGTTGAAATATTACAGTAAATATACATTAAAGTGTTCCTAAGGATACATTATCAATGATGTTTGATTGTTCTTGGACAAGTGTATAGGTATAGGTTGAACGAGTTCTCTTCACGGTTCAATGGGCGAGTGGACGCTGTATTTTCTCATCATAGCGCGCGCCAACCAAACTGAGATTTATGGATATAATAAATTACTTTTTCTAACAAAAGAACCATGGATTGTCTTCGTTGGACACTTGGGAAGCCCTCAGCAGATGTTCTTCAAAAGGTAAGGGATTTGTTTTCGCTGTGAAATGTGTTTTGTGTGAACCGCGATGGTTTATGAATTTATGCTAATGTATAAAATATTGGAGGTGCTACCCTCAAACGTAGTGCTTTCGCCGTAAAGCCTTTTTGAAATCTGACAACTCTGTGATATTGCCAAGAAGCAGAGCTTTTGATGACTATGCAACACTTGTATATTGATGAATGTTTAATAATTCAACTTTTGGATTTTGGCTCCTTGCATTTCACTGGGTAGTGTCCCTAAGTAGTTAAGAACAACAGATTTGTATCTTGTCAGCTCAGCGATTTGAACTTGCAACCTTTTGGTTACTAGTCCAACGCTCTGACAACTAGGCTACCCTGCCGCCCCAATGATGATAGAAGGTGGGCCTGATCCTAGATCAGTACTCCTACTCTGAGACGCTTGATGTATACAGACCCTGATATGATGTCCCACCCTGTATTCATCTGCTGTGGCTCTCTCCCTGGCTCTCTCCCTGGCTCTCTCCCTGGTAGATTCGGGAGTGTCACCGTTTTTGTACCCTCATATCGATGTTTGTCCAGGCTTAAAAGAGTGGCTTCTTTGGCAGTGACTAGGTCTCTGGGTATCCCCGTATGCACTGACCTGGTCCGCTTTTGGTCTGCCTCTCCCCTGCTTTGGAGGTGATATCCTGGGTTGAGGGTTGAGCATGTCCTCCTGGGGCTGAGTTCCAGCCGGCAGCCCAGACATGGTTGGAAGTGGCCCTTAGGAAGTGTGGCTCTATTGAGGGGCAAGCAGCCGGCAGCCCAGACATGGTTGGAGGTGGCCCTTAGGAAGTGTGGCTCTATTGAGGGGCAAGCAGCCGGCAGCCCAGACATGGTTGGAGGTGGCCCTTAGGAAGTGTGGCTCTATTGAGGGGAAAGCAGACTTATCGTTCCCCCTCTTGCCCCCTGCGGTCACTCCTCAAGCTATGATGAATGTGCCAAGTCCCAGTGTGTGACACGGCTTTCCTCGCTTCGCTGACTCGCCCGGGTGAAAGAGACACACTAAACCCTCATCTGGCCCTCTCTCTTTTTCTCTTTCTTTTTTTCTCCCTCTCCCTCACTACTTTTATTTGCATGGTATAGCAGGGATAGGAAGTATTTTAAATGGAAATGAATCCCAGACCTTGTGTCCGCGCATGTTTGTGAGAGAACACAGGCAGGCCCTTGGTTTACATAGATTAAGATTTCGCTGGGCTCAGCAGATTAATTTATGTTCCCTCTTCGAAGGAATTTCCAGCTGTAACTCATAGCTTTGTAGTAGTAGTGTTAGTGTGTGTGTGTGTGTGTGTGTGTGTGTGTGTGTGTGTGTGTGTGTGTGTGTGTGTGTGTGTGTGTGTGTGTGTGTGTGTGTGTGTGTGCGTGAATATTTGAATATTTGTGTATTTCTATGTGCATGCTGCTAGGTGACAACTCCCTTCTCCTATATAACATTAAAAAAAGGAACACCACCAAGGTTCTTGTCAACATCTGGGACCGATATGTACTGGGCTGGTGAGGTAAACACATCTACAGAGCATTTTAAAAGCCTTTTTTTTTTTTATATATATATCACTTTACTGCTCTAATTTAAATATTATTGTTATAACATGTCCTACGTCATGGCGATTCCAAGTAAATGAGACACATTGCCGGATAGAGCAGCCAAAGTCATCAATGCCTGTAATGTTTAAAGACCTCAAACCAACGTTGGTTCAACATTGAGGCTCTCTGTAGCAAACTCTTTTAGTCTACTTTCCGTAGGCAAACATTGTGGAATGTCACAGTTAGAAATGTTAGCAATAAGCTGACATGATCATTTTATTCTACATGTCAGAGAAGCATGTTTGTTCAATATAATATTTTTCTAACCCGAATAAGTTTTGCTGTTTTACCGGAATGAGGCTGCGCCATACTGCACTCCCACAGTGAACAGAGAGGGGGAGGGAGAGAGAGAAGGAGGACAGGGAAATGAGGAGGAGGAGAGGAGGGTGAGGGGGTCAGTAGCAGGACGGGAGAGGAGGAGGAGAGGAGGAAGAGGAGGAGTTGGAGGAAAAGTAAGGGAAAGAGGAGGAAGATGGGGGAAGCATTCGGAAAGCATTTGTTGAAGAACGGCAAAAAAAATGGGCCAAAGCGAGTCTGCCTGGGAAGGGAAACAGCAGAGGGCATAAATAACTCTGTCTGAAGGTCACCTTTGACCTCTTGGATTCTCATGTTCCCTCCCAGAGACAGACTCAGCTCCTCACTGTCATATATTCTGAGGTTGTAAGAGGTCAGACAGTCAGCAGTGTTTGATAAATGTGGATGGACATTTTCCATGTATGTTGTTTAGATTCTGCCATCATATCTCTATTGTCTCTTGTTTCACGGCGACATTGTATGGTCATATCTTTATTTTGCATAATTCTATAAAATGCCATAGCATGTCAGCGGGTCTTTGACAGAATTGTCAATTGACAGAATTTAACCTTGAATTTTTGAGAACAGATGATCTTGAATGATTTCCTACGTCTCTGGTAGTGTGTGTTTGTGTTATTTACTGTCTGTCTTATGTCAGAAGGATTATATTGTACCAACTTCCTCAACTCACTCAAGAATACCCGCCCGCCCGTCCAGCATCACTACTCTGGACGGTTCTGACTTAGAATATGTGGACAACTACAAATACCTAGGTGTCTGGTTAGACTGTAAACTATCCTTCCAAACTCACATTAATCCAAAATTAAATCTAGATTCGGCTTCCTATTTCGCAACAAAGCATCCTTCAATCATGCTGCCAAACATACCCTCGTAAAACTGACTATCCTACCGATCCTTGACTTCGGCGATGTCATTTACAAAATAGCCTCCAACACTCTACTCAGCAAATTGGATGCAGTCTATCACAGTGCCATTCGTTTTGTCACCAAAGCCCCATATACTACCCACCACTGCGACCTGTATGCTCTCGTTGGCTGGCCCTCGCTTCATACTCGTCGCCAAACCCCTGGCTCCAGGTCATCTATAAGTCTTTGCTAGGTAAAGCCCCGCCTTATCTCAGCTCACTGGTCACCATAGCAGCACCCACACTGCACCTGTACATAGCCCATCTGTAAATAGCCCATCTGTAAATAGCCCATCCAACTACCTCATCCCCATACTGTTATTTATTTAATTTATTTTGCTCCTTTGCACCCCAGTATCTCTACTTGCACACTCATCTTCTTCTATCACTCCAGTGTTTAATTGATATATTGTAATTATTTCGCCACTATGGCCTATTTATTGCCTTACCTCCCTTATCCTACCTCATTTGCACACACTGTGTATATAGACTTTTTTCTATTGTGTTATTGACTGTATGTTTGTTTATGTGTAACTCTGTGTTGTTGTTTGTGTCGCACTGCTTTGCTTTATCTTGGCCAGGTCGCAGTTGTAAATGAGAACTTGTTCTCAACTTGCCTACCTGGTTAAATAAAGGTGAAATAAAATACATTTAAGAAAGTGTCCCATTATTGTTTCGAGGGGGAGGTGGGAGATCTCTGCCAAAGAGGTAGCACTTGTTAGCAAGTTAGTTCATTCAGCTTAGTTAGAATACCCTTGTCTGCAGCCCAAATGTCACCCTATTCCCTATATAGTTTTTATTGTGTTTATTATTGTTATTATTATTATTATTCTGTTTGTTTATTTGGATCCCCATTAGCTTTTGCAAAGGCAGAAGCTTTTCTTTCTGCTGTGCACAACAACAACAAAAAACTCAAAACATGACAACTAATAAAACCCTGATAGGGTTATGTGTGTCTGTCCTTGTCTATGGGCACTGGTCAAAAGTTGTGCACTATATAGGGAATAGGGTGCCATTGACTTTTAACAATGATGAAGTCCCCTCAAAGCATCTGCTGTCCTTCCCTATGTGAGAAAGGTTCCAATTCTCCCACACACTCAATAAATGCCACAGACAGAAGGGGGCGGTACAGTCTACATAGACAAATAGTGGGTGGAACTTTCTAGTGAACAGCCTAGTGGAACCAAGTTAGGGACAGTACGAGTGAAAGAGAAGCGAAATGTCAATGACACAGCGCTTCAGTGAACTATGACGCAGCAAAAAGGTGTGTTCTATATCGATTGAGAGTTTCATGTCAAAATATTTCAGAGTTTGGTCTCTGTATGCCTCAAGACCGCTATCAAAAAACATGAAGGAGACACTTTGATAAAAAAACGACAACAAACAAAGGCTTACGAGTCTTCATAAGCACTACATAGAAAGAAGCTTTACAAATCAAGCGAAGTCATACTACGTAAAGGTCTGGAACTTTGACAAATGTGGCGTTAACCTTTTGCCCACACTTAGACCTGATACAGCGTGAAGTAAGGACCTTCACCTAAAGACGTTCATGGTACAATATTTATTTATTGCACATTTATTGAAGTATTTATTATGTTGTTTTGTGTATGTTTTTTTCATCAGTCATTTACCAAACCATCCGGTTCCTAGTACTCTCCCACCCATTCAACCATTGCAGTCATGTGTGTCATTATTTGAGTGTTCTGATTGGTCAGCTAATTAATGGTGTCTTAATTGACCGGTGTTTTAGCAAAGTTTTTACCTCAGTCATTCTTTCGCAGCCTTTTAAGTGTTACAGTAAGCAGTGGCGATTTTTGGCATGTAAATCTTGGTGGGGCAAACTCCCCAAAACATGCCAGCAAAGCCACTAAACAACATTAAACAATACATTAATTGCACTATAACGGTGCCCACAAACTGTTAGGGCCTATGTAACAGATGCTTAATCGTACTCTCCTTGCGTTGTGTTCAAAGAAATCACCCCAGCCATGAGTCACCGTTGAGTATTATTTATTACCTGTGGTTAAATAGGAAAAACAGCACGTTAGTTGTGCAGGGCTTAATGATGTCGATGGCTGTCGATGGGAAAATTAGCAGTGAGCTTATGTGACCGTTAGGTCAGTGCATGCTAGCTACCACACTTATATACAGCAATCAAATACCAAAGCACATCCCAGAAAGCCCCTCAATCCCTAACAGGTACCATATACCCACACATGTATAAATCAGGAATGTACAGCAAACTTGTAATGTACACATTGTAAAATATAAAAATAGAATACAGTATTCAAAACGTGATCTACCCCTTGCGTCACATTTTCATACTGGGGAGACCTGACGTTCGCGATCTCCCCCGATCTGTAAGCGGGGCCAATAACAACACGCCTTATTGTCATTGGAATTGAACCAACCAATAAGAATGCTTGAACATGAAATGCACATTTCTTTAGAGGCAAGTGGAAACATAACCAGCCCTGTTACACCTACATAAAGCTGTCCCAACAGTAGAGCTTTCTTTTCAGCACCATGGAGCGAATCCTTACCACTGCTACACCTGGCTATCAGCGGAGCCTTGTCTCGCGGCGAAACAATGAATTCAGCCTAATTTTCGAGTTGGATGACCGTTCAAAGCGTACTTTCCCAGTCTGAGCTTATTTTTTTCCCAAGTTCCCAGTTGTCTTGAACTCACTGAAGTCTGAGATTTCCCAGTTCTGAGTTTCCAGTTTTGAACGCAGCATAAGTCATGCTGGATTGACAGCATGGCCAATGTTGAATGTTCATCATTTTCAGCTTGGAAAAGAGACCCTTAAACAAAGACTTGGACCACACACCCTCTCCACTGAATAGTAGGCTTGTGATTGCTTTGCAATGCTTGCAGTTAGCCACTGATTCCTTCCAAATCACTAATTGTTGAATTTGCCATTTCCAGCTTGTTGTGTAATGTTTATGTCCAATGGCCGATGAGCCCCGATACATTTTATTTATAATTTCTCTTCATAATTTCTCTTCATTTGACAAGGATTGAAAAGGATTTGTCAGCAGATTGTCGACTTGATTCATGATGATGACTGCTAGCTAAGATTTTGAAAGTATGATGTTGACATGATCAGTCCAATCAAAGCTACGGTAGATAGAACGTCATTTTATGTCCTTTTATCTATGACAGCACCCAAGTCCGCTTGAATTTTCGAGCTCTCCCCGTACATTTTGCGGTGACGTAGTGTCCCCAAGAGTGACAGAACACTGAGCCAATCACGGCGCAACTAGAGAACATTACCAACCAGTACGCTCTGTATTTTCCGTTGGCTGCCCCACCACCACAGAAAGCACTGAGCTAAGCTGAAACACCTGCATTTTGGAGCTGCCTTACTCAAGAAAGAGAAGAAGAGACCATGTTTGTACTAACTCAATTATTATTATTATTTTACATTGTTTGCTAACTGATATGTGACACGTAATATTGCCAAAATAACATGCGAAACAGGCAACAAAAAAAGGCTGTGGAAACCCTGAATGTATACGATAAGGAGTTAACCACGTGTCCTTGGTTTTGGTATTGCATGCCTCTCCCTAATGCCCAAGGTCTTATGGACACCTGCTAGAGGGAGGATACAGTTTGGTCTCTATCTGCTACTCAACCTATCTGAGCTGCCTAACTAACCTGTGAGCTGCTAGCAGGGTCCTGCACCATGTCCAGCAGGGTCCTGTACCTGTCAGCTGCCAATTTGTAAACACTATCCAGCTATCTAGCATCCTGCACTTCACAGAGTTTTGTATATCTAATTAGCACCCTTCCTCACTGTTTCATAAGTATGTGACAATGCTGCCCACAAACTATCTCTCAATTGCGAAACCTGGGTATTGTTGCTCTCCATGACATCCACATCCATTTAGCCTTAATCCCAAATCCAGCTTGTACATTCTGAAATTAGAATGCACAACTCCGCTGTGAGTGTCTACTACGGCATCGTAGCGTATGAAATTAGAAAGCAAGTCTGTTTTTCACAGCGGAGCAATGCTGGTAAAATAAGCTGATCAATTTAAGTAAAATAAGCTGACCAAATCCGTAAACACTTGCACCCTCATAGATTTCATCCTAACCAACTTTCCCTCCAAATACACCTCTGCTGTTTTCAACCAAGATCTCAGCGATCACTGCCTCATTGCCTGCATCCGTAATGGGTCTGAGGTCAAACGACCACCCCTCATCACTGTCAAACGCTCCCTAAAACACTTCAGCGAGCAGGCCTTTCTAATCGACCTGGCCCAGGTATCCTGGAAGGATATTGACCTCATCCCGTCAGTAGAGGATGCCTGGTCATTCTTTAAAAGTGCCTCCCTCACCATCTTAAATAAGCATGCCCCTTTCAAAAGATGTAGAACCAGGAACAGATACAGCCCTTGGTTCTCTCCAGACCTGACTGCCCTTGACCAGCACAAAAACATCCTGTGGCGTTCTGCATTAGCATCGAATAGCCCCCGCGATATGCAACTTTTCAGGGAAGTTAGGAACCAATATACTCAGGTAGTTAGGAAAGCTAAGGCTAGCTTTTTCAAGCAGAAATTCGCATCCTGTAGCACAAACTCAAAACAGTTCTGGGACACTGTGAAGTCCATGGAGAACAAGAGCACCTCCTCCCAGCTGCCCACTGCACTGAGGCTAGGAAAAACTGTCACCACCGACAAATCCATTATAATTGAGAACTTCAATGAGCATTTTTCTACGGCTGGCCATGCTTTCCACCTGGCTACCCCCACCCCGGTAAACAGCCCTGCACTCCCCACAGCAACTCGCCCAAGCCTCCCCCATTTCTCCTTCACCCAAATCCAGATAGCTGGTGTTCTGAAAGAGCTGCAGAATCTGGACCCCTACAAATCAGCCGGGCTAGACAATCTGGACCCTCTCTTTCTAAAATTATCTGCCGAAATTGTTGCAACCCCTATTACTAGCCTGTTCAACCTCTCTTTCGTATCGCCTGAGATTCCCAAAGATTGAAAGCTGCCGCGTCATCCCCTCTTCAAAGGGGAGACACTCTAGACCCAAACTGCTACAGACCTATATCTATCCTACCCTGCCTTTCTAAGGTCTTCGAAAGCCAAGTTAACAAACAGATTACCGACCATTTCAAATCCCACCGTACCTTCTCCGCTATGCAATCTGGTTTCAGAGCTGCTCATGGGTGCACCTCAGCCACGTTCAAGGTCCTAAACGATATCATAACCGCCATCAATAAGAGACATTACTGTGCAGCCGTATTCATCGACCTGGCCTCACCACATTCTTATTGGCAGACTCAACAGGCTTGATTTCTCAAATGATTGCCTCGCCTTGTTCACCAACTAGTTCTCTGATAGAGTTCAGTGTGTCAAATCGGAGGGCCTGTTGTCCGGACCTCTGGCAGTGCCACAGGGTTCAATTCTCGGGCCGACTCTCTTCTCTGTATACATCAATGATGTCGCTCTTGCTGCTGGTGATTCTCTGATCCACCTCTATGCAGATGACACCATTCTGTATACTTCTGGCCCTTCTTTGAACACTGTGTTAACTAACCTCCAGACAAGCTTCAATGCCATACAACTCTCCTTCAGTGGCCACTGCCCGCAACTGCCTGCACGCCCGTCCAGCATCACTGGACGGTTCTGCCTTAGAATATGTGGACAACTACAAATACATAGGTGTCTGGTTAGACTGTAAACTCTCCTTCCAGACTCACATTAAGCATCCCCAATCCAAAATTAAATCTAGAATCGGCTTCCTATTTCGCAACAAAGCATCCTTCATGCATGCTGCCAAACATACCCTCGTAAAACTGACCATCCTACAGATCCTCGACTTCGGCGATGTCATTTATAAAATAGCCTCCAACACTCTACTCAACAAATTGGATGCAGTCTATCACAGTGCCATCCGTTTTGTCACCAAAGCCCCATATACTACCCACCACTGCGACCTGTACGCTTTCGTTGGCTGGCCCTCGCTTCATACTCGTCGCCAATCCCACTGGCTACAGGTCATCTACAAGTCCCTGCTAGGTAAAGCCCCGCCTTATCTCAGCTCACTCGTCACCATAGCAGCACCCACCCGTAGCACCCGCTCCAGCAGGTATATCTCACTGGTCACCCCCAAAGCCAATTCCTCCTTTGGCCGCCTTTGCTTCCAGTTTTCTGCTGCCAATGACTGGAACGAACAAAAAAAATCTCTGAAGCTGGAGAATCATATCTCCCTCACTAGCTTTAAGCACCAGCTGTCAGTGCAACTCACAGATCTCTGCACCTGTACATAGTCCATCTGTAAACAGCCCATCCTACTACCTCATCCCCATACTGTATTTATTTATTTATCTTGCTCCTTTGCACCCCAGTATCTCTACTTGCACATTCAACTTCTGCACATCTACCATTCCAGTGTTTAATTGCTATATTGTAATTACCTCGCCACTATGGCCTATTTATTACCTTACCTCCCTTATCTTACCTCATTTGCACTCACTGTATATAGACTTCTTTTTTTATTTTTATCTACTGTATTATTGACTGTATGTTTGTTTATTCCATGTGTAACTCTGTGTTGTTGTATGTGTCGAACTGCTGTGCTTTATCTTGGCCAGGTCGCAGTTGAAAATGAGAACTTGTTCTCAACTAACCTACCTGGTTAAATAAATGCGTGGATTTTTGAATGCGTGGATCGTTTGTATAAAAGTAGTCCGAGGAATTGTTATGATCTTCCCTATGTTAAGTAAACTAAAGATGTTGTTTAAAATGTATTGGGCTGTGAGCTAAGGTTTATCAGTCAAATTGGCTACATATGCTAAAACAATTGCAGCCTGCCTGTATAACCTATTATTGACTGTATGTATAACCTAGGCAGGCTATGGCTATGAAACTAGAGGAACTCTGATTTCAAGAGAGAATACTGTTATGTAGACGAACGAGACTAGCTAAATTCTTTATAAACTACTCAGCTGTACTAGCTACAACTCTCACATTCGTAAGCTAACAAAATAACTGTTTAGCGCAGGCAGCTACGCTGGCTCCCCTGTAGGACATATAAGGTGAGTCAAAACACACAACAATAATTTACAAGGGTTACATAGCGAACATAACAAATACAAATGTTTATCATGACAGTTAAGTTGGCATACGCTACACAGTGTATGTGAATTGACGCTCTCTACTCTCGCACGCACATTTTGTTGCCGTTGACAGCGTCTCTCCATGTGATTTAAACTTTACAGACAAGTTAACTTTACAGACAATCCCTATTTACACAGTTTGGATCACTGACAGTCTTATCAGTGTGGGTTAACAGTGCACACTAACCAGCTATGGCTGACTCAGAAGATATGTTTTAGCTAGCGCAAATGAAACCAGTTAAGACAGTCAAAAGGACTGCAAACTTTCATAAAAGTTTTCAGAACAGGAGATGTATTGATCATCCTGGAGAGGAAACAAGGCTCTGCGAGCTAAATGGCACCTTATTCCCTACATAGTGCACTACTTTTGACCAGAGCCCTACAGGCCTTGTCAAAAGCAATGCAGTACATTGGTGTAATGTGCGCTATTGAGCCCTGGTCAAAAGTAGTGCACTACATCGCGAATAAGCTGCCATTTGGGATGCAACCTCTGTCTGTCATCTGCAAACATAAACAATTGTGCCCTCCTTAGACTCTCATCTCCACCCAGGGGGCCTCCTAGAGAACCGTGGACAATAACAGGGGAGGTTCGCATTTTATATACCCCCAAGACATGCTAACCTCTCCCCATGGCAATAACAAGGGAGGTTTGCATTTTATATACCCCCAAGACATGCTAACCTCTCCCCATGGCAATAACAAGGGAGGTTTGCATTTTATATACCCCCAAGACATGCTAACCTCTCACCATAATAATAACAGGGGAGATTCGCATTTTATATACCCCCAAGACATGCTAACCTCTCACCATAATAATAACAGGGGAGGTTCGCATTTTATATCATACCCCCAAGACATGCTAACCTCTCCCCATGGCAATAACAAGGGAGGTTTGCATTTTTTGGGGGGTTATGATATTTGTGAGTCTAACTTATTTTTTACCATTCATTTCTATCGGGCACAAAATAATCTGAAACACAACCAAAACAAACCGCAAATGCATCCAAGAAGTTTGCAGAGTCACAAGCTTGATGTAGTCATTGTATGCTATGAGTATGGCACCAAGTACTAAACTTCTGACTACTCTGCTGTAATTTCTAAACAGCTCACCCTATATGGATTAAAAAACCCTAAAATGAAAGCTGACGGTCTGCACTTCAACCTCAGTCATTGTTTGATTTCAAACTTTTGAAGTATAGAACCAACATAGTTAAATGATTCACTGTCCCAATAATTAGGGAGGGCACTGTATATTGAAATTGGTCCACGTGCCTACAGAAGGGAGTTTAGACCATAATGATATTTTGTCTGACTGGAATGACTGTGCAAAAAAGGATGTTGGGCTCTATTTGTTAAGACATGGTCTAGTAAATGTAATCAGCCAGCGCAACTATGTACTGTAGAGGTTCATGACCTCAAGAGCTCAAAAGTGTAGTTTTCGTCTGTAACGCGAAGCAATCTTTGGCGTTGCTGTACTGTGGATTACAAGCTTCCTTTTCACCAACGGCAGACAGTTGGTTACCTTCAGAAAAGCTATTATGCACTTCTTACACGCTGTCACCCACTAAGATCCCTGGTGCACAAAAAAAATATTATTTTTGGAACCATGTTAGGTTACATTTTTCTATGGACCTACTTGTCTTCAGTCGGTTAGTTGCCCGCCCTATTTGGTATTAATTGCCCTTGCCAAAAGAGCAGGACAGCATCTGTTTCCATTTATATCTCCAAGTCATCCTATGACAGTAAAGGAGGTAGAGTACGAGTTCTGTCCGGAGGTCTGTTTTCAGCACAACATCTCTAATGAGGCCTTCAGTGAATGACAAGCTCTGTCAGTAACATTCGCAGCCAGTGATTGGAGAAGTCCCATTTCCTTTCCTGTCTCTGACTAACACACCACTTAACTAAGTCAGTTTGACATACAGTATCCTATGACAAATTTTGACACATCCACATTTCAAGAACAACGGAAAAACGTACTGAATGAGAAAGTTAAAGGATCCGCCCAAGACATGGTGGAAAGGTTAACGGGGTTCTGTAGTGGGAGATGATGGCTGCGTCTCCAATGGCGCCCTATTCCCTATACAGATGTAGGTTCTTCATTTGATCTTTTGTTGCTGAGAATTTTCCTGCACAGCAGGAAATGCAAACTTGTAGTGTATTCAAGGTTTAAAAAGGCATCTAAAGTTTGTAATTTCAGACTTGATTTGCCCTAAGTAAAAATGTATCAACCCCTACAAAAAATGTCCATTAATTATAATCCCCATAATAATTTACATTTCCTGTTGCTGTAGGATTATTTACCTGCTGTAGCAAACTGGCTCAAATTAAGATCCTACATCTGTATAGTGCAATGAGAGAGAAAGTGTGTGTGTGAGTGTGCACTGTGGGCATATTACTGTACTTACAAGTGCGTGACCGGGAGAAGGTTCTGAGTCCATGACTGATGATGACTCGGTCCACTGCCCATCTGTTTCACGTCAGGAAAGTGTGTGTGCTTGTGCGTGTGTGCATAGTTTTGTCTGTGCCTGGCTCCTTGCTCCCCGGGCCCCCTGCCATGAGTAAAAGGGGTGCAGACTGAGAGGAGACATATACACATTCATATTATTCACGCAGAGCAATCCTTGCGCTCCTTTACTCTTGGCATTATATCATAGAGCTCCCATACTCACCCCTTATTTCACCCCTCCTCACCCCATCCCGTCTTTATCTCCAAGGAGCATGGGAGAGGTCAAGGGTGACCTCATGTATGGTGTAACCCCTTTCCCTACTCACTGAAACACGCTTTTACAATGAAGTGTTTCATTCTAAACTTCATCTTGAAATGTTTTACCCCAGCATCTTAAAGACTATAATTTCTAGCAGACAGCTGTTGTGTGTCTCAGGTCCATTTTCAAACATTTGGGATGGGAGGGTGGATCACAAATATTAAGACTCAGGATAATGGAATCAAACCATATGTCGCTTAGCTTTCTTTGATAAATCATTTGTTTTCATGAAAAACAAAACAACACAATTTTCCAACATTTGGTTTGTTCTCTTTGAGGTGTGTCCAAGAACATGAGCTTTATGAAAACCAGGTTGGATCTGTCTGTTTATTGTTGTGCGTGGCATTTTATGGTCATTTAACAGAGCTTGGAAAGTAATATGCCTGCTAAAGAATATAAATATCCTGCCAAATCACACATGCTAGGATTTCATTTAATAGTCACTATTTGGGAAAAAACATGACTAATCAACAATGGCCATAATCCACCAGTCTTTCTTAAAGAGGCTATACAGTGCGTTTGCCTCTGTGGGAGGGTGCCCCCTTAAGCCAAAAGAGGTCCCCTAAAATGGAAATAAATATTGTCTAGAAATTACCTAATTGGACAGAAAGGTTTCATTCATTGATTAATGTTATATCATATGTCTATAAGTACCATTAAGGAAAGATTCAAGCCATTTGACGTGAACTATTTGTAACTAAACTTCCCTACAGCCTCTTTAAACAGAGTTAACTTGGGTCATTTCACCTTGTACAGGTTTTTATAGATAAATAGGCTTTTTGGGATAATGCACTTCTAAATGTAAACAGATGTAAAGTTTGATCATAATTACAGTTTTATAGCCAGGCTGACTTCACTAGACAACTTCAGCTTCAGGGGGAAAAGCTGGAAAGGAGTGTCCACCTCTCTATAGCATGGGATTGTTGGATCTTCAAGAGTGAAATAATAAAACAATTTAGTGGTGTTTTATTTATAGTTCAAGTCATTATTTATATATGTGAGTGGTTTGCTATTGTCCGTATGATCTTGGTATTTGTACTTCCCTTTTGTAAATAAAAATATCAACTTTGACGTTCTTTTGAAATGTCCTTGTGTCCCAATGAGACCAGGCCCCCTGATAACGAGGCCCACTGAGTCCAGGTCCCCTGATAACGAGGCCCACTGAGACCAGGCCCCCTGATAACGAGGCCTATTGAGACCAGGCCCCCTGATAACGAGGCCCACTGAGACCAGGCCCCCTGATAACGAGGCCCACTGAGTCCAGGCCCCCCTCTGGACAGTTTGTTAACGACGAGGTGTACGCTTTGATGCTCACCATTTGAAAGTAAATTGTATCATAATGAGACAGCGAAATAGAGACATGGTATGTTCAGTGGGCTGCTCACCCTTGAGATAGGTATAGAGGCAGAGATGAACGGGCCATAGGGCAATTCTGGCAAAATGGCAGATTGGCTTGTCAATCTTCAGTGCAGAAATATGATTATTTGGATAAGAAGGGGCCTCAAAAAAAATTAAATAAAGGGCTGGTGTGTTAGAAATACCCAGGCCAATATCTGGTCCCAGTCCGTCCCTGAATAGAGGGGTGGTGCAGTTTGACATGAACAATACTCTCTCCCCTGACTCAGTGGTGACCGTGGTTCAGTGACTCAACACTACTTGAGTCACAGCCAAAGACAAAAAAGTGACTGAGGTCTGCTTCCAATTAAGGAGCTGCAAGCATCTCCTGTACTCCGCTCTTATCTCAGGCCATGTCATAAACAAGTCAAAATACTGCAGGAGGAAAAAAAAACATAACAAGACAGGAAATCTGCGTCAAAGGAAATGGTGCCTTTAGGTGGGGTGGCATGGAGTTGCCAAAAATATCTGTCTGGAACAGACAAAAACAAGGGGCGTGAGGGTTGTGTGCTTAAGTGCGAGAAAGCGGGAGTTTCATTTTGGAGCCTTAAAGAGAGTTTTTGGTACTTACTTTTAAAGCTTACTTACTTTTATGTGGACAATTGGTTATTGGGTTATTTAACTCACTTTACGAAAAATTTATTTCAGTTAAATAGATAATAAGCATAGATGACGTATTTAGATTTGTATGTTTGTTAAGCACTCGGGGGGGATTTCCGAACCCGAGTTAAGTGCGCTTAAAAGGATCCTAATTCCCTTTTTATACATGCCTTCTGCCCATGAACTTAAGCATGATAATAGCATGCTATTCACCCACTACTCATTGGGGGTGGAGATCAAAGAAATTAAGGTGTGGCGGAAGCGCACCGATACTGTATGTCAAACTGACTTAGTTAAGTGGTGTGTTTGTCAGAGACAGGAAAGGAAATGGGACTTCTCCAATCACTGGCTGCGAATGTTACTGACAGAGCTTGTCATTCACTGAAGGCCTCATTAGAGATGTGTTGTGCTGAAAACAGATAAGTGGTATTCTGACCTTGACTTAATTCCACCACCTTTATGCGCGATGAAACAATGAATAAGATTAAGTAACCTGTCAAGGTTCCAAGTGGAACAACATCTACTTCATTTTTTCCGATAGAAATAACATCATTCTCCATCCACTGTCATCCACAACTTGATATTGACAGTGAGATAGTGGTACAAAAAAAGATGCGTAAACGCTTATCGCCGATCACGGTGAATAAAGTATATACAGTTGATGTCGGAAGTTACATCCACCTTAGCCAAATACATTTAAACTCAGTTTTTCACAATTCCTGGCATTTAATCCTAGTAAAAATTCCCTGTTTTAAGTCAGTTAGGATCACCACTTTATTTTAAGAATGTGAAATGTCAGAATAATAGTAGAGAGTGATTTATTTCAGCTTTTCTTTCTTTCATCACGTTCCCAGTGGGTCAGAAGTGTACATACACTCACTTAGTATTTGATAGCATTGCCTTTAAATTGTTTAACTTTTCGGTCAAACGTTTCGGGTAGCCTTCCACAAGCTTTGCACAATAGGTTTTCTATAGGATTGAGGTCAGGGCTTTGAGATGGCCACTCCAATACCTTGACTTTGTTGTCCTTAATGCATTTTGCCTCAATTTTGGAAGTATGCTTGAGGTCATTGTCCATTTGGAAGATCCATTTGCGACCAAGCTTTAACTTCCTGACTGATGTCTTGAGATGTTGCTTCAATATATCCACATAATTTTCCTCCCTCATGATGCCATCTATTTTGTGAAGTGCACCAGTCCCTCCTGCAGCAAAGCACCCCCCCAACATGATGCTGCCACCCCCGTGCTTCACGGTTGGGATGGTGTTCTTCGGCTTGCAAGCCTCCCGCTTTTTCCTCCAAACATAGCGATGGTCATTATGGCCAAACAGTTCTATTTTTGTTTCATCAGACCAGAGGACATTTCTCCAAAAAGTACGATCTTTGTCCCCATGTGCAGTTGCAAACCGTAGTCTGTCTTTTTTATGGCGGTTTTGGAGCAGTGGCTTCTTCCTTGCTGAGTGGCCTTTCAGGTTTTGTCGATATAGGACTCGTTTTACTGTGGATATAGATACTTTTGTACCTGTTTCCTCCAGCATCTTCACAAGGTCCTTTGCGGTTGTTCTGTGATTGATTTTTTTCGCACCATAGTACCTTCATCTCTAGGTCTCCAAAACGCGTCTCCTCGTCCCATGGTGTTTATACTTGCGTACTATTGTTTGTACAGATGAACGTGGTACCTTCAGGCGATTGGAAATTGCTCCCAAGGATGAACCAGACTTGTGGAGGTCTACAATTTCTTTTTCTGAGGTTTTTGTTGATTTCTTTAGATTTTCCCAATGATGTAAATAAGAGATGTTGAAGGTAGGCCTTGAAATACATCCACAGGTACACCTCCAATTGACTCAAATGATGTCAATTAGCCTATCAGAATCTTCTAAAGCCATGACACCATTTTCTGGAATTTTCCAAGCTGTTTAAAGGCACAGTCAACTTAGTGTATGTAAACTTCTGACCCACTGGAATTGTGATACAGTGAATTATAATTGAAATAATCTGTCTGCAAACAATTGTTGGAAAAATTACTTGTGTCATGCACAAAGTAGATGTCCTAACCGACTTGCCAAAACTATAGTTTGTTAACATGAAATGTGCGGAGTGGTTGAAAAAAACGAGTTTTAATGACTCCAGCCAAAGTGAATGTAAACTTACGACTTCAACTGTACTTTCAATGCATTTTCCCCAAAATGGCAGAATACCAAGCGTTGCGCAAAATTAAAAAGGTGCATAAACGGCATTTACATGGGTTTACCCTCCACTACACCACTGTTCCCAACCAACCACAGTCCAGCCTAGGTCATCCACTCAACACAGTAGGTCAGTCCTAGCCTGATTGCCAGTGTGTTTGTGTTATCATGCCATTCATTGGCTTGTTTGGCTTGACAAGGACAGAAACGGAGTTGGCAAGAACACAAAAAGATCAAGGACCAGGCTAGGTCAGACCAGTAACACACTAAATAAGAAATGCACTGTCAGAGTAACATGTTCTGAATAACATCCCACTGGGCACAAACTGGTTGAATCCATGCTGTTTCAATGTCATTTCTCAATTTATTGTGAAGTGGAATCTATGTAGAAAATACATTGAATTTGAAAAATCAACATAAATCATCAACATAAATTGTTTCTTTTTTAGGGTGGAATTTAAACCACAGGATTATGTCAATTTATGTCAATACTGTATCATCAATTTGCTAAGTCATCAACAGCTATTGTTTTAATTCAACCCTGATTAGAGCTTGGTAATTGAGTAAGCCGTTAAGATAAGGGGATTATTAATAAAACAAAAATTAAAACATATATATTTTACAAATATGAAACCAGTCATATCGCATCAAACTGAAGCATGTCAACAGGTCTCCTTTTCCGCACTGAAGTTTATGAAATGCTGGCCTTTTAACTTGCATGTAATTTGTAGATCTAAGCTTCTGTAGCCATGTGCAAATCAAATTAAATCAAACTTTATTTGCCACATGTTGACACATACAACAAGTGTAGACTTTACATTGAAATGCTTACTTACAAGCCCTTAACCAACAGTGCAGTTCAATAAGAAGAAATTATTTACCAATAACGAGGCTATGTACAGGGGGCACCGGTACCGAGTCAGTGTGCAGGGGTACAGGCTAGTTGAGGTAATCTGTACCTGTAGGTGGGGGCAAAGTGACTATGCATAGGTAACAAACAAACAGCGAGTAGCAGCAGTGTACAAAAGGGGGGGACACTCAATTTCGTATGATACGTCACGAATTGCAATTCGTACAATATGTTACGAATTTGCAAAATGTATGATATGTTACAAAATTCCAATTTGTTGTGGCTAATGTTAACTAGGTGGCTAGGTTGTTAACGCTAACGTTAGCTAGCTGGCCAACGTTAGCTAAGCTAGGGTTTAGGGGTTAAGGTCAGGGTTAAGGTAAGGGTTAGGAGTTAGGATAAAGGGTTATGTAACCTTCTATCTCATGTAACCATACCAAATGTAACATATCATACTAATTTCAGTGTCCTGAAAATTGTCAATATCAGGGCATATCTTTATCTATTTACTTACGGATATAGAATAGGAGTAGAGATGCTCCAGATATGCATGTCCTTAATTTCATATACAGAGCTAGGATATTCTCCGAAATGGGACAGTTTCTACTTGCATCCAATCCGGACCTCAGAAATCTCCCTGCTACTGTATGAGTGTCCAGAGAGATATCTGGGATGAGATGCGTTCAAGATATTCTACACAATCTTCTAACTCCGGAAAGGGTACTGTATGTGTCAATATGCTGACATACAGTATCTAAGCCTATATACTTAGGCATGAACGAATCCACATATTTTCAGAAATGTATCATATCTGTAGTCAATACTTTATCATTTATGTATCTGTATTTTTTAAATTCAAAATACGCCTAAACATTTTAAAACGTTAGCTGTCACTTTATGGCTTGATAGGGGGTAATTATGATTTATCTGAAGGGAAGGTCATTTTCTTATTTGTTAGCAAGCTAGGTTACCTTTTACCCTCCTATCAAGCCTAGATAGCTAGTTAGCTAGCTAGCCATACTGGCTGCTTGCCAAATTACTATTGAACTTTCTTGATTCCAGTTTGTAAGATAAATAAAACATCTCGAAATTAGCTACTCATTTTAGCGTTAACTTCTTGGAGGTCTTTTCTGATCAGTTTCCCACTTTCTTTTCAACATATAAAAACAATATCAAGATCCAGATATGAACCTCAGCCAAGAGAAGCATACCTGGAATCAATATAGCTTCATATCTTGAATGTGCTGAGAAAACACAGATATGCAATGTATATGGTATTTGTATATGTCTAAAAGTATTTGTCAACATGAAGAGAGAAAATAGGATGTCCGGATAGTCCAGCCATAAGAAATGTCCATGTGTGATATTCAGAGTAATCCCAATATCATACAGTGCTTTGCAAATGTATTCATCCCCCTTGGCATTTTTCCTGTTTTGTTGCATTACAACCTGCAATTTTCATGTAATGGACATACACAAAATAGTACAAATTGGTGAATTGCTATAAAGCCCCTAAATAAGATCTGATGCAACCAATTACCTTCAGAAGTCACATAATTAGTTAAATAAAGTCCACCTGTGTGCAATCTAAGTGTCACATGATCTGTCACATTATCTCAGTATATATACACGTGTTCTGAAAGGCCCCAGAGTCTGCAACACCACTAAGCAAGGGGCACCACCAAGAAAGCGGCACCATGAAGACCAAGGAACTCTCCAAACAGGTCAGGGACAAAGTTGTGGAGGAATACATATCAGGGTTGGGTTATAAAAAAATATCCGGAACTTTGAACATCCCACAGAGCACCATTAAATCCATTATTAAAAAATTGAAAGAATATGGCACCACATCAAACCTGCCAAGAGAGGGCCGCCCACCAAAACTCATGGACCAGGCAAGGAGGGCATTAATCAGAGAGGCAACAAAGAGACCAAATAAGGAGCTACAAAGCTCCACAGATTGGAGTATCTGTCCATAGGATCACTTTAAGCCGTACACTCCACAGAGCTGGGCTTTACAGAAGAGTGGCCAGATATTTTTTTTTTTTAATAAGCAAAAAGGAATGTGGGAGACTCCCCAAACATATGGAAGAAGGTACTCTGGTGAGATGAGACAAAAATTGAGCTTTTTGGTCATCATGGAAAACGCTATGTCTGGCGCAAACCCAACATCTCTCATCACCCCGAGAACATCATCCCCACAGTGAAGCATGGTGGTGGCAGCATCATGCTGTGGGGATGTTTTTCAGCGGCAGCGACTAGGAAACTGGTTGCCATTAAATACAGGGAAATTCTTGAGGGAAACCTGTTTCAGTCTTCCAGAGATTTGAGACTGGGACGGAGGTTCACCTTCCAGCAGGACAATGACCATAAGCATACTGCTAAAGCAACACTTGAGTGGTTTAAGGGGAAACATTTAAATGTCTTGGAATGGCCTAGTCAAAGACCAGACCTCAATCCAATTGAGAATCTGTGGTATGACTTAAAGATTGCTGTAGACCAGCGGAACCCATCCAACTTGAAGGAGCTGGAGCAGTTTTGCCTTGAAGAATGGGCAAAAATCCCAGTGGCTAGATGTGCCAAGCTTATAGAGACATACCCCAAGAGACTTGCAGCTGTGTTGCTGCAAAAGGTTAGGGGGGTGAATAGTTATGCACGTTCAGGTTTTCCATTTTTTTGTCAAATTTCTTGTTAGTTTCACAATAAAAAATACTTTGCATCTTCAACCCCCCCAAAAAAATCCTGGTTATAAGGCAACAAAATAGGAAAAATGACAAGGGGGGTAAATTCCTTCGCAAGCCACTGTATATGTCTAAAAGACATATATGGATTCAGAATTTGTCGGGATATTGTGCATATCCACAAAACTCAAAATATGGAAATGGTCTGAAAGCGGGTTTCCCAAACAATATCCTGGGGCCCCAAGTGTTTTTTTCTGGAGAGGATTTCAAAACATGAAATGGGGTCAACTTGTCTGGGACATGAGAAGGGGCTGCTATCTGTGAGATAGGCATTGAAGGGGGAGCTCACACTGCTCCTGTATATATGAACCGGCAAACACAGAGAGGGCCAGAGTGGATCCCCTTTAAATCCAGAAAACCAAATGAGAGAAATGTTGAAGTCATGGAATTGCAAAACATAAGACATTCTATCTGCTTAATTAAATCTCAACTAATATCAATTTGTGAGTTTTGAGTTTAGGAAAACAATGATGCGGCTTACAGCCTGACCTGCTCGGGACTTTTTATGTAACACAAGGCACTTGTCAAATGTCTCTCGCGTTTTGAGTGCTCTACAAGAAATCTTTATCCTTTCAAAGTTTTGAATATTATTAAAAGATTAAAAAGGCATGACGTGTGTGGCTCACAGGAGGCTGGTGAGAGGAGGATTGCTCATAATAATGGCTGAAATGGAGTGGATGGAATGGCAGAGAGCAGTAAAAACTCTCGGACAAACCTCCAATTGCCATCAAGCAAAGACACTTGAGGGGTACGTACATCTCAAAAGTCTGTCCTCGATTCCTGTTCTGGATACCTTGATTCTTCGACCACCTCCTCAAAATGCAATGAAGGAGAAGATATGAGGTTATGAGAAGGAGATCAAGGAATCATAGAAGCAAGGAATTAAGGAAGGACTTAAGATTCAACCCTTTCTGATGAAGGGTTGTATTTGTATTTATTACAGATCCCCATTAGCTGCTGCCAAAGCAGCAGCTACTCTTCCTGGGGTCCAGTAAAATTAAGGCAGTTTATACAACATTAAAATACATTCACAGATTTCACAACACACTGTGTGCCCTCAGACCCCTACTCCACAACTACCACATATCTACAGTACAGAATCCATGTGTATGTATAGTGTGTATGTATAGTGTGTATGTTATTGTGTGTGTGTGTGTGTGTGTGTGTGTGTGTGTGTGTGTGTGTGTGTGTGTGTGTGTGTGTGTGTGTGTGTGTGTGTGTGTGTGTGTGTGTGTGTGTGTGTGTGTGTGTGTGTGTGTGTGTGTGTGTGTGTGTGTGTGTGTGTGTGCCTATGTTTGTGTTGCTTCACAGTCCCCACTGTTCCATACGTTTTTTTTTTAATCTGTTTTTTAATTCTACTGCTTGCGTCTGTTACTTGATGTGGAATAGAGTTCCATGCAGTCAAGGCTCTGTGCAGTACTGTGTGCCTCCCATTGGATTATGAGATGCACGTACAGAGTGGTGATTGCCGATTACATAACATGAAGTTAACTCCCGGAGGTAATTGTGAATGTTACTTTGGGTGGATGGGAGACACAATTGTCAAAACAAATTTGAGTCTGAAGCAGTCGTTTGGATCTTCCTGCCAATCAGATTTTGGATTCCTGAGGATGAGGATGAGGATTATGTCTGCTAGTTCACGTAAACAGTCTTAGTTTGGGGCTCCTGCGGCACTAAAGCCCAACTTTATGTAACCAAATCTCCATGTGTTGAGGTTTCGACGTCATCCCTCACATTGTTTAGGTTAGATGGGGAAAACCACAAAATCCTGGTATTTGCAGGGCGGATAATGACATGACAGTTAGTATAGAAGCGAAGGTATAAAAGGTGCTATTGTGTTTTGAGAGATTAGTTGTCTGCTTTGTCTGATTAGCTGTATCCCCCTACCTCTGTTATTGAAACAGTACAGTACTTTAAGGAACGCCCAAAGAACTGGAACTATTGAGACATTACATCTGACTCATGAGTAACATCTGAATCAAGGCGCTATTTATCTGTTATATACACACACACTCACCATTACTTATACATTTGGGGCCACTTGGCAGAAAGTGAAAGCTTTACTGTGGCTTTAAATGTGTTGATGCCACGCCCTTACTAATATGTGAATCGTTTTGCTCATCGACTGTGGGGTCCCTCCTATCGTCATTCATGACACAGATGCACAGGCATTTTCCACCCAACATCAAATACTGCTCCTTCTGATAGGTTCATGGTGCATGTACCCAATGCCTGCTCAGACAGCAAATTACCTAACTGCCTGTACTGCTTATGGGGAGCCTTTGAGTCACAGGGCCCAGGGGCCAAAGGAAGGAGGCACTCTTTAGTCTGTGATGGTAAGCCTCCCCAGGCCTCACACACACGCCCACAAACAGGTTTGCACATACGAACACACACACGCACACAAACACACACACGTTTCTATGTCACCGGTCTATAAAAGTGGCCCTTACTGCGCAATCAACAGGGGCCCTTTGGATTGGGGCCAGCGTGAATAATGACATAGAACACTCACCCTGCTTACTACTCTATTAGTAATGGTCGCTCCCTGAACTTATTTTGGTACTCCGGGACTTCAACAGTTTGTGATCACCTAAACACACTACTTAGCCCCAACCAGACATAGAGCTGTCAAGCCCTTGTGCTCATGTTGAAAGAAAGGTCTAGTTTATTAAAGAAATGCTAGAAACGGTTATCGGCGAGGTAATGGTGGCAGTACATGTAACCAAATAAATAAGAACCAAGTTTGGTTCTTTGTAACTTTCGCTGGCCCTCAGTTTGGAATTTACCTCAGCAATCTAACACAGGAGTCGGGTGAAATTATTTGAATTAAAAAGTGTAGGGCCTAAAGTGCAACATTCAACTCAGGCTTTGAGAGAACCAACAAAATAAGTTGGTGCTCCTTTAGGGTTTCGGGTCGAAAGAGAACAATCTTACGAAGATGATCCCTGTGCATGTCACATCCATGAACAACAGGCCTTATTTCACAAATACCTCAGAAACAATGGTGCATTTTAACACACACACACACACACACAACCCTGGTTTTTGTGGGTAAGCATGGACGCTTTGATCATGACAGGATCCAAACACACTATTAGAAATGTAAACTTGCAGCACACCTTTTCACCAGGCGGCGCTTTTCACCAGGCGGCGTTAACCACAATGAGGCGTTACTAAGAGCACAAGAAGGATGCAATCCCAAAATAACACAGCAAACGGTTGGTCCATTTGGAAATAAGACGGCAGTTTATATTTATGTGTCCTGAGGTCTTTCCCATGAGCCTGCATCCTGTTTTGAGGGGTCAGAGGGGACTTGTGCTGCTGTATGGCTGCCAGATCAGCAGATCTCAGCCCCTTAGGTTATAAAAATAGAGATGATAGGCCAGTGTTCTCAGCGGAGAATACAGTACACTGTGCTATCTGTGCCCAGGGAGACCAATCAGATAAACTTTTACTGGCATGGGTGTGAGTTCTATTATTAATGCGTCTTCCCATAACCACGGCAGGGTTGCTTTAGAAGCCCCTGTCTCATCTGCTCAGGAAAATGAATTACCTGGTTCATGTTCATTAGGGCATTCTATGGAAAATGTTTTACAACATTAAATAGAAAATACAAATGAGTGTTTCTTATTGGACAAAGTCCAGGTAGTCCCTCCTCTCTTTTTTTTCTGTTGTTTTGTGCCCAATGAACATGCTTCTGGTTAGTTGCATAGCTCTTATAGCTCAAATAAAAAACGAAGACAATATATTCTGTTACATAGATAATTTACTTAAGAAAATACAAACAATATAAATATATATTTTTACAGTAGTTCATAGTAGATTCATTGTAATGTCCTTCATATGCTGTACATGTAAAACACGGTGAACAGATAAACACAGAAGCAAGGGTCCAACTTCAATTCAACATTGCATAAAACTGTACGTAACACTGTCATGAAATTGACATAAACACCATCAAAACCGTCATTGACTGCAGTCAATGGTGGATGTCCCTTCAAGCAGCAGGTGACTTATCTTGTCATCTCTATACATTAGTTTGACCTTTGACGGTTTCACTTTGAAGCTTTTTCACGCTCACAGTCATGTGAGCGTGAAAAAGCAGAACAAGAGGGTTACCCCTCAAGTGCAGTGACCGTGACTCATCATGTCACAGTGAGAAACAGGATGGAACTGCTCGTCTTCTAGTGTTATCTCTGAAATAAACATCTATTAATATGGTTCAGGAAATACTCTCCTCGCCAGGGATTTCCCGTGGATTGTTTTTCTTGTTTAAAATAGTCCCTAACATTACAAAATAAAGTAAGGAATCATATCCTACCTTCTATGACATTCAACTTAGAAACGCACTGTAATACAGACTTCATAGGAACGACAACTGTGTGAATTCAGTACGTATGTAACAATGTCCTATATAAAAAGGCAGAAAGCTAAAACAAATGTAGTTCAATCAACTCTCTACAGGTTGGTCAAGTCCTTTTGTTGTCACTTTGTAACTGCCATGTTATTTTCACAAGCTCTCCTTGTCATCATTCTCACTGACCTGCTTGGGGCAAAGCGTTGGGTACTGCTTCCTCTGGAGTTAATGCTTCGATCCCGTTTTTTGGTCCCCACATACCACCCCATACCTACTGTACATCTAACAGTGAAAAATACAAAAAAAATACTGTTATGAAAATAATATTCACTGTAACTATCCTAGAAGAGGTGAAACAATTCACTTCTATACAGTACTTCCTATTTATGTCCCACAAACAGGAACTGTAAATTCTGTATACTATTGTGTATACTATTGTGTATACTACTGTGTATACTATTGTGTATACTATTGTGTATACTATTCTGTATACTACTGTGTATACTATTGTGTATACTATTGTGTATACTAATGTGTATACTATTGTGTATACTATTGTGTATACTATTGTGTATACTATTGTAGTGTCACAGTCATCTAAAGAACTGCAGCCATAACCTTCAAACCCTGTGGTTTCATCATGATGTGCTGATGTTGAAATTAGTTGGAGATTAGCTCTCCACTCTGCCATTAGATGAAATTGGTGGACATGTTTGCTTTATGTGCTCTCTACTTAGTGTAATTTAGTCTATGTAACAAACAAAACAACAAAAAACACACATTCAAACGCAGGTTAATAATAATAATAATTAAAAAAAAATTAGAAATACAATCAAATTAAAGTGCAAACTACTGCATTGGTAAAGAGAAGCCATGGTGTTTGGCCGTAAATCTTGATCTGCAAATCTAATGCATATCAGCTGACCCTGTGCAGTCAAAAAATATGTTCCCCAAGTGGCTAAATGGCTATGAACTGTATGTGCACATGATGATGCTAATTATATAAAAAGTGACCACATTCATACTCTTGTGTTTTCACATAACTGTCTGTTATATTCCCTAGAAGAAGAGGACAACACCTTAAATTTATGAAACTTCTATAAACCACAACATGTCTCCAATCTGACCCAAAATGAGTCACAGTACTTCCGGGATGATAAAATGTAATAAAGTCACATTGTTGTGGTAATGGTTTTTTGTGTATTTTTTTTCTTCTTCTTTTAACTTGAAGACTTGGCTGCCATGTTCCAGAACTCAACACATTCCTTCCAAAAACAGAGTTAAAATAGGGAAATAGTGCACACTTCACATTGAAAATTCTCTGCTTAGTAGTCCCTCTGAGGAGACACATTTGCAGCATCTCTTTCTCCCCAATCACAGGACACATTCTTCAGGCCCTGAAGCTACTGCTGAGCTTACGCCTCCTGAGGTGGCACACCTTGGAGAGCACCACCAGCACCGCGATCAGCACCAAAGCCATCACCACAATGACGATGACGCTAGCGCTCTTACTGTCCAGCTTCTGACACTGTTCCTGCGTCACGCTCCTAATGTTCAACTCCACTAGCTCTGAGTTCTCCATGTACTGGCAGGTTACTGTGGCGATGTCCGGGACGACCACATTGGAGCGTCGGAGCATGTTGAAGAAGCGTGGGTTGCTACAGCAATTGAGAGGGTTCGAGCCCATGTAAAGGGTTTTGAGCGTCCGCTCCAGGACCACGACCGTGTCATGCTCCAGGGTGACTAGGTTGTTGTTCTGCAGGTTCAGGGACTCTATGGAGGGCTCCTTGTTCCAAAGGGGAAGAGCGCTCAGCTTGTTGGTGGACAGGTCCACGAATTTGAGACTGCTCAGCAGGGAAAGGTCTGTGTTCAGTTCTGTGATGTGGTTCTCTCTCAATGATAGATGAATTAGGGAGTTCTCCAGACCAGAGAAAGAATTTTGGTGAACATCCAAGCCTGGGTTTAGGGACAGGTCCAGCAACCTGAGCATGGTGCCATTGAAGGCATACGGTGGAACAACTTCAAGACTGTTTCCGGAGAGGTTCAAGAAGTGCAAGCTTGGTATGGATGCAAAGGAGACACAGCCTGAGGGATCCTGGGAGTTGTGGTCTGTCTGTGGTGGTTTTCGCTGTGAGGAGCAGACTTTCAGGTAGTTCTGCTGGAGGTGAAGGCCTCTGATGCTGGGCAGTCTTTGAAACGGTCCAGAGTCCATGTTGCTGAGAACATTCCCTTGTAAGAAGAGTTCCTGCATTGACCTTAGCGTTTTCTCCCCAAACGAGAGATTCTGTAGGGCATTGTAACTCAGGTCCAGGGTCTTCAGAGAGTTCAGAGGGCTCTCCTGATCTACAGAAAAGGCCCTGATACAATTATTACTGATGTTGAGGTGCTCAAGGGACACCATGCTGTAGAAGAAAGACTGTGGTATGCTTTTGATCTGGTTGTAGCTCATGTTGAGGTACATAAGCCTTGAGAAGTTCTGGTGTTGACTGGTTCCAACTGACTTTGTGTGAGGTACAAACGTGTCTCTGAAGTGCTCCATCTCATCCGCTGTCCCCGTGGTGTTGATGCTCATCAGGCGGTTCCTGGACAAATCCAGGTACATGAGCTTGTTTTTTCTTGGGAGAACGGGGAAGTAGTGGATCTTGTTTTCCCTCAGGTCGAGGTAGAGGAGCTCGTACTCTAGGTCTGAGTCTGTGGTTTGGAAGCACTCCATGCTGTTCCTACTGAGATTCAGCACCTTCAGTTGGGAAAGGTTAAAGTCAGTGATACAAGTGATGGAGTTAATGGACAAATCAAGCTCGGACAGATGGATCAGCGAGTCAAATGCTCCATCATCGATCTCTAAGATGACATTGTTGTGAAGGTCAATGTTTCTCAAGGCCAAAGATCCGCAAAAGGTCTCCTTGCCCACTTTGGTGATACTATTGCCATTCAGAGAAAGGTTTATGAGTTCTGGGGCTTCACTGAGAAAGAGGTCGGTCATCCCTGTGTACAGGCCATTGCCTGAGAGGTCAAGCCTCTTCACGGCCGCAAGAGGCCCAATGCTGGTTTTCGAAACAGCAAAAACATCCAAGTAATTACTGGAAAGGTCCAGCACTTGCAGATTGGTCATGTCTTTGAACAGACCTGGCTGGATGAACTGGATCTTGTTGGAGTGGAGGTTCAGATGATGAACGGTGGTGTAGATTGATAGAACCTCTTGGCTAAGGTTTTTTAGAAGGTTCCGAGATAGGTCCAGCTTTTGGATGCCATGAGGAAGCTTGGCCGGAACGGTCCTCAGGTTCAGATCGTTGCAGTACACATCATTCTGTACCTGTGGACAAAACAAGGAGATATAACTACACAAGCTTTGACCTTCACCACTGCACACTTCCAAATGACCACAAGTCACCTTGACACTTTTCACTCTCACAAACCAAATGGTTTGTGCACATGTAGAGAGTTGTTTTATGGGCCATTGTATCTGTGTTTTTTGGCAGTCAAAGGAGACTGTTTGGCTTGTTGATTTTCAGAACGCCTGGTGGACAAAGAGTCTCTTTCCATAATTATTTCAAACATTCAACTATTAACTTATCAGCGTGGCTGGTAATTTAAACCATATGGCATAAGCCCACTCTCTAAATACAGCCCATAAAACACACACACGTGCACATGCACACACACACACACACACAAAACAAAGTGGATGTAGGTTCATGGCATTCACTTGAAGTCATTAGCAAGCCTTCCTTTTTTTTTTGCTAAATGTCAAGCTTTTTGAAATCTTCTTCTGTAAGTGTTAAGTTATTAATCAGAAATGTATAAAGTAACTCATATGCAATTGAAATAGCCTGCCGAATCATAACAAGTCATATACAATAAACCTATCATGTGTCATATATCATTATAAGATCTAAAGATGTTATAACATGAAGGGAAAGAAAGTACAGCACATCTGTAAAACCCCAACTTTATGTTTACATCTAATTATTGTTCTATTTCAATTTCTTTGGTGCAATTTTCACAAGTATGTGCTACATTTTCACAACTCTTAGTACAAAACTCCAAACAGATCATCAAAAAGACAATTGTTTCAAAACTCAATTGACTAAGTTTAACACACAAAATCATAGAGTCACTTATTCACCAAACGTAATCAGTATTTCTAGCTAGAAATACGGTACATGTTTCACATTGCAATACAGGGTCATATAAAGTAATTACCTTTCACAATGCAATGCTCACATTACTTTCGATATGATTCTCTTTCGTTAAAATACATTTTACTATTACTTAATTGCGACTGCTCTTAAGTGATGATCACTTAAACATTTGGTAAGAGGTATAGATTTGACATGCAAGCTGGTTTGTCAGTATAGATTTTGAGAACTACATAATGAAAATGTATGCACCGTATAATGGAAAACTGTAATTTATACGGTACTTTACAGAATTAATCAGGCTAAAACATATGGTGATTAACCTGAATCCTAGTTGTTTGCACTGTGTTTGCACCTATTCAGTGCACTGTGGATACTATCCACTGCTGGTCTGCAACTAGCCACGCTGACCAGTCCAACAGTGGTACACACGCCCAGACCCCATGGGGGGTCCCAGCTGGGAGAGCTATGTTTTTTTAAATGTTACATTTAAATGTTCTATGTTATGTCTGTTCTCGTTCATTAGCCTAATCTTGTTAAATGTTTTTAGAATGTTTCGTTTTTAAAATACAGCGTGGGTTTTGTGGGGTTAACAGAACAGGGATTGCAGACTAGGTAGCTCAGTGGGGGGGGGGTTATGACTTTATTATCACGTGTGGGTCTCTGGACCGTGTGTAGGCTTCTATGCCTGTGTGATTAGTGAATTTGCATGTTTGCACAATTGCATTTTATTGGGCTAGGCCCGGTTTGCAGTGAAGTAGTAGTAGAACCTTGGATGTCCAGTTCTCCTTAACCGTACACCTTACCAGTGTGTATAGTGTCACTTTTTAGTGCGTTATCTTAATAGACTGTTTGCCTTACACATTCTTCGGGTCATTGCAGCACTTCTATGCTACTCTGCTCAATCCAGTACCTCTCGGGTGGTCTAGCGAGCTTTATTACACTGGTGGCAGCGGTGGGATCGCTCAGACAAAAATGTCAGACGATCAGGACACACAAAACTTAGGCGCAGGTTCGGCCCAGATGGCTGCCCCCGCCCCACATACTGGTCAGCCCCTCTCACCCCAACATGCCGGCTGCGCCCTGCCTTTATGGCAGAAACATTTACCAGTACGGGCCGGGAATGGTCTGATTTTGCTGGACAGTTTGAAATGGCCACCAAGGTAAACAATTGGAATGATTATCTCAAGTTAAAATGTTTGCCTTTGTTGCTATCGGGGTGGGCCCGAGACATTTATAGCGGTATTTCCGTTGAGGATATACATGACAACACACAGTTGAAAAATGCCATGGAGAACTTTTTTGACCCTTGTGACGGTCACAGTGGGAACCGCGCAAACCTCCTGGCTGGGAGGAGACTGCATAACGAAACAGCCCGTCATTTGGCAACGCTCTACGTCGGTTAATGGAGAACTGTATATGCCACTACTTCTGGATCTGTTTACAAGTGATCTTTTTATTGAATATGCACAGTATGTAGTGGGGACTCGTGAGTCAGTCTCCGGTCTGCTAGGCCCGTTACGCTGGAGCAGGCCATAAGTATTGCTTCTGAGATGGAAGTCATCAGGAGTTTGGAACATAGTCATATAACCCCGATTCCAGGGTTCGGGGTGTCGGATCTCAAGTCAACTAATGATGCTCAAATTGAGGTTTTGCCTGGTGTAGTAGAAAGGCTTTGAGAAGACGTCAAAATCCTTGCTCGACCAGGTAAAAAAAAAGGCCAAGCCCCCCCACCCAAACAGACCGTCTGAACCGGTTCACGTGACTAGCGCCCTTGCAACTCGGGGACAAGCTTATGACCGAGGGGAACAGAGGCCGGGGTGAAAGCTGCTGGGAATGTAACCGTCATACACGGCGAAACTGCCCCTACATGCTGGGAAACTGTCCCTATCTGCACGCCCCCTTTTCTCCTTCTGCCAGACTGGCATCTCCATATGACAAGAATACTTTCGGGGTGTACCTTCATGCTAAACCAGGTGGGTGGACACTTGTCTACTGGTTGATACCGGTGCTCAAGTTTCAATTGTCTCCAAACATATATGGCTAAAAATAACTAATGGAGACATTAAGTTAATCGGTTACCAGGGCAAAGTTCCTGTAGCTAATGGGGGGGAAATGGAGATCCTGGCCCATTAGCAGACCGTTTGTCAATTTGGGTCCTGAAATCTTAGTGGTGGATATCCTGCCCCAAGACCTTGGAACTTGAGAAAAATGCTTACCTGCTCCCAAGAATTGACAATGCTCTTAACAGTTTGAACAAGGTTCGTTGGTTCTCCACCGTCAACCTAGCCAGTGGCTACTGGCAGATCAAGGTGGACCCCAAAACTGTGTTTTGTACCAGACAGAGTTTGTTTGAATTCAACGTTTTAGGTGTTGGTTTATGCAACATATCAAGTACCTTCCAGAGGTTGATGGACGTAGTCCTAGCAGATTCCCAGTGGACCACCTGTTAAGTTTATTTGGATTACACTGTTTTCGGTCTAACCTTTCAAGAACATTTCCTCAGTTTAGATGAAGTTCTTTCCAAGCTGCGCCAGGTCAATCTTAAGGTCAAGCTCCCCAAGTGCAATCTCTTTGCCTCTCAAGTACACTATCTGGGCCACATCGTCTTAGATGAAAGGCTGATGGCAGATCCTGCCAAGGTACAAGCTGTGAGGGGGTGGCCTGTTCCTAAGAACCAGACTGAAGTAAAGAGTTTTGTGGGGCTGGCGTCTTATTATAGGCGGTGTGTGAAAGGGTTCACTGAAATAGCCCGCCCTCTGCACCAGTTTACTGAGAAAAGAAGACTGTTTCAATGGGGGGGAAACTGCCAACAGGTGTTCACGCAGTTGAAAGTTAGCCTCACTACAGAACCACTTTCTTTCTACCCAGACCCTCACAAGGTGTTTATCCTAGATACTGATTCTAGCAATGAAGGAATAGGATCTGTACTATCCCAAGAAGAGGGGGGATTGGTGCGTGTGGTAGTGTATGCTAGTCGAGCTCTGACAAAAGAAGAACGCAAGTATGCTACAACCAAAAATAAGTTGTTGGTTGCATGGTTACTTTCACAAAATACTTCAAACATCACCTTTTAGGCAAAGAGTTAATTTTGCTTACCAACCACAACTCCCTACGATGGTTGCACAACTGCCAAGGTTTAGAAGGGCAGCTAGCTCAGTGGGTGGAACAGTTGGCCAATTGTCAGTATAAGATTGTGTACAGCCCCGGAAAGCAGCATGCAAATGCAGACGCCTTGTCGAGGCTACACACATTCTCTGCCGTGCCCTGTGTGACGTCAAGCCCCCCCTCTGATCTGCCCTGTGGTTTGTGCATTGAGGCATGTCAACCAGCTGGCAGGGCTAGAACAGAAAGCAGGAGTGGGGGATGATTTGGCACAAGCCCAAAAAGAAGGTGCAGATTATTTTAAATGGACAAATGCATTTTCTCTTCCCATCCAAGAAGCCTACTCCATCGCCGCAGTATTCACTCAGATCAGAGAATACATTTTAAATGTAATCTTTTCAAAGAAGTTTGCAGGCTGTTGAACATACACAAATCTCAAACCTCTGCATATCATCCCCAGTCAGATTGGTGGGTTGAGCGCTTTAATTGCACCCTTTTGTCTATGCTGTCCGTTGTTGTTGATGAGAATCAGTTGAACTGGGACGTTCTTCTACCGTATGTCATGATGGCCTATCGCAGTAGCGTTTACCTCATACAGGCTGGCTGACACTTTATCAGGGAAGGGGGTGGGGCTTGGTTGTCTTAAGTTACAGAAGCGCTACAAAGGTCCTTTCAAAGTGCTCGAGCAGGTTTTCTAACCCAGGATGCAGTCGGGGGTATCCCTGTCCGGGGTCCAGTCTACTGTGGCTTCTCCTGGGAGAGGGGCTGTGTCGACTCCTAGGACCACTTCAAGAGATCCGCATCTAGGGCTGGTGTTTCCCACTGCATCTAGCCCATGAGATGGGTCATCTGACCTCCAGCATCCATGAGATGGGTCTTCTAGCCTCATTTAGCAGCGGGAGGCGCCAGCAATGTCTCCTTCAGTGGGAGGGAGCCCAATGGGAGCCCAACCTTCTCTGGGGCACGACCAGTGAGAGAGAGAGACAGAGATACAGAGAGAGAGAAAAAACAACTTGGCGGAATGTCCACCCCTTTCCACAGGGTATCCTTAGGCAAACACATTTTGAAGAGAAATAAGAGGACATCTTTTTTTTAACAAAAATGCCCCCTGAAGATTAGTGTGTTGATCCATTTATATGTTTAATTTTGTAATTATTTTGTAATTGACTCTTAAAAGCAAAAGTTTTTGCTGTTCTCCAATTGTATAGAAATGCAGTAAATGAGCTTCAACTTGTAAAAAGAATTCTGAACCTGAAGAAAAGTCAAACCCTGGTTACGGCCCTGCGTACCACCCTCCTTCAGGCCATGGATGGGGCATGCAATAATTTAAATCCAGACCTATGTCAGACTTGGATTCGCAATGCCAAAAGTTTTTTCCCCAGCTGCATGAACAATGAGGTTATTCACTGTAATTTTGATAAGAACCTATGGCCAAATGCTCAAGACAGGCTTGATGCAAATTAGTGCCTGCTAAACATTGTTTAGTTTCTTTCATTTGATTACATTGTGAAAGATGTCTTCAATGATCACACCTTTGATCATACATGGGACCGAAATGATGGACATTAATATTCAGTCAATTTTAATGGGCAGTGCCTAATGTGAAAACAGTGTAATGTACTGTCGTTTAAAGTACTGTACAGTAACATACTACATTAAACAATAATATAAATGCAGCATGTAAAGTGTTGGTTCCATGTTTTATGAGCTGAAATAAAAGATCCCAGAAATGTTCCATATGCACAAAAAGCTTCTTTCGCAAAAATGTTAAATTAGTTTACATCACTGTTAGTGAGTATCCACCTGACAGGTGTGGCATATCAATAAGCTGATTAAACAGCATGATGATTACACAATTTCTGCATAAACTGTCAGAAACAGTCTCAGGGAAGCTCATCTGAGGGCTCGTCGTCCTCACCAGGGTCTCGACCTGACAGCAGTTCGGCAAATGCTCACCTTCGATAGCCACGCTGGAGAAGTGTGCTCTTCACGGATGAATCCCAGTTTCAACAGTGGGGTTATGGTATGGGCAGGTTTCATGTTTCAGCATAATAATGCACGGCCCCATGTCGCAAGGATCTGTACACAATTCCTAGAATCTGAACAATTTCCCAGTTCTTCCATGGCCTGCATACTCATCAGACATGTCACCCGTTGAGCAAGTTTGGGATGCTCTGGATCGACGTGTACGACAGCGTGTTCCAGTTCCTGCCAATATCCAGCAACTTCACACAGCCATTCAAGAGGAGTTGGACAACATTCCATGAACTGTAAGTCAGTCAAATCTTTTAAATTGTTGCATGTTGCATTTATATTTTTGTTCAGTGTACATTAAAAGGGCAATTTTGAAAATACAGTGAACATTTTGTTCTTGTTTCTTGTTTTGGCTCTATACTCCAAAAGTTTGGTACTTGAAATCAAGTATTGGGACAGTGAAAATTCTGCTGTTGTTTTTGTACTGTATGCTGGCAATTTGGATTTGAAATGATACAATAACTATGAGGTTAAAGTGCAGACTGTCAACTTTAATGTGAGTGTATTTTAACCCATATTGGGTGAACCGTTTAGAGATTACAGCACTTTTTGTGAATAGTCCACCTATTTTAAGGGACCAAAAGTATTGGGAAATTTCACCTGTGTGCACTAAAGTAGTAAAAAGTATAGTATTTGTTCCCATATTCATAACACGCAATGACTACATCAAGCTTGTGACTACACACTTGTTGGACGCATTTCCTCTTTGTTTTGGTTGCGTTTCAGATTATTTTGTGCCCAATAGAAATTAATGGTAAATAACGACCTGTCATTTTGGAGTCGCTTTTATCGAAAATAAGAATAGAATATGTTTTCTAAATACTTCTACATGAAAGTGGATGCTACCACGGTTACGGACAATCCTGAATGAATCATACCAGAGCTATGAAATAAAACTAAGAGAATGCATAAACAACGAACACTGCCTCTAAAAAAGGAAAACACCATCTCCTTCAAGTCTGTTCCATTCAAACTGGCACGCTGATATCAGTTCTTGCAGTCTAAAGAGGCAATTTCCTGCCCAGCTCCAATTCATCCTGCCTGTTTATACAGTTTAGTCGTTAGTAGTCAGGAATGCAATACATTCCCAGAACCACGTCAATATGAATTTTGTATCAGATATTGTTTTCTTGTGTCTTCGCAGAGGGTGGAAAAATGAGAGAAGGAAAACACCAAAGGGCTTTAATGTTCTACGGACTCAGGGCAGACAGCTACTGTATGCCAGAGCCACCTTTAGTTAAAGACTAACAAAGAAAACTGTGTAACATCAGGTCCAGATTGATAGTACCTGAGAGAGGAAAAATTCCCATATGGAAAGCAGCCCTGGGGCTTTCAGCTCCTTAACGTGATCCGTTTGGCTGCTGACATAGAGCCACTTCATCCAAATACGGAGCTAGACCGAGATTACACATCTGGCACAGCAACCATTTAGACAGAGGGAATTAGTCAGTCAGTATACCCAAGGAGGATGCCGAGAAGAGTCAGACTTTATGTCCAGCTGTGTCTAAAAACGTACATTAATGTAGGTGCTTGGAGGATGAGAGTTGAATACACACAAGCACAGTGCAGAGCTGTGAGGTAATGGAGCATGTGCCTCCTCTATGGCTATAATTTACTTTTATCTTGCCTGGGCACATTTACTTACTCTTCTCCATCTCAACGTGAAACAGTGTAGGTGTGCCTACATATGGGTTATGTGGTCAAACAGTATGTTCTGTTATCTGCTGTTCAGAGCATTGAGGAAACGGCATAACAGCAAGGATCGGGTTTCATATCACAAGACTTCAATAGAAACGTTCTCTGCCACCGGAGAATTCGAAAGAAACCCATATAATTTGGATATACAGTACATGAGAGATTTGTGAGAAAACCTGCCAAAACTCTCAGATAGTAACATCAAGGGACACACAAGCAGTTTTGTAATACTCAAAACATAGGATACTCTATCAAAACCGATAACATAAACATCAGTTATCAGCAACTATCAACACCATTCCTCCCCTCTTTCAAACTATAATCAGGGGTCCCACATTAAAATAAGTACCCCAATACCTATTTATTGTATTGCACACGCTGTAACACTTTGCGAAAAAGTTGGTTTACAAATTAAATGTATTAATATTTTACATGGCAGTTACATAGTTTACACATGACGTAGTTTCAGCTGACATACTTATTTGTGGTTGACAGCTATGAAGACATTCAAAAAAGTCTGCTACCGCGGCAACTCAGTTCAGGCTCACTTACCACTTGGCAAGGGGAGAGCTGGCGTGATGGATGTAACAAGGATTCTGCAACATCACTGACAATGGCCAGGAGCAGCCAGAGGTAGGCTGCCATGGTGCTGTGACACAGAGAGAGAGAGAGGGGAGGTGAGAAGAGACAGAGCAGACATGAGTGCAGGAAACACAATGATGGGGGTTATGACATGAACGGAGACCATCCACAGGAGGAATTCCTAACAGGGAGGAAGTTGTTTATCTGGACACGGTTGTCTTTGTTTGACTTGTCGTTGTTCATTTATTCCACTCGTGACGTCAGATCGCTGGTACTAAAAAAATGCATGACTGATCTGAACTGAGAACGTCACGGTTCGTTTTGGTAAACCTGCACATGCAAGGCTTTGCTTTTATGTACTTTGCAGAAATATTAAATCCTGTGAGAGTTAAATTGTTATTATTTCTTAAAATCATGAAAACGATTACGCTTGTTACCTCAATGTCTCTGGTGTCTGCTGACCACCAATTACATTACAAACTTTTTTGGTATTTTTTTGTATTTATTAAGGATCCCCATTAGCTGCTGCCAAGGCAGCTACTCTTGCTGGGGTCCTGGGGTTCAGCAACATTAAAGCAGTTCAACCTAATCAATCACAATATGACCCTACAAGAAAATATGGAATACTTTACAATATTTCAAGGAATGCGAGTAAGAGAGAGATTGGTTTGCTCAATACGAGTAAGTGCAGTGGACACGTAAAACATTTTAGCATGATACTATATCTAGTTCTTGTTCCTCTCAGGCTTGTTTTTTAGTCTTAAGTGACGCGAAAGGAAACTCCCACTGGTCACTCAAGCCGAGATCTAAAAGGTTATTAATTATTATTGGAACAAAGATAGTCTTTAACCAACAACGATGACTTGTTTTGGTTCTTTACAGCTGAAGTGTTGACCTTGTTAATACCATAGATATTTACTATGTCACCAGAAATAGTATAATGTGACTGCTAAAATTAATTCCAGAGATGAAAATGTGATTCTCCCTCAGTGCCCTATGTGATCTTTTGCTAGAAAAACCTCAAAGATCTCAGACTGTTTTTAGGTAGAATTAAAAAGTTGCAGAAATTAGTAGAATTGTCGGGGTCATACATCTACTGCAAAAAAACAAAGACTGTCACTGCATGACTTTTCTTTGCCATGAGCACAATGCCATCCACATCACTCAGGTAACAGGAGAATACCCTTTGTATCCTCACTGAACGACGCTCTCCTCAGAGACTTCACAATAGCCCATTAGAACATGTCACACATTCTCTCTCATATAGTCATCTGTACACCCATCCACATATTTTCTAATTCTCTTCCTTTACTCTTTTACATAGGACATTTCTTTCCCTGCTCCACAACCCTCCACTGCTAAGTGTCTCATCTCTCCTCTCCTCTGCCTTCTGTTGCACAGCTGAGGACCTGTCTATCCTTCTCCAAGGCATTCCTGCCGTTCACCCCAACCAGCAGGTGATAGAAACCCGCGCACGTCAGAATATTATCCAATGTCGTTGTCCATAGGTGTTTACCTCTGTTCGAAATGGTTACTTTCCCCCCTGCAGTCTTCTGCTCATGCTGCTGCTCCTGTGGTAATCTTACATCCTCACTGACACACGCAAACACTCTCTCACACACACAGCCGGCTCTACCCTGCACCTTTCAGAGCTGACACATCCTGTCAGAATATCCGGCATCATTGTTGCTTTCCCCCTTCCCTCTTTTAGGGAAATACCTTATATGGGATTGGGAAGTCCATTCTCTCCGTAATTCCTCCAATATCGTACAAATTTCTCTCTCTCTTCCTTCCTTTCTCTCTCTCTCTCTCTCTCTCTCTCTCTCTCTCTCTCTCTCTCTCTCTCTCTCTCTCTCTCTTACACACACACCCTCTCGCTATCTCCATTTATTCCCTTCTCTCTTCCTTTCTCTCTCTCACTCCCTCTTTCTCTTTTCCCTCTCTTCATCTATTGCTAATCAATCAGAACAACTGGGTCCTACTTCTTTGTGGCTTGTCATTCCCACATGTTGGGCAGTTGCTCATTTTGGAACAGCTGCGTACATAGTGCGGTTCTAAATTCCTTGTATCTTTCTGTAAACAATTAGGCAGGCAAACACATAAACTTCTGAAAGCGCTCGGCTGAGAGGTTATTTATTATGCGGTCTCTGTGGCCAGCGTACACTAACCAGATTGTTATTCTATTCTTTGGAGAAAGACAAACATACATATTTACAAGACGTACAATTAGGTTACATGTCATGGACATATGGCTAACTTTCAAATAATGTTTAAGCCTCAACTGAAGATGTAAAAGAAAGGCACACACACACACACACACATACACTGTCTCACCATTTCCATCCAAGGAGACAATGTCTTCTGAGATGTTGTACCGTTCCAGAATTGAATGGCAGAAATATGTTCTTCTCTCCTTTAGTTCATCCGGAGGTACGCATGAGGCACTGAAGTGAGTGTCCATCAGTGGCAGTGCGTTTGGCAGCATCCTCTGTCCAGTTATATTGAGCCCAATGGGGAATCCCATGACATGGTGTGCCTACCCTAAGGGATAAAACTAGATTATCAAGCCTACACTCTTAGAAGGTTCCAAAAGGGTTATTTGTTGGATAAATGAAACCAAAACCGAAAGTGTGTTAAAAAAAGGTGCTATAAGTGTGTTAATAAAAGGTGCTATATAGAACCTGAAAGGGTTCTCCAGCTGTCCCCAAAGGAGAACCCATAGGAGAACACTTTTTGGTTCCATGTAAAATTATTTTTGGTTCCAGGTAGAACCCTTTTGGGTTCCATGTAGAACCCTCTGTGGAAAGAGTTCTACATGGAACCCAAAACAGTTCTACTTGGAACCTAAAAATGATTTTACCTGGAACCAAAAAGGGTTCTATTTTAGGTTCTATATAGCACCTTTTTTTCTAAGAGTGTAGGATTAACACACTTTCGGTTTTGGTTTCATTTATCCAACTCAGTAAGCAAAATGACGTATTTTAGACATCCATGGGACAGTACTCACCCAGTGAGCAAAACTACGTCTTTTAGATGTCTATGGACATTGACGTTGGACGGTGCTCACTGGGAATTGTCTTCAGTGCATTCTCAATGATAATGGTCTATCCATTTTTAACAGTGTTGACAGGTTATGAAGTTTCGTCACTGTCTGTAATTTACTTAGCTCTGGGTCTGAATTAACTCTACTAAAAGTTGAAAGGGTGAACATCTCTAGACACACCTGTTTGAGTGGAAAACAGAACTTTTCAGGTTTATGATTTTTATTTATCAAGGTATATGTGTCCCCCTAGTGCCAAAGAAAATGTATTGCACGAGTGACCTCCGCTCCACATGAATACTGCAGAATGTTGAAAACCATTCTTCACTTTGAAAATTACTCCTGTGCAATCTGAATAGCTTCTCAGTGGTCATTTAAATTTGATTTGTGATGTTTTTAACTTGTACATTTACTACAACTCTGACCATATCATATGCATTGAACCATTTTGTGATGAATGTTTCAGATTATTTATTTTTTTAAATACATTGTTAATATGCAGCGTTTACCTTGTGTGAAATGCAGTAGTCTGTGAATCAGACTCCTCAAGACATTGAATATTTTGTATAATTATTATACATTCTTTATACTGAAAATGCTGTATGCTTTGTTTTCATTGGGTGGGTGGAAATTTCATTTCAGGACCAATGGAATGGTCTAAAATGTTTAAACTCCTCACACCCAGGGCACCGGGCGACGCAAAACGAACACCCATTGAACATGTCCAAACCAATGTGCATTAGATATTTACGCCTGCAGGTGTCAGTGTAGCTCTCTTACATAAGCCTAATAAACGCCTTTTCATATTGCACTTACAGTAACATTATTGAACAAGGCATGTGTGTGCCATGATTGACAGTCAATGGCCTACTAATCATGAAACCGCTGTTGGGAGACAAGGTGATATTATAGAGGTGAAGTGTGGACATCGACTAAGTTCAGGAGTGTGAAGGTGAACGGAAAGGCACTGGTGAAGGTGAACGGAAAGGCACTGGAGCAACGAACCGCCCTTGCTGTCTCTGCCTGGCCGGTTCCCCTCTCCACTGGGATTCTGTCCGGTCCCTCCTCCCCCGAGTATAGCCCATCTTTGTGGGCTACACTCAGCCTTGTCTCAGGATGGTAAGTTGGTGGTTGGAGATATCCCTCTAGTGGTGTGGGGGCTGTGCTTTGGCAGAGTGGGTGGGGTGATATCCTGCCTGTTTCGCCCTGTCCGGGGGTATCGTCGGACGGGGTCACAGTGTCTCCCGACCCCTCCTGTCTCAGCCTCCAGTATTTATGCTGCAGTAGTTTATGTGTCGGGGGGTTAGGGTCAGTCTGTTATATCTGGAGTATTTCTTCTCTCTTATCCGGGTGCCCTGTGTGAATTTAAGTATGCTCTGTCTAATTCTCTCTCTCTTTTTCTCTCTTTCTTTTTTTCTCTCTCACTCTCAGAGGACCTGAGCATTAGGACCATTCCTCAGGACTACCTGGCCTGATGCCTCTTTGCTATCCCCAGTCCACCTGGCCGTGCTGCTGCTCCAGTTTCAAGTGTTCTGCCTGCGGCTATGGAACCCTGACCTGTTCACCAGACATGCTACCTGTCACAGACCTTGCTGCTGCTGTTTGGGGTTTTAGGCTGGGTTTCTGTACAGCACTCTGTGACATCAGCTGATGTAAGAAGGGGCTTTATAAATACATTTGGTTTGAGGTAATATCATCATGGTTATTGTACAATAATGTGCTTTTAGTTTTTAAATAACACTTAACTACATTTAAAAACTATTTTAACTCTTTCCAACCCAAATTGCCTCATCTGCCTTTCCATCATCTGAAGTTGACCAGAGACATTCAATAGCCATCAAATCAATTAGTATTTCAACGCTCCTACTTGCCAGGATATGAGGGTGGGGGTAAATAAATCTGACTCTACGGTACTGGAAAAGCAACTAAATGATCCTTTTTGTGTTTGGGGGACTAATCTAACATACCATGGATCACTTAGCTATTTGATTTGGAATTTTAGACCACTTTAGGTATAAATACAACTATATTTTACAAATATTTGCTAAAATATTTAAAATTTGGCCTTTACTATTGAAAAAAAAGAAATAGACAGTAAAAAATGTAGGTGTTCTATGTCTAGGAGATATGAGATAAGAAAGCTCAAGAAATATATAAATCAGTACCAGTCAAAAGTTTGGACTGCACTTGAAGAAACTTTCAAAGTTCTTGAAATGCTCCGTATTGACTAACATTCATGTCTTAAAGTAATGATGGACTGTCGTTTCTCTTTGCTTATTTGAGCTGTTCTTGCCATAATATGGACTTGGTCTTTTACCAAATAGGGCTATCTTCTGTATACCACCCCTACCTTGTCACAACACAACGGATTGGCTTAAATGCATTAAGAAGGAAAGAAATGCCACATAATAACTTTTAAGAAGGCACACCTGTTAATTGAAATGCATTCTTTAGTTGAACTGGCCTTCTTTAGACCAGTTGAGTATCTGGAGCATCAGCATTTGTGGGTTCGATTACAGGCTCATTTTGTTTCTGGCCATTTTTTGCCTGTAATCGAACCCACAAATGCTGAAAAATGATCAAGGTAAGAACCAAGTGCATACTGTGTGAAGTAACAATGTTGAATGTAACCACAGGGGCAGGCAAACAGCAGGTCAAGGCAGGCAGGGGTCGATAATCCAGAGTAGGAGCAAAGGTACAGGACGACAGGCAGGCTCAGGGACAGGCAGAGTTCTGTAATCCAGAGGTGGAGCAAACGTACAGGCTCAGGGACAGGCAGAGTGGTCGGGCGGGTACAGGCTCAGGACAGGCAAGGGTCAAAAACAAGGAGGAGAAGGGGAAAAAAAAAGAGGCTGGGAAAAGACAGGAGCTGACAGGACGAACACTGGTAAGCTTGACAAACAATACAAACTGGCAACAGACAGACAGAAAACACAGGTACAAATACACAGGGGGTAATGGGGAAGATGGGAGACACCTGGAGGGGGTGGAGACAAGCACAAGGACAGGTGAAACAGATCAGGGTGTGACAGATGGATGCTTCTCCCTCTGTGTCACGGATGCCATGTTTTTTTTATTCACGTTCAAATGCCTCTCCTGTGAAGTAGTGACGCACGACATACGAGTCACAAATATGGTAGTGAGAAGAAACCCAATGGCCAGCAGTGTTAGAAGATGGAACAAGATGGATTTTGGCCCGACATTCGGATAATTTTGTCATTGATGAAACCGTTGATCTCAATACAGCTTTCTGTTCTCAAAACTATAATCTGTTACAAACAGTGTGGACTAAGTTTTTATTTTTGTTGTATATACGGAACGACTTTACTCACATAAAAAACTGTGGATGGAAACGTGGTTAGTAACAGACATAACAGATATTCAAACGGGACAACCAGACAGGGCATAATAAAGGTTCATAAATAAATAAATAAACGTCAGTGGTAAGACATTTTGTCACATGTGATAACCATCAGGGCTTCTGGGGTGAAGACCCTGGTGGTCGACAAAATTATCTCTGATTGCTGTTCCTCTGAACTCCAATTAGTGGCTACATGAGATCTAATTGTTCGGTAAGTAATAGCCTAACAGTGAAAATGTGACAGTGCTGTCAACAGGCTTCGTCCATGCATAATCAGAACAGATGTTGATAGTAACGCTAATTTCATTCTCCAGAACAAAAGGACGATGGCGACAAATAGGCAGGTTACGTACATACTTTCATCACTGTCCATATAGGCAATCAAGAAGCCAAGAGGAAGATATTGTATCTTGGTTACACATGGTTATATGTATGCAGTGGCCACGCTTCTGTGACTTACCTGGCTGCTGGCCTCTGACATGCAGAATATAGCAAAATGTGCTTGGGTAAGAGTAGGGTACAGTTTCCCCTAGATCTTAGGTGTTTTGCATTATCCCCTCGAATGGTTAAGGTGTGGATTGGGGTAGGGGGAGGGGAAGCTGTCTTCTAGATCTGTACCTAGGGGAAACTTCACCCAGCAGCAAGTTTGGAATGACTTCAAATGCTTGACTTGCAGCATTCCATCTGGTAAACAACCCAAAATACAATCTTTGTAAACAATGACAAAGACATTTTAAAATCAGGAAATGGCTTTTATATAACATTTGAACATCAGCTACAGAGGATTATGTTTTTCTATATGTAAAAAAACAACAAATATACATACAACGAAGGAAGTAAATAAATTAGATTTTTTTTTTTTTATAGAGCGAGCAAGAGCAGGTGTTCAAGTTGGGAGATGAAATACAAAAGGCACTAAAATGTACTACATTCCAGTTAAGACATCCGAACAGAAGAATGAAAAATCTAATTATATTAGTGCGTGTGGTCTTTGATACGTGGGACGTAGTGCAGGTTTTGCAACATACAATATTATATTAAACAAGCACCAAATTACACACGCTACACTGCTACTTAACAGCTAAGAGTACAACTTCACACGTAAGACACGTAACAGCGGAATGGGTTTCGTAAACTGTACTCATCCAAACTTTGACGCCATCATAATTTTGAGCATTTTAGCTTACTGTAAAAAAATAAATGCTTTTTCATAATGCATAATCGAGGACAATACTACCATAACTATTACAACACACACGCACAAGATAAGCTACAGCATTTGATGAATTTTTTGGAATGTAAATTATCAATTACTTTTGCTATATTTTGCAGGACTAGTGGATAAGGCAGTTTTGGAATACAGGAATGACGCTTCCTCTAGCACGCTTGGGTGATCAAAACCCTTTTGTTAACAGTGAAAACATAGTTAAAAACACTAAAGACTGATTGTTAACACATGACAGTGGAGGGCTCAGCATCAAGCATTACATTTTATACACAATATCAAATTGGAATTCTGAAACACATAATTTATTATTTTGTTAAAACACCAAGAAATGCTACCACTGAGCAGAAAGGAATGAATTACAGTAAGGAGCACTATATATTTACGTACATTATACTATCCTTGTGCATAAATGTTGGTCGGGGTAAGACAACTGCATTTAGGAATCAAGGAAAACATTAAGAGGGGTTGAATGTCCCGATTTAGACTTGGTTTCAATTCTCCTCATTATGAAATACGACTGAAAACGAGATTTGTGTTTTGGGGGTGTACTTTGATGTGGGTGTCTAGTGTGTGTTCGAACATGGGAAGAGTTTGCACTTTCACTCTGCCAGAACAGTACACAGTTACAGTCACTCACCTTTCTAGATAACTTGAAACAGTGTAACCAGGTATTGTGTCTGGAAGTAGCCTAGCCTAGCTAGCAAGCTGGTCAACTTAATTTGCCAATTAGCTTCAGCCAGCTGGTGTGAGACCTTGGCAAAGTTGGTTTGACTTTGGATAGCCTATCTGTGGGGCTAGTTAGGGACCGTCAATAAATTACACAATATAAATGGAACCATAATTTCCTGTTGCACACCTTTTAATTGTCTCATTAATTACTGTGAATATTTGTACATGAATTTCTACAATATATAGTTGGTTTGAGGTCAAGTCATTGACATTTGGAGCTATTTGCATTTAAAAATATTTTCCCATGTACATTGTGTAATTCACTGATGGTCCCCAACTACCCTCATAGAGATATCTAATGTCAAACCAAATTCACCATGGACATTAAATCAGGTTGCGTGCAGCTGCGCTCCAAATTAATGATTATTTGGGGCGCTGCCAGCCGTGGACAGGTTTGAAATGGGGTTGAGTTTATGGTACCCTTCATTCTGTGACATACATTTGTGAGATAATTAGGAAAAAATTGTATGTTTTGTACGAGACTGACTTTATGACCCAAATGATCCTATTTACACTAAAATAAATGTTTTGACTTAAGACGCCACATTTCCCTTTTCAAAAGGGGAAACGTTTCTTATTACATTCAGTTGCTCTTTAAACTGACTATTAATGCCATATCTTCAATCAAACCTGATTGACTCATTGGAATAGAAACATTTGGCTTTGTAACATAAAATAAAGAGTTATAATGTGAACGTTGAATATATTTAAAGCACAGTGATACATCAAAGTAGAGGTGTTAATGGAAGCCATTTGGCCCATGATATTATCAGTCTCACATCAAATCTAAAACAGATGTTAAAACAAAACAAATATGTAAAATGTGTTTTTTTTTTTTTTGGCTTAGTTAATAAATTACATGTAAAGTGTATAATGTCTATACAATAAAAGCTATGTAAAAAAAAATAAAAAATACATTGGTAATTGTCCATGTTTCCATTTAACAGTTCAGTTTCTAAGCCAGTGGTAGGCAGGGTTTTAGTCGAGGATATATCAATGCAATGTGCCAACCCATAGGACAATACACAAACTCTACACCAAAGTAATTTCACCATGAGGCTTTCCATGACTGTGTACCGGAGTGATATTATATGGAGTTAATCTAAATATGTTACAAGGTAACAATTTTGTTAAGGCAACATGATTGCAGACAAAACACCAATGCATTTCAGTAGTCCTAGATCTAAACCATCAATTTAACATCCAATGTGTTGGACTGAGCTGATCGTTAACATGTTGTTATCATGGTCCCTAGATTGTAAAACAACTAAAAGCCTATGTATTTTACACTTCCTAAGCATGCAGTTAATGCACAGTGGAGTGATAGAGGGAGATACAGATGCCATCAGGAAGTATTCACACCCCTTGACTTTTTCCAAATTTTGTTGTGTGTTACAGCCTGAATATAAAAAAGATTATATTGAGATTGTGTCATTGACATTGTGGTATTGCGTGTAGGCCAAAGTGGAATTATGTTTTCATACATTTTTACAATGAGTGTACTCAACCCCTTTGTTATGGCAAGCCTAACTAAGTTCAGGAGTAAAAATGTGCTTAACAAGTCACATAATAAGTTGCATGGACTCTGTGTGTGCAAGAATAGCGTTTAACATGACTTTTTGAATGACTACCTTATCTCAGGACCCCACACATATAATTGACTGAGGGCCCTCAGTCAAGCAGTCAAATTCAAACACAGATTCAACCACAAAGATCAGGGAGGTTTTTCAATGCCTTGCAAAGAAGCATTGGTAGATGGGGGGGATAAGCAGACATTGAATATCCCTTGGTGAAGTTATTAATTACATTTTGGATGGTGTATCAATACACCCAGTCACTGCAAATATACAGGTGTCCTTCCTAACTCCATTGCCGGAGAGGAAGGAAACCACTCAGGGATTTCACCATGAGGCCAATGGTGACTATAAAACAGTTACAGAGTTTAATGGCTGTGACGGGAGAAAACTGAGGATGGATCAACAACATTGTAGTTACTCCACAATACTAACCTAAATGACAGAGTGGAAAGAAGGAAGCCTGTACAGAATAACAAATATTCCAAAACGTGCATTTTGTTTGCAATAAAGCACTAAAAGTAAAACTTCAACACATGTGGCAAAGAAATTAACTTTATGTCCTGAATACAAAGCATTATGTTTGGAGCAAATCCAACAACTCATTACCGAGTAACACGCATGGTGGCGGCTGCATCACGTTACAGGTAACATGCATGCTATTGGTAAGGACTAGGGAGTTTTTGGCGGGGAAAAAATGAACGGAATAGAGCCAAGCACAGGCAGAATCCTAGAGGAAATCCTGGTTAAGTCTGCTTTCCAACAGACACTAGGAGGCAAATTAACCTTTCAGTAGGACAATAACCTAAAACACAAGGCCAAATATACACTGGAGTTGCTTACCAAGACATTGAATATTCCTGATTGGCCTAGCTACAGTTTGGACTTAAATGGGCTTGGAAACCTATGGCAAGACTTAGAAATGTCTGTCTAGCAAATGATCAACAACCAACTTGACAAAGATTGAAACATTTTAAAGTAATAAATGTGCAAATGTTGTACAATTCTGGTGTGCAAAGCTTAGCTTAGAGACTTACCCAGAATGACACTCAGCTGTGATAACTGCCAAAAGGTGATTCTAACATGTATTGACACAGGGGTGTGAACACTTACGTAAATCTAATATTTCTGTATTTCATTTTCAATAAATTTGCTAACAAAAACATGTTCTCACTGTCATGATGGGATATTCTGGGTAGCTGGGTAATTAAAAAAAAAAAAAAAAAAAAAATCAATTTAGAACTCAGGATGTAACACAATAAAATGTGGAGTACGTTAAAGAGAGTATGAATACTTTCTGAAGGTAGTGTTTCTCTAATCTCTGTGTTGTATTATTGTATTGAAAGCCTTGGTAGCATAACTATTGTATTACACACACACACGAACATGCAATGAATGCATTCAGCAGACAACAGGAGAAATTACAAAGAAAGAATCTTAAAAAAAAAACAGCATAAATTGTAACCTTGTATTTAAACAACCCACCCACCCATCCATCCATCCCAAAGCAGCGAGCTATGGTGGCCTGTCCCTTTTTGTCTCCAGTTCTCTTCAGTTTTTCCTTACGTCAGCGTAGACCACTGGCTCCATCTTGTGGAATGAGTCGGGGTTCCTGGTTCCCGAGTGATCCAACTGGGCGTATATCACAGGTCCCTGTTGTGATGAGCAGATAGATGGGATGGGTGGGGAGATCAGGAAAAGGGGAGGGGGGAGGAGGCGGTTAGTAAAAATACAGGTCAGACTGGTTCAGCTGTTTAAGTTCAAATGGGCGAATGCAGATGGAAGCCTATAACAACGCCAGATTGTAGCACAAAATAACCCCCAACCCCCCGGGACTACATCTGGGTGTCTCCTGTCATCTTCAGGGTGACATTTCTACCCCCCGCTGAGCACTAACCTAAGAATCACACACACACACACACACACACACACACACACACACACACACACACAAACTAATTTAAAACAGAAATAATAATACATGAAAATCAGAGGAAACAAAGTCTAGTCCTCTAGCACGCTTGGGTGATCAAAACCATTTAACAGCGAAACATAGTTAAAAACACTAAAGATGGATTTTTAAGACATGACAGTCGAGGGCTCGGCATCAAGACAGAGCATTTCTTTTTTTAAATGATACACAATATCAAATTGGAATTCTGAAACACATAATTTATTATTTTGTTTAAACACCAAGAGATGCTACCACTGAGTAGAAAGGAATGAATTACAGTAAGGAGCACTATATATTTACGTACATTATACTATCCATATGCATAAATGTTGGTCGGGGTAAGACAACTGCATTTAGGAATCAAGGAAAACATTAAGAGGGGTTGAATGTCCCGATTTAGACTTGGTTTCAATTCTCCTCATTATGAAATACGACTGAAAACGAGATTTGTGTTTTGGGGGTGTACTTTGATGTGGGTGTCTAGAGTGTGTTCGGACATGGGAAGAGTTTGCACTTTCACTCTGCCGGAACAGTACACAGTTAGTCACTCACCTTTCTAGATAACTTGAAACCAGGTATTGTGTCTGGAAGTAGCCTAACCTAGCTAGCAAGCTGGTCAACTTAATTTGCCAATTAGCTTCAGCCAGCTGGTGTGAGACCTTGGCAAAGTTGGTTTGACTTTGGATAGCCTATCTGTGGGGCTAGTTAGGGACCGTCAATAAATTACACAATATAAATGGAACCATAGTTTCCTGTTGCACACCTTTTAATTGTCTCATATATTACTGTGAATATTTGTACATGAATTTCTACAATATATTGTTTGTTTGAGGTCAAGTCATTGACATTTGGAGCTATTTGCATTTAAAAATATTTTCCCATGTACATTAGGAAACATAAAGTGCCTTCAGAAAATAATCACACCCCTTGACTTACAGTATTCAAAATGTTGTTGCGTTAAGAGTTTGAATTCAAAATTCTCACCCATCTACACACAATACCCCATAATGGCAACGTGAAACCAATTACACAAGTATTCACATTCCTGAGTCAATACTTTGTAGAAGCACCTTTGGCAGCGATTACAGCTGTGAGTCTTTCTGGGTAAATCTATGAGCTGTGGCTCCCGAGTGGCGCAGCGGTCTAAGACACTGCATCTCAGTGCTGAAGGCGTCACTACAGACACCCTGGTTAGATTCCAGGCCGCGATTAGAAGTCCCATAGGGCGGAGCACACTTGGCCCAGCGTTGTCCAGGTTGGGCCGGTGTAGACCGTCATTGTAAATAATCATTTGTTCTTAACTGACTTGCCTAGTTAAATAAAAGGTTAAAAAAAATCATTACAAAAAAAGCTTTTGCCAAGTATTATTTTCTAAATTCTTCAAGCCCTGTCAAATTGGTTGTTGATCGTTGCTAGACAACTATTTAAGTCTTGCCATAGATTTAAGTCAAAACTCTGCCACATTCACCGTCTTCTTGGTAAGCAATTCCAGTGTGTATTTCAGGTTATTGTCCTGCTGAAAGGTACATTTGTCTCCCAGTGTCTGGTGGAAAGCAGACTGAACCATGTTTTCCTCTAGGATTTTGCCTGTGGTTAGCTCCATTTCATAATTTTTTTTGCCTAAAAAATCATGTCAGATCCTTAATGATTACAAGTGTCATGACACTCCTGGTTGAGGATCCAAGGCCTCAGATCACCTTGGCAAATAGCTGACAGAATACATTTGTGTAGTACTGAATAATCACAAAAGGCTGGGGATCTTGCGGATTCAAGAGGTCTGCGACGTTCAGAATGAGAATGATATGAGGTAATGATGAATAAGTGACTTATCGATAAAGAAGATAACTGATATAGATATATATATATATCTATATCAGTTATCTATATCAGTTATCAGTTGAGTTTAAGTCAGAAGATTGTAACTCGTTAAACAACTTCTTCCGTGGTGCCCCTAATCCTAATGAGTACATTTTAACACAATTATTTTAAAATCGAGTAACAATTAAACATAGTTAGCTGATTCGATACATAAATCATCAGATTCATGGTAGTCACGTCACAACACAAGCATAACCAAAACATGATGCAGCCACCAGTACACTTGAAAATATGTACAGTGGTACTCAGTAATATGGTATTTTGGATTTGCCCCAAACATAACACTTTGTATTCACAACACAAAGTTAATTGCTTTGCCACATTTTTTACAGTATTACTTTTGTGCCTTGTTGCAAACAGGATGCATGTTTTGGAATATTTTTTATTCTGTACAGGCTTGTTCTTTTCACTCTGTCATTTAGGTTAGTATTGCGGAGTAACTACAATGTTGTTGATCCATCCTCAGTTATCCTATCACAGCCATTAAACTCTGTAACTGTTTTAAAGTCACCATTGGCCTCATGGTGAAATCCCTGAGAGGTTTCCTTCCTCTCCTGCAACTAAGTTAGGAAGGACACCTGTATCTTTGTAGTGACTGGGTGTATTGATACACCATCCAAAGTGTCAGTAATAACTTCACCATGCTCCAAGGGATATTCAATGTCTGTTTTTTACATTTTAAGGTGCCCTTCTTTGCGAAGCATTGGAAAACCTCCCTGGTCTTTGTGGTTGAAATTCACTGCTCGACCTTACAGACAATTGTATGTGTGGGGTAGAGAGATGAGGTAGTCATTCAAAAATTATGTTAAACACTATTATTGCACACAGAGTCCATGCAACGTATTATTTGACTTGTTACGCACATTTTAACTCCTGAACTTATTTAGGCTTGCCATAACAAAGGGGTTGAATACAGTCGAACATTTCAGCATAAAAATAAAAAACAATTGTCTACATTTCTGAAAACATAATTCCACTTTGACATTATGGGGTATTGTGTGTAGGCCAGTGACCAAAAAAAATCCTAATTTAATCCATTTTAAATTCAGGCTGTAACACAACAAAATGTGGACAAAGTCAAGGGGTGTGAATACTTTCTGAAGGCATCTGTAGATGGGAGGGAAACAGCACACAAACAACTGAAAAGTACAGAGGAATGTAGCCACCAAGGATCTGCTCCGACACGTCTCTTCATGTAATAAGGGAGAGGCGCCTCGCATGACGTCCCTCACCAGATAGGCAAACGAAACCAGACAACTGGCAAAAGTTGACCGTAAACAAACGAGAGACACATAGCATATAAGGTTCTTCTTTTCCCAGACATAAGCCTACAATATCAGTTTAAATCAGAGGACTCCTATGAACATTCATAAGCAATGCATAACACCTTCATAAGCACTACATGAACATCTATGCATGCTTATGTCAGCAACAGCAGCTTTACAAAAGGGTATGTCGTGACACTCCGGCCTGCTGTTGTTGACATAAGCATTTAGAGTTCAACCTAGATGAGAGGTCTCACACAATACTAGTGAATGTATTATCTTGTTCAGTAATCACCAATCCTAGTACTGGAAAGCTACAGTATGTGTAGGCTTTTGTTTCAGTCTAGCACCAAAACACCTCATCAATTCAATAATAATTGATTACTATTTTGGATCAGGTGGGTCAATGCTGGGATAGAACAAAAAGCCTGCTCCAGGGCCCAGGGTTGGTGACCACTGAAGTCAGTCTGTAGAGAAGGGGTATCCGCCTACAGTACTTAAAAGGTCGCAATGTCTACGGGTCTCAGACTTTAAAAGGGACATTACACTTCAAAATCAAAGCTTTCAAATGTTTTCAGACCTTAAAAGTAATCCAACTTCGAGATAAATCTGTTTCTTCCCCAGTTTGGGTTTTTACTTTACCTTCTTATAACGGTATTTGAATGTTTGGTTAGTTAAATGTGATAAAAATGGACGTTGCACACACAGTCTATAGTTGACACCACTACCTGAGTCATCTCTCTCTGCTATATCTCCATGACACAGCCACACAGACCTAGCCCCGCCCCCCCCTGTCACTCAAGGAGCACATTTGTTGTTCCTCGACCACGAGACACTTGCGTTCAGTCTGCATGCTGTTGATGACAATGGATGCTGTTTCCACGTTGCCTCTTAATATAAATCCACTTGCGTTCTATAATTACACTATTAGTTTGTGTTTCTTACATCTGCAAACAGCTAGTTTGTTTTTTTTCTAAGCAAGTTGGGCCTAAATCGTGTTAGCTGCTAATGCTACATCGCTAGTTAGCTGGCTACCTAGCTAATAAATGCACTGAGTCAGAATAAATGTAACTAGCAATACAGCCTGATAGTACCAGTGACGGTGTAGAATCAGCATGTTGTCAAAGAGGAATATGTGAATATGTTAGCTACATGAAGTAGCTAAGAGAAAACAGTCAATGTTCACTCAAGTGTTTTTCTCTAAATCGCAAGTCAAATCGCAATTGAAATATTTGGTTAGAAATAAAGCCTAGATAGGGCTGCACGATACGGGAAAACCTTTGTGGCAGCATAGAAATGATCTCAAATGAGTGCAGGAAATGCAGAAATGTATAAACTGAACTGTACAAAACAGACTGGAGAAAGACCCATTAAATTAACTTAGAATGTATGTGCGGCCACCCTAGGGTAACACACCACTCATAAAGCAAACGTAGAACTTTTATACCATCAACATGCTGATTTTTTAAAATACTGTGATTATATTATATTTTGTCCATATCGCCCTAGTCCACATCCCACGCCAATGGTTGTGTAAATCCATCTATGCGTCAAACCCCAAATGGATGGAAAAGATAAGCAATGCAAAAGGTGCTTATCTTTTCCATTGATTTTAGTTTGAGGCTAAAATACAGTGGCAAGAAAACGTGTGTGGACCCTTTGGAATGACCTGGATTTCTGCATAAACTGATCAAATTTGATCTGATCTTTATCGAAGTCACAACAATAGACAAACAGTGTGCTTAAACTAATAAAACACACCATTTATTAAATTTCTCTTGTCTATATTGAATACATAATTTAAACATTCACAGTGCAGGTTGAAAAAGATATGTGAACACCTAGGCTAATGACTTCTCCAAAAGCTAATTGGAGTCGGGAGTCAGCTGACCTGGAGTCCAATCAATGAGATGAGATTAGAGAAGTTGGTTAGAGTTGCTTTGCCCTATAAAAAAAACACTCACAAAATTTGAGTTTGCTATTCACAAGAACCATTGCCTGATGTGAACCATGCCTCGAAACAAAAGAGATCTCAGAAGACCTAGAATTGTTGCCTTGGATAAAGCTGGAAAGGGTTACAAAAGTATCTCTAAAAGCCTTGATGTTTATCAGTCCACGGTAAGACAAATTGTCTATAAATGGAGAAAGTTCAGCACTGTTGCTACTCTCCCTAGGAGTGGCCGTCCTGCAAAGATGACTGCAAGAGCACAGCGCAGAATGCTCAATGAGGTTAAGAAGAATCCTAGAGTGTCAGCTAAAGACTTACAGAAATCTCTGGAACATGCTAACATCTCTGTTGACGAGTCTACAATACGTAAAACACTAAACAAGAATGGTGTTCATAGGAGGACACCACGGAAGAAGCCACTGCTGTCCAAAAAAAACATTGCTGCATGTCTGAAGTTTGCAAAAGTGCACCTGGATGTTCCACAGCGCTACTGGCAAAATATTCTGTGGACAGATGAAACTACAGTTGAGTTTTTTGGAAGGAACACACAGCACTATGTGTGGAGGAAAAAAAAAAGGCACAGCAGACCAACATCAAAACCTCATCCCAACTGTAAAGTATGGTGGAGGGAGCATCATGGTTTGGGGCTGCTTTGCTGCCTCAGGGCCTGGACAGCTTGCTATCGTTGACAGAAAAATTAATTCCCAAGTTTATCAAGACATTTTGCAGGAGAATGTTAGGCTATCTGTCTGCCAATTGAAGCTCTACAGAAGTAGGGTGATGCAACAGGACAACGACCCAAAACACAGAAGTAAATCAACAACAGAATGGCTTCAACAGAAGAAAATACGCCTTCTTGAGTGGCCCAGTCCTGACCTCAACCCGATTGAGATGCTGTGGCATGACCTCAGAGCAGTTCACACCAGACATCCCAAGAAATATTGCTGAACTGAAACAGTTTTGTAAAGAGGAACGGTCCAAAATTCCTCCTGACCGTTGTGCAGGTCTGATCCGCAACAGAAAAAGTTTGGTTGAGGTTATTGCTGCCAAAGGAGGGTCAACCAGTTATTAAATTATTAAAGTGTTCACATACTTTTTCTAACCTGCACTGTGAATGTTTACATGGTGTGTTCAATAAAGACATGAAAAAGTATAATTGTTTGTGTGTTATTAGCTTAAGCAGACTGTGTGTGTCTGTTGTCGTGACTTAGATGAAGATCAGATCAAATGTTATGACCAATTTATGCAGAAATCCAGGTATTTCCAAAAGGTTCACATATGTTTTCTTGCCACTGTAGCTGGACCTACACAACATATTGCCTGGGACATGGCTAATCTCGACATTAGACTACTTTCTGAGGTCTGAAAATAAATGACAAATTACATTTGAGTGTATTAATACCTGTGATTGGTTAGGGAGTATGTCCACCTGGGTTGTGTTCAGTCGGTAGAATAGTCAACATTTTGTTACAATGTTCCCGTACTTAACACAGCCCTGGTTTTCCAGGTCTGAAATAAGATGGATGAAAAACTAAAGAACATAGACAAGCAGACACAGAAGCCATCAAGGAGATCAGCTTGAAACCCTATGCTGTAGTAGTCAAACGTTGGCTTGTCAATGACAGTAATAGAGTTGGCAAGAGTACAAATAGATCTTGGCGAGGGTAATGCTGTACTGTCGACCCCATTCCCTCCTCCAGACGATCTCTGGAGACCTTCTCCCGCTCCTCATCAACTCATCCCGGGCCACTGGCTGCGCCCCCCTCTGACTTCAAAAATGGCCCGTCGCTCCCGTCCTCAGGAAACCAACGCTCGACTCATCTGACGTCAAAAACTATAGGCCTGTATCCCTTCTTTCTAAAACACTTTAGCGTGCGATCTTCTTGCCCCAAACCAGTCAGGCTTCAAGACGGGTCACTCGACAGACTCCTCTTCTATGTGTCACAGAGGCTCTCCGCACTGCCAAAGCCGACTCTCTGTTCTCATTCGCCTAGGTCTATCCGCTGCCCTCGACCCTAAAAAAACAAGAATCGGTGCATGTTCTAATCCAGGCATTGGTCACCTTCCATCTGGACTACTGCAAATTTGCTGTTGGCTGGGCTCCCCGCTAGTGCCATCAAACACCTGCCACTGCAGCGTCTTCAACCTTCCCAAGTACTCCCATGTCACCCCACTCCTCCGCACGCTCCACTGGCTTCCAGTCAAAGCTTGCATCAACTACAAGACCGTGGTGCTTGCCTACGGAGCAGCAAGAGGTACTGCCCCTCATTACCTTCAGGCTATTCTCAAACCCTACAACCCAACCTGAGCACGCCATACTGCCACCTCTGGTCTCTTGGCATTCCCACCCCTACGGGAGTGCAGCTCCTAGTCCAAGCTCTTACGATACGTACTATGCATGTAAAATGTGGTTGACCCACCTAACCATCTTAAGATGAATGCACTAACTGTAAGTCGCTCTGGGTAAGAGCATCTGCTAAATTACAAAAAATTTCAAAATGTAGTGCATCTCAGCTCTAGTTAGTTAGTTAGTGGATCCCTCTCCACCCTGTAAGTGTCCCCTGGGCGACGGTGGGTGTGGATGGTTGGTTTGTCACTCACTGTAGCTCCTACCTGGACCCGGGTGGAGTGGCTGCTACACCTGGAGCCCTCCAAGCTGGACTCTGGTTTCTTCCCCCCCGGGCGTGTGGCGTGGGAACTCACACTCTCCACTGAGGTGCAGCTAGTTTTTGCGCCAAGGTGAGGGGGTTTGCAAACCAGAGGTTTGTTTTGTGCAGTTCGGGAACCGTTGGCGCACAGAGAAATAGGCGACATGGACACATACAGACACAGACACACACAGGAGAAGACTTATGGGACAAAAATGCAAATGAGAAATGGGTATATTCTGCATGGGTTATGTGGTACATTTTCAAATGACTGCTCCTAGTGGTTGGGAGGAGAGGTTTGCAGGAGTGACAGACATTGGGTAGAGACAGTGTACTGGAAGATTAACAAAGCATTTGTTTTGGGACCAGGAGCAAATTCAAATGAAGATCGTCTTTCATCCTATGGAAGACATTATCAACTAAGAAAAAAGCATAAACTTAACAAAAAACAGTGACTTAAAAACCAATTAGTTAACCTAATAGCCTATATTACAAATCAATTGGTCAATAAGATAAGAGAATAAATAAAGAAGTGGATTAGAGAAAAAACAACATTGCCCACTCCATAGACGTGGTCACCCACTTGAGTGATTAGTTGTGTGTACATTCAGATGTGTACGTACCAATGTCAAATCAGTCAACACTGAAGAGCAAATATGGCACTCCTCCAAAGAAACACACACACACCATGTATATGTCCCAAATGGCACCCTATTCCCTACATAGGGCATTACTTTTCCCAAGAGCCCTATAGGTCCTGGTCAATAGTAGTGCACACAATATAGGAAATAGGGTACCCCATAAACTCCAATTTGAATAATAAGGTCCGTTTGTTCGCTCTACAAGATCTCTCAGCCAGGGGATGATGATTTAAAATATAATTTATCAATAAAAAAAATTATTCTAGAAATTAATCTGAGGTGGCAGGTAGTGTAGCGATTAGATATTTTATATATTTTAAATCAAATGTATATAGTTTTTCTATAGGTTATCCTACTCTGAGACACTTAATACATCCCCTGGTTAGATGTGAGCTGAGAGATCGTGTAGAGCGACCGAAAGGTCGCTGGATCGAACCCCTGAGCCGACAAGTTGAAAAATCTGTAGTTGTGCCCTCGAGCAAGGCACTTAATCCAAATTGCTCCTGTAAGCTAAATGACAAAAAAAAAAAAAAAAGGTAAATCTTGAAACTGTTAGCGTTTAGTTTTTTTTTTTTGTGAGACTTGAAAGAACATGTATGTCGTTCAGATGGTAGTGTTAGAGGAAACACATACGACAGTGAGACAGACGAGGGAGGGATTAGTGGTTAGTAGTGGATGAGTGACATGCGAGTGGCAGACAACAACATGAACGTTAGATGACAAGCCAAGCTTAACGAATGCGCTTTTTTATACTTCACTGTTGGGGCACTGACAGACATTGTTGTCAATAATTATGGTGGATTTGGATGATAGGCTAATTTAAAAAAAAAAACATTCCAAATTTAGTCTAAATGCATAGTTTTAAACGCAGTGTTAAAAAAAAAGGATCTATTTAAATCTAATGTGATATACACCAAAACAAAATGATATTATCCAAGATAATTTTATGAAAATGTTTTAAAGTTGCACACATTGGTGTTTTATATCTATTACAATCAGGGAGGGGGCAACTTTGATGGCAGTGGGGGGCCACAATATCTGAACTCATCGTGAGGAGATGTAGTGGCTTGCGGGTCTGCGCACCCACATCCATGCGTGCAGTCAGAGCTGACCCTAGCATTTTGGGGGCATTATTGCAATTCTACACATTTTGCCATGGGGCTTAGAGAAAATGTTGCAGTTTTAAAGCAAGTTTGTTGAAATTCTACACATTTTACCATGGGGCTGAGGGACGATTTTGCAATTGTATAATTAATTTTATGCAATTATACTCATTTTGCCATGGGGCAGAGAAAACATTTTGCAGATTTACAGCGAACTTCCTGAATTCTACAAATTCTGCCATAGGGTGGAAAGCAATCTTGGCAGTTTTTAATATGATATCGGAGTGAGAGTGACTAACAAAATCAAAAATGGGGTGCCCCCCTTAAGTAATTTGACCATAATTACTACAAGTTTAGATAACTGGCAAGACAAACTTACCAATCTTAAAAATATAAGCTGACACGGGCTAATTGAGTGACTGACATCATGAGAAAACCGCTGATGCACAATCAAAATTTCGAACTTGCACCTTGTGTATTCTACTATTCTAACTCTCAACATTGAGTTGAGACCCTTACTGAGTTGGGTGTGAGTCCACTAATGCTTAATATTAGGCCTAAGTCATGAAAAAACATTGACACCAATCATGTGATGCAGAGAGAGGAGAGGGAAGTGTCTAAACATCTAGTCAGAACCAGCGTGACTTCCTCTACTCACGTCTCTCATCCAGCCGCGTCTTTCAAATTAGTTTTCATTTTAGGTGATTTCGGACATAGACACATTTTTAGTCACAAACATGTTACTGTATTATTCCAAGAGAGGGCACAAGCGACAATCTACCATAACCCAACCCCCATATCGCATGCAGCGGAGTTAAGGTCTGCTGACTAAGAACGTGTGTGTACTGGGAAGTACAGAGAAGAAGAGATTTTCATGGCATGCCCCACAACCCAACAGGCCATTAAAACATCAGCTTGAAAGTAGACCTCCATTCACTGCAACTGTGACAATCTGACGCATAATTTCTGCAGAGATTAAGTTCCTTTTGATTGACCTCGTCAAGAGCCATTGATCACATGCAGTAAATGGTTTGACAGTAGAGTAGTTGTCGCACATAAAAATTAAATTTCAGAGTATAGAAAACATTAAGAGCACGTGCTCTCTCCATGACATAGACTGACCAGATTGAAGTGCCTTTTAACGGTGTATGGTAGTAGGTCCCAGGCGCACAGGTTTGTGTCAAGAACTGCCACACTACTGTGGGAAGCATTGGAGTCAACATGGGCCAGCATCCCTGTGGAACGCTTTCGACACCTTGTAGAGTCCATGCCCGACGAATTGAGGCTGTTCTGGGGGCAGGGTGAAACTCAATATGAGGAAGGTGTTCCTAATGTTTGGTATTCTCAGTGTTTATCACCAAGATAAGAGTCCTCTGTGTGATTTCATTTGTTTGATAAAATATTTCTTATTATTTCATTTTTAGATATCTCCTAAAATACTCTACAGATACTGCCGGTCGGGTGTAATGATTAATAACTTTACTTTGGTCAGTATCAAAGTAATCTACTACCTTGACGGTAATACAAGGGAGAATGCCTTACCCTTCGTATTCATGGGTGGTTTGATGCCTCTTGGTGATCAGACAGGTAACCACAGCGATGAGGATAAGTCCGATGACGGAGCCGCACACGGCGACCACTATGACGGCCGTGTTGTCTTGAGGGAGAGACTCTGCCAAAAAATCAAGACGGCGTTGGCATCATACAACATAACAATTACAAAGTCACAGCTGTGAAAATTGAAAAGTGAATTGAGTTTTTTTGTTGTACTGTTGTGAATCTATTTGCGAGTTTACCTTTGATGACAACCCTGAGCTGTGTCCGAGCGGCAGTGCCAGATATGTCAGGCGGGTTAATCACGGAACACGAGTAGGTGCCGTTGTCGTTGAACTGCGCCTCAATTAAATGGACTGAGGCGTCTTTTTTGTTCAGGTCTCCTGCCCATTTCACTCGGTCTTTGAATTGAGCCACACTTCCCGAGTAGTGGTTTGCAGAGGTGTAATAGAAAATCTAAAAAATAAAATAAAAAAAGACATAGAAGAAAAAAAAAAACAGGATAAGAATGACTGAAGAGAAAATAGATTGTGCAAGAATTGCACACCATGTCAGCGTCCCATATGACACCCTACTCCCTTCATAGTGCACTTCTTCGGAGTATGCCCATGGGGCTATATAGGCTATATAGGGAATAGGTTGCCATTTGGGACATAGCCAATGACTAAGGGCTCATAACAGGAAATGGGAAAGACAAGCAAACAGGTTTAACCATTGGGATGCTTATGGCTTACCTACATGACTGGGCACTTTTTCCAAGGAACAGCAAAACAGCCAATCTTCCCCTGATACTGTGTGTTATGTTCATATCTGCTACTGTACCAAACTGATGGGCAATTTGATTAGCATTTACATGACAGACGGATATCCTTAGTAATTTTGTTTAAAAGTTGAGAGAGTGGACAAATTGCTGTGTGCATAAGTGTGGGTGATGATGACTCCCTCTCCAACTGCACTCTGATACAAGCACAGCATTACGGGCAAGATGAGCCAGCTAGCTAGATCTCTAGGGGAGGGCAATGGGAATAGGGGGACTAGTTACGCATGTTCCTGCCATTTCCATACAAATCCCAGCATTGCAAATATGAATTAACCTTCAGAAACTACTCTGTCAGGCTCAACACTCTTTCCACATAAACAGGTCAAAGTTACTGTCTCAATGAGTTGTGGGTCATTGTTCATTTGACCACGCAAAATATATTTTTGGGGGGAATTAGCAAACAAAAATCTATGTACATATTGCCCTGAACCAGAGGAGGGGAGGAGCACTGAATTCAAAGCTTTAAGTTTGGAGAAACATGAAAAGGGAAGGACGCAGATGGTCAGGAAGAAGTGGCCTAGAACATAACACAACCCTCCTCCGGCTCCTTTCATTTCATTGGACCAGCCACAAAACACACACGCACACTCCGTCACTCTTTTCTGTGGCAGTGGGCCTGAATAATACCAGGAAGCGTGTTGTGCTAGAACACCCCGTCGGTGGAAGTTCTGAGAGAAAGCTCTTGGGAGTTTCATGGACCTCAGAAAAAGAAAGGACTCACGGAAACAGCGCTTCCGGCGTCTGATCCCGTCGGGAAAAACAACCAGGTGACTGTGGCTGCACTGCTTATCACTTCCCTGGACTTGAAGGAACACTTGAGGATCCCCGTGGTGCCATTCTCAACCAGCACTTCCGCCGGGGCGTACAACTCTATAGCGAATGTTAGATTTATACCTGTTGATAAAAAGAACCAACATTCAGTTGCTTGCTTAATGTATTCGAAGTTGAGAAGCTGGGATGGATTGGGACTCTTTTAGGCACTTACATGTATAGATCAAAGCTTTGATGCATTATAGCGGCTCGGCCTAAGTTAGCCTAAAACATCAGACTGTTACCATGGTTACCCCGTGGATATTCAGTCTGAAAGAAGTCAAAACCAGAATGTTGAATAAAATTATATCTAAAAATGTACTTCACCGGTTGTCTGTGCTGTTGGGTCATTTTGACAGTAGTAAAGTGAAGATAAAAAAAATGTCCACAAGAAAGTATTATTTACCTGACTTTTTGGGGTGCCGGTCTGTATATGGCGCTGTCGGCGCGTATTTTCAATCTCCTGAAGCATTGCACATGATGCACAATATGTAAACAATAGCCAAACGTTGTCGACCGAAGCACATTTCCTCGCATTCAGCTGGAAGTACCTGCATCGCACTGCAAATTCAAAGTCAGCAATGTTTGATCAGTGGTTTGGTTACTCTCAGTAATTGTTTACATAATTTTGCACGTGTTTACGTTGTGTGCGAATTGCGGCAGTATTGAAAATACAACCCGACAGAACCATATACAGACCAGCATACTGAACGTTGGGCTAACAACACAGCCCTGTGGAAATTTTGTCTCAGATTACCTCCAACAAAGACAAAATCAGAAGACAACAGGTAAAGTAAATCAAAATGAAGTTTATTCAACATTCTGACTTGTAATGGGAATGTTTGGAAATGTTGAGCCTACAATGTAAGAGACGAGGATGGAAGTCTTCCACTCGGGGATTCTAAAAAGGCACTAGGCCTAAGTCCTTTCCAGCTATTGGAAAAGAAGATAGAGACATTCGCTTCTGTGTTCTTACAACAATCTGTGTTAGTGTTGTCAGGATACCAGTATCGCGATACTAGGAAGTAAGGAAGCTAAGGAAACAAAAACAAGAAGGAAAACAGTCATAATGTTTATAAAAAAAAATAAAAAAAACTGCCTGATGTTGTCACCCAGAGTCACATTAGTTTATTTTGCAAGCTATAGCACACAATATTTTACAAGAGTAGGTTTTTAAAAAGGACCAGAGTTAAGTCTACTTCTGGGGTTTTCCCAAAGAAGATCTGGTATCATAGTATCGCGATACTGGTATTGTGACAACACTAACCTGTGTTTACTAGTTGTGCATAGCTTAAAGCCTATACAACGTGTTGTTCAACGGATTTCTGTACATATTTGACAACATCTTCTCCAGTTAGAGAGAGCCAGGTCAGAGAGGAAGGCGTGCAGCGGCAAAAACATGCTGACTGTGCAGAATGCGATAATAAAACAGCTGGACACTTTCCCTGCAAGCCTTTGAATTTCAACCCAACAGACCGTGAACAAGCAACACACAAGTAGAAACCAAGTCCATCGGAAGTGATATGATATGGCATCTCAAAAGTGCAGTAGACCACAAATGATGTGATAAAATAACCATGGTTGACATTTTAACTTTTACACCCCCCAAAAAACAGGACAAGGAGCCAGATGTTTCACCGGATGTTTCACCGGATGTTTCACCGGATGTATAAATCTGAAGCATCCGGTTAGAATTTCCACTACCCACCAAATATTGCGAGGAGAGGAAGCCCAGTATGCAGCGAGATGGAATTGGGCCAATTCCAGATTTCTCATCGAAGAAATTGAGATCAAGCTTTAGGGACGGACGATACCAGTATAGCAAAATACTCATTAGTATCGTGGCAAGGAAACAAAACACAAAGCAGATTTACCTTCTTTAGGAAAACAGCCCTGATGTTGGAAACCAAAGCATCATTACGTTGTCATTCAGAATCACATTATTTTCCAAGCTATAGCACACAATATTTTACATACAGCAGGGTTTTAAAGGACCAAGGAGTTTGATCTCCTTCGTGTTTTCATTTTTGACATGGAAAAAGCATTGCGATACTGGTATTGCCCCGGCACTGTGTTTTGTAGACTTGACAATTTCAACAAAAAATATTTGTTTACAAGGAGTTCAAGTGTGAAATGTAGTTATTGCACACATGGTCCCCGAACAGAAACATGCAAATCCATGCCAGAATGCACCGATAGGATCTCGCTAGTTCGTGCATGTCTCTGCCCACTATAATTAAAAAAAAAATTCCCCCCATTGAAAAATAAACAAATTAACTATCATAGTTATAAATATCGTTGCTAAAAAAAATGACATGAACTAAGTTCAATCTTTTTAACTTGCTGTAATTTGAATCCGTCACATTTAGCCAATAAATTGGTCAATTGTTACTTATCACGCCAAAACAATAGATTGAGAAATATTTAGACTAAAAAGGCACACTCGCGTATCTAGAGATATTCTTTGGTTTTTATTGCCAACTAGGTACGTTACCTAGCTAACAAGTTAAACTAATCCGACCAAATAAAATTAGGAATCGAACCAGCTAGTAGGTACTCCAGTTCCTATCTGCATCACATGCCTTAATTAGAAATACGACCATCGTACCAAGTCACACGCACTAACTAAAGCTAACTAGTATTGTCGTTTAGCTGGGTATAGTAGCCGGCTAACTAAAGCATATTATGTTATAATCTAGCATGCAAACTACTCACTGGCTAAACTATCACCTATAGCGATCACTTTGTTATCAGCTTAGCTAGAGCAGTACTCACCGAAGATCAGACACAAGGTTATTCCACATAGTAAAACACAATTGCACGCTGGGTTTGTCCGTCTTAGCTCCATAGTTTATAATGCATCAATATCGCCTCCTCCTTGTTTGTAGGTCTAACGTTAACCGGCGTCCACCTCCCTGTTTGTAGGTCTAACGTTAACCGGTGTCCACCTCCCTGTTTGTAGGTCTAACGTTAACCGGCGTCCACCTCCCTGTTTGTAGGTCTAACGTTAACCGGTGTCCACCTCCCTGTTTGTAGGTCTAACGTTAACCGGCGTCCACCTCCCTGTTTGTAGGTCTACCGTTAACCGGCGTCCACCTCCCTGTTTGTAGGTCTACGGTTAACGGGCGTCCAGCTGCTCGTCCACTGCACCCTCTCCCTGTAAGTAATGTCCGTGAGGCGTTAAAACCCGAAACAGCGCTCGACTGGCGGCTCGGTCTCCCAGGCTGCGTGCCGCCCTCAAGACCAACATTAAAACACAACCAGAAATATAAATCCTAGTGATGTGGAAACCAAGGCTTTCCGAAGCCTTTGGGGCTGAAAAAATAGTTCATTACTCAAGAGGGATTTTTAACACAATGACCATTGGGGACATCTGCTGGTCATATAAAAGGTTATTCCACAATATATCAAATCTCGTGGTGCATTGGTTAGTCGTCGGGTCTTAGACTATTGTCACTTACAGCTTCGCACCTTGCATCATGCTTCCCTGTTTTGCTGTGAATATATGGCATTATTTAGGGTAGAGGCTTGGTTTCCGGACAAGGGTGGTCCATATATAAAAAAAAAAAAAACATTACGCCCTCCCTCGGCCCTGCAAGTGTATACTCGTCAGACGTTATCAGAAGTGTCCACTTCATTTGAGGGCTGAGTGGATAGGGTGTGTATTTTAAGTGTCAGTAGCGCTTTGAAAAGTGCATCGGAGCATCAGCGCTCCGGTAGTGATCGTTCCATCACTACTCAAGCCTAGAGAGGGGGAAATAGGGTAATATAGCTAGCATCTTTCAAAATTAACGCAACTTTTATCTAAAAAACATCACTGATATTATATCAGACTGATTTGTTGTAAATGAATCAATCTTTATGTGTTTGTTAGCTACCCAGATAGCACACATACTGTACATCGCGCCGACGTCGGCCAGATGTATACATGATACATTGGGTTGATGTAGATTGCAGAATTTGCAAATTGCATTAGATCGCATTCGCCCTTCAGTCGCTGTCTGGACGACGAATGTCAAAGCTGCATACTGAATAGCCGCTCTGCAGACGACATAAAAAAAATACCTTTTTATTTGAGGTCGGATACAACAGCAAATAATGTTTCACTATATGATTTGAATTACCCGTACCGAGTGGAAACCCGTCAGTCAGGACAGATGTTTTGAGCCTTTCCTGTTTAGTTAATTGTTGCCTGGTTTGTATTTTATTTTGGCATTAATACGTCTCACCTATCAGGTTACAAACATTGTAAAAAACAAACAAAAAAAAACAATCTTTGAGTTATTAAAGCCGCATTCAAACATGGTCTCTTCTTCTCTTTCTTCAGTAAGGCAGCTCCAACATGCAGGTGTTCCAGCCTAGCTCAGTGCTTTCTGTGGTGGTGGTGGGGCAGCTCCAACATGCAGGTGTTCCAGCCTAGCTCAGTGCTTTCTGTGGTGGTGGTGGGGCAGCTCCAACATGCAGGTGTTCCAGCCTAGCTCAGTGCTTTCTGTGGTGGTGGTGGGGCAGCTCCAACATGTGTTCCAGCCTAGCTCAGTGCTTTATATGGTGGTGGGGCAGCTCCAACATGCAGGTGTTCCAGCCTAGCTCAGTGCTTTCTGTGGTGGTGGTGGGGCAGCCCCAACATGTGTTCCAGCCTAGCGGCAGCCCCAACATGTGTTCCAGCCCTGTTCCAACACATGTTGGGGCTGCCACACCACCACCACAGATACTTTCAAAATATTATTCTTGCAAGCTAGACAAGCAGTTAGCATCATCAATCAAGTCGACAATCTGCTGGCAAATCCTTTTCAATTCTTGTCACATGAAGAGAAATTATAGGTAAAACGGATCGGTACTCATCGGCCATTGGACATAAACATTACTCAACAAGTTGGAAATCGCAAATTCAACAATGAGTGATTTGGAAGGAATCAGTGGCTACCTGCAAGTGTTGCAAAGCAATCACTAGTCTGCTATTCAGTGGAATGGGTGTGGTCCAAGTCTGGGTTTAAGGGTCTCTTTTCCAAGCTTAAAAGGATAAACATTCACATGCAACACCATGGGTGAGAAAAGGTTGAATACATTGGCCTAGCTGTCAATCCAGCATGACTTCTGCCACGTTCAAAACTCAGAACTGGGAAATATCAGACTTAAGTGAGTTCAAGACAACTGGGAACTCAAAAAAAACTAGCTCCGACTGGGAAAATACGTTTTGAACGGTCATCCAACTCGAAATTCCAAGTCAGGAACTCGGCCTCTTTCTAAAGCTGCCGACCTGAAGATCACTGACGTCATGATTCACAAATAGTTTCCCTCAGAGTTCCCAGTTGTCTTGAAAGCACCACAAATCCAGAGAATGCCAGACTTTGATGATTAATTTTGATGACAACATTTGCTCACAATAAGGACCCCGGCGCAACCTTCCTGTTCAAGTAAGCACAGCAAGGTGAGTCCAAAAATGTATTGTATGCTGCTGCATAAATTACAGTTGAAGTCAGAAGTTTACATACACTTAGGTTGGAGTCATTAAAACTAGTTTTACAACCACTCCACACATTTCTTGTTAACCAACTATAATGTCAGCAAGTCGGTTAGGACATCTAATTTGTTCATGACACAAGTCATTTTTTCAACAATTGTTTACAGACAGACTATTTCACTTATAATTCACTGTATCACAATTCCAGTGGATCAGAAGTTTACATACACTAAGTTGACTGTGCCTTTAAACAGCTTGGAAAATTCCAGAAAATTATGTCATGGCTTTAGAAGCCTCTGATAGGCCAGGTTACATCATTTGAGTCAATTGGAGGTGTACCTGTCGATGTATTTCAAGGCTTACCTTCAAACTCAGTGCCTCTTTGCTTGACATCACAGGAAAATCAAAATAAATCAGCCAAAGACCTCAGAAAAAAAACGCCTGAATGTACCACGTTCATCTGTACAAGCAATAGTACGCAAGTATAAACGCCATGGGACCACGCAGCCATCATACCGCTCAGGAAGGAGACGCGTTCTTTCTCCTAGAGATGAACGTACTTTGGTGCGAAATGTGCAAATCAATCCCAGAACAACAGCAAAGGACCTTGTGAAGATGCTGGAAGAAAACAGGTACAAAAGTATCTATATCCACAGTAAAACGAGTCCAATATCGACATAACCTGAAAGGCCGCTCAGCAAGGAAGAAGCCACTGCTCCAAAACCGCCATAAAAAAGACAGTTTGCAACTGCACATGGGGACAAAGATCGTATTTTTTGGAGAAATGTCGTCTGGTCTGATGAAACAAAAATAGAACTGTTTGGCCATAATGACCATTGTTATGTTTGGAGGAAAAAGGGGGAGGCTTGCAAGCCGAAGAACACCATCCCAACCATGAAGTACGGGGGTTTCAGCATCATGTTGTGGGGGTGCTTTGCTGCAGGAAGGTATGGTGCACTTCACAAAATAGATGGCATCATGAGGGAGGAAAATTATGTGGATATACTGACGCAACATCTCAAGACATCAGTCAGGAAGTTAAAGCTTGGTCGCAAATGGGTCTTCCAAATGGACAATGACCCCAAGCATACTTCCAAAGTTGTGGCAAAATGGCTTAAGGACAACAAAGTCAAGGTATTGGAGTGGCCATCACAAAGCCCTGACCTCAATCCCATAGACAATTTGTGGGCAGAACTGAAAAAGTGTATGCGAGCAAGGAGGCCTACAAACCTAACTCAGTTACACCAGCTCTGTCAGGAGGAATGGGCCAAAATTCACCCAACTTACTATGGGAAGCTTGTGGAAGGCTACCCGAAACGTTTGAAGTTAAACAATTTAAAGGCAATGCTACCAAATTCTAATTGAGTGTATGTAAACTTCTGACCCACTGGGAATGTGATGAAAGAAATAAAAGCTGAAATAAGTCATTCAAATCAAATCAAATCACATTTTATTTGTCACATACACATGGTTAGCAGATGTTAATGCGAGTGTAGCGAAATGCTTGTGCTTCTAGTTCCGATCATGCAGTAGTATCTAACAAGTAATCTAACAAATTCACAACAACTGCCTTATACACACAAGAGTAAAGGAATGAATACGAGTATGTACATATAAATATATGGATGAGCGATGGCTGACTGGCATAGGCAAGATGCAGTAGATGGTATGGAGTACAGTATATACACATATATATATATATATGAGATGAGTAATGTAGGATATGTAAACATTATATAAATGGCATTGTTTAAAGTGGCTAGTGATACATTATTTCATCCAATTATAATTGGATCCAATTATAATTGGATGACATTTCACATTCTTAAAATAAAGTGGTGATCCTAACTGACTTAAGACAGGGCATTTTTACTAGGATTAAATTTCAGGAATTGTGAAAAACTGAGTTTAAATGTATTTGGCTAAGGTGTATGTAAACTTCCGACTTCAACTGTATGTAATATGCCAGGGAGATATGTATACTAAGAAATCTAAGAAAGTAATACTAAGTGTATGTTGTGTAGTAAGCTGTTAGTAGCCCATGTGCCTCACCCTAATAATTTGGTCCCTTTTGGTACCTTAGCCTACAGTTCTTATTTAGTGGTGCACATGTAGCCTATAGCCTGTTTTAGAGAAAATGTCATCATCGAATATTGTAGAGCTTTCATTGTCTGCTTATATGCCCCCTACCAAGGCACAAGGGCGAGACCCAAATGCAGACACAGGAGGCAGATGGTTGGAGTCTTACAATGTTTAATAATCCAAAGGAGTAGGCAAGAGAATGGTCCTGGACAGGCAAAAAGGTCAAAACCAGATCAGAGTCCAGGAGGTACAGAGTGGCAGACACGCTCGTGGTCAAGGCAGGCGGGTACTAAGTCCAGAAACAGGCAAGGGTCAAAACTGTGAGGATTAGAAAAAGGAGAACGCAAAAAGCAGGAGAACGGGAAAATCGCTGGTTGACTTGGAAACATACAAGACGAACTGGCACAGAGAGACAGGAAAAACAGGGATAAATACACTGGGGAAAATAAGTGATATGGTTAGCAGATGTTAATGCGAGTGTAGCGAAATGCTTGTGCTTCTAGTTCTGACAATGCAGTAGTATCTAACAAGTAATCTAACAATTTCACAACAACTACCTTATACACACAAGTGTAAAGGAATGAATGAGAATGAATAAAAGTATGTACATATAAATATATGGATGAGCGATGGCTGACCGGCATAGGCAAGATGCAGTAGATGGTATAGAGTACAGTATATACATATGAGATGAGTAATGTAGGATATGTAAACATTATATAAATGGCATCATTTAAAGTGGCTAGAGATACATTTATTACATCCACTTTTTAATTATTAAAGTGGCTAGAGATTTGAGTCGATGGCCGAACGGCATAGGCAAGATTCAGTAGATGGTATAGAGTACAGTGTATACATTTGATATGAGAAATGTCGGATATGTAAACATTATATATAAAATTGTTTAAAGTGGCTAGTGATACATTTGTTGCATCCAATTTTCTACTATTTAAAGTGGCTAGAGATTTAAGTCAGTATTTTGGCAGCAGCCACTCAATGTTAGTGATGGCTGTTTAACAGTCTGATGGCCTTGAGATAGAAGCTGTTTTTCAGTCTCTTGGTCCCAGCTTTGATGCACCTGTACTGACCTCGCCTTCTGGATGATAGCGGGGTGAACAGGCAGTGGCTCGGGTGGTTGTTGTCCTTGATGATCTTTTTGGCCTTCCTGTGACATCGGGTGGTGTAGGTGTCCTGGAGGGCAGGTAGTTTACCCCCAGTGATGCGTTGTGCAGTCCTCACTACCCTCTGGAGAGCCTTACGGTTGTGGGCGGAGCAGTTGCCGTACCAGGCAGTGATACAGCCCGACAGGATGCTCTCGATTGTGCATCTGTAGAAGTTTGTGAGTGTTTTTGGTGACAAGACGAATTTCTTCAGCCTCCTGAGGTTGAAGAGGCGCTGTTGCGCTTTCTTCACCACGCTGTCTGTGTGGGTGGACCATTTCAGTTTGTCCGTGATGTGTACGCCGAGGAACATAAAACTTTCCACTACTGTCCTGTCGATGTGGATAGGGGGGTGCTGACTCTCCTGTTTCCTGAAGTCCACAATCATCTCCTTAGTTTTGTTGACGTTGAGTGAGAGGTTATTTTCCTGACACCACACTCCGAGGGCCCTCACCTCCTGCCTGTAGGCCATCTCGTCGTTGTTGGTAATCAAGCCTACCACTGTAGTGTCGTCAGCAAACTTGATGATTGAGTTGGAGGCGTGCTTGGCCACGCAGTCATGGGTGAACAGGGAGTACAGGAGAGGGCTGAGAACGCACCCTTGTGGGGCCCCAGTGTTGAGGATCAGTGGGGTGGAGGTGTTGTTTCCTACCCTCACCACCTGGGGCTGGCCCATCAGGAAGTCCAGGACCCAGTTGCACAGGGCTGGGTCGAGACCTAGGGTCTTGAGCTTAATGACGAGTTTGGAGGGTACTATGGTGTTAAATGCTGAGCTGTAGTCGATTAACAGCATTCTTACATAGGTATTCCTCTTGTCCAGATGGGTTAGGGCAGTGTGCAGTGTGATTGCGATTGCGTTGTCTGTGGACCTATTGGGACGGTAAGCAAATTGGATTGGGTCTAGGGTGTCTGGTAGGATGGAGGTGATATGATCCTTGACTAGTCTCTCAAAGCACTTTATGATGATGGAAGTGAGTGCTAAGGGGCGATAGTCATTTAGCTCAGTTGCCTTAGCTTTCTTTGGGAACAGGAACAATGGTGGCCCTCTTGAAGCATGTGGGAACAGCATGTGGGAACAGCAGACTGGGATAAGGATTGATTAAATATGTCCGTAAACACACCAGTCTGCGCATGCTCTGAGGACATGGCCAGGGATGCCATCTGGGCCGGAAGCCTTGCGAGGGTTAACACATTTAAATGTTTTACTCACGTTGTCTGCAGTGAAGGTGAGCCAGGTTTTGGTAGCGGGCCGTGTCGGTGGCACTGTATTGTCCTCAAAGCGAGCAAAGAAGTTATTTAGTTTGTCTGGGAGCAGGACATCGTGGTCTGCGACAGGGCTGGTTTTCTTTTTGTAGTCCGTGATTGGCTGTAGACCCTGCCACATTCCTCTCGTGTCTGAGTTGTTGAATTGTGACTCTACTTTGTCTCTATACTGACGCTTAGCTTGTTTGATTGCCTTGCGGAGGGAATAGCTACACTGTTTGTATTCAGTCATGTTTCCGGTTGCCTTATCCTGGTTAAAAGCAGCGGTTCGCGCTTTCAGTTTTGCGCGAATGCTGCCATCAATCCACGGTTTCTGGTTGGGGAAGGTTTTAATAGTTGCTGTGGGTACAACATCACAGATGCACTTGCTAATAAACTCGCTCACCGAATCAGCGTATACATCAATGTTGTCGTCTGATGCTGTCTGGAACAAATCCCAGTCCACATGCTTGAAGCAGTCTTGAAGCGTGGAATCAGATTGGTCGGACCAAGATTGCTTCGAGCACGTGGACTGGGATATGTAGGCCCTAACAGTTTGTGGGCACCGTTTGTCACCGTTATACTGCAGATCCTCTGAGCTGGTGGAAGAACAAGGCCTCTGTTGGGACAAAGAACTACTGAGAGAAGAAACCTCATCAGCCCCTCGAAAGTGAGGCAGCTTGCATTTCTGAATGCAAATATCTGTTAAGCTGTGTACTGACGACAAAAAAAAAAGAGTCAGGCGCAGGAGAGTTGAGATGCGTGGAAACCAACGTATTTAATAAGCCACCAGTACAAAACAAAGTAAAAAATGTGTAGGCAAAATACTGTCCACGACAAATATAAACTCGGGCGCATAAACAAAACACCCGGAATAAATATAGCCGTAAAAAAAAAACAGACTGAACAAACAAAATAGTCACTCACAAGGACAAGGAGAACAGAGGAATAAATACACGCAGACGGAGGCGGAATGAGCAATAGGTGTGAACTGAGAAACAAGGCAAAACCAATGGATAACGAAAGAGGAGTGGTGATGACTAGTACACCGGTGACGTCGACCGCCGAACACCGCCCGAACAAGGAGAGGGGCCGACTTGCCGAACACCGCCCGAACAAGGAGAGGGGCCGACTTAGGCGGAAGTCGTGACAATCTCATAAAAGCAAAATATGGTCAGCATTGCTGTGTGCTGCTGGTTATAACATGGCAATAAAGAGAGAGAAAAGAGGGACCAGTTTACTGTTTTAAGTGGGATGCTGCAGTTTTGCACATTGTTGTTTATTTTTCTTTGATATGGTGCAGTATTCTATTATGTTGTTCAGATTGTATTCGTTTTGAATTGTTACATTTATATGCACTTTGTTTAAATACATTAAAAAGTTATGCACTATGTTTGGTTTGTTGATGGTTACCCAATTAGAGGCAGCTGAGTGTCGTTACCTCTAATTGGGAACCATCAACAAACCAAACATAGAAAATAAAACATAGAACAAAAACCCCCCTGATCACGTCCTGACCAAAACACCAAAATGACAAGTCAGCAGGCTATCCCAGGCCAGGACGTGACAGATCAGCTGTAGGCAACTAATAAGGGCAGTTGCATACAGCCTCTGCGCCCTGTCCATCTGGTCAGGGTAAACTAATTGATTAAGAGGTGATGACCACTCCACTCCACTACCATCGTCAACTCTCTCCTGACATGAACTAAAGCCACGTCCCATGTGCCCGCTCATCCACTGGCACATTGAATGTTTCCTCTCCAAGTACTGTGAGTACCCCTATCAATTTTTTTTGTCATTACTGTATGTAAAGTCAATCACACACACAATCACATTATTACACATCAATGATTTTACTCCATGCTTGTACTAACTAATTCTTAGCTCTTTTGTCTAAGTGTGTTATTGTTATTGTTTTTGTGTTGTGTGTTGTGTTGTGTTATTTGTGTTATTTGTGTTATTGTCTTGTCGGGGTAGGTTCCTTGTTCCTTGTCAGTCTTTGGCTTATTGGTGAAACCAGCAATCAGACAATATCTTCTTTAAGTAAATAAATTAAACCTGTATTAATGCAGATTGCAGACAGAAGTTGACAACGGGAGCACGCATGTTTCAGAGTAAGTTCTGCATCCCCACCTAAGGGCACAGCTGATTTTATATATGTGATCACTCCCTAGTGGTATGGTCACCTACATCAATGTATGTGTGTATCAATAAGCTGAGGTTACCTTATAAGGCAACCTAGTACAGTAGCTTCTCTGAATTTATTAACGTTGTCCACTGTCACACAAGATCAACATGTCATTTCTCTTTATCTAGTTTCGGTCTGACTCAGACCCAACCTGCAAGCACACCCTCGCAACAGCCAGGGCTTAACCACAAAGACTAATATAGATGGCTTGTGCAACGTATAGTGGCAGAGTTTTTAAGACACATAGCAACAGTATCTTATTATAAGGCCTGCAGCAAAGCATATGCATCTTAAGGTCCCCTTAATCAATAACGAGGAGGGTCTTTGGGACTCACCCCCCTACAGTCTTCCCGGTCAAATCCTATCCTGCACTGAAGTCAAGCCTCTGAACACTTCAACCTCATGCCTCATACCCTCATAAAATCAAATGAAATCTTATTGGTCACATACACATATTTAGCAGATGTTATTGCGGGTGTAGCGAAATGCTTGTGTTCCTAGTTCTAACAGTGCAGTAACATCGAACAATTCACAACAATACACATTCATCTAAAAGGAAAATAATGGAATAGAGAAATATATAAATATTAGGACGAGCATTGTGGCATTGACTAAAATACAGTAGCCTTTATTGGATTATGTGTAGTAAGATGCTTGGTCTTAATCCGGTTTAATTCATTCTATATTGTGCGGTTGATTTGTTGCGTAGTAATATATGCCCCTTTCCAGATGAGTTTATCCAAAGCAATTTACGGTACAGTGTAAAAAGATCCTGTGTGTAGCTGGTGTAGAGGAGTCAGGCACAGGACAGCAGATATGAGTAATACACGTATTTACTCAAATGTTCACAAAATACATCTCAAAATACAGAGCCCACAACTAACGGACCTATTACATACAAACAAACATGGGGGAACAAAGGGTTAAATAATGAACAAGTAATTGTGGGATTGAAACCAGGTGTGTAAAACAAGACAAAAACAATGGATCGGCTAGAAAACCAGTGACGTCGACCGCCAAACATCACCCAAGCAAGGAGAGGGACCGACTTCAGCGGAAGTGACATACAGAGGGCATTTTTAGTAGGTGTGTGTGACATCTTGCGGGAAACGAACCCACAACCTTGATGTGGCCAGAGTCGTGCTCTTACCAACTGAGCCATACAGGACCACAGGCGTTTGCGATGATAAATCTTGGTCTCATAGGGCTTCTGGACAGATTTGATCATGCTCATCGATGAGACCACTACAGCCGAGAGTCCTGTGGCCTCCAACCTGGTGAAGCTCTTCCAGGGTCAGGGACTGGCTAAGGAGTTCCTGGATGTTCTCTTCAAGCTGGAGTTGGACAAGACTAGTAAGTCTGATTTTGCACACCTTTTTTTGCCAGGGTATTTTTTACTTGAGTCACTGAAACCAGGGCTAGAGTAATTTGTACACTTCAGTGCATTTACTGTTTTCTACGAAGTAGAAGGATCCCCAGCAGAGTCAGAGATGGAGCTTAAAAAGTAGCTTGTTATATCTTTCTTCATGGCGATAGTACATCTGTTTCTCAATTGTCTGAAAGATTGCCAGTCCACTACAGAGTCAGTTTTCCTTGCTTTGGCGGCCCAGGCCTGATTTCTCATCTGAATGAGCTCATATAGCTCAGATGTAAACCAAGGGTTAAATCTATCTGATAGAAGTTATCTCCCATGCTCCTATAATATGTTTTTAGCTGGTGGTGGTTAGCAAATACCATATGGTTAGATGGTGGTTTGAAAACAAAAAATGTATTTTACTGTCATTTAATGTGAACATTTTACACTTCAGGAATGCTTGAAGGTGCTATGCTTTATAGTAGAGGTCAAATCAAACAGCACTGTTATGTTTACGGATGCAAAGACATTAGCAATGCTAGTTAGTTGTGAGCCATTGCCCATGGCTTGACACCTCTTCTTTTTTTTTTATTGAGCCTTTATTTAACCAGGCAAGTCAGTTAAGAACAAATTCTTATTTACAATGACGGCTTGACACTTACTCTGTTATGTATTCCAGACCTGGGCCTGCAGGAGAGAATGAGTCTCCAGTGTGGCTCCATGGAGAAGGAGGGCTCATTCTCTTGCACAGAACCAAGGACCAGAGCATGCTGATGACCTCGCCCTTTAAGAAGTACCTTGTCACCCTCAGCAAAGACACCCTGTCCTATGCCAAGACCCAGCATTCCAAGGTGGGTGCCCTCTCATCCTGAGATTAGTAGTTAAGATGTAGTTAAAGTCAAGCATTGTAGATGAAGTCAATCAATTTACGTGTATTGACAGTGTATGGCCTTTTTTCTTTCAGTAAAGTGTTTTTATTGGAGAAGTCCTGTTTCAGGCCGTTATCTTCCGTTGGGTGAATAATTAATACTACCCAGGCATTTGTTTCCAGGCATCCAATGGCAGCTAGAACAATGCTCTCGAGTGATAAACACTACCTGAAACTCACATTCTTTCCCAAACCCTCTGTCTCCCAACTATCACAGAGCAATTTATTGTATTACTGTATTCTTGTCTTCTTGTGTATCTATTGTTTCTATGTTTGTGTTGTATGTGTAGTATAATAATTATATAGCCTTGTCCCAGATCTGTTTGTGCTTTTGCCAACTTCATTGCTGTCTTTGTCAAGCCAAACCATTTATTTGTCTTGGTTGGCATGAAAATGATTAACAAGGAGTTGGCATGATAGCACAAAAAAAGACTGGCACACATGCTGTAGGAATTACTTTAGTCCTTAGGAGGGGGTGGTGTGTGTAGCCCAAACTGTTTTTGTGAGAGAACCCGATTTTCAGGATGTCTCATAGTCTGACAGACAGCGCTCTAGCTCTGCCACCTTTCACAGCAGATGTGGAAGGGTGACTTCGGCGGATGTGGTGGATTGATATATATATATATATATATATATATATATATATCCCATATCTGTACTGTAAGGTCAGCCTCTTCACAAAGCAGATGACACCCACTTCCCTATGCGGGCCCTGGTCAAATGTAGTGCACTATATAGAGAATAGGGTGCCATTTCAGACACATACACTATCGGTACAGAATGGTGGTGGTGCATGCAGTTTGGGACTGCCCCAAAATGTTTACTACACACAGTTTAAGCTTAACATATTTATTCTTAATCAGAATAAATTATTTTAGCCAGAAATGGTCTCTGGGAATTTTTCTCGGTATCACACACAAGTGATAAAAAAAACAACGTAAATACATAATGTAACACAATACACACAAACTAATTTGATCACCCTGTTGTTGCAGGAAATTTCCACATTAAAATGTCAGACTTGATTTGCCCTAACATTAAAAATGTATCAACCCCTGCAAAATAAATGTTAATTCATTATAATTCTCACAATAATTCACATTTCCTGTTGCTGCAAGATTGTTTTCCTGCCTGTGAGAAACGGCTCAAATTAAGATCCTACACCCCTGCTGCCTGTCAGTGGTGGTACCGATAAGTACAGGGTCTGTATTCATAGTGTTTCGGAGTAGGAGTCTTGATCTAGGTTCAGGTCTGATCTATTCATGTCATCTTATTCATTATGATCTAAAAGGAAGAACTGATCCTAAATCAGCACTCACACTGAGACATTTTATGAATACGGGCCTAGATTAATTGTGTGATTTTGGTCTCTCCCACCTCTCTCTTTATCCCTCCACCTGTAGAGTGTCAATGAGCTGAATCCGTGGCTTCCGGCCCTGAGGAAAGCCTGCAACCACAACAGACACTCCTTCCACCCAGAGGTTTACACAGGAGAACGGTGGAGCTGCTGCCACCAGAAGGACAAAGCAGGTACTGCAGTTTGACGTGCCAATGCAATGCATTAATACAGTATAGGGGGACAACTGAATGCATTCAACTGAAATGTGTCTTCCGTATTTAACCCAACCCCTCTGAATCAGAGAGGTGCGGGGGGCTGCCATAATCGACATCCTCGGGGAACAGTGGGTTAACTGCCTTGCTCAGGGGCAGAACGACAGATCTTTCCTTATCAGCAAGGGGATTCAATCCAGCAACCTTACTGGCCCAACGCTCTAACCACTAGGCTACCTGCCGCACAAGGTGCCAGCCCCCCTGGGCAGCTACTTGGTGTGCAAGTTTTTTTGTACCAGCCCTACTCTTAACACCGATTCAGCAAATCAAGCTCCCGGTGACCAGCTGATTACTTAAATCAGGTGTATTGGAGTAGGGTTGGAACAAAATCCTGCACATCCAGTAGCTCCCCCCGGGAAGAGGGCTGACCACCCCCTTGAATACAGTATGGCAAATTCTGGACAAATGGTAGGTTGGGTGAAGTCAGTATTTGCTCTTGTCCATTCAGACCCGAGGATGTGACAAGATCAAACACGGGGTGACATTACAGGAGTGGTACGATCCCCTTCGACCCGGACCTGGACTACCCGCTCATCTACCGGCACCTTATTGGAGTCCAACAAGCTATGAGGTACTGTTATGGAAATGTTGTTCTCAATGTTCACAAACTGAACTTTAATTAACCTACTCTGTCTGTAACCCAAAGGTCGTAAAGCTTTGGTTAAAATGAAACAGACAGAGACCCGGCTGCAGAGATCATTATGTCAAAAGGTTTATTCACCGAGAATTCTCAAATCACAATAAGAACACAGTCCTTTATATGTACATACAATTTAACTCCACCCCACTTTAGATGGGCTGCGTTTTACAACTTACATCTTACATCACTTCTAACAGCTTTCTGACCGTTTCTCCTCCCCCCCTGGGTGAAGAAACCGTTTCCTGTTATAGGGTCCCGTTATAAATTGTCTGTCGACAGTTTTCCTGTTATCTCAACTCCATCCTGCTTAGGTTGCAAAATAGTAACACGATGTCTTAGTCTTTTGAACAGTTCTAGACCTATTCCTCTAACACCTATTACATATATTTTCAGGAAAATAATATTCTTAGTAATTACTTAAACATATTATTTTAAACATATAATCATTTAGTCACTAAACATAAATCATGTGAATTTATTCATAACAGGTACAGTTCAAAACACATTGGAGAAGCCTATGTGCCTCTTGTTATTACTCACAGGCAGACCTGTGTTCAAATTGTATTTGTTTTGATTGACAGTTCTGGTTGCCTAGTGATGGATTTTAGTCCTGCTTCAGAAGCGGCATTCCTTTACAGACAAGTAAAATGCCCGCTCCAGAGAAGGTTTTGTCTCTGCAATTAAAAAGCCGTAATGTACCCTTACAGATAACCAAACAAGCCTAGCCTATATGACTGCGGTAGATGTACAGTAACTTCCTTGCCCAGTACCAGTGGTCATATGTAAGTAATAGGACCATTATTCTGCATTGCGAATTGACGTGGAATTGTATGGTTTTTACTCATCGTTTTAACGGAAAACAGATATATATATATATATTTTTTGAAATTGCTCTTTAAACATTAAGCAACATTTTCCATTTGCCACATTCCAAGAATAGTCTCAAAAGTGCAAACGCTGCCCATCTGTCACAATCACGGTATCTGAAAGAAAACATTTCAACCCTGTTGGCATATGTATTGACCAGTCAAGCAGGTTCCTGTGTTTTGGTACTGTAGGCTGCTGCACATTGACTTAATAATATATTTTTACCCCTTTTTTTCTCCCGAATTTAGTGATAATTAGTCTTGTCCCATTGATGCAATTCTCCTACAGACTCAGGAGAGGTGAAGGTCAAGAGACATGCTTTACCCAGAGTTAAACACCATCCAGCTGACAACCGAAGTCAGCTTGAACACACCCGGCCCACCACAGGTGTCGCCCAGCCAAACCCTCTCCTAACCCGGACAAATTGTGCGAGAACATATGGGTTTTCCAGTCACAGCCAGCTGTGACACAGCCTGGGATCAAACCCAAATCTGTGGTGATGCCTTAGACCGCTGCGCCACTTGGGAGACCTTGCATATTGACTTTTGACAGTTGGATTGTTTTCTGTTTTCTTTCAGGGAAAAACATCAAGGACGAGTTCGTAAATTCACCCAGGCTATATTTATGTACTCTGATTTGCAGAATAACTGATGAATCTAGGAACGCTCAACACCCGTTGAATATGGCCGGTGACAGTGAACGTTGGCAGAAAAGCGTAATTCAATTGTTTCCAGCAGCACAGTTGCAGTCAACAACGCTCTGGATAACATAACAGCCTAGCCAGCTCTGCTAGGGAGAGTAAAATGGTCAGAGTGAACTGTCCTCTTATTTGTGTCTGGAGGTAGCTAGCAAGCTAGCCAACGTTTGGCTTGGGTGCTTGAATGCGGTTGTGAGGTTAGATAGAACGCTCTGAATTTACAAACGGACAATCTGACAAGGCTCTGAATTTATTATTCATAGCGCACTCTGAGCTTTGGCACTCCAGATTTAATTTACGAACACTCCCCCAAGACAGATGAAAAGGATGACGGAGAGACTTTGGAACGCCAGGGCCCAGATGCATAAAACACCTTAAGTGTTTCACTTAAGGATTTACCTTGAGGAATAATTTCACCATACTTAAGGGAATTGTTTAAGGGTGTTGCAGAGAGCCCCTCACATGTTTTCTTTAGGTAAGGGTATTTTACAGTAATTTGAAGGTACAGCAGAAAGAGTCTCTTGTTACCATGGAGTTGACTTGATTCACTGTCTTAGGTCAGATAGGATCACCACTTTATTTTAAGAATGTGAAATGTCAGAATAATAGTAGAGAGAATTATTTATTTCAGCTTTTACTTCTTTCATCACATTCCCAGTGTGTCAGAAGTTTACATGCACTCAATTAGTATTTGGTAGCATTGCCTTTAAATTGTTTAACTTGGGTCAAATGTTTCGGGTAGCCTTCCACAAGCTTCCCACAATAAGTTGGGTGAATTTTGGCCCATTCCTCCTGACAGAGCTGGTGTAACTGAGTCAGGTTTGTAGGCCTCCTTGCTCGTACATGCTTTTTCAGTTCTGCCCACAAATGTTCTATAGGATTGAGGTCAGGGCTTTGTGATGGCCACTCCAACACCTTGACTTTGTTGTCTTGAAGCCATTTTGCCACAACTTTGGAAGTATGCTTGGGGTCATTATCCATTTGGAACACCCATTTGCGACCAAGCTTTAACTTCCTGACTGATGTCTTGAGATGTTGCTTCGATATATATCCACATCATTTTCTTTCCTCTTCATGCCATCTATTTTGTGAAGTGCACCAGTCCCTCCTGCAGCAAAGCACCCCCACAACATGATGCTGCCACCCCCGTGCTTCACGGTTGGGATGGTGTTCTTCGGCTTGAAAGCCTCCCCCTTTTTCCTCCAAACATAACGATGGTAATTATGGCCGAACAGTTCTATTTTTGTTTCATCAGACCAGAGGACATTTCTCCAAAAAATACGATCTTCGTCCCCATGTGCAGTTGCAAACTGTCTTTTTTATGGCGGTTTTGGAACAGTGGCTTCTTCCTTGCTGAGCGGCCTTTCAGGTTATGTCGATATAGGACTCGTTTTACTGTGGATATAGATACTTTTGTACCTGTTTCCTTCACCTGATGAAGACAGCTTGCCTGTCGAAACGTTGGACATTACATTTTTTGCATCTGAGCTCCTAGAGTGTGCAGCTCTCCTTTATTTTCAAGTTTTCCACTCCGCTAGCCAGCACCTCGCCTATATAGGTGTGCGTTTCTTTTTCCTATAGATACAGTGGGGAAAAAAAGTATTTAGTCAGCCACCAATTGTGCAAGTTCTCTCACTTAAAAAGATGAGAGGCCTGTAATTTTCATCATAGGTACACTTCAACTATGACAGACAAAATGAGGGAAAAAAATCCAGAAAATCACATTGTAGGATTTTTTATGAATTTATTTGCAAATTATGGTGAAAAATAAGTATTTGGTCACATACAAACAAGCAAGATTTCTGGCTCTCACAGACCTGTAACTTCTTCTTTAAGAGGCTCCTCTGTCCTCCTCTCGTTACCTGTATTAATGGCACCTGTTTGAACTTGTTATCAGTATAAAAGATACCTGTCCACAACCTCAAACAGTCACACTCCAAACTCCACTATGGCCAAGACCAAAGAGCTGTCAAAGGACACCAGAAACAAAATTGTAGACCTGCACCAGGTTGGGAAGACTGAATCTGCAATAGGTAAGCAGCTTTGTTTGAAGAAATCAACTGTGGGAGCAATTATTAGGAAATGGAAGACATACAAGACCACTGATAATCTTCCTCGATCTGGGGCTCCACGCAAGATCTCACCCCGTGGGGTCAAAATGATCACAAGAACGGTGAGCAAAAATCCCAGAACCACACGGGGACCTAGTGAATGACCTGCAGAGAGCTGGGACCAAAGTAACAAAGCCTACCATCAGTAACACACTACGCCGCTAGGGACTCAAATCCTGCAGTGCCAGACGTGTCCCCTGCTTAAGCCAGTACATGTTCAGGCCCGTCTAAAGTTTGCTAGAGAGCATTTGGATGATCCAGATGAGGATTGGGAGAATGTCAGATGAAACCAAAATAGAACTTTTTGGTAAAAACTCAACTCGTCGTGTTTGGAGGACAAAGAATGCTGAGTTGCATCCAAAGAACACCATACCTACTGTGAAGCATGGGGGTGGAAACATCATGCTTTGGGGCTGTTTTTCTGCAAAGGGACCAGGACGACAGATCCGTGTAAAGGAAAGAATGAATGGGGCCATGTATCGTGAGATTTTGAGTGAAAACCTCCTTCCATCAGCAAGGGCATTGAAGATGAAACGTGGCTGGGTCTTTCAGCATGACAATGATCCCAAACACTCCGCCCGAACAGCGAAGGAGTGGCTTCGTAGAAGCATTTCAAGGTCCTGGAGTGGCCTAGCCAGTCTCCAGATCTCAACCCCATAGAAAATCTTTGAAAGTCCGTGTTGCCCAGCGACAGCCCCAAAACATCACTGCTCTAGAGGAGATCTGCATGGAGGAATGGGCCAAAATACCAGCAACAGTGTGTGAAAACCTTGTGAAGACTTACAGAAAACGTTTGACCTCTGTCATTGCCAACAAAGGGTATATAACAAAGTATTGAGATAAACTTTTGTTATTGACCAAATACTTATTTTCCACCATAATTTGCAAATAAATTCATAAAAAATCCTACAATGTGATTTTCTGGATTTTTTTCCCTCATTTTGTCTGTCATAGTTGAAGTGTACCTATGATGAAAATTACAGGCCTCTCTCGTCTTTTTAAGTGAGAGAACTTGCACAATTGGTGGCTGACTAAATACTTTTTTTCCCCACTGTACTTTTGTACAGGTTTCCTCCAGCATCTTCACAAGGTCTATTGCTGTTGTTCTGGGATTGATTTGCACTTTTCACACCGCGTCTCCTTTCTGAGCGGTATGACGGCTGCGTGGTCCCATGGTGTTTAAACTTGAGAACTATTGTTTGTACAGATGAACGTGGTACCTTCAGGCATTTGGAAATTGCTCCCAAAGATGAACCAGACTTGTGCAGGTCTACAATTTGTTTTCTGAGTTTTGGGCTGATTTCTTTTGATTTTACAATGATGTCAAGCAAAGAGGCACTGAGTTTGAAGGTAGGCCTTGAAATACATCCACAGGTACACCTCCAATTGACTCAAATGATGTCAATTAACCTCTTAAGCATTCTCAATTACCAGTGGGTCGCTAGCGGGCTCATCCCGACACTACCAGCGAAAATCTAAAGCGCCAAATTTAAATTCCGAAAGTTGAATTATTAAACATCCAGCAATATACAAGTGTTCCATACTCATCAAAAGCTCTGTTTCTTGGCAATATCACAGCGTTGTCAGATTTCAAAAGGCTTTCTGGCGAAAGCAGCACATTCATTTGTTTGAGGCTAGCACCTCACATATTTTCCAATAGCCATGAATCGATTAGCCATCATGGCACACACATAACACATTTCACAGCGAAAACAAATCAATTACCTGTTGAAGAACTTCTGCTGAGGTCATCCTAAGTGTCCAACGAAGACAATCCATGGTTCTTTTGTTAGAAAAAATAACGTCTTTTATCCATAAATCCTCCATTTGGTTCGCGCGTTATAATCAGAAACGACAGCCTCCACTCCTCTATTGAAACGCGGCGCCAACTCGTTCAAATTATACCTATAAACTTGTCCAAAAACAAACACAGTTTTAAATGTTTCCTTAGGAACACTTTTACGTATATTTACTATTATAAATCAGCCGGAATATAAACTGATCAATAACGACGATAAAACAGACGCTCCGTGACATCTCGTGCGCGCGCAATGTGACCAGTTTTCATAAAGAGTGGACCTCATGGTTTTCTCTGGGATTACTCACCCAAAATGGAGGAAAACACCATCCAGAGGCTGGTGACATCACAAGGAAGCTTCCTGCACTGCAAACATACGCCTATATATGGTCATTTTCAATAGGGAGGGGTTCCAAAATGAGCAATGTGTCAAAATGACTTTTTCCAGGACAGAGATTCCTCAGGGTTTTGCCTGCTATATGCGTTGACCCACAGACAAATGGTTAACAGTTTTGGAAAATTCAGAGTGTTTCCTATCCAATGGTACTAAATATATGCATATCCCATTTTCTGGGCCTAAATGGGAGGCATTTTACTTTGGGCACGCCAGGCTCTCCAAAACAGTCACCTCTGCTGCTGGAGCTTGTGAGGTTAACCTATCAGACCCACTGGAATTGTGATGCAGTGAATTATAAGTGAAATTCTGTCTGTAAACAATTTTTTGAAAAATTACTTGTGTCATGCACACAGATGTCCTAACCGACTTGCCAAAACTATAGTTTGTTAACAATAAATTTGTGGAGTGGTTGAAAAACGAGTTTTAATGACTCCAACCTAAGTGTATGTAAACTTCCGACTTTAACTGCAGCTAGGATTCAAATTGGCCCAAGGTTGTCAGATCCGTGATACAAACCCAGAGTGTGTTGCTGGAAAACCCAAGGTTCTAACCACTGTCCTACGGGCAGCGTGGACCCAATTGGCAGGTAATCACAAGAGGCAGGTTAGGAGAGAAAAAACAGATAGTCTTTACTTAATATTCCTCCTGAGCAAACACAAAGGATCCAGCATAAGTGCTGGGTTGAGCAATGCACAAATCCACACTGGATGATTGCAGGCAAAAGAATCCAATAACAACAAAATACCAAAGAGGCTGGACAAAAAGTCTTTCAGGTTAGACCAACTGGGAAAACGCATAGGCTAGGCAGGAGAACTTCAAGACTGAGCAAAGATACAAGCAAATGAAAGTCCTTAAGTATCCACCTGTTCACACTGACTAACTAGGCACAGGTGATTAACTTAAAACCATAATGAGCAGTGAATTAGGAGGACGATGTGGAAGGTCTTGTGCTCTCAGTCGCTCTCTGCTGGACAGACCGTGGTGTGACAAAGGTAGGCTATATCTCAATCTTGAAGAAGAAACGCACACCTATATAGGCGAGGTGCTGGCTAGCGGAGTGGAAAACTTAAAAATAAAGAAGAGCCGCACACTCTAGGAGCTCAGATGCAAAAAATATTTTATGTCCAACGTTTGGACAGGCAAGCTGTCTTCATCAGGGTATAATGACAAACACTGCGAGGTGACTCGTTTATATAGTGTCAAAGGACACACACAGGTGTCTGTAATCATGGCCAAATGTGGCCTAATATCATTGGTTAATTCTGAGATATTAAAATGACATACAAAAAACAAATGGATAGCATACGATCATAGATTAAGGCTACATAAGCCTCCAAACAATCACAATGGCAAAGTCATAATCACAAGAATGGTTTCAGATCAAAGTCTATGTTGAGTCCGAAGGGAGCGAGGGTCTTTAAATTAAAGATCCAGGCAGCCCAATGACTTTGCCATTGTGATTGTGAATGAATGGACCCCGGAAAGATTATTCTCTTACATTCTCAGATATGTGAAGTGATAATAATATATATTAAAGTCAAAGTCACCATTATTAGTCAGTTGTACAACCAAATGCCTTCAACTGAAATGTGTCTTCCGCATTTAACCCAACCCCTCTGAATCAAAGAGGTGCGGGGGGCTGCCTTAAATCAACATCTTCGGCGCCCAGGGAACAGTGGGTTAACTGCCTTGTTCAGAAGCAGAACGACAGATTTTATTTTTTATTTTTCCTTGTCAGCTTGGGGATTCAAACTTGCAACCCTCCGGTTACAAGTCCAACGCTCTAACCACTAGGCTACCTGCCACCCCTTATTACTACAGATTTTGCCATCCCTTTATTGATGTTGCCATTCTGTGTACATTCTAACCTTTTTTTGTGTGTGTTAGTTTTTTATTGTATGTGTGCATATGTTCTTATAAATCTTATACATTTATATTGTACTTTTTTTTTATATACTATTTTTTTTAAATCTATTTTACCAGGTTAAATGTTGAACCATTGACACAGTTTATTGTTATTAAAACCACTAGGTGGCTCAGTTGCATAAGTATACGTGTGAAGTGCTATACAGCCATGCTGTACAGTATGGTGTAAAGTGAAGTTGCACCTAGACGCTGATCTTGGGTCAGTTTAGCATTTTCCCCATTAATGGTCAAGGATAGGATTGGGGGAAGGGAAGCTGATCCTAGATCTGTACCTAGGCACAACTGTAAATAAAATAATAATAATAATAATAATTAAACTCTAAACATCTAGTCAACATTGATATAAAGACATTTGCTTATCAAAAGTTTCAGTCTACATTCTTAGGCATGCTGAAAGAACTATACAGAACTATCTTATTACTCAAATGTGGGTTGAATCACAGTATTACAGCATATCAATATCACATCAATATCTGTGTCACTCATTGTTGAAGGACACTATGCTGTATCCCAAGTCAGACAATTGTTAGCGGAATATTACAGAAACATGCATTAAATAATGGTAATCAAGACTCATGTAGTATCTGTTCTCAGTAGTTTGGCCTAAGTCCAGATCTTCAGACTTACAGAAAGAATGTACTTCCTGTTGTGGCTTCAACCCTCTCATGGAAACAAGAAACACCCAAAGCCCCAATGCTCCCCCTCTGCTCACAAAGGAGGCAACTCGTCTCAATTTTAAACAGAGGCGACTCCAGAGAGGGCCATGCCGCTTCGGACACACCCTCACTAGACCCTATCACCACCATGAAACAATTGATGAGTACATACATGTATAACCATAGATGGCAAGCATCCAACCACGACCAAGATACCCCAGTGACAATTACTGGTGTTGCCACTGATTTTAAGACATAAGGTGACATAACATATTAGTTTATGCCACAACCAACTCTGGATAAGTTTGTCCACGTTCCACTTCTGTAAACCTGTGATCTGGATGTTCCATTCATTTTGAATTGTTTGAATCAATAATGCAGCTTTAGGAATGGGAAAATGTAATTGTATCTTTTCTGTCCATAAGCTTTTTTTTTTTAAATATATATTAATCTGGTTATCAGCTATATATCGACTTTTTTACACTCAGAGACCTACGTTAGTGAGACATTGTCATACTGCAAGAGTAATCTAATGTGGAATTATTTCAATGTTCCCAATTCCCATTTATTTAGAAAGACATCCTTGTGCATGTATAGGGGGGGGTCTACACAATCTATGGTATGGATTTGAATATGGATTCAGCTCAATTTACTCAATCTACCCGTTTTTTTTACCTGCTACATTCACAACTCATCATTTACCACCGCTAAGTCTAGGTTCATTTGCTGACTAAACATTACTAACCATGAAACATCACTTCAACAAGATCCTTCGTCACCCATTGCATTACACCCTATTGGAAATTTGCATTTTTATATAAGCATGTAATAGGCTAACCTCATCCTTGACACTCAGGGCCACACTATAGATTAGACACTGACAAATTGCCACAATCTATCAATGGTGTTTGAGATGCCTGAGGCAATGACTGTTGAGTGCTTCAAAGGGTATTGATGATGGACCAGTGCACATTTAACTTTGTGTTTTATTTAACTAGGCAAGTCAGTTAAGAACAAATGCTTATTTACAATGACGGCCTACCCCAGCGTTGGGCCAGTGGTGCGCCGCCCTATGGGACTCCCATTCACGGCCGGAATATGATTTATCCTGGATTCGAACCAGGGACTGTAGTGTCGCCTGTTGCACTGAGATGCAGTGCCCTAGACCTTGGCACCACTCGGGAGCCCACACTAAATCACTATGGCACTAAATCACATTCCATTTATAGGTGTAACTGATTGAGAGTTGTTCAAATGTCTCTGCTTAAAATACTTTTTTATTTTACCATAAATATTGCAAAATATAGCTAGGGCAAGGCTACTTATAGTTGTAATTTCCAAATATCCAGTAGACCTACTTTACAATAAGTTTCCCTTATACTGGTCTGTGTATTTAGCCTGTATGGTATTATAACAGTAGGCAGTGTAATTACAATGTTATTATACTGTCAGTTCATTATCTCAATTGTATGTTTATTTGAAAATCCTTGAAAGTGTGCGTTGCAACAACAAAAAAGTATATTGTTATTATTGTAAATGGTATTAGGGGCACTGCTATAGCCTATTGCAAAGTGGGATCTAATTTAATGCACATCAATTCCTGGAAACAAGTTGAACAGCTGGACCAATGAATAATCTGGATCAATTCTTATTGTTAATCCTACTTTCTCTTACACCTTAAATATACAAAATATGCAACTATTAATGAACGCCTTTCAAGCCGGACTTCTTCTATTCTCTCGGCAACAGCGTCCACATCCTTAGCTCTTTGTTTGGTTGAGCCAACGAAGGGGGAGGCTACAGAGGCGATAAAAGAGGCCGAAAATCCATTGCGCCCCCAAGCGAAACATTGAAAACCTCCTCCTCCTCCGTGTTCAATGCGCCACATGTGCTACTGACTCTGCGTACTGGTCAACGTTTTTCAGAGTCCATTTATGCTTGATCCGAAAATGAGGCGCGGTGTGGATGGTGTGACGCACTCGCGGAGGCCAAATTGAGCTCTGTTGCGCATCACCGTGTGCCACTCAAATTGTGAGGAGGGCTCCGCATAGCTCCGCATTGACATGATTGGTTGACGGTAGGTGAGGGCGGGAGGTCCTGTATAAACACAAACTCACTTCCTTGACAACTTCCTCCACAATCGCTCTGCGCTGCTCCGCGATGCGCAAGAACTATGAATGCCCTGACTTCTGTAGTAGGTATCACCGTACGGTAGACGCTGCACGACCAAATGCAGACTACAGATTGACCGTACAGCGCCTTTAAGAGACGTGGACGGGGATCGAAGCTGCACGATTGAATGTGAGTTGCTGATGCTGCGTTGCACACCAACACCGCAACAAGAAGGGAGACCGAGGATTTGGCATATACTTACGTTGTTGTTTCTGTTTGCTACGAGAAAACAATCACATTTTGAAAGTCGCGTTCTGAATTTAAACCGGCTTCTCAGTCGCCTGAAATAGCCAAATGCGGCTCGCATCCTATCACACTCTCCCTTTCAGCTCCAGCGCAGCATCCATATTTTTTGTGCATCCCTGTGTTGGTGTATAGGGAGTGGCAACCTTCTGATAAATCAACCGATCAGCGCACCCATCTCTAGGAAAACAAATAAATACGTTTATGCGTAAATTGTACATTAAAAGGTAAGCGTTTCTTTCAAGCATCTTTGTCGGGATTTGTTGAGCTGAAGTAGAAATGCACACCACGCCGTAGTCAGTATAACAATAGGGCAATAGGTTGTATGTGATTGTATGCGCATTCTGTTTCCCTATCACAGAAATATCAATTCGCAATGTAATTGTGTAAACAATGTATCCAACAAACTTAGCAAAGACAATGTGTCACTCAACAGCCTAATGGTCCTTCGATGCTTAGAACATCAACTTGTAATATTGTAGCCATGCTTAACCCTACTGCACTGTCATATATATACATATATACACTATATATATATATATATATATATATATACACACTATATATACACTATATATATATATATATATATATATATATATATATATATATATATATATATATATATATACACACTATATATATATACACATTATATATATATATATATATATATATATATATATATATATATATATATACACACACTATAGATACACTATATATACACACACAATATATATACACACTATATATATATACACACTATATATACACTATATAGATATGCACACTATATATACACTATATATATATATACACACAATATATATCTATATATATACACACACTATATATACACTATATATACACTATATATGCACACTATATATACACTATATATATATATACACACTATATATACACTATATATATACACACACAATATATATATACACTATATATATATACACACTATATATATATACACACAATATATATATATATATATATATATATATATATATATACACACACACCATATACACTATATATGCACTATATATATACACTATATATACACTATATATATACACACACTATATATACACTATATATATATACACTATATATACACTATATATGCACACTATATATACACTATATATATATATATATACACTATATATACACTATATATATACACACAATATATATATCTACACTATATATATATATACACACTATATATACACTATATATATATACACACACAATATATATATATATATATATACACACACCATATACACTATATATACACTATATATATACACTATATATACACTATATATATACACACTATATATACACTATATATACACTATATATATATACACACTATATATACACTATATATATCCCATATATACACTATATATACACTATATATATACACACTATATATACACTATATATACACACACTATATATACACTATATATATATACACTTTATATACACTATATATATATACACACTATATATACACTATATATATACACACTATATATATATATACACACTATATATACTATATATATACACTATATATGCACTATATATATATGTACACACTATATATACACTATATATATATACACTATATATACACACTATATATACACTATATATATATATATACACACTATATATATACTATATATACAAAAGTATGTGGACACCCCTTCAAATTAGTGGATTCGGCTATTTCAGTCACACTCGTTGCTGACAGGTGTATAACATCGAGCACAAAGCCATGCACTTTCCATATAGACAAACATTGGTAGTAGAATGGCCTTATTGAAGAGCTCAGTGACTTTCAACGTGGCACCGTCATAGGATGCCACCTTTCCGACAAGTCAGTTCATCAAATTTCTGCTAGAGCTGCCCCGGTCAACTGTAAGTGCTATTATTGTGAAGTGGAAATGGTCAGCGCAAAGTGGTAGGCCACACAAGCTCACAGAATGGGACAACAAGTGCTGAAGCGTGTTGCGTGTAAAAATAGTCTGTCCCCGGTTGCAACACTCACTACCGAGTTTCAAACTGCCTCTGAGAGCAACGTCAGTACGAGAACTGTCCTTCGGAAGCTTCATGAAATGGGTCTACATGGCTGAGCAGCCGCACACAAACCTAAAATCACCATGCGCAATGCCAAGTGTCGGCTGGAGTGGTGTAAAGCTCGCCACCATTAGACTCTGGACCAGTGGAAACGTGTTCTCCGGAGTGATTAATCACATTTCACCATATGGCAGTCCGACCGACAAATCTGGGTTTGGCGGATGCCAGGAGAACGCTACCTGCCCGAAGGCATAGTGTCAACTGTAAAGTTTGGTGGAGGATGAATAAAGGTCTGAGGCTGTTTTTCATGGTTTTGGCTAGGCCCCTTAGTTTCAGTAATGGGAAATCTTAACGCTACAGCATATAATGACATTCTAGATGATTCTGTGCTTCCAACCTTGTGGCAACAGTTTGGGGAAGGCCCTTTCTGTTTCAGCATGACAGTGCCCCCGTGCACAAAGTGATGGTTTGTTGAGATCGGTGTCGGAGAACTTGACTGGCTTGCACAGAGCCCTGACCTTTACCCCATCAAACACCTTTGGGATGAATTGGAACACCGGCTGCGAGCCAGGCCTAATCGCCCAGCATCAGTGCCCGACCTCGCTAAAGCTCTTGTGGCTGAATAGAAGCAAGTCCCCGCAGCAATGTTCCAACATCTAGTGGAAACCCTTCCCAGAAGAGTGGAGGCTGTTATAGCAGCAAAGGGGGGAACCAACTCCATATTAATGCCAATAATTTTGGAATGAGATGTATGACGAGCAGGTGTCCACATACTTTTGGTCATGTAGTGTATATAGGCTACAAAGTAGCAACTTTGTATTGTCAAGAATATAGCCCCCTAGCAGAGCTGTCACAGGAAATATTCTGAAAGATAATACAGGACTATTGCATAAAATAACCTACGAATTGATGTTGATACACGAGTCGACCGAATGGTGCTGATGATACTGTAAAAGCATCGTTGCATTTTGTCAGTCGTCTCATCTCGAAACCTGCATAAGTGCGACGTGGTGCTAGAACAGTGATGTAACGTTGTCATGAATGACATATTATGGTTGGAGAGATTTTATTTGTCTTGTAGGTCATGCATGCAATTGGGAATACAGCTAATCAGATCTCAAGAGTGTGTGGGCAGGGCCTAGTGCAATGAAGTCCTCTCATAGACATGTGATGCTATGGCACTGGCATAAGGCCACCCTAACCCTAACAGCTAATATATAAATAATAGTCTCATAACCACTATTATAACCACAATTCTATAAATAGCCCTAGGATATTCATTTGGAATGAATGCACAACCAAAGACAAGACCAAATGTCTCTTTTTCTGTCAGTGAATATTCTTGAAATACAAATTTTTAAAAATCGAGGCAAAACGGGAAGCTCTTTCTGTGAAAGTGAACACCTTTAAGTCCCTGTGTATTAATTCAGCAACAACACACTTGAAACTATACATTTGACTTACTAAGGCCCATTGGCCAGAGTTCAGGAGCATCAACAACACAGATGATTAACCCAAATCAGAAATATGGCCTATTGTTTTCTTATCTATAGTTAATATATAAAAAAATGTTTTAAAAAAGGAACCACTTAATTATTCAAATGTGTAGGCCTTTACAGTAGTACGGTATAGGCTATACTTGTTACACCTTTGACATGGCTTAAGTTTTTAAAAGGGCTGGAGATCTCAGAACGTTCCTGTAATGTTTCTCTGAACCTCAGATGGATAAAGCTAAGCGTCGTCACTAAATACACTTTGATCCTTCCCCTCATCTCCACAGCTAAAATGGAGAGAGATCGCCACCATTCCGATTTCTAGTGCCTCAAACCCGAAAGCCTCGATAGGGACTTTCTCATCCGTGTACATGATGAACATGCTGAAGTCCAGTGGGCTGAAGATCCCTGGCAGGGGCCCAAAGCACTCCCCTGGCCCCGTGGGACGAACCTCTGCTGGGGGATCTGCTTCCGGCACTGTGGGCCATAAAGACAGTAAGTCACTTCTTCACACTTCAAGACTTCCTCTAGACTCTTAGGAAGAGAGCGGATTTCCTATCGCTTAGTTAGCCTATCAATCATGGTGGCATTTCATCATTGGAAGTGACCAGCGATTCCTTGATTGTTGTAATTGATTGTTTGTTTTTTGTCAGGGCCCTGAGTTTTTCCTGGTCAGCTCATGTTGTCAGAAAAAACTCAGGGCACTAGGTACAGTATTATGCTTTAGGTCAGAGTTTAAAAAACCTTTTTGGTTACTGAAGCCCCAATCACATTTTGCTTTGTCCGAAGTACCCCTTCATGTGCAACTGATCATTAGGCCTGTTTTCTTATGAGTCCTCTCAAGTACCCCTTGTGGATATGCCAGGTACCCTTAGGGGTATTGGCACCCCAGGTTGAGAATCACTGTAGTAGGTGACTTTGTTGTGATTCACGATTACATCTTAGTACTAAACCATATTTGTCTACCACCATGACAAATCCGTAACCTACTCTCTCCGTCCCTTTTTAGATTACATAACAAGAACCCTAGGCAGGATGATGTTTATTGTCATGAGTCTTGTCCTGGGCATAACTGAGCATTTTCCCCTTTGATAGGCCAGCTATAAAGTCAAAATTGGCTATATTGTAAAAAATGTGCCGTTAAAAAGCTTTTTTTTTTTTTAAGTCTTAATTTAATGTTAGTGTTAGCAGTGTGGTTAAGGTTAGGGTTAGGTTTACAATTAGATTTTATGACTTTGTGACTGTGCGAGCTAGTGACCACTTTGCAGAACTGCCTCCAGAACAAGAGTAATGACGAAAAACGCTAACCTGTGACCCTAGCGCCACAGATGCGTTGTGTAACACTGGCGCAGCTTTCTGCAAAATAATTCCAGCTAGACTCTCCCTCCCAGCTGCACTCGGCTGATATTAGCCTACAGGGGGCCAAACACTGTCTGGGGGAATCTGCATTAGCCTGTATGGGAGAGTTGTATCAGAGGCAGCCGTGTCATGGTTTAAGTTGGCGGTGGAATGTCGTGAGCAAAAGGAAAGGAAAGTAGAGAAAAAAACATCACAGGAAGTACAGTTGTTGGTAAATAAGAATCAGGCATTGCAGTAATATAGCATATGTTTTTTTATTTATTGTTTGTTCCTCCTTCAAAAGGACTATTTTGCAGTGCAGTGTTAGTGTATGTTGTAAGTATAACTACTAATAGATTATGCATTATTTACCTATCAATAGATAGTTATTTTAAGGGATGTAGGACTAATATTGTTTCAAATTCCTAATAGTTGTTATTTGAATTTTTTTCTCTCTCAATTATCCAAATTCACAAAGTCGTGTGAATTATCTTAGTTATTGAATGTTGGTAAAATGCCTCTCTCCATGCACCGTTTCATAACACAATATGAATATATGATGTAAGCAATATTAGCAGTGATTTATTTATATAAAAAGGAAGTATCTTTAATCGGTAGAGGTAGGACTTACTATATCGGCCTATTTCAAGACACTCTCAGTTCCCTGAACTTACAAAACAATGCCATTTAATTATCTTATTTATTGAATGTCCCCATTTCTCAAGCCCCCTTATGGAGGAGGCCCCCTTACGCATGCATCCATAAGCCAACATTATAACATCTACAACAGCTACATAGGCAGCAATGCCACCGATTTATGTTTAAGACAGTTTTCAACATCTGGAACCAGCAAATAAAATCCAAACTTAGTCTCTATAATATTTTTCTAGATCAGGGTCATTTCAGGAACAGCTGGTAGTCATAGTAATTTACCTAATCCTACTAACTGTCATCTTTTCCCACATCAGTGTTCATCAACTGCCTGCCTGCAGTGCACACAGAGAATCCGGTTAGGGCTATTAAGTGAATAGCTGGTTGGTCATCACATTTCCATTTGTGTACTAAAAGCCCTGCTCTAATTTCCCTTTTAGTTCAAGATCATTGCCATTTTTTCTGTCGTTGATTGGTGATTAAATACAGTACACACTCTTCGCTTTATTGAGGTCCAATTGATTTGATAATAAGCAGGCAGGCCTAGATAATGTCCCCTTGTTGTCCTGTCCCTATGTTCATCCTCCTTGGATTTCAATACCAAAAGGCTATTTTTTCCATTTAGAAATATATTGTGATTAAATATAATGCTGCACCAACAGTTGAAGTTGGAAGTTTACATCCACCTTAGCCAAAATACATTTAAACTAAGTTTTTCACAATTCCTGACATTTGATCCTAGTAAAAAATGTCTTAGGTTAGTTAGGATCACCACTTTATTTTAAGAATGTGAAATGTCAGAATAATAGTAGAGAATGATTTATTTCAGCTTTTATTTCTTTCATCACATTCCCGGTGGGTCAGAAGTTTACATACACCCAATTAGTATTTTGTAGCATTGCCTTTAAATTGTTTAACTTGGGTCAAATGTTTCGGGTAGCCTTCCGCAAGCTTCCCACAATATGTTGGGTGAATTTTGGCCCATTCTTCCTGACAGAGCTTGTGTAACTGAGTCAGGTTTGTAGGCCTTCTTGCTCGTACACGCTTTTTCAGTTCTGCCCACAAATGTTCTATAGGATTGAGGTCAGGGCTTTGTGATGGCCACTCCGATACCTTGACTTTGTTGTCCTTAAGCTTGGGGTCATTGTCCATTTGGAAGACCCATTTGCGACCAAGCTTTAACTTCCTGACTGATTTCTTGAGATGTTGCTTCAATATATCCACATCATTTTCCATTCTCATGATGCCATCTATTTTGTGAAGTGCACCAGTCCCTCCTTCTGCAAAGAACCACCACAACATGATGCTGCCACCCCCGTGCTTCACGGTTGGGATGGTGTTCTTCGGCTTGCAAGCCTCCCCCTTTTTCCTCCAAACATAACGATGGTCATTATGGCCAAACGGTTCTATTTTTGTTTCATCAGACCAGAGGACATTTCTCCAAAAAGTACGATCTTTGTCCCCATGTGCAGTTGCAAACCGTAGTCTGGCTTTTTTTATGGCAGTTTTGGAGCAGTGGCTTCTTCCTTGCTGAGCGGCCTTTCAGGTTATGTCGATATAGGACTCGTTTTACTGTGGATATAGACACTTTTGTACCTGTTTCCTCCAGCATCTTCACAAGGTCCTTTGTTGTTGTTCTGGGATTGATTTGCACTTTTCACACCAAAGTACGTTCATCTCTAGGAGACAGAACGCGTCTCCTTCTTGAGCGGAATGACGGCAGCGTGGTCCCATGGTGTTTATACGTCCGTGCTATTGTTTGTACAGACAAACGTGGTACCTTCAGGCATTTGGAAATTGCTCTCAAGGATGAACCAGACTTGTGGAGATCTACAATCTTGATTTCTTTTTATTTTACAATTATGTCAAGCAAAGAGGGACTGAGTTTGAAGGTAGGCCTTGAAATACATCCACAGGTACACCTCCAATTGACTCAAATGATGTCAATTAGCCTATCAGAAGCTTATTTTTTATTTATTTATTTATTTCACCTTCATTTGACCAGGTAGACCAGTTGAGAACAAGTTCTCATTTACAACTGCAACCTGGCCAAGAAAAAGCAAAGCAGTGCGACCCTAACAACAACACAGAGATACACATGGAATAAGCAAACGTACAGTCAATAACACAATAGAAAAGTCTATATACGGTGTGTGCAAATGAGGTAAGATTACGGAGGTAAGGCAATAAATAGGCCGTAGTGGCGAAGTAAAACAAAAACAATATGGGGATGAGGTAGTTGGATGGGCTATTTACAGATGGGCTATGTACAGGTGCAATGATCTGTAAGCTGCTCTGACAGCTGATGCTTAAAGTTAGTGAGGGAGATATGAGTCTCCAGCTTCAGTGATTTTTGCAATTCGTTCCAGTCATTGGCAGCAGAGATCTGGAAAGAAAGGCAGCCAAAGGAGGAATTGGCTTTGGGGGTGACCAGTGAAATCATTGATGTATACAGAGAAAAGAGTCGTCCCGAGAATTGAACCCTGTGGCACCCCCATAGAGAATGCCAGAGGTCCGATTTGACACACTGAACTCTGTCTGAGAAGTAGTTGGTGAACCAGGCGAGGCAGTCATTTTAGCGGCAACAGTGACGATGAGAGAGGTTTTGTATCTAGAGACAACATTTAAACCAGGTGAGGTCACTGCATGTGTGAGAGGTGTAACAAAAGGGCTAGCTAAGGCATATTGAGCAGGGCTAGAGGCTCTACAGTGAAATAAGACAATAATCACTAACCAAAACAGCAATGGACAAGGCATATTGACATTAGGGAGAGGCATGCGTAGCCGAAGTGATCATAGGGGTCCAGTGAGTAGCTAGGCGAGCTGGAGACACGGTGATTCAGACAGCTAGCTGGCCGGGGCTAGCAGAAGGGCCTTAGGGGGACGTCGCAACGGAAGAGTCTGTTGTAGCCCCCTCGGATGGTTACGCCGGGCAGACCAGTCGTGTTGGATCGGCAGGGCTCCGTGTAGGCAGTAAAAGGGTCCAGGCAAATTGGCAAAATAGGTATTGTAGCTCAAGAAATTGGCTGATGGACCTCTTCAGCTAGCCGGGAGGTGGGCCTAGCTCGGGGCTAGCTCCAGGCTAACTGGTGCTTGCTTCGGCACAGAGACGTTAGCCAGGGAGTAGCTACTCGGATAGCAGCTAGCTAGCCGCGAGGATCCAGTGTAAAGGTTCAGAGCTTGCGGTAGGAATCCGGAGATGTGGAGATGTGGTAGAGAGAAAGAAAACAGTCCGATATGCTCTAGACAGCTAGCGGGCCGCGGCTAGCAGGCTAGCAGATGGGCCTTCAGGGGACATCGCGACGGAGGAGCCTGTTGAAACCCCCTTGGGCGGATTACGTCGGTAGACCAGTCGTGATGGATCGGCAGGGCTCTGTGTCGGCAGTAAAAGGGGTCCAGGCCAATTGGAAAAATAGGTATTGTAGCCCAAGAAGTGGCTGATGGACCTCTTCAGCTAGTCAGGAGATGGGCCTAGCACGAGGCTAACTTGGTGCTTGCTTCGGGACAGCGACGTTAGCCAGGAGTAGCCACTCGGATAGCAGCTAGCTAGCTGCGATGATCCAGGTGAAAAGGTCCAGAGCTTGCGGTAGGAATCCGGAGATGTGGTAGAGAAAAAGCAGTCCGATATGCTCTGGGTTGATATCGCGCGCTGTGCAGACCGGCAGGAATTGACCGGGCTGAGGTTAGCTGATGACCGCTAGCAGTGGCTAACTGACTACTAGCTAGTAGCTATTTAGCTGGCTAGCTTCTGTTGGGAGTTCCTGGTTCTAAAGTGTAAAAAATAGCAGATCCATACCACATTGGGTGAGGCGGGTTGCAGGAGAGTATGTTGAAATTGAGGTTTAAAATATAGAAAATATATATGAAAAATATACGAAGAAAAAAAAGATATATACGCGGGAACGACAAGAAAACGACAAAGACAACGACGTCTGACTGCTACGCCATCTTGGACTTCTAAAGCCATGACTTAATTTTCTGGAATTTTCCAAGCTGTTTAATGGCACATTCAACTTAGTGTATGTAAACTTTCTGACCCACTGGAATTGTGATACAGTGAGTTATAAGTGAAATAATCTGTCTGTAAACAATTGTTGGAAAAATGACTTGTGTCATGCACAAAGTAGATGTCCCTAACCGACTTGCCAAAACTATAGTTTGCTAACAAGAAATTTGTGGAGTGGTTGAAAAACGAGTTGTAATGACTCCAACCTACGTGTATGTAAACTTCCGACTTCAAATGAAGAGAAAGAGGCGGAGAGAGAGGGGCAGAGAGAGAGAGAGCGAGAGGGAGAGAAAGCAAGGGAAGAGAGAGTGAGTGTGAGGAGGAGGGAGGGGGTGTTCTAAGGACTTGTGGTGGGGTGATTGTGTAGGGCTGGTTTGAATAGCAGGATTCAGATGGCGGTGGGAGGTGGCCAGGCACAATAGTGAAAGTGAGGCCTGTGTTCTTGCTCTTCCCTCCCGCCCGCCTCATTTTCCCCTCGATCTTCCGTTGTCCCGGCAACCCGGCCACTTGGACTGCGCCAGTCTTTTTTTCCGGTGCGTGCTTGTTTGTCTCGCTGGGACTTGTAGAGGGAGAAGGGGGTGAGTAGGGTTCTTCTCTGTGTTGGCCAAGTGATGTGGCACAGGGCCATGGTGTTGACAATGCGCACACAATGTGATACACACAACGTGCACAAGCAGGAGCATGCTCACACACACACACACACATACCCCCATGCTACTGCACATGATATTACATACAGCACCTGCTACTGCACACACTTTATTACATTCACACATACACACCGACACAAACATACTGCATAGTACACACACATTACCTACGCAAGCACACACACATGGCCTCACAGGACATTGTCCTCATTGTCGTGTGGAAGATGTGCAAAGCTTTGTTTGGTAAACAAAAAGTATCTGTGTTTTGGAGGTATAATAACTTGAAATATGAAGGGTACAAGTGACTTTCATCGTCTCATTATGAATCACTTTATTTGGGGTTAAAATTACGTTTTAATGTACACCCGCAACTGAAAATCGTAGGCTATGCCCTTTTCTGTTAGAGTCCCAAATATAGTGGAAGTTCAGATTTAATAGGCCTTTTCAAACACACATTAGTTATGGACAGAAAGAGTAGCTGTTGGAAGCAGGGGCAGTGTCCCAAATGGCTCCATATTCCCGAAATAGTGCACTACTTTTGACCAGAGCCTTATGGGTCCTTGTCAAAAGTAGCACTGCACTACATAGGGAATAGGTTGCCATTTGGGACGTAGACAGGGTTTCATCCAGCATATCCTAGTCTTTGTCAAGAAAGACTAGAGTTTGATTTATCAGTGCTGCTTGAACCTAATCTCCACACAAGCTAGATACTGATGTTTTTTCCGATTTAGATACCTGCTGAAACACCTATCACACTTATGATGAATCCAGTGTGTATTTTATGTTGGCATCAACATACAGTTGCCTTAATGACATTGTTTGATTTTGTTTTGTTTTAATGTACACATTTCTTTTGTATTCTGTAACCCATCATGATTATAAACGTTATAATCACTCTTCATGCAATTACAGTGTATAGATTTCTAATGAATTAACGTAAAACACACATCGTACAAAACAAAATGTTTTTTAAGTGGTGAATGTTACATTCCTGCTTCAATACAGATGCCTTCAGAAAGTATTCACACCCCTTGACTTTGTCCACATTTTGTGGATTAAAATGGATTTAATTGTCTTTTTTTTTTTCTTCAACGATCTACACGAAATACTCTTAATGTCAAAGTGGAAGAAACGTTAAAATAAAAATACTAATATATCTTGATTACACAAGTATTCAACCCCCAGAGTCAAACCCCTGAGTCAATACATGTTTGAATCACCTATGGCAGCGATAACAGCTGTGAGTCTTTCTGGGTGAGTCTCTTAAGAGCCTTTGCACACCTGGATTGTACAGTATTTTCACGTTATTATTATTCTTCAAGCTCTGTCAAGTTGGTTGTTGATCATTGCTAGACAGCCATTTTCAAGTATTGCCATATATTTTCAAGTAGATTTAAGTCAAAACTGTAAATCGGAAACTCAGAAACATTCACTGTCTTCTTGGTAAGCAACTCCAGTGTAGATTTGGCTTTGTGTTTTAGGTTATTGTCCTGCTGAAAAGTGAATTTGTCTCCCAGTGTCTGGTGGAAAGTAGACTGAACCAGGTTTTTCTCTAGGATTTTGCCTGTGCTTAGCTCTATTCTGTTTAGTTTTTTTTGTGATTTTTTTTTTAATCCCTAGTCCTTGCCGATGACAAGCATACCCATAACATGATGCAGCCACCACCATGCTTTAAAATATGATGAGTGGTACTCAGTGATGTGTTGTGTTGGGTATGCCACAAACCAAACGCTTTGTATTCAGGACATAAAGTGCATTTCTTTGCCAAATGTTTTGCAGTTTTACTTTAGTGCCTTATAGCAAACAGGATGCATGTTTTTGAATATTTAGGTTAGTATTGTGAAGTAACTACAAAGTTGGTCCATCCTCAGTTTTCTATCATAGTAACTGTTTTTTGAGCCGTGTCCTTCTTCTCCGGCAGCTGAGTTAGGAAGGACACTATCTTTGTAACTGCACCGTGCTCAAAGGGATATTCAATGTCTGCTTTAAAATGTTTTACCCCATGTACCAATAGATGCATTGGAAAACCTCCATGGTCTTTGTGGTTGAATCTGTGTCTGAAATACACAACTCGACTGAGGGACCTTACAGATAATCGTATGTGTGGAGTACAGAGATGAGGTAGTCATTCAGAAATCACATTAAACACTATTATTGCAACTTATTACATGACTTGCTAAGCACATTTTTACTCCTGAACTTAATTAGGCTTTCCATAACAAAGGGGTTGAATACCTATTGACTCAATACATTTCAGATTTATTAATTGGTAAAAATTTATAACATGAATTTCACTTTGACGTTATGGGGTATTGTGTGTAGGGCAAAATCTAAATGTAATAACTTTATATTCAGGCTGTAACACAACAACATGTGGACAAAGTCAAGGGGTGTGAATACTTTCCCTGTATACTCCATAAATGCCATTGTAAGACCCTATTAAGTTTCAAAACTAAATTATCGTGCCTATTGGTTAAGCTACAACCCAAATTCTTTGGTTCAATGTAGTACCCATTTTGCAACCAAGTCTATCGGTCTCACGACATATGGGAGCAATTGAGGCATAAAAAACAGTCATTGGGCCCCTTCCCCCACTCTTGGGGTTTCAGAGAGACAGTCCTGGCACCAACCGTACCCACACACACACACACACACACAGCTTAGCTGCCTTGCTACAGTTAACAGCTTGTGTCTCTCTCACCAGAATGGATAGTGCTCATCTGAACATGATGTGTCAAACAGCAAAGCACCGGTCAAGTCATCATTACATGAGAGATAATCTCACAGACCCAGTTTTCATTAGGAAGTAGAGTAATGTGTTGGATGCAGCAGGGGGTCGATTCTTCACCCAAGCCGTTTTTTGTGATGGTGACATGACGAAATTGGATAAATAGATGCTTGAGTGACTGGATTTTGAATGCATTGTTTTCTCTTTACTCAACGCGCACGCCACCCACCCGCTCCCTCATCCATTCAATATTTCATGACCCTAAACCCGTCAAACCCACGCGTCACTATTATAGAGGTTTCTACATTTGTATTATGACTGAAATTCCTAATTCCAGCAGTTTGTGTTCCATGCGTGAGAGAACTGGACTGTAAACCTGCATTACAACACAACATATTAATCCTGTTGATTCTTTTTCACATTATTTGTTTGTAGACCTGTAGGTATTGCCTTTTCTCTCCCCAATTCAGCACTTTGAACCCACGACATGCACTGCTCTTCAGCATCGTAATCAAAGGCCCAATTGTAGATCCACGTCCATTTGAATGAATATAGGAATTATCTGATTGTAACCTATACTCTGTCTACAATAGTAATGAATGTAAATAGGAATTCCGTGATTGTAGCCTACATGATCTCATACTCTCTCTCTCTCTCTCTCTCTCTCTACCTCCATAGACTCCCCACACAAGCAGACCTCCCCACTCCCCAGCAGCAATGCCTCGGACAAGTCGTGCTCCAAAACATCCGAGGTAGGGGACGACGTCCTGGGGGACTACGTAGTTGGCGAACGCGTCTGGGTCAACGGGGTCAAACCGGGCGTCATTGCCTACCTGGGCGAGACCCAGTTCGCCCCAGGACAGTGGGCTGGGGTGGTCCTCAATGACCTGTTGGGCAAAAATGATGGCTCTGTGGGCGGCGTGCGCTACTTTGAGTGCCAGCCACACCAGGGCATCTTCACGCGCCCCTCCAAGCTCACCAGGCAACCGGTGGGCGAAGGGAGCGACGGCCACTCCGCTGATTCCCTGACAGCTCAGAACCTGACGCTCCATGGCGTCAACGGGGCTTCGCCCGCTGGTCAGCGCGTGGTTATGCCACTCAGGGAAGGCATGCTCAATAGCTCGGTGAAGACGGGTAACGAGTCAGGTTCCAACATGTCCGACAGTGGCTCGGTCAAGAAAGGCGGAGATAAGGACCTTCGAGTGGGAGACCGCGTGTTGGTGAGTCCATGTCCACACGCACACATTTGCATGTGCACACACATACACACACACACGCAAAAATAGCTTATTTCTCTCAAGTTTTGTGTCTGAGACCAGCCACCCGGACAGCTGATGAAACTGTGGGTTTGTACAACTGAATAATTTCTGCACAAACTGTCAGAAACCGTCTCAGGGCAGCTCATTTGCATGCACGTCGTCCTCACCAGAGTTTTGATCTGACTGCAGTTCGGCGTCGTAACCAACTTCAGTGAGAAAATGCTCAGCTTCGATGGCCACTGGCACGCTGGAAAAGTGTGCTCTTCACAGATGAATCCCGGTTTCACTGTACTGGACAGATGGCGTTGTGTGGGAAAGCAGTTTGCTAATGTCAACATTGTGAACCCAGTACCCCATTGTGGAGGTGGGGATATGATATGGGCAAGCATAAGCTATGGACAACGAACACAATAGCATTTTTAGCGATAGCAATTTTAATGCACAGAGATACAGTGACGAGATCCTGTGGCCCATTGTTGTTCCATTCATCCGCCGCCATCACTTCATGTGTGACCGACCGCCTTGATTCCGTCTTATGTAGCAAAATTTGAAATTGTGTTTTTTTACATTGGATAAAAACAGAGACACAGAGCTACAACATGGTATATCATACACTGCATTTAAGAAACAATGGTAAAGTAATTCTGCTTTGAAAGTTGATAAATTTGTAACCTCACTTTTGAGAAAATAGCCCTTGCATGTTTTGGTACCAACTGGAGAGCTCTTCTTTGTCTACACCCATTCAGCATCGTTCACACCCTCTTAAGCTTTAGCCCCACCCACACTCTTACCATTTTACTCTCCCTAGCAGAGCTGGCTAGGCTGTTTTCATGTTATCCAGAGCTGGCTAGGCTGTTTTCATGTTATCCAGAGCTGGTTAGGCTGTTTTCATGTTATCCAGAGCTGGCTAGGCTGTTTTCATGTTATCCAGAGCTGGTTAGGCTGTTTTCATGTTATCCAGAGCTGGTTAGGCTGTTTTCATGTTATCCAGAGCTGGTTAGGCTGTTTTCATGTTATCCAGAGCTGGCTAGGCTGTTTTCATGTTATCCAGAGCTGGTTAGGCTGTTTTCATGTTATCCAGAGCGTTGGTGACTGCAACTGTTCTGCTGGCAACAATTTAATGATGCTTTTTTGCCAACGTTTACTGACACGGCCATTTTCAACGGGTGTTGAGCGGTCGTAAATTCAACAGTTATTTTACGCTCTGGTACACTCAGACGAGAGTGCTCTGAAATCGGAGTAGATGGCCAGGCTGAATTTACGAATGGACCCGAAATGGTTACTTACATAATGGAGTCTTTTGTTAAGATATGTAGCTAGCTAGCTAGTTAAACAATTAACCATAATCCCAACTCATGACATTACTACCCTGCATGAATCTGCAGATAGCTAACCAATATCTGAAAATGTAGCTAGCTAGACCCGTATACATCATGGATGGATGCGTCTCCGGTCGGATGCCATGCTTACTCTTAGTTTGAAGATGTAATCCAGAGACATCTCCTTAGCTAATCCAGAGACATCTCCTTAGCTAATCCAGAGACATCTCCTTAGCTAATCCAGAGACATCTCCTTAGCTAATCCAGAGACATCTCCTCAGCTAATCCAGAGACATCTCCTTAGCTAATCCAGAGACATCTCCTTAGCTAATCCAGAGACATCTCCTTAGCTAATCCAGAGACATCTCTTTAGCTAATCCAGAGACATCTCCTTAGCTAATCCAGAGACATCTCCTTAGCTATCATACTTGAATTCCACTGATTTCAAAACTCGGTCCTCCAGAAAGTGGAGAGCAACACTAATGCAGTTTTACTACGCGATTTTTCAAAAAGCCGCATTTGACAGGATTACCTAGACATACTTTCCAGCTCAAATACACAGAAGCGTACTATATGGCAGACCAATCCAAACTCATCTTTGGCATGTCCAGCCCACTCATTATCTCAGCCAATCATTGCTAGCGAGAAGGTTGCTGACTTTTTCCGTGGCTAAACCAACTAGGCTCGTAATTTAACGATTGTGTTAGTATTTACAGATGGCATACAAGTTTGTTATTAAGGCACATGAAAGTTCACATGTCCTTGAAGGGATTTCTGCCAAAAAAACGCATTTTGATTTAAAAAAAAGTTGACCTTCAAAACGGCTCTCCTGTGAAGTAGTGACTCGCGACATACGCCTAGTATCCTGAAACGGGTCACATGTTTCAGCAAGATAATGCACGGCCCCATGTCGCAAGGATCTGTACACAATTCCTAGAATCTGTAAAATGTCCATTTCTTCCATAGCCTGCATACTCATCAGACATGTCACCCATTGAGCATGTTTGTGATGCTCTGGATCGACATGTACTACAGCGTGTTCCAGTTCCCGCTAATATCCAGGAGTGGGACAACGTTCCACAGGCCACAATCAACAGCCTGATAAGCTCGATGCGAAGGCGATGTGTCGCGCTGCATGAGGCAATTGGTGGTCACACCGGATACTGACTGGTTTTCTGAGTCATATGAAATCCATAGATTAGGGCCCAATGAAATCATTTAAATTTACAAATTTACTTATATGAATTGTAACTCAGTAAAATCTTTGAAATTGTTGCATGTTGCGTTTACATTTCTGTTCACATTTTGCAACTTTCATACCCACATAGTATCAAGACAAAACCACTCTGGAAAAAACAATGTGTAAATGTTTTTCACTGTGTGGAAACAGATGATGGAAAATTATGTTGTTGACATGAAGAGCACGTTTGCTTTGACCCTCGCTCCATGAAAGCAATGACAAAAAATTATGAAAGTTCAAACCTAACTTATTATGATTTATGATTATGATTTACCTGTAAATCTGCTAGCTTTTTTAAACATTCTGAAAGTCTGAGAAACCAGACCTGGACTGATTCCGTTTACACTCCCACAAAAGGTCAAGGACTGTCATTTACACAACGTTCTTTCAACCAAACCACACTCTCTAAACAACAATTGGGTCACATTGCCATTCATTTATCGTTGGGTTGCGCTAAATGGTCAGTTTTGTCAATCACATTGGATTACTGTCAGGAGATGCCACCGCTGACATCATTTTACCTCGCTTCTCCACTCTGCTCTAACTCACAGCTATTCTGTGAGTGTGTTGGTCAATATGGATACTGGATAGGGAGTTGTGAAACTTGTTTTTTAAATTGTCAGCCTCTCTTTCAATATTGATAATGTGTATTTTGGTGCCCTACTTTTGAATCTTGAAGCTTTGTGATAGGCTCTGACTTGTATTCCAATGTTGTACACAATACACAATGGTAATCTCAAACTCCTAGAACAGTAGAAAATAGTGTTTTCGAGAAATCCCTGAAAGGTTTATCAAAAGTATTACATTTGCATGCATAAATGCAGCTCTAATTGCTGTGGTTTCTCATGTCTGACCACAGTTTTTAACCACTTGCCATGGACTCCACCTTCCATGCTCTCTATGGATATAAGTATGTTTTGGCAAAAGCCTTCCCAACAGCCTCCGCCCACTAGAACTACTCATCAACTAGCTCCAGCTTTCAAGGCCCTAAGCTGTGAGGTTGAAACCCTGAGTAATCAGTCGTTGCCACTGGGATTAACATTGAGTAGTACCTAAATGACAAGGTAGCACCATGCCTATTCCCTCATGGGTTGGGGATCTGAAGGCCTAATGGACGCTCAGTCACTAACATCCCCTGCCTAGTTAGAAGGATCGTGTTTTCAGGGGGTTTGGGCCATAACAAAGTTTGTGTCCAAAATGGCACCCTATTCCCCTTGGTCCATAAGGCTCTAGTCAAAAGAAGTGCACTATAGGGAATAAGGAGCCATTTGGGAGGCACCCATAGACAATCCAGACGACCCTGTTAGTCAGAGACGGAGATCCCTCATCATTCGACGTTAGAGGGAAGACAAATGCTTTCTGAAAAGAGACAACTTCTGTGGCCAAATATACATGAGTATACATGTTATGTTAACGTCTCATGTTGCTCTAGCTTTGATCTATGTTAAAGGACCACCCAGAGGCTGCGTGGGATCGTTTTCTTGTAGTCGTCATGTTATGTTAACTTCACTGGAGGCACTTCTGCAGCTGTAGATTAGGAAGGAGTTTTTTGACTAATTTAGTCTTGACAAGAGTTGTTTGACTTGTACTTCACACATATTTCAGAACCATTTCGCGACTTGCAGGGTTGAAGGATTAACATGGTTGTAGAAGTTTTGCTCACTGTCACACCGTGATCTGGTTCACCTGTCCTTGTGATTGTCTCCACCCCCTCCAGGTGTCGCTTATTATCCCCGGTGTATATATCCGTGTTTCCTGTCTCTCTGTGCCAGTTCGTCTTGTTTGCCAAGTCAACCAGCGGTTTTCCTTGCTCCTATTTTTCCCAGTCTCTGTTTGTTTCTAGTCCTCCTGGTCCCGACCCTTGAGCATGTCCTGACTCCGAACCCGCCTGCCTGACCACTCTGCCTGTTCTGACTACCAGACTGCCTTTCCCCTTGTACTGTTTTTGGACTCGGATCTGGTTTCTGACCCCTGCCTGGCCTGACCTCGAGACCGCCTATCGTCTGGTACTGTTTGGACTCTGACCTGGTTTATGAACTCTCGCCTGTCCCAACCTGCCATTGCCTACTCCCTTTGTTATAATAAATATCGGAGCTCAACCATCTGCCTCCTGTGTCTGCGTTTGGGTCTCACCTTGTGTCCTTACTGCTTTTTATGACTATCTTGTCAAGTAGCCAGCGACTAACCCCACGTCTAGAGACGTCTGGCTATAGCCTCTTACTGTAATGAATGGCAGTCTATGCACACACTGGACTTTACCCAAAACACTCACACAAACGTTCTCTGAGATTCCAACAAACACATACACACACACACACACACACTACATGCGACACACACGGCACGCGCAAACATGCATACTGACACCACACTAGTGAAGTCGGTTCGGTTTCGGTTAGATTATAAAAAAAAGAATCACGAATATTAAATACACTGTGTTATGTGGGTTGAATTCTGTAACAACACAGAATATAACAATTAACCTTTACTGCAGTGGGTTAAATCAGGGTCACACAGAGTGTATCTTGGTAGTTTTAAACAAATCTACTTTGGAACAAAAGTTCACATACATGGTTATTTAAAAAATAATTTAACCTTTATTTAACTTTAGACTTAAAAAAAAGACTCCTGTACCATGTCAGATATAGAGTTGAATTGTATTCAATTTTGAGTTTGCATCTGAATATTACACTTTATATACAGTTGAAGTCGGAAGTTTACATACACTTAGGTTGGAGTCATTAAAACTCGTTTTTCAACCACTCCACAAATTTCTTGTTAACAAACTATAGTTTTGCAAGTCGGTTAGGACATCTACTTTGTGCATAACACAAGTCATTTTTCCAACAATTGTTTACAGACAGATAATTTAACTTATAATTCACTGCATCACAATTCCAGTGGGTCAGAAGTTTACATTCACTAAGTTGACTGTGCCTTTAAACAGCTTGGAAAATTCCAGAAAATGATGTCATGGCTTTAGAAGCTTCTGGTAGGCTAATTGACATAATTTGAGTCAATTGGAGGTGTACCTGTGGATGTATTTCAAGGCCTACCTTCAAACTTAGTGCCTCTTTGCTTGACATCATGGGAAATTCAAAAGAAATCAGCCAAGACCTCAGAAAATTGTAGACCTCCAAGGTTCAACATTGGGAGCAATTTCCAAATGCCTGAAGGTACCACGTTTGTCTGTACAAACAATAGCACGGAAGTATAAACACCATGGGACCACGCAGCTGTCATACCGCTCAGGAAGGAGACGCGTTCTGTCTCCTAGAGATGAACGTACTTTGGTGCAAAAAGTGCAAATCAATCCCAGAACAGCAGCAAAGGACCTTGTGAAGATGCTGGAGGAAACAGGTACAAAAGTATCTATATCCACAGTAAAACGAGTCCTATATCGACATAACCTGAAAGGCCGCTCAGCAAGGAAGAAGCCACTGCTCCAAAACTGCCATAAAAAAAGCCAAACTACGGTTTGCAACTGCACATGGGGACCAAGATCGTACTTTTTGGAGAAATGTCCTCTGGTCTGATGAAACAAAAATAGAACTGTTTGGCCATAATGACCATCGTTATGTTTGGAGGAAAAGGGGGGAGGCTTGAGGTACCACGGACATTCTCACCATAAAACCAGGACAGTGAATAAATCTAATAAGTTTGGTTTTAATACAATTAAACGAAAAACAAGCAATCTTTTTTTTTTTCAACAACAGTAAATAAATGTGCAGTTTAATGATGTCATAAAATCACCAGGATAAAGAAAAAGACATAATGCATTGCTGTTGAACCCAGCCTTTGTTATAGTAGGCAAAGTGAAATCAACAGCAATATACAGAATACATGTTATAACTTTGTCATTCACTCCTCCTCAGACCTCAACTATCAACCCTGCTATAGTCAAGTTTCATTCCTCCTCCTCAGACCTCACCTCTCAACCCTGCTATAGTCAAGTTTCATTCCTCCTCCTCAGACCTCAACTATCAACCCTGCTATAGTCAAGTTTCATTCCTCCTCCTCAGACCTCAACTATCAACCCTGCTATAGTCAAGTTTCATTCACTCCTCCTCAGACCTCAACTATCAACCCTGCTATAGTCAAGTTTCATTCCTCCTCCTCAGACCTCAACTATCAACCCTGCTATAGTCAAGTTTCATTCCTCCTCCTCAGACCTCAACTATCAACCCTGCTATAGTCAAGTTTCATTCACTCCTCCTCAGACCTCAACTATCAACCCTGCTATAGTCAAGTTTCATTCCTCCTCCTCAGACCTCAACTATCAACCCTGCTATAGTCAAGTTTCATTCACTCCTCCTCAGACCTCAACTATCAACCCTGCTATAGTCAAGTTTCATTCACTCCTCCTCAGACCTCAACTATCAACCCTGCTATAGTCAAGTTTCATTCCTCCTCCTCAGACCTCAACTATCAACCCTGCTATAGTCAAGTTTCATTCCTCCTCCTTGTGTTGTTATGTGTTAATAACATTTAGACTACGTTACCCAGCAGGCTAGGCGGGGGGGTCACGTGGTGGGGGTTGAAGAATGCCTTGCATGGCTTAAGAACGGTGTTTGCTAGCTGAAGTATATGTTCATTAAAAAGTAGTTAAACCTACGCCCCGGTTTGTCATTATATAAAGGAACAAACATAACATGGTGTCAGAAGTGGTAGTCGCTATGGCGAGACAGAGAAATTAAATGAGTAACTCTGAAAGTTTCCACGAAGAACATTGAACATTCTACCACAAGTGACGTGAGTAGTCGAAGACGCTAGCTTGCAATTGCGCGGGTAACGAGCCGCAGCGGCGAGAGTGACAGCAGCGGGAGCGAGGCTGCATTTGAATCTGTTGACGAGCAACATACTGAAGTAGGAGAAATTCTGGTTTTCCGTCATGGATAGGCTTAGTCCTCCTACTCCTATGCAGTTAACAGGCAATTTAGCTGACAATTGGAAACGTTTCAAGCAGAGATTCAATATCTACCTAGCAGCCAGTGGAGCAGGGGAGATGATGACAAATTGAAAGCTTCCATTTTTCTGCACGTTCTTGGAGAGGATGCATTGGACGTTTACAATAGCTTTCAACTAGACGAGGTAAACTTGACATTGCCTGTGCTAATGGCTAAATTTGAGGAGTACTTTGTACCAAGCCAGAACGTCACGTTTGAGAGATACAAGTTTTTCTCTCATGATCAGAAACAGGAGTCAGTTTTGACCAGTATTTGGCTGAGCTGAACACACTGAGCAAAACATGTGAATTTGAAAATCTGAAAGACTCACTAGTGAAAGACAGGATAGTCTGTGGCATACTTGATAATGGACTCAAGGAGAGATTGCTGCGTGAGCAAGATTTAACTTTGGAGAAAGCAGTGAATATGTGTAGAGCAGCTGAAACCACCAGAGCACAAGCTAAAGAGCTGCGCAGGGATGAGACGTCAGTGCATGCCATAAAAAGAGAGGAGCAACACACACAACGCCTTACAAAACAGAAACAAGCAAAAGAGAGAAATCAAAACACTACATGTGGAAAATGTGGATTTATCCACAAGCCAAAAAATTGCCCTGCATATGGCAAATCATGTAACAACTGTGGGAAAAATAATCATTTCTCAAAATGCTGCAAAGCCGAGGCTACAAAGAAAAAGGTTCACACAGTCAAGGAGGAGATTGAAGAATTCTTTGTTGATTCTGTGGAAATATGCAATGCAGTGAAAGCTGAATGGATTGTGCCATTGACTGTGAATGAAACTATAATACCATTCAAGCTTGATACTGGAGCACAGGTAAACCTGTTGTCGCTGGATGACTACAAAACACTGAAGGTGAAGAGCAAAATACACCCGGTGAAAATTAAGGTTACTGGTTATACTGGGGAGAATGTACCAGTCAAAGGAAGCTGCATAGTAACTTTACAGCACAAAGGAAAACAGTTCAGAGCACAGCTGCTGATTGTGGAAAAGAGTGTACAGCCTATTCTAGGAATCAATGCATGTGAAAAGCTCAATTTGCTGAAAAGAGTGTATGTAGTGACATCACAGACTGAAAATGACCAGGAATCGCTACTGGCTGAGTATGAGGATGTGTTTGAGGGTCTTGGATGTTTACCAGGAGAACACAAAATATGTACCAATGACAAAATTACTCCAGTTGTGCATGCATGTAGAAAAGTTCCATTTGCATTGAGGAAAAAGCTCAAGGAGGAACTCGGACGCATGGAAAAGATGGGCGTCATCACAAAAATGGATGAACCTACAGACTGGGTAAGCTCACTGGTTATTGTGGTGAAAAAGAATGGCGATCTCAGGATATGTCTAGACCCAAGAGATCTCAACAAAGCAATCAAGAGAGAGCACTTCAAGTTGCCAACCAGAGAAGAGATAATGTCGCAGTTTGCTGGAGCAAAGTGGTTCAGTAAGCTTGATGCCTCATCAGGATTCTGGCAAATGAAGCTAGGCGATGCAAGCTCAAGGCTATGCACATTCAACACACCTGAGGGCAGGTACAGATTTCTTCGTCTACCATATGGGATTCTCTCAGCGCCAGAGGTCTACCACAAGACAATCCACATGATCTTCGAGCATATTCCTGGAGTGGAGACCATGATGGATGACATCATCGTCTGGGGGCCACAAAGAAGAACACGACGCAAGAGTGAGACAAGTGCTGGACCTGACACGGAAGGTCAACCTAAAACTAAACAAGGACAAATGCGAGTTTGGTGTGAAAACACTTACCTTCGTGGGAGATGTACTTTCAGAGGATGGAGTCAAACCAGACCCGAGGAAAACATCAGCCATCAACAACATGGAGCGCCGAAGAACAAGGGCGACGTGAGACGCTTCATGGGCATGATCACCTACCTTGCAAAGTTCATACCTCAACTGTCAGCACAGTCCGCTCCACTCAGATGTCTACTGGAACAGAAAACGAATGGGAATGGTCCCATGAACAGGAAAACTGCTTCAAAAACCTAAAGAAGACAATCACAGAAGAGCCAGTGCTCAGGTTCTATGATCCAGAGAAAAGCACAAGGATTTCTGCAGACGCGTCACAGTTTGGCCTGGGAGCAGTTCTTCTGCAACAGCATGATGAAACATGGCAACCTGTCGCATATGCATCCAGAGCCTTGACAGGCGCAGAGACAAGGTATGCACAAATAGAGAAAGAACTACTGGCGAGCACATACGCTTGCGAAAGGTTTCACCAATACGTCTATGGGCGAGACTTGAAGTAGAAACCGACCACAAACCATTGGTGTCAATCATGTCTAAACCACTGAATGATTGTCCAATGAGAATCCAGAGAATGTTGATCAGACTGCAAAAGTATGATGTGAAGATGATCTATACCCCGGGAAAGTTCATGTTCACCGCCGACACTCTTTCTCGAGCAGTCGACAAGAAAGAGAGCTTGACACACAGAAAAACACTGAGATTCAGGCCTACGTCGACATGATCGTAGCATCACTTCCTGTGTCTTCTGAGAGAATGGAGCAGATCAAAAGAGAGACCGCAGCTGACCAAACAATGACAGAGTTGAAAGAAACAACACTGATTGGATGGCCCGCACAGAAAAACAACTGTCCAAGGAGAATACAGGATTACTGGATGTGCAGAGCAGAGCTCACCGTTGTAGATGACATAGTGTTCAAAGGCAACAAGATTGTCATTCCCATGACACTACGCAAAGAAATGCTACAGAAAATACATGAGGGCCACTTGGGTGAGGAAAAATGCAAACGACGAGCACGAGAAGTAATGTACTGGCCTAGAATGAACCAGGAAATCAGCCAGACCACTGCTTCATGTGAGCTGTGTTTGGCATGCAGGCCAAAGCAGCAAGCAGAGCCGCTAATGCCTCATCCAGTACCCAACAGACCCTACTACAAAGTTGGAGTTGACCTTTTTGACTGCAATGGCAAAAGTCACATTGTTGTTACTGACTACTACTCAAACTACCCTGAAGTAGCAACACTGCCAACTACCTCCAGCAAAGCTGTAATCACATACCTGAAATCAGTCTTTGCAAGACATGGGGTTGCGTCTGAACTGTACTCAGACAATGGTCCGCAGTTCTCAAGTTCAATTCGATCGTTAAGCTAACGACTGGGGATTCCGACACAACACCTCCAGCCCCAACTACCCAAGGTCCAACGGCTTAGCAGAGAGTTCAGTCAAAATTGTTAAAGGTCTGATGAAAAAGGCACACGACGGAAAGGAGGATTTCCTAAAGTCTGATGATCTACCGCAGCGCCGCTGCAGAATGGACTTTCACCTGCACAAATGTTGATGGGGCGTCGCATCAGAACCAACCTACCCATCCACGAGGACTTGCTGACACCCAGAGGTGCTCACAAAGTCAAACTCATGAAGGAAAAACAGAAAGACAAACAAAAACAGCGACACGACAAAAGTGCAAGACACTTACCTGAACTGAAACCTGGAGATCAGGTGCGACTCCGAGACATCACTACAGGAACCTGGATGCAGCAAGGGTGTGTGCAGAGAGAAGTTGCACCGCGATCCTATGTGATCCAAGCGGAGCATGGATCACAACTGAGACGAAACAGAGTGGATCTAAGGCTTCAGCCATTCACTCAAGGGACTGAGGATCATCAGGAGGATACTGCTGAAGCGTCAAATTATTTCAGAAATGGACAATTCAGTCAGAACACCCTGACTGACAATGAACTGACTGACAACGAACGCTGTCCAGCTGTTACAGGAAGCACTTCAGCAGAACGACCAAAAAGGACTGTCAGAGCCCTGAAAGGCTTATTGAGAATTGCTAAAAAGAAAACAAATAGAGACACTATAGAGTATTGTTGACTATATTTAGTTGAAAATAATAATACATCAGAATATGTTTAATGCCTCTTAAGTGATGAGAGTAATGTAAAAAAATTACAAAAAAAAAAAAATGTGGATAAGAAATGTGTGTTGAAAATGTTATGCAGGTTGAGTAAAGAAATGTGATGTGACAGGTGTTGGTACATAGAAAAGTAGTTATATTTTAAAGGAAGGAAGATGTGTTGTTATGTGTTAATAACATTTAGACTACGTTACCCAGCAGGCTAGGCGGGGGGGTCACGTGGTGGGGGTTGAAGAATGCCTTGCATGGCTTAAGAACGGTGTTTGCTAGCTGAAGTATATGTTCATTAAAAAGTAGTTAAACCTACGCCCCGGTTTGTCATTATATAAAGGAACAAACATAACACTCCTCAGACCTCAACTATCAACCCTGCTATAGTCAAGTTTCATTCCTCCTCCTCAGACCTCAACTATCAACCCTGCTATAGTCAAGTTTCATTCACTCCTCCTCAGACCTCAACTATCAACCCTGCTATAGTCAAGTTTCATTCCTCCTCCTCAGACCTCACCTCTCCCCTAGTCAAGTATCAACCCCTTCACTAGTCAAGCTTATAATTCCACGTGTTGTTGTTGTTGTGGTTGTCAGCACTTAGCATGTATTTCGAGCCTATGGAAAATGTATTTATTATTGTGAATAAGTGCAAGGGTAAAAGGAGGTGAGAAGGAGAAGTGAGGCTTGACAAGAGCAGGGCTGATAACTGAGCAATGCAGGGGTGAGCAGGGTTGAAGAGAAAGGGGCCACACTTGACTAGTGCAGGGTTGATACTTGACTAGTGCAGGGTTGACACTTGACTAGTGCAGGGTTGACACTTGACTAGTGCAGGGTTGATACTTGACTAGTGCAAGGTTGATACTTGACTAGTGCAGGGTTGATACTTGACTAGTGCAGGGTTGACACTTGACTAGTGCAGGGTTGACACTTGACTAGTGCAGGGTTGACACTTGACTAGTGCAGGGTTGACACTTGACTAGTGCAGGGTTGACACTTGACTAGTGCAGGGTTGACACTTGACTAGTGCAGGGTTGACACTTGACTAGTGCAGGGTTGACACTTGACTAGTGCAGGGTTGACACTTGAGGGTGAGGTCTGAGGAGGGGTGGCAGAGTTCCTAATATGTATTTCGTACACCTGTGTACAGTGCTCCGTGCTGATGCGGTCGTACGGGATTATGGCTGGTTCCGTACGTCACAGTGTTCCGTACAGAACCTTATTTTAGCGCCCCCAAAAAATGTAATACTTTCAATTTAAAATTAGTACCATTGTAAAGTACTAATTTCTCCTCTTTCCGGCAAAATCAACGATGAGACCTCCACGCCGCCCGTCTCTGCATGATTAAAGAAAGCAATGGGGCTCTGCCGGGTCTGTTTAAAAATGCTGTTAAGTAAATTGCGTCTGTCACGGCTTTTGAGAGTCATGATGGCTCTCAGTGATGATGACGACGCAAAAAAGAAATGAACTATTGATTGAATTAACTATGGATGAACTCAGAAGTAATTACATTTACTCTCACCGTTTGATAATGTCTTGATAAATAAATCTATACCGTTAAATATCCGAGTTACACAAAGTAGGGAACTTTATTTTCAGAGGGGATGGATTGTGGTTCCGTTCAAAGAGAGGGATGAAGGAACATGACGTTGCATAATACAATGTTAATGAACAGAGCATGAGAATGATTAGGGTTAATATTAGAACTTCCATTAGCACGAGACAAATCATTGTATAAACTACTTAACGTTAGTAAATTACTGTATAAAGCAACAATATTCATACTGAAAAGAAGTATAACAACAGTTGTAACACGAACTTCCATGTGTAATGAATACGATGGGAGACAGAGAGCTGGTTTCAAGCGCAGGGCACAGCAGGTGTTTATTAGGAAAGGACCACAGGAGGAGGCAGGTAGCTGGGTCCAGGGGCAGGCAGAAGGTCACACACAGGAGGAGGCAGGTAGCTGGGTCCAGGGGCAGGCAGAAGGTCACACACAGGAGGAGGCAGGTAGCTGGGTCCAGGGGCAGGCAGAAGGTCACACACAGGAGGAGGCAGGTAGCTGGGTCCAGGGGCAGGCAGAAGGTCATACACAGGAGGAGGCAGGTAGCTGGGTCCAGGGGCAGGCAGAAGGTCACACACAGGAGGAGGCAGGTAGCTGGGTCCAGGGGCAGGCAGAAGGTCACACACAGGAGGAGGCAGGTAGCTGGGTCCAGGGGCAGGCAGAAGGTCATACACAGGGAGTCCAAACAGGTTACAGTACAGGCAGGGGAAAGGCTAGTAACGTAGTCCGGGAGATCAGGCAAGAGGTTGATGGCAGGAAATCAGATAGGCCAAAAGGCGTCGTAGGTGAGGATGGCCAAAAACTATGATACACGGGAGGAATAATACCTAAAAATGAACAGCGCTCCAAATAGACCGTGTAACAAAAACAAACAATTACCTACAATGATGGAGTGCAAGGAACTGAATTAAATAGTGATAATGACCCACAGGTGTGTGAACAGGTGATCAGAATTCAGGTGATTGGGATCTGGAGAGTGAGCTGCGTTCAGGGGATCTATGTGTTTGTGAGCTGGAAAGTGGTCTGGAAAGTGGTCTACGTGTTTGAGAGTGTGAGTTGGAAGCAGATGTTACGTTACGAAATATGAAATAACGTTATGTTGGATTACATGGAAATGATATCCACATTTGTGAGTCCATTTCCAAGGCACTATCTTAATAAATTATGTTGCATGAACACACACAACAAAAATTTATAATAATAATAATAATTTAACTGTATTTTGACAGGAAATGTCTGGAAAGGGTCGACAACAGCCCAGGAAACGGTGCCGCTACACTCCCGAAAACAGCTACAGGCTGCTAACGAGGAGGTGATGGTTGCGGAGGAGCCTGAGGGAGGTGGCTCTTGCCTCCTGTCAGTACCTGTTTACAGGGAAGCCAATGGTCCAAAAACATTCCACAAAGTTAATAACTATTGCAGTATGGTGACATGCTGTTAAAGGTCACCGAACTGGCTGTGCACTTTGGTCTTTTAGGGAGTCCCGTTAATTTTCTTCACCTGTGCACAATCAAGAGCAGAAGGAGAGAGGCACGCAGGAATGTCACGTTTCAATTTGGGTTAGAGCATGTCATTTGCAAACGACTTTAATAGATAGCACACGTGAGTTATTTGGGATATGCGTTATTGCCATGCGTTATTACACACATGAGTTGATTCAGTGTGTGTTATAGATGACCACTGCTATTAGCACCCTACTCATGAAAAATTAGTTTAATATTAGCCATATTAGTATTAATACTAATTTAAATAAAAATCTGGAATAATTTACCAGACACTCTTATCCAGAACAATTTATGTATTGGTCCCCCGTGGGAATCAAACCCCCATACCTGGCATTGAAAGCACCATGCTCTACCAACTGAGCCACACAGGACCATAATAATGAAGGTTTCATACGAGTGTATATGGTTACGCTTGTTTTTGATCTGCGAGAGACACGTTGCCCCCTGGTGGAAAGAGGCTCTATTGCACACAATGAGTTGCGTAATGCATGCTTCATGTCACGATGTAACGTACAGCTTGAGGGGTCCGTTTTTCTTTCTTCAAATTTTCTCAAATACTATTGGTCCATTTCCATGTCAATCAACGCTTGAATAGAAACGTAGTTAACAGCCCTGGATTTTGACGCCAACACAGTGGCTACAGTTCCATTCGTTTTCATTGCAGCCTCGTTTGAATGCTGCGGTTTTTCCCGCAAAATGTGTACGCAACACCGTTAGGTAGCAGTAGCCAACTAAAAAATATAAAAAGTTTTAGACTTTATTCTCAAAATACTTTATTTCTCAAAATTGTATTTCGATTTTATTATTGAAGTATTGCAACTATTCACCAAATTTAATAAAGAATTTCCACTCTCTCAAAGTATTTCGAGTTTTTTAAGAACTATCCGTGCAACAACAACAACAACAACAACAACAACAACAAAATAAAACCCGAGCACCACCACGCATCACCGTTTTATTTTTTATCTTCACTTGGCCCTAATACTCTTCCGTAATACAGTGAATCGGTGCAAAATAACCCGTAAAGAACATTTAACCATCTCTATTAATTATGTTTTATTGATGTATGTTTCACTATCTGCATAGCACAATAACACAGTTGGTGGAAGTTGTATATTTTTTTTTTGAATGCAAGGCCAACTAACCCGACTCTCGTAGGACTGGTCTCACACATCCTCAATATGAGAGCCTAAGGGTTACACTTCATATCACCTTACTGTATCTTATAACGTATCTGTCTAACCTCCCATTTGAAATCATAGACAAAGATATCACAGCCTAATGCCCTGGTGTAGCTCTCTGTGTCTTGGCACTATAACTGGTGTCGCTCTGAGTCACATCTCAGGCCAACTTCCAGATAAACGGGAAGTTAGAGAGGCAGTAGCCAAGAGGAGGCTTACAGTATGTTGCTGACTCGCTGTCTCTGCGCTGCTGGCAGGCAGACTCAAGGCTTTAATCTGGGAATCCTTATGCAGTCATCCATCCATCCATCTGGCATCACAAGCAGCCCACTACTGTGTTTTGCCTTGTGGCTTTCACACTTTGCTTCACAGTTTTCCATCACAGTTCTCTCGTCCCGGCCCGCGAAAATGGACAGGTTAGGGATGGAAGTTCTGGATGGATGGCAGGGAACACTCAGATAACAGCGAAGCAGCAAGGTCTCCTATTTTATCAACCCAGGTCCATGTCTTCTCCTTATGTTTTGACAAGCTAGGTTGTGGTCTGTTTCACACAGTGTGTTTTCCTTGGTGTGAAAGCTGTTTTGGACGTGGTGTGTCATGCTGTGCTGGTTTAGGGAAAGGGGGACACCTAGTCAGTTGTACAATTGAATGCCTTCAACTGAAATGTGTCTTCCGCATTTAACCCAACCCCTCTGAATCAGAGAGGTGCGGGGGGGCTGCCTTAAATCGACATCATTGACGCTGGGCAAACAGTGGATTCACATACAGATTAACTGCCTTGCTCAGGGGCAGAACAACACATTTTTACCTTGTCAGCTCAGGGATTCGATCCAACAACCTTTCGGTTACTGGCCCAACGCACCTACCCGCCAGGCTACCTGCCGCCCTTATAAGTAAACAAAGTGAGTTAGGACTGGACGTTCTTTGGGAGGGTTTTTGTAGGTGATGAATGTGTCTGTCTGCCACATTAAGCTGGAGCTTCTCAGAGGAAGTGAGGATGAGACAGTGACAGTTCTCATATTTCTTTTTACCTTTATTTTACTAGGCAAGTCAGTTAAGAACAACTTCTTATTTTCAATGACAGTCTAGAAACAGTGGGTTAACTGCCTTGTTCAGGGGCATAACGACAGATTTTTACCTTGTCAGCTCAGGGATTCGATCTTGCAACCTTTCGGTTACTAGTCCAACGCTCTAACCACTAGGCTACCAGCCGCCCCATTTCACATACAAATGTGCACCATATGTGGATGAGAAGGAGTGGAAGTCAGAGCTATTTAACCTGTTTTGACTCACGTTGACATTGATGATGACTATCATTGTCTCTTGAAAGACGCAAATAAAATGAATTATTGTTATTTATTATAAACATGTATTTAATCGATCAATTTACAACATTCATTGTGCAGATTTTATCCTCAAACATCAGCAGTAAGTTCGTAAAACATGTCATGACAAGACAACCTACAGCACAACTGATTTGTATGACTACAGCATTGTAATTCACTGGAAACCGCTCTGTGCTGACAATGCCGTGCTATCCACAAGGGGCAGTGTGTTGTAAGTAAGTGATGTTCTTTTCTCTTTCCATGAAAGGCAATTACTGTAGGTTCTTCTCTAGCTCACTCACAAAAGGCCTCTGTGTCCCGGGATCAGTCTGGAGAAAATGTGACTCAAAAGCAATATGGCAGTAGTCATGAGTTTGATGTTGGGAAGTGAACAAAGCACTATTCTCCCCCAACTCATTTCAGGTGACAGACATTGTCCATCTCTACTACATTCACACACAACATATATATATTTTTTTTAATAACACTCTCTATGAATTCCCTCTTCCTCATTTATAACGTATTATAACGCTATGAGAAGTGGTGTGAGAGCATTATAACACTGCTTCATAAGGCATTGTACAGCCGTGTCATAATGCTCTGTGGATCTAGATATAGATGTTGATGAGCAATTATTGGCGCCTATTTCATGGATTTAATTGCATTATGCGTAGCTCGTAAGATTTTTTTTTATAAATGTGCTTATAATCCATTATAAAGGCAGTGTGAATAGGAAGTTTTACCAAGTTGTGAAATAGAGTGTATTTTTCCCAGTAAATAAGCCTTGTGGAGCAATAACGTCTCAGTCTTTTGGTATTTGCCTTTGTGTTGTCATCATACCATCTAGAAAACAATATCTTCTCACAGCCAGAAGTGGAATCAATATGTCTGTCTGTGAAAGAACAGGAGAGTCCTTTGGGGGATTGAAAAAAGAGTGAAAAGCTATACCATCAGATGAATTTAGACTGAATTTCATTGTTCTGCTCCTTGCAGTGCTATGAGTAAGAGATGCACGCTGGCATGGATGATATCATTGTTTGGCCTCTAGGATGATAACCATGATGACATAATGTGTGTGTTCATCATGTTTATATATTTTTTTTTAAAATCCTGTATATTTCTTGTTTACGTGATATATCGAAGAGATATATCGAAATCGATCATTGAGAATCTGTATTTATTTTGGTTTTAGTGAAGATCAAGGAAAGGTTATTTCACTCATTGGCGATTGGCCTGTTTGTTTGTTAGGTTATTGTTTAGGGGTTGGGCTGATGACTTGAATCAGTTGATTACAGATTACATGGCGACGAAAGTAATTAGTAACATAATACACTGGATTACTCTATTATTACTCTGAAATTAGCATTAAAAATAATCTGATTACATTTGGATTACTCCCATTTCTATCACTCGGATTCTTTTAATTAAAAACGTGCCCCCTAATATTCAATAGAAAAGCAAAGAAACACAATATCAAGTAATCTAAAGCTCTTCACATGTCATGTTGCTGCTGGATTATTTTCCTGCTGTAGCAAACTGGCTCAAATTAAGATCCTACATCTGTATGTGCTAACAGTGGGTTTACATTAAATACAAAAAAAAAAGGGATATATTGTTTGTAGAGGATTGAACTTCAGACTGAGTACGTTTATTTATCATCAGTCTGTCTGAGCGTAACCGGCTGTGACCTTTTCCAGACGTATAGAATGTAGGCCCATATCAGATTTTTCAGTCGTGCACGATTACACATCAGCTCCGTCGCTTCGTTGTCTCCTCTTGTAACACCAAGATGCCGCGCTCTGATTTCACCATTATGTGTCTACGTCCTTTAGTGTCACTATGGGATACATGCAAAAAACATCCCAATCCCACCTTCTAAAAAAAAGGCAACACTCCATTGTCACTGAAAGTATTTCGTCATTGTTACCTTTTTTTGGTACACGGTATATATACTGTATGGGTGAAGGCGCCGTGCAGGATTTCGCAAACACTACATACCTTATTTTTAAACGTGTGTGAAAAAGGGAAGACAAAACAAAACAGAAAACGAATAATGGATCGACGGCGGCTAGAAGACCGGTGACGTCGACCGCTTAAAACCGCCCGAACAAAGAGAGGGACCGACTTCGGCTGAAGTCGTGACACTGTCTTTACACAGTTGGAAAAGGATGGCGCAAGCTACATCTTTTATTTTCCTCAACTATACACATTTTGGGGGCATCTGAAATAACAAAAATACCACAAGCCAAAGAAACAAATGAGCAAAAAGAAACAGAAAGACAACCTCATGCCTACCTCAGTTGCAGTTTTTCTATATTTTCTCTTACTATGCAAGGTATTTTGGACATGATAATTACCAAGATGTTGCAGTTGTTCATCATGCCCCTTTGTCTTGTCAGGTGGGGGGCACTAAGACAGGAGTGGTGCGCTACGTGGGGGAGACTGACTTTGCCAAGGGTGAGTGGTGCGGCGTGGAGTTGGACGAGCCCCTGGGGAAGAACGACGGTGCAGTGGCTGGAACCAGGTATCTCTCTCTCTCTCTCTCTCTCTCTCTCTCTGTGTGTGTCTCTCTCTCTCTCTCTCTCTCTCTCTCTGTCTCTCTCTCTCTCTCTCTCTCTCTCTCTGTGTCTCTCTCTCTCTCTCTGTGTGTCTCTCTCTCTCTCTCTCTGTCTCTCTCTCTCTCTCTCTCTCTCTCTCTCTCTCTCTCTCTCTGTGTCTCTCTCTCTCTCTGTGTCTCTCTCTCTCTCCCCCTATCCTACTTGATCTATAACTCCCTCTTTATTTCCATTTTTCTGTCTCTCACTGTCTCTTTCTCGCTCTCCTACACACAGGCTCGCATGCACTCACACAAAGCCCCCACACAGATCTGTCCGGCAGATCTAGCTGTAGGCCTAGTAGTGGCTTAAACAAATCTATCATGTGTGGTTTAGTGTCAGACAAGACAGCATCATTCTCTTTTTAGCTGCAATTCCATTGTATGGTAAATTATTAGAGCTAGACCTTCCCCTCTGTAACACAATATTCAACTGAATTATTTCCAAAATGGAGGAAACATAAATCACTGTGCAAACAGAATATGACTTCACTTCCCAGAATATGACTTCACTCCCTAGAATATGACTTCACTCTCTAGAATATGACTTCACTCTCCAGAATATGACTTCACTCTCCAGAATATGATTTAACTCTCTAGAATATGACTTCACTCTCTAGAATATGACTTCACTCTCCAGAATATGATTTAACTCTCTAGAATATGACTTCACTCTCCAGAATATGACTTCACTCTCCAGAATATGACTTCACTCTCCAGAATATGACTTCACTTCCCAGAATATGTCTTCACTTCCCAGAATATGACTTCACTCTCTAGAATATAACTTCACTCTCCAGAATATGACTTCACTTCCCAGAATAGGTCTTCACTCTCTAGAATATGACTTCACTCTCCAGAATATGACTTCACTCTCCAGAATATGACTTCACTTCCCAGAATATGACTTCACTTCCCAGAATATGTCTTCACTCTCTAGAATATGACTTCACTCTCCAGAATATGACTTCACTTCCCAGAATATGACTTCACTCTCTAGAATATGACTTCACTTCCCAGAATATGACTTCACTCTCCAGAATATGACTTCACTCTCTAGAATATGACTTCACTTCCCAGAATATGACTTCACTCTCCAGAATATGACTTCACTCTCTAGAATATGACTTCACTCTCCAGAATATGACTTCACTCTCCAGAATATGACTTCACTCTCTAGAATATGACTTCACTTCCCAGAATATGACTTCACTCTCTAGAATATGACTTCACTCTCCAGAATATCACTTCACTTCCCAGAATATGACTTCACTCTCTAGAATATGACTTCACTCTCCAGAATATGACTTCACTTCCCAGAATATGACTTCACTCTCTAGAATATGACTTCACTCTCCAGAATGACTTCACTCTCCAGAATATGACTTCACTATCTAGAATATGACTTCACTCTCTAGAATATGACTTTACTTCCCAGAATATGACTTCACTCTCTAGAATATGACTTCACTCTCCAGAATATGACTTCACTTCCCAGAATATGACTTCACTCTCTAGAATATGACTTCACTTCCCAGAATAGGTCTTCACTCTCCAGAATATGACTTCACTCTCCAGAATATGACTTCACTCTCCAGAATATGCCTTCACTCTCTAGAATATAACTTCACTCTCCAGAATATGACTTCACTATCTAGAATATGACTGTAACGCCCAGTCCCGAGTTTCAGGCTGGAGCGTTTTGGTTTTGTCTTTGTGTAGGGTTTGTTCATTCTAGGTGTCGTATTTCTATGTTGGGTAATGGTTCCCAATTAGAGGCAGCTGTGTGTCGTTGTCTCTAATTGGGAACCATATTTAGGCTAGTAGGTTTCACTCTGGGTTCGTGGGTTATTGTATGTTCATAGCTGTGTTTGTTTGTTCAGTTATGTTCATCGTTACGTTCTCCGTTCTTTGTTTTGTTCCGTCGTGGTCCCGTTTATAATTAAATATGTATTCTGGCTACATCGCTGCGTCTTGGTCTGTCCCCTCAGAAGTGAATCGTGACAGAATAACCCACCAAACAAAGACCAAGCAGCGAGAGACCCGGGAGCTTAGGTCTTGGGAGAAGGAGCTGTTCTATGGGAGTGCTTGGGACCAGCCTGGGGAGTATCGTCGACCCAGAGAGGAACTGGAAGCAGCGGCGGGCGGAGCGCAGGTGTGAGGACTTGATGGGAGCATGGGACCCGGAGAGAGGAATGTTTCTCAGACCTCGCCGGGCTAGGAAGCCCGTAAGGCAGCCCCAAGAAACTTTTGGGGGCACACGAGGAGGTTGGCGGTTCAGGAGGGACTCTGAGCCAACCCCTCGTGCTTCATGGAGAGAGCGTTGGGGAGAACGTCGCACCGAGGGGACACCGTGCTATGCTGTATTGCGCGCGGTTTCCTATACGGAGTCAGAGGCGGTGCGAGATTCCCGCTCCACTCATCAGTCGGGAGTAAACGGCGTTCAGCCAGGAAGAGTGGTGCCTGCTCTGCGCGCTAAGTCTCGGTGCGCCTCCTGGGACCCGGATATCCTGCTCCAGTTCCGTGTGCGGTGTCTCCGATGCGTGTCCGCAGCCCAGTGCGAGAGATCCCAGCGCCACTCATTGGTCGGGCCGAGGTCTGTGTGCTACCTGGGAGAGTGGTGCCAGCTCTGCGAGCCAGGTCTCCAGTGCGCCTTTTGGGTCCATGTTATCCTGTGGTCCTACGGGCAGAATCTCGTGCGGATCCACAGCCCAGTCCGAGAGATTCCAGCTCCACTCACCCATGAGGCCAGGGTTAGTGAGCTAGCTGGAGATATGGTGTCGGCTCTCCATATCAGGTTCCCGGTCCGGGTAGAGGTTTCTACACGCCCAGTCCCGTTCCACGTTCCGAGACCCTGTTCCACGTTCCGAGATCCCTGTTCCACGCTCCGAGATCCCTGTTCCACGCTCCGAGATCCCTGTTCCACGTTCCAAGATCCCTGTTCCACGTTCCAAGATCCCTGTTCCACGTTCCAAGATCCCTGTTCCACGTTCCAAGATCCCTGTTCCACGTTCCAAGATCCCTGTTCCACGTTCCAAGATCCCTGTTCCACGTTCCAAGATCCCTGTTCCACGTTCCAAGATCCCTGTTCCGCGTTCCAAGATCCCTGTTCGCGTTCCAAGATCCCTGTTCCGCGTTCCAAGATCCCTGTTCCGTGTTCCAAGATCCCAGTCCGTGTAGTGGTGTCTACACGCCCAGTCCCTGTTCCACGCACTCCAGCTCCCGCGGCGCCCGAGAGTCCAGCACGCCCTGCTCCGCCCCGCGCACCCAGCTCCCGTGCGCTCCGAGAGTCCAGCACGTCCTGCTCGGCCCCGCGCGCAGCTCCCGTGCGCTCCGAGAGTCCAGCACGTCCTGCTCCGGCTCCGCGCACCAAGCTCCCGTGCGTTCAGAGAGTCCAGCACGTCCTGCTCCGGCCCGCGCGCAGCTCCCGTGCGCTCCGAGAGTCCAGCACGCCCTGCTCCGGCCCCGCGCACCCAGCTCCCGTGCGCTCAGAGAGTCCAGCACGTCCTGCTCCGGCCCGCGCACCAAGCTCCCGTGCGCTCCGAGAGTCCAGCACGCGTCCTGTTCGGCTCCGGCGCGCAGCTCCACGTGCGCTCCGAGAGTCCAGCACGCGTCCTGTCCCGGCTCCGGCGCGCAAGCTCCCGTGCGTTCAGAGAGTCCAGTACTGCCAGTTCCTGCTCCACGCACCAGCGTCCCAGTGAGCATCACAAGTCCAGTACGACCAGTTCCTGCTCCACGCACCAGAGTTCCAGTGAGCATCACAAGTCCAGTACTGCCAGTTCCTGCTCCACGCGCAGAGTACCAGTGAGCATCACTAGTCGGTACTGCCAGTTCCTGCTCCACGCACCAGAGTTCCAGTGAGCATCACAAGTCCAGTACTGCCAGTTCCTGCTCCACGCACCAGAGTTCCAGTGAGCATCACAAGTCCAGTACTGCCAGTTCCTGCTCCACGCACCAGAGTTCCAGTGAGCATCACGAGTCCAGTACGACCAGTTCCTGCTCCACGCACCAGAGTCCCAGTGAGCATCACGAGTCCAGTACGACCAGTTCCTGCTCCACGCACCAGAGTCCCAGTGAGCATCACGAGTCCAGTACTGCCAGTTCCTGCTCCACGCACCAGAGTCCCAGTGAGCATCACGAGTCCAGTACTGCCAGTTCCTGCTCCACGCACCAGCGTTCCAGTGAGCATCACGAGTCCAGTACGGCCAGTTCCAACTCCACGTACCAGAGTTCCAGGAGAAGGCCCAGGGCCTCCGGTTCTGGATGTCAGACCAGCACGGCCAGCACCGGAGCCTCCACCTGGGACAAAGCGACCACCGAAGACCCCCCACAGACTTTTGGCGGCGTCCGAGTCCGCGCCTTTGGGGGGGGGTACTGTAACGCCCAGTCCCGAGTTTCAGGCTGGAGCGTTTTGGTTTTGTCTTTGTGTAGGGTTTGTTCATTCTAGGTGTCGTATTTCTATGTTGGGTAATGGTTCCCAATTAGAGGCAGCTGTGTGTCGTTGTCTCTAATTGGGAACCATATTTAGGCTAGTAGGTTTCACTCTGGGTTCGTGGGTTATTGTATGTTCATAGCTGTGTTTGTTTGTTCAGTTATGTTCATCGTTACGTTCTCCGTGTATTGTTTTGTTCCGTCGTGGTCCCGTGTATAATTAAATATGTATTCTGGCTACATCGCTGCGTCTTGGTCTGTCCCTTCAGTAGAGAAACGTGACAATGACTTTACTCTCTAGAATATGACTTTACTTCCCAGAATATGACTTCACTCTCTAGAATATGACTTCACTCTCCAGAATATGACTTCACTATCTAGAATATGACTTCACTCTCCAGAATATGACTTCACTCTCCAGAATATGACTTCACTCTCCAGAATATAACTTCACTCTCCAGAATATGACTTCACTATCTAGAATATGACTTCACTCTCCAGAATGACTTCACTCTCCAGAATATGACTTCACTATCTAGAATATGACTTCACTCTCTATGACTTTACTTCCCAGAATATGACTTCACTCTCTAGAATATGACTTCACTCTCCAGAATATGACTTCACTCTCCAGAATATGACTTCACTCTCCAGAATATGACTTCACTCTCTAGATTATGTCTTCACTTCCCAGGATATGACTTCACTCTCTAGAATATGACTTCACTTCCACTAGGCTACCTGCCGCCCGGCCCAACACTCTAACCACTAGGCTACCTGCCGCCCGGCCCAACACTCTAACCACTAGGCTACCTGCCGTCCCAGCATCCCCGTGGAGTCCATGGCCCTGACGAATTGAGACTGTTCGAAGGGAAAGGGGGCTTCCAACTCAATATTAGGAAGGTGTTCTTGATGTTTTGTACACAGTGTATAGCCCGAGCGTCCTTCACTCGTCTCATTCATTAGTAGGGGTGAACGGTTCCAGTATTTCTGGAGTCGACTCCGACTCCTGTGGTTAGAGTTAAAAGTGTTGACTCTTGCTTGACTCCCAAAACACCCTAAACCGGCTGCGCACACACCACCTCATTATTGCAGAGTCCTACTAGGAAGACACATTTTGAGTTCTAGGGAGGACTGGCACACACCGCCTCATTATTGCAGAGTCCTACTAGGAAGACACATTTTGAGTTCTAGGGAGGACTGGCACACACCGCCTCATTATTGCAGAGTCCTACTAGGAAGACACATTTTGAGTTCTAGGGAGGACTGGCATGAACAGGATACTGCCCATTAGCTTATCAACTTTTAAAAGGCCTATTTTGTTTGCATATAGAAGGTGATGTGTAGGAACTAGAATATTTCAGTGATATTTCTGCTGTGCGCAGCCTTGACAGATCCCATGGGATGATGCGGTGCACTCTACGCCGATAAACCTATTATTTGTTGTGTTATGAAATTATTATCCAAACATTTGCTTTATTCCATAGAACGAATCGCACAGGATTCGTTTTTTCCAAACGGCCCCCTGTAATTATAATTTTTATTAAATTGACTCGTATGACAGAAGCCTTGGGGTGGAAGTTTTTATTCTAGGCGTGAAGATATTTCAACGTCAGGTCTAGACGATAAAAGGCTACACTGATAACTCGTGCTTGGCTGACAGATGTATCGATGTCTCCATAATATTTAAATTGAGGAAGTGTGATCATAATCATTATTTTAGTGATTCATTGTAGACGTCCCTCCTAGTAAATAATATCCCCCATTCTGATGATTTGAGCTGCCACCGTTTTGGGGGTCTGAAACTTACCTTTCTGGTCATTAAAATAAAATTGCTGAGGTGTACTCACTTCTGAGGACACAAGCTCAAATACATACAAATGTTCTGAAAATATAAAAAGTCAAGTATTACTTTTTTTCCTATTCAAAAAAGTGGGGGCAATAGAGCATGAACTGATTGAAATGCTTTCTAAATATGGTAACAATAGTTTATTTGGCGAAAGAAACTCTGAGGGCCCGGAATAGGCTACCCACTGGTCGTAGATGTCATTTCAACATGTAGTTTTGATTTACATTTGGTTGAAAATTCACCATGTCATTGGATTTAGGTTAAAAAAATTACAGGTGAAAAAAAAGACAATTCCCTTTTTTGCAAATCCAATCCCTTTTCCAGTTTGATTCAATGTCGTCATGTAGATTTTATTTGTTGTAATGACGTGGAGACAGCGTTGATTCAACCAGTGTTTGCACAGTGGATAGTTGATACAATGTTGCAAGTTCGCTATAGCAACAGCTTCGGGCCGGACACAGTTGATTTGGTATAATGTTGCAATTCACTAGCGACACTTCAAGTCAAACAGATAGAAGAGGAGGTAGACAGGCAGAGTAGAGAGATTAATTCATTTTTACTTAGTTGACAATGGAAGTTATAGGACTACTGCTGCATTGGCCTATAGGCTATCTCTGAGTTCCATGCGCTCATTTCCTTCGCCGCCAATGGCTCACCGTGTATCAATGTGTCCATATGGCAGAAGCTGGTGCTCTTGCATTAGTTGAATTCTTACTTTCAGATTTGTGTCATTGAGAAATGAGAAATTAAAATGTCATTATTGAAATTAAACTGCCGATCGGTAGAAATAGTATAATAATTGTAAACTTCCCCAAATTTTAAACTCACTCGCCGCCTATGTCAGCTACTCAAGTTTATCAGGCATTGTGTTGTCTTGGAAAATGCCGTCCGTATTTTCTTCTTAGCCATGACCAGCTCAGAAATTGACGAATAGGCCTACAAACTTGAACTCGCCAATTATCATGGCAATTTAGCCCACTAAGTGGAACTCGCGTACAGCAGTCGTGTGTAGTCCAATTTCATTTCATAGGCTATTTTCTATTTTATCTGTACGTTTTTTAGGGTATGGTGTGTTTGTTAAGATGTTCATTCATATTCACGTCGAAGCGCATTAGTATTTGATATGGGCCACCATTTGGGCTATTTGATTGGAAACACGCATGATGTAAAAAGTGTCTGTTTCATGACGTTGTCATACATTTGGTTGCCCTGTAGGCTACAAAAAAAGCCAAAGAGGCTATATACTTTTTCTACGTATAGGCTGCATGATTTATGTTAGATTACTTTGACAGAGTGTAGCAGTGCGTCTCTCCAGCACCATGGAGAGGCGTGGTGGTCATGGACAAGATACATACACTATATATACAAAAGTATGTGGACTATTTCAGCCTCATCCGTTGCTGACAGGTGTACAAAATTGAGCACACCACCATGCAATCTCCATAGACAAACATTATTAGTAGAATAGCCTTACTGAAGTGCTCAGTGACTTTCAACATGGCACCGTCATAGGATAACACCTTTCCAACAAGTCAGTTCGTCAAATTTCTGCCCTGCTAGAGCTTCCCCGGTCAACTGTAAGTGCTGCTATTGTGAAGTGGAAACATTTAGGAGCAACAACGGCTCAGCCGCGAAGTGGTAGACCTAGGGTTCCAAAGGGTCGGAAACATTCCGGTAAATTTCCGGAAATATTTTGGTTAAACTATCCCCAATTTAATGGGATTGCAACCCTCTGCTGTCACGGATCCCCCCGGTACTGCTGCTCATTTGTTCACCAGTTCCTGAGGTCGACGTCACCGGCCTTCTAGGCTTCACTGAACTAGAATCATTATCATCAACTCTGGACTGTCTTGTCTGATTATGCACATCTGGTTCCCATTTCCCCTGATTAGTACAGTATGTTATATATGTGCCCTCTGTTCCCCATTCTCCATGTCGGGTATTGTTCCCATGTCCGTTGGTTGTGTGAGTACCATTGCGTTGTTTCAGCTTTTGTGCTGCGTGTTTTGTGCATTGTGTATTACGGGTCTCGTCCCGTGTCGTTCTTCGAGGTTTACCCTCGCTCTTTTGTTTGGGTACATCCCAGTGTTTTGTATACGTGTTTGTTTTGGGTGTATTAAAAACCCCTATTATGTATCACTGTGTCTGTCTCCAAATCCTTTATACCAGTGTGACATCTGCATGCACAGTGCATTCTTCCATCACATGTAAGCTGATTCTCAAGATCTTGCACACTAATGAGATGCTATTGAGCCCACACTAGTACACTGTCTGAGCCAAGGACTACATGCTTTCTGGTAAGTTTTGATCACAATACTGGGTGGGGTGAATATTTTTTGTTAACAAGTAAATAGCAGCCTACAGCAAAGTGTGTTTAAATCACTTCTAACTTGTTAACAAGTCCAACCAGACATGCTTTATTTACTCATTTGCTGGATGCAGAGTTCAACAGAGTTCAAGTGAAGGTCAAGCAAATCATAGAGAAAGAACACTGTATTGCAATCATCTCTGATGGGTGGTCGAATGTTCGTGGGCAAGGAATAATTAACTACATCCTCTCCACCCCTCAACCAGTATTCTACAAGAGCACAGACACAAGGGACAACAGACACACCGGTCTCTACATTGCAGATGAGCTGAAGGCAGTCATCAATGACCTTGGACCACAGAAGGTATTTGCACTGGTTACAGACAATGCTGCGAACATGAAGGCTGCTTGGTCTAAAGTGGAGGAGTCCTACCCTCACATCACACCCATTGGCTGTGCTGCTCATGCATTGAATCTGCTCCTCAAGGACATCATGGCACTGAAAACAATGGATGCACTCTGCAAGAGAGCCAAGGAAATGGTTAGGTATGTGAAGAGTCATCAAGTTATAGCAGCAATCTACCTCACCAAGCAAAGTGAGAAGAATAAGAGCACCACATTGAAGCTGCCCAGCAACACCCGTTGGGGTGGTGTTGTCATCATGTTTGACAGTCTCCTGGAGGGGAAGGAGTCTCTCCAAGAAATGGCCATATCACAGTCTGCCGATATGGACATCCCCATCAAGAGGATCCTCCTGGATGATGTATTTTGGGAGAGAGTGGTGAACAGCCTGAATCTCCTGAAACCTATAGCAGAAGCCATTTCACGGATTGAGGGAGACAATGTCATCCTGTCTGATGTTCAGACTGCTTGCAGATGTAAGAGAAGAAATCCGTACTGCCCTGCCCACTTCACTGTTGCTCCAAGCAAAGGAAACTGCAATTCTGAAATACATAAAAAAGCGTGAAGACTTCTGCCTGAAGCCCATACACGCTGCAGCGTACATGTTGGACCCCAACTATGCTGGCAAGAGCATCCTGTCTGGTGCAGAGATCAACAAGGCCTATGGTGTCAGGACTACTGTGTCTCGCCACCTTGGCCTGGATGAGGGCATGGTTCTTGGCAGTCTGGCGACGTGCACTTCCAAGCAAGGGCTTTGGGATGGAGATGCAATATGGCAGTCGTGCCAGCATATCTCATCAGCCACCTGGTGGAAGGGACTTTGTGGATCTGAGGCTCTTTCCCCTGTTGCCTCCATCATCCTCCAAATCCCACCAACATCTGCCGCCTCAGAGCGCAACTGGTCCTTGTTTGGGAACACACACACCAAAGCACGCAACAGACTGATTAATTCAAGGGTTGAAAAATTGGTGGCCAACTGGGCATTTTTGAGTCTGACAACGAGCCATCCTCAAGAAGGTTGGAAAGTGACAGTGAAGATGAGGCCTCAGAGTCTGATGTTCAAGAGGTGGACATCAAGGACGTCCAGGGAGAAGACATGGAAGCCTGAGAGGAAGACAACCAAAGCTTTAGTTTCTAGACTATCATTTTACAGATGTATGTTGAAAATGTTTTTGGGAGATGAGATGGATCATTGGGGATCATTCAATATCCCCTTTCTTTTGTTGTTCATTAAAATCATCCCATGTGAAGAGTCAACTAATTTAATTAAAGTCCAATTCGTAACTAAATTGTTTTATTATTTCTATTGGAAGCATTTAATCATTTGCAATTATGTCTACTTATGATAAGGGAAAAGGTTTATGTTTCTGTCTCCATTTAATATGTTAAATATATCCGGGGCGGCAGGTAGCCTAGTGGGTAGAGTGTTAGATTGGTAACTGAAAGGTTGCAAGATCAAATCTCTGAGCTGACAAGGTAAAAATCTGTAATTCTAGCCCCTGGACAAGGCAGTTAACCCACTGTTCCTAGGCTGTCATTGAAAATAAGAATTTGTTCTTAACTGACTTGCCTGATAAAGTAAATATATATATCCAATGCAAAAAAACATATACAATTAATTTGCATATATTTCACTTAATTCCCATGGAAAGTTTCCACCTCTGAATATTCCCCAAAATGTGCAACCCTAGGTAGGCCACACAAGCTCACAGAACAGGAGTGCTGAAGTGCATATTGGGTAGAAATCCATACTGTTTTTATTTACTTTCTGCTCTTTTGCACACCAGTATTTCTACTTGCACATCCTCATCTGCACATCTATCACTCCAGTGTTAATCTGCTAAATTGTAATTACTTCTCTACTACGGCCTATTTATTGCCTTACCTCCTCACGCCATTTGCACACACTGTATATAGACTTTTTTTCTTCTATTGTGTTATTGACTGTTCCTTTGTTTATTCCATGTGTAACTCTGTGTCGTTGTTTGTGTCGCACTGCTTTTGCTTTATCTTGGCCAGGTCGTAGTTGTAAATGAGAACTTGTTCTCAACTAGCCGACCTGGTTAAATAAAGGGGAAATATTTTTTTTTTAAATTATATATATTTATTATCAGCATTAAATGTCTGCCTCGTCATTAGCCCTTAAAAACCCATATTGGTCGTTCTCTACCTCTGACCCAGGTACTTCCAGTGTCCGCCCAGGTTTGGACTGTTCGCACCCATCCACAAGGTGATCCGTATCGGTTTCCCCTCCACCAGCCCGGCCAAGGCCAAGAAGAGCAAGCGCATGGCCATGGGGGTGTCGTCCTTGGCCCACAGCCCCAGCAGCTCGTCCATCAGCTCTGTTAGCTCCGTGGCTTCCTCGGTGGGCGGGCGGCCCAGTCGCACTGGCCTGGTGAGAGATACACATGCATGCATAGACACAAATACACCAATGTATTTTCATGACTATAACTGCCAGTCTAGTCATGTAAAGAGCCTTCAGAAAGTAGTCATACCCCTTGACTTTATTGTGTTACAGCCTGAATTCAAAATGGATTCAATATATTTTTTTCTCTCACCCATCTACACATAATACCCACAATGACAAAAAAAAAAAAAACTTATTGCAAATGTTTTGAAAATGAAATTCAGAAATATCTAATTTACATAAGTATTCACACTCCTGAGTTAATAGTTTGTAGAAGCACCTTTGGCAGTGATTACATCTGTGAGTCTTTCTGGGTGAGTCTCTAAGAGCTTTCCACACCTGGATTGTGCAACATTTGCCCATTATTCTTTTTTTTATTCTTCAAGCTCTGTCTAATATCCAACTTTTCGACAGGCAAGCTGTCTTCATCAGGGTATAATGAAGACAGCTTGTCTGTCGAAATGTTGGATATTAGATTATTAAATTATTGCATCTGAGCTCCTATAGTGTGCAGCTCTCATTTTCTTTTTCAATCATTGCTATACAACGAAGTCAAAACTAACTCAGCCACTCCGGAACATTCACTGTCTTCTTGGTAAGCGACTCCAGTGTATATTTGGCCTTGTGTTTTAGGTTATTGTCCTGCTGAAAGGTGAATTAATCTCCCAGTGTCTAGTGGAAAGCAGACTGAACCAGGTTTTCCTCTATGATATTGCCTGTACTTAGCTCCCCAGTCCTTAACGATTAAAAGCATACCCATAACATGATGCAGCCACCACTACGCTTGAAAATATGGAGAGTGGTACTCAGTATTGTAAATGTGTTGTATTGGAATTGCTCCAAACATAACACTTTGTATTCAGGACAAAAAGTAAATTGCTTTGCCACATTTTTTGCAGTATTACTTTAGTTCCTTGTTGCAAACAGGATGCATGTTTTGGAATATTTTTCTATTGTATAGGTTCCTTCTTTTCACTGTCAATTAGGTTAGTATTGTGGAGTAACTACAATGTTGTTGATCCATCCTCAGTTTTCTCCTATTACAGCCACTGCTGGCTTGCCTCTGAAGCTAAGCAGGGTTGGTCCTGGTTGGGAGACCAGATGCTGCTGGAAGTGGTGTTGGAGGGCCAGTAGGAGGCACTCTTTCCTCTGGTCTAAGAAAATATCCCAATACCCCAGGGCAGTGATTGGGAACATAGAGGTCTGTCTTTTGGATGAGATGTTAAACATGTGTCCTGACTCTCTGTGGTCACTAAAGATACCATGGCACTTATCGTAAGAGTAGGAGTGTTAACCCCGGTGTCCTGGCTAAATTTCCAATCTGACCATCATTGCCACCTAATCATCCCCAGCTTACAATTGGCTCATTCATCCCCCTCCTCTCCCCTGTTACTATTACCTAGGTCGTTGCTGTAAATGAGTATGTGTTCTAGTCAACTTACCTGGTGAAAATAAGGGTTAAATAAAATAAAGTAAAATAAAAAACTCTATAACTGTTTTATAGTCACTATTGGCCTCATGGGGAAATCCCTGAGTGGTTTTCTTCCTCTACAGCAACTGAGTAAGGAAGGACGCCTGTATCTTTGTAGTGACTGGGTGTATTGATACACCATCCAAAGTGTAATTAATAACTTCACCATGCACAAATGGATATTCAATGTCTGCTTTTTTATTTTTACTACTTATAGGTTTCCTTATTTGCGAGGCATTGTGTTTGAAATTCACTGCTTGACTGAGGGACCTTACAGATAATTGTATGTGTTGGGTATAGAGGTGACTTTATCAATATATTCTCACGGTCCTAACCCGCAAGTCCCAGAACCATTCTTGCTGGACCTCCGAGCCTGACAGGGCATTCGGGGAGCTCAAGGGACGTTTCATCTCCGGACCCATCCTCGTCCATCCTGATCCTACCCGTCCCTTCGTGGTAGAGGTGGATGCCTCAGACACCATAGCAGGGGTGGTCCTTTTACAGTGGAACGAGGGGAACAAGAAACTGCACCCATGTGCCTTTCTCTTCAAGCGGTTCTCGCCAGCGGCACACAACTACGATGTAGGCAACCGGGAGCTCTTGGCAGTTAACTTGTTAGGGAGTGGCAGCTGAGGGATCGGTTTTGGAGAGCCTGGCGTGCCCAAAGTAAAATGCCTCCCATTCAGGCCCGGAAAATAGGATATGCACATATTTGGTACCATTGGATAGGGAACACTCTGAATTGTCCAAAACTGTTAACCATTTGTCTGTGAGTAAAACAGAACGCATATAGCAGGCAAAACCCCGAGGAATTTCTGTCCTGGAAAAAGTGATTTTGACACATTGCTCATTTGGGCACCCCTCCCTCATGAAAATGACCATATAAGGGCATATGAATGCAGTACCCATCGCTTCCTTTAGATGTCAACAGTCTCGAGACAGTGTATTTTTTTCATTTTGGATGAATAAGTCCAGAGAAGAAGAGCAAACAAGGAAGTCACTCTGTCATGTAAACAGTACCCAGCGCGCGCGCCCGAGAAGTCACGCAGTGTCTTTTTTACCGTCTTTATCGATCAGTTTATATTCCGGTTGATTTATAATATTAAATATACGTAAAAGTGTTCCTAAGGATACTTTTAAAACTATGTTTGATTGTTCTTGGACAAGTTTATAGGTATAAGATGAACGAGTTCGCGTCACGTTTTAATGGAGTAGTGGAAGCTGTCGTTTCTGATTATAACGCGCGAACCAAATGGAGGATTTATGGATAAAATACATTACTTTTTCTAACAAAAGAACCATGGATTGTCTTCGTTGGACACTTAGGATGACCTCAGCAGAAGTTCTTCAACAGGTAATTGATTTGTTTTCGCTGTGAAATGTGTTATGTGTGTGCCATGATGGCTAATCGATTCATGGCTATGGGAAAAATATGTGAGGTGCTACTCTCAAACAATCAAATGTGCTGCTTTCGCCGTGAAGCCTTTTTGAAATCTGACAACGCTGTGATATTGCCAAGAAACAGAGCTTTTGATGAGTATGGAACACTTGTATATTGGTGGATGTTTAATAATTCAACTTTTGGATTTTGAATTTGGCGCCTTACATTTTACCTGGTAGTGTCGGGAGCAGCCCGCTAGCGCCCCAGTGATCCCTGAGAAGCTAAGTGTGCCCTTGAAGGGTGGAGACACTGGTTGGAGGGGCACCTCATCCATTTGTGATCTGGACGGACCATAAGAACTTGGTCTACATTCAAGAAGCCAAGAGGTTGAACGCTTGCCAGGCTAGGTGGGCTCTGTTCTTTAACAGGTTCAACTTCACACTAGCCTATCTCCCGGGATCCAAGAATCAGAAAGCAGACGCCATGTCCCGCCAACACGATGTCTCTAATGAGGAGAGGGACTCCGAGCCAATCATCCCCAGCTCCCGCATTGTGGCCCCCGTGATATAGAGTATTGATACCACGGTCCGACAAACCCAGACCCGAGAACCTGACCCCAGCTGGGTCCCACTAACAGACTTTATGTTCCACGATCACCCTGTTCCCGAGTACTACAATGGGGACCCTCCTCTAAATTAACTCGGCATCCAAGGGTTAATCGGACACTGGAGTTCCTGAGGCGAAGATTCTGGTGGCCCAACATGATGGAGGATGTGAGATCCTTCGTTACGTTCTGCTCCACCTGTTCCCAAAGCAAGTCCTCACGACAGCGACCGGCTGGGTTGCTCCAACCTCTGCCCATCCCCAGCCGTTCCTGGTCCCACCTGTCCGTAGACTATCGCAGGGTTACCCCCATCCCAAGGGCTTACCACTATCCTGGTGGTTGTCAAACAGTTTTCCAAGGCAGCCCATTTCTTTGCCTTACCCAAGTTGCCCTCAGCGAAGGAGACCGCAGATCTCCTGAATACCCATGTCTTTCAACTACACGGACTTCCCCAGGACATTGTCTCGGATCGTGGGCCCCAGTTCGTCGCACGGTTTTGGAAAGCCTTCTGCTCCCTGTTGGGGGCATTGGCGAGTCTTTCTTCGGGGTTCCACCAACAGTCTAATGGGTAAACGGAGCGGGCCAACCAGGAGCTGGAGAAGTTCCTCCGCTGTTTCGTCTCCACCCAGGCCAGCAACTGGAGCAAGTTCCTCGTCTGGGCAAAGTATGCTCACAACACACTGCCGATTTCGTAAGTTCGGGTTCGCCGAACATTTGTCCTTTGCAGAAGCTTAAATTGTTTACCGTGTGCGTTCTTTTCCTGAGTGTGTTTTCGAGACTTAGTGTTTGTTGTTTTTCAAGTGTGCTGTGATCCTGCTGCTACCATTTCTCAGTAACGTATTATGTTTATCCTTAACCACTGATTCCTCGTCTGGTCTCTTCTCTGCACCTGGGTCCAACCTCACCACATCACAAACACAGGCCAGCCCACACCAAGCCCGACACAGGCCAGCCCACACCAAGCCCGACACGGGCCGGTCCACACCAAGCCCAGCACCTAGAGGCGAGGGCTCATTCGAATATTTGGGGGCGGAGTTTTGTGCAACCGTGACTGAGTGTCATTCCAGTTGAAGTGTTCTGTTGTGTGATACCCATTTGTTTTTTCTTGTATACTGATGACATCTTTATAAAGACATAAAATAAATAAGTGCATATTGTCATCAAATAGTATGCTGTAGTCACACTGACACTAGGCCTCTCGTTGCGTCAGGTGCGTGCGTCCACGCAAGCATGCACCTGGGTGACCCAGTTTGGCTCTACTATTTTGATCACAATTCAGATGTGTTCAAATCAGGCCAGCAATTTTGGTTTGAGGGCCATATCGGAACATACAAATTCAACGGTGGACGTCACAGATTTTCTTTGGACAGATTTGTTTGTCAAAAGTAATTTGGGGGTCAGAAAAAAATATGTATTATCATGTCTGCATACTTTATATCTAGTTTAAGACCTTGAAGTGTTAACTCATGTCATTTTTATCCAAAATAATAAAAAAATATAATAAAAAGGAATCCATCACATCCACAGCACCCACCATTTGAACAGCTCTTGGGCCGGATCCGGCACGGGGGTCGTATGTTGCTCACCCTTGGTCTAGGCCTGTTGTTCAGATGTCTGAATTTATATCCGGTATATACACTATATATACAAAAGTATGTGGACACCCCTTCAAATGAGTATATTCTGCTATTTCAGCCAAACCCATTGCTGACAGGTGTATAAAAATCGAGCACACAACCATGCAATCTCCATAGACAAACATTCCCAGTTGAATGGCCTTACTGAAGACCTCAGTGACTTTCAACGTGGAAGACGTGCACCTTTCCAAGAAGTCCGTTTGTCAAATTTCTGCTCTGCTAGAGCTACCCTGATCAACTGTAAGTGCTGTTATTGTGAAGTGGAAACATCTAGGAGCAACAACTGCTCAACCACGAAGTGGTAGGCCACACAAGCTCACAGAACGGGACCGCTGAGTGCTAAAGAGCTTGACTGGCCTGCACAGAGCCCTGACCTCAACCCCATCGAACACCTTTGGGATGAATTGGAACGCCGACTGCGAGCCAGGCCTAATCGCCCAACATCAGTGCCCGACCTCATTAATGCTCTTGTGGCTGAATGGATGTTCCATTCAATGTTCCAACATCTAGTGTAAAGCCTTCCCAGAAGAGTGGAGGCTGTTATAGCAGCAAAGGGGGGGACCAACTCCATATTAATGCCCATGATTTTGGAATGAGATGTTCGAAGAGGTGTCAACATACACTACATTACCAAAAGTATCTTTAGTTTGATCCCCAATTTTTTTTCTAATGTTCCTAGACAAATGTCCTCAATAATAATAATTCTAATATCATGAAAGCCCCTTATTTCATGCAGCATATAAATAATTTATGAAATCCGGTAATGCCAGCCTTTCTTTTTCTTGAATTTTTAAATTGAGTATGTATAAAATAAAAAAAATATGTGTAATGCTGCAAGACACATTTCCTCTACTCTTATTTGTTTCTCTCAACTCCTTCCCCTACCCCCTTCCTCCCCTACCCCCCTTCTCCCCTACACAACACAACCTCCCTTCCCCCCTCCCCCTATAGCTCACAGAGACGTCATCGCGCTATGCCCGCAAAATCTCCGGCACTACTGCGCTGCAGGAGGCACTGAAAGAGAAACAGCAGCACATCGAGCAGCTGCTGGCCGAGAGGGACCTGGAGCGGGCCGAGGTGGCCAAAGCCACCAGCCACATCTGTGAGGTGGAGAAGGAGCTCAGTGTCCTCAAGGCCCAGAACCTGCAGGTAGGCAGTAAACCTGACTGGCAGTTTTTGTCTTTTTCTACTGCGTTGGTCAGTTTTATGCGAGATTGCGATGATTTCACTGTTTTATGCTGAAACAGTGAGGTGATTGGTCAAATTCACAAACGCTCGCATTATATGCGGGAATTGTTGATTTTGCAACAAACAAAGAAAATTGAGCGCAGAATCTCAGAACTCTGTAGGGACTGGCTTACTAGACTCAAAGCGGTACTAAACTGTAAATTAACCATCTCTAATGGGCTTTGGCTCGCCTGGAGATGTGCATCGTTCATAAACAAATCAGCTGAGCCTCAAATTCTCCCATGTTTATCTCTCAACCAACCAGATGACAGCGTTTATAGTGGAAACAGAGAGGGTCTAGCCATACCTACGTTTATGTCTCCAACCATGCTGTCAAAGGCACACAGCTAGGAAGTAAGCGAGCATCTATTTCACTAGAAAGTTGCAAAATGCATGCCAAACAAAGCTTCTCTTGTGCGTGTTCTTCACGATAAAACAGTGATTACTGTGGACCAGGAATCATTTCAAAAAGAAAGTCAACATCTTCCCCAATAAGAAACCGCGGGTGACTCGGGAATTAAAAGAGCTCCTCAACCAGAAGAAAAAACAAGTGTTTAAATCATGTGGCAGTAAAGAGGAAAGGAGGTAACATGGAGATCCTACTACTACAAAGGGAGGCTTACTGAATATCCTTTCTAAAAACATTGACCCCTAGTGGTCTGAATATTGACTTTGATCTCAGGCCCTTCTTATGAACAAATCTTTCTTTTATGAGCATGTCTTAAAAATGTATATATTCTTTCTACAGCTTATTAGCTTATACCAAATATGTTCCCCCTGTTGATGATGCTCATTATACATTAAGGTTGAATCAAAAAATTACATGTAACAAATATGAAATGAAATATGAAACAATCATGTGAAATTGAATTAAACAATAATGTATGTTGATGCTAATATTATGTACAATATTAAATTGTTTCTATATGATAACAATAGTGTAATATATTTAATATGCCATAAACATTTCTTTAACAGTTTCACTAATTCATTTTAATTAACTTAATCATTATGACACACCCCTCACTATTGTCATTGGTTGCACTAATTGCACTGTCTACATAACCTGGTTCAAGTATTCATGACATCACCCTGAGGAAGGCACAGTGCTGCCGAAGCGTTGGTAAATACCCATTAAATAGCTGGGAGTTTATTCTTGGCGTGTGACTTTCTTTATTTTGATCATTTATAGTTTATTCGCTGTTAGTCAGCACCTCCACACAAACACATTGTTTCTTGGTGTGCGCCAGCTCATGTTTTTTAATCTAGTAAAGAGGGAAGGAAGAATGTTCAGAGGAGACTCAAAAGCAAGACCAAGGAGTGCAAGGCAACTTACAAAGACAAATTAGACAACTTTTTTTAAAGACAATGACAGTAGGAAAGTCTGGCAAACCATCACAGGTTACAAACTAACAAGACATTGGCATGACTGTCGATAATGACCTTGTCTTTGCAAATGTTTTGAACAGTTTCTATTGAAGTTTTGACATGGGTGATTTTACATCGCAGCATAAGTGGCCATGGACAGTAGAGACAGCATACCCGGTGTTGATATACAAATCCCTGTGACGACGTCAAGCAACACTTTCAACGTGTCAACCCACAGAAATCATTCGGTCCAGACAGCTTCAGCAGGAAGGCACTCTGGGCATGCAGAAATCAGCTTGAACTACCGTTCCAGAATCTGTTCCAGCTTTAACTGGACAGCGGGATAATTCCAGACTAATTCCAGACTTGGAAAAAGTTGCTGATTGTCCCAGTACCTAAAAACAACAGGCCGAAAGAAAAGAACGATCTTACGTCCTGTAGCCCTGACATCTGTACCTATGGAAGAAAATTAACGTTATCTAGGGGGTCTCATCCCAACTAGATCCAAACCAATTTGAATACCGCGCCTCCAAGCATGTTGATGATGCGTTACTGGACATGCAGAACAACATATATGACCACTTAGAACAGGCAAATAGCCTAGTGAAAATGTTATTCATTGACTTCAATGGTGGACAAGCTGGTGAATTTGGGTGTCAACTCTCTACTGATCAAGCGGATCAACAGTTTCCTTGTGAACCGTACCCAACAAGTGAAGTTCAACTCTGCCATCGCCACATCTAGAATGGTGAATACGGGAGCCTCACAAGATTGGGTACATTCACCGATCCTGTACACACTGTGCACGAACGATGGCCAAGCCTCTGAGCCAGCCCACACATTCTTTAAATATGTAGATGACACCGCTCTTGTGGGTTTTTCCACCCAGAACAAGGTTTTGACAGAGAAACTGCCAAATTCGTCCAGTGGTGCGCAGTTAACTTTCTTGAAATAAACGTTAAGAAAATTAAAGAGATGGAAATTGATTTTAAAAGGAATTAAACTGCGCTATCCCCTACGAAGCACAATGGGGAATCAGTCGATAGAGTGACCACGTATAAATATCTGGGAATCGAAATAGACAAAATGAAATTCAATGACTATCCTTGCAAAGACAAATAAACTGCCACATAGAATGTTTTGTTTTTTTAACGCGAACTGAACCATTTTAATGTTGATTTGCCATATCCTACAACTGTTTTACAAATCTGTCCTGCAGAGTGTGCTGTCCTTTGGTCTGACATGCGTGTTTGGAAACATACGAGCACAAGACCAAGTCAAGCTTCAGCGCTTGATCAAGACGATGGGAAGGGTAATTGGTATAGACCAATAATCAGCCACCAGCCTGTACACAAAACCTATCCTCCAAAAACTTTAAACTATTTTACAGGACAGTACCCGTCCCCTTCACTCAAAACTCAGTCACAGCAGCAGCCATAAAAGTGGAAAGAGACTTCTTTAAGACCACCAGTGGCATACTTCAACATTTGTGGCAAAGTGGCTTAAGGACAGCAAAGTTAAGGTATTGGAGTGGCCGTCACAAAGCCCTGACCTCAATCCTATAGACAATTTGTGGGCAGAACTGAAAAAGCGTGTGTGAGCAAGGAGGCCTACAAACCTGACTCAGTTACACCAGCTCTGTCAGGAGGAATGGGACAAAATTCACTCAACTTATCGTGTGAAGCTTGTGGAAGGCTACCCGAAACGTTTGACTCAAGTTAAACAATTTAAAGGCAATGCTACCAAATACTAATTGAGTGTATGTAAACTTCTGACCCGCTGGGAATGTGATGAAAGAAATAAAAGCTGAAGTAAATCATTCTCTCTACTATTATTCTGACATTCTTAAAATAAAGTGGTGATCCTAACTGACCTAAGACAGGGAATTTTTACTAGGATTAAATGTCAGGAATTGTGATAAACTGAGTATAAATGTATTTGGCTAAGGTGTATGTAAACTTCCGACTTCAACTGTATATACAGACACACACACACACACTACAGTTCAAAAGTTTGGGGCCACTTAGAAATGTCGTTGTTTTTGAAGGAAAAGCTATTTTTTTGTCCATTTAAAATAACATCAAATTGATTAGAAATACAATGTAGACATTGTTAATGTTGTAAATGACTACTGTAGCTGGAAACGGAAGATAAAAAAATATATATTATTACATAGGCGTACAGAGGCCCATTATCAGTAACCATCACTTCTGTGTTCCAATGGGACGTTGTGTTAGCTAATCCAAGTTTATCCATTTTGCAATTATGTTAGCACAGCTGAAAACTGTTGTTCTGATTAAAGAAGCAATAAAACTGGCCTTCTTTAGACTAGTTGAGTATCTGGAGCATTAGCATTTGTGGGTTCGATTACAGGCTCAAAATGGCCAGAAACAAAGGACTTTCTTCTGAAACTCATCAGTCTATTCTTGTTCTGAGAAATGAAGGCTATTCCATGTGAGAAATTGGCAAGAAGCGGAAGATCTCGTACAACACTGTGTACTACTCCCTTCACAGAACAGCACAAACTGGCTCTAACCAGAATAGAAAGAGGAGTGGGAAGCCCCGCTACACAACTGAGCAAGAGGACAAGTACATTAGAGTGTCTAGTTTGAGAACCAGATGTCCGTCATAAGTCCTCAACTGGCAGCTTCATTAAATAGTACCCGCAAAACACCAGTCTCAAAGTCAACAGTGAAGAGGCGACTCCGGGATGCTGGCCTTCTAGGCAGAGCTCCTCTGTCCAGTGTCTGGGTTCTTTTGCCAATCTTAATCTTTTCTTTTTATTGGCCAGTCTGAGATATGTCTTTTTTCTTTGCCACTCTGCCTAGAAGGCCAGCATCCCGGAGTCGCCTCCTCACTGTTGACGTTGAGACTGGTGTTTTGCGGGTACTATATAATGAAGCTGCCAGTTAAGGACGTATGTGGCGTCTGGACCATTCTTGATACACACAGGAAACTGTTGAGCGTGAAAAACCCAATTCTTGACACAAACTGGTGCGCCTGGAACCTACTACCATACCCTGTTCAAAGGCACTTACATTTTTTTGTCTTGCCCATTCACCGTCTGAAGGGAAGAACATACATAATCCATGTCAATTTTCTCGGCTTAAAAATCCTTCTTTAACCTGTCTCCTCCCCTTAATCTACAGTGATTGAAGTGGATTTAACAAGTGACATCAATAAGGGATCATATCTTTCACCTGGATTCACCTGGTCAGTCTATGTCATGGAAAGAGCAGGTGTTCCTAATGTTTTCTACACTCGGTGTGTATGAAATGTATTTATAAAGCCCTTCTTACATCAGCTGATGTCACAGAGTGCTGTACAGAAACCCAGCCTAAAAGAAATGGTCAAAAGCCAACCACGGACCCCCCCACACCAATCCCACCCAAACAACGAGTATATACAGTGCATTCGGAAAGTATTCAGACCCCCTTCACTTTTTCCACATTTTGTTACGTTACAGCCGTATTCTAAAATGGATTAAATAAATACAAATCCTCATCAATCTACACACAATACCCCATAATGACATCACAATACCCCATAATGACATCACAATACCCCATAATGACAAAGCGAAAACAGTAGTTTATATCACTTGTAGACTAGCACAGGAAAGCAGCGCCGCAGATGACAGGAGAAACTAGTGATCAAACCTGAGTTAGTTAGTCACTTGTCTTTGGTAGAGCGGCTCGCCTTGCTCCCTCCGACAGTCAAACAAACTGAGGTTGAGATTTTTTTAAAGTAACGCTTTACTTTTGTTAACTGTGACTAGTAATAGGTAATATGTTACTTTCCCAAGTAACCAATCCCAACACGGGTGATGATGATGGTAATTAGCCATAAAAGCCGTTGGGCCGTGCAAGAAGTGTGGCTACGTCCAAAATGGCACCATATTCCCTATATAGTGCACTTTATTAGACCAGAGTCCTATGGGCGCCATATCCCCTATATAGTGCACTTAAATTGATCACTCTTTTTTTGCTAAGATTTTTTTTTGCACAGCAGGAAATGCAAACTTGTAGTGTATTCAAGATTTAAAAAGGCTTCTAAGGTTTGTAATTTCCACTTCAAAATATATCAAGCACTACAATTATTTTTCTCCATTAATTATAATACACATTTCCTCTTGCTGCAGGACAATTTTCTTGCTGTAAATAACTGGCTCAAATTAAGATCCTACATATGTAGTTGCATGCTGTCATGGTCTCTGCAGACTACACACTCACACCAGCCAATTCAGCAGCACCCACTCTATGACTCAACCAGGGAAATGTCCAAATATGTCATCCCAATGAGTCTGCACATGTTGATGAGTCACGCAATGACTGGGCTCTTGACTGAATTAAGAGAAAAGCAACTGCATATCTGTCAGACAAATTAATCTGTTAGATATGGAAGTTGACAACATATAGGACTGGTTTCCCAGCCAGATTAAGCCTAATCCAGGACTAAAAAACATTCTCAATTGGGATTATCCATTGAAATAATGGTATTGTAGTAGTGTGTGCTGTACATCACTGGAACTGACTTGCACACACAAACACACACTTGCAGGAAAGCATATTTAATGTGCCCTGGTTCGCCCTGGGGTGTGCTTCGAGTATCTGTGTCTGGGGTTGTTCCATGTCATAAAAAAAAAAAAAATATATATATATATATAGAGATATATATATATATATATATATTTAAAATTTCAGCAAGCCATGATACCCACCATCTCAGATTGTTCTGAAATTGTTTCTGTAGTTAACAAATAAGATAAGCATTACGGAAACATTTTGGCCATTTTAATTGATAGGAATCAATAATTATTAATAATATAATATTGAATTATAGTACCTAACATCCAAAGTTTTTTCTAACGACGAGTAAGACAAAGAAATGGTCAAAAGCCAACCACGGACCCCCCACACCAATCCCACCCAAACAACGAGTATATACAGTGCATTCGGAAAGTATTCAGACCCCTTCACTTATCCCACATTTTGTTACGTTACAGCCATATTCTAAAATGGATTAAATAAATACAAATCCTCATCAATCTACACACAATACCCCATAATGACATCACAATACCCCATAATGACATCCCAATACCCCATAATGACATCACAATACCCCAAAATGACATCACAATACCTCATAACATCACAATACCCCGTAATGACATCACAATACCACATAATGACATCACAAATACCCCATAATGACATCACAATACCACATAATGACAAAGAAAAACAGGTTTTTATTATGTACATAAGTATTCAGACCATTTTCTACGAGACTCGAAATTGAGCTCAGGTGCATCCTATTTTCATTGATCATCCTTGAGATGTTTCTACAACTTGTTTTGAGTACACCTGTGAGTATCAAATTTATTTCAAATTTTCTAATTTATTTAAAAAGCCCTTCTTACATCAGCTGATGTCACAGAGTGCAGAGTACAGAAACCCAGCCTAAAACCCCAAACAGCAAAGCAATGCAGGTGTATAGCTCATCACTGATAGGTTTTTTTCTCTGATTACAGTATGTCACAGAGACTGAAAGCAACCTCCAGCAAGTCAGAACTCTGTTGGCAAGCACTCAGAAGGACAAAGTAGAGCTGGCCAATCAGCTTGAAGAAGAGAAAAGGTACAGTGTCAGGGATTTCATGGGATGATTCATTTGTGGCACAAAAATAAATACTAAATTGCTCAGAGCAATTGAATATATATAAAAAGTATTCACTTTCAAGACAACAGGATATTACTATTGTCATTTCGGCAATTCATTTATGGGGCGGCAGGTAGCCTAGTGGTTAGAGCGTTGGACTAGTAACCGGAAGGTTGCAAGGTCAAAACCTGTTGTTCTGCCCCTGAACAAGGCAGTTAACCCACTGTTCCTAGGCTGTCATTGAAAGTAAGTATTTGTTCTTATTAGCCTAGTTAAATAAAGGTAAAATAAGCTAGCTGCACTAGCCGTCTTTGGTAGAACCTTCAGCTGTGAATAAAATCTATTGTTCTAGTAAAAGAGATATGATGCGTCCCAATGGCACCCTATTTCCTATATAGTAATACTTTTTCCAATAGGGTAGCCATTTGGGACGGATCCATGGTTGTCAGACCTGTGCCAAATACATATTTCACATACTTAAAGTGCGCTTGATTTAACCTGACCAGTTTTCGGGTGTGAGTATTTAGCACTTTTGGGACTATTCCATTGGTTCCATTGCACTGGGCAAGCTCAGTCAAGTGTACCTCAAGTCAGTCAATCAAATGTATTTATAAAGCCCTTCTTACATCAGCTGAAATTGCTGTACAGAAACCCAGCCTAAAACCCCAAACAGCAAGCAATGCAGGTGTAGAAGCACGGTGGCTAGAAAAAACTCCCTAAAAAAGGCCAGAACCTAGGAAGAAACCTAGAGAGGAACCAGGCTGTGAGGGGTGGCCAGTCCTCTTCTGGCTGTGCCGGGTGGAGATTATAACAGAACATGGACAAGATTTTAAAATGTTCATAGATGACCAGCAGGGTCAAATAATAATAATCACAGTGGTTGTAGAGGGTGCAACAGGTCAGCACCTCAGGAGTAAATGTCAGTTGGGTTTTCATAGCCGATCATTCAGAGTATCTCTACCGCTCCTGCTGTCTCTAGAGAGTTGAAAACAGCAGGTCTGGGACAGGTAGCATGTCTGGTGAACAGGTCAGGGTTCCATAGCCGCAGGCAGAACACTTGAAACTGGAGCAGCAGCACGGCCAGGTGGTTGAATTGACATACTGTATGCAGGTCTTGAAGTGGGACAATGCTTTTTGAGTCCGACTCCTCTAATTTTCTACTGCTGGAGTACTGGCATCTTTTATGATGAGTACAGTCACCCAAAATGAGTACCCGTACCTATTTAATTCTACTTCAAGCACTGTCCGTATGTATTTGATCCAGGTGTGGTACTGTGTAGCTCAGTTGTTAAGAGCGTGGCGCTAGATACGCCAAGGTCGTGGGTTCGATTCCCCACCGCGCTCAAATACTTGTGTCAAAAATGTGTATACTGTACTGGAAATTGTTTTAGAAAACATTTGTTGGGTCGTGACGCTCTTCTGTGGCACTTCCCTGACACCTTGTGGCCGACTTGTTATTACAGGAAAGTGGAAGACCTTCAGTTCCGAGTGGAGGAAGAGTCAATCACCAAAGGAGACCTTGAGGTATTTATCTACCATTTGGTAAAAAACTTAGATCAACAATAGTTTAATTAAATATGTTTTGAAGGGATGAGAATGTGTGTTTATAAGATTACTTTAGCAAAAGTGATCAAATTTTGCTCTTTCTATAGTGTAATGTGAAAGATATTAATTGAGTAGTGGGCTAGTAGCTATCGACACTATGATGCTCAGTTAGGTTAGAGTGACCAAAAGCCTGTGCCAAACATATAGCGATTAAAACAGGAAGTGAGCAAAGATAGACAGGGATGTTTCACATGTTCAATGTTTAGGGGTGGCAGGTAGCTAAGTGGGTAACAGCCTTGGGCCAGTAACCAGAAAAGTCACTGGTTTGAGTCCCTGAGCTGACTAGGTGAAAAATCTGTTTAATATGCCCTTGAGCAAGGCACTTAATCCTAATGACTTACATGTATCCTCATCCAATCTTTTGACAGCTGTTACAGAAAATCCCATGTGATGTGTATTTTTCACACAGTCTCGTCAATCTGTACAGGTTTCTGTGTCTTGTCTTTTTTTTCTACCTCTGGTCTCTCTCTCCGTTCTCTTTTCCTCTCCGTAGACTCAGACGAAATTGGAGCATGCCCGTTTTCGGCAGCTTGAGCAGAATCTGTTCCTCGAAAAGTCGAGAGCAGAAAAGCTTCAGAAAGAATTAGAGGTGAATCGGGTAACTGGAAAAGCTAAGCCCATCCTAGAGCCCATATGCCTGTATACATTTTCCTTTGCGCTTCTTCCCTGTATATTTTGTTTTGATTGCTGTGGGGACTTGCAGCACAAATCCTTGTCATTCCTGTCCTGCACCTGTCTCCAAACTCAGTCACTCATACAGAAAATACTGTCAGTTACGTCATCAAACGGCATAGACTACAATCGGAATTGGGTGCCATTGTCCTGATTTATTTACCAATGCCAAGAATGCTCTGTACAGACATTAGGTTTCATGTTGAGAGAAACAAATTTCAAGGCTGACGACTCACACTAAATTCTTCCGCTACTCTTGTCGTCGCTAAATACTTTAGTCTGAGACTGCAAATCATTGAAGTCGTTTGTGGTGACGAGGGGCGTTGTACAAAACAAAGTAATTTAACCAATCAGAGTATCAAAGCCAATGCCAAATTTTCAAACCGCCATTTTACCCACATGTGTTCTGGCCCAACCCATAGGTTTCTGGACCAATCAGAAAGCCCCGAATGTGTTCACTGAGAGGTACTCAGATCCAGACTCATTGCGGATAAGAAACTAATGTCTGTGGGCGTGGTGTAGCGTTTGGCCGGAACAAGGAGTCTGGATAGCAAGGCAAACAAATTGCACAAGTGAAACCTGAATTGATTATTTCATTAATGAATGAACAATTGGCCTCGCATCTAATAGGAAACCTCTCTATTTCTGTCCGCGTCTCAAATGGCACCCTATTGCCTATATCGTGCACTACTTCTGACCAGAGCCATATGTGCTCTATAGGGAAGAGTGCCATTTGAGACACAGCCTCTATCTATTTCTCTCTTGGCTCTCCGCTCTTTCTCTTGGCTCTCTTTCCTCGTTCCTTTCACAAAAATCTTATTTGAGTTCGCAGGGTGCCCTGCTGCAGCGGTTGTCAGCTGTGATGTCATAATTTTGCGTTAGTTTTACAAGGAGGTTAAATTGGTGGCATAATATTACCGACGTGAAACGAAACTTCCATTAAGTTCTGCTGAGGACCAAAATCTTGCCTTATGCAGTTATGTACAGTTATACACAGTCACACAATCATTTTTGTAGTGAAACACACTTAGCACATTTGGGTCATGAATGTTATATAGAGCTACAAATATACTGATTTTACCTACAGGGAAGACGCAGACTTGATGCAGCACCCTTGAGGCTGGGTAAGAGAACCAAGGTGAATCAAAATGGAATGGTCGTTTCGTTCAGCTATCTAAACTGTTTGATTCCCAGTGGTTTATTTTTGACGCCGTCGATCGTGCCCTTTTTTTCTTGGGACTTAATTATTATCTGAATGCTATTAGGGGGATTTGTTGTTGTTGATAACTACTTTTCCTAGAAACCGATCAACTGCAGCGTTGATTTTGTCTCCAGTGGTCTGTATTAACATACTATGCACTCATTATGTCTGCTCTGTCAAACATGGCGTTCTGTCATTTTAATTGGCTGTTTGAAAATGTCACACTTTTAATTGCTACGTGTGTTCCTAGCGATTGCCTATCTATGTGCAGTGTTATGTCTGTGGTTTTCTTTTGTGGGCTTTGTGCATCTGCCCGGCTTCTAGAATGGCTTGCTTTCTTCTCATTAGGTTGCAATGCACCCGCTGATTTTAAGCGTTTCATCAAACCAAGGGATTTCCACTGTAATGCTGAGCAGTCTACTGGCCCAGCTTGTACGCTCATATTATTCTCAATAGGCCTCTTTTCCTGGGCCCGCATGCTGTATTCAAGCATTTTATTTTAATGCTTGGTGCTTGAATGACGTCATCCTGTTTCAAGCATGACGGCAACCCCGTTACAGGACCGACACTATCCGTTAATGGGTAGGATGTCATTCTGGTACGGGAACGACACTCCTGACAGTTTCAGTAATGACTCAAACCACATTAAGGCAATGACGGTATCTCTCTCTCTCTCTCTCTCTCTCTCTCTCTCTCTCTCTCTCTCTCTCTCTCTCTCTCTCTCTCTCTCTCTCTCCCCTCTCTCTTCTCCCCTCTCTCTCTCTCTCTCTCTCTCTGTCCCCCTCTCTCTCTCTCTCTCTCTCTCTCTCTCTGTCCCCCTCTCTCTCTCCCTCTTTCCCTCTTTCCCCCTCTATCTCTCTCTCTCTCTCTCTCTCTCTCCACAGAAAAGCACGGTTGAGGAGCAGAGCCGCGTCATGCAGCTGGAGGATGAGCTGGCTCTGCGTCGGGCCGAGATCGAGGAGCTCAAGGTCCGGCTCCGGGATGCGGCCAAGGACGGGGACTCCACCCAGGGGCCGGTGGCCCTGTCGGAAACCCTTCTGCTCCGGGAGCAGCTCCTGACGGCAGGCCGGGAGCACCACAAGGAGAGCAGCCAGCTGAGGGAGAAGTACGAGGCTGCAGTGGCAACGGGCCAGGAGGAGACAGACAAACTGAAAGCCACAGTGGACAAACAGAGCCAGGAGATCATCGAGCTGAAGCAGAGAGTCCAGCAGGCCACTACAGAGAACATGGAGATGATGGACAACTGGAAGGTGAGAGGCACTATTCTCAGAACTTAAAGGGAATTAAATTACTCATTTGGAAATGTAGGTCTCCCTCTCTCTCTCTCTAATCTTGTATCCCTCTCCTCAAGGTCAAGCTGGATACCCTGGTCAACGACCACCAGCGCTCCCTGGAGGACCTGAAGGCCTCGCTGTCCAGCGGCTCGGCCAAAGGCCAGGAGCAGGAACCCCAGGAGCTGAGGACCACCCTGGAGAGCCTGCGCATGGAGCACCAGCTGGAGCTGGAGAATCTCAAGGCCAGGCATGGAATCGAGGCAGCCATGCTGGCCAAGGAGCGTGACGATCTGCGCTCCCGCCTGCAGGATGCCAAGGACCAGCTGGGCGAGAGCAGCCAGAATTGGAATAGCCAGGCCCAGACGAAGGCCCGGAGTGACCAGCAGGCCCTGGAGCTGAGGGAGGTCAGGGAGGAGTTCCAGAAGGCCCAGCTGAGGGTGGGTGAGCTGGAGAGGCTGCAGGGCGAGCAGGACGGCGCCCGGGACGAGCTACTGGAGCGCCTGGAGCTGGCTGAGAAGACGGTGGACTACAAGGCCCTGCAGAAGGCCGAGGGCCAGAGCCGGCAAGATCTCTACAGCCTGGAGGAAAAGCTGAGGGTGACTGAGAACCGGCTGCAGGCGGTGCAGGACGAACACCACATGCCACAGGATGCCAACGTGAGTCCTCCGGGGGATAACTGTGGTAGCATTGGTTGTATATGCTATGCTGTGGTCCACATGAGATTAGAGTCCTGTGACCAAACTATAAAATGAACTAAGGTTGCGTTTAGAGTGGCGCTAAAGGCCTTATTCATGCGATCTAAAAACATTAGCTTTCTAGAAACATTATTTACACAAGTAAGTAATATAACTTTCCACATGATATCCATGCTTTTCTAGTTCCTTGTGTTTCCATATATTTTCCCTCAATAAACAAATAAAGCAATGAGTTGTCATAGATAATAACTCTCAATTTTGTCTCCATCTCAGGTTATAGAAAATAATGACATCTTGGAGGAAAAGATGAAGCTAAAACAGAATGTTGAAGGTATCGTAAATGTTAACCTGGTTAATTAAATTGTATTGTTACAGTAAACATATTTTTTGGTAAATGAGGATGGTTTTAGAGGCCCTTAATGTCAAACCTAGTAAAGCATTTCAAATATCAGACCTCTGCAGGCTTTTGATTGTACTTTGAGGACCTTGCATACCGTAAAACTTCAAAGTTATTGGAATCATCCGTTTTTATTGTCAGTATGAAACTGCTAGCCCTTGGCTGCTAACAGCTGAGAACTGCTAGCTAACTGGCATGCACAAAACAGTCAACAACGTCGGGTGTAAAGACCTCCAGAAATTGAGAAGGGTCTATCTGCAGACTGTGTTTACTATATGCCACGCCCACTGCCATTGAGGCTGTTCGCTATCTAGCAGCCTCTCTAAGGCACTGCATCTCCGTGCTAGAGGCGTCACTACAGACCCTGGTTCGATTCCAGGCTGTATCACAGCGGTCTAAGGCACTGTATCTCAGTGCTAGAGGCGTCACTACAGACCCTGGTTCGATTCCAGGCTGTATCACAGTGGTCTAAGGCACTGCATCTCAGTGCTAGAGGCGTCACTACAGACCCTGGTTCGATTCCAGGCTGTATCACAGTGGTCTAAGGCACTGCATCTCAGTGCTAGAGGCGTCACTACAGACCCTGGTTCGATTCCAGGCTGTATAACAACCGGCCGTGATTGGGAGTCCCATAGGGCAGCGCACAATTGGCCCAGCGTCGTCCGGGTTAGGGTTTGGCCGGGGAAGGCCGTCATTGTAAATAAGAATTTGTTCTTAACTGACATGCGTAGTTAAATAAAAAATACAAATAAATCAGGGACACCGGCACACAGTGTCCTTCGCCCCCGCCTGCTGAACACTGCTTTCCCACTTATTTTAAAGTTACAGCAAAGGTATTCACTACCCAGTAGTGCCACGCGAGAGTTGGGTTGGCTACACTTCCCTCAATGTAACGTTAACAGGACAGGAAGGCAGTGCTCGGCAGGCGGGGGTGAAGGGACATTGTGTACCAGTGTTCTAGCTAGCTAGCTACTTCCCTCGCCTTAACGTTAACAGAACTGCTGCCGCAGAATGTAGTGGGCGCGGCATGTAGTAACCACAGTCTGCAGATTGACATTATTGCAGGAATCGTCCGATCGTCCTCGTGGTGAAAGTAAGAACTGCCGAAAGTGCACAGTCAAAGAGGAGAATAATTATTCTGTCAAGGAGAGGCATACTCAAACAAAACAAACATGACACAAATGCAAATGAGAAAAAGCTGTATGTGGGTAGCCTAGTGGTTAGAGTGTTGGACTAGTAACCAAAAGGCTGCAAGTTCAAATCCCTGAGCTGACAAGATACAAATCTGTTGTTCTGCCCCTGAACAGGCAGTTAACACACTGTTCCTAGGCCGTCATTGAAAATAAGAATTTGTTCTTAACTGACTTGCCTAGTAAAATAAAGGTAAAATGAAATAGAAGCCTTTCTCTAATAAGTGCCTGTTGTGTTCATCGATTTAAGCAAATAAACGCCCCAGGCTACTAATTGAAGTTTTACGGTAGTTAGATTCCAAGGTTTTTAACCAACGGGGGTTTTACATGTCTTTCAGAAACTATGGAGAATCTGACCAAAAGAGAAAAAGAGGTCTCTTCTCTCACATCACAGGTCGATGCCCTCAAATCACTGATAACTGGTAAATGATAATGCTACGACTACGATATGTTACGTAAAAGGTGAAAAAAAGAGACTCCGCACACTGATGAAGACCTGATTGGTCGAGACATTGTCAAATACATTCCCACGGGAGCATAGAATGTAGTGTGTGGAGTATATATTTTTACCTTTCATTGAACATTCTTTGATATCCAGAACCGATTCAATAGTCAATAGATGTGCGTATGTATGTAATCTCTTTTTTTCTATTTAATATATTTTTGCACTCCATGAATGTCTTGACAAATATGACACATTCGCTCTCTATCAAGTACAGTATTTGATTGCCTAAAAAAAAAAAACATTTTCTCTCAAACATATTGCATGGGGATTTTTTTTTTTTTTTATTAAATGATAAAACTAAATTAATTAATAATGAAACAAATGAATAATACAAATAAAACATTTAACTGACTGGCGACTGAATATACATATCCTTTTTTTAACAAAAATATGAACGCAACGTGAAAGATGTTGGTCCCATGTTTCACGAGCTGAAATAAAAGATCTCAGAAATGTTCCATACGCACAGAAAAATGTTATGCACAATTGTTTTTACATCCATGTTAGTTAGCATTTCTCCTTTGTCAAGATAATCCATCTACCTGCCACATATGGCATATCAAGAAGCTGATTAAACAGCATGATCATTACACAGGTGCACCTTGTGCTGGGGACAATAAAAGGCCACTCTAAAATGTGCAGTTTTGTCACACAACAAAATGCCACAGTTTTGAGGGAGTGTGCAATTGGCATGCTGACTGCAGGAATGTCCACCAAAGCTGTTGACAGAGAATTTAATGTTCATTTCTCTACCATAAGCCTCCTCCAACGTTGTTTTAGAGAATTTGGCAGTACGTCCAATCGGCCTCACAACTACAGACCACGTGTATGGAGTCGTGTGAGCGAGCAGTTTGCTGATGTCAACATTGTGAACAGAATGCCCCATGGTGGCGGTGGGGTTCTGGTATGGGCAGGCATAAGCTACATACAACAAACACAATTGCATTTTATCGATAGCAATTTGAATGCACAGAGATGCCGTGATGAGATCCTGAGGCCTATTGTCGTGCCATTCATCCGCCGCCATAACCTCATGTTTCAGCATGATAAAGCACGTCCCCGTGTCGCAAGGATCTGTACACAAGTTGAAAATGTCCCCGGGTCTTCCATGGCCTGCATACAGCGTGTTCCAGTTACAGCCAATATGGAGCAACTTCGCACAGCCATTGATGAGGATTGGGACAACATTTCACAGGCCACAATCAACAGCCTGATCAACTTTGTGCGAAGGATATGTGCCGCGCTGAATGAGGCAAATGGTGGTCACACCAGATACTGACTGGTTTTCTGATCCAGTCCCCTACCTCTTTTTTGTTTTTAAGGGTATCTGTGACCAACAGATGCATATCTGTTTTCCCAGTCATGTGAAATCCATAGATTAGGGCCTAATTCCTTTATTTCAAATGACTGATCTCCTTATATGAACTGTATCTCAGTAAAATCTTTGAAATTGTTGTATGTTGCGTTTTATATTTTTTGTTCAGTGTATATATTTAAAGCGCCGACATTGCAGCACCAAACATTAAACTCTAAATCCTTCTCAAACCAGCCTTGGAGGGAAAAGTTCGCTTGGGTGAGAAGAAGGGCGAGGCCCTGGTCAAGGAGAAGAGGCGTCTGGAGGCCGATCTCGAGTGCATGACCAAGAAGTCCCATGATGCATCGGGACAGCTGGTTGTCATTAGCCAGGAGCTACTGAAGAAGGAGAGGTAATTTAATGGCAAGAGAAATAGAGAACACTATAGATTTTTGTTTCCACCACAGCTCAGTATTTTCCCTTTGAAATAGGGAATAAAACATGGCAGTCCACCCACTGCTACAAGATATATCTTACATTCATCTGAAGGAGATTAGATGTTTTCTAATGCATTTGTATGAAACTGTCCCCAGTCTTTACACATTCAGTATTTTGTGCTTAGAGAGTTGTGCATTTTCAAAGACTGACAAAAACGTTCGCAACTCGTCTTCGTGATATACAGTCACTAGACGTATGCTAGACATCTGTTTTATGAGGATCAATCCACTTAGGTTAAAAAAGCAGTTAAGGTAATGGCCCAAAATGATTTTTCACCCCTCAAATCAATGCATTGTCATAGCTGAGAATGCTATGTTACTTTAAAGTGTCCCATTACTCAGTCTTAAGGCGTTTAGGGAGATTACGCACAGCGCTTAGGCCTGGAAATATAAGCAAACATTTATTGAAAGGGCAATAGCACACTCAGTGACTCTTAGGTCACCTGAGTTTGCAGTATTTGACTGGGTCATCTGCCTTTCATGGAGAAACAAAAAATATGCCATGTATCATAGATAGGTTTGGGTCATTGATGGTGAAACAACCCTGAATCTAGCCAGGGTGCCAGTCTCTTTCTGCTCTCAACTCTGGGGAATTGTCATGCCAATGACAGCATTGGAGTTGGCAAGAGCACAATCAGGTCTGGTACCAGGCTAGCCTGAATGAGGAAGGCAAGGGTAAATCTTAACGGTATTCTTTATTGTATCGTCCCCTTTGTGTCAGGAGTCTGAACGAGTTAAGGGTGTTACTGCTGGATTCCCCTCGCCACTCGCCCGCCCTGGACCGAGACCTGAGCCGAGAGGTGCACAAGGCTGAGTGGAGGGTGAAGGAGCAGAAACTCCAGGATGACATCAAGACCCTGCGAGACAAACTGCTCCTGCTGGTGAGAGGGGAGAGGCTAGGAGTTGTCAATCACAGTGCCGGCTACGCATCACATCATGTGTCCATCACCTTAGGGTTGTATTTACTAGTAGCCAAACGGGAGTAAATAGTCCAAAACGAGGAGGAATGCTTGTTTTCTTTGCTAAGCGTTTTGCTATGGCGTGTACTAATCAATGCGACACAGTTTTTTTTTGTGTTCCCACAAAAAGATGTAATCTGGCTTAGAAGTAGAAAAGGTCTACATGATTAAGATTATAAATGTTCCATGTTTCTTATTTAAAGTGGATACAGTATATGGCTATTATTTCGTTCATGTCTGTATCCTATATGATTTAAAATATGTTTGAGTCTGTGTATTCATATCAAAGGCGGACCTAGCAATGACAGATGTAGTCCTCCCCATTTTTCCAGCAATGGATTGAATAACTAAACAGGGTTGTGTTCATTAGTTGTGTTCAACTATAAAAGTCAAGGTAGTCTATTCCCGTTTAAAGTCTGTTTTCTTTATTTTAGTGCCTAATGAACACCCAGTTGATCCTTACGCTTGATGTATGTGTTCTCAGGGCACGGAGAGGGGCTCGTCCCCAGATCACCGGCGCTACTCTATGCTGGACCCGTCGACCGTGGACTCGGAGGTGACCCGTCTGCGCCAGCGGCTCATGAGCACAGAGGAGGCCCTGAGGGGAGCCCTGGAGCACAACCAGGAGGTGGACCAGCTGGTGCAGGCTATGCGCACGCACCCAGACAAGAACGAGGTAAACTAGAACAGGACCACCTGTAGCTAGCACTTGTTTTGCCTTTCTGGGACAGATTTTGTTTTATAGTGGCTATTTTGAAGAAGGGATAAGACTTAGTTTTTATCCAGAGCGACTTATAATTTAATGTAATATAAGCTACAGTTGCAGGCACTAAAAGTTCATGGTTTTGGCAGAACAATTCCCAAAATGTGTGTGCACCAAAATGTGGCACACTATCGTCTCCCAGTGGTGTAAAATACTTATGTAAAAATACTTTAAAGTACTACTTAAGTCCGGGGTTTTTTCCCGGTATCTGTACTTTACTATTTACATTTTTGACAACTTTTAACTTTTACTCCACTACATTCTAAAAGAAAATAATGTCCTTTTTACTCCGTACATTTTCCCCTGACACCCAAAAGTGCTTGTTACATTTCGAATGCCTAGCAGGACAGGGGGAATGGTCCAATTCAGAACATCCCTGGTCATCCCTACTGCCTCTGATCTCGCGGACTCACTAAACACAAATGCTTCGTTTGTAAATGATGTCTGAGGGTTGGAGTGTTCCCCTGGCTCTACGTAAATTTTAAAAACAGGAACATCGTGTCGTCTGGTTTGCTTAATATAAGTCATTAGAAATTATTAATATTTTTACTTTTGATACTTAAGTACATTAAGCAATTACATTTTTCTTTAAACCCAAGTATTTTACTGGCCGACTTTCTTTTTACTTGAGTCGTTTTCTATTAAAGGTAACTTTACTTTTATACTCAAGTATGATAATTGGGTACTTTTTCCACTACCGTCGTCGTCTCCTGGCGATAGTTTGCCACAGAAACCTGTACCCGCAACGGTAACATGAGTTTGATTAGGCAAATGTTTTTTTTTTTTTTTACGGCAAACAGTGTATGTACCATGTAACGTAGTACTAACAACACTGTCATTACACTGCACTTGCCTTAGTAACTACCACAATAAATACATGGTTTCAGTGTATTTTAATATAAAGTGGTACCCGAGGGATGTTTCGATAACAAAAGTCAGGATATATGAGTTTGAACGCTTCTTTTGTGACTCTCTTTCAGGTGCATGGTGGCGCAAATTCAGCCAATGGGATTCATCCACAGAATTCTTCCTTTACTCAAGGTGTAGGTATTAATTCATCACAATTAGCGCATCAATCGCACGTGTTGTTGTATTGTCATATCAATCACATTTATCTTAACTCCATAGATCAGTTAGTTACTCACTGTCTAGAGATTTACTAAATGCCATTATTGCCATTCCCACAATGAGTTACATAAATACAACATTTAACAGCCGGGTTTACCTAACACAGATAAAGACTAGTTCTAGACTTAAAAGCATGCTCAATAGAGAATCTCCATTTTAAAATGCTTTCTATTCTAAAACGAAGGCATAATCTGCCCTAAATGAAATACTCTGACTGATATGTATTTGATACATTATTTGAGCTTCTTCAATTTGATGGCTTTCTCCCCCAGGAACAACACTGATATAGGAGAAGAAGAGTTCATCTTGAATTAGGGGGAAAATGCAGAGAGGTACATTTCAAAAGAAGACGGAAGTCGGTACGACTTGGGACTAGCACTCCACTGGACTCCAGACTACATTTTCTGTTTACAGTTACTACCAAAACAATGTCTCTCTATCTCAATATGTACATTCATCTGTTGCAAAAAAAAGTAAAACACCCATTAGCCAAACTTAAAACAGCTTGAAGATACTGTAAAATGGTTGACAGAGGTGAAGAATTATTGGCGTGACTTTTGAAAACTGATACATACCCTGCCTACATACCCAAGAATGGTATTGGACATTTGGGCATGAGATAACCTTTTATCTTAGTTTATTAGAGACCCTATGAGCCATGAGGGACGCATTGTGACTCCAGAGAATGAAATGACTCTGGTGTCTGATTGAAAACAAAGATTAAGAATTTGTCCTCAATCCATCACTTTTTTGTTTTATTTATTTGCCACACTTCTTCTTCTTCTTCTTCTTCTTTATTTTTTATCCTTCTTAGATTACTGTATCTGATTTGATTTGGCCAGTGACGTTCAATTTGCTTCATAGCGAACATGCTCTGTAGCAAACGTGGGGGGAGGGAGGGAGAGAAAAGTCTTAACTTCCTATTGTTGATCATTTATCTAAAAAAAAGTTTAACCTGGATCAATGCCTTGGGATCACTTTGTCCTTTGATTCGAGTAGGCCACTCAACGGCTGTTTGGAGCACAATGCAAACAATGGAACATTCGAAGCTTGTGTCCCAAATGGCACTCTATTCCCTATATCCCTTTTGACCAGAAAAGTAGTGACCTGTATAGGGAATAGAGTGCCATTAGGGATGGAGGCCTACTGTAACAACTTCCTCCCTTCTGGATGATCCCTCCCTTCTGGATGATTCCTCCCTTCTGGATGATCCCTCCCTTCTGGATGATCCCTCCCTTCTGGATGATCCCTCCCTTCTGGATGATCCCTCCCTTCTGGATGTAAAAAAACGAATCACAATGTACAGAATTGATACGTTACGGTCTTCCAAATGTTATTATCTCCATTGAACAAACCAACGGGGAGATTCTAAGTGCAGTCCATTACTGTATTCTTGGGAGATTAGTTGATATTCTGGCTGCGTCTCAAATGGCACCCTATTCCCTACGTACCGTGCGCTCCAAATGTATTGGGACAGTGACAAATGTTTTGTTGTTTTGGCTCTATACTCCAGCACTTTGGATTTGAAATGATACAATAACTGAGGTTAAAGTGAAGACTGTCAGCTTTAACTTGATGGTATTTTCTTTCCATTTCGGGTGAACCATTTAGAAATTACAGCACCTTTTGTACATTGTCCCACCATTTTAGGGGACCAAAGGTATTGGGACAAATTCACTTATGTGTATTAAAGTAGTAAAATGTTAAGTATTATCGCAGTGCTAGAGGCGTCACTACAGATCCGGGTTCGATCCCGGGCTGTATCACAACCAGCCATGATCAGGAGTCCCATAGGGCGGCGCACAATTGGCCCAGCGTCGTCCGGGTTAAGGGAGAGTTTGACCGGAGGAGCTTTACTTGGCTCATCGTGCTCTAGTGACTCCTTGTGGCGGGCCGGGCGCCTGCAGGCTGACTGCGTTTATCAGTTGAACGGTGTTTCCTCCGACGCATTGGTGCGGCTGGATACCAGGTTAAGAGGGCGGGTGTTAAGAATTGTGGTTAGGCGGGTCATGTTTTGGAGGACACCTGACTCGACCTTTGCTTCCCGAGCCCGTTGGGGAGTTGCAGTGATGAGACAACGTTGAATTTGGTCCCATATTCATAGCATGCAATGACTACATCAAGCTTGTGACTCTACACATTTGTTGGATGCATTTGCTGTTTGTTTTGGTTGTGTTTCAGATCGTTTTGTGCCCAATAGAAATTAATGGTAAATAATGCATTGTGTCACTTTTATTGTAAATAAGAATAGAATATGTTTCTAAACACTTCTACATTAATGTGGAATAATTAATCCTGAATGAATTGTGAATAATGATGAGTGATAAAGTTAGACGTACAAATATCATACCCCCAAGACATGCTAACCTCTCACCATAACAATAACAGGGGAGGTTAGCATTTTGTATCGTACCCCCAAGACATGCTAACCTCTCACCATTACAATAACAGGGGAGGTTAGCATTTTATATCGTACCCCCAAGACATGCTAACCTCTCACCATTAGAATAACAGGGGAGGTTAGCATTTTATATCATAACTCCAAGACATGCTAACCTCTCACCATTACAATAACAGAGGAGGTCAGCATTTTATATCATACCCCCAAGACATGCTAACCTCTCACCATTACAATAACAGGGGAGGTTAGCATTTTATATCATACCCCCAAGACATGCTAACCTCTCACCATTACAATAACAGGGGAGGTTAGCATTTTTGGGAGGTATGATATTTATGCCTCTGTAACTTTCTCCCTCATCATTATTTACAATTAATTCAGGATTGTCCGTAATCATGGTAGCATCCAGATTAATGTAGAAGTGTTCTGAAACATATTCTATTCTCATTTACAATAAAGGGGACTCCAAAATGACACAATATATTATTTACCATTCATTTCTATTGGGCACAAAATAATCTGAAACACAACCAAAACAAACAGCAAATGAAATCCAACACGTTTGTAGAGTCACAAGCTTGATGTAGTCATTGCATGCTATGAATATGGGACCAAATGCTAAACTTTTGACTAATTTAATACACACATAGGTGAATTTGTCCCAATTATTTTGGTCCCCTAAAAATCGGGGTTCTATGTACAAAAAGTGCTGTCATTTATAAATGGTTCACCCGATATGGATAAAAATACCCTCATATTAAAGCTGACAGTCTGCACTTGAACCCCGCAGTCATTGTATAATTTCAAATCCAAAGTGCTGGAGAACAGAGCCAAAACAACAAAGAATGTGTCACTGTCCCAATACTGTTGGAGCTCACTGTATATTGTGCACTACTTTTGACCAGGGCTCTACCCCTGGTCTAAAGTAGTGCACCATTCTGAATGCAGACTCTGTCTTTGGGAAAACATTATTTTGATGTGAGTAATGTGGAATGTAAGACTTGGGATTGACATTTCATGGGCAAAGTTTAGGGCTGGCCTCCGGTCAGTGAAACTGAAGCTACATATTGTCATTAGATATTGTATATGGCCTTTTTCAGATAGGAAACACTTCGTACCCTTAATGCTGTAATGATTTCTGAGATTGAGTCATTAAATGTTAACAATGTGGGCAAAGAATGATGGTGTTTTATTTCATGTGGACATGATATTTTCTGATGTGTTGTTAAGCATTTATTAATTAATCTCTCGTGTGCAGACTACGTAATGAGCAGCTGACCAATTACGCAAGGCTTTAGTTCTGGGTTAACCGAGATTAAGGCCTTTTAGTGAAACACCGTTTACAATTTTCTCACTCACAAATAAATCCTGTTTGTAGTGTTCTTACCTGCTGCACACGCACACACATTCAGGCAGGCAGGCAGGCACACACACACACACACACACACACACACACACACACACACACTAGCTCCCACGGATGACTGATGGTGTCACAATAAACATTTGGCTCCGGTGTGGAAGTGATGTATCATTCATGGGAAAATTGCCATGATAGAGGCTGTAACGCCCCCAACAAAAGTGCAGCAACAAATATTGTGAAGGTGAAACGTACTTCTAAACGTGGAACCAGACAGAGTACAATACTGCACTCAAACACTAGGGGCAAAGTAGACTGCTCTTCATGATTTATGCACTTGGCCAATGTCACCAAGTATATGAAGGCCAGATCACATGCAAAGGGACATTTTGGGCACTGCTCAGGTGGCTGACCAAAATAGTTCACAATTCAACTCTTGATATCATAGAGAGATGAAGTATCGTTATCTTATTACATGTTGAAATTGTATATTTTAGTGTGTTCATTTTTCACTATAGTAGAGAGCCAATTCTAAAAAGCACCTAAATTAACCTACCAAATAATACATTGTTCATGATATATAATACTCCTTTTATAATACATTAGATTAGTCCCAATTGGTTTTTAAAACCAGTTTTTGTTGTTGTTGTGCAGTCTAAATGTTTAGTTATTTAGTTAAATGTTTAATGCGGAGTGTGATATATGTTAGTATTTACAAGAGGTTTAACTCCCACCCCACCCAGAGGTTTCTTAATCCGACCTATATGTAAATGACAGCCAATAGATGCTGTTGTTGAGTTGGACCCGGGATTAGCGGAGGCGAATGAGTTTCAATTTTACTGGATTAGCTGCAGAACAAAGAAACGGGACACACTCCACTGGTCAAGAAAATACAACAAACTAAAGGGGAGGGGGGAAATAGAACAATAATCTCGTTGATTAACGTTTTTTTTTTGTGTGTAATAATTTTGTGCAATAATGCTTCAGATTACAAGGTTTCGAAACCCCGATATTATCGCTAGATTTTAGATGGGAATTCTACCCAACAGTTTCGGTCGGATTAAACGGGGAATAACCATATTCCGGGGGATTGACAGTGTAAAAAAAACGATTTAAACGTTGATGTTGGTAAGGTACGCATCATGTTATTTGTAACATTTATGAACACGCAAAGATAAAAGCGCAGTATTTTGTACACACACACGTGACTTTTTATGACCGTAGAAATGGTGAAATGACAGATTATAATATTTAGGGGGGAGGAGATGGGCTAGCTAGATGCAGACAATGGTATGGGCTCAAAATTACATTTCATGTCGCTAAATTGTCTTATTTTGATATATATGTGTGTGTGTACAGCCAATTGAGCGACTACATTTCGCAGAATGATACGATGTACGACGAGTTTTTCGGTTCAGCCAGAAAAGAAAGCTAATTTAGCTAGCCAGCTATCCGGTCATTGTTTTGTTGAATTGTTTTTCGCTAAAAAAGGACGGCATGTTACATTTTTGTGTGTTTTTTTTTTTTGTTCAAGAGCACGTCAACCATTTGATTTTTAGTGAAAGCTTTGCTGTGTAGCTGACTTTTGTTCAATCTTGTCAAAATGATCTAGCGAGCTAGCAGGCAGCCCACATAGACATTGGTTGAAAAAAATAAACATGTCATACACAGTTTTCTCGTCCCAATCTCGTCCATTTATTGTTTTTTCCCCCCATTGATACTAACTACTCTTCTGTAGCTGACGTTGGGGGTAGTTCACCTACATAGCTGGTTGGGTACCTGGAGTAGGGTTTGTAGCTAGTTTAGTGTACTAGCCAGCAGATTCAGACCCAACTGATGCTTGTGATTGTTTACACTGAGCTGCACTGGGGGTCGAACGTAATAATGGTTAGATTAAGACTATGCGGAGCAGGCACAAGATATAGATCGGAAAACGTACCTGCGGGGGGATGGGATGTGCCACTGTTATCCAAATTTGACCTATATCCAGACTGATACGTTAAGAAGATTGAAATACTGCTGTTTTACTGGAAAACTGCCCTTCCTGTCCTAGATTGCAGAAGCCGCCATTGCCATTCCAGCCAATCAGCTCCTTTGTTGTGGAATGGCACACAATGGCTGCTGTGGGTACTGCTAGCTAGCACGAGGATGAAAAGGCAGCTTTCCCAGGAAAAAATAGCAGTCGACCCAGTGCAGCTCAGTGTAAACAAGTGTAACGGTATGGTCGTAATCCGCTGGCTAGCTAGTTTACTATCATGTCGTGAACATGTCACTGAAGTTCACCTCAAACAAGCTTCACATGCAGTTTACCTAATGCATGCATTACCTGAGACATGATATAATGGCAGCTAGCTACAGTAACCTATGTCATGCCAACATTTAGTAGACACTCTTATCATAGCGATTTAGCAATTAGAGTTGTGTGCCTTGCTCAAGGACTTGCGGTTACTTAACCGCTAGGCTACCTCAGTAAATTTACCTCAGTAAATGTAGCGATGTGACAAATTGACAATTTTGCTTAAAGGTGCTACACATAGGATATTAGGAATTTTGGGGATTGTAATTTCAAAAATGTCCATAATATATCTGCATCAATAGTGGAATGATAGTGTTTCACAGTCTTATTTACCCACTAGTGTTGTGATATTCATCTATTGATTTCTCCCGTTTTTCGACCGGCATCCCAAAATGGGGAAAACTGTTTTGACTTTGTGGCTGTGTTGTCTAGGGAAATAGGGTCAAGTGGCCAGTGTAGAAAGCGCTCTGTCATTTCCTGGTTGCTAAAATTTTACACGGTTTGCTCAATTGCCATTTACGTGAGAAAACATTGCTGTGAAATGTCTTTTTAGATTTCAATAACAAACAAATATAGTTTTTACAGCTGTTTTGAAGCTGGCGGACCAAAATATTCAGTATTTTTGGAACGGAGACTGATCAGTTGCCATACTTCCAAGAACACAAATGCTTGCATCTTTCATAGCGCGCTACCAGTAGTTGATAGGAAGGTAGCTAGCTAGGAGCTTTGAACTGTATCAATACAACTGAAGTTGCTTGTTAAAGGCAGAAATGCATATTTTTGAGTATATTGTGCATGTTATTTCGCTGGGAGCTTACCACACTATCAGACTTTAAAATGAGATAAAAAAAAGTTCAACATTTACATTGATGAACTGATATGACATGTTTGGCCGATATCCAATATTTTCCTTGCCAAAAAAAACGATACCGATATTACATTTTTTTGCGGCTTTTTTAAGCATTCTAGTACAGTCACACACACACACATGGACGCAGCGGTCTCAGGCACTGCATCTCAGTGCAAGAGGCGTCACTACAGTCGCTGGTTCTAATCCAGGCTGTATCACATCCAGCCGTGATTGGGAGTCCCATAGGGTGGCGCACAATTGGCCCAGCGTCGTCCGGGTTAGGCCGGCATTGTAAATAAGAATGTGTTCTTAACTGACTTGCCTAGTTTAAATAAAGGTTACACACACACCACACTGACCCCCAAAATATTTTGTTGGCATTTACGTATGTTCCCGTTACCAGTGAAATGTAATCAAACCTATTTCTTTCACTTACTTGCTGTGCTGTTTCCATTTCTTCAGTCGTTTCATTCTCAACCAGGATTTCTATGGAACGCCGTTTGGGTCTTGGCTATGGAACGCCGTTTGGGTCTTGGCTATGGAACGCCGTTTGGGTCTTTGCTATGGAATGCCGTTTGGGTCTTTGCTATGGAACGCCGTTTGGGTCTTGGCTATGGAACGCCGTTTGGGTCTTGGCTATGGAACGCCGTTTGGGTCTTTGCTATGGAACGCCGTTTGGGTCTTTGCTATGGAACGCCGTTTGGGTCTTTGCTATGGAACGCCGTTTGGGTCTTGGCTATGGAACGCCGTTTGGGTCTTGGCTATGGAACGCCGTTTGGGTCTTGGCTATGGAACGCCATTTGGGTCTTGGCTATGGGACGCCGTTTGGGTCTTGGCTAAGGAACGGCGTTTGGGTCTTGGCTATGGAACGCCGTTTGGGTCTTGGCTATGGAACGCCGTTTGGGTCTTGGCTATGGAACCCCGTTTGGGTCTTGGCTATGGAACGCCGTTTGGGTCTTTGCTATGGAACCCCGTTTGGGTCTTGGCTATGGAACCCTGTTTGGGTCTTGGCTATGGAACCCCGTTTGGGTCTTGGCTATGGAACGCCGTTTGGGTCTTGGCTATGGAACGCCGTTTGGGTCTTGGCTATGGAACGCCGTTTGGGTCTTTGACAGTGCTACTGTATCTTATTTGACACGCCAAGACCCAAACGGTGTTCCACAGTATATATGTCTTGAAGCTAATAGCAGTGACGCTATTACTGTGTAACTAGGGGCAACATCTGACAAATAGCGCACTTGGTAGTGTGTACCCTGGGCTCGACCAGTCGGCGAAAGCCAACACCACCCACGACAGAGAACGGTTGATTGTCAAGGGCAATGAATTCCATTATCTTGGCTTTCATGGATTTCGCCTTTGAGTTGCCAACCGCCATATAAAGTCCAAAAGAGTAAAAAAAAAGAAGCCAGCGGAGAGATGACAAAACGGTAAAACAAATTCCTTTCTCATCTGTGGATTAATTGTCGGAATAGAGGACCTTGTGCATTTCAGGTAAAATTACAACCCAATGTTTAATTCCCATGACAAATTAGCCAGCAACAGCAAGCTAGCTAAATTGCCATAAATGTTTTAAATGCTTTTCGACCTGTCCCCAAATTAATATAATTGGTTCAGAGTTGATGATATTTCAACCTGCGTGTCGATTTCGTGTCTGGTGTGGGGGGGTACACAATCAACATGCGTGCGTGCGGTTTGGGCAGCATGTAAGAAGCCAGCCTTACTAAAGTGTCTTCACTAGTTACCACAGTCACAAAGTCATAAACCCCGCTTATTTCTACAATTTCTCGTCTTGAAAATGTGATTTTAAACCTAACCTTAATCACACTGATAACCTTGTGCCTAACCTTTAAAAGAAGACCAAAAAAAAACGAATTTTACGTTTCATAGCATTTTTACGATATAGCCAATTTTGACATTGTGGCTGTGGTAACTAGTGGAAACCTTACTGAAGCACGTTAGTCCCACTACTCTCAATTGGCCTCCCCTTACTTACAGGGAACCTCTTAGGATCCGTCTCCCTGGACCCATCTTGCTCTACTACTCTCTTCACCGCCTCATCATATGACACTTGGGGCTATACAGTGCTACCATTTTACTCGCATATGTACCTAAATATTTTATCTGTGCATCCTGGGGAATGTTTTATTCAGGTGTGCCTAGAAAAAGTAAAAAGTATTACCTCCAAATATTTTTAATTCAGCTCCTAAATTTCTTTGTGTGCGCTTACAGTTTTCAACTTAGGTGCGCACACTCTCCTTGTAAAAAAAAAAAGGTCCAGCATAGAGCCCTGCTACTCTGACCCTGGCAACCTTGACCTGTCTTTCTCTCACTGGACACTTCCGATCTCCAGCAACATGGGTACCCCTACAGTTAACCTGCACAGCTTCCGATCTCCAGAAACATGGGTACCCCTACAGTTAACCTGCACAGCTTTCGATCTCCAGCAACATGGGTACCCCTACAGTTAACCTGCACAGCTTCCGATCTCCAGAAACATGGGTACCCCTACAGTTAACCTGCACAGCTTTCGATCTCCAGCAACATGGGTTCCCCTACAGTTAACCTGCACAGCTTCCGATCTCCAGCAACATGGGTACCCTTACACTTAACCTGCACAGCTTTCGATCTCGAGCAACATGGGTACCCTTACACTTAACCTGCACAGCTTTCGATCTCCAGCAACATGGGTACCCTTTAACCTGCACAGCTTTCGATCTCCAGCAACATGGGTTCCCTTACAGTAACCCGCACAGCTTTCGATCTTCAGCAACATGTGTACCCCTACACTTAACCTGCACAGCTTTCGATCTCCAGCAACATGGGTTCCCTTACTGTAACCCGCACAGCTTTCGATCTCCAGCAACATGGGTACCCCTACAGTTAACCTGCACAGCTTTCGATCTCCAGCAACATGGGTACCCTTACACTTAACCTGCACAGCTTTCGATCTCCAGCAACATGGGTACCCTTACACTTAACCTGCACAGCTTTCGATCTCCAGCAACATGGGTACCCTTACACTTAACCTGCACAGCTTTCGATCTCCAGCAACATGGGTACCCTTACACTTAACCTGCACAGCTTTCGATCTCCAGCAACATGGGTACCCTTACAGTTAACCTGCACAGCTTTCGATCTCCAGCAACATGGGTTCCCCTACAGTTAACCTGCACAGCTTTCGATCTCCAGCAACATGGGTACCCTTACAGTTAACCTGCACAGCTTCCGATCTCCAGCAACATGGGTTCCCCTACAGTTAACCTGCAGAGCTTCCGATCTCCAGCAACATGGGTTCCCCTACAGTTAACCTGCACAGCTTTCGATCTCCAGAAACATGGGTACCCTTACAGTTAACCTGCACAGCTTTCGATCTCCAGAAACATGGGTACCCTTACAGTTAACCTGCACAGCTTTCGATCTCCAGCAACATGGGTTCCCTTACAGTTAACCTGCACAGCTTCCGATCTCCAGCAACATGGGTACCCCTACAGTTAACCTGCACAGCTTTCGATCTCCAGCAACATGGGTACCCTTACAGTTAACCTGCACAGCTTTCGATCTCCAGCAACATGGGTACCCCTACACTTAACCTGCACAGCTTCCGATCTCCAGCAACATGGGTTCCCTTACTGTAACCCGCACAGCTTTCGATCTCCAGCAACATGGGTACCCCTACAGTTAACCTGCACAGCTTTCGATCTCCAGCAACATGGGTACCCTTACACTTAACCTGCACAGCTTTCGATCTCCAGCAACATGGGTACCCTTACACTTAACCTGCACAGCTTTCGATCTCCAGCAACATGGGTACCCTTACACTTAACCTGCACAGCTTTCGATCTCCAGCAACATGGGTACCCTTACAGTTAACCTGCACAGCTTTCGATCTCCAGCAACATGGGTTCCCCTACAGTTAACCTGCACAGCTTTCGATCTCCAGCAACATGGGTACCCTTACAGTTAACCTGCACAGCTTCCGATCTCCAGCAACATGGGTTCCCCTACAGTTAACCTGCAGAGCTTCCGATCTCCAGCAACATGGGTTCCCCTACAGTTAACCTGCACAGCTTTCGATCTCCAGAAACATGGGTACCCTTACAGTTAACCTGCACAGCTTTCGATCTCCAGAAACATGGGTACCCTTACAGTTAACCTGCACAGCTTCCGATCTCCAGCAACATGGGTACCCTTACAGTTAACCTGCACAGCTTCCGATCTCCAGCAACATGGGTTCCCCTACAGTTAACCTGCACAGCTTTTGATCTCCAGCAACATGGGTACCCCTACAGTTAACCTGCACAGCTTTCGATCTCCAGCAACATGGGTTCCCTTACAGTTAACCTGCACAGCTTTCGATCTCCAGCAACATGGGTACCCTTACACTTAACCTGCACAGCTTTCGATCTCCAGCAACATGGGTACCCTTACAGTTAACCTGCAGAGCTTCCCCCACCAATACTACATATTCCTTTGTCTCATGCCCTCTCCTGCACACTTCTCACCCCTAGGACCCTCCCTCCTACACAGTGCTGCGTCATGACCATAAGATGAACCTGTGAACTGTGAGCCTCAGTTGTGCCGTGTATTTGAACTGATCCAGAACCAGCTGGATCTCCAAACTGCGTTCCCCTTGCTCCGACGTAGCAATCATCAACCAATGTGTGCCATGTCATCGACTGTGTGCACGTGGGCACCAGACTACTATACCACAGGATGTGGTAAGCTGATACGTAAAATACTTAGCCAGGTGTTATAAAGATCGGGCGTGCGTCAGCAACGTCTGAGCAGAGGAATGGCTAGAATTACTCGTGGCCATGCCTATCCCACAACGCAGGCGTAGGAGCCTAGCCGATGCATGTCTACAGCCTAGTAGGCCTATTACAGCCTCTGGGATCATGCCTGGCGTGCCTGAAGAGCAACATAATTCATTAAAAGTCAATGATCAGCACTGAGCCTAACAATTTAGATACAGTTGTGGTCTTCAAAAGGTCTCCGGCCGTAATGGCTTGTTAAGAGGTATAAGTGTTGTGTATCAATGGCAGCGAGTGCCACAAGCCTCTTAGTGCAAAACCAGCTCAGAAAACCTTTTATACCCCTTCTGAGTACATTGTAGCCTAATAACTCTGGCTAAATAATGCTTGGGCAATTATTCAACAAGTAAAGGATCAGCTCAGCCCTCTGTAGCCTGCAGAGGTTTACATGACAGGAAGGAAATAAGAGTGCTGGCTTCCCGGGGGGGGGCTCAAATGGGTTAGGATGTCATTAGCTGGAGCGTTTAAGCATTGCAGCTAGAGTAGCGTTTTATCATTTTAAGATCAGGGCGTACTCTCATAACGGGGAAGTGTTCTGAAGTGTAGTCGTACTGTTGTGGTTCTTTTTTTTTTGTTTCTTCGGTAGAGGCCAGTTTTATCTCACAATCAAGGCACAGGCAAAACATTTTAGGTACTGTTGTTGTATGACTAAGCTATATTTGGCTACAGTCTGAAATTATTTTCTGTAAGGCAAGAGAGGCTACTTTTGCAAACAGTTTAATTGTTTTTGGTTTGTTCAAAGGTCAAAGATGGCAATGTATTTGTAGAATAGCCCTTCTGTATTTCTATACAGTGGGCTCCAAAATTACTGGCACCCCGGACTGGCAATGCACAAATAATGCTTAAACAAATATAAACAATATAATTATAGAGAGAAACTCAAAATGCCAACATGTGAGAAATACTGTACTTTATTAATGTTTCAATGGAACCAACCAAAATAATTTATTGATTTAATTAAAAATCAATGTCCTCCAAATCAAGGTTTCACAATTAATGGCACCCTTAAAGATTATTGTAAATAACATCTACCAAAATTAAACCACTAATTAAATTCCACTTATTTAAATTTATCTAAGTCTTAAGGAACTATATTGAGCCATTACATCACTTCCTGTTTCACTAGGGTATAAAAATGAGGTAACACGCATGCAATATCCCTTTGTCATCCAACACCATGAAGAAAACAAAAGAACTGGCAGTTCAAAAGAGACAGATGGTTGTAGACCTTCATAAATCTGGTAATGGCTACAAGAAGATCCACAAACGATTGAATACCACTGAGCACTATCAGGGCAATTATAAAAAAATTCATAAGATATGGTACAGTTGAAAACCTCACGGGTAGAGGACGCAAATGCATTTTGCCCCCCAGGATAGGGAGGAGGATGGTGAGAGAAGCAACAACATCCCCAAGAATCACTGTGAAAGAATTGCAGGCCTTGGTGGCGTCTTGGGGTCACCAGGTTTCAAAAAGCACCATCAGACGCCACCTCCACAACCACAGGCTCTTTGGAAGGGTTGCCAGAAAAAAGCCCTTTCTGACCCCAAGACACAGACAGACACAAGCGCTTGGAGTTTGCCAAAAGTCATTTAAATTATGACTGGAAGAAGGTGCTCTGGTCAGATAAGACCAAAATTGAACGTTTTGGTCAGATACAGCATCGGCATGTTTTGCGTCGAAACAGAGATGCATACAAGGAGAGGCACCTCATGCCCACGGTGAAATATGGAGGGGGGTCTGTGACAACAAAGTCAATGTTCTGCCATGGCCATCTCAGTCGCCGGACCTCAATCCAATCGAATACCTGTGGGCTGAGTGGAAGAGGGCAGTTGATAAGCGCAAACCCAAGAATGTGAAGGATCTTGAAAGGATCTGCATAGAGGAATTGGTCCAAAATCCCTCCAAATGTGTTCCATAACCTTGTCAAACATTACAGGAAAAGACTCCATGCTGTTATCCTTGCTAGAGGTGGTTGCACTAAGTACTAAATGAGGAGTGCCAATAATTATGAAACCTTGATTTTGGTAAAATGTATTTTGTATTAAATCATTGTATGATTTTGGTTGGTTCCATTGAAACATTGATAAAGTACACTATGTCTCACATGTTGGTATTTTGTTGTTTATCTCTATAATTAGATTGTTTATATTTTAAGTATTGTTTAGCATTGCCAGTCAAGGGTGCCAGTAATTTTGGAGCCCACTGTATATACAGTTGAAGTCGGAAGTTTACATACATCTTAGCGAAATACATTTAAACTCAGTTTGTCACAATTCCTGACATTTAATCCTAGTAAAAATTCCCTGTCTTAGGTCAGTTAGGATCACCACTTTATTTTAAGAATGTGAAATGTCAGAATAATAGTAGAGTGAATTATATATTTCAGCTTTTTTATTTCTTTCATCACATTACCAGTGGGTCAGAAGTTTACATACACTCAATTAGTATTTGGTAGCATTGCCTTTAAATTGTTTAACTTGGGTCAAACGTTTCAGGTAGCCTTCCACAAGCTTCCCACAGTAAGTTGGGTGAATTTTGCCCCATTCCTCCTGACAGAGCTGGTGTAACTGAGTCCGGTTTGAAGACTTCCTTGCTTGCACACGCCTTTTCAGTTCTGCCCACACATTTTCTATGGGATTGAGGTCAGGGCTTTGTGATGGCCACTCCAATACCTTGACTTTGTTGTCCTTAAGCCATTTTGCCACAACTTTGGAAGTATGCTTGGGGTCATTGTCCATTTGGAAGACCAATTTGCGACCAAGCTTTAACTTCCTGACTGATGTCTTGAGATGTTGCTTCAATATATCCACATAATTTTCCTACCTCATGATGCCATCTATTTTGTGAAGTGCACCAGTCCCTCATGCAGCAAAGCACCCCCACAACATGATGCTGCCACCCCCGTGCTTCACGGTTGGGATGGTGTTCTTCGGCTTGCAAGCCTCCCCCCTTTTCCTCCAAACATAACGATGGTCATTATGGCCAAACAGTAAAAGTTTTGTTTCATCAGACCAGAGGACATTTCTCCAAAAAGTACGATCTTTGTCCCCATGTGCAGTTGCAAACCGTAGTCTGGCTTTTTATGGCGGTTTTGGAGCAGTGGCTTCTTCCTTGCTGAAGCGGCCTTTCAGGTTATGTCGATATAGGACTCGTTTTACTGTTGATATAGATACTTTTGTACCTGTTTCCTCCAGCATCTTCACAAGGTCCTTTTCTGTTGTTCTGGGATTGATTTTCACTTTTCACACCAAAGTACGTTCATCTCTAGGAGACAGAACGCATTTCCTTCCTGAGCGGTATGATGGCTGCGTGGTCCCATGGTGTTTATACTTGCGTACTATTGTTTGTACAGATAAACGTGGTACTTTTAGGTGTTTGGAAATTGCATCCCAGGGATGAAACAGACTTGTGGAGGTCTACAATTATTTATTTTGATTTTCCCATGATGTCAAGCAATGAGGCACTGAGTTTGAAGGTAGGCCTTGAAATACATCCACAGGTACACCTCCAATTGACTCAAATTATGTCAATTAGCATATCAGAAGCTTCTAAAGCCATACCATAATTTTCTGGAATTTTCCAAGCTGTTGAACGGCACGGTCAACTTAGTGTATGTAAACTTCTGACCCACTGGAATTGTGGTACAGTGAATTATAAGTGAAATAATCTGTAAACAATTGTTGGAAAGATTTGTGAGTTTTAATGACTCCAACCTAAGTGTATGTAAACTTCCGACTTCAACTGTATGTTATAAATTACCAAAGCAGCAAACCTTAAGCTTTTTCAGTCACATGCACCTACTTTAATAATTGTATTTGACATCTAGAAGCAAAATTGGAACCGGAACCATATTGGTTCATTTGCATTTTTCCGTCTCAACATCAGTGGCTTTGAAAATTTCTTTGCTCTTTGTTTTGACATTTGTACTTGTGACTGAGTGACATTGCGTTTGAAGTAGCCTAACCACTGCCAGCCAGAAAACACTTCCTTTGAGTTCACTGGTGTTTGCTTTCTCTGGCTGCGAACAAAATGACGGTGCCCCCCTTCTCAAATTTTTTGTGCCTCTTTTTCTTTAACGATGGGAGTGAAAGAGGCCATCTATTTCTTTGGTGTAATAGTTTTCAAGGGGGCTTATGTTTGCTGTTGATTCAGGGGAGGCCCTATTCAGACAGGCATATTGGTGCAGTTGAGACTCTCTCTCTCTCTGCCCTCCCTCACTGTGGAGTCTATGGTTTGGGGCTGCCCGGAGAGGCTAGGATAATGGCTCCCAGTGTCTGGAGAGATTAAAGGCCAGAGCTGCATTGTTCAAATGCCTCGAGATTAGTTTCCAAGGAGACAGATTGCAGTTGCCATGAGAACGCAGCGCCTGGAATTAGGATAGCTAAAGTTTTTTTTTAAATGTTTTTATTTTATTTTTTATTTACCCTTTCTTTCCTTGACTTTGTATTGACACTGATTGTATTGTCCAGTTAACATGTTTGTGATGAAAATGTTAGGCCTACTCCCCTGCAAATAGGCTAATTGACCCATTTGTTAGCTCCACCCCCTTGGTTACTGTCGAGCACTAACGTGAAGTTCGTCGGTGCACATCACATTTGGTGTCTTATTTTATTTTAAGATACACTTAAAAAAAAAAAAAAAATCCATCCTAAAAATGTGGAATAAGTAAAGGCTTTGAATTCTGGTCAATCCGATGGAAATGTGGTCTTTAGAAAACATCTGGCAGAAGAAGTATTAAAAATACATCATAAACACAATTATGTTATGTTAAAGACCCTGCCAACTAATATCAACATTTTACATTTGTTTTTCCTTCTGTAAGTAGAACAATATATAGCCTAGTGTCTTGTCATTGTGTTACCAAAAATCTACATATCTTTTAAGATATTTTGTAGTTTCTCTCCCTCAATGAGGGAGGATAATGAAAGTTCACAGAAGTAACAAGTAAAGGTATACCTAACAATTAGTTATAGTGTTTTTGTCATAACAATTTTGTAGTTTGATTTTATTAAGGGATTTAAAACAAGTCAGTCGGTAACATAAACTCTTAAAAATCTGTAACAGAATGACTGCAACTGAATTGGCTACAATGGGAATTCATAGTAGTCACAAACCAGTTGGGTCACCTGTTCATAGCTCATAGTGTCTCCTGTTACTGTCCTCCCTTCCACTACCATAGTGTTAAATTCAGCTCATAGTGTCTCCTGCTACTGTCCTCTCTTCCACTACCATACTGTTATATTCAGCTCATAGTGTCTCCTGCTACTGTCCTCCCTTCCACTGGCATACTGTTATATTCAGCTCATAGTGTCTCCTGTTACTGTCCTCCCTTCCACTGACATACTGTTATGTTCAGCTCATAGTGTCTCCTGCTACTGTCCTCCCTTCCACTACCATACTGTTATATTCATCTCATAGTGTCTCCTGCTACTGTCCTCCCTTCCACTACCATACTGTTATATTCAGCTCATAGTGTCTCCTGCTACTGTCCTCCCTTCCACTGACATACTGTTATATTCAGCTCAAGGTGTCTCCTGCTACTGTCCTCCCTTCCACTACCATACTGTTATGTTCAGCTCATAGTGTCTCCTGCTACTGTCCTCCCTTCCACTACCATACTGTTATATTCATCTCATAGTGTCTCCTGCTACTGTCCTCCCTTCCACTACCATACTGTTATGCTCAGCACATAGTGTCTCCTGCTACTGTCCTCCCTTCCACTGGCATACTGTTATATTCAGCTCATAGTGTCTCCTGCTACTGTCCTCCCTTCCACTGGCATACTGTTATGTTCAGCTCATAGTGTCTCCTGCTACTGTCCTCCCTTCCACTACCATACTGTTATATTCAGCTCATAGTGTCTCCTGTTACTGTCCTCCCTTCCACTGGCATACTGTTATATTCATCTCATAGTGTCTCCTGCTACTGTCCTCCCTTCCACTACCATACTGTTATGTTCAGCTCATAGTGTCTCCTGCTACTGTCCTCCCTTCCACTACCATACTGTTATATTCAGCTCATAGTGTCTCCTGCTACTGTCCTCCCTTCCACTACCATACTGTTATATTCAGCTCATAGTGTCTCCTGTTACTGTCCTCCTTTCCACTGGCATACTGTTATATTCATCTCATAGTGTCTCCTGCTACTGTCCTCCCTTCCACTACCATACTGTTATGTTCAGCTCATAGTGTCTCCTGCTACTGTCCTCCCTTCCACTGGCATACTGTTATATTCAGCTCATAGTGTCTCCTGTTACTGTCCTCCCTTCCACTGACATACTGTTATGTTCAGCTCATAGTGTCTCCTGCTACTGTCCTCCCTTCCACTACCATACTGTTATATTCAGCTCATAGTGTCTCCTGCTACTGTCCTCCCTTCCACTACCATACTGTTATATTCAGCTCATAGTGTCTCCTGTTACTGTCCTCCCTTCCACTACCATACTGTTATATTCAGCTCATAGTGTCTCCTGCTACTGTCCTCCCTTCCACTGACATACTGTTATATTCAGCTCATAGTGTCTCCTGCTACTGTCCTCCCTTCCACTACCATACTGTTATATTCAGCTCATAGTGTCTCCTGCTACTGTCCTCCCTTCCACTGGCATACTGTTATATTCAGCTCATAGTGTCTCCTGTTACTGTCCTCCCTTCCACTGACATACTGTTATGTTCAGCTCATAGTGTCTCCTGCTACTGTCCTCCCTTCCACTACCATACTGTTATGTTCAGCTCATAGTGTCTCCTGCTACTGTCCTCCCTTCCACTACCATACTGTTATATTCAGCTCATAGTGTCTCCTGCTACTGTCCTCCCTTCCACTGGCATACTGTTATATTCAGCTCATAGTGTCTCCTGCTACTGTCCTCCCTTCCACTACCATACTGTTATATTCAGCTCATAGTGTCTCCTGCTACTGTCCTCCCTTCCACTACCATACTGTTATATTCAGCTCATAGTGTCTCCTGCTACTGTCCTCCCTTCCACTACCATACTGTTATATTCAGCTCATAGTGTCTCCTGCTACTGTCCTCCCTTCCACTACCATACTGTTATATTCAGCTCATAGTGTCTCCTGCTACTGTCCTCCCTTCCACTACCATACTGTTATATTCAGCTCATAGTGTCTCCTGCTACTGTCCTCCCTTCCACTACCATACTGTTATATTCAGCTCATAGTGTCTCCTGCTACTGTCCTCCCTTCCACTGGCATACTGTTATATTCAGCTCATAGTGTCTCCTGCTACTGTCCTCCCTTCCACTGGCATACTGTTATATTCAGCTCATAGTGTCTCCTGCTACTGTCCTCCCTTCCACTACCATACTGTTATATTCAGCTCATAGTGTCTCCTGCTACTGTCCTCCCTTCCACTACCATACTGTTATATTCAGCTCATAGTGTCTCCTGCTACTGTCCTCCCTTCCACTACCATACTGTTATATTCAGCTCATAGTGTCTCCTGCTACTGTCCTCCCTTCCACTACCATACTGTATGTATTCAGCTCATAGTGTCTCCTGCTACTGTCCTCCCTTCCACTACCATACTGTTATATTCAGCTCATAGTGTATAGGACAGTACAATACAGTCCTCCCTTCCACTACCATACTGTTATATTCAGCTCATAGTGTCTCCTGCTACTGTCCTCCCTTCCACTCCTCCTGCTACTGTGCATACTGCTCCCTTCCACTGGCATACTGTTATATTCAGCTCATAGTGTCTCCTGCTACTGTCCTCCCTTCCACTGGCATACTGTTATGTTCAGCTCATAGTGTCTCCTGCTACTGTCCTCCCTTCCACTGGCATACTGTTATGCTCAGCACAATGTTTTCTTTCTCTTTCTGTCCTGTGGTGGTCAGTCTGGACCCCCCCTGTCTCTCTTCTATCTCTCTCTCTCCAGTTAATGTCAGCTCTGCCGGTCTTTTACTGACACCTACCCATGAGCCCCCTCTCTTTCCATACTGTAACCAGCCCTCTCACCCGCTGAGTACCGACCGACATCAGACGATGAGAAGTAGTTGAAATTTGATCGGTCCAAATCTGAACCAATCATAAATGCTTGTTTCACCAGTTTTGGACAGCACGGTAGAGTACAGCAAAGAGAAGTAGAGTATAGGACAGTACAATACAGTACAGTAGAGTTTAGAACAGTACAGTAGCACGCTAGAGTACAGTATAATACTGAACTGTACTTTAATAAACTGTACTGAACTATACTGTATTGAACTCTACTGTGCTGTACTGTGATGTTTGTAACATTTGCCATCCAATGGAGCACTGTGATTTGATTACCCATAATTCTGGGGTGTGCTTTAGCGAAGGGTCAATTACGAGTTCTCCTACACGGCTGTCCATTTTCCAAATGACATTGAACATTTAGGGCTGTAATGGTCATGGGATGTTTTTGGGGTGACTGTTATTTTGTCAGCTAAATGACTGCGGTCATTGTTATACAAGATGTACCCTTTTTCTCTTTTTTCCCACCGCTCCGTAGACTCATTTGCCTCAGCAACACCTTGCTAAGTTTCCGCAAAGAACGGGAAAGTTTAATCGCATTGTTACCACGGAAACGGACTCCACCCCGCAGGAATGCCCGTCTGTTCCATCCATAGACATCCCACTTGAGTGTACAAAACATTTAGGAACTTGTTAAATCCACTTCAATCCGTGTAGATGGAGAGAAGACTGGTTTAAGAAGGGATTTTTTTTTGTTGTTGCCATGAGACAATGACTCACATTGTGTATGTGAGTCATTCAGAGGGTGAATGGGCAAGACAAAATATTTAAGTGCCTTTTGAACCGGGTATGGTAGTAGGTGCCAGGTGGACCGGTTCGAGTGTGTCAAGAACTGCAGCGCTGCTGGGGTTTTCACGTGTTTTGTATGTGTGTCAAGAATGGTCCAACATCCAGAGGACATCCAGACAACTTGTCACAACTGTGGGAAGCATTGGAGTCAACATGGGCCAGCATCCCTGTGGAAATGGTTTCAACACCTTGTAGAGTCCATGCCACGAGGAATTGAGGCTGTTCTGCGGGGGGAAAAGCAGGGGTGCAACTCAATATGAGGAAGGTGTTTTGTACACAGTGTAGCATAAGGTCCCCGTCTTCAGTCAGATGTTCATTTCACATACACAAAAATAAAATAAGCATTTATGATGAACTTCGTCCGTAATTGTCTGTTACAAGATTTATACAATTACCGTGCCAGCCTTAAATTCAAAAATTAGGCCTAATTGGGAGTAAACAGAATTTGGGTACATTTTTTTTCTTTAAATTCCTAGACAATTCCAACCTCTACAGTTATTTGCTGATCTACCTTCCAAGGAGAGCAAATGAAGGCTGAAGGAAGAGATTCAAATAAATATTCAGAGCTATCTTTAATTGGCTGACAAAGGCTTATCGTAATTAGCTACTTTTCGCATTTGTGTGACGGATTTGGGTATTAACATATTACATGGAGGGTATTACTGCCACTTTTAAAAGCCTCTTAATGAGAATAACCCCCAACCAACTGCCATGTTTTATCACAATTCAAAATGCAGCCAAACCCTGTTGTCAAATCAAATGGGCTTCTTGTTGTTTTATTGGTGCGATGAATGGCCGAGACACCTTAATTCACTCCAGATCAACGTCATGCGCATTTGGTTACTGCTTGTTAATTTTTAGGCTTTAGCTACCTTAAATGGCAGGACATGCCTTTTGTCTACCTAGCATGTGCCGTATACTTAGACCATGTATACACAGCCTCCTTTTCTGCAGACGTGGGTAAAACTGAATCAGTGTTTTACTCAGAGCCGAGCTCTGGGGTGACGTTTCCCCTAGGTACAGATCTGGGAGCACCAATCATAACATTAACCATTAGAAAGTACAATTCTAAACTGACCCAAGATCAGTGCAGGAGCAACTTTGTCCTACTCCCAGAAGTGACTGATGGGATTGCAGACGAGGTGCCATCCACATTTTATGTAATCTACACCGGCAGACACAAATGACTGTTTTTGGGTTCATCTTCTTGATAAGTTATGGAACAGCTCTCTGTTTTGTGTGTCCCCCAGAAGTCCCTTTGTGTCCCCTCCCATAAGTTATGGAACAGCTCTCTGTTTTGTGTCCCCCAGAAGTCCCTTTGTGTCCCCTCCCATAAGTTATGGAACGCTCTCTGTTTTGTGCCCCCAGAAGTCCCTTTGTGTCCCCTCCCATAAGTTATGGAACGCTCTCTGTTTTGTGTCCCCCCCCCCCAGAAGAGGAATGGCACAGATGAGGAAGTCTGGATGTGACGGGATAAGGACCAACTCCCGGGCTGAGTGGCGGGTCCCACCGGTGTCGGCCAGACAGGAGATCCTTACCAGCCTAGTGTCTGCGTTGGACTCGGTGGTAGGACCACTCACACACACACACACACACTCACACACACACACACATACACATATGTTATTAGTTTTGTCATGCATTTTTTGTTGTTGTTGAAAGATTGATTAGTCAGGCAGTGTTATTTCAATTACTCCTTACAAAAACAAATTTGGCAAATCCACGGCAGCTTAAAATATTTTTGGTATTTTGGTTTGTTCTGGCAGTTCTCACATTGGGAGGATTATCCTGTCAGACCCTATGATCTGTTAACTACATGATACAGACAACATCTTGGTGTCATTATCCTGTCAGACCCTATGATCTGTTAACTACATGATACAGACAACATCTTGGTGTCATTATCCTGTCAGACCCTATGATCTGTTAACTACATGATACAGACAACATCTTGGTGTCATTGTCCTCCTTATAGCGTTCTCTCAAATATGTAGTATGTATTGATTCCAAAATAGAAAGTCACATTCATTTATTCAACATAAAAAATATGAATATCTCAAAATGATTTTGTTCATTTTAAAACTTTGTTTAGAACAATATACTCTACAATTACATCACATTTCCAGAATGGGCTATCTGCTAATTCTGAAGATATGATACATTTTATGAGCACCACCAAACACAGTGAATGGGAAAATAGATTCAAAGGAAAAACTCCGGCTGCTGGTGACTTGCTGAATGTGCAATCCTAAAGGAGACTCTGATTGGGGTCATTTGTTAATTTATATGTATAAAATGGGTCATATCATGAAAGGGTAACTCCCAACCCCCCCAAAAAAACAAAATGCAGTCAGGAGAAGATGTGGGTGGGGGAAATTGCTCATAAATATTCATTTTGGCTGTGGGTAAACAGTTGTACCTGATCCCAACACTTTCTCACTAAAGCATACTTACCAGAAGTCCACTGGCACGCTCTGATAATACAATTATGTGCAACGCGAGTAGTTACGGCTCTGTACAGTTCGTTCACAGTGGTAAGGTACCAACCGAGTTTCTGACATTTACATTTTCATTTTAGCAGACGCTCCTATCCAGAGCAACTTACAGGAGCGATTATGGTGATGTGCCTCGCTCAAGGGCACATCGACAGATTTGTCATCTAGTCTGCTGGGGATTCAAACCAGCGACCTTTCGGTTACTGGCCCAATGCTCTTAACCGCTAGGCTAGCTGCCGCCCCATCTATTGCCACTTGCGGTGTAAGTTCGAATACCCCATGGGGCACAAAATACATCTTTGAAAATTTGTATTTTTGGTACTGTGTTGGCAAGAAAAGTGCAATCGTCACCTTGAAAATGAAGTTTAGGTGCTCAATTCAATCCAGCCCGCTTTTTCTGAATTCATGCAGTAGCTACAGTAGCTTTTTTCCCACTGTGCCACCAATCAGTAATAGTGGTTGGTAAAAAATATACAGGTTGACATGACCACCATTGTCATCTATTTCATTGTTACGATGGATGTAGCTACGAATATAAACGTATAGTCCTCATAGCCTACGTTTTTCTTTCTTCGTAAAAGCACCGATGTGTATGAAACGGTAAGCAAAAACATTGAATTTGGTCATGTGTTGAAATGTGCCTTACACTCCACTTACCAGGACCATTGCCAAATAAGGCGCGCTGTCACCTGCTTTTATAGTAAGCCTTGAGGTGGTACCACCCAGAAGAGTTTATTTCATACCGAACCCCTCCCTTGAGATGACGTAGAGGGACCTTCTCAAGGTGCCTCTACGTCATGATTTCAATGGTAGAGTTGAAAAAGAGCTAGATTTACTACTAAAATACCAAAATATAGCACTTTTTTGTAACGAACTGTCAAAATGAAGAACAGAATTGACATGTTTCACTAGAATGCCAAGATTGTGCAAAGCTGCCATAAAGGCAAAGGGTGGAAGAATCTCAAACATATTTTGACATGTTTAACACTTTTTTTTGGTTACTACATGATTCCATATGTGTTAATTCATAGTTTTGATATCTTAACTATTATTCTACGAGAGAGAGAGAGAGAGAGAGAGAGAGAGAGAGAGAGAGAGAGAGAGAGAGAGAGAGAGAGAGAGAGAGAGAGAGAGAGAGAGAGAGAGAGAGAGAGAGAGAGAGAGAGAGAGAGAGAGAGAGAGAGAGAGAGAGAGAGAGAGAGAGAGAGAGAGAGAGAGAGAGAGAGAGAGAGAAATTAGTAGGTGTGTCCAAACTTTTGACTGGTATTGTGTGTATATATATATTTTAAAACAAATTGGCCTCTGAAAACATTGTGAAGGTAACCACTGATTTTATATAGTAAAATATGTGTACATGCCAATATAACCAAAAGTATTTATACGGCAAAAATGGCTTGCAAGAAGTCGGAAGAAGAGTCATTGAATAGAACAATATTCTAAATGTTGATTAAGTGTACTTTGAGCCTCACAGTAACACTAGCAAATGTTTTACTTTATTCACTCTTAAGCTGTGATCGAATACTCACACTAACCATACTATTTGTGACGTAAATAGTATGCTTTTGGTCATAGTATGGATATAGGTAGTATGCCAAAATTCGCCAAAATACGAAGTATACAAGGAGTGGACACTATTTCCGAGCTCTTAGGGCCCATAATTGTAATTATTCAGAAAATGGGTGTGGATTCATAACATTTTCAGATTTGAAGAAAATTGAGGAAAATATGCAGCTGAAGTCCGACGAGAGCAGATTCAAATTCGTTGCTTTAACTAACTATGTCAAATGTTGAGCAATGTAATGACTTTTCAAATAAGTTACACGTTATGGTGGCTGACAATTTGTTAGGCACGCTAGCCTTACGAACCACATAGCATATCATTACAGCAGTATGTACCGGTATGTTAGCTAGCTACCTAACGTCAGTAGTTATACATCAAACTTGCCAGTATATTAACTACAGGCTATCTAACTACCCAACGTTTATTGACTTGATTATTCACGTCATTCTTAGCTTAGTTAAGTGGTATAGTCGTTATGCGTTCTTAATGGACATTGCTAATGAAGTCGTTAAGATATCTAGCTAGTAATTTGTTATGTTAACAAGCTAGCAAGAAGTTGCATAGCAACAGCATCTACTTCCGGGAAGAGAGGCGAAGTGCTAGTACACTCAACTGAAAGGATACCGTTCGTTTACAGTATACTAAAATGAAATAATAGTATGTAGTGTATATACTCATTAAATATGTAGTATACAGTATGTTAGTACGGGTATTCGAACACAGCTTTAGTCTTGCTTGAGAGGTGACCTATGACCTTGTCTTTTAACCTGTGTTCCAGTGTACGGCCATGTCAAAGCTCAATGCCGAAGTGGCTTGCGTCACCGTGCACGAGGACAGCGTGATCGCGGTGGGAACAGAGAAGGGAAGAGCTTTCCTCAACTCACGGAGGGAAATACAAACAGACTTCCACAAGTTTTGCAGTGAGTGCTTCGCTGTGTACTGGGCAAAAAAGCCAAATCGGGTATAATTTGCCCAAATCACGTAACACGATTAGGCTCGATTTTTCACTTGGAGCAAAAATGCTTCAACATTTTCCTCACAGATCCTGCTTTTGTCTCGGAGTTGAACTTAGTTTATTAATTACATTTTTTTTTTATCTAAGCCTAAAAAGGTTTTGTCTTATTTAAGTAATTCAATCTCTAGTTTTACATTTGAGTCATTTAGCATTTGCTCTTATCCGGAGTGTAGAAACATGTTTATTGTTTGTATCTCTGTAACTGTATACTGAATGTATATAGATTTTGTTTTTAAATGGGAACCACAATGGAAATAAGTCCCTGACTTTGTGCAATCCCGGTCAAGTAAAAAACAAATATGTACTGTGTAAATATGTACTATTTTAATACTGATTAATAAATCTAGCGATCAATTTTAGAGAAATTGAGAACCAGAATAACTGAGTGAAACTGGCAAGGTGAAAAGTAGAGATGTATGCCTTTTAGTTTCTCATGCTTGATTCTTTCAGGGGTGCCCTGTCTGCAAGGGCTGACCACAGTGAATGCCCATGCCAAAGTCCAGGAGAGTGAAACCAGCAAGCTTGGCAAAGAGGGCGGGCACGGCAAACAAAGGGCGTCAACAGACGGCCACTCTAACATCTTTGTCTTGAGGAAAATGGTGGAGGAAGTCTTCAGTGTGCTTTACAGTAAGGGCTTCAACATACCTCACCAAACAAAGATATCATTTTTATAGGCCTGCGCTATCGGAGTTCTTTCTATTTTCAAATTTAACTTCCAAAATTAAAATCAAAAGTCAAACACATGATTGAATGTTGATATTTACAGTAATTTGACATGCAACTAAGTTTCAGATGAAAATGTTCCTTTTTCATAACTAAAATCCTATTTCTGACAAAGTGATTGAATGTTGCCTACGTTGTCAAATCAAACTTTATTTGTCTCGTGTACAGGATGCAACAGATGTAAAACAGTCCAGCGAAATGCTTCCTCACAAGCTGTTTCTCAACAATGCAGCTTGTAAGGAAGCATTTCGCTGGACTGTTTTACACCTGCTGTTGAATTTCTTTTTCATTTCATGTGATTAGTGATTTAATTTACGTCTGTCCCTCATTTTAAGGTCAACCTTCTTACGTGACCTGAACTCTCATTTATTATTGTGAAATTATTCCTTAAAAAAAAAAAATATATATATATATATATATATATATATAAAGAAACATTTGAACATCTAATAGTAAAATCATAGTGTAAAAGCAGGTGAAGCTTGCATTCAATTGCCACCTCCTGTTGCACACAGCAAGCTTCCATTCCTCCTGTCACAACGGGAGGGTTTATGGCTGACAACCTTGTTACTGTCAACCCTGTGGCTTTATTTGGCACATAATAGGAACTTACTATAGTCTTTTTTTGAGATTGGGGGGACGGACTCATTTTTATGACGTTGAACATGTGGTCTTTATGACAGAATTTTGAAATTAGGCGAAATCCCCCCCAAAAAAAACATTTGACCAAGTTACACTTCTCAAAAGGCACCGAATTAGTGCAACGACCCAGTAATAGTAACAGTAGAAGCAGCAGTGTGTATATTATAGGTGAACGTGTGTGTGTGTGTGTGTGTGTGTGTGTGTGTGTGTGTGTGTGTGTGTGTGCATGTGTCAAACAGTTATTTGACATGTCCTTTTCAAATTGTTTTAGCATCTCACAACAGAAAGCATGTTTCAAACAAGTCATGGAATGTTGGCCTTTACAGTCATTTTACATGCTGTGTACGTGATACTTTTCCAGGTGAGGCTGTTGGGAAGAGCAACAGCCTGTTCCCTGTGCCTTATGAGTGGATCCTGAAGGACCCCAGCTCTGTGGTGGCCCACGGCCTGCCTGAGGGGATCGCCCTGAGGAAACCTGCCGAGTACAACACCAAGACCTTAATGAAGATCCTGGAGCAGAGCAACCGCATCTACTTCACTGTCAAAAGGTGATCTCACTCCATACAGTACGACGTACCCTGCGTCAACGGCAGGACGTAAAGCAGCGTAATTAGGATTGATCTAGAGCTGGTCTTGTGATTGACACACGGCTTTATCTTCTCCTGTTTCCTTCTTCTCCTTCATCGTCTGTTTTTATAGAGGAACAGAGGAGGCTTCGCGCGAGACTAAGTCCAGTGCCGGCGACGTCAGCAACCACAACTCCTTCTCGGGCACCACCGAGATCCTAGCCAAACACGGCCCAGCCTTCAAGCCTGCCGCCACCGCCCAGGAATTGTCCACCGCATCAGTCTCGGCCAGCAACTCCGTGCTCTCCAGCTTCCTGTATGGCATGCCCATGTCCTCCCTGCCGCACCCTGACGGCAAGCTGGACCTCAAGCCCACGTCCCTCCTCAACCTGGACAAAGACCGCCTGGGGGCCTGGGTGGCAGGGGTGGATAAAGGGACGGCCGCCAAGGACAGTTGCGACAATGGTAAGAGATGTAACGTGACCCCACAGGAAGAAGCTGTTGCTGAGATAGCAGATGACAAAGCCTTCACCATTTTGAGTCACCGTTCATTTTCTGTGTGTGATTTAATGGATGTGGCAGGGGAGTGGTTACTGTTCTCCTTGTCATTTTTGTGGTTAAAGTGGTTAAACTACTGGCTGTCATTTCACACAACTTATTTGATCGAGAATCACTTTTTGATTATTTGCCGATTTTTCATTTTTCAAGATTTGCTTGGCCTTTGAAAGCATGCTTTAAGGCTTTAAAATCGTCTTTTAACGCTAAGCTTGTGAGTATGTTTATCGATGTTTAATTTCTGGCCTTTTGCGGATAGTACTCCCAGGGGAGTTGGGCCAGAGTCCTCCAAGCATCCACGTCTCCAAGCGCCTCCTGTTTTCCCTCGTACATGAGAAGTCAGGTAGGCTTGAACTGGAACTGGACACAGACAGACACACCTGTAGGCCACATACTTGTCTCACTATCGTGTTGACCCAACCCGTTTGTGCTGGCTCAGATATTTTCCATTCACATTGTTCACGGTGGCAGCGACTATGGTGGATGTGTAACAGGTACAGCTTATCTCAGTTTGACTCTGCTCAGTAGTTTGAACAAGGGTCAGAGTCTTTAGGCATCTCACCCTGCCAGACAATGCATATACTCTACATTTGGGTATAGACAATCTCAAAGGCCAAATGTGGACTCAGTCTTCGAGAATGACTTGTCGGCTCAATTAATGACTCTTTTCTTTTCATGTGAATCCTACAATGCACTTAATTAAAGGAGAGCGTTATCAATCAACCAATGGTTTTTCCCTCACGCTATAGACTTCTCTCCTTTTGTGTTGTATGACGTGATTGAGAATTATAATTTCTTTTACTTTGATTTCATATTATTTGTCACATGTGACCCAGTGATCTGGCATTTCCAGGAGATATTGCAGATTAGAGTGAAGCAAGAGTATCTCCACAGGTGTGCTTCCTGTTGCTGGAACATGATCGCTGCAGGACCAAAACAGTGAGGAAGTTTATGCTTAGCGCGTCTTACTGTTGTTGTTGTTGCGGGAAGTCTGTTTTTTTTTTTTATTATTATTTTCTCATTCAACTTTATCAGGGTTTATTCTGCATAGTAAATTATTGGGTTGGCCGTCAAAGGCCATACAGTATATTTTTTTGAAATACGTTTTGGGGTTGGTAAAACGCATTCAGTGTTAACTTTAAGGGATACTTCGGCATTTTGGCAATGAGGCCCTTTATCTACTTTCCCAGAGTCAGTTGAACTCACGGATAACATTTGGATGTATCTGCGTGCAGTTTAAAGGAAGTTGCTAACTAGTGTTAGCGCAATGACTGAAAGTCTATGGGTATCCGCTAGCACTTTGGATAAAATGCTAAATGGCATATATTATATATTAGCACGCTAGCATATACCCATAGACTTCCATTCATTGCGCTATCGTAAGTTAGCATTGGCTCGCAAAACTACCTCAACTTCCTTCTTACTGAAAACTGAGACATAAAAAATAGTATTCCTTTAAACGACTGAAACCAGATAGAAAGTATGTAGAAACGATTATGGACCAATACATTTTTATATAATGTAATTTTTGAGAACTAATAATCACCTAAATAAAAGTTAAACAGCCAGGGAGAATCGAAAATGCCCAAAATATTAATTGTGACCCCTTGGATTTCGGTGAAGACCGAATTCAGCCCCACGCCACGCTCATGGGCCAATCGCACCCATTGTCATGCCCCCTGCTACGCCCACCAGGGTTGGGTTTAATTCCACAAGTTATATTCTAATTTAATTCCTTATCCCTGTAAATCCCATTCCAATGTTTAGGTTAAATTCAATTCAATTCAAATAGAATTCCAATTCAATTCCATAACTAGATTTATTTATTTTTTTTTTACTTCAAATTGATTTCCACGTAAATTCTCCACTTCCTGATTGAATTAGGAATTTCAAATTGATTTGGAATTGACACCAACCTTGATAAACCACCGCCTAAGCCCCTTTTTGAGTTAGAACCCCCCCTCATAGTATACATGTGGAAAGTAGACATACAGATTGAAGAACTTAATTTTTTCCATCCTCCCTTTCTTCACCTATTTTTTTTTTATGTTTACGTTCTTCTCTTTTGCACTCAACAGAAAAATGGGACTTGTTTATTCGCGAGACAGAGGACATCAACACGCTGAGAGAATGTGTGCAGATCCTGTTCAACAGTCGCTATGGTGAGATGGTCAACCACTATTTCTCAGTGTGGATTCCTATTGTAGGGCATTTAGCAATAAAACACTTTTAGAGTTTTAACAACTTTCCATTTTCTCGAATCCAGATTAAGGTTAGTCCTTGTCCAAAAAGTACTTTCAGTGGAGATTCTCTGGGAAAACGTCCCTTATACAATTTATAAAAAATGTTTTACTATAGAATGATTTGTGTTTAGTCAGTTTCCAGCTGTCATTACTGCATATAAATCCATCCATCCATACATTATACCCTTATTAAGACAGCGTTGTAAGGCCTCATGATTGAAATCCGTCAATGATTTCTGACAACCCCCCTATTTTCAGCGGAGGCCCTGGGCTTGGACCACATGGTTCCAGTGCCGTACCGGAAGATAGCCTGCGACCCAGAGGCTATGGAGATCATTGGCATCCCAGACAAAATCCCCTTCAAGAGGCCCTGTACCTACGGAGTACCCAAACTCAAACGCATCCTGGAGGAGCGCCACGGGGTCCGCTTTGTAGTGAAAAGGTAAACACTGATCTGGGATCAGTCTGGGAAAGTCTGTCATTTTTCTCTCTCATTCTTCCCTCCAAAAATAAGAGATTGCACTGTAGTGTGTAGTGCACCCATATAAATCAAATCAAATTTATTTATAAAGCCCTTCTTACATCAGCTGATGTCACAGAGTGCTGTACAGAAACCCAGCCTAAAACCCCAAACAGCAAGCAATGCAGGTGTAAAAGCACGGTGGCTAGGAAAAACTCCCTAGAAAGGCCAAAACCTAGGAAGAAACCTTGAGAGGAACCAGGCTGTGAGGGGTGGCCAGTCCTCTTCTGGCTGTGCCGGGTGCAGATTATAACAGAACATGGACAAGATTTTAAAATGTTCATAAAACAGGCAGAACAGTTGAAACTGGAGAAGCAGCATGGCCAGGTGGACTGGGGACATCAAGGAGTCATCAGGCCAGGTAGGCCTTGAGGAATGGTCCTAATGCTCAGGTCCGAGTATAGCCCACAAGATCTCTGCCACTGCACAACCCGGGGGGGCAACCCGGACAGGAAGATCACGTCAGTTACTCAACCCACTCAAGCGACGCACTCTCCCAGGGACGGCATGGAAGAGCACCAGTAAGCCAGTGACTCAGCCCCTGTAATAGGGTTGGAGGCAGAGAATCCCAGTGGAGAGGGGAACCGGCCAGGCAGAGACAGCAAGTTGTGGTTCGTTACTCCAGTGCCTTTCCGTTCACCTTCACACTCCTGGGCCAGCCTACACTCAATCATAGGACCTACTGAAGAGATGAGTCTTCAATAAAGACTTAAAGGTTGAGACCGAGTCTGCGTCTCTCACATGGATATGCAGACCATTCCATAAAAATGGAGCTCTACAGGAGAAAGCCCTGCCTCCAGCTGTTTGCTTAGAGATTCTAGGGATAGTAAGGAGGCCTGCGTCCGTAGTGTACGTGTAGGTGTGTACGGCAGGACCAAATCGTAAAGATAGGTAGGAGCAAGCCCATGTAATGCTTTGTAGGTTAGCAGTAAAACCTTGAAATCAGCCCTTGCCTTAACAGGAAGCCAGTGTAGAGAGGCTAGCACTGGAGTAATATGATCAAATTATTTGGATCTAGTCAAGATTCTAGCAGCCGTGTTTAGCACTAACTGAAGTTTATTTAGTGCTTTATCCGGGTAGCCGGAAAGTAAAGCATTGCAGTAGTCTAACCTAGAAGTGACAAAAGCATGGATTAATTTTTATGCATCATTTTTGGACAGAAAGTTTCTGATTTTTACAATGTTACGTAGATGGAAAAAGCTGTCCTTGAAACAGTCTTGATATGTTCGTCAAAAGAGAGATCAGGGTCCAGAGTAACGCAAGAGGTCCTTCACAGTTTTATTTGAGACGACTGTACAACCATAAAGATTAATTGTCAGATTCAACAGAAGATCTTTTTGTTTCTTGGGACCTAGAACAAGCATCTCTGTTTTGTCAGAGTAGAACATTTGCCGCCATCCACTTCCTTATGTCTGAAACACAGGCTTCCAGGGAGGGCAATTTTGGGGCTTCACCATGTTTCATCGAAATGTACAGCTGTGTGTCATCCGCATCGCAGTGAAAGTTAATATTATGTTTCCAAATGACATCACCAAGTGGTAAAATATATAGTGAAAACAATAGTGGTCCCAAAACAGAGCCTTGAGGAACACCGTAGTTTACAGTTGATTTGTCAGAGGACAAACCATCCACAGAGACAAACTGATGTCTTTCCGACAGATAAGATCTAAACCAGGCCAGAACTTGTCCGTGTAGACCAATTTGGGTTTCCAATCTCTCCAAAAGAATGTGGTGATCGATGGTATCAAAAGCAGCACTAAGGTCTAGGAGCACGAGGACAGTTGCAGAGCCTCAGTCTGACGCCATTAAAAGGTAATTTACCACCTTCACAAGTGCAGTCTCAGTGCTATGATGGGGTCTAAAACCAGACTGAAGCGTTTCATATACATTGTTTGTCTTCAGGCAGTGACTACACTGACTGTGCTAGTGGCAGACTCCACTAAGCTGGCAGGCTGGCTAACAGCCTGCTGGCTGGCTAACAGCCTGCTGCCTGGCCTGCACCCTATCTCATTGTGAAGCTAGAGGAGTTAGAGCCCTGTCTATGTTTGTAGATAAGATGAGAGCACCCCTCCAGCTAGGATGGAGTCCGTCACTCCTCAACAGGCCAGGCTTGGTCCTGTTTGTGGGTGAGTCCCAGAAAGAGGGCCAGTTATCTACAAATTCTATCTTTTGTGTGGGGCAGAAAACAGTTTTCAACCAGCGATTGAGTTGTGAGACTGTAGAGCTCATCACTCCCCCTAACTGGGAGGGGGCCAGAGACAATTACTGGATGCCGACACATCTTTCTAGCTGATTTACACGCTGAAGCTATGTTGCGCTTGGTGACGTCGCCTTAACGTCGGTAGCCCTGCACCCTGGTAAACAGTGTATGATCGCTGGATGATTCGTTTTAAGTCTAATACTGCGAGTAATGGAGTCGCCAATGACTAGAGTTTTCAATTTGTCAGAGCTAATGGTGGGAGGCCTCGGCATCTCAGACCCCGTAACGGGAGGAGTAGAGACCAGAGAAGGCTCGGCTTCTGACTCCGACCTGCTGCTTAATGGGGAAAACCGGTTGAAAGTTTCTGTCGGCTGAATGAGCGACACCGGTTGAGCATTGCTACAGCATTTCCTTCCAGAAGCCATGAGAAAATTGTCCGGCTGCGGGGACTGTGCGAGGGGATTTATACTACTATCTATACTTACTAGTGGCACAGACGCTGTTTTATCCTTTTCTACACTTACATTTCCCTTGCCTAACGATTGCGTCTGAAGCTGGGCTTGCAGCACAGCTATCCTCGCCGTAAGCCGATCGTTCTCCTGTATATTATGAGTACAGCGACTGCAATTAGAAGGCATCATGTTAATGTTACTACTTAGCTTCGGCTGGTGGAGGTCCTGACGAAACACGTCCAAATAAAGCATCCGGAGTGACAAAGTTGAATGGGGAAAAAAAAGTAGAGCGATGGAAAAACAAAAAATATAGACGGCAATTCAAAAGTTAAACCCGTAAAGTTGGCAGGTAACAAAGTTAGGTTAGCAACAAAACGCACAGCAGCACGTAAACAAGTCTGTTGGTTGTGACCGAAAATGCTTATAAGGGCTGCATAACACATCATACCAGGGTTGTGTTCATTAGGCTCCAAAATATATATTTTTGTTTACTGAAACAGCGTAGAACTACAACTAATGCAGTTGTCCAATAAGAAACATGCCCTAATGAAAACAATCCTGTTAGAGGAGATACTTTTGTAGCTCCTCATTCTATAATTTCCTATTTGGGAAAACTGAATCAATGAAGGGAAAAGTGTCAAACCAGGCCATCTGTTGGTTAAATACCCTGCCCTCCCTCCAATAGACAATGCCCCGCTGACTGGTAACCGCCACCGCACACCACACAGCATGGTGCCTGCCTCCTGCTCTATGGCATATTGAGCCAACGTCTCGCTCTCGTTCTACCCGTTCGATTAAATACATGTAGACTGGGCGACAGGCTTAGTTTGAGTCAACACCGGTATCAGCGCATGGCCCATGCACAAGGCGACATGGGCATGTCATTAATGTTAATACCAATAGAGCAGATTGGAGATTATGTTTTTCTCCAAGAGTGATACACTCCCGGCGTTGTTTCTTTGATATTTGTTGTTGCTATTGTTGTTTATTCAAGATGGCCCAGATACAGACCCGTGCAGAGATCTGTCTGTTTTAATCTCGTGAGATGTTGTCTGTTTTAATCTCGTGAGATGTTGTCTGTTTTTATCTCGTGAGATGCCTGTTCAGTTCCCTTGTTGACGTGTTCACTGTTGTTCACCAACGGTTTACTACAGGGGGAACCCTCCCTACTTCACTGTTATCAATGACCAAATAATCACATTTATTGACAATAACAACCCTCTGTTCTCATTCCAGAATGTTTGACGAAAGGATTTTCACAGGTAATACTGAGTATTTTTTTTTTTTCATCTTGCATTGTTGATTTCTAAAGAAGCCCTTAGCATGCCTTTTAGCCATGCCATGTCCTTATTTTTATTCTGATACCATGGATGTTTAGCTGTAATAGCTTGTAGTTCATCACGGCTGATCGGATTGATTGATCTGATTTTGATTCTGTTATGTTGTGTCACAAAGCTGCCGGTAAGGTGGCCAAGGAAGAGGGGAAACATGACATGAACTCCACCTTTGAGGACGGTTTCCCCGACAATCTCCAGGTCCCGTCGGCTGCACTGGAGCTGGTCACCAATCCTCACAGCAGCAGGTGCGTACGCAAATCCTAGGACTGAGTCAGTAATGTAGAGGGTGTAGTGACGCAAGATGTTCTTTGGAATCATCAGGAAAATCTGTTCCGCACCTTAGCCAACCGGCATCCAGAGCTATAACGGACAATTAGATCAGAAGACAATACAAAGAAACTTTTCAACTCGTTGTAATATATTGATTATATTATATATATTGATTATATTATATATATATATATATATATATATATCCATTCAGTAAATGCTACACGTCTATCACTTGGGAATGGAAGGCCATACCCTGACACACCGCAATGTATCGATGCCAATTCATTTATGTCATAATCTGAAATTGTGTTTTCCTTTTCAGATCTACAAGCTCTTGTGTGAGTCCATTGGCTGACTGCGAAGCAGGTTAGTGACAAGGCAATGCTAAAGCCATCTGATACGGAACATGCTTACTTAAAGCATTTGAAACGCATCTATAAAAATCCAATGTCACACTTTCCGTGAGAAAAGATCAAGCTTTACCCCAAATGGAACCATATTCCCTATATAGTGCACTACTCTTGACCAGAGCCCTATGGTCCCTGGTGAAAGTAATGCACTATATAGGGTGCCATTTGGGAGGCAGCACTGCTATATGAACTGTTTTTACTGTTACTCTTTAAGGGCCTTCAGGAGATTGTATTCCCTTGAAAAAGATTAAAACGGAACCCCCAGATGGGGAAATCATCCAGGTGACTGTACCAGGTAAGTGGTGCGCCTCCGTCATTGTAGTACCTTTTTGAAATAGCTTTAGCTGTTAAACCAGATAGCATCTGGGGAGCAGCGAGTCAATATAGCGGAGAAATACGGTACCAGTCAAAAGTTTGGACACACCTACTCATTCCAGATTCGTTTATATTTTTACTATTTTCTACATTGTAGAATAATAATAGTGATGATGATAATAATAGTGAAGACATCAAAACTATGAAATGACACATATGGAATCATGTAGTTGTTAGGGTTCGTTCCTCTTGTTTCTTGTCAATCATTGGCTCATTGGTGAAATTAGCATTATGACAATATCTTTAATTAAACCATTCAAAAACCTTTATTAATGCAATTGCAGACAGAAGTTGACAAACAGGAACATAGCACGCATGTTTCCGAGTAAATTCTGCACCATAGGGAAAGTCTAAGTTGCTTTTATCATGCTTGTAGCCAACCCTCTGTGATGTCACTGCGTTCGTTATTATTATCTACTTATCAGACCAAGCCCATGCATCCACTACACTAACATAGAGTTCCAGTGTTTATCTAAAAGCTAGGCAATAAATGTTCCCTCCCCAAAGTTGATTTATGGTGGAATGTCTGCCTAGTCTCTTATCTCCACTCTTCCACTCCCAGGGCTCTATGTTTATCTTTGCTCACAGACCCCATGCAATAATTCACACTGTCCTCTTAATAAGAAGCAAAGAGAGAGAGAACTAAAACAGTGGAACAATACAATACTAAAACCTCTACAATGAATATATATTATAACCCCTCCCCTTCTATTAATACAATATAAGCATAATAAATTATTATAATTCATCAAACATTTAGTACAGCCCTATCATGACCCTTAGGTGAACCTATAACATAGTAACCAAAAAAGTGTTAAACAAAGCAAAATATATTTTATATTTGAGATTCTTAAAAGTAGCCACCCTTTGCCTTGATGACAGCTTTGCACACTCTTGGCATTATCTCAGCAAGCTTCATGAAGTAGTCACCTGGAATGCATTTCAATTAACAGGTGTGCCTTGTTAATTTGTGTAATTGATATCCTTTCTAAATGCGTTTGAGCCAAACAGTTGTCTTGTGACAAGGTAGGGGTGGTATACAGAAGATAGCCCTATTTGGTAAAATACCATATTATGACAAGAACAGCTCAAATAAGAAAAGAGAAACGACAGTCCATCAATACTTTAAGACATGAAGGTCAGTTGATCTGGAAAATTTCACGAACTTTGAACGTTTCTTCAAATGCAGTTGCAAAAACCATTAAGTGCTATGATAAAACTGGCTCTCATGAGGACCGCCACAGGAAAGGAAGACCCAGAGTTACCTCTGCTGCAGAGGATAAGTTCATTAGAGTTACCAGCCTCAGAAATTGCAGCTCAAATAAATGCTTCAGAGTTCAAGTAACGGAAACATCTCAACATCAACTGTTCAGAGGAGACTGTGTGAATCAGGCCTTCATGGTCGAATTGCTGCAAAGAAACCACTACTAAAGGACACCAATAATAAGAAGAGACTTGCTTGGGACAAGAAACACGAGCAATGGACATTAGACCGGTGGAAATCTGTCCGTTGGTCTGATGAGTCCAAATTTGAGATTTTGGTTTCAACCGCTGTGTCTTTGTGAGACGCAGAGTAGGTGAACGGATTATCTCCGCATGTGTGGTTCCCACCGTGAAGCATGGAGGAGGTGGTGTGATGGTGTGGGGGTGCTTTGCTGGTGACACGGTCTGTGATTTATTTAGAATTCAAGGCACACTTAACCAGCATGGCTACCACAGCATTCTGCAGCGATACGCCATCCCATCTGGTTTTGGCTTAGTCCCACTATCATTTGTTTTTCAACAGGACAATGACCCAACACACCTCCAGGCTGTGTAAGGGCTATTTGACCAAGAAGGAGAGTGATGGAGTGCTGCATCAGATGACCTGGCCTCTACAATCACCTGACCTCAACCCAATTGAGATGGTTTGGGATGAGTTTGACCGCAGAGTGAAGGAAAAGCAGCCAACAAGTGCTCAGCATATGTGGGAACTCCTTCATGACTGTTGGAAAAGCATGCCTCATGAAGCTGTCATCAAGGCAAAGGGTGGCTACTTTGAAGAATCTCAAATTTGTTTAACACTTTTTTTGGTTACTACATGATTCCATATGTGTTATTTCATAGTTTTGATGTCTTCACTATTATTCTATTATAGAAAATAGTAAATAGTATTAAATAGTAAAAATAAAGAAAAACTCAAGGCACAAAAATGAGTAGGTGTGTCCAAACTTTTGACTGTATAAAAGTGTTTTAAGCGGCGGTGGTGCCCCACCCACCTGAGGATCTGTCTTTCAGCCATCTATTTCCCGTGTTTTTTATTTTATTTATTTATTTAACCTTTATTTAACTAGGCAAGTCAGTTAAGAACAAATTCTTATTTACAACGACGGCGATTTTAAAGGTTCAAAACGTTTGGAGTATCTAAATCCGTTGTCCAGCTGTTGCGTTTATTAGAATTGTTTTCTAAAACCTTTTAACAATTTTGATGACCGTTGCTTGATAGAGGCTTGCGTGTTAACAGGAATCCAATACCGCCGGATTTGACTTTGTGTGTGTAGTAGGAGGTGGAAGAGGAGTGTTATTCCACACCTGTTTCATTCACTCTGTCCTGATCCATGTCTATGTTCCCCAACCATATTTTGTGCCATGCCCCTGCAGTGATCCGGGCACAAGTTATTTCCTATAGTTACCCTTGCCTTGTGGGGCTGTTCCCCTTTACCCTTACTGTACTTACACTTGCATGACAATGAAAGCAGTGGAGTTAGCAAGAGCACAAACAGATCTGGGACCAGGCTAGTACTGTCTCACCTCTCTCACGTGACTGTCCTGATACCCAGTACCCTAACACTGCTGTCTGTCCCTTAGATACCCAGTACCCTAACACTGCTGTCTGTCCCTTAGATACCCAGTACCCTAACACTGCTGTCTGTCCCTAAGATACCCAGTACCCTAACACTGGTGTCTGTCCCTTAGATACCCAGTACCCTAACACTGCTGTCTGTCCCTAAGATACCCAGTACCCTAACACTGCTGTCTGTCCCTTAGATACCCAGTACCCTAACACTGCTGTCTGTCCCTAAGATACCCAGTACCCTAACACTGGTGTCTGTCCCTTAGATACCCAGTACCCTAACACTGCTGTCTGTCCCTAAGATACCCAGTACCCTAACACTGCTGTCTGTCTCTTAGATACCCAGTACCCTAACACTGGTGTCTGTCCCTTAGATACCCAGTACCCTAACACTGTGTCGCATGTCTTTATTAAGTACCCTAACCATGTGCCGTGTCTCCTCCCCCAGATGCCAGTGTTTCAGTGGAGGAGCCAAGTGAGCCTCAGGCTGACCCAGTTGCAGCAGCAGTGTTGGCGGGGGCCACCCCGGTGCAGGCTGCTCCCTGCCGCCCTTTGGAGACCCACGCAGGTAACCGCAGCCTCGCCTTCCTTCGCCATCTCACGGCTGCACCAGGACAGCCCAGACCCGGCGCCACCGGGCCTACTGCCGCCAACATGGTCTCTCCCTCTGTTAGGGAGCTAGATTACCAGCACACGTATGAAACCACTTTTCACAGATACTCCCCACCCCTGCCTCCTTCCCCCTCTCACACTTCCTACCCCACCCCGAGTCACTAGTACCCAGTATCCTCCCTTACAGCCCACCTCCCACCTACTCTCTGCCAAACCTGTAACACACTAAGTAAGTAACAGGCCGCCTGTTCTGGACACACACTGTCCATCCGTTTTTTTTTTTTTTAATTGATGTTTTTTTTTTTTTATGGTATCGATGAATTTGGCTGTCGTCATTGGAAATCAGACTTTAAGAATGTGTCGTTTTTTTAATTTTAGAATCTGATGGATGGTACGGAGATCCAGTCTTTGAGCTAGTATCCATAAGAAACACCTCAGATTAAACACGGTTTTCACAGTCAAGCCTGCGTTCCCACAAATAATATTCAACGGAAGATTGGTCAACAAATGACATTTTTGCAAACATCCAGATCGGGTTTCAGTTTCCTAATATAATACCTGCAATAGAAAACCTCTATTTCTAAACACATGTCGTTTGAGAATTGACCAAAACAGGGTTTATTTTGTTCAGTTTGAGTTTCACTAAATGTACAGTTGAAGTCGGGATGTTTACATACACCTTAGCCAAAATACATTTAAACTCAGTTTTTCACAATTCCTGACATTTAATCCTAGTAAAGATTCCCTGTCTTAGGTCAGTTAGGATCACCACTTTATTTTAAGAATGTGAAATGTCAGAATAATAGTAGAGAATGATTTCTTTCATCACATTCCCAGTGGATCAGAAGTTTACATACACTCAATTTAGTATTTAGTAGCATTGCCTTTTAAATTGTTTAACTTGGGTCATACGTTTCGGGTAGCCTTCCACAAGCTAACCCACAATAACTAATTTGTGACAAAGCTTTAACTTCCTGACTGATGTCTTGAGATGTTGCTTCAATATATCCACATAATTTCCCTCCCTCATGATGCCATCTATTTTGTGAAGTGCACCAGTCACTCCTGCAGCAAAGCACCCCCACAACATGATGCTGCCACCCCCGGTTGGGATGGTGTTCTTCGGCTTGCAAGCCTCCTCCTTTTCCTCCAAACATAACGATGGTCATTATGGCCAAACAGTTATATTTTTGTTTCATCAGACCAGAGGACATTTCTCAAAAAAATACGATCTTTGTCCCCATGTGCAGTTGCAAACCGTAGTCTGGCTTTTTTATGGCGGTTTTTGAGCAGTGTCTTCTTCCTTGCTGAGTGGCCTTTCAGGTTATGTTGATATAGGACCCGTTTTACTGTGGATATAGACACTTTTGTACCTGTTTCCTCCAGCATCTTCACAAGGTCCTTTGCTGTTGTTCTGGGATTGATTTGCACTTTTCACACCAAAGTACGTTCATCTCTAGGAGACAGAACGCGTCTCCTTCCTGAGCGGTATGACGGCTGTGTGGTCCCATGGTGTTTATACTTGCGTACTATTGTTTGTACAGATGAACGTGGTACCTTCAGGTGTTTGGAAATTGCATCCCAAGGATGAACCAGACTTGTGGAGGTCTACAATTTTTTTTCTGAGGTCTTGGCTGATTTCTTTTGATTTTCCCATGATGTCAAGTAAAAAAGCACTGAGTTTGAAGGTAGCCCTTGAAATACATCCACAGGTACACCTCCAATTGACTCAAATTTTCTGGAATTCTCCAAGCTGTTTAAAGGCACAGTCAACTTAGTGTGTGTGAACTTCTGACCCACTGGAATTGTGATACAATGAATTATAAGTGAAATAATCTGTCTGTAAACAATTGTTGGAAAAATTACTTGTGTCATACACAAAGTAGATGTCGTAACCAACTTCCCAAACCTATAGTTTGTAAACAAGAAATTTGTGGAGTGGTTTAAAAACAGGTTTTAATGACTCCAACCTAAATGTATGTAAACTTCCGACTTCAACTGTATATGTTTTTAATTTGGACTCTGTCTCAGGTTTGACGGTACAGTTCATGCACCGTACACAAATTCTTGTCTCAACCCCAGCCAACAGCCCCTGCAGCCCAACCCCCTACCCTAGTCACCCACGCCCTAGGCCTAAACATCCATCCCCAAGCCCTGATTGTAGTCGAGTAGCACGAGGTAACTAAGGACACTTGAGTACACTACATTCTCTTTCTGAACCTCAATTCTAAGTTGTGCTATCGTTGTGGAGCTATACTAACCTGAGTGCCAGTCTGTTTGTGCTATCATTGTCGTGTTTGGCTCATTATTTGAAGATTCGTAGAGAATAGGAAAGAAAAGGAATTGTACTCAAGTGTCCACGCTAACCTCTTGTCTAGATCCTTAGACATTTTGTTTGTTTTATTTGGTTGCTGTGATGTTATGTTAAAGTTTTCTTTTCCAACGATGATCATGAAGGACAAAAACACAGGTAAGTGCAGGAAAAATATCATGCTATTTCTTTCTACAGCATATTAGCAGATATACAAATTATGATCAATGGTGAAACACAATGTCAGGCTGTTTTCTGAATCAAAAGGTGGCGTAGGTGGTGGGCGTGGCAGGGGGTGCGTTCAGCCCGTCTGCACGGCTGAATTTTAGGGAACATTTTAGAGGTCCCCATCTTGGCGGTATAGAGAAACTTTTCTTTTTGCATTTTTAAGGCAATTTCCTGCAATTCTCCATGGAGTTGAGAGGACATGTTGCAGTTTTAAAGCTAATTTCCTGCAATTCTATGCATGTTGAGATGTGTCTATTACTTGAACTCTGAAGCATTTATTTGGGCTGCAATTTCTAATGCTGGTAACTCGAATGAACTTATCCTCTGCAGCAGAGGTAACTCCTTTCCAGTGGCGTTCCTCATGAGAGCCAGTTTCATCATAGCGCTTGAGGGTTTTTGCGACTGCGCTTGAAGAAACTTTCAAAGTTCTTGACATTTTCCGATTGACTGTCCATGTCTTAAAGTAATGATGGACTGTCATTTCTCTTTGCTTTTCAAGCTGTTCTTGTCATAATATGGACTTGGTATTTTACCAAATAGGGCTATCTTCTGTATACCACCCCTACCTTGTCACAACACAATGCGCTCAAACGCATTAAGAAGGAAATAAATTCCAAAAATTAACTTTTAACAAAGCACACCTGTTAATTGAAATGCATTCCAGGTGACTGTCTCATGAAGCTGGTTGAGAGAATGCCAAGAGTGTGCAAAGCTGTCAAGGCAAATGGCGGCTACTTTGAAGAATCTCAAATCTAAAATATATTTTGATTTGTTTAACACTTGTTTTGTTACTACATGATTCCATAAAGAAAAACCCTGGAATGAATAGGTGTGTCCAAACCTTTGACTGGTACTGTGTGTATATATATATATATTTAATAATTTTTTCACGTCATAGTAAATATTGATGTGTTTTTAGCAAATGTAAGCAACATTCATGTTTGTCCGTAGCCTGTAAAAGTTTGTTGTTTTTTAAATTTAATACATCCTCCTCGTTTGATATTGCCATTTCGGTTGACCAGTCAGTCTATTTCTGAGGTTTGTATCTTCGAGATTCTACTGTTGTTTGAGCTTTTAAACAGTATATCTTGGCTTGACAAACAGTACCATGAGTTGTAAGTACTTATGTGACACCTTTTTAAACTAGACTTGCCAACCCTGCTCACCTCTTTGCCGTCTTCCTTTCAGCTGAAGCAGCTTCGCAAGGCCTCCGAAGATCTTCTGAAGGTAATATAGGATGGACAACCTGTCTCTAAGATCTTTCGGCTGGATACACTGTATGCCTTCCATTAGACAAAGCCTAACAAATCCTTTTCAAATGATTGATTGTTGAAGGTGTAATCTGTGATTCTTTCCGTCAATTTTCTTGCACTTTTAAATAGATTCTGGATTAATATAATTTATAAAATGAGTTGCAGTTTTAATGCATTGGAATCTGTTGTAACTTTTACATGTATCACATTCTTCTGTCGTTTCCTTCAGCTCTGAATAAAACACTTGTGAATATTTCTATTCCTTTGCTTTTTTTTTTTTTCCCCCGGAAAGTAAATCTAGTTGAGGACATAAATGAAATTATCCTCCAGCTTCGGAGGCAAGTGGAAAGCCTATTCAGCACTAAGTATGGTAAGCTGCCTAATATACTTACTGTACGCTCAATGTTCAGACTCTGGCCAAGCGAGAGCAAATGACTCTAGCAATAAATTATAGACTTCATCAACCGTTTCTACCCAGCCTCGTCATTTTTTCTATCCTTGTTAAGGTGTCCTGCTAATGCTGCTGTCTGTTTGAGAGGCTTTAGAAGTCACATTGATGGTAGGGACAGCATTCACTTTGAGAAGCAACTTCTTGCTGAAGCCCTCCTTTCGTTGTTGATAGCTGTGGAAGTTCCCAGGGATTAAATATGACGTGCAGATTGACCATAGACAACCAATTCGCCCGCCTCATTCTCACAAATGTATCCCAACTTTGTGCCGCTGATCGAGGGGCGTTGTGGGACTGTTTCTGAAGTTAGAGCAGACTTGGAGAAAACCTCAAACCCAATTTTAGAAAAAACATTACAATATTATAACTGATTTAAGAGTTTGTAATTTGGGTTATGTTTTCTTTTGGCGCTCTAAGCTATTATTATATGTGTTTCTGGCATTGAGAAGTAGGTGCTACACTGCCTTTAAAGACGTCTTCCAGCTATTCCTTTTTAAAAAAAAAAAAATTATTTACTTAAACTGTTGAAAAGCGATATCCCAAGTGTAAACACAGTAAAGTACAAACACTAAAGGGTAAAGAAAATATGTTTTTGAGTTAGTCTGGTGGGAATCCTTGATGTCATCGGCCTCCCCCCTTGCTTGAGGAACAGTGGAGGAGAAATAGAGAACAAAAGAGGAAAGGTCGCCGTCCCCACACTTGTGCCATGTCATGACTTACCTGGACCACCTACTGAGATTTGCTTTTTGTTCAGTAAATCCGGTGTTTAATGAGGTGAAAAGGAGACTGGAGTGCCACTTTTTAAATGCTGAACAGCATAGGCCTTTTGCATCAAATGAATCACCCATTTCCCCATCACCTTCTCTTTCTGTAGCCAAGGCCCTTGGACTACCTGAGTCTGCAAAGGTGCCCTACTCCAAGTTTCAGATGTACCCAGAGGAGCTGTGCGTCACAGGGCTACCAGAGGGCATGACTCTCCGTAGGCCCAACTGTTTCGGAGCGGCCAAGCTGCGCAAGATCCTGGCCGTTGGCAACCAGATCCACTTTGTTATCAAAAGGTCAGAGGTTATACATTGTCACGGGGGCAATAATATCTCCTTTCTCCAGAAGTTTGCAGTTGTTCACATCCCTTCATTGATTTGAAAGGAAATGTCTGGTGTATGGAAACCCTCTAGCCCATGCCTACACCAAATCTAATGCTTTTTTGTCGGGAGTAGTGAACAAGTGCCCACTTCAATAGGATTATTGGAACGCAACCAAGGTCTTGGTCACATTCCAGGCTGACTAGATTGCAGATGTTGCGTTACATCAACCGACGGTTGCGTCATGGACTGCTGCGTTGTCCGGGCATCAGACTGCTGTATCACATGATGTGGTTAACTGAGGTGTAAAACACTTATCCAGGTGTTGTGAGATATGGAAGGCATCTGTAATGTAGTCAGCCTGGAACACGATACTTGTTTATTATTATTATTATTATTGTTGTATGAAGAGGATATAGGTAAAGCGTTGTATACGTTGGTGCAGGAATGAAGCACAACATAAATGATTTGTGTGCAAGCTTCTCCTTTATGAAGTTCTAACCCATGTTTTGTTGTGGCGTGTCCTATCCAGGCCAGAACTGTTAACAGATCAAGTCAAGCTAGAACCGCCTCCTCTCCCAGCCTGTGATTCAGGTGAATACATCTTCATCCTAAATGCCAGCTGATTTAATGATTGTATCACAGAACAATTTAATACATTCAAAAACACAAAGTAAGTTTACAAACTAGATTAAACATCCCCACTGAATATAATGGCCAATATCTCAATAGTTTGAAATACATTTGAATTTTGGTTCAATGTCGATTCATTACTGAATTGATTGAGTGTAAATGGGCCCAGCCCTCTTTATAATGTTCTCCACTGTGTCCTTTACCATTAGGCCCTTTTAAAGCAACTATTATTCTACACATGATCAGTTCAAACATTTGAATTAACTCTGTACTTAATTAAAATGAGCTGGTATTTCCACTTTTAAGCCAGTGGTTTGGATCCATATTTCCAAATAGGTTAACTGGTTGTAATCACTGCAAGTTTAGACTTTTATTCCACAGACCTGGACTCCAAAGATGCTTTGACAGAAGACGTTGGGGCTCCATTGCAGAGACCAAGCTTCCCAGGTAATGAGACCAAATATTCAATATCGGTATCATTAATTTGCCCTCCTATACTTTTGAGTAATACGTAGTACATAGTGGATATCCTGTGGAGTCTGGTTAGGATAGTTTCTTCCTCTTGCTTGTTGACTTTTTCACTATTTATATGCCGCAATTCAGCTTCAAGCTGCAAAGGTGTATATGAAATAAATTCAACAAAACTACTCCATTCTGTATACTTCTGGCCCTTCTTTGGACACTGTTGTTAACTAACCTCCAGACGAGCTTCAATGCCATACAATTCTCCTTCCGTGGCCTCCGACTGCTCTTAAATGAAAGTAAAACTAAATTCATGCTCTTCAACCGATCGCTGCCCGCACCTGCCCGCCCGTCCAGCATCACTACTCTGGACGGTTCTGACTTAGAATATGTGGACAACTACAAATACCTAGGTGTCTGGCTAGACTGTGTAAACTCTCCTTCCAGACTCACATTAAGCATCTCCAATCCAAAATTAAATCTAGAATCGGCTTCCTATTTTGCAACAAAGCATCCTTCAATCATGCTGCCAAACATACCCTCGTAAATCTGATTATCCTACCGATCCTTGACTTCGGCGATGTCATTTACAAAATAGCCTCCAACACTCTACTCAGCAAATTGGATGCAGTCTATCACAGTGCCATCCGTTTTGTCACCAAAGCCCCATATACTACCCACCACTGCGACCTGTATGCTCTCACTGGCTGGCCCTCGCTTCATATTCGTCGCCAATCCCACAGGCTCCAGGTCATCTATAAGTCTATGCTAGGTAAAGCCCTGCCTTATCTCAGCTCACTGGTCACCATAGCAGCACCAACCCGTAGCACGCGCTCCAGCAGGTATATCTCACTGGTCACCCCCAAAGCCAATTCCTCCTTTGGTCGCCTTTCCTTCCAGTTCTCTGCTGTCAGTTACTCGAACGAACTACAAAAATCACTGAAGCTGGAGACCCGTATCTCCCTCACTAACTTTAAGCACCAGCTGTCAGAGCAGCTTACAGATCACTGCATCTGTAAATAGCCCATCTGTAAAGAGCCCATCCAACTACCTCATCCCCATACTGTTATTTGTTTTATTTATGTTGCTCTTTTGCACCCCAGTATCTCTACTTGCACACTCATCTTCTGCACATCTATCACTCCAGTGTTTAATTGCTATATTGTAATTACTTCGCCACCATGGCCTATTTATTGCCTTACCTCCCTTATCCTACCTCATTTGCACACACTGTGTATATAGACCTTTTCTATTGTATTATTGACTGTATGTTTGTTTATTCCATGTGTAACTCTGTGTTGTTTGTGTCGCTTTGATTTATCTTGGCCAGGTTGCATTTGTAAATGAGAACATGTTCTCAACTAGCCTACCTGGTTAAATAAAGGTGAAATAAATGTTTAAAATCATCTGATGTTGTCATATGGTTCTGTTGACAGATAGCTTAGAGGCCAAGCTGTCTAGGATCGACCTGGCCAACACCCTGAGAGAGCAGGTCCAGGACCTATTCAACCGGAAGTATGGGGAGGCACTTGGCATCAAATACCCCGTCCAAGTGCCTTACAAGAGGATCAAGAGCAACCCGGGCTCGGTGATCATCGAGGGCCTGCCCCCTGGCATCCCCTTCAGAAAACCCTGTACCTTTGGCTCGCAGAACCTGGAGAGGATCCTGGCAGTCGCCGACAAGATCTGCTTCACCATCACCAGGTGGGTAGTTCTCCTTCACGTTTTCACGGGGTTGTGGAAATAAGACGTATGGCAGGGATGTTCAGCTACTGGCCCTCGGGACAAACTATTGCTATTTTTTCCTTTTCTCCCTGGTAGTTGGTTGATTGACGTTAAGATTCCATTTTTGGTTTTTTATCTCTTGCAGACCTTTCCAAGGACTCATCCCTAAACCAGGTAACTCTCAATATATTTTATGAAGCAGATATTCAATTCATATTTCTGAATTTTCATTTCAAGTGCATAACTTGTTAGGAAATGTCCCGTGTCAACTGTGAACCCATAGATAGTGTAGTAGTAATAAACACTGAGTATACAAAGAATTAGGGACACATTCCTAATATTGAGTTGCACCCCCCTTTTGCTTCACACAGGAAACTGTTGTGTGGAAAACCCAGCAGCGTTGCAGTTCTTGACACACTCAAACCTGTGCGCCTGGTACCTACTACCAGACCCCGTTAAAAGGCACTTAAATATTTTGTCTTGCCCATTCACCCTCTGAATGGCGCACATACACAATCCTTGTCTCAATTGTCTCAAGGCTTAAAAATACTTCTTTAACCTGTCTCCTCCCCTTCATCTACACTGATTGAAGTGGATTTAACAAGTGACATCAATAAGGGATCATAGCGTTCACCTGGATTCACCTGGTCAGTCGATGTCAGGGAAAGAGCATGAGCAAGAATGTTTTGTACACTCAGTTGTACAATGACATTACATTTGTCTCTCTCTTAGCACCTCGTCGGATCACTTTATTGAAGAAGGCCTACGCCTCAATAAGTGGTGAGCATTATAATTGCATGTTCATTTTGATGCGGTAAGAACACTTGGTTTGAAAACGGTCATGAATGAATGCACTAAATATGAGCATTCAGATACCCCAGAGCAAGCAAAAACAAAGTAAAACGGTGCACTTATCAGAGTCCTCTGAAAACATGTCTTTATTTTATATTCCCGCCAATTCTGTTTGACTCCTCTCTCTCCCGTCCTGAAATGACAGATGAAGACGAGGTCAACTGCGTCGGTGAGAAAGTGATTCTTCGCAAGCAAGTGAAAGAACTCTTCAACCAGAAATATGGTCAGTGTACATCCTTCATTCATACTGTATGCTTTATCTATACAAGCCTTGAGTGGAAAAAATGTATCCTAACTTACACTTAAGTTTAATATTCACGTAGTCACTCATTTGAATTTTTCATTAAGTCATGCATGGATATCAACCTAAGTTGGAGTTAAGATCCGCCCAAAACTGACTGAAAAGCTTCTCGTTCAGGTGACGCTTTGGGCCTGGACCACTCTGTCCTGGTCCCATACAAGCTGATCCGTGCCAGTCCCGACTCTGTGGAGGTTAGTGGCCTTCCGGACGACATTCCCTTCCGAAATCCCAACACTTACGACATAGTCCGCCTAGAAAAGATCCTTCAAGCCCGAGATGAGATCAACATCAACATCAAAAGCCAGCTACAGTGAGTGTCTGTGTAATTGTGATAATTGCGTCAATCTGGAGTTTGTGGAAATATTTCCCTGGTTGTGGATACAAAGTCTAAAATTTGAAAGGAGGACATGAAAGGACTGTACACGTTGAAATTCTAGTAGAGAGACTCACTCTTGGGCAAAGCCAGGCTCACCTCTGGTCATTTACAGAACTGAAATTCATATTTAATTAATTAATTTTCTTTTCTACAGGCCTTTCGCAGAAATATGCACCCAAACATGTAACACAGGTAGGGATAGTTCTTCAGTAACCTATTATTATTATTTTATTTTTTTAAAGCAACGCAGTCTATAAGGACACGTGCTTTAACCGTATGTTCAAAAACGGCTTTATTGTTTCTGTGTTTTAAGAAGGGAAAGAGGTTTCTACCAATCGACGCAAACGCAAACAAACGAGTCCTGGAGAGCAGCCGGGTGTCCTTACCCTCCGAGTCAGGGGTATCAACCAATCAGATTCCAGTGATGGTACGTGGTAATAACAAAGCTATGATATAACAGTTTGTGGTATTTACGTGATCATTCTATTCTCAATCATTATCAGAAAAATACACGACTGAAATACTCTGATTTGATACTTTGATGCAGTTTATTTTATATTTCTAAATGTATATTACATTTGTAGGTATTAAAGGCATTTTGTAAAAGGCACTAATAAGGTTGTGTAATTGGACAGGAATTTGCTTCTGCAACAGCGTAACTAGTCTCTCTAATGATCCTTATTTTGCTTTGTGTCTTTCTGCTTGTAGCAGTGGCCCATGTACATGGTGGACTACAGTGGAGTGAATGTGCAAGTCCACGGGAAGGTGAAATACTAGAAGAGGGAAAATATGCTACGCCACAGGACGAGAATAGACGTGAGAGGACTTTGTCAAAGCTGTACTTTGATACCCACGTCTCCCAAGTTTCAGCTTTGCCCGTGTGCTGTTGCTTAAATACTCTTCTGACTGAAAATATAGGTTTGGATGTGTGTTTTTGAATGGTATTAGGTGGATTGGGTGGAAAGGTGAGGAGGAACTATAGAATCTGTGCATAATTTGTTGCAGGATGCTTTATTTTCTTTTGTCTTTGCCTACAAGTCCTGATGGAGCTTTCTTGATACACCTATTTCAAAAGTGCTATAAAAAAAAAAAAAGAAACTCCAGTCGGTTTGAATAGCGTTTTTTTATTTTTTATGTTATGGCACTAAGCTTATGGAACTCACAATTACTGAAGTACTCAGCCCTTCTAGATCATTGTTTTTGTCCGATCCAACATGGAGACTTTCATTATGGGGTGTAACTACGGGCACAAATGTATTGGATCAATCTGGTTTTAAAACATTCTGATATTAGTATGATTATTTATTTATTTATTTATTTTGAAGATGGAAGAAGAAAAACAAAAAAAATAACAAAACATGTGCAGGGATGTAAATTACAATGTTCAGTAATCTAAGTACTGAATCAAATGTCTCTACAACGCTAACTACTACTGTATGTAACTCAAAAAAAGTATATCAATTGAAATATGTTTGCCTTCAGGTGTGCGTACCGGTATTCTCCGTGGTAGGAATAACCCAAGGTGATGGCACTAAGGAGAAAAAAAAAAACATATTTTATGTAACTACATGGATTTTCTTTCATCACAGTACTTGTACATGGAGTTGAGATTTCTCAACTTGGCTTTTCTTATGTTTGTTCCACATCTGCGCTAAGTTGAAATGTCTCATTAGAGTCAACGTGAATGTAACGTGTGTGTGTGTGTGTGTGTGTGTGTAAAAGAAAGAATGGTCTGTGTTATCCTGTAACGATTGTCTCTGGATTCACCAGTATTTATATGCTGTACCTTAATCCTTAATGCCCATTTAGGCCTTTGAAATATAATGTGTTGCCTTGCACTTTCATTGGACTGCAGTGACTTTGTGTGTGAGGAATGCAAGTAAAATAATAAGTTTAAACCTACTACTTTTGTATTTATATTGTGTCATTGACTGTCACGGTATCATTAGAGAAATTAAAAGTATATGAGGGAGCTTTTGAAAAGACAATTGACAGCTAAGTGTTATTAACTACCTAAGACTTAGAGGCTTAAACATCTGGCTGTCAGTTGCTGTTGACATGGTTTATATAGATGCTATTACCACAAAAAAAAGCTAATCCTGTGTCAAACACTAACACAAGTAACTTTAGCATATTTGACTCAGCCACTCTAGAGGAGTTTTCATTTGCCAAGCAACTATTGTTTTTCAGACACAGAAATAGAATGAATAGAAAGGACATGGAAGCTCTTGGGTGCACTCACAATGGCTGGCTGGTATTGTGGTGCAATAATTTCCATGGTAAATCAACTGATGCTGGATTGCCATTGTAATGTAGAATGTTCATTCAAAGGATGCTAACTGATGTGGGCCAATGCAATGGAATGTATTTTTTGTAATGTCAGTTGAGTTGACTCGACAAATCACAGCCCATATTGAAAGGTACACGTCCTGCTTTCACTCTAGGCAGAAGGCAAGCAGTGGGAAGCATATAAGATTGGTGGAAAAAAAGAACCATCTCACCAGCTAGCTAACGTCTAGGTTAAAGATTAAGACAACAGGTGTCACGATCGGTGTGAAGAACGGACCAAGGCGCAGCGTGAGTGGAGTTCCACATATTTAATTAAAGAGAACATCCAAATGACAAACTAATAAACAGCTCTGACAAGGTGTAGCACATACAACAAAACAATATCCCACCACACACGTGGGGGAAAGAACAAACTAAATAGGATCCCCAATTAGAGGCAACGACTATCAACTGCCTCCAATTGGGAACCACACACAAACACAACATAGAAAATATAAACTAGACCCACCCTAGTCACGTCCTGACCTAAATCACCATAGAGAACCCAGAGGGCTCTCTATGGCCAGGACGTGACAACAGGTTTGTAATATTCCATAACTCCTTGCAATCAATGGCGTTAGTCCCATGAATTTGTTTATTTTCAAATGCTTCCGCATGGAATTATTGCGTTGTCTTAACCTTGTATTTTTTTTTTTACCTAGCTTTCACTCCTTGGCATGGGTACACTCAAAATGTTTTTTATCAACAAACGACGTATCTAAAAACACATTCTAAACGTAAACATTTTAGCATTAACACCCTTGAGTCTAAGCGGGTGGGGGAATTGATTTAAGACGGTCATAACAAGTATCATTTAGCTATTTCATTTTGAGTTTTAGGACCCCTTAAGGTATAAAAAAAAAAAGTATAGAAACACATTGAATACAGCTTAACAGATAGTAAAAACATTTTTTTTTTTTTTTAGGAAGTTTGTTCTGAAATGTCTGTCCTTTTTTTGAGAGAGAAACTCATCAAAAAAAGAAATCTCTTTTTCAAGAGTCTTTCAAAAATAATTCTTAAAAATCCAAATAACTTCACAGATCTTCATTGTAAAGAGTTTAAACACTGTTTCCCGTGCTTGTTTAATGAACCATAAACAATTAATGAACATGCGCCTGTGGAACGGTCGTTAAGATACTAACCGCTTACGTCAATTAAGGTCACAGTTATGAAAACTTGGGACACTAAAGGAGACAGGACGGACAACTGATCGTCCTTGCAGTGGCAGACCACGTGTAACAACACCTGCACAGGATCGGTACATCCGAACATCACACCTGCGGGACAGGTACAGGATGGCAACAACAACAATCCCTCCATCAGTGCTCAGACTGTCCGCAATAGGCTGAGAGAGGCTGGACTGAGGCCTTGTAGGCCTGTTGTAAGGCAGGTCCTCACTAGACATCACCGGCAACAACGTCGCCTATGGGCACAAACCCACCGTCGCTGGACCAGACATAACCGGCAAAAAGTGCTCTTCACTGACGAGTCGCAGAGATGCACTGCAGTACTTAATGCAGCTGGTGGCCACACCAGATACTGACTGTTACTTTTGATATTGACCCCTCCTTTGTTCAGGGACACATTATTCAATTTCTGTTAGTCACATGTCTGTGAAACTTGTTCAGTTTATGTCTCAGTTGTTGAATCTTGTTATGTTCATACAAATATTTACACGTTAAGTTTGCTGAAAATGTTGACAGTTGACACAGTTGACAGTGAGATGTTTCTTTTTTTGCTGAGTGTATATATATATATAAACTTTTAAAAATGTATTTAACCCCTTATTTTTGCCACTAAACTATCTCCATATAAAACATTCATTTTTTAAACTGGTAGGGGGACCTTCAGACAAGTCTTGTGAAGCTGGTAGGCATCCTAGAGCAAAACAGAGACGTGTTCACTTTTCCACAGAGGGGTCATATTAGTGTGTAGCCCAAAGTGTTTGTACGCTACAGACAGAAGTTGACAGGTCAGCTGTACCGAATTCAGACAAGTTCCAAGACTGCTGGTGGGGTTCATAGAGAAAAACGCAGGACACCAGACTGTTTGTGAGAGTCTCGCCTTTCCACAGAAGGGTCATAAGAGTTAGGCCAAACTGTTCGGAGGCTACAGACGATTTTGTGACGATATCTCTAGCTTAAACTGACGGGTTTTGATGGGGAGGTTTGTATTATGCTAATTTGTTTTCCACAGGTGCACGGCAATCGACCCTAGGAGTATTTAACAGATCGAGCTGTCCGCATGGAATGTACATTGGTGTATCATTAGTGTTTCAGCCAAAGAGACGATTCCAATGGACTTTCTTCAACTACACTCAAAAGATTTTTACTGAGTTACAGTTCATATAAGGAAATCAGTCAATTGAAATAAATGCATTAGGTCCTGATTTATGGATTTCACATGACTGGGAATACAGATATGCATCTGTTGGTCATAGATACCCTTAAAAACCAAAAAAGAGGTAGGGGACTGGATCAGAAAACCAGTCAGTATCTGGTGTGACCACCATTTGCGTCATGTAGCGCGATACATTTACTTCACATACAGTTGATCTGGCTGTTGATTGTGGCTTGTGGAATGAAGGTTGTCCCACTCCTCTTCAATGGCTTTTTAAAGTCGCTGGATATAGGCGGGAACTGGAACACGCTGTCGTACACGTCGATCCAGTGTATCCCAAACATGTCTGGTGAGTATGCAGGCCATGGAAGAACTGGGACATTTTCAGCTTCCAGGAACTGTGTACAGATCCTTGCGACACGGGGACTGTGCATTATCATCCTGAAACATGAGGTGATGGCGGCGGATGAACGGCACGACAATGGGCCTCAAGATCTCGTCGCGGTATCTCTGTGCATTCAAATTGCCAATGACAAAATGCAATTGTGTTCGTTGTCCGTAGCCTATTCCTGCCCATACCATAACTCCACCTCCACCATGGGGCTGGGAATCCATTCACAACGTTGACATCAGCAAACCGCTCGCCCACACGACGCCACACACGCTGTCTGCCATCTGCCCTGGTACAGTTGAAACTGGGTATCATATGTGAAGAGCACACTTCTCTCCAGTGTGCCAGTGACCATATATGGGCTCCTGAGTGGCGCATCGGTCTAAGGCACTGCTGCTCAGTGCTAGTGGTGTCACTACAGACCCTGGTTCAAATCCAGTCTGTATCACAACTGGCCGTGATTGGGAGTCCCATAGGGCGGCGCACAATTGACCCAGCGTCATCCGGGTTTGGCCGTCATTGTAAATAAGAATTTGTTCTCAAGTGACTTTCCTAGTTAAATAAAAGTTACATTTAAAAATACATATATAAAATAAAAAATTACAATCAAAGGTGATCATTTGCCCACTGAAGTTGGTTACAACGCCAAACTGCAGTCAGGTCAAGACCCTGGTGAGGATTACGAGTAAGCGTTTCAGCTTCCCTGAGACTGTTTCTGAAAGTTTGTGCAGAAACCCACAGTTTCATCGGCTGTTTGGGTGTTTGTCTCAGACGGTCCCGCAGGTGAAGAAGCCGGATGTGGAGGTCCTGGGCTGGCGTTGAAAGTTGTGTACTGCAAAATTCTCTAAAACAATGTTGGAGGTGGCTTATGGTAGAGAAATGAACATTCAATTCTCTAGCAACAGCTCTCGTGAACATTCCTGTAGTCAGCATGTCAATTGCACGCTCCCTCAAAACTTGAGACAGTGGTAGAGTTGCCTTTTATTGTCCACAGCACAAGGTGCACCTGTGTAACGATCATGCCGTTTAATCAGCTTCTTAATATGCCACACCTGGCAGGTGGATGGATTATCTTTGCAAAGGAGAAACGCTCACTAACAGGGATGTAAACAAATTAGTGCACAAAATGTGAGAGAAATAAGCTTTTCTGTGTATATGAAAAATTTCTGGGATCTTTTATTTCAGCTTGTGTTCAGTATAGATAACTAACCCTGCTTTTAAGATGCTGAAAAGCTATTACATGCCGATTTGTTTGAACAATAGTAGGAGAAAAGACCACTAAATTAAATTATATCCACTGCCCAAGGACCAGGTTAGGCTAAATTTATGATTAGGGTATTATGCCGCGTTGATGACGGAAAGATGTGGGCTCCGGTTACTCGACACATTCACATGTTTGAACCACTTCATCACTTGTTTGTATCGAACTAGCTATGTGTATTGCACAACGCTTGCTCGTTAGCTTGTATTAAGGACTAGTGAGCTGTATCGGTGCAAATAACAACTATCGTTTTCCTCTGCATTTGGGATATTTATGCAAACCTGCAGATTCCACCAAGTAGGTGTAGTTATCGCAATAGGCTACTTTGGGCCATTTGGTAGGGTTGTCTCCCCAGCTGGTCGGTCTCTGGCAAGTTGAAAGGACATAATATATAGGCAAGCCAACAATAACTTTTCTAAATACCTAGACCTTTCCAAGGCAAGCAAAGTAGTTACACAACACATTAGACTAGCGAATTAGATCTAGATTAATTTGTAAGTACGACTCGACGGCTTTACTGTCAGCGTTAGAAGGTCGGGTAACAAATTAGTGGCTGAATAAGTATCATGCAAATAATTTGTGGAAGATGGAAAATGTTGATTGAAACGACCCCCAAAAAAATAAAATAAAATAATAATAAGTGACAGTAGTTCACTTAGGATGACGGCCAAGTGAATTACATAGGAGTACAATACAGTACCCTTCATCAGGGGACGCGGTCATGTAAAGCTATGCCTCGCGGTGTGGATCTATAATTGTCTAGAATGGGGGGGAAGGCCCTTCTATTCATTCTATTTCTGTGGTGTGGACAGAGTGGGTTGGTATGCAATGCATGATTAGCGTAGAGACATACATTTCCTCGTCGAGGGGTTCATTGCTCTGACAAAATGTTTATTTGTTTTATATATAAGTTTGCTTGAATGTTTCGTATTGTAAAAATGGGCCGTTTTAAGAATCCACGCTAGCCAGTTTTCCATCTTGTAAAGTCAATATGCGTTGCTAGCGTAACGTTAACCGACGGCGTCGTGGAAATGTTATTTTTGGTTCGCCTAGCTACATTTAATCGACGGCATAACGTTCGCCGGCAAAGGTATCCTGTAGTTTCATCCATCCGACGTCCTAAAAACCCATCCAAGCACATTTTTAATTTACCAGCCTCTGATCTATTCCTTTTATAACTTAATCGTGTCGTTTTACCGGATTGGACGTAACGTTAGCTGGCGCCGGCTAGTAGCTGCATGAGATGGCCACTGCTTCTAGCTCCTGTGCGGGGAGAAGTGTGTCTAGAGGTGGACCGTGTGCCTCGACCCCGACCTCGGCAACACCTGGACCATCGCAGCCTATGGTCGTCGTGTGGGAATGGCAGGATGATCTGGGCGTCTGGCGGCCGTACAGCGGCCAGGTGTGCGGCTACATAGAACAAGGTTTCTCGTCTCTGCGGGGACACCGAGGCGGCGGTCCCGGCTCCACCAGTATCTGTCTCGGACAGTCGGATCCTAGCTTGTTGCCTTATCTTATAGACATACCAAGTTTGAAGCAGTTCCGTCAAGATACAGGTAAGGACATTTTTTTTTTAAAGCCACTGCACTACTAATGTATGCGATACGTTACAACTCAACTCTATGCCCCTAGGCAGCGCAGCGCTATATAGCTGCTGTTGTGATCATGTGTTAGTCACCATAAACCCCCCCCCCAAAATAATCGCATTTGTTAGTTTGATAACAGCTAGATAGCGAACAGTCGGCTGCTTGTCTATTTCCCAGCGATGTCAACGTTTTTTTCTTTGGCTAACTAGTTAGCTGGCTAACTGAAACTGCAATGTCACAGAGATTATATTAGCCAGGGATATACACTGCATGACCAAAACTATGTGGACACCTAAGTTACTCATCGGACATCTCATTCCAAAAGCAAGTGCATTAATATGCATTAGGTCCCCACCCCTTTGCTGCTATAACAGCCTCCACTCCTCAAATCAAATTGTATTGGTCACATACACATGGTTAGCAGATGTTATTGTGAGTGTAGTGAAATGCTTTGTGCTTCTGGGAAGGCTTTCCACTAGATGTTGGATCATTGCGGGGACTTGCTTCCATTCAGCCATGACCGTTAGTGAGGTCCGGGCACTGATGTCAGAGCATCAATTCATTCCAAAGGTGTTCGATTGGGGTCAGGGCTCCCACACCGATCTCAACAAACCATTTCTGTATGGACCTCGCTTTGTTCACGGAGGTATTGTCATGCTGAAACAGGAAAGGGCCTTCACCAAACTGTTGCCACAAAGCTGTAAGCACAGAATCATCTAGAATGTCATTGTATGTTGTAACATTACGATGTCCCTTCACTGGAACTAAGAGGCCTAGCCTGATCCAATAAAAACAGCCCCAGACCATTATTCCTCCTCCACCAAACTTTACAGTTGGCACAATGCCTGATGGTGAAGTGTGATTCCTCACTCCATCACTCAACGCTTGGCATTGTGCATGGTGATCTTAGGCTTGTGTGCGGCTGCTCGGCCATGGAAACCCATTTCATGAAGCTCCTGACGGACAGTTCTTCTGCTGACGTTGCTTCCAGAGGCAGTTTGGAACTCTGTACTAAGTGTTGCAACCAAGGACAGATAATTTTTACGCGCTTCAGCACTCGGCGGTCCCATTCTGTGTGTCTGTTTGGCCTACCACTTTGCAGCTGAGCCATTGTTGCTCCTAGACATTTCCACTTCACAATAACAGCACTTACAGTTGAACGGGGCAGCTCTAGCAGGGCAGAAATTTGATGAACTGACTTGTTGGAAAGGTGTCTTTGTATGACGATGCCACATTGAAAGTCACTGAGCTCTTCAGTAAGGCCATTCTACTGCCAATGTTTGTCTATGGAGATTGCATGACTGTGTGCTCAATTTTATACACCTGTCAGCAACGGGTGTGGCTGAAATAGCCGAGTCGCCTAATTTGAAGGGGTGTCCACATACTTCACTGATGTCTATTGCATAATTTTCTGTGCAAAGCACTTTTGCCTCATGAGTACATTATTTATTCAGTAGTGTTCTTTTCTCTCCAGGGAAAACGCGGTCTGTACGCCGTCAATTGTTTGCCCAGTCCTCAGGCTTGGGTAGTGGAGTATATTGGGAGTGGGTGAATGACGAAGGAGGATGGACTCCATACGAGACTCGCACTTCTATCCTCCTAGAACACAGCTACCAGGCACGGCAGGCCACGGCGGACATTGTCTCACACGGCTATAACTACATAGTGGACCTCACGGCGCTGGCCCAGGTCAACAAGGCCACGGGCTTCAGGCGGCAGGTACGACGGCAGGGAAACCTCCCCTACCCACTGGCGTCTGGTGCATCCGTCATCCACTCGGGCCCGGCCTGCTCCTGCCAGCAGTGTCTGAGCCACAGCAGCACTGGCCCCATGTCCAGCCGCTCGCGCCACTCCTTCTCGTCGGGGCAGCTGACCCGGCCTAGCCTCCAGGTCCCTAGCAGGGCGACTGGAGCCCACCCCACGTCGGTGTACTCGCCCTACCCCAGGAGGCCTCTTTCTGTGGGGGGCATGGCGTGGGGAGGCCCCTGGCCACTGGCACCCTCCGCTAGTCAACTCCCTGGAGCTCAACTGGCCTACTCCACCAGTGCCAATGGCTTAAGGTGGGTCCTCAGGTCCATCTTATGGCCTTTTCAACCAGCTTTGTTGGCATTGTTTGAAAAGTTGTCTACTCATTTAGGAGCTTATCCGTGTAGACTAATAATCTTACAGTTGAGTAAGGCATAGCCTACTGATAGAGGGTCTGCTTGACATTTAGGCAGAGTTTACACGGGCAGCCCAATTCTGATCTTTTTCACAATTATTGGCAAATTATCAGATCTGATTGCTCGAAAGACCAATTAGTGGCAAAAGATCCGAATTGAACTGTCTGTGGAAACGCAGCCTTAGACCAAATTGTGGTTTTGAACCAATTTATTGATATTATCCATAATTGAATCTTGAGCTGAGTGACATATTGTTATGTTTTGGGGTTAAACTACAGTATGTCATAGAGTGCTGAATCTGAAAGATTCACAGACACTGTGCGATAAAACACCAGGATAAGCTCTATTGTTGACCTCCACTAAAGAGGAAGTGATGTTACGCAGGACTGTTTTGAAGTGGACAGGAAACCAGATGTGTGACCCCCCGAAGCTCTGCTTGGTCAATAGGCCCGCTGATGTTTTTAAAGGGTTACATTACATCAACTGTTGCGCGTGTCACACACACTTCCTCCCATTGTTGTGTCACCATGTGGTCCCTGGTTGTAGTAGGCCTAGGCTATGTCACACCATGTGACGAACAAAGCACGTTGAACATGTTTCAATGTTTGAGCATTCACATTACTCAAGATCCTTATCAACTTGGAGAGAAAGCACACAAAGTACAGTGCATTCCGGAAGTATACAGACCCCTTTTTTCCACAATTTATGTTACAGCCTTATTCTAAAAAGAGAAAACAGGTTTTTAGAAATGTTTGCCAAAAAAATCAAAACAGATGCCTTATTTACAGAAGTGTTCAGACCCTCAACATTGAGCTCAGGTGCATCCTGTTTCCATTGATCATCCTTGAGATGTTTCTACAACTTGATTGGAGTCCACCTGGGGTAAATTCAATTGATTGGACATGATTTGGAAAGGCACAGACCTGTCTATATAAGGTCCCACAGCTGACAGTGCATGTCAGAGCAAAAACCAAGCCATGAGGTCGAAGAAATTGTCTGTTGAGCTCCGAGACAGGATTGTGTCGAGGCACAGATCTGGGGATAGGTACCAAAATATTTCTGCGTTATTAAAGGTTCCCAAGAACAGTGTCCTACATCATTCTTAAATGGAAGAAGTTTGGAACCACCAATACGCTTCCTAGAGTTAGGCGCTGGGGACAAACTCTCGATTGTGCATCTGTAGAAGTTTGTGAGAGTTTTTGGTGACAAGCTGAATTTCTTTAGCCTCCTGAGGTTGAAAAGGCGCTGTTGCGCCTTCTTCACCACGCTGTCTGTATGGGTGGACCATTTCAGTTTGTCCGTGATGTGTACGCCGAGGAACTTAAAACTTCCCACCTTCTCCACTACTGTTCCGTCGATGTGGATAGGGGGGTGCTCCCTCTGCTGTTTCAAGCAAAGAGGCACTGAGTTTGAAGGTAGGCCTTGAAATACATCTACAGGTACACCTCCAATTGACTCAAATGATGTCAATAAGCCTATCAGAAGCTTCTAAAGCCAGGACATCATTTAATGGAATTTTCTAAGCTGTTTAAAGGCACAGTCAACTTGGTGTATGTAAACTTCTGACCCACTGGAATTGTGATTAAGTGAAATTAAAACTTCCCACCTGATGGTCTTTTTTGGAAGAAAACATGGCCGACGGAAGGGAGGGTGGTGTGGCAGGTGCCGCTTCTCCTCCAGATGCTGTTATTTTATCTAAAATACCAGGTGTACGTCGACCCCAGCTAAGTAACTCATGCAAATACTTAAAGCGCAATTATGTGTTTTATCTCCAGTACATTGTTATGATTGTCAGTTATGTAGCTGCTTTACTGATAATCTCAGTGCGTCCTTGCTGGGATAACACAATCAATCTACTGCCGGAGAATATCAACACCAAACACATTGATTCACCATTCAACGGGAGCGGACAGTACACAGCATACCATAATGTTCTGAATAATGGCCAAGTCTATCTTGCTCCCTATTCCACTGAACCGCTTAGGCGTAACAAACACAAGTCCAAAATGTATCGGAAACTGTTAAACTACCTGTTCACTACCCTCCTACTCTCCGGGGATGTGCAACTCAATCCTGGGCCTAACATCACCGAGCCAGCGATACTCACTGGAGTGGAAAGCAGTGGATGGTCTCGTCCACTGATCGTCGCCGCTGCGGAGGTGGGTGAGCGCTATGGTCCCATGGTTTCTCTCGACTCACCCGACTCCAGGATGGAATTTGACTCTTTAAACATATCCAAGTCGCTATATGCGATCCCTGACTCTGCTTCTGGTACGCAAGCTGTTTTTTTAATTAGTTCCCCGCATCCAGTGCAAGCGGGGAGGGATAGTTCATTGATTTGGGGAAAGAGGTCATCTTAATGGGAGATTTTAACATTAATTATGAAGATAAGTCTTGTAGGAAAACCCTCAAACGGATCACTAATACCTTTGACCTTACACAGCTAGTTAAAGGGCCAACCAGGGTGACTTGTTGCTCTAAAACACAGATTGATTTGGTGTTTAGTAATAAACCAGAGAGAGTGACTAAATCATTCAATATGGTTACTGGGCTGTCTGATCATAATCTGACACTTATAGCCAGAAAGCTTTCTAAGAGCAGGTTTAACATCTCTACTGTTAGAAAGCCAGATCAACTAAGAATACCTAAGAGTGAATTAAATTATTTTGAAAACGCAATTAAGGGAATAAACTGGAATGGTCTCTTGTCCTATAAAGATGTGGAAGCTGATAGTCATGTTTTTCTAACTACAATCCAGACTACAATAAATGGCTTCCTAAAGAAAATCAAATCCAAACCTGGCCAAAAGAGCACTCTTCCTTGGCTAAATGGAGAAATCTGGAAACTGATGAAAGAACGAGATTATGCTCTAAAAACATCTCTAAAGTCCAAATTAGAGCACGACAGACGTAGGTTTACCATGTTGAGAAATAAGGTGATGAAAGAAATCAGACAGGCCAAGGCAAACATAATTGCTGAAGTAAAGGGAAATTCTAAATTGATCTGGGAGAATCTAAAGAAGTTAACAGGGAAAGACCATAGTAACACTGCAAAAAGACTAGAAATCATGGTGAATAACAATCTAACACAGGATGCAGTCCAAATAGCAACGGCCTTCAATTCCTACTTTATTGACTCTGTCAGGGTACTGTCACAGAACCCCTCCACTGGTTTCTTGGGCTCAGTGCTAGTGAATGACGCTCAACCTGTCTTCATCATAAGGGAGGTTTCTGAGTCAGAGGTGAACAAGGTGATTAGCTCACTAAAGAACTCTAAAGCCAAAGATGTGTTTGGGCTGGACTCTACCTTTCTTAAAAACTACAGAGTCACTCACTGGCCCCATTACTAAGGTCACCAACACATCTATTGGTCAGGGGGTGTTTCCAAGGGTCTGGAAGTCGGCCATAATAACGGCCATCTTTAAATCCGGTGACCCTGCTGACATGAGTAACTACAGGCCCATTAGTATACTACCTGTGGTGTCGAAAGTTGTTGAAAAGTGTGTAGCAGAGCAACTGATTGCCCACCTCAACAGCCCTTTCACATTACACTCCATGCAGTTTGGCTTCAGAGCGAAACACTCCACAGAAACAGCCAACTGCTTTCTTCTGGAAAATGTGAAGTCCAAGATGGACAAAGGGGGCGTTGTTGGGGCTGTGTTTCTGGACCTAAGGAAGGCTTTTGATACTGTTAACCATGAGGTTCTCATCACAAAATTGTCCAAGTTCAACTTTTCCCCCGATGCCTTGAGGTGGATGAAATCATACCTTGAAGGCAGAACTCAGTGTGTCAGAGTGAGCAATGAGCTGTCGCCCACTCTTAGCTATGATGTGGGCGTGCCCCAAGGGTCAATACTGGGGCCCCTCCTGTTCAGCCTGTACATTAATGATCTGCCTTCCGTCTGTACTGGGTCTGAAGTTCAAATGTATGCAGATGACACAGTGATATATGTGCATGCAAAGAGCAAACAACAAGCTGCACAAGAACTCACTACTGTAATGGTCCAGGTTACAAAGTGGCTCAGTGACTCGTGTTTGCATCTCAATGTGAAAACAACTGTCTGCATGTTCTTCACAAAGAGGGCAACTGATGCCACTGAGCCAGATGTCTATGTGTCAGGGGAGAAGCTCCAAGTGGTATCTGATGTTAAGTACCTTGGCATCATACTAGATTCCAACCTCTCTTTTAAAAAGCAGGTGAAAAAGGTAATTCAAATAACCAAATTCAACCTAGCTAATTTCCGATTTATAAGAAATTGTTTGACTACAGAGGTAGCAAAATTGTACTTTGAATCTATAATACTCCCTCACTTAACACACTGCTTGACTAGTTGGGCCCAAGCTTGCTGTACAACATTAAAACCCATTCAGTCTGTCTACAAACAGGCTCTCAAAGTGCTTGATAGGAAGCCCAATAGTCATCATCACTGTTACATCCTCAGAAAGCATGAGCTCCTGAGTTGGGAAAATCTTGTGCAATACACTGACGCATGTCTTGTATTCAAGATCCTAAATGGCCTGGCTCTCTCCACTTAGTAAGTTTGTTAGACAGAAAACCCAAACATATGGCAGCAGATCCACAAGGTCTGCCATGAGAGGTGACTGTATAGTTCCCTTAAGGAAAAGCACCTTTAGTCAATCTGCTTTCTCTGTGAGAGCTTCCCATGTCTGGAATACACTGCCATCAGACACACACAACTGCACCACCTATCACACTTTCACAAAAAATATTAAGACATGGCTAAAGGTCAATCAGATTTGTGAACATAATCCCTAGCTGTGTATTGCCGCTTTCCATGTTGTCCGTTGTCTGTAGCTTGTGAGGTGTGGAAACACTGTTGCTTTTATAGTTTTTTTCTTGTTGCTTTTTGTGCTATGTTGCTCTGTCTGCATGCTATGTCTTGCTTGTCCTATGTTGCTCTGTGTGTGCTCATTGATTGGCTGTATTGTAATTGTTTTTAATAACCTGCCCAGGGACTGCGTTTGAAAATTAGCCGGCTGGCTAAAACCGGCACTTTTACTGAAACGTTGATTAATGTGCACTGTCCCTGTAAAAATAAACTCAACTCAACTCAAATCTGTCTTTAAACAATTGTTGGAAACATTACTTTGTAGGATAATAGAGAAGAAATCAAAACTATGAAATAACACACATGGAATCATGTAGGATGCAAAAAAGTGTTAAACAAATCAAAAATAGATTTTAGAATCTTCAAAGGAGCCACCCTTTGTCCCATAGGGCGGCGCACAATTGGCCAAGCGTCGTCCGGGTTAGAGGAGGGTTTGGCCTGGGTATTCTGCCATTGTAAAATAAGAATTTGTTCTTAACTGACTTGCCTAGTTAAATAAATAAAATAAAAATAAAATATATATATATATGCGCTGCACACTTGTTGGCTGCTTTTCCTTCACTCCAACTCATCCCAATTGGCTTGAGATCGGGTGATTGTGGAGGCCAGGTCATCTGATGCAGCACTCCATCACTCTCCTTGGTTAAATAGCCCTTACACAGCCTGGAGGTGTGTTGGGTCATTGTCCTGTTGAAAAACAAATGATAGTCCCACTAAGCACAAACCAGATGGGAGGGCGTATCACTGCAGAATGCTGTGGTAGCCATGCTGGTTAAGTGTGCCTTGAATTCTAAATAAATCACTAACAGTGTCACCAGCAAAGCACCATCACACCACCACCTGCATGCTTCACGGTGGGAACCACACATGCAGAGATCGTCCATTTACGTACTCTGCGTCTCACAGACACAGCGGTTGGAACCAAAAATCTCAAATTTGTACTCCAGACCAAAGGACATATTCCACCGGTCTCATGTCCATTGCTTGTGTTTCTTGGCCCAAGCAAGTCTCTTCTTATTATTGGTGTCCTTTAGTAGTGGTTTCTTTGCAGCAATTCAACCATGAAGGCCTGATTTCATTTCTGAGGCTGGTAACTCTCTAATGAACTTATCCTCTGCATTAGAAGTAACTCTGGGTCTTCCTTTCCTGTGGCGGTCCTCATGCGAGCCAGTTTCATCAGTGTTTGATGGTTTTTGCGACTGAACATGAAGAAACTTTCAAAGTTCTTGACATTTTCCATATTGACTGCCCTTCATGTCTTAACCTCTCAGGGATTGCTGGGGCGCTAGCGGGCTGCTCCCGACACTACCAGGTGAAATGTAAGGCGCCAAATTCAAAATTCAAAATCCAAAAGTTGAATTATTAAACATCCACCAATATACAATTGTTCCATACTCATCAAAAGCTCTGTTTCTTGGCAATATCACAGCGTTGTCAGATTTCAAAAAGGCTTTACGGCGAAAGCAGCACATTTGATTGTTTGAGGGTAGCACCTCACATATTTTTCCCATAGCCATGAATCGATTAGCCATCATGGCACACACATAACACATTTCACAGCGAAAACAAATCAATTACTTGTTGAAGAACTTCTGCTGAGGTCATCCTAAGTGTCCAACGAAGACAATCCATGGTTCTTTTGTTAGAAAAAGTAATGTATTTTATCCATAAATCCTCCATTTGGTTTGCGCGTTATAATCAGAAACGACAGCCTCCACTACTCCATTGAAACGTGACGAGAACTTGTTCATCTTATACCTATAAACTTGTCCAAGAACAATCAAACATAGTTTTAAATGTATCCTTAGGAACACTTTTACGTATATTTACTATTATAAATCAACCGGAATATAAACTGATCGATAAAGACGGTAAAAAAGACACTGGGTACTGTTTACATAAAAAGGTCACTTCCTGGTTTGCTCTTATTCTCTGGTCTAATTCATCCAAAATGAAATTTTACACTGTCTCGAGACTGTTGACATCTAAAGGAAGCGATGGGTACTGTATTCATATGCCCTTATATGGTCATTTTCATGAGGGAGGGGTTCCCAATGAGGCACTCTGTCAAAACCACTTTTTCCAGGACAGAAATTACTCGGGGTTTCGCCTGCCATATGCGTTCTGTTTTACTCACAGACAAATGGTTAACACTTTTGGAAAATTCAGAGTTTCCTATCCAATGTATACCACCCCTACCTTGTCACAACACAACTGATTGGCTCAAACACATTAAATAAATTCCACTAATTAACTTTTAACAAGGCATATCGGTTAATTGAAATACATTCCAGATGACTACCTCCCAAAGGTGGTTGAGAGAATGATAACAGCTTTGCACACTCTAGGCATGGCAAATGGTGGCTACTTTGAAGAATCTAAAATGTGTTATTTCATAGTTTTGATGTCTTCACTATTATTCTACAATGTAGGAAAAATCCTGGAATGAGTGTGTCAACTGTTTTGACTGGTACTGTATACATATACACACTGTAGGTATCGCTACACTAGATATGCGTAACTGCGGTAGGACCTCTCTGCGTGTGTTCTGGAATACTTGCAGCAGGATTTGTCTCTGATTTTGCTCTGCTCTCTCTTGGGAACAACATGACCGTACTGGAAACCAGGAGGAAATACTGCACAGTGCACCGCAGTCACCCTGGCCTTTGTCTGACGTGGAGCAGGAAAGACAGATTTTTGGGGGTCTATTGTTCTCCTCTTCGTGGGGGCAGGTTCAACTCTGAACACAGGCAGGCCTGTTTTAGCAAGGCCACGCAAGCGTCCCATCCGTCATTAATCAAGAGGAAGGTCATTTATCTTCTGTGGATTTCCTAGCTTTTTTAGTTTGGAACATCGAAAGTTGAGAATTTCCAATCGTGGTTATTGATGTACTTGTTAACCTGCAGTGACAGGCCGCAGAACTATTCAATATAGAAGATATCGTGGATGGATTCTGCAGTACCTAGAGTTAATATTTTTTGAGAACCACCACATCAGTTTTCCACTTGATTGCTTATGCAATGGTGTGTACGGATTCGTATGTGTGCTTTTTTGGCCTCCACAATGCTCCATTTTTAATGTCTGTTTTCCTGTTTCCTCTGCCACAGTATCCCTGCCATCCCTGTGCAACTGAATGGATCCACCAGTGTGAGCTCAGCCCTGGCAGGTAAAGAGGTCCCAAGTATATGCCTGTATTCTTAGTCTCCATCCATGTGAATTCTAGCGGTTTCCGTAAAAGCATTCGTTGACGATGGCAGAACTGTCTGCTCCATGAGTTTTACACCTCAGTTTTACAAGTAAGAGGGGGAGTAAAGTGTTTGCGTTTTCACACTCATAAGTTCTAAAATTCGACGTTCGTGTTCGCTGACGTACTTTGTTTCAGCCAAATGTGTAGCCTATGGCAAGCTAATGTCTTAACGATGGCTGATACACCAGAAATAGGGCTACACATTCAACAGCAATGTTCAGCAATTGTGTGCTTTAGTAAGCTTATCTGATCGACCTGACAGATTTTAGAGGCACAGCTATTGTTGTCTAGTCATTAAAGCAGTGATACAGAGAACTCCTTTTGAGATTTCATGGCAATAGCCTGTCAATGTCTAGGGTGTCTCAGGGGTTTGTGGTCTTAATGAAAAGGGGATAGTTAAAGCGATAGTAAACTTTTTTTTTCTTTCTCGCTAGATTATCTTCGCTACACTTAGGGTGTTGTCATTTTATCCAAACCACTTATTTTATTTGTTATATGGTTATTTCGCAATGTCCTAGCTAGCAGTTTAACTTTTAACACAAATAGAAATGGTACACTATCTCATTCCCGTTGAGCCAGCAGATAGGCCTCCATAGAGACAGACTGAGGATATATATATATATATATATATATATATATGTGTGTGACCAATACCAACAGCAATTCAGCTTCCTTTGCATGTGACTGGTCATAAGTCCTGACGAGCTCTGATCTGTGAGGAACACTTTTGGTTCCGTTGGGCCTTAGCTAAAATGTTTTGCAGAGAGCCAATGTAGTGTGCGTTTTTTTTTGAAGATTTTTCTTTTGGCACATTTGTAAATATTTGTTTGTGTGTGCTGGTATTCCTCTTTTTAAAACATATATTTATTTTCACCTAGTTGGTTCAGGGATTCTAATAGGCAACCATTCAGTTACTGGTCCAATGCTCTTAACCACTAGGCTAAACGCTGCCCAGAATCCAGGCAGAACTTTACAATATGGCTTTAAAGAGGAAATGAGTGCATTTATCACATCCGCCCACATGTATTACTGCTGGAGTGTTAAACACATTTTCTTTACTGTACAAACATTTGAATCCAAATGACTTCTTATTCCTGAATCCAATGTTATCTATCTAGACCAAGCAGAATTGGTCTGGAAGCTTCCCCATACACGCCCTCTTTCCCCCACCAGTCAGTCACTGCTTTGTCCACCATGTCGCATCCCTTTGGTCCCGATCCTTCCCCCCACCCCACCCTCTGCATGTCTCCACCGGTCCTCCCCTGGCCACCCACTCCAGGCATGGCCTCCATTTTGATGTCAGCAGTGGGACTCGGCGTGCGCTTCATGAGTGCCCCCTCCTCCGCTCCTCCTCCCCCCAGCAACAGCAGCAGCTCGGTTAGGAGGGCAAAGAGGCAGCACAGGACAGGTAGCTACGCCACCCCCTTCCCCCCCTCCATTATGGGCCTGCATCCAGCTTTTTGCCTTGTCACATCCAATGCTTTCCATTGTGTTGTCATCCCAAACAAGTTGTAATTACATGTTCAAATATATGTTTTTTATTTTATTTATTCCTTGTGTTTTTGTGGTGGAAAACCTAATATGCCTGCCTGGTGAAACATTGGAGACATCCGAGCTAGGAATTCCTATTCTCACTCAGTTTTAGGATCTCAATAGTCACTACACAAGACTTGGGAGTGTCGGGGGCAACTGAAATCAACTCATTTGATTTGGTTTGACTTGACTTAAAAGGTGATTTGGTCCAACATATATGCATGGTTGCCCCTATCACTCCCATTTGAATTTTCCCCAGTGGTGGCCAAAGATAACTCAAGTTAGTAGTGGTTTTTTAAATGATCCTGAGCCATGGATTACCCCTGGCTGATATACTACTATCAGGGTAAGGAACCATTTATCATTAACTTAAGTATGTGTGTGTGTGTATAATATATATCTCGAAATGTCAGTAATCTGAAAGGCATCTCAGGCAGTGTGTTTTGATTTCTGCAGGCTTGTGTAGCTTTTCTTTTATTTCTCTTACTTGTGCTCGTTCTTTTATCGCATTTCCATCGCCCACTTGTCTCTGTACGAATCGTTTGCCCTTCCGTGAATCTCTCATTCATATCCACAAATCAGTGTTGTGATGTTGCTTTGTCGGTCGACCACAGTATTCATTAGCTAACAAACCATTGGTGTGTTTCCTTCAGAACTAATCGCGTTCCTGCTTTTTGGATCCAGCGTATCTTCATATAATGCCTTTTTTATTTACCAAGGTGTTATATGAAGATGGCAGAGCGGACTGACAGTCACAAATCTAACTCTGAGGAAGCATCCCAAATGGCACCCTATTCCCTATACAGTGCACTACTTTTGACCAGGGCCCACAAGGCTCTGGTCAAAAGTAGTTCACTATGTAGGGAATAGGGTGGCATTTGTGACGCAGACCCTGACTGACTAAGGAAGAGGTTGCTTTTGGCACATTAGTAGATTAGTGTCAATCTCTTACCCTCTTTTCTCTCGTTCAGCCATAACTGTCAAACATTTAATACGGTGTGCCTCAAACTCATGTTACATTTTTGACCAGTGCTCTTGCATGGTACAGATTTGCCAACTAAGCCTGCCTAAAGTCTGAGCTGCAGCGAAGTGCGTAGGCTACTTCTGCAGAATGAGTTGGTGGAATTTTGGGCTTTAAGGCTTTCAGAAGGCAGAAATAGAAAATAAGAGCGAAAAGTGAAGTGTCAGTTCAAATTGTTTTTTTTTTCGACTTAACTATAGGCTATAAAATCTAGGCTATTATTCCTGTGAACATAATTTGTTCACAAACCGCAAAACACCTAAACCCTGGTTTTAACCACTGAAAGCCATGGTTTAAAATAACGAATATCTATACAATTTCTCTCATTATATAATACCGTGTGTGTGTGTGTGTGTGTGGTTGGCTTCTCCCCAACTCTGTTCATTGTGTCCACTGCCCTCTCAGTCCTGGCCCAGAAACCAGAGGATGTCATTCACCGCTACATGGAGGAAGTGGCCTCTGCTCAAGACGAGGTACGCATGTCAATGTCAATCTCCCTCCTCCTCCCTCACATCTTATTTTGTATTTTTTTGGTATAGGGTGACGTTGCCCCTAGACGCTGATCTTGGGTCAGTTTATCATTTTCCCCTCTAATGGTTAAGGTTAGGATTGGGAGAAGGGAATCTTGTCCTAGAGCTGTACTTATGGGGAATTTCTCCCCGGGGCCGTCATTTTACGCAGCACTCACTGAAGTAGGGCTCTTGCAGGAGAATCAGTTGTGCGTTTCCTCGTTCTGGAACTCATTGTAAACATGAAATGAATTATACCAGCTTTTGTTTGCATGTAGTCCATCTCAGACTTCAACCATTTTTTTTTTTAAAGTATACATTCATTCAATGTTATTTTGCAAAGAATTTGCAGTATGCAGGTTGAAAGAAATATGATTTCTCTGAAATGAACACAGGCTAGGCCTATTTCTAAAGCAGTATGAGCAAACCAACTGCTGTTTTCTATACAAATATATATATACAATACCCAGCTGTATCCCCAAGTTATCCCAACCTCAATTTATAAACTTGCAATATAATATCATAGAGATCCTGTAATACTTGTTCTGATGTCATTGTATTATAACATTCTCCCTGTGGTTTCAGGACTGCATCATCTGTATGGACCGGCTGTCTTGTCCGTCGGATTATGACGTGGCGTCTGCGGGAGCCCAGTCCATCCAGCCTGGCGCCGTGGGCAAGTTCAAGTGTGGACACACCCTGCACATGCTCTGCATGCTGGCCATGTACAACAGTGGTACCAAGGTGGGCGCCGCAGAGATCCTAAATGTACATCAATCGATTGCCTGGAAGACACGAGCCCACATATTGTCCTACATAGAGGCATTAACATATTATAAGCCTTATAATTAGACGTTATAAAGGCGTGTACGTGCTTATAACAAGTAATGAAGCGTTTATACCTGCAGACTAAAAGTTAAGTGTCACTGGCCTACACACAATACCCCATAATATCATAGCGGAATTCTATTATTTTTTTATTATTAATTAAAAATGGGAAGCCAAAGCGTCTTGAGTAGGGCTGTGGCGGTCGTGATATTTTGTCAGCCGGTGATTGTCAAGTAAATAACTGCCGGTCTCACTGTAGCTGACTGTTAATTAAACACATGTAGCATCTCCTGTCTACCGCCACAGCCTACGAAGCCACTGATGCAGACCTCTGGAACATCTACATTTTAAAAGGTCCACACCTTCACAATAAATCCATGTAATGTAGCCTACACCTTCACAATAAATCCATGTAATCTAGCCTACACCTTCACAATAAATCCATGTCATATAGCCTACACCTTCACAATAAATCCATGTCATATAGCCTACACCTTCACAATAAATCCATGTCATATAGCCTACACCTTCACAATAAATCCATGTCATATAGTCTACACCTTCACAATAAATCCATGTCATATAGTCTACACCTTCACAATAAATCCATGTCATATAGTCTACACCTTCACAATAAATCCATTATCTATTTTAGACAGGTCTAAAGAAGCATGATATGAAGAAAATGTATTCTATTTCAAAAGAACAGAATAGCATACTCTGATTTGTCTATATGTTAGGCCCTGATCAGGCTATGCCATATGGCTATGGGCTACACTATAATTTAGCAGACAAGATTTGCTTAGAATTCTGTGGCATTATATTATAGTATGAAGAATACAATTGAACATAGCTGAATAAAAATAGAAAGGATATTTTCTCAAAGATTTGAGTGTGCACATGCGGCTATTCTGTGTTGAGAGGTTAACAAAGAAACTGGTATGTTTATGTAACTTTTGTTGTGATTTGATTTTGGAGACATTCTAAGGCTGCATGATGCGACTCCAATGATTTTGAAAAAATTAGCATGAAAGGCATGAGCTCTGCTTTGTTTTTTTTGTGCAGGCTGTACACACTTCATCCGTGTCTCATTTACAATTTGACAATGCCTCAAATTTCCCGGTTGCATCCCCTTTTTGTGGCCAACATGCCCCCCCAAAAAAAGATGCCTTTTCCGGCCGTTGTGCCCTTGGGCTGAATATAATAATTATAATTCCCTTCTCCCCGCTGCGTGCCGAAGCACCTATCACTCACATGGCTCTCCGTCACATGATTGGGTCTTTCTCACAGGCTACAAGTGAAGACAATATGCCTTAATGACAAAACGAAAAAACAGGTTTTTCAAAATGTTAGCAAATGTATAAAAAAATAAAGTATTCAGACCCTTTGCTATGAGACTCAAAATTGAGCTCCAGTGCATCCTGTTTCCATTGATCATCCTTGAGATGTTTCTACAACTTGATTGGAGTCCACCTGGGGTAAATTCAGTTGATTGGACAAGTATTTGGAAAGGCACACACCTGTCAATATAAAGGTGTATGTGCCTTTCCAAATTATGTAAATAAGGTATTTCTGTTTTTTTATTTGTAGTAAATTTGATACAATTTCTAAAAACCTTTTTTCGCTTTGTCATTATGAGGTAGTGTGTGTAGATTGGGGGAGTGTTTTTAATCAATAAAAAAAAAAGGCTGTAACAAAATGTGGAAAAAGTCAAGGGGTCTGAATACTTTCCGAAGGCGCACTGTACATGTGCCTTTTGGTATTTTGTAAAGAAAGTCTGCCTCCGTTGGGTGTCTCTTCTCTGTTCCAGGATGGCAGCCTCCAGTGCCCCTCATGCAAGACAATCTACGGGGAGAAGACTGGGACCCAGCCCAGGGGGAAGATGGAGATCTATAGTATCTCCCAGTCCCTCCCTGGCCACCTCGACTGTGGAACTATCCAGATCATTTACAACATCACCAATGGGATACAGGTACACACAGGACACACACACACAGGACACACACACACAGGACACACACACACACACACTCACTCACTTCTTCACACTCTCTCCAGGGTCCAGAGCACCCTAATCCGGGGCAACCGTACACCTCTAGAGGCTTCCCTCGCTTCTGCTTCCTCCCAGACAACAACAAGGGCAGAAAGGTAAGCCGCTGTCTTAGAACGAACCGACACACTGCAAACCGATGACAACACCCTGGACATGCTCATTTAGGGCACGCAACAGAAAATGTAGCAGTTCTCATTGGACAAGTCCACGTAGTTCCACCCTGTTTTTAGTCTTGTTTTTTCTTCTTCTTCCCAGTTTGCTCCCTAATGAACACAACCTTTTTGGCTCTGCTCTGCCGGCATGAGACGTTGACTTTGGTGATCAGGCTGTTTTCAATGTAATGACTTCCAACTGCAGCCGAAAGAGAATACAACAAAACATTTTGCAGAGCACATATGTTCTGCCAATCATTGCCTCTCTCTACAACATAGACACAATACAAAGGACGGTGATCCGTCAAGGAGCTAGCCGTCATTCACAAATACAACACGCCAGCTAGCTAACAACCACATGTTTGAATTCAAAATGTTATCATCTTAAAAAAAGTAATACTGCATCTTTACAATACCGTTATGAGTTAACACTAAATGTACACTCATTTTATTTATGAACAAAACAGTGTCATGTGCTTATTGCATGTAACGGTTCTGAAGATGACAGAAAAAGCGTACCTACCCCTCCGCATCAAAAGGTATTTGAGCATGCAGGGCAAAACGTAAGTACGCGCTCCCCTATTCCCCAGGATTCAGGCAAGCATAATAACTCGACATTCTATATGGAATATACGAACCTGGTGAAATTCACAAAATATTAAAAAAAAAAAAACGGTTACTCACACATTCCTCGTATGTGCTAAAACCAGTCTAGGATATCTGACTGAGCAGTTTCAGAAAAAGAAAATACATTTTCAGGTGTGCCATTCAAAATAGTGAATCCTCTCCCTTGAATATCTTGTTCCAATTCCTCATTGCTATTTTAATTAGATTTTTCCATTCATTGCGACCAACTCCGCTGCTCTGTTGGCTATATTTAATAAATGCTTATTTACTGTACAGTGTGAGGTAATTGTTTTTTTTTTTACATGCAATTGATAATGCATCCAAATGTTCTTGCAAAAGAAATCCATTTCTATATCTGATTACCTGTCACTGTCGATGTGAAATCAAGTGGGCATACCTCTACCATAACCTGGAGACAATGCAGACCACCTTTTTAAAAGGGACATTCAGTATTTTATAACTTCGTGTTAGAAGGGTCCTCACCCTGAAAGTAGTCTATGGGCCAGGAGAAACTTAAAAGGGGGTTTACTTTTTAAAGGGGGCTGAACTGATGGATTTTGCCTCGGTTTTCCTCATTTAAGAACACAAGATTTGGGTCTTGGAGGCATGCTTGGATGTGAGTGTGTGTGTTCGCACGTGGGAAGGGTTTGTACGTTTAACTATACCACAGTCACCTACTCGTCTAAATTATTTCAAAACATTCTAACCTGCTCTGCTAGGGGGAGGAAAATGGTTAGTGAGGTGTGAAAGTCACTGTAAATTAGCTCATACTCGTATAGTTCTATCTATTGTGTGTGTGTGTGTGTGTGTGTGTGTGTGTGTGTTGTATAAATTCCTCTCTGTATTGTCTCTATATTACATTTCTATATGTCTTGCTGGCAGCATTACCAAGTCAAGTTCTAGGTATGTGTAAATTTACCGTGGCAGTTAGGTCTCTGTTGGATATCTATGAGGATAGTTGGGGATTATCAACTTACACAATGTACATGGGACAATATTTTCTAGTTCTCATTTAAATGTCAAAAAGTGTACTTTTTAAGGTATTTGTTTATTTTAAATGATCCATAAATGAATGTAAATGTTATTCTTAAAATGATACCCTGTGCTCTGAAATATGATTAGTGTAAGGTTTCAAATGACACCAAGACTGTCTTTGTAGCATCTACAGGCTCATCGTTGTAGTGTCTTAAAGAAGGCCTGGGTAAGGCCAAAATGTCACTTTGTAAAAAAAAATTCAAACAATTTTATTTCTCAATAATTTTGGGTAGACTTCAAAGGAATGCCAAACATCCTTACCCCAAAGGACATTTTCAATGCATTTAATTTCAGGGATATTATATATTTGGGCCAGTCTCGTATGGAGTTGCCTACTACAAACTTCCAGTAACTTTGGCCACCGCTTGCTAAAAGTCCATGACAGTGATGGGGGGCATGTCATCTCTAATTTCATCTCTAATTTCATGTCAGGTGCTGGAGCTGCTGAAGGTGGCGTGGACACGGCGCCTCATTTTTACGGTGGGAACGTCCAGCACCACGGGCGAGCCCGATACGGTGGTGTGGGACGAGATCCACCACAAGACGGAGATGATGTCCAACGTGTCGGGCCATGGCTACCCGGACCCCAACTACCTGGACAACGTGCTGTCCGAGCTGGCCTCCCAGGGGGTGACCGACGACTGCCTCCTCAGACAGGAGGGCCCCAGCCAGGGAGGAGCGTCAAACTCTAGACTGTGAAAAACTGACCCTGAATCAGTTTCTGAAATCTGGTTATGGCTAGGGAGCATCCGACTGTGAAACTGACAGTGAATCAGTTTCCTCGTAATGTCGCGACCTCAACATAGAGAACATAAGGGATAAACCAAGTATTCACATTCCCACCTGGATGTGTTTTTATTAAGTATTCAATGCAAAGCACATGTCTATGTGCAGTGTGCTGAATACTGCACATACTGATAATGTGGGGTTTGACTTGGACTTTATTTGCTGTAGTAGTGCTCCATCAGCTCTTGGTTTAGTCACCTAGGCTGTGTCTCAAACGGCACCCTGTACACATCCCTATATACTTTTGCAGTGCTTATCGATCTATCGATCTGTCTAATAGAGATTTAGAAGCGCCCTTGTCTTTGACAAAAGGACTTTTTGGTTTATTTTGGAACAGCCTGATTCGTCACACCCCTTTTGACATGCTCCATGGAAAGTGGCAGCTCTCGACGGGGTATATAGGACGTCTGTAGCACTTTTGACAGTGCATTTAATTAACACGTATGGTAATTACCAGGTTATCTGTGGTTGATTTTGTTTTTTTATTTATGCAAATACTTATTTTTTGTTTATCTGTTGAGCAATGTACTTACTCACCAAATACACAGGCATATAACAAAATCTAAATGGTAGCATAGTAAGTACTTGTTTGATTGTGCTATAATGGAGGAAAAACCTAATGAAAGCCCTGTAATGGAACAGATTTGCCTGTAAATGCCAGTTAATTTAGAATCATAACCCGGAAGAGAAACTTCTCACTGCCTTTTTGTTTCAGTTGTATTTTATTTATTTTTTCTTAATGCATTATAATTGAAAGATGTAATCCTTAGTTGCTGCATCAATGTTTTTACTTAAATTAATGATGTGTTCCCATTTGATTCTTGAGTAATATAACTTATAAATGCCTCATGAGCTTAGTTCAATTGTCATAACCCCATCAGAACTCAAAAATAGAAACCTGTTACTCCAATGTTTAAACAATGTACATTTTAAACAAACTCTGTATAGCCTCAACATGGTTAACACTCTACATTTTATAAATAACGGATGGCAAGTCTTTGCATCTATGAATTTGAGAGTGGTTACGATTCTCCAGTCCCATCCCTCAGCTTTTTACCAAAGCACAGACGGGGTGATCGCTTTGTTTCAATTTAAGGATTTTAATCTTTAACCATTTTAAAATGGGGAAACCAAGCAGATTTGTAATGCAAACAAAGCTTGGCCCGTGTTCATAAAGCATCTCAAAGTAGCAGTGCTGATTCAGGATCAGGTCCTTCCTGCCTATGTAATCTTATTCATAATGATATAAAAAGCTAAACTGATCTTGGATCAGTACTCCTAGTGTCCTACGCTTTATGAATACGGCCCCTGATGCTTTGCTACACCCACTTACAGTGCATTCGAAAAGTATTCAGACCCCTTGACTTTTTACACATTTTATGTTTACAGCCTTATTCTAAAATTAATTTGAGGGAAAAATATTTAATCAATCTACACACAATACCCCATCATGACAAAGCATAAACAGGTTTTATACATTTTTGCAAATGTATAAAAAATAACTCACATTTACATAAGTATTCAGACCCTTTACTCAGTACTTTGGCAGCGATTACAGTCTCGAGTCTTCTTGGGTATGACGCTACAAGCTTGGCACACCTGTATTTGGGGAGTTTCTCCCATTCTTCTCTGAAGATCCTCTCAAGTGTTGTCAGTGACCATCGGGTTCTTGGTCACCTCCCCTGAATTTTTTTTTACATTATTTTTATTTCACCTTTTATTTAACCAGGTAGGCAAGTTGAGAATAAGTTCTCATTTACAACTGCGACCTGGCCAAGATAAAGCAAAGCAGTTCGACACATACAACAACACAGAGTTACACATAGAGTAAAACAAACATACAGTCAATAATACAGTAGAAAAACAAATATATATACAAAGAGTGCAAATGAGGTAGGATAAGGAAGGTAAGACAATAAATAGGCCATGGTGGCAGAGTAATTACAATATAGCAATTTAACACGAATGGTAAAAAGATGTGCAGTAGATGAACGTGCAATGTAGAAAAACTGGGGTGCAAATGAACAAGATAGATAGATAAATAAATACGGTAGGGGATGAGGTAGTTGGTTGGGCTATTTACAGATGGGCTATAAACAGGTGCAGGGGTCTGTGAACTGCTCTGACAGCTGGTGCTTAAAGCTGGTGAGGGAGATAAGTGTCTCCAGTTTCAGAGATTTTTGAAGTTCGTTCCAGTCATTGGCAGCAGAGAACTGGAAGGAAAGTCGGCCAAAGGAGGAATTGGCTTTGGGGGTGACCAGTGAGATATACCTGCTGGAGCGCGTGCTACGGGTTGGTGCTGCTAAGGTGACCAGTGAGCTGAGATAAGGCGGGACTTTACCTAGCAGGGACTTGTAGATGACCAGGAGCCAGTGGATATGGCGACGAGTGTAAAGCGAAGGCCAGCCAACGAGAGCGTACAGGTCGCAGTGGTGGGTGGTATATGGGGCTTTGGTAGTGATGGCACTGTGATAGACTGCATCCAGTTTGTTGAGTAGAGTATTGGAGGCTATTTTGTAAATTACATCACCGAAGTCGAGGATCGGTAGGATGGTCAGTTTTACGAGGGTATGTTTGGCAGCATGAGTGAAGGAAGCTTTGTTGCAAAATAGGAAGCCACTTCTAGATTACATTTTGGATTGGAGATGCTTAATGTGAGTCTGGAAGGAGAGTTTACGGTCTAACCAGACACCTAGGTATTTGTAGTTTTCCACATAATCTAAGACAGAACCATCCAGAGTAGTGATGCTGGACGGGGGGACAGGTGCGGGCAGCGATCGGTTGAAGAGCATGCATTTAGTTTTACTTGCGTTTAAGAGCAGTTGTAGGCCACGGAAGGAGAGCTGTATGGCATTGAAGCTCGTCTGGAGGGTAGTTAACAGTGTCCAAAGAGGGGCCGGACGTATACAGAATGGTGTCGTCTGCATAGAGGTGAATCAGAGACTCACCTGCAGCAAGAGCGACATCATTGATGTATACAGAGAAAAGAGTCGGCCCAAGAATTGAACCCTGTGGCACCCCCATGGAGACTGCCAGAGGCCCGGACAACAGGCTGATGGAGGCCATTGCGTTCTTGGGGACCTTCAATGCTGCAGACATTTTTTGGTACCCTTCCCCAGATCTGTGCCTCGACACAATCCTATCTGAGAGCTCCGAACCATTCCTTTGACCTCTGGCTTGGTTTTTTCTGACATGCACTGTGAACTGTGTGACCTTATATAGACAGGTGTGCCTTTCCAAATCATGTTCAATCAATTGAATTTACCACTGGTGGATTCCAAGTTGTAGAAAACATCTCAATGATGATCAATGGAAACAGGATGCACTTGAGCTCAATTTCACAAAGGGTCTGAATACTTTTGTCGTTATGGGGTATTGTGTGTAGATTGATGAAGAAATGTTATTTAATCTGTCATGGAAATTACCACCAAGGACACCTGAACTCAATCTTAAATGAATCATTCTTTATTAACAGCAAGCTGGAGAGATCACAGTCAAACTTGGATGCATAAAGTACCAGTCTGAAGTGAGCTCTCCCGAGGTAGCCATGTTAGTGCTCTCATAAACTGCTTACAGACAAGTTATTTGCATGATTTAGCTTTATTCATAATTCATCATTAACGCTTGGTTCATGTATGTGACCGACCAGTAGCTCACAAGGCTTCTCTCCAAGCTGAGACCTTGAAACTGAGATATCCCTTTCGGTTCTCAAAACAATGTTCTGGATGTACTGCCAAATTGCAGAGACTGATAGTGAGGATTCCCCCCAGGCACAAATCAGTCACTTGTATGAATCTAGTCTAATTGCTTATTAGAAAAGCACAAACATAAAATGTTTCTTCACATTCCCTCCCCTTATCACTTTTGTGACAATCGTTACATTTCAAGGTAAGTATTGGATTATAGCTTCTATCAAAAGGATAGTATATATACTATACTTCTATTAAAGTAAGGGAAATCAACCAGATCCTTCAGAATTTCAAACCCTTCATTCTGCGTTATACAATCTTAAGTGTTATGGTAATACTATCATCATAATAAAGGTTATACTTCTATTAACGGGAGTGAATTCATAAAAAATACACACACATACACAGCGTGTTGATTAGGCAAACTAAGCAAAAAAACACATCCTGCAGCCCATTTGGCAATTTGTTATCCCCAATTTCCAAACAGGGATTCTGTCCAAGTTGCAAGTGTCCACTCTGGTTGTGGGGAATTATTCTTAGCAACAGTGGCAATGTATTTGGTGAGATCAGTCATCTTAGAAGAGTGGGACAAAATTACTGGGACAAAAGTACAACATTCATCGCCAATGATTGCACGAATGCTCCCTCCATACCCAGGTAAGAACATCAAAAAACCTGGAGAGAAAAGGCAGTTGATAGCTTCGACTGGATGCTGTATACAGGTTGCTGGCTCGGATTCAGGTCTCACGGTGGAAGTGGTGAAGGACAGGGCCATTGTCGCCATTACTTCAGCTGGTTAGAGGGGGTGAGGTACACACTGTTCTTGGTCTAATTATCTTCCCATGCATCTAGATACCATCTGTGGTCACAAGACCAGAACAACAGTTTAGTCTAGGGCATTTCTGATTCAGGAAATCCAGCTAACTATTCACTGTATGGCAAATTAGTACTACTACCAATATTAATACAAATGTCTAAGACAAATGTCAAAGATAATAACAACACAGTTGAAACCATTTTTGCAAATTGGCTTCTACTCCCCTATCATGTTGGCGAACTCACCGCAGGGTCAGGGCGTTAGAGGGCTAATCCTCAGGGAGAAATCCCCACCATCCAGCAGACCCAATCTGGTGAGATTTGTTTTGAAGCAAGACAAAAACAAAACAACAACCGTGAAATAGACTACAGACAGAATTGCAACCCTTGATATCTCCGTCTTAAAATAGTTGCATCCCATAAGGTAATAGTAAAATAGACTAGAGACCGGTTTCCCTCATTCAGGGGCAGCTCTCTTTCTCTCTCGTGTTTCGAATCACACACAGGACTGTCGATAAATTATAAAATACTTCCTAGTTATCAGTGCTTACATATAAATGTCACCCAATGTCTCTAGCCTTTCTAGTGTGGGTGATCAGGCCTCACCAGAAAGTCAGGTCAGAGGTTATTCCACCCCGTTAAGTGAGTTTTTCTTTCCCTGTACCTCAGACTCATTATTTAAAGACATTTCAAACATTTAACATTTTGTACCAGGTTTACATTGATAAGAAATGTACTGAAAAATCCTAATCGAATTTACATGTGTGCAAATAAAATTCAGACAATAGATACTTCTATCTATTGTCTATCTACTTCTATCAAATACAGTATTAACACCACTAACTAATATTCATAGCAGGTGGGTTATGTGTGGGTTCTGGCGTGTGTGTTAAAACGTAGGGTAAAAACAAACAAAATGGCCAGGCCTTACTTAATTTGGGAGTTCCCTTAACCTCTTGGGGATAATTAAGGAGCGTTGGGGCGCTAGCGCCACAGTCTGGACAATACCCGGAAAAACGTAAGACGCCAAATTCAAAATCTAAAAGTAGAATTATAAAACATTCATCAAAATAGAAGTGTTGCACACTGTTCAAAAGCTTAGACTCTTGGCAATCTCATAGCGTTGTCAGATTTCAAAAAGGCTTTACGGCGAAAGCACAACATTTGATTGTTTGAAGACAGCGCCCTGCATATTTTCTGCATTAGCATAATTTCATAACCAGCACGGGTGTCACAAAACACACAAAAAGAGCTAAAATAAATCACTTACCTTTGATGATCTTCTGCTGAGGGCAACCCGAAGTGTCCAAGCAAGACATCCAATGTTCCTTTTGTTAGAAAAAGTCCTTGTTTATATCCATCAATCTGTTTGGTTGGCGCATTATGTTCAGAAAATTCACCGTCCACTCGCCCATTATACAGGGAAGAGAAAGTGTTCAAAATATACCTATCAAGTTTGTCCAAACAAATCAAACATTGTTTATAATGTATCCTTAGGTACACTTTTATGTATATTAACTATAATATTTCACACGGATAATATCCTGAGCGATAGAAAAGTGAAATCCCCCGATGCGCGCGCTCACGGTCTCACGCGCAAAACAAAAGTTACTTCCTCCCTCCACTTACATAATCTTCTTCTATACGGTTGTTTTTCAAGGTAAACCTTGTCTAAAGACTGTTGACATCTAGTGGAAGCCATAGGTACTGCAACCTGGGTCCTGGATTAAAGCAGATCCCATAGACAACCATTGGAAAAGAAGGCATGTCACAAATAAAAAAAAAAATTCCGGACAGAAATTCCTCAGGTTTTCGCCTGCCATATCAGTTCTGTTATACTCAGACATTATTTTAACAGTTTTAGAAACTTCAGAGTGTTTTCTATCCAATAGTACTATTATGTGCATATCCTAGTTTCTGGGCCTGAGTGGCAGGCATTTTACTTTGGGCATGCCAGACTCTCCAACTGCTGCTGCTTCCTAAGAAGTTAACAGCCAGATCCGGATACCTTTATACTGTATAGTACACAGTCTCAATAACTGCTCCCCTAAGGCACCTGTCTCAGGAAGCCTTTCAAAGGGAGAGATACAGAATAATTGGTAAACTTATCAGAAAACTTTCCATAAATCCTGAAAGAAAGAAAATATCTTAATCAGTCCTAAAGATTCTATCCTAATCGAGCTTACTGCATCTTGAGAAGGAAGTCTTGATAAAACCATGCATATACAGAATTATACTTCAGACACAGATGATAGTGCTCTGTTAAGCTGAATAGGCACCTTCTAAAGTAAACAATCCCAGAGTCCCTTTCTTGTAATCTTATCAATTGTACCTGTTGCATTGACATATGATATGTACTGACTGTGACATCAACTAGTCAAAATATGAAAACTGTTTCACATCTGCAGGACCTTCAAAAAGTTAGTGCTGGCTTATCAGCTCAATATTCAGCACTAAAAACATTTACTTGGATCTACTTCGATTCTGGACACAGTTCCATGTATTGGAAACATGTTGTTTTAGATGACATTACCTTCTTACTAAAATCACTGTTGCTAGTGGAAGCCATAGGTACTGCAATCCAGGAGCTGGATTGCCTTGAAGGGAAAGTGTCAAACAGAGCAAAGGTCACCAAAAACTGCATTTACGGATGGATTTTCCTTGGCTTTTCGCCTGCTATATCTGTTCTGTTATACTCAGACATTATGTTAACAGTTTTAGAAACTTCAGAGTGTTTTCTATCCAATAGTACTATTATGTGCATATCCTAGTTTCTGGGCCTGAGTGGCAGGCATTTTACTTTGGGCACGCCAGACTCTCCAAAACCGTCACCTCGGGAGCCGCTCCCTAAGAAGTTAATATTAGACATCGCCCACCAGCTGTTATTGACAAAAAGACACACACCCCTACCCCTCATCTTACCAGAGGTAGCCTCTCTGTTCTGCCGGTGCATGGAAAATCCTGCCAGCTCTATATTGTCAGTTTCTTCATTCAGCCACGTCTCGGTGTAACATAAGATGTTACAGTTTTTAATGTCCTGTTGGTAGGATAATCTTAATAGTAGTTCATCAATTTTATTTGCTAATGATTGCACGTTAGCAAGGAGAATGGAAGGCATTGGGAGTTTACTCGCTCGCCTCCAGATTCTCAGAAGGATCCCAGATCTGCGTCCTCTTTTCCGGTGTCTTTTCTTCACGCGAAAGGTGTGGATCTTGGCCTGTTCCAGTGAAAGCAGGATATCCTTCTCGTCGGACAGGTTAACTTCTTAGGGAGCGGCTGCCTCGGTGACGGTTTTGGAGAGTCTGGCGTGCCCAGAGTAAAATGCCTGCCACTCAGGCCCAGAAAATAGGATATGCACATAATTAGTACTATTGGATAGGAAACACTCAAGTTTCTAAGAGCGTTAAAATAATGTATGTGAGTATAACAGAACTGATATAGCAGGCGAAAACCTGAGCAAAATCCATCCGGATTTGCAGTTTTTTTTTTTGTAAATGACCATATTCTCCATTGTGCCTATTGCATACAATGTTATGTAGGACTGAGACTGCAGTACCTACGGCTTCCACTAGATGTCAACAGTCAAAGACTGGGAATTCTAGGAGTGACCATAACGGATAGGAACAGGAAGTAGTCAGGGGACCACTTTTGTAAACAAGGTTTGACGCGTGCGAGATTGTGAACGCGCACCACTTTATTTTTCTTTCCAATCGTTCACGTTATCGTCCGGTTGAAATATTACAGCAAATATTCACAAAAGGATACATAAAAAAATGATGTTTGATTTGTTTGTAGAAAGTGTATAGGTATAATTTGAACGTGTTCTCTTCACGGTTCAATGGGCGACTCAACAATGTATTTTATGATCATAACGCGCCAAACCAAACAGAGATTTATGGATATAATAAATGACTTTTTCTAACAAAAGAACCATTGGATGTCTTCGTTGGCCACTTGGGAAGCCCTCAGCAGAAGTTCTTCGAAAGGTAAGGGATTTTATATTAGCAATTTTATGCGTTTTTTGAGACCCGCGTTGGTTATGGATTTATGCTAATGCATAAAATATGAGAGGGGCTATCCTCAAACAATCAAATGTTGTGCTTTCGCCGTAAAGCCTTTTTGAAGAATCAGAGCTTTTCATGACTATGCAACACTTGTATATTGATGAATGTTTAATAATTCAACTTTTGGATTTTGAATTTGGCGCCTCACCGGGTAGCGCAACACTGCTCCCTAAGTTGTTAAAGGAAAAAGTTTCTTCCAGTCCACGGTGAGTAATCACTTTTCTGATGTCCAGAAGTTATTTTCGGTCATAAGAGACAGTAGGAGCAACATTATGTACACAATAAGTTAAAAAATAAGTTACACAAAATGCAAAAATAAAATAAAAAATTGCACAATTGGTTGGGAAAACGTCAGCCATGTTCTTAGGCGCCATCTTACATTGTTAAGTATCTTGCTACAGTAGCTGCATCAAATTCTCCGTTAGCTAGCCAGAGAAATGTTGAGCAATGTTAGCCAACTTACCTGATCAAATATTTGAGTTTAGTGTGTGAAAATAAGCTGTCTAATAAGGTTAGACAGCTAACGTTAACCAATCCCTCTAACGTTCGTATTAACTGGTATACAACTCCTTGCCGTTCCTCAAATTATAAAGCATTAGTTGCTTACTGGACCCTGGCAATCTGTGTGAAATGTTAACGAACTAACTAGAGTACTGTCTGTGAACTAATGTTTTCCCTTTACAGTATGTGGTTCATTTTCATAATGAGAGAATTTGGTTAAAAATTAAATGTTTTACTCGGTGAACGTTATTTTGCACACGTGGCCTTGATCGACGTCTACTATAGTGGCCACTATAATAGAGCAAAAATAGAATGCCTGTTTTGTTTCATTCTATTTCTACTTTAAAATGTTTTCTTTACAAGTGTTCTATTATAAAGGCTGTCATGGTAACAAGTCTTCTATTTTAAAGGCTGTCATGGTAACAAGTCTTCTATTTTAAAGGCTGTCATGGTAACAGGTCTTCTACTATAAAGGCTGTCATGGCTAACTGCTATATTAGTGTATTGTTATTTTCTCTGGACTTAAGTGTCATTTGCAGTAAAGTCTAGGCAACAAGTAACATTGGATTGCTTTCATTACAAATTAGCCACTTGTTATTTTGCACACAGAGACTGATCATGTAGATCATATTCTTTGTTGTTTAATTAGTTAACCTGTATTTACCCCTAGCAAGGATTTTTTTTGCATGTTTCAGTGCAAAGAAAAGTGTCCCTTTTTTGGGCCCTCACCACTTTGCATCCCTGTACAACACACTGATGAGAAGCAAAAAGCCTGGCCCCATGGCTGTACGTTTGCATATCTCTCTAACCCTGCTGTACCCCACCGTGCTGAGAGAATCTGACTCTAGAACAGTATTACACTATTTTTAAAAGCAATGCTCAACAGTGATCATTGATCTCTCTGCCATCCTCACAGTTCACTCACTCATATGGTATGTAGGCTGGTTGATGGCACCTACAGGCCTGTTTGAGGAACAACTGGACAGAAAATACTGTATCAGAATGCTTGGACCTCAGCTGAGACCCTCTACTCCTTCCCAGTCTTTCAAGGAAAATTCCTTCTTTACACTTCCTGTTTGGCATGATGCTCTCAAGGTGTGTCTCGTTCTATTGTTGTGTGGTATTACCTATAGATGACTCCTAGACACTTTCACATAGTTTGCCTCTGAATTGGTGTCCATAGCAGGCTATTTCCTTGTTACCTGTGTGTTAGAATACTGCGTCTCTTTCACATAATTATCCCTCCACTGCCTCGTGCTGTCACCATTTCTCTCCAGGATACATTAGGGGATGTTGCTTTGCTGTTGGCACCAAACCTAGTCTGCCAGCCCGCCGGACAACATCGACTTCATCCCTCTCATCCTGAACTTAGCTAACTCTTGTTCAACTGTTATTTGATTAAAATCGGTTTAATGAAAATGTTTACATTGGCTTCAAGTGTGCTTTTTTTTTTTTTTACTGCAAGTTGAGTTCAAAGGGTAACTTGAAGCATAACGCCCAATTTCAGTTGGTTTTGGCTCAGTATAACAAAACAAAACACACCAATCCCTGTCCTAATTAAAAACGTGTACCAATGTGGTGTATCTGGTATTTTTTTTTGTAGTAGATCTTGCTCATTTGTGCCCCTGGTCTGGAAACTCAGTCATATTTTTAGGCCTATATTCTGGCTGCTCCCATAGGATATAGTAATTACAAAAGTGTACAATGCTGAAAGTAGGGCTTGGGGAAAAAAAGCTCTCGTATGCTGTTTGTCATTCGAATTTTGGTGGGCTGGTCCAAAGGTTCCATGGCCACAACAAAAAGATTATGAATCAAAACGTCAATGGGAATTTTCACACAATTCATTTGATCTGCAGATTGATATAGAGAAGCTATTGGCTCATCACTCACCTTCCAATCGGTGTTGACAATTCACATTGGAAATAAAACCCTTCAAGTACTGAGCAAATGTCCAAATTAATTAAATGCCCTTAATTTGCATTGCACATGTTGCTTTGATGGTTGTGATCAACCGTATGCATATTAAGAGTGTTAATGAAATTAATTACAGCAGTAGTATTTTTATGATCCAGCAGATGGCAGTAATCCAACTTCAATAACTGAGCAGTCAAATGAGCAGGGGCAGAGAGCAGGGTGCAGGAGGTTTAGGCTTGAGATCCAAAGGCCTTGAAATCACACAAAATGCCTATAATCCAGAGTTTCCCAACAAGTGTACGTTTTGCTTTTTGCCCTAGCACCACACAGCTGATTAAAAACAAAAAAAATCAACCAATCAAGCTTTGACCATTTGAATCAGCTGTAGTGTTAGGGCAAAAACCAAAACGTGCACTCCTGGTCTCGAGTTTGGGAAACGCTGCTAATCCAAATCGATCAGCTTGAGTGCCATTACTCAGTGTTGAAATTATTAAACACACAGACATATTTCCCAAAACGTTTTACCCGCTGTGCTCTGCTCAATTTACTATCAACCTAAAGGGCAACACATCCTCCGGTTTCTTAAAATGAAATATGAACACAGAGCAGTTTACAAGCTACATGTAAAATATAAAACACCAGAATTGGATGACATTCCCTTAGATATAAATCAACACAAAAACACACCATAGATCTGGAGAAAAAATGACTGCCAGATATGAGTGTTTCCAACCTGTGTTGTATTAATCATAACAGATAATGGCAATGCACCATTCTACACATACAGTACCAGTCAAACAGTTGGACACACTTACTCATAAAGTGGTTTTTATTTATTTTTTACTATTTTCTACATTGTTGAATAATTGTGAAGACATCAAAACTGTTAAATAACAGATATGGAATCATGTAGTAACCAAAAAAGTGTTAAACAAATCAAAAATATATTTTATATTGGAGATTCTTCAAAGTAGCCACCCTTTGCCTTGATGACAGCTTTGCACATTCTTGGCATTCTCTCAACCAGCCTCATTAGGAATGCTTTTCCAACAGTCTTGAAGGAGTTCCCACATATGCTGAGCACTTGTTGGCTGCTTTTCCTGCGCTCTGCAGTCCAACTCATCCCAAACCCAGATAGGTCACCAAATCTCAATTGGGTTGAGGTTGGGTGATTGTGGAGGCCAGGCCATCTGATGCAGCATTCCATCACTCTCCTTCTTGGTCAAATAGCCCTTACATAGCCTGGAGGTGTGTTTTGGGTCATTGCCCTGTTAAAAAACAAATGATAGTCCCACTAAGCGCAAACTAGATGGGATGGCATATTGCTGCAGAATGCTGTGATTGCCATGCTGGTTAAGTTTGCCTTGAATTCTAAATAAATCACAGACAGTATCACCAGAAAAGGATCCCCACACCATCACACCTCCTCCATGCTTCACGGTGGGAACCACACATGCGGAAATCATCCGTTCACCTACTCTGCATCTCACAAAGACACAGCAATTGGAACGAAAAATCTCAAATTTGGACTCATCAGACCAAAGGACAGATTTCCACCGGTCTAATGTCCATTGCTCGTGTTTCTTGGCCCAAGCAAGTCTCTTCTTATTCGTGTCCTTTAGTAGTGGTTTCTTTGGAGCAATTTGACATTGAAAGCCTGATTCATGCAGTCTCTTCTGAACAGTTGATGTTGAAATGTGTCTTGAACTCTGTGAAGCATTTATTTGGGCTGCAATCTGATGTACAGTTAACTCTAATGAACTTATCCTCTGTAGCAGAGGTAACTCTGGGTCTTCCTTTCCTATGGCCGTCTTCATGAGAACCAGTTTTATCATAGCGTTTGATGGTTTTTGCAACTGCACTTGAAGAAACTTTCAAAGTTTTTGAATTTTTCCACATTGACTGACCTTCATGTCTTAAAGTAATGATGGACAATGATTTCTCTTTGCTTATTTGAGTTGTTCTTGCCATAATATGGACTTAGTCTTTTACCAAATAGGTCTATCTTCTGAATACCACCCCTACCTTGTCACAAGACAAGTGTTTGGCTCAAACGCATTAAGAAGGAAAGAAATTACACAAATTAACAAGGCACACCTGTTAATTGAAATGCATTCCAGGTGACTGCCTTATGAAGCTGGTTGAGAGAATGCCAAGAGTGTGCAAAGCTGTCATCAAGGCAAAGGGTGGCTACTTTGAAGAATCTCAAATATAAAATATATTTTGATTTGTTTAACACTTTTTTGGTTACTACATGATTCCATATGTGTTATTTCATAGTTTTGATGTCTTCACTATTATTCTACAATGTAAAAAATAGTAAAAATAAATAAAAACCTTGGAATGAGTAGGTGTGTCCAAACTTTTGACTGGTACTGTATCTACGAGTGATATCAATGCTGTGACAATACATCTTTATATGGCCTGTAGTGGTGACAGACTGTACTGTCAAACAAAGCTGAGAGAGTGAATACTATTTAACTGTGGTATAATAATAATAATAATAATAATATACTGAGTCCACCTTGATATAGAATAAGGGATTATTAGACACATACATGGACACGTAGTACATAAATATGTTTTTGTCGGAGTTAACAAGCCACAACTGAATGACGAATGTAATTTTGTTTCTAAACTCAATTAAGAAGAAAAAAAAAAAAAAACAGGGCATTGGCTGATCTAAACACATCTGCGAGTGATATCGCTGTGGCATCTTGATAAGGCCTATAATGGAACGTATTGACTTCTACTGTAGCTGTTAAACTGTCGAACTGTTGTGTGCTTAACTTTCAGAAACATTAACACTGGAAAAAAAGGATACCAAAAAAATGTAAAGATAGGAAATCCTTTATCACTGCCAGGGCTGCCCGAAGACCGTCCGCCCGCTGGGTTTCTGGTGGACTCTGCACGGCACTTTAGGCACTGTGGGGACTCCGGTGCCCACTCTCTCCCACATGCCTGGCACCCCCAGGGTGTTGTAGGAGGACGTAGTGTAGGACCTCGAGAGCTTCTGCATAGAGCTGAGTGACTGGACTGTGTGAATGAGAAATAGGGAGAGAGAGTGTGTGGTAAATCAGTAATCAATTAATATAATATATTAATACTTTCTCTGTATCGTTGATCATCAGCCCCCCTGAAAAGTGGTAGGTATACAGCCTACGTTTACAATGAAAAGGATTAGACCGTGAGTGTGACAGGAAGATCAAAATACTAATGTTAGCTAAGATGCAGAACTTATAATGAAGTTTAGCATGACAATAGAACAAACTCAACAACTGAGTTGGCTTGTACTAGCTGGCTAGCTAGCCCTACCTGGTTACTGGCTATAGTCATGCTAGATGGTAGTCGCCAGTCGAAGTAAGTTAGTCCCTCAACCTGCTACAAGATGAAGCTCTCGGCCAGAGCTACGAAATGCAGAAAGGTCTGATTTTCTCCATTACATTCTATAGCAAACTATAGTTACATCTTCTGTCGGCTGATGGTGTTTATTGACAGAGTAATAATGAACAGCAGTTACTTTAAAAATGGTGACCTATCTGGCACTTTGCATAGCCAACTTAGCTATTGATTACAGCTAAAGTCAGTGTTTTTTGTGTGTGTGTGTGTGTGTGTGTCTGTGTGTGTGTGTGTGTTTGTGAGTTCTGGATGTTCCTGCAGGAGAAAAGCACAGTATGGCATCTGAGCAGATCATCATGAACAACGTGTAGTTACATCAGCCAATTAAAAAGAAGCCTTTTTATTGGTATGGGTACACTTCATCAACACCCTTTACTGCTCACTGAAAGGCAGACGTAGGCTATACTCTTCAGTTGTGAACACGACTATTGCTGCGACAAATTGGCCTACTCTGAATGTATACAGGTGTAGGATCTTAATTTGATCACCCTGATCTTGCAGGACATATCCTACACAACAAGAAATGCAAACTTGTAATGTATTCAAGGTTCAAAAAGGCTTCTAAAGTTTGAAACTTGATTTGTCCTAACAAAAAAAATCTGTCAACCCTTACAAATAACTTCAATTAATTGTAATCCACACAGTAATTCCCATTTTCTGTTGCTGCACGATTATTTTCGACAGGACCATTCACACAGTTCAGTCACTCAGCCCAAACAAGTGGACATGATAATCTCAAAGTCCTGCACTACCGCTTCCTACAAAACCCAGATGAAAAGCAATAATCCTGTCCCTATGACTGCTTATCTCTAACACTGCTGTACCCTACTGTGCTGAGACAATATGACTCTTAGAACAGTTTTATACTATTTTAAATGGAATGCTCAACAGTGATTCTCTCTCTTAAATTCAATAGGGCTTTATTGGCATGGGAAACATACAGTTGAAGTCAGAAGTTTACATACACTTTAGCCAAATACATTTAAAACTCAGCTTTTCCACAGTTCCTGACATTTAATCCTAGTAAAAATTCCATGTCTTAGGTCAGTTAGGATCACCACTTTATTTTAAGAATGTGACATGTCAGAATAATAGTAGAGTGATTTATTTCAGCTTTTATTTCTTTCATCACATTCCCAGTGGGTCAGAAGTTTACATACACTCAATTAGAATTTGGTAGCATTGCTTTTAAATTGTTTAACTTGGGTCAAACGTTTCGGGTAGCCTTCCACAAGCTTCCCACAGTAAGTTGGGTGAATCTTAGCCGATTCCTCCTAATAGAGCTGGTGTAACTGAGTCAGGTTTGTAGGCCTCCTTGCTCGCACACGCTTTTTCAGTTCTGCCCACAAATTTTCTATAGGATTGAGGTCAAGGCTTTGTGATGGCCACTCCAATACCTTGACTTTGATGTCCTTAAGCCATTTTGCCACAACTTTAGAAGTTTGCTTGGGGTCATTGTCCATTTGGAAGACCCATTTGCGACCAAGCTTTAACTTCCTGACTGATGTCTTGAGATGTTTCTTCAACATATCCACATAATTTTCCTACCTCATGATGCCATCTATTTTGTGAAGTGCACCACAACATGATGCTGCCACCCCCGTGCTTCACGGTTGGGATGGTGTTCTTCGTCTTGCAAGCCTCCCCCTTTTTCCTTCCAAACATAACGAAGGTCATTATGGACAAACATTTCTATTTTTGTTTCATCAGAACAGAGGACATTTCTCCAAAAAGTACAATCTTTGTCCCCATGTGCAGTTGTAAACCGTAGTCTGGCTTTTTTATGGCGATTTTGGAGTAGTGTCTTCTTCCTTGCTGAGCGGCCTTTCAGGTTATGTCGATATAGGACTTGTTTTACTGTGGATATAGATATTTTTGTACCGGTTTCCTCCAGAATCTTCGAAAGGCCCTTTGCTGTTATTCTGGGATTGATTTGCACTTTTCGCAACAAAGTACGTTCATCTCTAGGAGACAGAACGTGTCTCCTTCCTGAGCGGTATGATGGCTGCGTGGTCCCATCGTGTTTATACTTGCGTACCATTGTATGTACAGATTAATTTGGTATCTTCAGGCGTTTGGAAATTGCTCCCAAGGATGAACCAGACTTGTGGAGGTCTACAATTTCTTTCTGAGGTCTTGGCTGATTTCTTTAGATTTTCTCATGATGTCAAGCAAAGAGGCACTGAGTTTGAATGTAGGCCTTGAAATACATCCAAACGCACACCTCCAATTGACAAATGATGTCAATTAGCCTGTCAGAAGCGTCTAAAGCCATGACATGATTTTCTCAAATTTTCCAAGCTGTTTAAAGGCACAGTCAACTTAGTGTATGTAAACTTCTGACCCACTGGAATTGTGATACAGTGAATTATAAGTGAAATAATCTGTCTGTAAACAATTGTTGGAACATTTACTTGTGTCATGCACAAAGTAGATGTCCTAACTGACATTTCACATTCTTAAAATAAGTAGTGATCCTAACTGACCTAAGACAGGGCATTTTTACTAGGATTAAGTGTCAGGAATTGTGAAAAACTGAGTTTAAATGTATTTGGCTAAGGTGTAAACCTCCGACTTCAACTGTAGTCAGCGGATGCAGCCGCTGTTTCAGCACTGAGTTCTGGACCCAATTACAGTTAGTCACATGTAATAATATATAATATAAAATAAGTAACTGTGGAGATAGACAATTCAAAATTAAGACAATTGTATTATTGATGACATTTTATTACAGGGGATCAATCATTCTGATTGACTTCTCGCACCAGTTTCATGGGCCACAGTGCACAAAATGTTTCCAAAAATGTATTTTTCATGCCCTCGCCTATGTAGATCTAAAACTCGTCAGTTTCGGCAACCAAAGAAATGTGTGCTTTCATGGATATACATTTTTGAAATTCTTATCAAAATTTCAGAAAAGGCCTATTTAATTAAAGTGACATTAACAAAAACAACTTCATACTCATCATCTCCAGTACCACCCCAACATCAACATGTGAAAATGGCGTATTAAAAAAAGTAAAGATAATTGTTTCCATTGACATCATCAACTAATTAGTAGGCAAGTAGTAGGCAGTGCCTACTCGTAATTGGTTAAATTCCCACTAGGCACACCGAAACACTTATCTTCTTCTATCTGTTTTACTCCAAAACATAGAAACGGGCCCTTTTCACTTATGTTGATGTTGGGGTGGTGCTGCAGATGAATATGAAATATTTTGAAATGTCCTTTTAAGTTCAGTTGCATGTAGTAACTTTTAAAGTCCTCCGGGTGGCAGTAGAGATCTCGCAATTAACCCTGGAGTCCATATGAGACCGTCATGTAGAACCTTTTTTTTTTTTACAGCCAAGGCCCATATCCACAAATCATCTGAGAGTAGGATTTGATATCTCATAATGAATACAATTATATGGATTGATCCAACATAATCAATCCTACTCTTCAGCATTTTATGGTTACTGGCCCAGGTCCAGTTTAAGTCTTTGTTTTAAGTATGGGACCCACATGGGTATAAAATGTTTGGACGTGGCACAACAGATCTAGGTTTGGGGCCCTCAGCCTTGGCTTTGACTAACATAATGGTATAGAACATACTGATCTTTCAACAAAACAAAAAAAATCACGCCCCTTTTTCTTCCCAATTTTCGTGGTATCCAATTGGTTAGTTACAGTCTCATCGCTGGAACTCCCGTACAGACTCGGGAGAGGCAAAGGTCGAGAGCCATGCGTCCTCCAAAACACAACCCAACCAAGCCGCACTGCTTCTTGACACAATGCCCATCCAACCCGGAAGCCATCCGCACCAAATGTGTCGGAGGAAACACCGTACACCTGGCGACCGTACTGCGCCCGGCCCGCCACAGGAGTCGCTAGTGCGCGATGAGACAAGGATGTCCCTGCCGACCAAACCCTCCCCTAATCCGGCCTCCCGGTCACGGCCGGCTGCGACAGAGCCTGGACTCGAACCCGGAACCTCTAGTGGCCCCCATACTGATCTTTCTCTCTCCCTATTTTTTTGTCTTTCTCACTTGCTCTCTTTTCTGAAGGATCAATATATTGGAAGCAGAATGCACGGAAGGTCCTGGCCTTCCCCCAGGCAGACCACCAGGCCCTTCAAAGAGGAAGAAAGAGACCACGGCAAAATCGTTTTACACGCACAATTACATTTTCATGTTAAATGTACAGTATATTGGCAAAGCAATGAAAGTTGTGTGGATGTGACTGGCTAGTACAACTGTTACCCTATTAAAAGCCAAAATCGAAGTTTGTCTCAACTGTTGTAGTAAGTTGTGAATTTGGATTTTAATTTGGAATTTCACTAACTAATTAGGATACAAACAATCCAGTTTATAAGTATGTATAAAGCTATAAGATCAGTATCATTGTAAGATAAAACAAGTTGGAATAATTAAACCTTTTGATGGCAAATTGTTCTCTTCCCAAAGAGACTACGATCTTCAGGAGGTTCACACACGCATTGAGGAGGTGGTCCAGGTCTCTGATTGGGTTGGATGCAGTGAGGACCACCAAACAAGAACTCTCTGAGCTGCAGCAGGTCTCGAAGCCTAAAGACTCATTCATCTGCCTTATGTGCAGAGGTAAAATATATGAAGAGCATTTCACAATATATCCTCAAGTGGACACTGTTAGAACACATCAGATTGTATTATTGGAAGCTTGGGCAAGCGTGAGTTTCCATCTTATTTTTTTCCACTAGTCATTCTTTCAAATAAGTTAAGGGAAGTGAACAAGTGCACATTTTGGGATGAAGGAGAGAGAACTGTGACATAGCCTATGGATTGCAGACTAACGTCCTGGCCAAGGGGTGTACTTGTACATCAAGCTGCCTCACACTACACAGACAGGAGGGTAAGGGCCCTTAGCTTTTTTGTCTGATATACATTTCCAATTTATACAACTCACATCCTTGTTACATATTTGATTGGCACATTAGTTGCCAAATCTATCCTTTAACCCAGTGTTTACCCTGGTCCTTGGAATTAGCATTACTTTAAATGATAGGTATGTACAATCCTGTTATTCTGCTTGTGTAAATTGCTGTTTTCACCAAAACTCTGTACCTAATCCACCTGTGCACATCTCGTGTTCTTACACCCACCCTCTGTACTCTGAAACTTGCATGTTCGGAACGAGGTATCTTTGTTCGGAAAAAAATCTCTCCTTATCCTCTGTTCTAAGAACAAACCGTCTTTAGTATTCGCAGGAGAACACAGAGGACTCAGAATATTCAAATCAAATCAAATTGTATTTGTCACATACACATGGTTAGCATATGTTAATGCGAGTGTAGCGAAATGCTTTTGCTTCTAGCTCCGACCATGCAGTAATATCTAACAAGTAATCTAACAATTTCACAACAACTACCTTATACACACAAGTGTAAAGGAATGAATAAGAATATGTACATATAAATATATGGATAAGCGATGGCCGAATGGCATAGGCAAGATGCAGTAGATGGTATAGAGTACAGTATATACATTTGATATGAGTAATGTCGGATATGTAAACATTATATACAAAATTGTTTAAAGTGGCTAGTGATACATCTGTTACATCTAATTCCTATTTTTAAAGTGGCTAGAGATTTAAGTCAGTATGTTGGCAGCAGCCACTCAATGTTAGTGATGGCTGTTTAACAGTCTGATGCCCTTGAGATAGAAGCTGTTTTTCAGTCTCTCGGTCCCAGCTTTGATGCACCTGTACTGACCTCGCCTTCTGGATGATAGCGGGGTGAACAGGCAGTGGCTCGGGTGGTTGTTGTCCTTGTTGAACTTTTTGGCCTTCCAGTGACATTGGGTGGTGTAGGTGTCCTGAAGGGCAGGTAGTTTACCCCTGGTGATGCGTTGTGCAGTCCTCACTACCCTCTGGAGAGCCTTACGGTTGTGGACGGAGCAGTTGCCGTACCAGGCGGTGATACAGCCCGACAGGATGCTCTCGATTGTGCATCTGTAAAAGTTTGTGAGTGTTTTTGGTGACAAGCCAAATTTCTTCAGCCTCCTGAGGTTGAAGAGGTGCTGCTGTGCCTTCACTGTCTGTGTGGGTGGACCATTTCAGTTTGTCCGTGATGTGTACGTAGAGGAACATAAAACTTTCCACCTTCTCCACTACTGTCCCATCGATGTGGATAGGGGGGTGCTCCCTCTGCTGTTTCCTGAAGTCCACGATCATCTCCTTTGTTTTTTTGACGTTGAGTGAGAGGCTATTTTCCTGACACCACACTCCGAGGGCCCTCACCTCCTCCCTGTAGGCTGTCTCGTCGTTGTTGGTAATCAAGCCTACCACTGTAGTGTCGTCGGCAAACTTGATGATTGAGTTGGAGGCGTGCATGGCCACGCAGTCATGGGTGAACAGGGAGTACAGGAGAGGGCTGAGAACGCACCCTTGTGGGGCCCCAGTGTTGAGGATCAGCGGGGTGGAGAGGTTGTTTCCTACCCTCACCACCTGGGGGCAGCCCGTCAGGAAGTCCAGGACCCAGTTGCACAGGGCGGGGTCGAGACCTAGGGTCTCGAGCTTAATTACGAGTTTGGAGGGAACTATGGTGTTAAATGCTGAGCTGTAGTCGATGAGCAGCATTCTTACATCAGTATTCCTCTTGTCCAGACAGGCTTGGGTAGTGTGATTGCGATTGCGTCGTCTGTGGACCTATTGGGGCGGTAAGCAAATTGGAATGGGTCTAGGGTGTCTGGTAGGATGGAGGTGATATGATCCTTGACTAGTCTCTCAAAGCACTTCATGATGACGGAAGTGAGTGCTACGGGGCGATTGTCATTTAACTCAGTTACCTTAGCTTTCTTGGGAACAGGAACAATGGTGGCCTTCTTGAAGCACGTGGGAACAGCAGACTGAGATAAGGATTGATTGAATACGTCCCTAAACACACCAGCCAGCTGGTCTGCACATGCTCTGAGGACGCGGCCAGGGATGCCGTCTGGGCCGGCAGCCTTGCGAGGGTTAACACGTTTGAATGTTTTACTCACGTTGGCTGCAGTGAAGGAGAGCCCGCAGGTTTTGGTAGCGGGCTGTGTCGGTGGCACTGCATTGTCCTCAAAGCGAGCAAAGAAGTTGTTTAGTTTGTATGGGAGCAAGACATCGTGGTCTGCGACAGGGCTGGTTTTCTTTTTGTAGTCCTTCATTGACTGTAGACCCTGCCACATACCTCTCGTGTCTGAGCCTTTAAATTGTGACTCTACTTTGTCTCTATACTGACTCTTAGCTTGTTTGATTGCCTTGCGGATGGAATAACTACACTGGCTTGTATTCAGTCATGTTTCCTGTTGCCTTGCCCTGATTATAAGCCGTGGTTCGCGCTATCAGTTTTGCGCAAATGCTGCCATCAATCCACGGTTTCTGGTTGAGAAAGGTTTTAATATAATTGCTGTGGGTACAACATCACCGATGCACTTGCTAATAAACTTGCTCACCGAATCAGCGTATTCATCAATGTTGTTGTCCGATGCTATGCGGAACATATCCCAGTCCACGTGCTCGAAGCAATCTTGAAGTTTGGTCAGACCAGCGTTGAACAGACCTGAGAACAGCGTTTCCTGTTTTAGTTTCTGTCTATAGGCTGGGAGCAACAAAATAGAGTCATGGTCAGAATTTCTGAAAGGGGGGCGGGGGAGGGCTTTGTATGCATCGCGGAAGTTAGAATAACAATGATCAAGGATTTTTCCATCCCGGGTAGCGCATTCGATATGCTGATAATATTTCGGGAGCCTTGTTTTCAGATTAGCCTTTTTAAAATCCCCAGCCACAATAAATGCAGGATATGTGGTTTCCAGTTTACATAGAGTCCAATGGATTTCTTTCAGTGCCGTCGATGTGTCAGCTTGGGGGGGGGAATTCTATGTCAGGTGAACAAAAGGACTTGAGTTCCTGTATGTTGTTATGATCACACCACGTCTCGTTAATCATAAGGCATATACCCCCGCCCTTCTTCTTGCCAGAGAGATGTTTGTTTCTCTCAGCACGATGCGTGAAGAAACCAGGTGGCTGTACCGACTCTGATAATGTATCCCAAGTGAGCCATGTTTCCATGAAGCAAGAACGTTAGTCTGGTATGTCTCTCTGGAAGGCAACCCTTGCTCGGATTTCGTCTACTTTGTTGTCAAGAGACTGGACATTAGCGAGTAGTATACTCGGGAGTGGTGCGTGATGTGCCCGTCTACGGAGCCTGACCAGGAGACCGCTCCGTCTGCCCCTTTTGCCGTTGTTTTGGGTCGCCGGCTGGTGGTCCAAACAGAGGATCCACTTCGGGAAAGTCGTATTCCTGGTCGTAATGTTGGTAAGTTGACGGCGCTCTTATATCCAATAGTTCCTCCCGGCTGTATGTAATAAAACGTAAGATTTCCTGGGGTAACAATGTAAGAAATAATACATAAAAAAAACAAATACTGCATAGTTTCCTGAGAACGCGGCCATCTCTGTCGGCACCGGATATACAAATTTGACATCCTCATCCAGTAGATTTCGGTTGGTTCGACACATTGAGACAGTTGTGGTGGATTAAGGAAATGTAATAAGGTTGGGCTATATAAGGCAAGCCCCAACTCAGAATCATTGAGCTCTCACTCTATTCACTTGTGTGTGTGGTGTGACTTGCTCCCTTATTAACCTCTTATGGATCCGATCCCGTGAGCGGGCTCGTTTTCGGAGAAAACAAAGGGCAGCAAATTCAAAATAAAAAATCTTAATATTTAACATTCATCAATATACAAGTGTTGCATAGTCATCAAAAGCGCTGATTCTTGGCAATAACACAGCGTTGTCAGATTTCAAAAAGGCTTTACGGCGAAAACACAACATTTGATTGTTTGAGGATAGCACCCCACACATTTTCCACATTAGCATAAATTCATATCCAGCGCGGGTCTCACAAAACCCATATAAAATAAATTGCTTAATGTAGTAATCTGGTATATTTAGGTTTACCAATAGATGGCAGTATTGACTTAAGACGAGGGTTTGCTTTCCAAATATGTAGCATCCTTAGAGGCTTCTTAGATTGATGACTCCTGACACGTAAGTACGGTTTAGTATTTAATTACAACTTATAATTACATTCTCTAATGCACCTGGCTTAAGCTACCTGAAGCTTTCTTCAATCACGGTTATATAGGCAGACATAGGAAATGGCTACGGATAGCGGAAAGCAAACCCCCGTCTTAAGTCAATACTGCCATCTATTGGTAAACATAAATATACCAGGTTACTACATTCCCCCCCTTTAAAGCTAATAACCAAACTTGATTCCTTTCTGAGCTATGCTATTTTCATATTTACATTTATTAATTTTTTTTCAAACATGATCTCCTTTAAGATCTGAAAAAGTCTGGTGGACGTCTCTCTCTAATAGAGTGTCTCAGAGGTGGTGTAGCTGGTTCCACCAGATCTTCACCTCTTGATGGGGAAACAAAGTCCTTTTGTGGAGACTTCACAGAAGGAGGTCGTCCAGGACTGGTGGTCTCAGGAAGTTGAGCATTGTTGGCCTCAGGTGGTTTGTCCAACTGCAACTCTGGGGAACGTTCCAATGTCCTGTCTTGCTCGTTTAAGCCTTGATCCAGATCCCCGGATGGAACTGGCATTCGAGCCCGGATCTTATCCACGTGTCTCCTTAGTCTTTGTCCACTTCCAATGATCACAGTATAAGATACTGGTCCTGAGCAATCCTCAATGGTAGCTGGAATCCATTTAGGACCAAACACATAGTTTCTTGTATAGACATCATCTCCCGGTGAGAAACTTCTGAGTTACCTGGTTTGTAAATTATTCTGTACTCATAGGCCCTGAGCCACACAGCCCATCGTTGAACTCTTGGAGAGACTATTTGTGGTACTGGCTTTTGTTCATGGAACAGAGAGATCAGAGGCTTATGATCGGTCACAATAGTGAATGTGCTCCCGTATAAGTACTTGTGGAATCTCTGTATTCCAAATATGACAGCCAGTCCTTCCTTGTCCAGCTGAGAGTACTTTTTCTCCGCTGGTGACAACGTTCTTGACATGAACACGATAAGATGAGATCTCTGTCTGCTGAGTAGTGCACTAGCACTTCAGCTGATTGCAATAGCACCTTTGACTTTGCAAAAGCTTCTTCCTGTCTTTCTGACCATTTCCAGGCCACATCCTTACTTAACAGTTGACGCAGAGGAGCTAAGAGGGTAGAGAGGTTCAGGAGGAAGCGATTATAATAGTTCAGTAAGCCTAGATAGGCTTTCAGCTCTGTAACGTTTGTCGGAGCTGGAGCTTCCACAACAGCCCTCACTTTAGCTTTGACAGTGTGTAACCCCTTGGCATCCACCTTGTGACCCAGGTACTGCACTTCATCAGCTAACAGTGTACACTTGCTCCTCTTCAGCCGGAGACCGGCGTCCTCCATCCTCCTCAAAACTTCACCTAAGTTTCTGAGATGTTCCTCCTTCATGATTCCTGTGACAAGAATGTCATCGAGGTAAACCGCTACCTTGGGTATCCCCTGCAGAACTCCCTCCATTGTTCTTTGGAAGATAGCTGGTGCAGAAGACACCCCGAAAGGTAAGCGTTTATAGGTAAACATCACTCTGTGGGTGTTTATGGTCAGGTACTTCTGTGAAGCTTTATCCATTAGCACTTACTGATATGCGTGACTCATGTCCAGTTTTGTAAACTGTTGCCCTCCGGTTAACATTGAAAGCAAATCCTCCACTTTGGGTATGGGGTACTGCTCCAGAGAGGAAACTCTATTTACAGTCAGCTTATAATCACAGCATAATCTGATTGAACCATCTGGTTTTAGTATGGGAACAACTGGTGCTGCCCACTCAGAAAACGTGACAGGTATAATTATATCCTCTGCTAAGAGTCTGTCAATTTCCACATCCACTTTAGACTTCATGGCATATGGAACTGATCTTGGCCTATAGAATCTGGGAGTAGCATCAGCAGCAACATGAATGGTAGCTTGGACCCCTTTTAATGTTCCTAGCTCTTCTTTGAACACACACTCATGCTTTGAAAGCACCTGCTGCAGTGTCAATGTCTCTGTGGTGACATGTTTGATTTCATCCCAGTTCAATTTTATTTCCTCCAACCATCCTCTCCCTAGTAAGCTGGGGCCAGTACCTTCCACTACTAAGAGAGGCAGACTTTTCTTTTGTCCTTGATATTCCACTTGAACATCAGCAACTCCAATCACAGTGATCTTCTCCCCTGTGTACGTTTTGAGTTCAATGGGGGTGTCTCTCAGTTTAGGCATTTCAATGTTTTTCCCACTTCATATAGAATTGGGATCTGTTCATCAGCGTGACACTACATCCTGTGTCTATTTCAAACGGTACCTTAAATCCATTTATTCCCATTTCCACAATGAAAGGCTTCACCTTTTTCATATTCGCCCCCTGTACTCTGTACATTGAGAATGCTTGCTCTGCGCCCTCACTTCCACTTTCTCTCACTTGATTAGAGCGGTAGCTAGAGCGTCTGGAAGGTATTCGGTTTTCTGTCCGTTCTCTTTTCTGCAGCCCATGGCTTTTTCTTATTGCGGCACGCCCTCGCAATGTGGCCTATTATCCCACATGCATAACACTTTTCACGTTTGAATTTACAGTCAAACGCTGCGTGTTTGCCTTTGCAACGATAACAGTCTCTATTGGCTGCTGCTCCACGGCTTTCCGTTCTTTGAAATTCAACGCGCTCAGAGCTGCTCTCTTTTACTGTATGGCACGCAGTTGCGCCCCTTGCCTGCAAATCCAGTGCATTTCTATTCGCGGACTCCATGGCCTGGGCCAGTTTGAGTGCATAACATGCGTATTTGTATCCTGTCATCATTAATCCCACACACCAGCCGATCGCGTAGCATTTGCGATAATGTATTCCCATAGTTACAGTCCAATGCTAGTTCTCAACTCAGCCACATATTCCCCCACTGATTCGGTAGGTTTTCTCATGCGTGAATCAAACTTGAATCTTTGGACTATCTCACTGGGTTTGAAGTGATTTTTTAATAGATCGACTAGCTCTATGAATTACTTTTCTCCTGGTTTATCTGGGTTCAACAGGTTTCTCATTAAGCTGTAAATCTGTGCACCGACAACGCTTATGAGTATGGATTTCTGTATAGCGGCATCAGTTATTTTATTAGCAGTGTCACGATCGTCGTGAAGAACGGACCAAGGTGCAGCGAGGTATCCAGTATACATATTCTCTTTATTACGTAACTGGTGAAAACAAAGCACAAACCGACCGTGACGAAGGTGTAGCACATACAGGTGCTCACACAATAAACAATGACCCACACCGCAAGTGGGGAAAAGAACAAACATATATATGGTCCCCAATTAGAGGTAACGACACTCAGCTGCCTCTAATTGGGAACCAGTGTTAAGTTTTCGCGTGGGTTCAACTGAGATAGGAACGATAATAAACCTGAACTTGGTTAAAATAATTGTTTAATTCAAAAGTTAATAAATGGCAAATACAATTTCCGTATATACGGGTTCCCTGTAACATCACGCAGGACGGAACAAAGAACTGCCTTTCTGCTGATAACATGGGTATATGTTCTGACAGAGTTAGTTCCTGCTTCGTAAGCTGGCCTATCAGAACAGTGGCTAGGCGTGGTTTAGACTTGCCTGGCCAATCGTTGTCACACAGGCTGGTCCCAGCCTCTTGGCGCTTTTTCTTGATTTATCTTCATTCTTGGCATCTCAGTACTTTTCCACCAGATAGGGTCTTGAGATAAAGACCCTACACCCCCCACTTAACCACAAGTCAGCAATTTTCTCAAGATGTCCGCACAGGGGTTACACATACACAAGTCCTTACAGAATAACCCCCAATATGATTATTAGCAATTAGCAATTGTCAATACTATCATGGTAAAAAATACTATTATGGTATAAAAATGTCAGATCCCCACACCATCCACAAACCAAACCTAGAAAATAAAACATAGAACAAAAACCACCCCTGCTCACGTCCTGACCAAAACCACCATAGAGCAGCCAAAAGGGCTATCTATGGCCAGGACGTGACAGTACCCCAAAGGTGCGGACTCCGGCGCGCCCAAAAGTCACTGGGAGGGTCTCTCGGTGGAGTCCTCGCCTTAAGCGGCGGCTCCGTTGCGGGCGTACCCTGGTGCGGACCCGGACTGGGCTGTAACCTTGTTGCGGGCGGACTGGGGACCCTCGTTGCGGGCCCCGGACTGGGCACCCTGCGTTGCGGGCCCGGCCTGGGCACCTCGTTGCGGGCCCCGGACTGGGCACCTCGTTGCGGGCCCCGGACTGGGCACCCTCGTTGCGGGCCCCGGACTGGAGACCCTCGTTGCGGGCCCCGGACTGGGCACCCTCGTTGCGGCCCCGGACTGGGCATAGTGGCAGGACGAGCCGGGCCCTCGACGCGCACTGGAACTCTGGTGCGAGGAGCAGGAACCGTCCGTACTGGGCTCACGCCGCACACAGGGACAGTGCATGCTCGGCCCTGAAAACGCACAGGGAACCTGGTGCGTGGAGCAGGAACGGGCCTCGCCGGGCTCTCGATGCGCACAGGGGGCCTGGTACGTGGAGCGGGCACAGGCCGTGCCGGGCTCTGAAGGCGCACAGGTGACCTGATGCGTGGAGCAGGGACAGGCCTCGCCGGGCTCTCGATGCGCACAGAGGGCCTGGTGCGTGGAGCGGGCACAGGCCGTGCCGGGCTCTGAAGACGCACCGGGGACCTGGTGCGTGGAGCAGGGACAGGCCTCACCGGGCTCTGAAGGCGCACAGGTGACCTGATGCGTGGAGCAGGGACAGGCCTCGCCGGGCTCTCGATGCGCACAGGGGGCCTGGTTCGTGGAGCAGGGACAGGCCTCACCGGGCTCTGAAGGCGCAGAACGCGCACAGGAATCCTGGAGCGTGGGACAGGGACAGTGCATGCTGGGCTCATAACACGCACAGGGATCCTGGAGCGTGGGACAGGGGCAGGATACACTGGGCCGTGAAGACGCACTGGAGGTCTCCGGCGTACAGCCTGCACAACCCGTCCTGGCTGAATGGATAAATCCACTCTGCACCTGCGGGGCGCTGGCACAGGACATACCGGGCTGTGGAGACGCACCGGAGACACAGTACGCAGAGCCGGCGCAGGATATCCTGGTCCGAGGAGGCGTACTGGAGGCCAAGAGCGCTGAGCCGGCACACTCCTCCCAGGCTGAACACTCCTACTCGCAAAAACGATGCGGGAAGCTGGCATGTCGCGCACCGGGCCGTGAACACGCACTGGCAACACCGTGTGTTTAGCCGCCTCACACGGTGCCCTACCAGTGCACTGCTCCTTCTGGTAAGCACGGGGAGCTGGCCCAGGTCTCCAACCTGGCCCAGCCAAACTCCCCGTGTGCCCCCCCAAAAAATTTTTTTGGGGGCTGCCTCTCGGTCTTAAAGGCCAGCCGTGTTCCCGCATATTTTTGCTCATAGAAGCGCCGCTCCTTCTTAGCTGCCTCCAGCTCCTCCTTCGGACGGCGGTATTCCCCCGCCTGCCTCCCGGGTCCCTTCCCGTCCAGGATCTCCTCCCATGTCCAGGACTCCTTCTGGCCATGCTGCTTGGTCCTTTCGTGGTGGGTCATTCTGTCACGATCGTCGTGAAGAACGGACCAAGGTGCAGCGAGGTATCCAGTATACATATTCTCTTTATTACGTAACTGGTGAAAACAAAGCACAAACCGACCGTGACGAAGGTGTAGCACATACAGGTGCTCACACAATAAACAATGACCCACACCGCAAGTGGGGAAAAGAACAAACATATATATGGTCCCCAATTAGAGGTAACGACACTCAGCTGCCTCTGGTGGGAACCATCCACAAACCAAACCTAGAAAATAAAACATAGAACAAAAAACACCCCTGCTCACGTCCTGACCAAAATCACCATAGAGCAGCCAAAAGGGCTATCTATGGCCAGGACGTGACAAGCAGCAAAGAAATGTTCCATTATTTCACAGTACTCCTCCCATTCCTGATTTTTAGGATCAAATGGTGGTAGCGAGCCTATTGTTGCCAAAGCCATCTTTTCCGATTCTCTCTCCCCTCACACAGTCAATAATTTGTCCTACCCGTATCCAGGGAATCACTCCAGAATCTTCCACCGCTCACTTGAGTCTCACATCCAGCGTCACATGTCAAACACTCCGTTAAATTCGTGGCAAAAAAAAAAAATCCAACTCAGTCCTCCATAGTTATCCTCGTCGCCAAATATGTAGCATACTTAGAGGCTTCTAAGATTGATGACTCCTGACACGTAAGTACGGTTTAGTATTTAATTACAACTTATAATTACATTCTCTAATGCACCTGGCTTAAGCTACCTGAAGCTTTCTTCAATCACGGTTATATAGGCAGACATAGGAAATGGCTACGGATAGCGGAAAGCAAACTCCCGTCTTAAGTCAATACTGCCATCTATTGGTAAACCTAAATATACCAGATTACTACACTTACCTTTTGAAGAACTTCTGCTGAGGGCATCCCAAGTGTCCAAACAAGAGAATCCATGGTTCTTTTGTTAGAAAAAGTAAGTTATTATATCCATAAATCTCTGTTTGGTTGGCGCGTTATGTTTAGATAATCCACCAAGCATTTCCACTCTATTTCGCCCGTTGTACAGTGAAGAGAACATGTTCAAATTATACCTATCAACTTTGCCCAAACAAATCAAACATCATTTATAATTTATCCTTAGGCATCCATTTATCTATATTGGCTATTATATTTCACTCGGATAATAACGTACACCATAGAAAAGGTAAACACCATGCTGCGCGCTACCGGGTATGCACTAGACAGAAAGGATATCCTGGTATGTCATACAAAATCGACATCCTTTTGGCTCTCTTCCATTATAAACGCTCCAAAACACTGTCCAGAGACTGTCGACATCTAGTGGAAGCCATAGGTACTGCAAACTCAGTCCTATTTCCCTGAAAATTCAATAAACTGGCATTCAAAGTCAGGAAAGGTCAAATGAAAAATTATTTCTTAGGGAGCGGCAGGTGAGGTGACGGTTTTGGAGAGTCTGGCGTGCCCAAAGCAAAATGCCTGCCACTCAGGCTCAGAAAATAGGATATGCACATAATTAGTACTATTGAAAATAAATTCCGGACAGAAATCTCTCTGGTTTTTGCCTGCTAAATCTGTTCTGGAATAGCCACAGACTATATCTTAATGGTTTTATAAACTTCAGAGTGTTTCCTATCCAATAGTACTAAATATGTAAATATCCTAGTTTCTGGCCATGAGTGGTAGGCATTTAACTTTGGGCACGTCAGACAGGCGAAAATTTGGAAAATGGGACCCTAGCTGGAAGAGGTTAAACATGCACCCATATACAAGTGTTTCATAGTCATCAAAAGCTCTGTTTCTTGGCAATATCACAGCGTTGTCAGATTTCAAAAAGGCTTTACGGCGAAAGCAGCACATTTGATTGTTTGAGGGTAGCACCTTCACTATTTTCTCATTACCATGAATTCATTCATTAGCCTTCACGGTTCACACAAACACATTTCACAGCGAAAACAAATCAATTACCTGTTGAAGAACTTCTGCTGAGGTCTTCCTAAGTGTCCAACGAAGACAATCCATGGTTCTTTTGTTAGAAAAAGTAATGTATTATATCCATAAATCTCCATTTGGTTTGCGCGTTATAATCAGAAACGACAGCCTCCACTCCTCCATTGAAACGTGAATAGAACTCGTTCAACTTATACCTATAAACTTGTCCAAGAACAATCAAAAATCATTTTAAATGTATCCTTAGGAACACTTTTACGTATATTTACTATAATAATTCAACCGGAATATAAACTGGGCTATAAGAACGGAAAAAAACACAGAGCGTGCCTTGTCGGGAGCACGCGTCCTCTCCTATTGACTTCCAAGGGGACACTTCCTGTTTTCTCTTCTTCTCTGCTGTAATAGCATCCGAATAATATCTGAACACTGTCTCGAGACTGTTGACATCCAGAGGAAGCGATCGGTACTGCATTCATATGCCTTTATATGGGCATTTTCATAAGGGAGGGGTTCCAAATGAGGCACTCTGTCAAAACCACTTTTTCCAAGACAGAAATTCCTCGGGGTTTTGCCTGCCATATTCGTTCTGTTTTACTCACAGACAAATGGTTAACACTTTTAGAAAATGCAGAGTGTTTCCTATCCAATGGTACTAAATATGTGCATATCCTATTTTCTGGGCCTGAATGGTAGGCATTTTACTTTGGTCATGCCAGGCTCTCCAAAACGGTCACCTCATGTGCTGCTCCCTAACAAGTTAACTGCCTTGTTCAGGGGCAGAACGACAGATTTTTACCTTGTCAGCTCGGGAATTCGAACTTGCAACCTTGGATACAAGTCCAACGCTCTAACCACTAGGCTACCTGCCGCCCAGGTAGCCTAGGCTCATGTCTCTTCTCATTATTGATTAGAATTTCGACTACAGTATTTGGCAACGAGGATGGGATGTGCAACTTCACCTGCTGACTGCTCCTGAAGACCTGGGTAAACTGTCCACAGGGGATTCCAAATTGGAATCTCGTGGAAATTTGGAATCCCCTGTAAGCCACACTACTGAAGGAGCAGCCTGAAGCCTAAGGATCTGAAAGGAAGCAGGGCGGGTGGATACCACATCCCGAACATAGAAACATTGAGAGAGGTGAGCTTGAATATTTTTCAATAGGTTGAAGCTCCTGTTGAGGGTACGACCAAAGCGCGGCTCTCTGAGAAAGAGAGGCAACGGCTGGGGTGACTAGCAGGACAGGGCTAGGTTGATTGGGTGTTTGTGAGTTAATCCTTAGACACATTTATTAACTGGACCGTTGAGGGCTAAACCAAAAGTCCAGGGCCTGATTTGTCTGTTTTGATCACAGCAGGACTGGTGAGGTTGTGTAAGAACAAAAGTCCAGGGTGCAAGTAAAATTCTCGTGAGAGTTTCTTTGCCTGGTGATTTCAATTTATAACGTGCATTTGTTTTACAGTGTTCTTAGAAGGTAAACCAAGTCTGCCATTTTAAAGTGGACATTACAAACTTTACAAGCCTTTTTAAACCTCAAATTCACTACAAGTTTGCATTTCCTGCTATGCAGGAAGGTTCCTGTAACATCAGGGTGATTAAATTAAGATCCTACACCAGAGAAGTAGGCCAATTGTCGCAGCAATAGTCGTGTTTACAACTGAAAAGTATACCCATACCAATAAAAAGGCTTATTTTAATTGGCTGATGTAACTATTTGAAGTTCATGATGATTTGCTCAGATGCCATACTGTGCTTTTCTCCTGCGGGAACATCCAGAACAGATCGACACACACACACACACACACACACACACACACACACACACACACACACACACACACACACACACACACTGACTTTAACTTAATTGGATATTGTTGTATGTGTAATCAATAGCTAAGTTAGCTATGCAAAGTGCCAGATAGGTAACCATTTACAGTAACTACAGTGACTCATTATTACTCTGTCAATAAACACCATCAGGCGTTAGAAGATCTAGCTAAGTTAGCTACAGAAAGTAATGGAGAAATCTGACAGGCAGCTTTATCTTGTAGCAGGTTGAGGGACTAACTTACTTCCACCAGCTACTAGCTAGCGTGACTATAGCCATTAAGTGTATAGGGAGAGCTAGCCAGCCTGCTAGCTAGTCAGCTAGTGCAAGCAAACTTTGTTCAGTTGTTAAGTTTGTTGGCATGTTAACTTCTGTATCTTAACTAACATTAATATTTTTTATCTTCCAGTCTAATCTTCCCAGTTTATCTCACAGTCTAATCCTTTCTTTTTAATGCCAACATAGGCTGTAAACACCCCCCCTAAGCCTGTAATTCCTGGTATGGAAAAGTAATTTAAAAAAAAAATTTCTTCTGTTATTCCATTTCAAATTTTGACACTAGAAATTAGGAAACAAGTCGACTTCCGTTTTTCCATTTGACTCTGAAATCAAAGTAACAAAACGTTCCTCGGTCCTCGTAGGGTGTCACGCCCTGACCGGCAGGAGCCTTTTATGTCTCCTTTTGGTTTGGTCAGGGTGTGATTTGGGGTGGGCATTCTATGTTATAGTTTTTGTATTTCTTTGTTTTGGCTGAGTGTGGCTCTCAATCAGGGACAGCTGTCTATCGTTGTCTCTGATTGGGAACCACACTTAAGCAGCTATTTTTCCCTCCAGCTTTGTGGGAGGTTGACGCTGTTATTTGTGTGTATGCTACACCTATTTGGTCTTCATTTTGTTGTTTTGAGTGAGTTAATGAAATAAATATGTTTGACTCAACCCGGTACGCTGCGCCTTGGTCCGTCAATGAAGATCGTGACATAGGGACACTTAATTCCTGATAAATGGAGTTAGCAGTGAGTTAGCCTGCCCCGGAGCAGGTTAGTTCTGAAGGATTCGTTGCCATAGAAATGTACCTGGCTAAAAGGTGAGCCTCTTTCTTGGTACTGGTTATCCCGAGTTAAACTCAGAGTTAACTCCTCTAACCAGGTATCTAGTATACCCCTCTGGTCCGCTTACTCTTCATGTTAAATGCATACATTCAGACAAGTTATGGACCAGTTAATCAGACATAGAACTCCTAGACATGGTGAGCTGACTTATTCGTAGGAAGAATAGTTTGTTTAGTAAGGACACACAAAACCTACCACGGTAGTTATTTAATGGCTGATTAACGTAAGACTGTCAAAACCCAACAAAACCAAGCACACAAGGCAAAACATATTGCGTTATACTTTAGCCTACTTGTTTATGTTATAACTTTTTCCCGAAATGTACCATATGAAATTATCATTGTAATTGCTCACGCATTGATGTCAGGCATGCACCTACCCCAGTGCTATGTTTCTGATTAATGTAGGAACAGATTTCAGGAGCGGGACAAGACACCCTCTTTTTGACTGATGACTGACATAAGGGCATGTACGTGATAGGCCTGCAATATCTGTCTTATATGATTCTGATGCTCATAATTGTCACGTCCAGGCCTGAGTTTTACAGGCTGGCGTGTTTAGTTTAGTTTTTTGTGTAGAGTTTTTGGTTCTAGGTGTGATTTTCTATGTTGGGGTAATGGTTCCCAATTAGAGGCAGCTGAGTGTCGTTACCTCTAATTGGGAACCATATATATGTTTGTGGTTTTGCACTAGGGTTTTGTGGGTTATTCTTTGTGTCATAGCTTAAGTGGTTTTTCTAGGTTATGTGCCGTTGTTACGATCTTCGTTCTTTGTTTTTTTTCCCCAGTTATGTTACGTAAATAAAGTATGTATACTGGATACCTCGCTGCGCCTTGGTCCATCACTCATGAAGATCGTGACAATAATGCTTCTTGACGGTGTCATAAAGTGTATTTTCTTAGTCCAATTAACGTGACACAGGATGGTCATAATGCTGCATGACATTTTCATAAAGTATATTTTCCAGAAGTTATTTAAAATATGATTGGAAAAAAAAAATGACTAAAGAATTCATAACAACAACAAAGGACTTAAGAAACCAACTTTAAGATGAAAGGAAACTTCTTGGCAGGGAAAAAACATTTGAATAAATGTGTGGTTTGATGCTTATGTACTGTAGGTGTCATAACCAGCCATAAAAATAACATAATAAATGTCACAACAGGTGTAAATATATGGGTCATGACAGTGTTATGACCATATTATGACACGTTATGACAAGCTGTTATGACATATATGGTTATGACCGTGTCATAACAGGTTTAATCGCACTGGGTGTCAAATCCAGTGCCATTAAATCCTTTCTCTCTATGATATGAAACACTGTAGTATGTGATGTGGTGCTGCTTCTTCTGTAGAGGGCAGCATTGTATCATAAAATGTAGAAACCAGCAATGAGACTCGTTTACTCTCCCTTTACGTCAAAGATGCCACATGCTGCTCAGATATTCATGGCTAACTTTCCATGTTGTTGCCACTGCACCCGTTTGAGAAATAGATCAGTCAGTTGTTGAATATCATCAGAGTATCTTCCCTTTTGGCTGAGTCATTCCTGTCAAGTCTTGAATATTTATTCTGAGAATTTGGTAAGTGGTTTTTCCCACTTCAAATTAATCATGAACTATGCTCTTTCTATTGTGTGTTTTTTTTTCTCATTCATGTTTGTTATGCTAATTAATTATGCTCCCTCCTTGATGCCACCCTATCACCATAGCCCCAAACTCTCTAGATAAACATTAATACTAATCAGTTTTATTTTAAAATTGCACCTACTCTACTAACATAACTCTCAACAGTAAGTTGAGACCTGACTGAGTTTTTATAAATATATCTATATTTATTTATGGTAAATGTATGGATGAGTAACTGACGGCCCGCTGCCCCCCTTTTGTAGGCCTGCGGGCTGCCAGTTACCCATCCCTGCAGTAGGGAGTGGAAGCTATAGTGAGGCTTTGATTGGTCAATTGTGCTGCAATGTCGTGGAGTATTTGCATAAAGTTCAGCTTTCCCCAACTTTGGTTCCGTTCCGTTCACACTCCCTCACCCATGGTCGCATTGTCAAATGGTCCTCCACCCACCCACTTCACTTCCATCCTTTGAAAATGAATCGGGCTCCGTTATTTCATCGCCCCCCCGCCCAACATGTTACGTGGAAATGCACTGTAAGCGATTCAAGTCGTTGCCTTCGCTGAGAGGACACTCCATTACAACTGCACTGACCCAAGTCTGGACAAATTACTATCTACTTCACTGGCTAGGTTGAGGTTTTTCCATGGGTGAACGACCTCATTGCTGAATGGATAGATGAAGTTATATTTGAAAGACCGTTGTTCCTATTTGAAAGGCCGTTGAAGTAAATATTGGACATCATCATCAGCAATCTCGCAGGGTTGAGGATGCTTGCAGTGGGTCCTGCTGTGGCCGAGCAGACCAATCCTGCAGCCACAGACATGTCCATAGACAATGTAGGTCAGGAACGAAGGGAGTGTTGGTTTTGTTGGTGGGTTGAGGGTCCTTTCATTTCTGCCTTTTTTCCCATTGGCCAGAGTGATGCGGGTGAGCATTAAAATGTGAGGGACAACAATTGTGTGGGGTATCTGTAATACATTGAGTGTCTTAACAATCAAGCAGCCCCTTGACCTCAATGAAATAGAGTACATTTAGTTTATTTTACACACAAGTTAATGGATTAAGTTTTTTTTTTTTTTTTTCAATAACATCTTAGACTTTCATCTTTAAAAATAAAAGCTTTTCAAGCATCAACTTCTAATCTATTAGTTGCTCTATGAAATATTTATATTTGATCAGTATAGACCAGTAGTGCTGTACATGCACCATTTTACATTCAGAATTATAAAGCCTCTCTGAGAAAGCCTCATAGAGTCCTATTAAGTATGCCATTACGTCTGATGTTAAAAGCATATTAGAAGTGAGATCAAAACTCGTGCCTCTAACCTCGGCAAGGCTTTACATTGCTTAAATACTCAGTCTTCAGCTCCTACAGTATAGAGAGAGAGAGATGCCGCAGCCCACAAGACAGGATCTACTCAACTCCCGCATTACCATTACAATTACCAGGGGATGAGAACCTCGCTGACTATCTTTATTAGGAAACATCTATGCTGTTTGTTGTCTGTAATTAAAATGAAGCTTAGGGATGATGATAACTTCGCTTGGACCTGAGGCACATATCTTCCTAAGATGGGATCTCAGCGCTGACTCAAGAGGATTTTCACTCCCCTGTCCTCTGTCTCTCTATATTTCCTCTTTAAAAAATATATATATTTTAATAGATATGAAAGAAGAATGGTTTGCTTTTCTCCCATTTCATACAGTATAAGAGTAAATGACTGACGTAAATATAATAAACTTCATATGACAAAAACACATGTCAGAGGATTAATTGGGCTTTCCATTCATGGGGATTCTTTACACATTTTTCTTATAATCATTAGTATAAATGTACAATAACGTCCATATTGATGCAATAGCATCAATATCTACTGCATTACAACACTGATGTCTTAAAGCTAAAGCCTACCGTTCGAAAAAACAAATCAGCTGCCCAGCCACTTATTTAGGCATACGGCTGAGAGAAGGGCTAATTCATGTAGCCGCTCTCAACTTTCAGAGACAATGCTCTAGACGCGAGGACTGACAGTCAACCACCTCCACGTGATAGTTGTAACCATGTTATGAAGCTATAACATTGTTTGTTTACAATGACATTGTTTGAAAAACAATGGACTAACACAAGCTTATATTTTGGGTTCTGATGAGGGTAAGACCTGTTGTACACAGTAGTTGTCGCAGAACAGTTGTACTATCATGAGGACACAGGAGGCTGGTGGCACCTCAGTTGGGGAATACGGGCTAGTGCTAATGGCTGGAGCAGAATAGGTGGAATTGTATCAAATACATCAAACACACGGTTTGATGCCATTCCATTTGCTCCGTTCCAGGCATTATTATGAGCCGTTCTCCCCTCAGCAACCTCCACTGCGTGAGGTATTTATAAGTGATATTCTTCAAGAATCAATGGCTATATGTCATTCATTTAGAAGTCCAAAGATGGATTTACTATTTTTATTTAACCTTTATTTAACTAGGCAAGTTAGTTAAGAACAAATTCTTATTTGCATCGGCGGCCTACCCCGGCCAAAACCGGACGGCGCTGGGCCAATTGTGCGGCGCCCTACTACTCCCAGACTGTAGCTTTAATGCCAGTACCATCCATTTCAAGTAGTTGGGATGAGGCAGACAGGAGTCTGTGCTGTATACAAAGTCAGTGAGCGCTCTGGCATAGACATCCTAGCTGGAGGCCACACGAGCACACACTGTCTCTTCTTTCTCTCTCTCTCTCCATATTTTATGAAACCAATCATTTGGAGCTTCTGCTTCTCTTTTTATTGTCTTAAATTTTCCCATCTAAACTGAGAAACATGTAAAAGCAACATGTAAAGTGTTGGTCCCATGTTTCATGAGCTGAAATATAATATCCCAGATCTTTTCCATAGGCACAAAAAGCTTATTTCTCTCAAATTCTGTGCACCAATTTGTTTACATCCCTGTTAGTGAGCATTTCTCCTTTGCCAAGCTAATCCATCCATCTGACAGGTGTGGCATACCAAGAATCTGATTAAACAGCATGATCATTACACAGGTGCACCTTGTGCATCACTTTAAAATGTACCATTTTGTCACACAATACAATACCACAGATGTCTGAAGTTTTGAGGGAGCATGCAACTGGCATGCTGACTGCAGGAATGTTCACCAGAGCTGTTGCCAGAGAATTGAATTTGGCAGTATGTCCAACTGGCCTCACAACTGCAGACCACGTGTAACCACACCTCTGCGGCATCGTCTGAGACCAGCCACCCGGACAGCTGATGAAACTGTGGGTTTGCACAACTGAATAATATCTGCACAAACTGTCAGAAACCTTATTGGGGGGAAGCTCATCTGCGTGCTCATCGTCCTCACCAAGGTTTTGATCTGAATGCAGTTCGACGTACTAACCGACTTCAGTGGGAAAATGCTCACCTTCGATGGCCACTGGCATGCTGGAGAAGATGGCATTGTGTTGGTGAGCGGTTTGCTGATGTCAACATTGTGAACAGATTGCCCCATGGTGGAGGTGGGGTTATGGTATGGGCAGGCATAAGTTATGGACAACGAACACAATTGCATTTTATCAATGGCAATTTGAATGCACATAACGAGATAATGAGGCCCATTGTAGTGCCATTCATACCCCACCATTACCTCATGTTTCAGCATGATACTGTACGCCCCCATGTCGCAAGGATCTGTAAACAATTCCTGGAGGCTGAAAATATCCCAGTTCTCCCATGCCCTGCATACTCACCAGACATGTCACCCATGTTTGGGATGTTCTGGATCGACATGTACGACAGCGTGTTCCAGTTCCTGCCAATATTCAGCAACTTTGCACAGCCATTGAAAAGGAGTGGGGACAACATTCCACAGGCCACAATCAACAGTCTGATCAACTCTATGGGAAGGAGATGTCGCGCTGCATGAGGCAAATGGTGGTCACACCAGATACTGACTGGTTTTCTGATCCACACCCCCTACTTTTTATTTTTTTTGTAAAGCTAGCTACAGATGCATATCTGTATTCCCAGTCATATGAAATCCATAGATTAGGACCTAATGAATTTAATTCAATTGACTGAATTGTAGCTCAGTAAAATCTTTGAAATTGTTGCTTTGTTAATATTTTTTTTCAAGAATCGATGACCACCGTCGATGAGTCAAGGTAAAAAAGCTTAGAAGGCATCCAGGGCCATGAATAAGGCTACGAATAACTCCCATAACCATATCGAGACCGCCATTGATAAATAGTCTAAGCATTTTGTTGTCATATTTTTTTTATGTCAAGTCAACGAATCTAAAGACCTTCCCGCATGACTAAGGTATTTCTTGCTGGCTGGGCCACTTTGCATTATCCACAACAGTGCCATGTTTCATCTCTATAAGTGTTGACTCACTACTCAACAAAATGGGCAAGCAGTGTTCACAACTCTCTCAGGCTACAGTAGGTGCAACTGCCTGTCTCGAACACAAAATGGAATCAATTTGCCTCTCATTGCCGCCACTATCAGCTCATTACTACAGCCAGATGCATCGGGTCTCGGCTAGTCCTTTGAGTGCGGCTGAGAAGAATTCATTACATTTGCACAGTAAAGAAAGTGGCGTCTACGCCTTAGGTGAAAGCCTTGTGTATTGTTTACCTGACTTTCCGTAATATGTCTCACATTTCCCAAGATACTACATTTGGTGCCTTATTTACACGTATAAAATGGGTAGTTTGGATCCTGGATGCTGCTTTTTTTGAAAGGCGTTAGTTATTCACAATAATCCATGGGTAAGGCCTGCAGAGCCTACCTGACCTGGGTTCAAATACAGTATCAAATAATTCACCTGGGCTTGATTGAGCTTTTGTGGAGTAATGGACCAATACGTAAACGTGCAAACCTCGCCCCTTTGTCACATGCTTCATAAACAATGGGTGTAGACTAACAGTGATATGCTTACTTAACAATGCAGTGAGAAGAAAATATTAAATAAATTATAACACGAGGAATAAATACACAATGAGTAACGATAACTTGGCAATGTGCATGGGTACGAGGTAAGTCAGACCCCTTGAATTTTGTTAAGTTACAGCCTTATTCTAAAATGTATTAAATCGTTTTTTTACTCATCAATTCACGCAAAAACAGCTTTATTGATATTTTTGCTAATTTATATATTTTTCTTTACTGAAATATCACATTTACTAAAGTATTCAGACCCTTTACTCAGTACTCTGAAGCACTTTAGGCAGCGATTAAAGCCTTGAGTCTTCTTGGGTATGACGCTACAAATTTGGCACACCTGAATTCAGGGAGTTTCTCCCATTCTTCTCTGCAGATCCTCTCAAGCTCTGTCAGGTTAGATGGGGAGCGTTGCTGCACAGCTATTTTCAGGTCTCTCCAGATATGTTAGATCGGGTTCAAGTCTGGGCTCTGGCTGGGCCACTTAAGGACATTCAGCTATTCCTGCGTTGTCTTGGCTGTGTGCTTAGGGTCGTTGTCCTGTTGGAAGGTGAACTTTCACCCCAGTCTGAGGTCCTGAGCGCTCTGGAGCAGATTTTCATCATGGACCTCTGTACTTTTTTCCATTCATCTTTGCCTAGATCCTGACTAGTCTCCCAGTCCTTGCTGCTGAAAAACATTCCCACAGCATGATGCTGCCACCACCATGCTTCACCATAGGGATGGTGCCAGGTTTCCTCCAGACGTGAAGCTTGGTATTCAGGCCAAAGAGTTCAATCTTGGTTTCATCAGACCAGAGAATCTTGTTTCTCATGGTCTGAGAGTCATTAGGTGCCTTTTGGCAAACTCCAAGCAGGCTGTCATGTGCCTTTACTGAGAAGTGGCTTCCGTCTGGCCACTCTACCATAAAGGCCTGATTGGTGGTGTGCTGCAAAGATGGTTGTCCTTCTGGAAGGTTCTCCCATCTTTACAGAATAACTCTAGAGCTTGGTCAGAGTGACAATCGGGTTCTTGGTCACCTCCCTGACCAAGGCCCTTCTCCCCTGATTGCTCAGTTTGACTGGGCTGCCAGCACTAGGTAGAGTCTTGGTGGTTCCAAACTTCTTCCATTTAAGAATGAGGGAGGCAACTTCAATGCTGCAGAAATGTTTTGGTACCCTTCCCCAGATCTATGCCTCGACAGAATCCTGTCTCGGAGCTCTACAGACAATTCCTTTGACCTCACGGCTTAGTTTTTGCTCTGACATGCACTGTCAACTGTGGGACCTTATATAGACAGGTGTGTGCCTTTCCAAATTATGTCCAATCAATTGAATTTACCACAGGTGGACTCCAATCAAGTTGTAGAAACATCTGAAGGATGATCAATGTAAACAGGATGCACCTGAGCTAAAAACAATTGTCTAATAGCAAAGGGTCTGAATACTTATATAAATAAGGTTTTTCTGTTTTTAAATTTTAATAATTTGGGTAGCTTGAGTCAACACATCCAAGGCTATAGTAAACAGAAACGTTGCAAATCTGATATTGAAGAGATAGATCTCATTAAACATATTTTACTAATGTAAATCCACCCTTAGTATTTGGACACCAGTAAGCCATTACAGACCATTATGTCAAAGAGCCCAATACCTGTTGACTGGCTAGTAGATGGGGATCGTAGAGAAAGCCTGGCTCTAAAGCAGTATAAGCCTTTGGCCCTCATTATACTTAATTTCCCAAGAGCAGAAGCATAAACTTAACCAGGCTGTTAGCATGCACAGGCTCTATGAAGCAGCTCCACCACAGGCATACTAACCAGGTGGAATTTCAAATGTGCAGTGAAGTACATAACTAATTTTATGTATGACACAGACATATGCAAAGATGTAGGTAATTTTGATGATTTTATCCATGTCATTAACTTGATCGTTTTGGGCCAGTTTCCCAGAACCATCAGGTTAATTTTGGTATAAAAAGCATGCTCAATGGAGAACATTTCTGCCTGCCCTGACCCTGAGCCTGCCTGCCGTTCTGTACCTTCTCACACCACCCTGGATTATTGACCTCTACCTGCCTGACCCCGAGACTGCTTGTCCTTCTGTAGCTTGTGGACTCTGATCTGGATTACTGACCTCTGCCTGCCCTTGACCTGTCATTTTGCCTGTCCCTGTTCTAGTAATACACTTTTGCTACTTCGACACTGTCTGCATCTGGGTCTTCTCCTGAAACGTGATAGTACGAACTGGCCACTTCGCTTCCGCCGCACCGACCATATAACTGCGGGATTGACCTTCTCCCAGGCACCATTCCACCCCGTGGACGACTGCACTCTCTGTCGTGTCCGGAGACCAAGGCTATGGAGACCTACATTGAGGACTCCCTTGCTACAGTGTTCATCTGTCCTTCTTTGTTCTTCTTTGTGGAGAAGACAAAACCCTGCGCCTGTGCATTGACTACCAGGGCCTCAATGACATCACAGTGAAGAACTGCTACCCGCTACCACTCATCTCCTCAGCCTTCAAGCCACCGTGTTCTCCAAGCTGGACCTACGGAACGACCTACCATGGTGCGGATACGGGAAGGGGACAAGTAGAAGACTGCCTTCAACACGACCCAGCGGTCACTATGAGTATCTGGTCATGCCATTTGGCCTTACCAACACCCCTGCTGTGTTCCAGGCTCTGGGGAATGTTCTCTTCGACATGTTGAACCGGTTTGTCTTCGTATACCTTGACGACATCCTCGCTTTCTCCCGCTCTGCCCAAGAACATGTGCTCCACGTCCGACAGGTTCTCCAACACCTCCTGGAGAAATAGATTTTTGTGAAAGCAGAGAAGTGCGAATTCCATCGCTCCACCATCCCCTCCATTGCTTACATCATCGCTGCAGGGAGTGTACAGATGGATCCCAGGAAGGTGAGAGCGGTGGTGGATTGGCCCCAGCCTACGTCCAGAGTGCAACTGCAACGTTTCCTGGGATTCACCAACTTTTATTTCCGATTTATCCGGGGTTACAGCACCCTGGCTTCCCCCCTGTCTGCACTCACCTCTCTCAAGGTTCCATTCATGTGGTCCCCAGCTGCTGACTGGGTGTTCTGGGATCTCAAACATTGTTTCACCACAGCTCCCATCTTGGTTCATCCTGACCCGTCCCGCCAGTCCGTGATGGAGGCTGATGCATCAGATGTCGGAGCCTGTCCTCCGGTCGGGTTCCACCCCCAGTCCAACGGCCAGTTGCAGTGAGCCAACCAAGACCTGGAGATGACTCTATGCTGCCTGGTCTCCGCCGACCCCACCACCTGGAGCCAGCAACTAGTGTGGGTCGAATATGCCCGCCTCACCCTTCCTTGCTCTACCACGGTTCTCTCGTCATTTGAGTGTTCCCTGGGTTATCAGCCCCCGCTCTTCCCGGAGCAAGAGGAAAAGGTTGGCGTACCCTCGGCCCAGTTGTTTGTCCGCAGCTGTCGTCATACCTGGAAGAGAGCCCACCACCGGACCCGGCTCCCCGGTATCGTCTCAGGCAGAGGGTATGGCTTTCCACCAGAGATCTGCCCATCTGGGTGGAGTCCCTCAAACTTTCCCCTCGGTTTATCGTCCCTTGCCTCATCTCCAAGATACTTAGCCCCTCTACTGTTCATCTTCTGTTGCCCCGTACCCTCCATATCCATGTCTCACAGCCCTTTGTCTCCTGTTTCCACATTAGAGTATCTAGCTGGTGGCAGTAAAATGAGATTTGATTGCCTCAGAAGACATACATTCAAAGCAAGATTAAAACCCTCATCAAACATGATGGAGTAACCAACATCAGACTAGGACTGCATCAAAACACAGTGGTTAAATTTGCTGATGGCAAAAATTCCCGTCTGCAGTTTGCAGCATTATGGTTCCTCATTCATAGGTTGCATCCCAAATGGCACCCTATTCCCTATGTAGTGAACTACTTTTGACCAGGGCCTAAAGGGTAGTAGTGAACTACAGAGGGAATAGTTTGCAATTTGGAATGCAGTCATAGTGTGCTTAAAAAGTCTCATTGCTAATGGCGGAAATTCACATCTGAGGCTTTCAGCATTATGTAATGAAAATCTCTTGCGAAAATAGTGCAAAGCTATGTATGTAAATACAGAAAATATGCAAATACGGGAGGCTTTAGGGTTTCTGCCCATTAAAAATAGACATGGTGCATCAGTGAGTCAAACTTAAGTCAAATCGACTGCCATCCACATTGACTAGGGACTGTCTTCCCTGAAAGTACAATTTAATGTTGTTGTTGGCAATTACAAAAGGGTTGTTGGATCAATACATCTCGGGAATAAAGTAGCAGACATTAGGCGTGTGAATATCGAAGTCTTACTGGGTCTAGCTAGCTGTATTCCTTTGATTGAGATGTTTAATCATGCTTGATTGGTGAGTGCTATAAAAATCATAACCAGCAAGTAAGTATGAATTTTAAAGGTAGATGAAATTCTTTCAAAATAATGCTTTATTTTGATAATCGTGGTTAGGCGTTACCACAAAAATAGCTTCTTAGCAAAAAGCAATTCCTAATGCAAGAATTTGGCTTGGACTGTCTGGGAGTGGTCTGAGTGAGGGGCCTAATTGGACAAGCCTTATGGGAGGGATATGTATGCTGAAAACTAGCTGTTATTGGCAGAGAGGTTTGAAATTCTCTTTATTGGTCTATTAACTTTTACCGCCTGGTGATGTCGCCAGGCAGATCAAAACTCCATCCCACCAAAACAGGCTGAAATTTCAGGCGGTCTTTTCAAACAGCTCTTACACTAAAAGGGCATTATCATAATTTCCAAAATTTCTTAAAATAAAGTGGTGATCCTAACTGACTTAAGACAGGGGATTTTTACTAGGATTAAATGTCAGGAATTGTGAAAAAGTCAGTTTAAATGTATTTGGCTAAGGAGTATGTAAACTTCCGACTTAGTGTTTTAGGTTATTGTCCTGCTGAAAGGTGAATTGATCTTCCAGTGTCTGGTGGAAAGCAGACTGAACTAGTTTTTCCTCTACTAAGATAACATATGGAATTGTTTTAATATGGTCATACCATGGATCATTTAGCTATTTGATTTTGAATTTTAGGACCCTTTAGATATAACAAAATATATATATATTGAATTTGGCCTTTGCTACTATGGCCCATTCAAATGCATTTAATAACTCATGAATAATTGATGAATGGCAAAACAAATAAATCATAAGAAATAAAGTTTTGAAGTTTCGGAGATATAAGAATGCTCAGGAAATATTTTTGTTCTTTGGACACATTTAACCCCTTATTTTTGTTGGCACACAACTACATACCTCCATTAATTTGTATGGGTTACCTTCAGATGAGTATTGTGACATTTGGGGGTCATGGAGCATAACGGAGAACACCATCGTGTTCATGAGAGTCTCATATTTCCAGTGGTCATATTAGTTTGTCGGCCAAACTGTTTGGACGCTACAGACATTTTTTGCGATCAAACAGATTTTTGGGATGTCTCATGGTTTGATAAACACACGCTGCGGCTCGGACACCTTCCACCGCAGATGTGGAAGGCCAACATAGGCGGATGGAGACGCTTATATTGACGGATTTGGATGGGGATTGTTTTACTTAGATTGATCCACTGGTGCGTCAATAGATTAAACTGTTTTAAAGTCACCATTTGCCACATGGTGAAATCCTTGAGCGGTTTTCTTCCTCTCCGGTGACTGAGTTAGGAAGGACGCCTGTATCTTTGTAGTGACTGGGTGTATTGATACACCACCCAAAGTGTAATTAAGAGATGTCTGTTATTTTCTTCATCTACCAATAGGTGCCCTTCTTTGTGAAGCATTGGAAAACCTCCCTGGTCTTTGTGGTTGAATAAGTGTGTGAAATTCACTGCTCGACTGATGGACCTTACAGACAATTGTATGTGTGGGGTACAGAGATGAGGTAGACATCACAAAACATCATGTTAAACACTATTATTGTCCACAGAGTGAGTCCATGCAACTTATTATGTGACTTGTTAAGCACATTTTTATTCCTGAACGTTTAGGTTATGTTTCTAAAAACATAATTCCACTTTGACGTTATGGGGTATTGTGTGTAGGCCAGGGACCATTATTAGTTTTTTGGTATCCATTGTAAATTCAGACTGTAACACAACAAAATGTGTAAAAGATCCAGGGTTGTGACTACATTTCTGAAAGCACTGTAAGTGGCTCTGTACTACCATAGCTAGGTTATCTCTTCAGTGAGATGTGTGCCTGACATTTTTTAGCCTCAGTTGTCTAACATCCACAAATAGAATGATACAACCATACAAAACAACATCTAAGAAAACCTGAAATACAGGAAAAATGGTCGTAGTACACACTTTGTTTCTCCTGCTCTGATGTGGCCATGACCTTTCCTGCAGATGGCCATCTTGCTTCCCTCTCCACACAGCAAAGGAGAAGAGACATATTCAGACTCCCTGCTAATAGTCAGTGCTGCTTCCAAGAGACAGCAAATCAACAGTGGACACTGAGGCGGGACCGTTGCATCTCCAGGCAAAGCGACTGAGTCTCTCCGGCTCGACCACACACATGGTCGCAGCGGGACAGAGCCAATATGGCTGACAAGCTTCAACCGGGGGACCCGAAAATATACTGCTCCTTGGGGGATTCCATTAGAGGAAGGAAAATAGTATTAATAAAAGATCATTCTGATCTGCTGCGCTCTTTGGCATTCCCACATACCTGTTTAGTTGACAGAGCAGAGTGCTACTGTGTGTATTTGCGTTTTTTTCTTATGTTGTAGGGTGGGTTGCCGAGTGTATTGAGTGATTTATTCCACACATTCCAGCAGTGGCAAAAATCCAATCATGCCTGGGTGAGGAAGAACTCTGACTCTCCTCCTTTCCCATCAGCCTCTTTTATTTACCCGTGTTTTACTCACGGGCGGAACGCTATTTGTGTTTGAGCGATTCATTAAGGGCACACCTGCGGTGACAAACGAGTTACCCAAAATGTTTACTCATTTGGTTGTTGGGAGGGTATTGATTTTAAAACCTCATCTCTCACACAGCGATGAATCAGTGGCGAGCAATGCAGCTTGGCCATTTATCATCACAAATCAAACACCTCGGTTGCATGTGCATTAACCTAATGGCACGCAAATACATAGCTTTCCCACACATAATGCTGATTACTTGGATTCGTAAAGGATATTAATGGATTTTTGTGTTTCATTTCCATCTAATGAAAATTTACTTTGCTCTCTCCCTACACATCACTGTCACCTTTAACATTAAAAGAAAAGTCATCGCGGTGAAAAGAAGAAATCAGAGTGGTGCAAAATTAACTCCTGTGGACAAAATGACTTCTCTCTTATTACACTGAACAAAAAATATAAATGCAACATGTATAGTGTTGGGCCCATGTTTCATGAGCTGAAATAAAATTATCCCAGACATTTTCCATATGCACAAAAAGCATGTTTATTTCAAATATTGTGCACAAATTTGTTTACATCCCTGTTAGTGAGCATTTCTGCTTTCCCAAGATAATCCATTCACCTGACAGGTGTTGCATATCAAGAAGCTGATTAAACAGCATGATCATTACACAGATGCACCTTGTGCTGGGGACAACAAAAGGCCACTCTAAAATGTGCAGTTCTCACACAACACCATACCACAGATGGGAGCGTGCAATTGGCATGCTGACTGCATGAATGTCCACCAGAGCTGTTGCCAGAGAATTTAATGTTAATTTCTTCAACGTCGTTTTAGATAATTTGCCAGTATGTCCAACCGGTCTCACAACCGCAGATCACGTGTATGGCGTTGTGAGGGCGAGCTGTTTGCTGATGTCAATGTTGTCAACAGAATGCCCATGGTGGCGGTGGGGTTATGATATGGGCAGGCATAAGTTACGGACAACGAACACAATATAATTTTTCCGATGGCAATTCTGAATGCACAGAAATACCATGATGAGATCCTGAGGCCCATTGTAGTGCCATTCATCCGCCGGGATCAATTCATGTTTCAGCGTTATAATGCACAGCCCCACGACACAAGGATCTGTACTCAATTCCTGGAAGATGAAAATGTCCCTATGGGCCCTGCTCAAAATAGGGAACAGGGAGCCATTTGAAAAGCAGCCATGCTGAACGTTTTTTAGTAAGCTGGACTAAAAGGCAATACAGAATTCAATCTCTCTCCAACACATAATTATGATTCCTATTTAGACCTGAAGCAACCTCCTGTGCACCCTCTCTCCAAACAATTATGTAGACTCAAGCCCAATAAAGAAGAAGTAAACTCATTTCACAAAACCATTAAGCATTTTCAATCTGGCTACACTCTATTTAATTATCCGAACTCAGAGAATTAGGTGAGCGATGTCTCCGCCAACTCCAATGTCTCCACGTAGATAAACTAATGTCACCATGGTTACAGAGACCAGAGCTCTTCAACAGGCACTCAATATTTTCCCTATAGAGAAGTTCACTATCTTCTTACTGCTAGGCCTACAGTGCATTCGGAATGTTTGCAAACCCCTTGACTTTTTCCACATTTTGTTACATTACAGCCTTATTCTAAAATGGAAGAAATTGTTTCCCCCCTCATCAATCTAAGACACAATACCCCATAATGACAAAGACATTTGAAAAAAAATATGAAATATTACATTTACATAAGTATTCAGACCCTTTACTCAGTACTTTGTTAAAGCACCTTTGGCAGTGATTACAGTCTCGAGTCTTCTTGGGTATGACACTACATGCTTGGCACCTGTATTTGGGGAGTTTCTCCCATTCTTCTCTGCAGATTCTCTCAAGCTCTGTCAGGTTGGATGGGGAGCATCGCCGCACAGCTATTTTCAGGTCTTTCCAGAGATGTTTAATCGGGTTCAAGTCTGGGCTCTGGCTGGGCCACTCAAAGACATTCAGAGACTTGTCCCGAAGCCACTTCTTCGTTGTCTTGGCTGTGTGCTTAGGGTCATTGTCCTATTGGAAGGTGAACCTTTGCCCCAGTCTGAGGTCCTGAGAGCTCTTTAGCAGGACCTCTCTGTACTTTGCTCCATTCATCTTTCCTTCGATCCTGACTAGTCTCCCAGTCCCTGCCGCTGAAAAACATCCCCACAGCATGATGCTGCCACCACCATGCTTCACCATAGGGATGGTGCCAGGTTTCCTCCAGACGTGATGTTTGGCATTCAGGCCAAAGCGTTCAATCTTGGTTTCATCAGACCAGAGAATCTGACAGTCTTTAGGTGCCTTTTGGCAAACTCCAAGCAGGCTGTCATGTGCCTTTTACTGAGGAATGGCTTCCGTGTGGCCATTCTACCATAAAGGCCTGATTGGTGGAGTGCTGCAGAGATGGTTGTCCTTCTGGAAGATTTCCACAGAGGAACACTAGCTCTGTCAGAGTGACCATTGGGTTTCTTCTCCCCTGATTTCTCAGAGAGTCTTGGTGGTTCCAAACTTCTTCCATTTAAGAATGATGGAAGCCAATGTGTTCTTGGGGACCTTCAATGCTGCATAAATGTTTTGGTACCCTTCCCCAGATCTGTACCTCGACACAATCCTGTCTCGGAGCTCTACAGACAATTCCTTCAACCGCAAGGCTTGGTTTTTGCTCTGACATGCACTGTCAGCTGTGGGACCTTATATAGACAGGTGTGTGCCTTTCCAAATCATGTCCAATCAATTGAATTTACCACAGGTGGACTCCAATCAAGTTGTAGAAACATCTGAAGGATGATCAATGGAAACAGGATGCACCTGAGCTCAATTTTGAGTCTCATAGCAAAGGGTCTGAATACTTATGCAAATAAGGTATTTCTGTTTTTTATTTTTATAAATGTGTATTTCTAAAAACCTGTTTTCACCTTGTCAGTTTGGGGTATTGTGTGTAGATTGATGAGGGAAAAAAATATTGAATCCATTTTAGAATAATGTAATGTAACAAAATGTGGAAAAAGTGAAGGGGTCTGAATACTTTTCCCGAATGCACTGTATCCCATAATCCCATATTTTTTTTGCTATGTTCATTTCCTCAATTTAATTCAGAGTGAGAACAGTATTTGACAAGTCACAACTGTAAGCGTCAAAACAAGAGAAGTTTGGAAAAAGACAAAATACAATTTGAATGCAATGCAAGCTCCAGATTCAGTGTGTGCAATGTCATCTGAAGGATGAGATAATGTGATATGATTCCACCGAATAAGGTCTTGTGTATTGCATTGACAGTGATATACACTGCATCCGGCTGCCACTGTTTAAAATTTGTATAAATTTGCTAACATTTAAAAAAAAAAGTAGTTTTACTTTGTCATTATGGGGTATTGTGTGCAGATTGATGAGGGGGAAAAAAACTATTTTAATCAATATTAGAATAAGGCTGTAACGTAACAAAATGTTCATATTATGTGCATTCCATGTGGCTTTAGCCATTTCAGATTTTAATGTTCTGCAGAGGCACTGCTGGAGTCAAGTGTATTTCAGTTGGAGATGCTGTACTTGTCAGTCTGGCATGTAAAATGTAACGTTGGGTAATCTTAATATCCGGTCATGACAGGCATTATTATCTTGAGACAGATTTGGTCTACAGACGGTCCGTATGTACACACTCCGTAGAAATGTAGAGGGAAAGACAATCTCCCCTGCCTGACAAGTGCCATTATTCTTTGAACGTGATTGGAGCTGATTGCATTGCACATGACCTGTAATATTAGATAGATGGTCAATTGCGACTCCTTCAGTCTTTTCTCCTCAGTCTTTGCTTTCTAGATTGATGTCTTTGAGTCCTAACCCACACATACGAATAAACTCAAACGAGGGACTTAATGTATCTGTGTCTGATGCAAACTTTATTCAAAAGATCATGCTTCTCTATGTGCAATGGCCTGTACTTCAGTGCCAGAATCATTCCTCCTCTGCACTTGGGTTGAGTACCCTCCAAATGTAGATTCAGATAATGAAAGCTGAATCTCTGAAGCTCTACAGCAGGTATTGCCTAACTGGCGCACTCGCAATGCTGCCGGGGGTACGCCAAATAACAATGTGATTCACATTTAAAATAAAATTCTTCTTCACATTTTCAAACAGTCCATTTATATTTTAAAACGTGGGGCTATACATTTGGGTGAGTTTTTTTTCCACGCCTGAGTAGCCTCGTATCACTGCCAAAAATAAAATGAAACCATCTAGTGTTCAGCAGAATAACAACACAATGTCAAATACAGGTAGCCTAGTCAAATAATTAACATCCAATCACATTAACTGTTACTCTCTCGCGGGAATTTCACAAAATTCCATGTAGCAAAACGTAGCTGCTGCTCATTCGGTTTGCTTGAAAATGTATAAATGGTTAAAAAAAGTAAGGCCCACGTCCATAGATACAGTGGGGGAAAAAAGTATTTAGTCAGCCACCAATTGTGCAAGTTCTCCAACTTAAAAAGATGAGAGAGGCCTGTAATTTTCATCATAGGTACACTTCAACTATGACAGACGAAATGAGAAAAAGAAATCCAGAAAATCACATTGTAGGATTTTTAATTTATTTATTTGCAAATTATGGTGGAAAATAAGTATTTGGTCAATAACAAAAGTTTATCTCAATACTTTGTTATATACCCTTTGTTGGCAATGACAGAGGTCAAACGTTTTCTGTAAGTCTTCACAAGGTTTTCACACACTGTTGCTGGTATTTTGGCCCATTCCTCCATGCAGATCTCCTCTAGAGCAGTGATGTTTTGGGGCTGTCGCTGGGCAACACGGACTTTCAACTCCCTCCAAAGATTTTCTATGGGGTTGAGATCTGGAGACTGGCTAGGCCACTCCAGGACCTTGAAATGCTTCTTCGAAGCCACTCCTTCGTTGCCCGGGCGGTGTGTTTGGGATCATTGTCATGCTGAAAGACCCAGCCACGTTTCATCTTCAATGCCCTTGCTGATGGAAGGAGGTTTTCACTCAAAATCTCACGATACATGGCCCCATTCATTCTTTCCTTTACGGATCAGTCGTCCTGGTCCCTTTGCAGAAAAACAGCCCCAAAGCATGATGTTTCCACCCCCATGCTTCACAGTAGGTATGGTGTTCTTTGGATGCAACTCAGCATTCTTTGTCCTCCAAACACGACGAGTTGAGTTTTTACCAAAAAGTTATATTTTGGTTTCATCTGACATTCTCCCAATCCTCATCTGGATCATCCAAATGCTCTCTAGCAAACTTCAGACGGGCCTGAACATGTACTGGCTTAAGCAGGGGACACGTCTGGCACTGCAGGATTTGAGTCCCTGGCGGCGTAGTGTGTTACTGATGGTAGGCTTTGTTACTTTGGTCCCAGCTCTCTGCAGGTCATTCACTAGGTCCCCCCGTGTGGTTCTGGGATTTTTGCTCACCGTTCTTGTGATCATTTTCACCCCACGGGGTGAGATCTTGCGTGGAGCCCCAGATCGAGGAAGATTATCAGTGGTCTTGTATGTCTTCCATTTCCTAATAATTGCTCCCACAGTTGATTTCTTCAAACCAAGCTGCTTACCTATTGCAGATTCAGTCTTCCCAACCTGGTGCAGGTCTACAATTTTGTTTCTGGTGTCCTTTGACAGCTCTTTGGTCTTGGCCATAGTGGAGCTTGGAGTGTGACTGTTTGAGGTTGTGGACAGGTGTCTTTTATACTGATAACAAGTTCAAACAGGTGCCATTAATACAGGTAATGAGTGGAGGACAGAGGAGCCTCTTAAAGAAGAAGTTACAGGTCTGTGAGAGCCAGAAATCTTGCTTGTTTGTATGTGACCAAATACTTATTTTCCACCATATTTTGCAAATAAATTCATTAAAAATCCTACAATGTGATTTTCTGGATTTTCTTTCCTCATTTTGTCTGTCATAGTTGAAGTGTACCTATGATGAAAATTACAGGCCTCTCTCATCTTTTTAAGTGAGAGAACTTGCACAATTGGTGGCTGACTAAATACTTTTTTGCCCCACTGTACATATACCAGCTCTACTGGTAGTGCTGCTACTACCAGCAGTACTACACCTGCACCTGTCGACGACACAAGTTGTTCTGCTTCCATGAGCACATCCAATGGATATATGGATACACACACACGATAGCATATGCACTACACATTAATTTTGTACTGTATATACAGTGAGGGAAAAAAGTATTTGATCCCCTGCTGATTTTGTACGTTTGCCCACTGACAAACAAATGATCAGTCTATCATTTTAATGGTAGGTTCATTTGAACAGTGAGAGACAGAATAACAACAAAAAAATCCAGAAAAACGCATGTGAAAAATACTTATACTTATTTCCCTCATTAAAATGCAAATCAATTTATCACATTTTTCACATGCGTTTTTCTGGATTATTTTGTGGATATTCTGTCTCTCACTGTTCAAATAAACCTACCATTAAAATTATAGACTGATCATTTCTTTGTCAGTGGGCAAACGTACAAAATCAGCAGGGGATCAAATACTTTTTTCCCTCACTGTATGTGGTAGTGGTGGTTTAGGGTCCTGAGGGCACACAGTCTCACAGTCTGTGAATGTATTGGAATGTTTTTAAAATTGTATAAACTTAATTTTGCTGGACCCCAGTAAGATTAGCTACTACCCCTTAACCCGGGAAGCACCGAACAACAGACAGGAACGTTGGACCATCGAAGAGAGGCGCAGATATGATGAGAACTACATTGATTTGGGGTTCACTTATATTGGTAGTAGTGCCTTTTCTCATCCACAGTGTGTTATATGTGCAAAAGTACTATTTCACAACTCGATGAAACCTTCACTCTTGCGCAGACATTTAGAAACAAAACATGCCAATTTGAAAAATAAGCCACAGGAGGTTGTTTTTGCAAGAATTAAGACGACTTTCGAGTAGTAAGACATGTATAAAAGCAACAGATACCATTAATAAGAAGGGGCTAGAAGCGTCTTATATGGTGAGCTACCGAGTGGCTAGGACAGGCAAGCCCCATACTATTGTGGAGGACTTAATTCTTCCTGCTGCCGTAGATATGGCTGGGATAATGCCGGGGGGGGAAAAAGCCAAAATAAACTATACAGACAATGCTTTCATCAAACAACGCTGTTTCAGAAGCATCAGTGACATGGCAGGAGATGCTTTGAAACAATTACTGCTTCGCATACAAGCCAGTGATTTCTATGCATTACAGCTGGATGAGTCAACAAAGGTGGCGGGCCTGGCACAGCTCCTGGTATATGTCCGTTACGTTTGTGGGGGGGTCAATTAAGGAAGACTCTTCTGCAAACCACTGGAAACCAGGACAAGAGGAAAGGAGACAACTTTGTGACATCAAATGGACTTTGGTGGTCAAGATGTGTTGGTATCTGTACTGATGGTGCAAAAGCCATTACAGGGAGACATAGTGGAGTGGTAACGCGTGTGCAAGCAGTTCAAATCAAATTTTATTTGTCACATACACATGGTTAGCAGATGTTAATGCGAGTGTAGCGAAATGCTTGTGCTTCTAGCTCCGACCATGCAGTAATATCTAACAAGTAATCTAACAATTTCACAACTACCTTATACACATGAGTGTAAAGGAATGAATACGAGTATGTACATATGGATGAGCGATGGCCGACCTGCATAGGAAAGATGCAGTAGATGGTATAGAGTACAGTATATACATATGAGATGAGTAATGTTGCGCCTTCTTCACCACGCTGTCTGTGTGGGTGGACCATTTCAGTTTGTCCGTGATGTGTACGCCGAGGATCTTAAAACTTTCTACCTTCTCCACTGTTGTCCCGTTGATGTGGATGGGGGGGGTGCTCCCTCTCCTGTTTCCTGAAGTCCACGATCATCTCCTTTATTTTGTTGACGTCAAGTGAGAGGTTATTTTCCTGACACCACACTCAGAGGGCCCTCACCTCCTCCATGTAGGCCGTTTCGTCGTTGTTGGTAATCAAGCCTACCACTGTTGTGTCGTCTGCAAACTTGATGATTGAGTTGGAGGCGTGCTTGGCCACGCAGTCAGGGTTGAACAGGGAGTACAGGAGAGGGCTGAGAACGCACCCTTGTGGGGCCCCAGTGTTGAGGATCAGCGGGGTGGAGATGTTGTTTCCTACCCTCACCACCTGGGGCCGGCCCATCAGGAAGTCCAGGACCCAGTTGCACAGGACGGGTATTCCTCTTGTCCAGATGGGTTAGGGCAGTGTGCAGTGTGATTGCATCGTCTGTGGACCTATTGGGACGGTAAGCAAATTGGAGTGGGTCTAGAGTGTCTGGTAGGATGGAGGTGATTTGATCCTTGACTAGTCTCTCAAAGCATGATGACGGAAATGAGTGCTACGGAGCGATAGTCATTTAGCTCAGTTACCTTAGCTTTCTTGGGAACAGGAACAACAGACTGGGATAAGGATTGATTAAATATGTCCACAAACACACCAGCCAGCTAGTCTGTGCATGCTCTAAGGACGTGGCCAGTGATGCCATCTGGGCCGGCAGCCTTGCGAGGGTTAACACATTTAAATGTTTTACTCACGTTGGCTGCGGTGAAGGAGAGGGAGGAGAGTCTGCAGGTTTTTGTAGCGGGCCGTGTCGGTGGCACTGTATTGTCCTCAAAGCGAGCAAAGAAGTTGTTTCGTTTGTCTGGGAGCAGTAGTCCGTGATTGACTGTAGACCCTGCCACATACCTCTCGTGTCTGAGCCTTTAAATTGTGACTCTACTTTGTCTCTATACTGACGCTTAGCTTGTTTGATTGCCTTGCAGAGGGAATAGTTACACTGTTTATATTCAGTCATGTTTCTGGTGGCCTTACCCTGGTTAAAAGCAGTTTTGCGCGAATGCTGTCATCAATCCACAGTTTCTGGTTGGGGAAGGTTTTAATAGTTGCTATGGGTACAACATCACCGATGCCCTTGCTAATAAACTCGCTCACCGAATCAGCGTATATATCACTGTTGTTGTTTGAGGCTATCCGGAACATATCCCAGTCCACGTGATCGAAGCAATCTTGAAGCGTGGAATCAGATTGGTCGGACCAGCGTTGAACAGACCTGAGGGCGGAGAATGGCTTTGTATGCGTTGCAGAAGTTAGAATAACAATGATCCAGGATTTTGCTGGCCCGGGTCGCACATTCGATATGCTGATAAAATTTAGGGAGCCTTGTTTTCAGATTAGCCTTGTTAACTTCTTTGGGAGCAGCGCACGAGGTGACCGTTTTGGAGACCCTGGCGTGCCCAAAGTAAAATGCCTCCCATTCAGGTCCAGAAAATAGGATATGCACATATTTAGTACCATTGGATAGGAAACACTCTGAATTTTCTAAAAGTGTTAACATTTTGTCTGTGAGTATAACAGAACGGATATGGCAGGCAAAAACCCGAGGAATTTCTGTCCTGGAAAAAGTGGTTTTGACACATTGCCTCATTTAGAACCCCTCCCTTATGAAAATGCCCATATAAAATGCCCATGTAGAAAACCTGTCTGATCAGGATGAATAATATCTTACAAAACTTTTAAATTATATGTGCCAAGCACTTGGGAAGCCCTCAGCAGAAGTTCTTCGAAAGGTAAGGAATTTTATATTAGCAATTTTATGCATTTTTTGAGACCCGCGTTGGGTTATGAATTTATGCTAATGGTTAAATATTGTGCCCCACTTCGGACAACTTTTGGATTTTGAATTTGGCGCCTTACATTTCACCGGGTAGTTAAAGGCTTTAATTGCACCAAGAAGTTCCTCTGTAATTTGGCCTTCACATGACTCTTTCTGTACAGATGTTAAGTTTTATTAATAGGAAATAAATGCATACAATTAGCTTCGGTTAGTGGAGATGGAGGAGAATGATGCGAAAATGTGCATTTGTCCCCATATTCCATCCAGTTCGCTTTATTTTTCATAATATATTACACTGGATATTTCTTGAATAAGTTCCTCCATTTCTTCCAATAACTTTCTTCCTTCTTCCTCTAACTTACTCTGTTTTTATTGCTATCTAACTGTACTGTTTGTCCTTCAATTTCCTTTGTTAATATGGACTCTTTCGATCTACATTGCTTTTGTTTTATAGATGAGTACTGAATTCAATGGCCTCTAAAGGCACATTTAAAAGTGTCCCATACAATAAGGGGATCTGCTGTACCTATGTTATGTCGGAAATAATTCTTATACATTCTTCTGTCCTAGTTAACAAGTTATCATCCAGTAGGTTTTGATTAAATTTCCAATATCTTCGCCGACGAGGAAATTCTGTAAGAGTAATATATATCTCACTAGGTCAGGGTATTTAAGCCTCCATATATCAACTAATTTTAATATATCCATGACATTCATGATTTCCGTATGTGCCTGAGGGTGATAGTTTGTAGTGTGATTTCCTTTACGGTCCATAGAGGTATTTAAAACCGTATTAGAATCCCCCACCATAATAATAGTCTGGTGTTGCTTGTAGAGTTGATAAATTCTTATATACATTTTCAAAGAAGCTTGGATCATCATTATTTGGACCGTATTACTATTATTACCTACCAAATTATTATATTACTTATTATTATATTATATTATTATTATATTACTTATTATTATATTATTTTCTTATTATATGACTTATTACTTATTATTATATTATATTATTATTTTATTAATTATTACGTATTATTATGTTATATTATATTATTATTATATTACTTATTATTATATTATGATTATATTACTTATTACTTATTATTATTATATTACTTATTACTTGTTATTATATTATATTATTATTATATTACATTATATTATTATCATATTTCTTATTACTTATTATTATATTATATTATATTACTCATGTTAAGTAATGCATTAGTTAATGCTAATTCATGTAACCTTATTGTAAATTGTTATCAATCTATAATGTAAATTATTCAGTTTGGAAGGAACCACACATTACTGTGACAAATATAGCAAAAAATAACAGTAAAGATTATCTGTAATAAAAATAAAAAAATACAATCACTCTTATGATATTGAAGGAAATCTTCTTTCAAAAGTGCTGAAAATATACGTTTTTATCCAAGTGACGAGGAGATTTTACACAAGAACTTTAAGCTCTTTTTAAGTCACCGTGAAACGTTTGCACCCACTCCTTCTCACCTGGCGCCCTTCAACTATCATGGCGATAAAAGCATAGAATACTCCCATACTACACGTCCTATCTCAACCTGGACACATTCATTGGTGAGAGAACATGGGGAGGGTAGTGCACCCTCGGAGGGCCTATGCCCTCCGAGACACACCCATGGCTGCATCCATAAATTAGGGCCTCATGAATTTATTTCAACTGACTGATTTCCTTATACGAACTGTAACTCATGAAAATCTTTGAAATTGTTGCATGTTGCGTTTATATTTTTGTTCAGTATATTTAAAACGATTTATGACAGCGTATGATGTCATAATATGTTATATAGACATTATAAAGGCTTTAAGAATGCATACATAAGAACACCTACAGTAAAGTTTTTTCTTTCTGACATTTTCACACATCCTACAGGGAAACTGCACTGGTAGAATAGCATGCAAGGCATTGATCAGTCTTTAATTTCTATTTATGTCATACGTTTCTTTTCATATGTTCTCAAAGGCTTCTGTTTTTTTTAAATTCTTCCTCCTGCATTTGCATAGCCTCAACGTACATGCATCATGGCATGAAATGTGATTTGCATAGCCCCCATGAAGCATGTATCTCATGCAGATGTGATTGATATGTTTGAAAAAAAATATGTCAAATTTAAAGAATAAAAAAATTAGACATACAGTGGGATCCAGAATTATTGGATCCCTTGATAAAAAATAAACGAAAAATACTGAATAAAACAAATTATTCAAATACTGAGCTATACTGTATGCTCCAAAACATCCAAAATAATATTATTTTACACTAATACACTTGATCAGAGAAAGATGTTGTTTAACAAGTAATATAACAAATACTGTATTCCCTGTTTTCAATACTCCAACACCCTCCCCTTGCAAGGTTAATGACACAGCCTTTTTCAAAAATATTTTATGAGATTCGAGAACACATTGGGAGGGATCTTAGACCATTCCTCCATACAAAATTCAAGTCCGGAGACTGAGATGGCCATTGCAAAAATGTTGTGGTCGATTAAGCATTTCTTTGTGGATTTTTATGTTTGCTTGGGGTTATTGTCTTGCCGGAAGATTCACTTGTGACCAAGTTTCAGCCTCCTGCTAAAGGCAACCAGGTTTTTGGCTAAAATGTCCTTGTACTTGGTAAAGTTTATGAGGCCGTTGACCTTAACAAGGTCACCAGAACCAGTGAAAGCAAAATATCCCCATAACATAAAATATCCACCACCATATTTTACAGTAGGGATGAGGTACTTTCAGAATATGCATTGTTCTTCCGAAGGCCAAACCCACCATTGTTGACCATATGACATGGAGAAATTGGTATTTGGCCACGCACACCAGCAGTGGGTTTGGCCTTCGAAAGAACAATGCATATAGCGTGAATATAAAAACCTTCATAAACATAAGCATTATAATTTATTAGCATTTATAACTTACAATAATTTCTAAAGCATTTCTAGGCATGGAAAAGGGTTTATTCAAGAAAGTTATAATCAAGTGTAAAAGGTCAGGTGCACAAACTACTCACATAGAAAGCCCAAATGAAGTGAGTTCTTTGGGAGTTTGTAACTTCACCAGCTTTAAACTAGAGCATACTGTACTATGGACGCTCTCCAATGAGCCAATGTGCACCACAAACAACTAAAGTCACTGAGTCTCTGGTGACTGGCGCCACATCTGTCCCTGTCTGAACACATTAAGCTGTGACAGCCGAGTTTCATCTCATCCGAGCCTAGTCGCGCCTCACTCTGACAGCTCCAAGACCTTGACACATATCCTCTCGTCACATCCTGTCTTGAGGCCCCGGCTCCTTCAGCACAGTTTCAAGTCAATCTACTTCTTGAGAGGGTCAAAGAGGCCATAGCTCCATCAAAGTGTTCTCTCTCTCCCTCTGTATTCTCTCTCTCTCTCATCTTCTCTCTCTGTGTATGTAGCCTTCTCAGAGAAGTATGGCCAACACAGACTTTACCTCTCTCTTTCGCTCTCTCTCTGTCTCTCTCTCTGAGAAGGCTAGGTAATGGTGAGTTAACCCATTACCCTCAGCACGCCACTCAAATCCCTTTGTCCTTGGAACAGCTAATAAGGCACAACACTGGGATAGCAAAGAGGGGGAGACAGAATGCCATAAGTTCACATAAATTAGACCTAGATCAGCTTTAGCCGACACAGACGAGCAATGCCTCAAAGGAGAGCAAGGTCTGTAATTCATACGTGTTTTGGAAAGAGGAGAAAGTTTGAATAGCTGTTGGATTAGATTTCAAACATCTCTGCAAACAGATTAGTTCTGGGAGCCCAGACAATTGGTCTCCCTCCAGATATAAGAGCATTGATCTCATTTTCACAGATATTTACCTCAGTGATGTTGGAATGAATTACATTACAGGGCTGTGACCCAAGGTGACAGCCATTTAGATATGTTTGCAATTGCTCATCATCTCATTTGCCCCTTTTCCCCAGACAAAGAGGAAAATCTATTTGGCCTGCTTGAATGGGTGTAGTTAGATAAATGGAGGTTATTTTTACATAATTCTGACATCTATTGGGATGTTTGAGAAATTAATGTTAAAGGGGAAATCCGCATTTTGAAAAACAACAAAACAGCTGCCCCGCCACTTATTTTGGTAACAGCTGAGACCAAAAATGGTGTACCAATCACAGACTGTAGCTTTAAGGGTTCTGGACTGGTTTGAGTTATAATAATAAAAAAAAAAACGATGTTATACGTCATGTCTGTCTATTCTTCTAAGGACATGGACCAATTGAATCGTCAAATTGGAATGAGTTTGTGAGGGATCATCCTTAGGTTACCTTTCAGTCGGTCACTCGGTATAGGATACTATGGGGAGTAAACAACTAATCATATTAATCTGAAAACTGAATCAAGCCCAACGGGCCAATGGGTGCAGAGCCCGCCTTCAGAAGCCCAGCCTTCCTGGATATAATACATTTTCCAAAAGATTTGGCTCCAACTTAAATGTCTGTTAGTGGGGGAGAGAGTACTTGTCCCTCTAGATCAGGTATTCCCAAACTAAGGTACGCAAATGCCGTCGGGGTACGCCAAATAAAAATGTGTATTTTTTTCTTTCCATTTTTAAACAGTCCATTTATATTTTTCCAATGGGGCTATACATTTGGTGAGGTTTTTTCTCACCTGAGTAGCCTCGTATCACTGCCAAAAATAAAATTAAACCATCTAGTGTTCAGCGAAATAACAACACAATGTGAAATACAGGTAGCCTAGTCAAATAATTAACATCCAATCACATTAACCGTTACTCTCTCGCGGGAATTCCACAAAATTCCATGTAGGAAAAACGTAGCTGCTGCTCATTTTGTTTGCTAGAAAATGTATAAATGGTTAAAAAAAGTAATGCCCGCGTCCATAGAGACACATACCAGCTCTATTGGTAGTACTGCTACTACCACCAGTATTACATCCGCGCCTGTCGACGACTCAAGTTGTTCTGCTTCCATGAGCACATCCAATGCTAGCATCAGTAATTCTACATATGTTGTTAGCCCAGCTATCATGGACACTGACAGTTATGAATCTGATGCAACCGAAGAGCTACTGCCCCCTTATCCGGGAAAGCACCGAACAGACAGGGACGTTGGACTGTAGAAGAGGCACAAATATGATGAGAACTACATTGATTTGGGGTTCACTTATATTGGGAGTAGTGCCTTTCCTCAGCCACAATGTGTTAGTACTGTACTTTTGCACATATATCTCACAACTCGATGAAAACTTCACTCTTGCGCAGACATTTAGAAACAAAACATGCCAATTTGAAAAATAAGCCACAGGAGTGGAGAATTAAGACAACTTTCGAGTAGTAAGACATGTATAAAAGCAATAGATTCTATTAAAAACTTCTTCGGGATCGGTGTTCCTTCCAAGGGACGGTTGAGCTAAAGTAGGCTAATGTGATTAGCATGAGGTTGTAAGTAACAAGAACATTTCCCAGGACATATCTGATATTGGCTGAAAGCTTAAATTCTTGTTAATCTAACTTCCCTCTCCAATAATACAGTAGCTATTACAGTTAAATAATACCATGCTATTGTTTGAGGGTAGTGCACAATTTTAAACTTGAAAAGTTATTAAAAAACAAATTAGGCACATTTGGTACACAATTTTGATACAAACTTTTGAACAGAAATGCAATGTTTCACTGGATCAGTCTAAATAGTTGCACATACACTGCTGCCATCAAAATACTTGTCAATACTTTGCCCCTTGATAACCAGCGCACTTCTGTATATTGTAAAAGCGTTACATGGTCGCTGCCCATATCATTGCATAGTGCAGAAAATACACAAGTGTTTTGCTTCAATAAATCTTCTTAGGGAGTTTGTGTGGTGGTTGTGTGGTGGTTGCGTCCCGTTGTAAATTATGCAGCGCGGTGTGTCACGATCGCAGATTTTAGAGAAACCACAAATGTCGGTACATATAAGTGTCTTATATCGGCTGAAAGCTTAAATTCTTGTTAATATACAGTTGAAGTCGAAAGTTTACATACACCTCAGCCAAATGCATTTAAACTCAGTTTTTCACAATTCCTGACATTTAATCCTAGTATTTAAGCATTTCGTTCCAATGTTGGAGGGCCAGCATGTGTTGGTAAGGTCCGACGACAGGATGGCTGTGGCGTACATCAACAGGCAGGGGGGACGCGGTCTCTCTCTCTCCTAAACCTGGCCCGTTATCTGCTCATATGTAACCGCATGCATTTCCTATCACTCAGGGTGACATCGAATCTCTCAACGTGTGTGCGATCTACTTCCAGGAGGGGTCCTATGCACCCCTCGGTGGTTGCCCAGATAAGGGCCCGGTTTGGCAGGGCTGACATGGATGTTTACGCATTGTGAGAAAAGGTATGCTGTCATCGATTTTTTTCAATGAGGGATCTGGGCGCTTCGTTGGGAACGGATGGTTTGGCGTATCAGTGATTTGAACCCTGCTCTATGCGTTTCTTCCTATGGACCTGATTCAGACCACCATGGAGAGGGTCCGTCAGGATGGTCTGTTGTTGATTCTGGTAGCGTCCCATTGGCCCAGACAACCCTGGTTCCAGGAGATCATCCGCCTGTTGGGTGGGGACCTGTGGAGGGTATCGTGTCTTCGGGATCAATTGTCCCAGCCGCACGGATCTGTGGGTTTGGCGCTGAAAGGTTGAATTGACGGCTTGAACATGATTACGACTCAGTTGGCGTGTGCACCCTCTACGAGAGGGTTGTATACAGTGCCTTCGGAAAGTATTCAGACCCCTTGACTTTTTCCACATTTTGTTACGTTTAAGCCTTATTCTAAAATGGATATGGAAAATAATCATCATCAGCAATCTTCACACAATACACAATAATGACGACGCAAAAACAGGTTTTTAGACATTTTTGCAAATGTATTAAAAATAACAAACAGAAATACCTTATTTACAGAATTATTCAGAGCCTTTACTAAAAGACTCAAAATTGAGCTCAGGTCCATCCTGTTTTCATTGATCATCCTTGAGCTGTTTTGACAACTTGATTGGAATCCACAAGTGGTAAATTCATTTGATTGGACATGATTTGGAAAGGCATGTCTATATACGATCCCACAGTTCACAGTGCATGTCAGAGCAAAAACCAAGCAAGGAGGTCAAAGGAATTGTCCGTACAGCTCCGAGACAGGAATGTGTTGGGGCACAGATCTGGGGAAGGGTACCAAAACATTTCTGCAGCATTGAAGGTCCCCAAGAGCACATTGGCTTCCATCATTCTTAAATGGAAGAAGTTTGGAACCACCAAGACTCGTCCTAGAGCTGGCCGCCAGGACAAATTGAGCAATCAGGGGAGAAGGGCCTTGGTCAGGGAGATGACCAAGACCTCGATGATCACTCTGACAGAGCTCTAAAGTTCCTCTTTGGAGATGGGAGAACCTTCCAGACGGACAACCATCTCTGCAGCACACCACCAATCGGCAAAGATGAACGGAGCAAAGTACAGAGAGACACTTTATGAAAATCTGCTCCAGAGCACCCAGGACCTCAGACTGGGGCAAAGTTTCACTTTCCAGCAGGACAACGACCCTAAGCACACAGCCAAGAGAATGCAGGAGTGGCTTTGGGACAAGTCTCTGAATGTCCTTGAGTGGCCCAGCCAGAGCCCGGACTTGAACCCGATCAAACATCCCTGGAGAGATGTGAAAATAGTTTGCAGCAACTCCCCATCCAACCTGACAGAGCTTGAGAGGATCTGCAGAGAAGAATGGGAGAAAGTCCCCAAATACAGGTGTGCCAAGCTTGTAGCGTCATACCCAAGAAGACTCGAGGCTGTAATTGCTGCCAAAGGTTTAACAAAAATGCTGAGTAAAGGGTCTGAAAACGTATGTAACTGATATTTATATATTTTATTTTTTTATAAATTAGCAAAAAAAATTCAAATAACTGTTTTGGGTTCGTCATTATGGGGTATTGTGTCTTAGATTGATGAGGGAACAAAAACAATTTAATCAATTTTAGAATAAGGCTGTAACGTAACAAAATGTTGGAAAAGTCAAGGGGTCTGAATACTTTCCGAAGCACTGTACATACATGTATAAATGGCGCACGTTTGAGGGTTGGTGTCAGGTTAAAGGAGTTTCTCTTTTTCAGAACTCCTTGGTGGATTTGTTGATCTTCTTGCAAGAGCTTTTTGAGCAGGGCCTTCCTTTTTCCACATTGAAGGTTTATGTGACAGCCATCTCTGAAAGGCATGCGTCGGCTCAGACCAGTGTCTAAGCTTATGGCACTGAGACTGGGACTTGGCCTTGGTCCTGGACACTCTGTGTGAGCCGCCGTTTGAACCATTGGAGTCTGTGGACCTGAAGGTCCTTTCTTGCAAGACTGAACTGCTCATGGCCTTGGCGTCGGGCCAAGCGTGTTGGAGAGCTCTACATGCTATCAGTACACCTTCCTGTTTGGAGTTTGCGCCTGGCGACTATAAAGTGATGTTACGTCCTAATGCAACTTTTGCTCTTAAGGTTATGCCTATTTAAAAATATATATTTTTTAACCTTTTAACCTGGCTTTCGAGCTGTTCCCTTTCTCACATCCTCCATTTGCTTCCAGTGAACAACTGAGATTGCATGGCCTGTGTCCCGGTACATACTTTACACGCATATACGGATAGTATCTGCGTTTGTCTGTTTTGCAAATCCGGCTTGGGGTAGGGCGTTTTCTAAGCAGCGTCTTTCTCACTGGATTGTGGAGGCTATCTCCCTGGCATATGACAGCAAAGGACAAGGGTTACCTAGCAGTGTGCGTGTTCAGCCACTAGGGTTGTGGCGGCTTCTTGAGCATTGTTCAGGGGCATGATGATTGGTGAAATATGTGCTACAGCGAGTTGGGGTTCCCCACATACCTTTGTGAGGTTTTATCGCTTGGATGTAACTGCTCCCAGTGTGGCTCATAGTGTTCTTAGGGCTGGGTCCAGGAGCGGGTGTTAGCCAGAGCGCGGGTTGCGCATTTATCCGTGTTACAGATCAAGTTCCCCTGTGGGATTGAGTCTTGGGCTGCCTTGGTGTCCGTCAGTGCGCAGATTGAGCATTCATCTGGGTTACCACAGTTTCCCTGTTGGTTTGAGCCTGGGGCTGCTGTGGTTAGTTGATGAGGTGGCGCTTGAATGCGCATTATCAAGTCAGAGCAGGTGCCCTGTTGTTTTGGACTTGTGGTTTCTTGTGCGAGTTCTGGCATTCCAGACTACTCAGGTCTTGGTCTGAGCATTTTTGGAACTGTTAGGGTCTATGGACCGATGTTAGGTGGTTGATGTTAGGCAGAATTTTGTCCGAGTTACCACAGTTTCCCTGTGGGTTTGAGCCTTGGGTTTCCATGGGGTGATGCAGCGTGTAAATCAAATCAAACTTTATTTGCTTACTTACAAGCCCTTAACCAACAGTGCAGTTCAAGAAGAGTTAATAAAATATTTACCAAGTAGTAACACAATAAGAATAACAATAACAAAGCTATATACAGGGGGGCACAGGTACCAAGTCAGTTTGTGGGGCTACAGCCTAGTTCAGGTTAATCTGTACATGTAGGTGGGGGAAATGACTATGCATAACAAACAAACAGTGAGAAGCAGCAGTGTACAAAAGGGAGGCGGTGGGGTGGGTGACGATTTTATGAATTGTTCAGCAGTCGTATGGTTTGGGGGTAGAAGCTGTTGAGGAGCCTGTTGGTCCTAGACTTGGGGCTCCGGCACCGCTTGCCGTGCGGTAGCAGAGAAAACAGTCTACAACTTGGGTGACTGGAGTCTCTGACAATTTTATGGGCTTTCCTCTGACACTGCCTGTTAAACTCAGCAAAAAAAAGAACCCTGGCAGGACCCTGTCTTTCATAGATAATTCGTAGAAATCCAAATAACTTCACAGATCTTCATTGTAAAGGGTTTAAACACTGTTTCCCATGCTTGTTCAAGGACCCTTTAACAATTAATGAACATGCACCTGTGGAACGGTCGTTAAGACACTAACAGTAGGCAATTAAGGTCACAGTTATGAAAACTTAGGAAACTAAAGAAGCCTGACTGAAAAACACCAAAAGAAAGATGCCCAGGGTCCCTGCTCATCTGTGTGAATGTGCCTTAGGCATGCTACAAGGAGGCATGAGGACTGCAGATGTGGCCAGGGCAATACATTGCAATGTCCATACTGTGAGATGCCTAAGACAGCGCTACAGGGTGACAGGATGGACAGCTGATCGTCCTCGCAGTGGCAGACCACGTGTAACAACACCTGCACAGGATCGGTACATCTGAACATCACACCTGCGGGACAGGTACAGGATGGCAACAACAACTGCCCAAGTTACACCAGGCACGCACAATCCCTCCATCAGTGCTCAGACTGTCCGCAATAGGCTGAGAGAGGCTGGACTGAGGGCTTGTAGGCCTGTTGTAGTAAGGCAGTTCCTCACAAGACATCACCGGAAACAAGGTGGGCACAAACCCACCGTCGCTGGACCAGACAGGACTGGCAAAAAGTGCTCTTCACTGACGAGTCGCGGTTTTGTCTCACCAGGGGTGATGGTCGGATTCGCGTTTATCTTCGAAGGAATGAGCGTTACACCGAGCCCTGTACTTTGGAGCGGGATCGATTTGGAGGTGGAGAGTCCGTCATGGTCTGGGGTGGTGTGTAACAACATCATCGGACTGAGCTGGTTGTCATTGCAGGCAATCTCAATGCTGTGCGCTACAGGGAAGACATCCTCCTCCCTCATGTGGTACCCTTCCTCCAGCATGACAATGCCACCAGCCATACTGCTCGTTCTGTGTGTGATTTCCTGCAAGACAGGAATGTCAGTGTTCTGCCATGGCCAGCAAAGAGCCTGCATCTCAGCCCCATTGAGAACGTCTGGGACCTGTTGGATCGGAGGGTGAGGGCTAGGGCCATTCCCCCCCAGAAATGTCCGGTGCAGGTGCCTTGGTGGAAGTGAGGGGTAACATCTCACAGCAAGAACTGGCAAATCTGGTGCAGTCCATGAGGGGGAGATGCACTGCAGTTCTTAATGCAGCTGGTGGCCACACCAGATACTGACTATTACTTTACTGACTGTTACTATGTCACGAACCGGCTCAAAGTTCGTAAAACAAAAACTGCGGTAATAACCAATCATTCGTTTTTAGTAGTTGGTGGTGGAAAAGCATCAATAGCTAACACCTTAGCCCGAACAGGACGCACTTCACCCTGCCCAACCACCTTTCCAAGGTATGTAACGGTCACCTGAGCAAACTCACATTTAGCCAGATTGATCGTGAGGCGACCCGCAGCTAGACGTTCGAACAAGGCTTGAATACGGGACATATGTTCCTCCCAAGTATCTGCATATATCAGTACATCGTCCAGATAAACAGCGCACCCAGCCAGACCGGAGACAACCCTGTTCATAATTCGCTGAAAAGTGGCAGGTGCATTACTCAGGCCAAAACTCATAACCGAATAAGAGTACAGACCAGCGAGTGTAATAAAGGCAGAGATTTCTTGTGCCCTACTCGTCAGTGGCACCTGCCAATAGCCCTTTAACAGGTCAAATTTGCACAAACTTCGCTGCTCCGACCTGATCAACGCAGTCCTCCATCCGAGGAGAGGAAATTAATCTGGCTTACTGACACTGTATACCTTACAGTAGATAATATGTACAAAATCTGTTTGTCCCATCCGGTTTACTGATCAAGATACAGGGGAGAAGCTCAGCTGGAGAAAGAAGGCTCTTCAATATCATTTTCTAGCATGTACCTGATCTCAGCATCCAGACAACGCAGTTTCTCTGAAGAAACTCTATAGAACCGCTGACGAATGGGGTCAGCATCTCCAACGTCAATATTCTGTTCTATTAAGTTTGTACGTGTAGGTGTATCAGAAAACAAACCTGGAAATCTCAGAATCAGACCAACCATCTCTTTCTGCCCATCAACAGGTAGATCTGTCTAAAATATCCAGTGTCTACCCTGCAGTATCTTCAGGACCAGGAACATCTTCCTCCTCATGCACGGACCTAGCATGACAAGAACCCAGCGAAATAACGGTATCGCCCAAAGAACAGGTTTACCGTCCTCTGTAGACTCCCACTGTTCAGCCTCAGAAGAACGTACATAATAGGGTATTAATAAATGTACATGGCACAGTTGGTGTGCTTTTCTCCATTCTGGAGTGGCAACTAGATTGTTTTGCTCAGTGAACTGGCGAACTACCGTATATGGACCTTGAAACTTGGCTTGAAAAGGAGAACCAACAATTGGCAGCAGAGCAAGAACCTGATCACCTGGACTAAAGTCACGAGGCTCAGTTCCCTGCATCAAATATGCCCTTCATCCTCTCCTGTGAAGATGATAGCTTCTCTTTAGCCATTTCACCAGCGGTGTACAGGCGTCCCCGGAAATCACACAGATAAGATAACAGGGACTGAGGGGGCTCGGGAGACTTCCAGTAATCCTGGAGAACAGATAGAATTCCACGTACCGTATGTCCAAACACAAGGTCATTTGGACTGAAACCCATGCTCTCCTGTGAAACCTCCTTAGCGGCTAACAGTAACCAAGGCAACCCCTCCTCCCAATCCTTATCCATCTCAGTACAATAAGCTCTCAACAAATACGTGTTTGACGGAAACGTTTCAGCGCTCCTTGACTTTACGCGTGATAGGGGCTAGACAAATTGTGTTTAATATGGAGCTGGTGGAGAACCTGACAAAACAGATTAGAGGTGAAATTAGATCCTTGATCACAGTAAGACCACTAGTTCCTGGGTTCACATCAAGTGTACTGTTTTGGATTCTGCGCGTAACAGGGAATGCGCGCTCAGTTCTTTTTCTCTTCTATTCAGCAGGTTATATTCCGTCTAAAATATTATAGTGTATATTCATTTTAGGGTATCTGAGTATTGATTGCAAATGCTGTTTGACTTTTTTTCGACAAACTTTACGGGTACTTTTGGGATATCGTTTGTCTGCATGGATGAAAGACTTTGGGCAGGTGGATTACTGAACAAAACGCGCCAACCAAACGGAGCTATACGGATATAAATAGGAACTTTATCAAACAAAAGGACCATTTATTGTGTAACCTGGACGCTTTGATATGCCATCAGAGGAAGATCATCAAAGGTAAGTGATTTATTTTATGCTATTTTTGAGTTTTGTGACACCTCTGCTGGTTATGTTATTATGCTAATTCAGTTTTTGAGTGGGGGTGCTGTCCTCAGACAATAAAATGTTCTGCTTTCGCTGTAAAGCCTTTTTGAAATCTGACAATGTTGTTAGATTAACAAGAGTCTAAGCTTTTGAAGGGTGTGCAGCATTTGTATTTTCATGAATGTTTGAAATTAGTATTTTTGTAATTTGAATTTGGCGCTCTGCATTTCACCGGATGTTGTCAAAATCGATCCCGTTCACGGGATTGGATCCGTAACAGGTTAAACCTGTTTTGACGCTTTGCTTGTTTGATTGTTTGTCTGAGGGCATAGCGGGATTTCTTATAAGCGTCCGGATTAGTCTCCCGCTCCTTGAAAATGGCAGCTCTAGCCTTTAGAGCTAGAGTTGCCTTTAATCCATGGCTTCTGGTTGGGATATGTACGTACAGTCACTGTTGGGACGACGTCATCGATGCACTTATTGATGAAGCCGATGACTGAGGTGGTGTACTCCTCAATGCCATTGGATGAATCCGGAACATATTCCAGTCTGTTAGCAAAACAGTCCTGTAGTGTAGCATCCACGTCATCTGACCACTACCGTATTGAGCGAGTCACTGGTACCTGCTTTAGTTTTTGCTTGTAAGCAGGAATCAGGAGGATATAATTATGGTCAGATTTGACAAATGGAGGGCTGGGGAGAGCTTTGTATGCATCTCTGTGTGTGGAGTAAAGGTGGTCCAGAGTTCCTTTCCCCCTGGTTGAACATTTTGTATTTTTTGTTGTTGGTAAAACTGATTTAAGTTTGCCTGCATTAAAGTCCCCGGCCACTAGGAGCACCGCTTCTGGGTGAGCATTTTCTTCTTTGCTTATGTTCTCATAGAGTTGGATGAGAGCGGTCTTAGTGCCAGCTTCGTTCTGTGGTGGTAAATAGACGGCTACGAAAAATACAGATGAGAACTCTCTTGGTAGATAGTGTGGTCTACAGCTTATCATAGGTACTCTAACTCAGGCGAGCAATACCTCGAGACTTCTTTAATATTAGACATTGCACACCAGCTGTTAGGTCTGTTCTGCCGGTGCATGGAATATCCCGCTAGCTCAATATTGTCCGTATCTTTGTTCAGCCACGTCTCGTCGAAACATAAGATGTTACAGTTTTTAATGTCCCGTTGGTAGGATAATCTTAAAACGAGGTCATCAATTTTGTTTTCCAATGGTTGCACATTAGCAAGAAGAACTGATGGCAGTGGGAGTTCTCCCTCGCCTCTGGATTCTCAGAAGGCTGCCCGATCTGCAGCCCCCTTCCGGCGTCTTTTCTTCAAGCAAAAGGCGTTAATCTGGGCCTGTTCCAGTGAAAGCAGGATATCCATCTCGTTGGACTCGTTAAAGGAAAAAGTTTCTTCCAGTCCGCGGTGAGTAATCGCTTTTCTGATGTTCAGAAGTTATTTTCGGTCATAATAGACAGTAGCAGCAACATTATGTACACAATAAGTTAAAAAAGAAGTTACACAAAATGAAAAAAAAAGTGTGCATTATCAGGGTTACCACAGTTTCCTGTGGGTTTGAGCCTTGGGCTGCCTTGGAAGCGCACAATTACACAGTGCCCAGGTTACTGCAGGTCTCCTATGGGTTTGGTCGATGCTATGCAACGTGCGTGTGTGCTATACCAAGTCACAACAGGTGTTCTGTTGTTTTTGACTTGCGGTTCCTTGTACGAGTTCTGAAATTGTAGGCTTGCAAGATAAGTTTTGTTTTTCGAACCGTGGGGTCTATGGACTTGGGCTGCAGTTGCAGGCTGTCAGTGCGCATAGCCAAGATGTTCTGGTTTCCTGTATGAGGCTCTGACAGTTCAGGATTCTTATGGAAAAAGGTGGCTTCCGTAATTCCTTTTTGGAACCGCTGGAACCTGTGTGTGCTTGGGCTGCTGTTGGCCTACTAGTTAGTATTTGATTCAGTTGTGTTTGATAAACATTTTGATAATCATTTTGAAATATTATTTATAAATTCAGTACTGTTTGAATAACAAGTCAATTAAGTAAATCTGTAATAATAATTTCATGAAAAATAACCTGTTTCCATTAGGTGTAAGATTCAACTATTTTAGTTGATCAAAATACTTTTTTTTTTGTGTAGGGGAAATGGAGCAGCACAGCTTCAAGAAAAGAGTTGCTTTCAAACTAGGGATTTTGTGGCTAATTAAACAGTAATTCTGCTCATAGATTATGCATGTATGAAAGACACATTGACACATCCAGCCAAAAGCGGGAGGTTTTTAAAAATATATATTTTTAGTGCTATAATGCTTTTTTTATCTACTCTGTTTCATAGGACCCCATAGAAATGGCAGAATAAAAATGTGGCCCCATTTGGTGCACATTTCAGCACTTTAAGGAGTTGATGAAAACTATAGCAAATCTTCAGCGCTATCTATTTTCACTTGCATTGTTCTTTAGTGGAGAAGAATGACTTGTGCGTGAGCGAGATCTTGTAAGCATAAATATGTCACTCTGCGTCCCAAATGGCACCTTATTCCCTATAGGCCCCGATCGGGCTCTGGTCAAAAGTATTGCACTGTATAGGGAATAGGTTTTAATTTTTGACTTAGACACTAGCTACTAGAAACACCGCTTGTGGAATCCACTGGGAAAAAATGTTGTGGAGAATTAAAGAAGCCGCCAGTGCTGGTGACAGTTAAGTGGCTGGAATAGGCTATCAGAGCTATGGGGCTTTCATGACACATTAGTGAGGTTGTGCACCATGCTATATAGAAAATTCCCCAATGTTTGTTCTTTGGACCCAAGGGCTGATTTGTGTGCGTAAGTACAAGCGTTCACTCGTGCCTATGTGTATTTGTCACACGCATGTGTGTGTGTGTGTGTGATTTTGCTGTCGATAGTGTAATCTTCTGCATTAGGGAGCTCAGAGAATTAATAATTAATCAATATGCCAGCACATCCATCTCCAATGTGTTGCAGCACGTGTGCTTAGCTATGCTGATTAGGTGACATGGGCATGTATTGCACCACCACAAAATGCTTCACATTAGTATATGTCTCCGAGGCATGTATTGGATGACGTAAAATAATTAACTATTTACTTCCATGGGAGGCAGAGTTAAATTGATTCAATTAAGTGAGCGCAGACTCCGAGCAGAGTAATTAGAGGCACGGATGAAAAATAAATCATTATGACGAGTTAAGCGCAGCCTCGAGTGCGAAGTGCTCCTCAACGTCTCGTGTTGTCCCTGCCAAGTTAAATCACAGAATGGACAATGTCATTTTCATGTGTGCATTACACACTGAACAAAAATATGAATGAAAAATGTAAAGTGTTGGTCCCATGTTTTATGAGCTGCAATAAAAAAAATCCATATGCACAAAAAGCTTACAGTATGTCTCTCAAATTTTGTGCACAAATTTCTTTACATCACTATAACGAGCATTTCTCATTTGCGAAGAGAATCCATCCACCTGACAGGTGTGGCATATCAACAAGCTGATTAAACATCATGACCATTACACAGGTGCACCTTATGCTGGAGACAATAAAAGGCCACTTTAAAATGTGCAGTTTTGTCACACAACACAATGCAAAGTATGTCTCAAGTTTTGAGGGAGCATGCAATTGGCATGCTGACTGCAGGAATGTCCACCAGAGCTGTTGCCAGAGAATTGAATGTTAATTTCTCTACCATAAGCCGCCTACAACATCGTTTTAGAGAATTTGTCAGTACATCCAACCGGCCTCACTACCGCACACCATGTGTAACCACACCTGCCCAGGACCTCCATACCCGGGTTTTTCACTATCGTCGTATGAGGAGGTAGGGTGGGGCTGTCTGTAATAAAGCCATTTTGTGGGGGAAAACTGGCTGGGCCTGGCTCCCCATTGTGTGGGCCTATGCCCTCCCAGACCCACCCATGGATGCACCCCTGCCCAGTCATGTGAAAATCCATAGACTAGGGCCTAATGAAATAATTACAAATTGACTGATTTCCTTATATGAACTGTAACTCAGTAAAATCTTTGAAATAGTTATTTTTCTGCATCCAAATTTTTACAGTATGAGCTGCATTTAGTTGTTTTAGATCAATCATATCTCCATTGGTCAGATAATGCATAACTGACATCAATGTCATATCATGACTGGCAACTAACCCAATTTGTAAGGACAGACGCTGGGAGACGAGAAGCAAGTACAGGGAGTGAACATTTAATTAATGTTGTAAATGATTACTGTAGCTGGAAATTATTTTAATGAAATATCTACATATGCGTACAGAGGCCCATTATCAGCAGCCATCATTCCTGTGTTCCAATGGCACATTGTGTTAGCTAATCCAAGTTTATCATTTTAAAAGGCTTATTGATCATTAGAAAACCCTTTTGCAATTATGTTAACACAGCTGAAAACTGTTGTATGATTAAAGAAGCAATAAAACTGGCCTTCTTTAGACTAGTTGAGTATCTGGAGCATCAACATTTGTGGGTTCGATTACAGGCTCAAAATGGCTAGAATCAAGAACTTTCCTCTGAAACTCGTCAGTCTATTCTAGTTCTGAGAAATAAAGGCTATTCCTTTCGAGTAATTGCCAGTCTCAACGTCAACAGTGAAGAGGTGACTCCGGGATGCTGGCCTTCTAAAGGACTGGAATCAACTCCTTTTGCTTGCAGCCAGATAATCTTTTAACAAAGGTAACTTGTGGAAATAATCAGAATTAAAGTCAGAATTAGTAAACTAAGTTATGCCTTTTTTTGTTGTTGCCTTGGACACAATCCAACAAGTCTGGTCATTTTGTAGAATGAAAATGATTATTGAGAAACAAACAGTTAATTTAGATACTTTTGTTTCATCATTAATAATTATTATCTTAAAAGGTGATTGAAATGTCCTGTAATTGAAATCATAAGAGAAAACTCTGATGCAAAGAATGGTGACAGGACATTTTTCAGTTGTAAAAAAAACAATATCAAGCGTGCTGCAAAACTATTTGACTTCTTGGCTCCAAGATCATGCGCTTTTGCATTCTCATTTGCACTCCATCACACTCTGGACTATCAATACTGAGGCAGAGTTTGACTGCAGAGGCACACACACATGCTTTCTGATAATCCCCCTCCACTCCTCATGCAGAGTCTGATGAAGATTGGTGTCAGTCGAGGGAAAGAGTGATCAATTCTGTAGGAGAACAATCTTTTCTCTGAGACTGTCACTATGATGTATTATTCTCACTAAAATAGTCAATTTCAAACCTTGGACTTTTCTTTACAGAGATTAACGATGCTCATTGCATTTGATGCACATTTGGACAATAACAACATCGTGCCGAGTATGCTGTGTTCAACAGCAACTGACTATGTATCCCCTTCCCTTTCCCCTCCAAGCTCGTCACCAAACTTAAGACACCTCCCTCTGCAACTGGATCCTGCAACTGGCTCCTAGGAGGTAAGGGTAAGCAACATCAACTCTGCCACACTGACCCTCCACACATGGGCCTCTTAGTCCCCTCCTATATTCCATGTTCATCCAAGACTGCATGGCCACGCATGACTCCCAACACCATCATCAAGTTTGCTGACGACACGACGGTGGTAAGCCTGATCACCGGCGGCGATGAGACAGCCTACAGGGAGGAGGTCAGTGACCTGGCAGTGTGGTGCCAGAACAACAACATCTCCCTCAACGTCCGAAAGACCAAGGTTCACACACACTCACACAGTCGTGAAGAAGGCGCGGCAGTATCTCTTCCCCCTTAGGATGTTGAAATTGTTTGGCATGGGCCCTCAAATCCTCAAACAGTTCTACAGCTGTACTATTGGGCGCATTTTCACTGGCTGCATCACTGTTTGATATGGTAAAAGCACTGCCCTCGATCACATGGCGCAACAGAGGGTGGTATGGACAGCCCAGTATATCCCTGGGGCTGTGCTCCTATATCGGGCGGGGTGAAAGGAAGCTATAAGATTGCTAAATAGCTAACAAAAGGGTTTAACCTTGTATTTTATTTTTGCGTTGTCTCTGCACACTCACAGAGCCCTACACTGAGACTCCAACACATACACAAACACTCACTTCATAATTTGCTCACACATATCCTTGTTTTTGAAAGAAAAGCAAATATTTTGTCCATTAAAATACCATAAAATTGATCAGAAATACAGTGTAGACATTGTTAATGTTGTAAATGACTATTGTAGCTGGAAACGTCTGATTTTTAATAGAATATCTACATAGGCGTACAGAGGCCCATTATCAACACCCATCACTCCTGTGTTCCAATGGCACATTGTGTTAGCTAATCCAAGTTGATAATTTTAAAAGGCTAATTGATCATTAGAAAACCCATTTGCAATTATGTTAGCACAGATGAAAACTGTTGTCCTGATTAACTTCTTAGGGAGCGGCAGCAGAGGTAGCGGTTTTGGAGAGTCTGGCGTGCCCAAAGTAAAATGCCTGCCACTCAGGCCCAGAAAATAGGATATGCACATAATTAGTACTATTGGATAGGAAACACTCTGAAGTTTCTAAATGTGTTAAAATAATGTATGTGAGTATAACAGAACTGATATAGCAGGCGAAAACTCATACGGATTTGCAGTTTTTTTTGTACATAACATATTTTGGCCAGGCTGCCTATTGATTTCTATTTTAACTAGGACTGAGACTGCAGTACCTATGGCTTCCACTAGATGTCAACAGTCTTTATACAGTGTCTGGAGGCTCTAGCACTAAGCAGAACAGATAGGAAGAGGAAGTAGTGAAGGGACAACATTTGTCAACAACGTTTCACGGGAGTGAGATTGTGAGCCCGCCCCACTTTATTTTCCTTTCCTATCGTTCACGTTATCGTCCGGTTGAAATATTACAGTAAATATACATAAAAGGATACCTAAGGATACATTAATAATGACGTTTGATTTGTTTGGAGAAAGTGTATAGGTATAATTTGAACGTGTTCTCTTCACGGTTCAATGGGCGACTCGACGGTGGATTTTCTGATCATAACACGCCAACCAAACAGAGATTTATGGATATAATTAATGACTTTTTCTAACAAAAGAACCATTGGATGTCTTTGTTGGACACTTGGGAAGCCCTCAGCAGAAGTTCTTCGAAAGGTAAGTGATTTATTTTAGCTCTTATATGGGTTTTGTGTGCCTGCGCTGGACATGAATTTATGCTAATGTAGAAAATAGGAGAGGTGCTATCCTCAAACAATCAAATGTTGTGCTTTTGCCGTAAAGCCTTTTTGAAATCTGACAACGCTGTGATATTGCCAAGAATCAGAGCTTTTGATGACTATGCAACACTTGTATGTTGATGAATGTTTTATAATTCAACTTTTGGATTTTGAAATTGGCGCCTTATTGGCGCCGCTACTCCCCTAAGTAGTTTTAAAGAAGCAATAAAACTGGCCTTCTTTAGACTAGTTGAGTATCTGGAGCATCAGCATCTGTGGGTTTGATTACAGGCTCAAAATGGCCGGAAACAAAGACTTTCTTCTGAAACTTGTCAGTCTATTCTTGTTCTGAAAAATGAAGGCTATTCCATGCGAGAAATTGCCAAGAAACTGAAGATCTCGTAGAACGCTGTGTACTACTCCCTTCACAGAACAGCGCAAACTGTCTCTAACCAGAATAGAAAGAGGAGTGGTCAATTCTGTAGGAGAACAAAGGAGGAGTACATTAGAGTGTCTAGTTTGAGAAACAGACGCCTCACAAGTCCTCAACTGGCAGCATCATTAAATAGTACCCGCAAAACACCAGTCTCAACGTCAACAGTGAAGAGGCGGCTCCCGGGATGCTGGCCTTCTAGGCAGAGTTGCAAAGAAAAAGCCATATCTCAGACTGGACAATAAAAAGAAAAGATTAAGATGGGCAAAAGAACACAGACACTGGACAAAGGACTTGTTGTCCTTGCACCACACGGTCAGGTCTCTGACCTCCTCCGTATAGGCTGTCTCATCGTTGTTGGTGATCAGGCCTATCACTGTTGTGTCATTGGCAAACTTAATGATGGTGTTGGAGTTGTGCCTGGCCGTGCAGTCATGAGTGAACAGGGAGTACAGGAGGGGACTGAGCACACACCCCTGAGGGGCCCAGTGTTAAGGATCAGTGTGGCGGGTGTGTTGTTACCTACCCTTACCACCTGGGGGTGGCCCATCAGGATGTCCAGGATCCAGTTGCAGAGGGAGGTGTTTAGTCCCAGGGTCCTTAGCTTAGTGATGAGCTTTGAGGGCACTATGGTGTTGAACACTGAACTGTAGTCAATGAATAACATTCTCACATAGGTGTTCCTTTTGTCCAGCTGTGAAAAGGCAGTGTGGAGTGCAATAGAGACTACATCATCTGTGGATCTGTTGGGGCGGTATGCAAATTGGAGTAGGTCTAGGGTTTCTCGGATAATGGCGTTGATGTGAGCCATGACCAGCCTTTCAATGCACTTCATGGCTACAGACGTGAGTGCTATGGGTTGGTAGTAATTTAGGCAGGTTACCTTAGTGTTCTTGGACACAGGGACTATGGTGGTCTGCTTGAAACATGTAGGTATTACAGACTCCGACAGGGGGAGGTTGAAAATGTCAGTGAAGACACTTGCCAGTTGGTCAGCGCATGCTCGGAGTACACGTCCTGGTAATCCGTCTGGCCCTGCGGCCTTGTGAATTTTGACCTGCTTAAAGGTCTTACTCACATCGGCTGCGGAGAGCGTGATCACACAGTCGTCCGGAACAATTGATGCTCTCATGCATGTTTCAGTGTTACTTGCCTCGAAGCGAGCATAGAAGTAATTTAGCTTGTCTGGTAGGCTCGTGTCACTGGGCAGCTCTCGGCTGTGCTTCCCTTTGTAGTCTGTAATAGTTTTCAAGCCCTGCCACATCCGACGAGCGTCGGAGCCGGTGCAGTACAATTCGATCTTAGTCCTGTATTGCCGCTTTGCCTGTTTGATGTTGCTTCTGGTTGGGGTATGTACGTACAGTCACTGTGGGGACGACGTCATCGATGCACTTATTGATGAAGCCAGTGACTGATGTGGTGTACTCCTCAATGCCATCGGAAGAATACCGGAACATATTCTAGTCTGTGCTGCAAAACTGTCCTGTAGCTTAGCATCTGCTTCATCTAACCACTTTTTTATTGACCAAGTCACTGGTGCTTCCTGCTTTAATTTTTGCTTGTAAGCAGGAATCAGGAGGATAGAATTATGGTCAGATTTGCCAAATGGAGGGAGAGGGAGAGCTTTGTATGCGTCTCAGTGTGTGGAGTAAAGGTGAACTAGACTTTTTTTCACTCTGGTTGGACATTTAACATGCTGATAGAAATGGGGTAAAATGGATTTAAGTTTCTCTGCATTAATGTCCTTGGCCACTAGGAGCGCCGCGGTCTTAGTGCGGTCTTAGTGCCAGCATCGGTCTGTGGTGGTATGTAGACAGCTTCGAAAAATACAGATGACAACTCTCTAGGTAGATAGTGTGGTCTACAGATTATGTTTCGTAGCTGCCTACATACCACGACAGACTCCCAAGTGGCACAGCGGTCTACGGCACTGCATCTCAGTGCAAGAGGTGTCACCACAGTCCCTGGTTCAAATCCAGGCTGTATCACATCCGGCCGTGATTGGGAGTCCCATAGGGCGGCGCACAATTGGCCCAGCGTAGTCCGGATTTGGCCGGGGTAGGCTGTCATTTTAAATAAGAATTTGTTCTTAAATCACTTGCCTAGTTAAATAAAGGTTCAATTAAAAATATATATATATTATCATGAGATACTATGAAAAATACAGATGAAAACTCTCTATGTAGATAGTATGGTATACAGCTTATCATGAGATACTCTACCTCAGACAAGCAAAACCCTGAGACTTCCTTAGATTTCGTGCACCTGCTGTTGTTTACAAATATACATAGACCACCGCCCCTTGTCTTACCAGAGGCTGCTGTTCTATCCTGCCGATACAGCGTATAACCCCCCAGCTGTATGTTATTCATGTCGTCGTTCAACCACGACTCGGTGAAACATAAGATGTTACAGTTTTTAATGTCCTGTTGGTAGGATATACGTGCTTTTAGTTCATCCAATTTATTATCCAGCGATTGTACGTTGGACAATAGTACGACTGACAATGGCAGACTAGCCACTCGTCGCCTGATCCTCACAAGGCACCCCGATCTCATTCCACGAAACCTCTGTCTCTTTCTCCTGAGAATGACGGGGATGAGGGCCTGTTTGGGTGTCTGGAGTAAATCCCTCTCGTATGACTCATTAAAGAAAAATTCTTTGTCCAATTCAAGGTGAGTAATCGCTGTTCTGATGTCCAGAAGCTCTTTTTGGACATAAGAGACGGTAGCAGCAACATTATGAACAAAATAAGTTACAAACAAATTGTAACTTAACTGTGTTCATTGATTCCACAATTCCACAAACACAGAGAATAGTTAGTATCTCTATGAATAGTTGAGGAAAATGTACATGAAACATGTAGAGTAACAACAACTGCAACTGAGCTGACAGAGAAACCAAGCTCTTTTACAAAGGAAAATGCAGCATATAACCCTGGTAGAAAAGTCCTAATGACAATATGCAGGACCATAAACTGGAGGGGAACACTGTGACAAACTTGCATAAACCACAAACTTGTCATAAATAACTTGGTCAGTTCAATAATAGTGTATTGATAGCAAAAACAAAGCAGAATAATAAAATAATTAAATCAACTGACCCAACAGTAGAGAAAGCAAATCCTAAAATTTAAATAACATAGTCCTACCAGAACCTCTTGTTTAGTCTTTGAATGGAAGTCCAAGTTCAACTCCAGCACTACTGCCACCAGATGGCACTATTATTCCTTATGTCGATTTAATTGGGCGCCGGCCTAAAAAACCTGGGAAAATATGAGCATGGTCTTAATTAACAAATTCTCCACCACCATGCTAGAGTGGCTAATTCTACTTCTGGATGTTGCGCACCGCGTTCAGCCAATCAGGTTGTAGCAGTTTGTTGTTTACCCATGGTGCTCAACATCCGGAAGTAGCATTAGCCACTCTTCCATGGTCAGTTGGCACGAAAATAGAACTCATGCACACCAGTGATGGCTGTAAGTAAGGCTTCCCAATTTAGATATTTTTTTCCGCAAATTAGTCTTTTGACCAATTACATCAAATCTTTTCACATCAGATCTTTTTCAGAGCTGATCTGATTGGTCAAAAGACTAATTAGTGAAAAAAATATCAGAATTGGGCTGCCTGTGTCAACGCAGCCTAAGAGGCTTAAATGTGTTGCTACTTACAGGGCTTTATAAAGAGGTTGATTCGCTTAGTTGCGGAGGGCATAAACATTGCATGATAGAAGATTGTTGCTAATGAGTCCAAATTGCTTTGCTTGAATGAATAGGCTAAACGGAACACAGTGAAGAGTTATTCCCGAAACTCACTTCAGATAGACAGTGAAAGATATCTACATTTTTCAATTTGGGTGGGAGCCTTTACCTTTTTTTCATCTGATGCCAAAGGATCCAGTCTTCTTGGCATTTTCTCTCCGCTTTTTTCATATTTCCATCCACCTGTATCATAATGCTTGGATGATGGCTCATACAGTCGTAATTGGCACTTCCAATAGCAGTGTGGTAACTTCAGGGGGCACTAATTCCGGTTGCTTTAACCGATTCAGCAGATGTCTCATAGTTTAGGTTCGGTTTAAGAGACTCAAATTCAAGTTATATTTATGGGTATAACTTTTAGTAGTGATTAAAGCATTGGTATAGTATTATTGAGCTAGTAATGGTGTTTAGCACTTTCCAATTGTATTATGCTACCTTATTGCTTCACAAAGAAAACCAAAGACCTACACACAAGTGAGAATGCAGGCAGATTTTAATGATCATTTTCAGATTACAATTACAGTATAAGACTGTCACAATTGAGCTCAGTATGGGAGCTATAATAATACATTCATTATATAACATTTACCATCATGGTTATTCATTTGGAAACCATTAGTAACCAAATAAGACCCTTCAAGTTGATTCAAACAATGCCATTGTGTGCTAATAAGTATTTGTCACATTGGCTGACAGGTTCGCAACATCATTACACATCATTAAACACACTGCTGATTACCTCTTCCCATCACCTCGTTTGCATATTAATAACATGTCTAATTATTCCGATTGCTCGCTATAAACCTTCCCTCCTGTCCTCTCCAATTCTCATTTGCCTCGTCACCATGTGTTAATTAGGAGCGTATGGTCTGGTGGCAGTAGTCCGTGAGTATTGGCAGGGTGTGAAAGCAATCTTGTTGATGGAATCATGGGAAGACGAGGGGGACATTGGCGGACCACGACTCAAAAAGCGCCACAGACCTAATTATGGAAAATGCATATCTTCGCCAATTATGCACTGCGACAAGTTGAATTAACTTGTTGACAGCTGTCTGTTTTGTCAGCAAGGCCCCGAGATAAAGGTATCTTGTGATGGAACAGGGACTTAGTCAACATTAAACTTTTGATCTAACTTCTTGTGAGATAGGAAATTCAATATATTGTGATGGAAGTGGGAAGCTGGCAATATGAATATCCAAGAAAATCTACTTCGGTCTGAACGTTTGCCTGTCAGTTTGAAGTGGGGAATATTTCATGAAACAAGGCATGTAACTGTGCATGCAGACGTGCACATATTTCCATGCGAGTGGCTAATGACAGATGTTGTTTGACTCCAAATGATGGGTACTACCGTCCTGCTGTTGAGTAGTGGGGGGGAAGCCAACCTTTCACTTCTCCCGTGCTACTGCTCAATGTTTTTCTTCACTGCGTGCAGTCTGGCATCTGGTCTATTCAAAGTGCACATCTCAGGGATTGCTTCCTGTCACGTCCAGGCCTGAGAAGACAGGCTGGAGTGTTTTTGTTTTGTTTTTGGTGTAGGGTTTTTTCTGTTCTAGGTTATATATTTCTATGTTGGGGTAATGGTTCCCAATTAGAGGCAGCTGAGTGTCGTTGTCTCTAATTGGGAACCATATATATGTTTGTAGTTTTCACTTGGGGTTTGTGGGTAATTGTTTGGTCATAGCTTTGTTTTGTCAACATTACGATCGTTGTTTTTGTCTCAGTTACGTTTAGAAATAAAATATGTATACTGGATGCCTCCCTGCGCCTTGGTCTGTCACTTATGAAGATCGTGACAGAATTACCCACCACCAAGAGACCAAGCAGCGTGGCAAGAAGGAGAAGGGGTTCTTGACCATGGCGGAGATCAAGGCGGATTGGGAGGCCTTTCCTTGGCGGGAGCTCCTGGGGGGTTCGTGGCCACAGCAGCCCCCCAATTTTCTTTGGGGGGGGGCACATGGTGCCGGCTCCACGCACCAGGCCCCCTGTGCGCTTAGAGTCCAGCACGTCCTGTTCCGGCTCCGCACACCAGGCCCCCTGTGCGCTTAGAGAGTCCAGCACGTCCTGTTCCGGCTCCGCGCACCAGGCCCCCTGTGCGCTTAGAGTCCAGCACGTCCTGTCCCTGTTCTACGCTCCAGGATTCCTGTGCCTGTCATGGACTCAGCACGTCCTGTCCCTGCTCCACGTTCCAGGATCCCTGTGCCCGTCGTGAACCCAGCACGTCCTGCTCCCCGCACCAGAGTGCGCGTTATGAGCCCAGTACGGCGGTTCCTGCTCCCGCACCAGAGTGCGCGTTATGAGCCCAGTACGGCCGGTTCCTGCTCCCGCACCAGAGTGCGCGTTATGAGCCCAGTACGGCCGGTTCCTGCTCCCGCACCAGAGGGCCAGTGTGCTTCCCTGTCCGGGTCCGCCAGTGTGCTTCCCCTGTCCGGGTCCGCCAGTGTGCTTCCTGTCCGGGTCCGCCAGTGTGCTTCCCTGTCCGGGTCCGCCAGTGTGCTTCCCCTGTCCGGGTCCGCCAGTGTGCTTCCCCTGTCCGGGGCCGCCAGTGTGCTTCCCCTGTCCGGGGCCGCCAGTGTGCTTCCCCTGTCCGGGGCCGCCAGTGTGCTTCCCCTGTCCGGGGCCGCCAGTGTGCTTCCCCTGTCCGGGGCCGCCAGTGTGCTTCCCCTGTCCGGGGCCGCCAGTGTGCTTCCCTGTCCGGGCCGCCAGTGTGCTTCCCTGTCCGGGGCCGCCAGTGTGCTTCCCCTGTCCGGGGCCGCCAGTGTGCTTCCCCTGTCCGGGCCGCCAGTGTGCTTCCCCTGTCCGGGTCCGCCAGTGTGCTTCCCCAGTCCGGGGCCGCCAGAGAGGGTCCCCAGTCCGGGGCCGCCAGAGAGGGTCCCCAGTCCTGCATATGGCCCAGGGCCTCCGGTGCGTGACTTCGGACCAGCACGGCCAGCACCGGAGCCGCCACCTGGGACAAAAACCCACTCAAGACCCCCAGTGGACTTTTGGCGGTCAGAGTCCGCGCCTTTGGGGGTACTGTCACGTCCCAGGCCTGAGAAGACAGGCTGGAGTGTTTTTGTTTTGTTTTTGGTGTAGGGGTTGTTCTGTTCTAGGTTATATATTTCTATGTTGGGGTAATGGTTCCCAATTAGACGCAGCTGAGTGTCATTGTCTCTAATTGGGAACCATATATGTTTGTAGTTTTCGCTTGGGGTTTGTGGGTAATTGTTTGGTCATAGCTTTGTTTTGTTTGACATGTTATGGTCAACATTACGATCTTCGTTTGGTTTGTTGGTTTTGTCTCAGTTACGTTTAGAAATAAAATATGTATACTGGATGCCTTGCTGCGCCTTGGTCTGTCACTTATGAAGATCGTGACACTTCGATCACTCAACCTTGTCTAGAGCTGATCTGAATACGGCTATATCACCAGAAGTGATACTGCATTGCTCAGGAAAAAAAAGGAGAGAAACCGTGGCCAGAAAAAAAAGTATGGATCATTTTCAGGTTTCAGAACATCAACACCAGCCTTTCATATTGAAATCATGAAAGACACCCTAACATTTTATTTGTCCCTTTTGGGGCCTGAGTATCTAGACAATGACGTATGAAACAAAGCTTAAACCTCCCAACGTATTGTTCGATAATTGCAAACAGCACAAAAGAGTTGTATTATACTGTATGTAGGTACTGTGTAATATTGTATACCTTCACTGTATTTGTCTGCGGTCACACTCAGAAACCCTTAAAGCAAATCCTAAAAATATCCAGTGATTTTTTTTTTCTTTTTTTTGGCGGGGGTGAGGCAGTCAGTATTATACAAGGTCTTTCCGACCCAAAAGGCAGAGAGGCGGATAATATATGGCCCCTCTCCATTGAAATAACACAATTCACAGCCTAAATTAATTCGTTAAGCTGCGGGGTCCTGATCTAAGTTCAATTTTCTTTTGTAATGCTCCTTAGTGAAAATTCATCACTGTAAACTTCAGCTCAAGTTTGTTTAGCTCTTTTAGGAATGTCATATTTCATCTGGCAGTGTATGTGTGTGTGTGTGTATATATATATATACAGGCTTGGCTTATCATTAAGATAAATAACTCCTAGCCGTTATCATTGATTAAGTTGATACAAATAGTGTAATGTCCACAGGGGCATAAAAGGAGGAAAGATTTTGATTAGTAGAGGGAGAGGAATATTTTCTTTTGATGTTCTCAGAGCTTTAAAATTGTTTTTTTTATCACTGTCTGTGCTTCTTTTTAATGATGGCTTTACTTTACGTTTGGCTCCCTTTCTCGCAATACGACAAACAGACCTTTTGTTTGGGTTTGTGCAATAAAGCTTTTTCTTAATTCCTATTTTAAAACAATAGAATAATAAAAAATGTAAATCTTTATCACTGACCGTCTTTGACATGCATAGATTGTAAATAAATACCAAATATCTTAAGTCACGATGACACAAGGACCCACTGAGGGTGTTCAACATGGAGTTTTGGCACGAGACATGACAGCAAGTCTAGCTGAGACTACCGTTGGCTAACTAAGCTAGCTAGCCAACTTATTACATTACATTTATTTTTATTGTCAATTGATCCAACCGAACCTGTCAACTGTCGAGAGAGTGGGAATTTTCATCGTAGCTATAAGATGTCTGTAATATAGCTATAGGGCAATAATTGATGTACAGTGGCTTGCGAAAGTTGTTGCCTCTTTTGTTGCCTTACAACCTGGAATTAAAATAGATTTTTGGGGGATTGTATCATTTGATTTACACAACATGCCTACCACTTTGAAGATGCAAAATAATTTTCATTTTGAAACAGACAAGAAATAAGACAAAAAAACTGAAAACTCGAGCATGCATAACTATTCACCCCCCCCCAAAGTCAATACTTTGTAGAGGCACCTTTTTCAGCAATTACAGCTGCAAGTCTCTTGGGGTATGTCTCTATAAGCTTGGCACATCTAGCCACCGGTATTTTTTCCCATTCTTCAAGGCAAAACTGCTACAGCTCCTTCAAGTTGGATGGGTTCCGCTGGTGTACAGCTATCTTTAAGTCATACCACATATTCTCAATTGGATTGAGGTTTGGGCTTTGACTAGGCTATCCCAAGACATTTAAATGTTCCCCCTTTAAACCACTCAAGTGTTGCTTTAGCAGTATGCTTAGGGTCATTGTCCTGCTGGAAGGTGAACCTCCGTCCAAGTCTCAAATCTCTGGAAGACTGAAACAGCTTTCCCTCAAGAATTTCCCATTATTTAGTGCCATCCATCATTCCTTCAATTCTGACCAGTTTCCCAGTCCCTGCCAATGAAAACCCCCCACACAGCATGATGCTGCCACCACCATGCTTCACTTTGGGGATGGTGTTCTCATGGTTATGAGAGGTGTAGGGTTTGCGCCAGACATTGCATTTTCCTTGATGGCCAAAAAGCTCATTTTTTGGCTCATCAGTCTCCCACATGCCTTTTGGCGAACACCAAACATGTTTGCTTACTTTTGTCTTCTGGCCACTCTTCTGTAATGCCCAGCTCTGTGGAGTGTACGGCTTAAAGTGGTGCTATGGACAGATACTTCAATCTCCGCTGTTGAGCTTTGCAGCTCCTTCAGGGTTATCTTTGGTCTCTTTGTTGCCTCTCTGATTAATGCCAACCTTGCCTGGTCCGTGAGTTTTGGTGGGAGGTCCTCTCTTGGCAGGTTTGTTGTGGTGCCATATTCTTTCCATTTTTTAATAATGGATTTAATGGTGTTCCGTGGGATGTTCAAAGTTTCAGATATTTTCATTTATAACCCAACCCTGATCTGTACTTCTCCACAACTTTGTCCCTGACCTGTTTGGAGAGCTCCTTGGTCTTTATGGTGTCGCTTGCTTGGTGGTGCCCCTTGCTTAGTGGTGTTGAAGACTCTGGGGCTTTTCAGAACAGGTGTATATATACTGAGCATGTGACAGATTATGTGACACCTAGATTGCACACAGGTGGACTTTATTTAACTAATTATGTGATTTCCGAAGGTAATTGGTTGCATCAGATCTTATTTAGGGGTGTCATAGCAAAGGGGGTGAATACATATGCACGCACCACTTTTCCATTACAATTCTTTTGAATTTTTTGAAACAAGTGATATTTTTCATTTCACTTCACCAACTTGGACTATTTTGTGTATGTCCATTACATGAAATCCAAATAAAAATCAATTTAAATGACAGGTTGTAATGCAACAAAATAGGAAAAACACCAAGGGGGATGAATACTTTTGCAAGGCACTGTAGCTAATGACACTCGACAAAATCAAATATATGTATGGTGTCCACCCACTCTGCCCACGCTAGCCCAGGACCTCCACATCTGGCTTATTCACCTGCGGGATCGTCTGAAACCAGCCACCGGGAAATCTGATGAAACTGAGGAGTACTTCTATCTGTAATAAAGAGCTTTTGTGGGAAAAAACTCTGGGTCTGGCTCCCCAGTGGGTGGGCATCTGCCCTTCTAGACCCACCCATGGCTGCACCCCTGCCCAGTCAAATCCATAGATTAGGGCCTAATGAATTTATATAAATTTACTGATTTCCTTATATGAACTGTAACTCAGTCAAATCGTATAAATGTTTGAGTGTTGTGTTTATATTTTTGTTCACTATAGAACATGCAAATACTACTTGTCATGTCGATATCCATATCCATCTTACCTCTATGTTGTTTTGTATCCTGCAGATTTGAGAAGAAAGAGATGACAAATTCAATGGGGAAGTGAGCCTGACAGGTAGCCAGTAGCCCAGAATCCAGCCTAGCTGACGCAATGCAATTTTCCAGATTTTTTTACTTCTTCTTTTTCTTTCCATTGATTTAGTCACCCTAATTCTGGCCATCCTACAAGGGTAAAAACAATAACTCCAATAACATTTGAATTAATTGTGATAGACATGAGGTTTCGAACATTCCCACTGAGCCCAAGTGTTTTTTGGAAAACTTGAGTCATATTCTTGGACAAAATGGGTCCCGTAATAGTCTGGCAAAAAAACAAAACCCTTCATTCCACAGAAAGAACCTCATAGCATTGGTCAAGCATGGTGGTGGTAGTTTGATGGTTTGGGGGTGCTTTGCTGCCTCAGGACATGGACGACTTGCCTTAATAGAGAATTCTACAGGAGAATGTCAGGCCATCTGTCTGTGAGCTCAAATCAAATCAAATTTTATTTGTCACATACACATGGTTAGCAGATGTTAATGCGAGTGTAGCGAAATGCTTGTGCTTCTAGTTCCGACCATGCAGTAGTATCTAACAAGTAATCTAACAAATTCACAACAACTACCTTATACACACAAGAGTAAAGGAATGAATAAGAATATGTACATATAAATATATGGATGAGCGATGGCTGACCGGCATAGGCAAGATGCAGTAGATGGTATGGAGTACAGTATATACATATGAGATGAGTAATGTAGGATATGTAAACATATAGTGTACTGTATAGAGTATGTACTGTGACAAACCTCTTCAAGGTTAGGAGCGTTTGTAACAATTTAAGTGGGAAACAGTCACCAAAATTACACCAAACTGAGAGTTATTTAGAACAGGACAGTACCTGTGTGCTTGTTTCTCCGTTCTGGTGCACCCAGGCCACTGGCAAGGTCAAGGATAGCAGGGTTCAGTACACAAATCAGGTTCTTGGTCGGTCCAGGTCCAAACGCCGACAGGTAAGTCCAAAACAGTCCAGTTCATACACGGTAAATCCAGCCAATATCTTGTTTCTTCCTCTAAGCTTCATAGATCCTTCCAGCACTCTCTCTCTCTTCCTGGTTTGTCTTGACCTCTTATATGTGTGTTGGTCCCATCTTCTGAGGGTTCCCCTTGCTTCTGGGAATTGTAGTTTTGGCGGTCGGCCATTTTGTGATCTGTAGTTCTGATCAGGGTTGCCATTTTAGTGATAGGGCAGAGCCCGTTTATTAGTTCTGCTCTCACATATCTGCCATTTATCACTCGACCCCCTTCTTTGCCACAGTACATATAAATATATGGATGAGTGAGGCAGGATGCAGTAGATGGTATGGAGTACAGTATATACACATACATACATATATATATACACATACATACACATATATATATATACATATATATATATACATATATATATATATATATATATACATATATATATATATATATATATATATATATATACACACATACATATATATATATATATATATGTGTATATATATATATATATATGAGATGAGTAATGTAGGATATGTAAACATTATATAAATGGCATTGTTTAAAGTGGCTAGTGATACATTATTTCATCCAATTATAATTATTAAAGTGGCTAGAGATTTGGGTCGATGGCCAAACGGCATAGGCAAGATTCAGTAGATGGTTTAGAGTACAGTGTATACATTTGATATAAGTATGTCGTATAAGTAAACATTATATACAAAATTGTTTAAAGTGGCTAGTGATACATTGTTACATCCAATTCCTATGTTTAAAGTGGCTAGAGATTTAAGTCAGTATGTTGGCAGAAGTCACTCAATGTTAGTGATGGCTGTTTAACAGTCTGATGGCCTTGAGGTAGAAGCTGTTTTTCAGTCTCTCGGTCCCAGCTTTGATGCACCTGTACTGACCTCAACTTCTGGATGATAGCGGGGTGAACAGGCAGTGGCTCGGGTGGTTGTTGTCCTTGATGATCTTTTTGGCCTTCCTGTGACATCAGGTGGTGTAGGTGTCCTGAAGGTCAGGTAGTTTACCCCCGGTGATGCGTTGTGCAGTCCTCACTACCCTCTGGAGAGCCTTACGGTTGTGGGCGGAGCAGTTGCCGTACCAGGCGGTGATACAGCCCGACAGGATGCTCTCGATTGTGCATCTGTAGAAGTTTGTGAGTGATTTTGGTGACAAGCCGAATTTCTTCAGCCTCCTGAGGTTGAAGAGGCGCTGTTGCGCCTTCTTCACCACGCTGTCTGTGTGGGTGGACCAATTCAGTTTGTCCGTGATGTGTACGCCGAGGAACTTAAAACTTTCCACCTTCTCCACTACTGTCCTCTCGATGTGGATAGGGGGGTGCTCCCTCTCCTGTTTCCTGAAGTCCACGATCATCTCCTTTGTTTTGTTGACATTGGGTGAGAGGTTATTTTTCTAACACCACACTTCGAGGGCCCTCACCTCCTCCCCGTAGGCCGTCTCGTCGTTGTTGGTAATCAAGCCTACCACTGTAGTGTCGTCAGCAAACTTGATGATTGAGTTGGATGCGTGCTTGGCCACGCAGTCATGGGTAAACAGGGAGTACAGGAGAGGGCTGAGAACGCACCCTTGTGGGGCCCCAGTGTTGAGGATCAGCGGGGTGGAGATGTTGTTTCTACCCTCACCACCTGGGGCCGGCCCGTCAGGAAGTCCAGGACCCAGTTGCACAGGGCTGGAGTCGAGACCCAGGGTCTCGAGCTTAATGACGAGCTTGGAGGGAACTATGGTGTTAAATGCTGAGCTGTAGTCGATGAACAGCATTCTTACATAAGTATTCCTCTTGTCCAGGTGGGTTAGGGCAGTATGCAGTGTGATTGCGATTGCGTCGTCTGTGGACCTATTGGGACGGTAAGCAAACTGGAGTGGGTCCAGGGTGTCTGGCAGGATGGAGGTGATATGATCCTTGACTAATCTCTCAAAGCACTTCATGATGACGGAAGTGAGTGCTACGGGGCGATAGTCATTTAGCTCAGTTACCTTAGCTTTCTTGGGAACAGGAACAATGGTGGCCCTCTTGAAGCATGTGGGAACAGCAGCCTGGGATAGGGACTGATTGAATATGTCCGTAAACACATCAGCCAGCTGGTCTGCGCATGCTCTGAGGACACGGCCAGGGATGCAATCTGGGCCGGCAGCCTTGCGAGGGTTAACACATTTAAATGTTTTTCTCACATTGGCTGCGGGAAGGAGAGCCCGCAGGTTTTGGTGGCAGGCCGTGTCGGTGGCACTGTATTGTCCTCAAAGCGAGCAAAGAAGTTGTTTAGTTTGTCTGGGAGCAGGTCATCATGGTCCGCAACGGGGCTGGTTTTCTTTTTGTAGTCCGTGATTGACTTTCGACCCTGCCACATTCCTCTTGTGTCTGAGCCGTTGAATTGTGACTCTACTTTGTCTCTATATTGACGCTTAGCTTGTTTGATTGCCTTGCTACACTGTTTGTATTCAGTCATGTTTCTGGTAGCCTTACCCTGGTTAAAAGCAGTGGTTCGCGCTTTCAGTTTTGCGCGAATGCTGCCATCAATCCACAGTTTCTGGTTGGGGAAGGTTTTAATATTTGCTATGGGTACAACATCACCAACGCACTTGCTAATAAACTCGCTCACCGAATCAGCATATACAACAATGTTGTTGTCAGATGCTGTCCGGAACATATCCCAGTCCACGTGCTCAAAGCAATCAGTGCCGTCGATGTATCAGCTTGAGGGGGGATGTACACGGCTGTGATTATAATCGAGGAGAATTCTCTTGGTAGATAATGCGGTCTGCATTTGATTGTAAGGAATTCTATGTCAGGTGAACAAAAGGACTTGAGTTCCTGTATGTTGTTATGATCACACCACGACTCGTTAATCATAAGGCATACACCCCTGCCCTTCTTCTTACCAGAGAGATGTTTGTTTCTGTCGGCGCGATGCGTGGAGAAACCAGGTGGCTGTACAGACTCAGATAACGTGTCCTGAGTGAGCCATGTGAGTGAGTGAGTGAGCCACACCTCTTGGACAGGATGCTAGTCTATCTCAGGGCCTTACCCCGATCTACTGTATCTCCTTAATGGTGAGTGCCAAGCAAAGACTCGGCTTGGGGATCGAACCTTCAACTTTCCAATCTCAAGGTGGACACTCAACCACAAGCCACTGAATTGGTGGCCTTACCCCGTATGTATTTGTGTAGACTGTTGAGCTAACATAGGTGATTAGCATGAGGTTGTAAGTGACAAGCACATTTCCCAGGACATAGACATATCTGATATTGGCAGAAATCTTTAATTCTTGTTAATATAACTCCACTGTCCAATTTACTGTAGCTATTACAGTGAACGATTACCATGCTATTGTCACGTCCAGGCCTGAGAAGACAGGCTGGCGTGTTTTGTTTTGTTTTGGTGTAGGGTTTTTTCTGTTCTAGGTTCTCTATTTCTATGTTGGGGTAATGGTTCCCAATTAGAGGCAGCTGAGTGTCGTTACCTCTAATTGGGAACCATATATATGTTTGTAGTTTTCACTAGGGGTTTGTGGGTTATTGTTTGTACATAGCTTTGTTAGTTTGTTATGGTCATGTTATGAGTGGTGTTTTTATATGTTTTGTTGTTTTGACTCAGTTACGTGTATTAAATAAAGCATGTATACTGGATACCTCGCTGCTCCTTGGTCTGTCCCTTCTGGAGATTGTGACAGCTATTGTTTGAGGAGAGTGCACAATTTTGAACATGAAAAGTTCTTAATAAACAAATTAGGTACATTTTGGCAGTCTTGAAACAAAACTTTGAACAGAAATGCAATGGTTCATTGGATCATTCTAAAACTTTGCACACACATTGCTGCCATCTGGGCTGGAATAATACATTATGGCCTTTCTCTTCTATTTCAAAGATAATGGTACAAAAACAATACAAAAGAACAGTTGGTTTTTCTTTGTATTGTCTTCTACCAGATCTGTTGTTGTATTCCATATTCCTTTCACATTTCCACAAACATCAGTGTTTCCTTTCAAATGGTACCAAGAATATGCATATCCTTGCTTCAGGTCCTGAGCTACAGGCAGTTAGATTTGGTGAAACCTTTTTCATTTTTAGGTGAAAATTGAAAAAAAATGGGTGGATCCTTAAGAGGTTATTGTTTACACGTGTGTACAAGGAGAGTACTGGGGTGTGTAAGTGTAGTGCCAGCAACAATGTACTGTAGGAGAGGAGAGCTGCACTACACCACAGTCCTGGTCAATTGTGAGTCTCCCTGAATGAGATCATTTTTAAAGGTGAAATGTATAAACACCTGCCTCTCCTGAGTCAAAGTACATTTAATTTACTATTTGTTTTTGAGTGATGACAAATTCATCAGCCTATGACTAAGTCCCATGGACCCAGCTATACTAGAGTGGAAGCATTATTAATGGCAGAGGTAAAGCGAAGTACTGTTTGGCATTGGTCTAGACAGAACAGAGGTATTTTCATTAAAGTTGTGTCTCAAATGGCACCCTATTCCCTATGTAGTGCACCACTTTTGACCATGGCTCTGGTCAAAAGTAGTGCACTATATGGAATAGGGTGCCATTTGGGACCTACTTTTGGCTGTAGCCGTTAATACAACTCTTCAATCTCAATGTGTTCAGCGGCACAAGATTATGTTTGCTTTTATGTTTGCTCTCTGGTGATTACATCTACTTGAATAGCACCATTGGGGGTTGCAGTTGATTACTCTGGCAAACGTCGTTGTGAGGAGGGCAAACATTTGAGAGGTCTTTCTATCGGCCCCTGAACACGCAAAATGTATTGTAGAATATTGCTCTACGTGTATTGTCATTTCAGTTGTGTTTACAGTACCGGTAGTTTGTTATTTTTGTTCACTCTCTTTCTTTATAGTTAAGATCTAGGCACCTCTTCTAAGTCAAATGGGGCCCAATCAAAAATGTGACCCGTTTCAAGACGCAAGATGTATGTCGCATGTCATTATTTCACAGGAGAGGCATTTTATTATAATTGTGGACTTTCATGTGCCTTAATAACAAACTTGTATGCCATCTCTAAATACAAATAAAATTGTTAAATGACGAGCCTAGTTGGTTTAGCCACAGAATAAGGCAGGAACCTTCCAGCTAGCCATGATTGGCTGAGATAATGGATGCTCTGGACATGCCGAGAAATGAGTTTCTGATGAGGCAGGTCTTATTTCAAAGACCTTCCATGATGCCCATACACAGTGGTCAGACCCAGCAATGGAGGACCACACCTACTCCAAAGGACCTATCATCACATGTCGCGTGACGACCTCACCAGCCCCTGATAGGTCACTGTCTGTTGCAGATGTTACATTGAAAGATGATGCAGACTGTCTGCTGTACACAGGGATTCCACTATTAGAATTCAACACTCTTGAGTCTTGCTTACAAGCTTTTGCCCCCACATCATCAACAATGCCTAAAGTAGACCAAATTCTGTTGACAGTAATGAAACTTCGACAGAACTTTGTTATAGCTGATTTAGCAAGACGCTTCAAAAGGTCACCCGTTCAGGTCAGTAAAACATTGAAATTCTGGATAGATGTCATTGCTTAGCACACCAAGGATCTCATTCCATGGCTGCCTCATGAGACAATAAAGGCTACTGTGCCACAGGTTTTTCTGGATAATTTTTCAAACGCAACTTGTGTTATTGACTGCAAAGAAAGTGTTTTGCAGAAGGCAAAAAATCTGGACTCAAGAACAGAATCTTACAGTCACTACTATGCCAGTAATACTGTAAAATATCTAGTTGCAACTGCTCCACCACATTGCTAATGTCCGCATTCATGTGGAACGAGCAATAAGGCGTCTTAAGGTGTACAAGATTCTCTCACAAACTGTGCCAATTAGTTTGGTCCCTAAAATTGACAATATACTTACAATTTGTGCAGGTCTTGTAAATCTGAGAGGAGAGCTTATTTCTAGCCAATAGACACAATGTCTAACACAATCAACATGACTAACAACGTGCACTGGTCGGTTATGGATTCCAGAAATGTACATCACTTTATTCCTATTAAGGAACTGAAAAACATTGTCAGCGTTTGTATGAATGTCCATTTCTATGTGCTCGCTTGGTGTCCAGACGACCCGCTTGCAGCTCTGTAGGCCCAGGCACATCATGGTCACTTGTCTGAAAGAAGGAATAAGAAAGCACATTTCCACAAAAGTGTGAGTTTACAATACAAATGTTCAATACTTGTAATAATACAGCTAATAATCTATTTTCTTGAAAACATTTTTACCCACCTGAAGGTAGATAAATCCATATTTTCCATTGGGACGAATTAGGTACCGTCCATCATCCAAGCTTTTGATTTCCCCAATTGGCTGACTCATAAAATTCTGTCGGAGACGTGGAACTCTTGAAGGGGCACTTGATCTCAAGGAGCTGTGTTGCATCAAGGATCCCATCTGGGCAGGCTCCCAACCAAGGATCCCATCTGGGCAGGCTCCCAACCAAGGATCCCATCTGGGCAGGCTCCCAACCAAGGATGGTCAGGGTGCACCACCTGGCCTCTGTTCTCCACAACATGCCCTCTGCTCTCCAGGAGTGTGATGACATTGACCTCATTTTCTTTGCCATGCTTTGTTGCTGTATTGCCAATGAAGGTTGGGTGTTTCGTTTGGGGACTCGTTTCGCTGTGCCGGCAGTTAGACGCAGCTTCCTAGCATCATGCCATAGCTGTGAAGCACTTTGGATCTTGGTTTCTTCCATCAATGTAGCTGCAAATCCTTCAAATCGGAGGGCCTGTTGTCCGGACATCTGGCAATCTCTATGGGGGTGCCACAGGGTTCAATTCACGGGCCGACTCTCTTCTCTGTATACATCAATGATGTTGCTCTTGCTGCTGGTGATTCTCTGATCCACCTCTACGCAGATGACACCATTTTGTATACTTCTGGCCCTTCTTTGGACACTGTGTTAACTAACTTTCAGATGAGCTTCAATACCATTCAACTCTCCTTCCATGGCCTCCAACTGCTCTTAAATGCAAGTAAAACTAAATGCTTGCTTTTCAACCAATCGCTGCCCGCACCTGCCGCCCGTCCAGAGTAGTGATGCTGACTTAGAATATGTGGACAACTACAAATACCTAGGTGTCTGGTTAGACTGTAAACTCTCCTTCCAGACTCACATTAACTTCTTAGGGAGCGGCTCCTGAGTTGATGGTTTTGGAGAGTCTGGCGTGCCCAAAGTAAAATGCATGCCACTCAGGCCCAGAAAATAGGATATGCACATAATTAATACTATTGGATAGGAAACACTCTGATGTTTCTAAAAGTGTTAAAATAATGTATGTGAGTATAACAGAAGTGATATAGCACGCGAAAACCCGAGGAAAATCCATCCGGATTTACAGTTTTTGAGTAAATGAGCATCTTCTCCATTGTGCCTTTTGCATAGAATCTTATGTAGGACTGAGACTGCAGTACCTATGGCTTCCACTAGATATCAGCAGTCAACAGTCAAAGACTGGGAATTCTAGCAGTGACCAGAACGGATAGGGAGAGGAAATTGTCAGGCGACCACTTTTGTAAACAAGGTTTGACACGTGCGAGATTGTGAACGCGTACCACTTTATTTTATTTTCCTATCGTTCATGTTATCGTCCGGTTGAAATATTACAGCAAATATACCCAAAAGGATACCTAAGGATACATTAAAAATTATGTTTGATTTGTTTGTAGGAAGTGTATACAGTGAGGGGAAAAAAGTATTTGATCCCCTGCTGATTTGGTACGTTTGCCCACTGACAAGGAAATGATCAGTCTATAATTTGAATGGTAGGTTTATTTGAACAGTGAGAGACAGAATAACAACAAAAAAATGCAATCGAAATTGCATTTTAATGAGGGAAAATACTTGACCCCCTCTCAATCGGAAAGATTTCTGGCTCCCAGGTGTCTTTTATACAGGTAACGAGCAGAGATTAGGAGCACACTCTTAAAGGGAGTGCTCATAATCTCAGTTTGTTACCTGTATAAAAGACACCTGTCCACAGAAGCAATCAATCAATCAGATTCCAAACTCTCCACCATGGCCAAGACCAAAGAGCTCTCCAAGGAAGTCAGGGACAAGATTGTAGACCTACACAAGGCTGGAATGGGCTACAAGACCATTGCCAAGCAGCTTGGTGAGACGGTGACAACAGTTGGTGCGATTATTCTGGAAGAAACACAAAAGAACTGTCAATCTCCCTCTGCCTGGGGCTCCATGCAAGATCTCACCTTGTGGAGTTGCAATGATCATGAGAACGGTGAGGAATCAGCCCAGAACTACACGGGAGGATCTTGTCAATGATCTCAAGGCAGCTGGGACCATAGTCACCAAGAAAGCAATTGGTAATACACTACGCCGTGAAGGACTGAAATCCTGCAGCGCCCGCAAGGTCCCCCTGCTCAAGAAAGCGCATATACATGCCCGTCTGAAGTTTGCCAATGAACATCTGAATGATTCAGAGGACAACTGGGTGAAAGTGTTGTGGTCAGATGAAACCAAAATGGAGCTCTTTAGCATCACCTCAACTCGCCGTGTTTGGAGGAGGAGGAATGCTGCCTATGACCCCAAGAACACCATCCCCACCGTCAAACATGGAGGAGGAAACATTATGCTTTGGGGGTGTTTTTCTGCTAAGGGGACAGGACAACTTCACCGCATCAAAGGGACGATGGATGGGGCCATGTACCGTCAAATCTTGGGTGAGAACCTCCATCCCTCAGCCAGGGCAATGAAAATGGGTCGTGGATGGGTATTCCAGCATGACAATGACCCAAAACACACGGCCAAGGCAACAAAGGAGTGGCTCAAGAAGAAGCACATTAACTTCTTAGGGAGCGGTTCCCGAGGAGACGGTTTTAGATAGTCTGGCGTGCCCAAAGTAAAATGTCTCCCACTCAGACCCGGAAAATAGAATATGCACATAATTAGTATTATTGGATAGGAAACAATCTGAAGTTTCTAAAAGTGTTAACATTATGTCTATGAGCGTAACAGAACAGAAATAGCAGGCGAAAACCCGAGAAAAATCTATCCGGAATTACTGTTTTTTGTCACATTGCCTCTGGTTGACAGTCTCTCTATTGAGTTCTATGGCAAGCAGCTTGGAGATTTCAGTACCTATGGCTTCCACTAGATGTCAACAGTCTATATATAAAGCCTCAGATTGGAGGAAGCAGGAAGAATAGGGAAAGGATATGGCCAAGGTAGCTCAGATGTCAACAAGTTTTCTCATGCGCAAGGTTGGCTGCGCGCTCCACTTTATTTTACTTATATAACGTTTAGGTGGCCATCTGAGTGAAATATTATCGCTCATATTCATAAAAGGATAGCTAAGGATGCATTTTAACTTCTTTGGGAGCAGCGCACAAGGTGACCGTTTTGGAGAGACGTCAGATTTCAAAAAGGCTTTACTGCGAAAGCACCACATTTGATTGTTTGAGGGTAGCACCCAACATATTTTTTCATTACCATAAATTCATAAGCAATCACGGTTCACACAAAACACATTTCACAGCGAAAACAAATCAATTACCTTTTGAAGAACTTCTGCTGAGGGCTTCCCAAGTGTCCAATGAAGACAATCCATGGTTCTTTTGTTAGAAAAATTAATTTATTATATCCATAGATCTCTGTTTGGTTGGCGCGTTATGATAAGAAAATACAGCCTCCACTCGCCCTTTGAAACGTGAAGAGAACTCGTTCAACCTATACCTATAAACTTGTCCAAGAACAATCAAACATAATTGATAATGTATCCTTAGGAACACTTTAACTTGTTAGGGAGCGGCAGCTGAGGGGTCGGTTTTGGAGAGTTGTGCGTGCCCAAAGTGAAATGCTTGCCACTCAGGCTCAGGCTCAGAAAATAGGATATGCACATAATTAGTACTATTGGATAGGAAATACTCTGAGGTTTCCAAAAGTGTTATCATTTTGTCTGTGAGTGTAACAGAAGTCATTTGGCAGGCAAAAAACAGAGAAAATTCCATCCGGAAATCTCATTCCTTGTGGCTTATGGCTCACTTTGAGACAGTGCCTTTAGAAAAATCTTTATACCACTGAATGTAGTACCTATTGCTTCCACTGGATGTCAGCAGTGTATAGGTAAAGTTTAATGGAAATCGGAACCAATGTGTTCAATTGGGAGAAGGTTTAGTCAGGGAAGCTATTTTTCAGTTGCACGTTTTTGGGCGCACGTTTGGCTGAGCGATCCACTTTATTTGACTTATATAACGTTTAGGTGACCATCCAAGTGAAAGATTATTACTTTTATTCAAAAAGATAAGCTAAGGAAGCATTTTAATTGGTTTTTGTTTTGTTGAGGGAAAGTTTATAGGTATAGTTGAACGCGTTCTCGTCACATTGGATTTTCTGAACACAAGATGCCAACCAAAACGGAGATTTAAGGATATAATAAATTACTTTTTCTAACCAAATACCCATGGATTGTCTTCGTTGGACACTTAAGAAGCCCTCAGCAGAAGTTCTACAAAAGGTAAGGCACAGGTTTTCCCTGTGAAATGCATTTTCTATCGACCGCGCTGGCTAAAGATTTCATGGTTATGGAAAATATTGAAACAATCAAATGTAGTGCTTTCGCCGTAAAGCCTTTTTGAAATCCGACAACGCTGTGATATTGCCAAGAAGCAGAGCTTTTGATGAGTATGAAACACTTGTATATTGATGCATTTTTAATAATTTAATTTTGGGATTTTGCCTTGCATTTCACCTGGTAGTGTCGGGAGTGGGGGCGCTAGCGCACCACCACTCCCTGACTAGTTAATGTATATTCAGTATAATATTTCAACCGGAATATAAACTGGGCGATAGGAAAGGAAAAAACCACAGTGCGCGCAAGCCGGGAACGCGCATTCTCTTCTGTTGACTTTTGTGTGACCACTTCCTAATTCTTCTTCTTCTTCTGCCATCTAAAGCATCTAAACAGAATCAAAACAGTGTCTCGAGACTGTTGACATCCAGAGGAAGGAATAGGTACTGCATTCATACTCCCTTATATGGTCATTTTCCTAAGGGAGGGGTTCAAAATGAGGCAATGTGTCAAAATCACTTTTTCCAGGACAACAGAGGGCTCTCAGGGATGGTCACGAGAGTGCTTGGGCAGGGTGTAGTGGTGTATATCGACGACATTCTGATTTACTCCGCTACTTGCGCCGAGCATGTGTCCCTGGTGCGCAAGGTGCTTGGTCGACTGTTGGAGGATGACCTGTACGTTAAGGCTGAGAAATGTCTGTTCTTCCAACAGTCCATCTCCTTCCTAGGGTACCGCATTTCCACATCAGGGGTGGAGATGGAGAGTGACCGCATTTCAGCCGTGCATAATTGGCCGACTAAAGGAAGTGCAGCGGTTTCTAGGGTTTGCCAACTATTACCGGAGGTTTATCCGGGGGCTTTGGTCAGGTAGCGGCTCCCATTACTTCTCTGCTGAAGGGGGGACTGGTGCGACTACAGTGGTCAGCTGAGGCGGACAGGGCTTTTGGTCACCTGAAGGCTCTGTTTACCTCGGCTCACGTGCTGGCTCATCCGGATCCCTCTTTGGAATTTATCGTGGAGGTGGACGCGTCCAAGGCTGGGATAGGAGCTGTGCTGTCTCAGCGCTCGGGTACGCAACCTAAACTCCGCCCCTGTGCCTTCTTTTTGAAGAAGCTCAGCTCGGCGGAGCACAACTATGATGTGGGGGACCGGGAGCTGTTGGCTGTCATCAGGGCTCTGAAGGTGAGGGGGGGATAAACACCCTTTTCTGATCTGGACCGACCACCGCAATCTGGAGTACATCCGGGCGGCGAGGAGACTGAACCCTCGCCAGGCAAGGTGGGCCATGTTTTTCACCCGTTTTGTTTCCACCCTATCTTACAGACCAGGTTAACAGAACACTAAGGCAGATGCACTGTCCCGGATGTTTGACACAGAGGAGCGGTCCATAGATCCCACTCCCATACTTCCGGCCTCTTGCCTGGTGGCACCGGTGGTGTGGGAGTCGGACATAGAGCGGGCGTTACGTACAGAGCCCACTCCACCTGTGTCCAGCTGGGCGTCTGTACGTTCCGTTTGCTGTCCGCGACCATCTGATCTATTGGGCCCACACGTCACCCTCCTCTGGTCATCCTGGCATCAGTCGGACAGTGCGTTGTCTTAGTGGGAAGTACTGGTGGTCCACCTTAGCTAAGGACGTGAGGGTTTATGTTTCCTCCTGCTCGGTGTGCGCTCAGTGCAAGGCGCCTAGGCATCTGCCCAGAGGGAAGTTATAACCCCTACCTGTTCCACAGCGGCCTTGGTCACACCTGTCGGTGGGTAACACCACGATCCTGGTCGTTGTGGATCGGTTTTATAAGTCCTGCCGCCTCCTTCCCTTGCCCGGTCTCCCTACGGCCCTACAGACTGTGGAGGCCCTGTTCACCCATGTCTTCCGGCATTACGGGGTGCCTGAGGATATAGTTTCTGATCCGGGTCCCCAGTTCACATCCAGGGGTTGGAGGGTGTTTATAGAACGTCTGGGGGTCTCGGTCAGCCTGACCTCAGGTTTTAACCCCGAGAGTAACGGGCAGGTGGAAAGAGTCAACCAGGATGTGGGTAGGTTTCTGCGGTCCTATTGCCAGGACCGGCCGGGGGAGTGGTCAGTTTTCATCCCCTCGGCAGAGATGGTCCAAAATTCACTCCGCCACTTCTCCACTGGTCTCTCCCCTTTCCAGTGCATACTGGGATACCAGCCGGTTCTGGCACCGTGGCATCAGAGCCAGATCGAGGCTCCTGCGGTGGATAAATGGTTTAGGTTGCTCGGAGGAGACCTGGGAAGCCGCCCACATGCCCATGTGCAACTTCTGCCGTGAGGCGGCAGAAGGCGAGTGCCGTTCGCCACCGCAGTGAGGCCCGGTATTCGCACCGGGGGACCGGGTCTGGCTCTCGACCCAAAACCTGCCCCTCCGCCTGCCCTGCCGGAATCTGGGTCCGCTGTATGTGGGGCCCTTTAAAGTCCTGAGGAGATTGAACGAGGTATGTTATAAGTTACAGCTTCCCCCAGATTACCGTATTAACTTCTTGTTCCAAGTGTCTCTCCTCAGGCCGTTGGTGGCTGGTCCACTCCTGGAGTCTGAGGTACGGGAGGTTCCTCCGCCTCCTCTGGACATCGAGGGGGCCCCGGCCTATACTGTTATAGCCATTATGGACTCTAGACGTTGGGCAGGGGGCCTCCTGTACCTCATGGAGTGGGAGGGGTACGGTCCGGAGGAGAGATGCTGGGTGCCGGTGAGAGACATCCTAGATTCTTTGTTGCTGCGGGAGTTTCACCGTCTCCACCCGGATCGCCCTGCGCCTCGTCCTCCGGGTCGTCCCTCAGGGCGATGTCGGCGCCCGGCTGTAGCCAAGGAGGGGTACTGTCATGACTTCAGCCGGAGTTGGTCCCTGTGGCAGCTCATATTTGTTGTCCTGCGCCTGACTCTGCCTTACCAGCATCACGGAGAACTCTGACAAACTACCTCATCATCATAATGTGATTTATTTATTTATTTTGCACCCCAGCATCTCTACTTGCACATTCATCTTCTGCGCATCTATCACTCCAGTGTTTAATTGCTATATTGTAATTACTTTGCCACTATGGCCTATTTATTGCCTTATCTCCTTTATCTTACCTCACTTGCACGCTGTATATAGACTTTTTCTATTCTATTATTGACTATATGTTTGTTTTTTCCATGTGCAACTCTGTGTTGTTGTTTGTGTCACACTGCTTTGCTTTATCTTGGCCAGGTCGCAGTTGTAAATGAATCCCTGAGCTGACAAGGTAAAAATCTGTCGTTCTGCCCCTGAACAAGGCAGTTAACCCAATGTTCCCTGGGCGCTGAAGAAGTGGATGTCGATTAAGGCAGCCCCCCGCACCTGACCTGATTCAGAGGGGTTGGGTTAAATGCGGAAGACACATTTCAGTTGAAGGCATCCAGTTGTACAACTGACTATGTACCCCCTTTCCCTTACCGGGTTAAATAAAGGGGGGAAAAACATTTAAATAAACTTTTATCCAATGTAAAATCACCATTTAAAATGTTGCTACATAAGACCGAATCGCGGTGGCGGGTCACAAATGTACAATTTGTCTTGCTGGATGTGGCAAACAATAAAAGCTAAATTGGCTGCTATGCTTAAGCATGGCACCTCTTGAATTCAGATTATTTACATATACACAGAGATTACTCTTGACACCTGCACATATGTTGAGCCCACAAGGCAGTCCAGTGGTATTTACAAACGCTCTCCTGAAATCTGTGGAATCTGCCAGATGGCAACATTCAAATAAAATCAAACCTCTTATCCATATAATTACCTGTAAGCTACTGGCTTGAAGTGTGTGTGTGTGTGTGTGTGTACATGATTGCTCAGATCTAATTTCAAGTCCCTTCATCCAGACGTTTCATGTCATATTGCACGTCAGTAAACAGATCAAATCAGAGCCTGGTAGGTAACATTGTTGCAGAGCATTAAATTCCACTGTCACAAGGAGAGTGAAGTGGGGGTAGAAAAAAACTTCACAGCAAATCTACTTATTCAGAGCAACAACGTGACGCACGAGTTGCTTAGCTCGCAGTGTTTACTGAGGGTTCCATTACCTGAGGAGCGAGATTAAGTGATGGAGGAACTCAATGAGGAGGGCCAGTAACGTTTTAAGAAGAGCTTAGAAATCCAGGAGAAGCTCTCAGGGAGAGGCCTTGCTCAGGGGGAGACTGACCTCTTAAAGAGAGTGGCTGCCAGCTCTGACTGTGGCAGCTCACTACTTTGCCAAGAAGCAAAGTTCAATTTCTAAAAGCCCACGACACATTTATTAATGCTTAGCAACTTAAAGTGTGTAGACCTCAGAGTATTCTCTCTCTCTCCATCCATCCATCCATCTCTCTCTCCCTTTACTTTTTCCTCCCTCGTTTCCTCACTCCTCAGTTTTATGGATAATATCTTCATTAAAACTATAGTTCTGAGAACATGGATGGTCAGTCCTTGCATCCATACCTCTGTCCATGAATTTGAGAGTGGTTGCATTTCTCCATCCCCATCCCACAGCTTTTTACCGAAACGGGGCCGGGGAGGGGCTTTGATATTGTTTCAACTGCGGATTACCACTTTAACTGAAATAAGGTGTCGCATTTGGCTCTGTAAACTTCTGCTAGTTCTTGGCTGACTAACAGCCCACTGGGTACAGACGTAAGTTCAACTTCTACTTTTGATTTACATTTGGTTGAGTTGTCAACTAACGTGAATTCAACGTGAAATCAACAAAAAAGGTTACAATTACAATCTCAACCAATATTTTAATTGAAAGAATATGACTAAATCCAATCAAATCAAACTTTAAATGCCCTTTAAATAAAGTTTAATTTGATTTAGTCCTATTCTTTAACTTTGATTTTTGGTTGAGATGGAGACGTGAATCCAACATATAAATTATTCATTTGTAGACAAACTGGAATTTGTTTACAACCAAACACAATTCAATATCACTTTTGCAATACAGTAAATAGCCTATTAACTTGTCGACAAGTTAACGAATTATATGTTGGATTCACGTTCCAACGAAACCAAAAATAAAAGTTAAAGAATATGATTAAGTCAGTGGCTCAGATGAAACTATCCAAGTATTAGAGATCCTTAAAATGTTGATATTTGGTTGAGCTGTCAACCAAACACAATGAAATAATATTTTTTGCAATATAGTAAATAGCGTAAAGTTAACTAATTTAACAGTATTTATTCAACCTTAAAATGAGTAACACATCCATGGCCACATTGAGGTTAGCCTACTGTAACTATAAATGTCTTCTTATGTAATCATAGATAGCGTGCAAAGATTGCAGGTCTGTGGAGATCTTCACAATTGCTGTGATCATCTGTACAGCATCATGAACAACATTGATCACTTGCACTAAAGTACTTTTCAATTTGGTTGTGCTTTCCGATGGTTGAAAGCATAGTGATAACACATTAGGAATTCAACTTCTGGCTGTCTTTTTTGAGTGGGTGAATAAAGTTTTAAATCTCATTGATCAATGTCTCAAGCAAATATTACCCACATTTCCACGTTGAATTGAAGTGGTGTGCCCAGTGGGATTTCTAAAACGGAGAAAATGTATATTGTGAAGTGATGAGACTTGCATCTCGTGTGTGAGCTTTATTTCTCAAAACGAGTGATAATTGGTAATGGTTATATAGGGTTACATTTTCTCCTTAGGGAGAAACCCGGATGTGTCAGACTACAAATCAAATCAAATCAAATGTATTTATAAAGCCCCTTCTTACATCAGCTGATGTCACAGCGTGCTGTACAGAAACCCAGCCTAAAACCCCAAACAGCAAGCAATGCAGGTGTAAAAGCACGGTGGCTAGGAAAAACTCCCTAGAAAGGCCAGAACCTAGGAAGAAACCTAGAGAGGAACCAGGCTGTGAGGGGTGGCCAGTCCTCTTCTGGCTGTGCCGGGTGCAGATTATAACAGAACATGGACAAGATTTTAAAATGTTCATAAAACAGGCAGAACAGTTGAAACTGGAGAAGCAGCACGGCCAGGTGGACTCGGGACATCAAGGAGTCATCAGGCCAGGTAGGCCTTGAGGAATGGTCCTAATGTTCAGGTCCTTAGAGAGAGAGAAGAAGAAAAAAAAAAGAAGAAAAGAAAAGGAAAGAAAGAGGGAGAGATAATTAGAGAGAGCATACTTAAATTCACACAGGACACCGGATAAGAGAAGAAATACTCCAGATATAACAGACGGACCCTAGCCCCCCGACACATAAACTACTGCAGCATAAATACTGGGGGCTGAGACAGGAGGGGTTGGAGACATTGTGGCCCCGTCCGACGATACCCCCGGACAGGGCCAAACAGGCAGGATATAACCCCACCCACTCTGCCGAAGCACAGCCCCCACACCACTAGACCACTAGAGGGATATCTTCAACCACCAACTTACCATCCTGAGACAAGGCCGAGTATAGCCCACAAGATCTCTGCCACGGCACCAGTAAGCCAGTGACTCAGCCCCTGTAATAGGGTTAGAGGCAGAGAATCCCAGTGGAGGGGATCCCGGACAGGCAAAGACAGCAAGGGTGGTTCGTTGCTCCAGTGCCTTTCCGTTCATCTTCACACTCCTGGGCCAGACTACACTCAATCATAGGACCTACTGAAGACATGAGTCTTCAATAAAGACTTAAAGGTTGAGACCGAGTCTGCGTCTCTCACATGGATAGGCAGACTATTCCATAAAAATGGAGCTCTATAGGAAAAAGCCCTGCCTCCAGCTGTTTGCTTAGAAATTATAGGGACAGTAAGGAGGCCTGCGTCTTGTGACCGTAGCGTACGTGTAGGTATGTACGGCAGGACCAAATCGGAAAGATAGGTAGGAGCAAGCCCATGTAATGCTTTGTAGGTTAGCAGTAAAACCTTGAAATCAGCCCTTGCCTTAACAGGAAGCCAGTGTAGAGAGGCTAGTACTGGAGTAATATGATCCAATTTTTGGGTTCTAGTCAAGATTCTAGCAGTCGTGTTTAGCACTAACTGAAGTTTATTTAGTGCTTTATCCGGGTAGCCGGAAAGTAAAGCATTGCAGTAGTCTAACCTAGAAGTTACAAACGCATGGATTAACTTTTCTGCATCATTTTTGGACAGAAAGTTTCTGATTTTTACAATGTTACGTAGATGGAAAAAAGCTGTCCTTGAAACAGTCTTGATATGTTCATCAAAAGAGAGATCAGGGTCCAGAGTAACGCCGAGGTCCTTCACAGTTTTATTTGAGACGACTGTACAACCATCAAGTTTAATTGTCAGATTCAACAGAAGATCTCTTTGTTTCTTGGGACCTAGAACTAGCATCTCTGTTTTGTCAGAGTTTAAAAGTAGAACATTTTCCGCCATCCACAGGCTTCCAGGGAGGGCAATTTTGGGGCTTCATCATGTTTCATCGAAATGTACAGCTGTGTGTCATCCGCATAGCAGTGAAAGTTAACATTATGAATTGGTGCAAGCAGCTAGAATAACTCGGTGGCTTGTCCACCCCAACCTCCCTCCGATGAGCCCATTGAAAACGACGTGTCTCTGTGTGACCCAGAGGCCTCAATATGTCCAAAGCATCATTAAATCACTAGTCAGGCTTCATTCCGGGCCTGCTATTTGCACGGTTGCTGCGGTCAGACAGAGTGAGCTACGGTCAAGTGGGGAATCTCCTTGAACTCGGCCTAGAGACTACGATGATGCCATTTGCCAACACTTTTAGTGTTGATTTCAGTCTGTCCATTTGGTGATGGTTCATCACTGTTTAAACTTATTGCAAACTGACAAAAGTCAGCCATCAAGTCAGTGTCCATCAGTCAATAAGATATCATTCTGACACCAAACTGATACATACTGACACCAAACCCACTTTGTCCAACACGTTTAGAAGCCAACTATCACATATTTCAGAGCAGGCCCAAAATTCACAGCACCTTCTGTTTAAATCATAAAAAAACTTAAAACACATAGTGTTTTAGCTGCTGGTCCAGTTCTGACATTATGAGTAGGCCTAGCTGAGGCGACCCTGAATCCCGAGTTTCGGCTCGATAGGTCATTCGGAGCCCGAGCCGCGACCTTAATTAGTGCTGAAAATTCACTTTTGCGAGCAATGGTTGCATCTGTACACCTGCGGATGTCAATTTCACACATTTAAACTTTTGGCAGTGCTTTAGCAACCTACAGTGACAAAAATATGTGTAAATATGCAAACAGCAATTTGCAAGCAAGGAGAGAAAGAAAGCAGGGGCTCTGGGAAGTGGGACCTGTTTCTTCTAACCAATCAGATGAGGTTTTCATAGACCAGCATACTCTACACTGGTTGGTTGGTGACAGCTCACATGGGCTGTGTTGTCTGGCGAAACCACCTGTCAATCAGGACGTGCGTTACAACTGAGACTGGTTGTGCAATGTCCACCAATGCCCAGCTGTTACCTGTCATGGTGGGTACATTTAAATGTGTTTCTTTTAAGACTAGGTAGCAAGCTTTTTTCTTCTTTGTAATACGTTATTGGAAGCTATTGTTCAAGTCATTGTTATTAAGAGTTTGTAACTAACGTTGTAGTCAAATACCGAAAGGTAAAGTTATTTTGCAAGCTATTTCTAAGCTAGCTAGCCAGCATAATCATTAGAAAATGAATCATTCACCTGCTAAGACATAAATTCACGTATAACCCTGTCTAAACCACTTACAATTGACCGTCCCCACTCTCCAGGTGACAATCCACTCCCAGTCAGACAGGCTCCGTCCAGGCCTCCGTCAGGACCACAATACCCTGAGAGACATGAAAGGACATATAATAATAATTCTGTATGCTGGAATGCATCATGCAGCACAGTCAGCATCGCTGTGGAGAACCTGAAGAATATATTTTCCAGCTGCACCATTTCATGCCACTTGAATGGGAACTTTTATTGTTGGCTTGCGTTGCATTTGATGTGACACTGTACACGTGTATTAACAATTCTCCTTCCTGTGCAGTGCCTGAGATAGTGTCCGAGCTACTGTAGGGCCACCACATGATGAACTTGGAGTGCTCATGAAATGACCTCATGTACATGCACAACATGAACCTAATTCGAAACTGCTTTGGCAAGGTAAGTGGCCAAGCCACTGTGAATTGTGCTGCAGCTCACCATGGGCAAGGCTGGAGGCCACAGTGAGCAGTGACGCTGGTGCAGTGCTTCCCAACATCTTGACAGGTGCTTAAAGTTCTTCCACAACACTGTGTCCAGGAGGGTGCAGGAACTGGCTGCAGAGCAGACCTGATGGCCAACAGGATTGTGTCCATCCTCACCTGGGTCCTCAATTAATACTTACTTAAGTAAGTCTGTACTGCATTGACTCTGACTCATATATAGGGCCCTGTGTTTTGGTTAATCATGTCACGTGACCTGGAGTTCAACCTTTATTTAAAGGTATACTCAGAGAAGTAACGTTGCGTTAGCAGCACCGCAGATATTGCGATGAGCGAGATGCAAGACTTGGCTCTCACACAGTCACATGAGCACGAGTTCACGTCACGCAGTCACAACGTGGAAGATAAGGGACCAAAACAGCTGAGAAGTTTAGCCTTGCGCCTCAAAGCTCTTAGTAGTAGCGGAAATTGACCCACTCGGATATTTACTTTCTGCTATTGCCTTAGCGATTAACCGAAGTCAGTTCAATTATTTGAATACCATTAAGTTAGTCTTTTTTTTATGTGAGCTCAATGTGCAGTTTCTGTAGAGATAAATCGGATGAAGCCTGAACAGTGTGATGTTGTAGTTTCCAACAGACTAAAAGACAGTTTAGTGCAGAAAACGTGGTAATTAACTACAACCACCATAATCCATTACGCGAGCCGACCTTTCTGGTCTGTGCAGAGCAGACACGAGAATGCCTGATGGAGAGGGAAAGAACACAGTTTCTTCGCGAGCCTGAAAGTACATTATCTAATTGATTGATAGTTGGTATTCAGCAGTCATAAAAGTGTGTCTTATTTACTTTGAAGAACTACTAAAATAGACAGCATAGGCAGCAGCTCTACAGAGATGAGATGATGACTTGGAATGAAATCCTAATGTCATCAAATAAAACAAATATTTTATTATGGATAATAAGTGAGTGATAAGCAGTAATGGTAAGTCACTACCATCATGGGACTTTTATAAAATAAATGTATTCAATGTTGTTACACATTCAACTCACATAATGCATAGTGTATTTAATGTAAAAAAAATTGAATTTGAAACCAAAATCAAAAACCGGAATTATTTTTTTAATAATAGAACAGAAACCGAACTTACCTCAAAAAGCACTAATCGCTCAGCACTACTTTCTGCATCTAGGTCATATCATATCATCATATTGCTGCCTACCTTTGAACCTTTTATCAAACTGCCCCCCTTTCTTTTTTCAGTCAGGTTGTTCAGCACCATCCTCATACAATTGATTTCATTTTTGGTTTAATTTTCATTTCTGGAAAATAAAATAAAGGTTAAAATCTACAGTGTAGGTCATGTGACATGATTAACCAAAAGACAGGGCCCTACGCTGTACATTAGTCACATAGAGGGCAGTACAGACTTACTTTTGTAAGGTCCCAGGTGAGGAGGGACATTATCTTGTTGTCTATCAGGTCAGGTAGCATCAGTGATTTTTGGGCACCAGTCCAAATTCTGTTATTACTTGACTGAATAGTTCAAATAAAATTGTATTCGTCACATGCTTTGTAAACAACAGGTGTGGACTAACGGTGAAATGCTTACTTACGGGCCATTCCCAACAATGCAGAGTGAAAGAAAATAGAGAAATTATAAAATAAAACCTGTAAAAATAAAAGTAATAATAGATACACAATGAGTAACGATAACTTACATATACAAGGGGAACTAGTACCGATTCGATGTGCAGGGGTACAAGGTAACTGAGGTGGATATGCACATCTAACTAGGACTATAGTTAACAGTAGCAGCAGCGTACGTGATGAGTCAAAAGAGTTTGTGCAAAAAGGGTCAAGGCAGATAGTCCGCCTAGCTATTTGGTTAACTATTTAACAGTCTCATGTAGACCAATACATGGTTATTTTCTGACAAAGAATTCCTTGGGGGGTAAAGAAAAACACTTACAGCAGTGAGAAGGAAGTGCTCCCTCTTTCGTCTTGTTTGCATTTTTAAAGGTGACCCTTTGATGCACTCAACCACCAATCTGATATGGCCTTGTTGGTCATCTCGTAAAACACATCACATAAATACAAGATACAACACATCACATCACTGTGATACAAGATCCAGAAAGACTTAATCCAGTATGAAACTGGCAGCCATCTTTGGCCACATTGTTCAGGGTCCGCTCTATGGTAGCACCATCCTGAAAGGGCCTCTGTAGATTTAGAGTACTTCCTTTTAAGACTGTTGATAGATTCCCTATGAGTGGATGTGCGGTTATACATAAACCACATTTGGGGAGAGAATTTATGACTGAAAATACTCCTATTTACAGTGAAATACCTGTGTGACTTGAAGTATGATGTACTGGACATGTTGGTCACACCCTGATCTGTTTCACCTGTCCTAGTGATTGTCTCCACCCCCTCCAGGTGTCGCCCATCTTCCCCAGTGTATTTATACCTGTGTTCTCTGTTTGTCTGTTGCCAGTTCGTTTTGTTTTGTGAAACCTACCAGCGGTTTTCCCCTTGCTTCTGTCTGTTCTAGTTTTCAAATTTTTCTGAGTTTTGACCATTCTGCCTGCCCTGACCCTGAGCCTGCCTGCCGTTCTGTACCTTGCCACACCACACTGGATTATTGACCCATGCCTGCTCTGACCCTGAGACTACCTGCCGTTCTGGACCCTTTGCACCCTATCTGGATTACTGACCTCTGCCTGCCCTTGACCTGTCGTTTGCCTGCCCCTGTACTAGTAATAAACGTCTGCTACTTCGTTACTGTCTGCATCTGGGTCTTACCTGAAATGTGTTAATATTGCTGAGGGAGCTGCCAGTCTTTCAAGTGGTCTTCCTTTTATGCGATCACCTCCTCTGTACCTAAACATCCAATATTTGTAGATGCTAGGTACAGTACTTTCAATTCTCTGAGATACTTTTACTAACCTTAACTTAAAAACTTAACACATGTATTAAGACAACTTTTTGAAGCCTTCTTACTTATCTGTTTTAAACAGAGCTTCAGGACTTGCTCTTTGAAGGACTCTTCGATCTGGGCACCCACAAACATCAGATGTGAGGAGAGAGGAAAAAATAGATGTCAGATTATCTCTCCTGACAATATTAACAATGGATGTATATTAAAAACTAGAGCCCTTGCTGTGGTACTTATTCAGACAAGAATCAATTATCAGGTCTGGTCAAATACACATGTACAGTAAAGTACCCAGGGATGGAAATTAAGCTAGCCCAAAGCTAGTACTTTTCAGTGCCGATTTTGGACCTGGGTTAGTACAAATTGTGGTCTACTAGCCCAGCTGGCCAGTGCTCAAAATCCTGAAGTTCCATCACTGAAAGTAACCTTGTAGCATCTCTAGACCACTTAGTTTGCCCCAGTTGTTGGTTAAAGAAACTCAGGCTGATGCGACAAACAGGGATACGGTATATCTATATGATACCTGGAAGAATATAGCTGGGACAGTGGTCTGGTGGTACCCATATTAATCAGCCTCTGGCTCCTTATCTTTCTGCCCGTCTGTCTTATCCGTCTGCACAGCCTTGTGCGGCCATTATGGGATGTTGGACTGTGGAAGGGTGAGAGAGTGTAAGCTGGTCTTTCTGCACAACTCAACCTTGTTTGTCTCTAATAACAATAATTCCTATGGGTGACCCATTATCTTCACACTGGAACACATAATCTCAGTCAGATATATAAATGAGAGAATATAAAAAATATTTATATATACGCGTTTATTCGCGTTTAACGTTTATCGTCAAAGGAATGAGCGTTACACCGAGGCCTGTACTCTGGAGCGGGATCGATTTGGAGGTGGAGGGTCCGTCATGGTCTGGGGCGGTGTGTCACAGCAGGCAAACTCAATAGTACCCGCAAAACACCAGTCTCAACGTCAACAGTGAAGAAGCGACTCCGGGATGCTGTCCTTCTAGGCAGAGTTGCAAAGAAAAAGACATATCTCAGACTGGCTAATAAAAATAAAAGATTAAGATGGGCAAAAGAACACAGACACTGGACAGAGAAACATCCCGGAGCTCTGGCTTTGTAGGACCAACCCTGCCAGGCAGGCTCAGAATCTTGACGGGGCGGTGCTGCTTTAGTAGGTCTCTGACCGCATTTATCTTTCTGTTTTGGCTGCATATAGGCAGCTTACAGCAGGCTCATAAAATAGATAGGAACTTCTCTTTAGTGTATGGGTTGCTCAGGTGGGTGTCTAGGGTACAGGGTTGGGGACCGTTCCATCGTGATAAGACAATAAATAAATACATATAATGTATAATTCATTTTTAAATGTATATCCTTCATCTGAACAACATTGAAAGCTCTCGCACAACCCCTGCTCACAGACACACATTGGTTCTGGGATATGCAACCATTTCTCACTCAACGCCACACTTTCCCAAACACCAAAAAACACACACAACACCTTCCATCACAATACATCCACACATACCCACATACGGTGTCTTCCATGTCTTCTGTTTGCTGAGATTTTATCTCCACCATGTTGATTGAGTACGTTTGTGTTCCAATTGGTTATATTTGAAGATGTGTTATTTTGCTAGTTATCCTTTCATCTAATGCCGTCTTGTCCATTTATTGAATACAAATAATTTTACAACATTCCCTATCTTGAAAGGTACCGTGTACTTGTACTTTATTTGTTTAACAATTGTTCTATTTTATTGCTTTCCTATATATATATATATATATATATATATATTTTACTATTACAATCCCTACCATGGCTAGTATTGGGTGTTCCATTGTTCAACTCCTCTATGAGAACTTTGTAATTTTTAGAATAGCCATGGAGGGGTCTTTGTGTCTCGGGAACATTTGGATGTCAATATACAGTTTATCGACTACGAGAGCTACGCGCTTCCCTTTTAATCTATTCTCCTTGAAGTTTGGGTCCAGAACTTTGAGTCGTTCTGAAAGTACTAGATTTTCTCTCATAGATCTAGTCAGGCTTCTCTCAGAAAGATGTTTTCCTTTCTAAGTTCATTAATGTCCGTTTCTATCTTATTGACTGTCCCTTTTAGCTTGTTTGTTTGTTTCTCCAATGTCGTAGCTTTTTCGTCACTCATCTCGAGGCTCGCCTTCAACTCCTTTATATCCTTACTGACTAATTAAAGTATGCCCAGTTTGTCATTTATCGACTTTAACAGATCGCTTTCCACACTTACCAGTCCCAGTGATGAAAAGCATAAATCGTTTGTATCCGTCGAGGTGTGGCGTTTTCTTTTTGGAGAGTGATTCTCCTCCGTTTACTCTCCGTCATGTTTGTGTTGCTTGTTTTCATAATAGTTGTCGCTAAATTTCTCTAGCCTTATGATTTGTTTTGTGTTATTATCCAGATTGAATGTTATTACCCACCAGTATATGAATTGCTAATATTTAGTCTAACTTACTGATATTGAATATTACGTTTTTTATCTCGAGGCGATTTGCTGTGTTTTGTCAACTCGACAACACTACTCTAACCCTGTAAACCTCAACCTGCCTCTCTCACACCGGACATGTCTGATCCCCAGCCCCATGGGCACCTCTACAATGAACACATACCACTACTTCCCCCCACCAATACTACACATTCCTTTGTCTCATGCCCTCTCCTGCACACTTCTCACCCCTAGGACCCTCCCTCCTACACAGTGCTGCCACGTGCCCATAAGCTTGACACCTCAACGTAATGTATTTGGCCAAAAGCTCATACAGGATAACTTATATATCCTAACATCACTTTATCGGGCAAAGACTCAAAATCAAAACTCAAAAGAACAGACAACGACTCTTCTGTTTCACCACTCACGCCAACGTGTCTGCATCGCACCAAATGACAAGCAACACAAACACCGGGAATCTTCCCCTTCAGTTGGTCAACTTTTACATTTACCGCTACCCCAGTAATCACTCCTTTCAATGGCACTCTTTTCTTGAGAGCAAAACAATTAATATCTCTTGCCCCCATTCGTTTAACACGGAGCGCCTGCTCCCTCTGACCAGCAGAAACACAAACAATTATCACCAGACCATTTTTGGTTACCCTCACCGATTCCACAGCAACAAACTCTGTTTTCACCCACCCTGAAACCACAAATGGATCAGCCAAAAGGCAAGGGTCCACTTTTTTCCAAAAACGTAACTTCTACTGTCAGAGACTCATCTTTATCCTGACACTCGGTGAAGCCTTGGGCTCTGAGAACTTCACTACACCTACCACTTCCATTTCTCCTCCTGTCTTCAGCTCACTCTGCACTCTGCTTACATTTCCTACCATTCCTCTTTAACAAACCATCTCCCTTTTTTCGCCAACTCAAGCTCACCATCTTCATCCCTCTCTCTCTTAGACTTCCTCTGCCTCTCTTTTTTCCCTCGATTCCTCCTCCTTATTCCAAGTATATGTCTCCTGATGATAATACTGCACTTCTCCTGACATTCATATTGTTCTTGCCTTCTCAAGGGACGCCATTAAACCGGGCTGTCACAATCTCTGTACAATCAGCACGAACCCCTCGGGATGTAACGCTCTACAGTGCATCCCACTTTTAAAGCAGCTGCTTCGTCTTGATGTTCTTCTTTATCAATAGCAACTGTGACGCTTTTCCATTTCAAACAAGTGCGCACTTCCAACCCCCGGCCCATGTAAGCTGCCACCAACCAGTTTATGCTGGTCTATGAAAACCTCATCTGATTGGTTGGTAGAAACAGGTCCCACCTCCCAGAGCTCCTGCTCTCGCTATCTTTCTCCTTTCTTGCAAATCGCTGTTTGCACATCTGCAAATATTTTTGTCATGGCAGCTCGCTAAAGCACTGGCAAACGTCTGAGTGCGTGAAATTGACATATGCAAGTGCACAGTTGCAGTAGAATTGCATGAAAAGTGTTTAGAAGAAAGAAACATATCTGATATAGGGGTGCGTGCTCAGTGCCCTCCTGTACTACCTGTTCTCCCACGACTGCATGGTTAGGCACGACTCCAACACCATCATTAAGTTTGCAGACGACACAACAGTGGTAGGCCTGATCACCGACAACGACGTGACAGCCTATAGGGAGGAGGTCAAGACTAAGGAGATGATTGTGGACCTCAGGAAAAGAAGGACCGAGCACGCCCCCATTCCCATCGACGGGGCTGTAGTGGAGCAGGTTGAGAGCTTCAAGTTTCTTGGTGTCCACATCACCAACAAACTAGAATGGTCCAAACACACTAAGACAGTTGTGAAGGTTCTACAGCTGCAACATCGAGTGCATCCTGATTGGTTAAATCACTGCCTGGTACGGCAATTGCTCGGGCCTCCGACCGCAAGGCACTACAGAGGGTAGTGCGTACGGCCCAGTACATCACTGGGGCTAAGGACCTCTACACCAGGCGGTGTCAGAGGAAGGCCCTAAAAATTGTCAAAGACCCCAGCCACCCCAGTCATAGACTGTTCTCTCTACTACCGCATGGCAAGCGGTACCGGAGTGCCAAGTCTAGGACAAAAAGGCTTCTCAACAGTTTTACCCCAAGCCATAAGACTCCTGAACAGGTAATCAAATGGCCACCCGGACCATTTGCATTGTGTGCCCCCGCTGCTGCTACTCTCTGTTTATCATATATGCATAGTCACTTTAACTATACTTTTATGTACATACTACCTCAATTGGCCCAACAAACCAGTGCCCCCGCACATTGGCTAACCGGGCTATCTGCATTGTGTCCCGCCAACCCCTCTTTTAGGCTACTGCTACTCTCGGTTCATCATATATGCATAGTCACTTTAACCATATCTATATGTACATACTAACTCAATTATGTATCCTCGCTACTGTTATAGCCTCGCTACTGTATATAGCCTGGCTACTGTTATTTAAAACTGTCTTTTTACTGTTGTTTTTATTTCTTTACTTACCTATTGTCCACATAATATATTTTTGGCACTGTTGGTTAGAGCCTGTAAGTAAGCATTTCACTGTAAGGTCTACACCTGTTGTTTTCGTCGCACGTGACAAATAAACTTTGATTTGATTTGATAATGTTCTCATGGTCAACAGAGCTGATCATGGACTGTTGGATATCAGACAAACAGTAGCAATACACAATTGCATTTTTACTGTTTTGTAACTCATTACAGAATACGGTTCATTAAAACACTTTAATGAATGAATTAATGAAGCCTGAGTCACCTCAGGAGCTTTGATATAAAGGAATGTAATATGAAAACAGCATACAATAAGTGTACTGGAATGTTCAGAATTGTATGTATCGATCAGACATTTATTTGATAATTTACAAAAAGTAAGCTGAACTATCGATCAACATAACAACTTACGAGAAATAAAGGTGAGAAATAACGGTGAGACAATATTAGAGCCATAAGCCTAATATAGGCATCCGGCCGCCCTACAGTATGCAGGACCCATTGATTCGTACAATTTCTAACACTCATTTCCCTCCCAAATGCTTGAAGAAAACAATACAAAGTAACAAAATGTGATATTATATCACGGAAAAGTGAATAACTTTAGGTAATGCAACCAACTACAAAGACTGAAGGAAGAGGGGCGGGAGAGGAGGGGGACCCATATACCACGTTTCAATCAAGCAGGTCACCCACTTGGATTCAGTCATCCCCACGATTGAAGCGTGAGACAAATCCAGCTATGGCCTCCTTGTCAGGCCTCTCACAATGGAAAGATGGGATGGGATGGACAGCTCGCACACCTTCCCCACATATGGCGCTGGATCAAGAGTGACCTCTTTGAAGACGAGATCCAGGAGTCTGTCTACGTAGCCTGTAATACTTTTTGAAAAGGGAAATTGTTTGTTTAGTGGCCGGTAAATTTAATTTCCTTTTATTTACCGCTCTGAGTTATGACCCTATCAATTCGTTGATGTTGTGATCTACTCATTTTGCAATGTGCTTTCTGACATTTTTGAAGTACTCAATTTGAAATATGCAATATTTGGTTGTGCACTTTTTTCTCTCTCCAATGTTTGTATTTGAAAATGTTTGTGTGCCTGAAATGCTCAATTGATGCAGATTTCAAATGAATAACTATGACTAACAAGCAGTGGTTCCCAACCAGGGGTACTAGGACCCCTGGGGATACTTAGCCTATCCACAGGGGGTACTTGAGAGGACTCATGAGACCATAGGCCTACTGGTAAAATGCACAAGAGGGGATACTGCAGAGGTACTCTGGACAGAGCAAAATTCAGTCGGGGGTATAGTAACCGAAAAAGGTTGGGAACCACTGACTTACAGTATGCTGTGTCTGTCTTCACAAGCTTCACAACATATCACAAATTCTTTGCCTTTGTAAAACCTGACTTTGTATCACAACATTCCTGCTGCGGTGGTTGCCTGGGAAGCTGTAATACTAAATACTTATTTTTCCACCATAATTTGCAAATAAATAAATTAAAAATCCTACAATGTGATTTTCTGGATTTCTTTTTCTCATTTCGTCTGTCATAGTTGAAGTGTACCTATGATGAAAATTACAGGCCTCTCATCTTTTTAAGTTGGAGAACTTGCACAATTGGTGGCTGACAATACTTTTTTGCCCCACTGTACGTATGGTCACTGTGGGGATGACGTTGTCGATGCACTTATTAATGAAGCCTGTCACTGATGTTGTATACTCCTCAATGCCATCTGATGAATCCCGGAACATTTTCCAGTATGTGCTAGTGAGACAGTCCTGTATCTTAACATAAGCTTCATCGGACCACTTCCGTATTGAGCACTTATACTTCCTGTTTGAGTTTTTGCTTGTAAGCAGGAATCAGTAGGATGCAGTTACGGTCAGATTTGACAAATGGAGGGCGAGCGTCGTACGTGTCTCTGTGTGTAGAGTTTTTCTTCTAATTGCACCTGACATGCTGGTAGAAATGAGGTAAAACGTATTTCAGTTTATAGTATTAAAGTCCACAGCCACTAAGAGCACCGCCTTGTGAAAGCCCATGTTTTTTGAGATGACTGTGTGATCTCGCTCTCTGTGGTCGATGTGAGCAAAACATTTAAACAGGTTAACTTCTTAGGGAGTGGCTCCCAAGGTGACGGTTTTGGAGAGCCTGGCGTGCCCAAAGTAAAATGCCTCCCATTCAGGCCCAGAAAATAGGATATGCACATATTTAGTACCATTGGATAGGAAACACTGAATTTTCCAAAAGTGTTAACCATTTGTCTGTAAAACAGAACGCATATGGCAGGCGAAACCCCTGGAAAAAGTGATTGACACATTGCTCATTTGGAACCCCTCCCTCATGAAAATGACCATATAAGGGCATATGAATGCAGTACCCATCGCTTCGTTTAGATGTCAACAGTCTCGAGACAGTGTACATTTTCATTTTGGATGCTTTAGACCAGAGAATAAGAGCAAACCAGGAAGTGTACTTTTATGTCAACAGTACCCAGCGGCGCTCCGACAAGGCGCGCAGTGTCTTTACCGTCTTTATCGATCAGTTTATATTCGGTTGATTTCTAATAGTAAATATATGTAAAAGTGTTCCTAAGGATACATTTAAAACTATGTTTGATTGTTCTTGGACAAGTTTATAGGTATAAGATGAACGAGTTCTCGTCACGTTTCAATGGAGGAGTGGAAGCTGTCGTTTCTGATTATAACGCGCGAACCAAATGGAGATTTATGGATAAAATACATTACTTTTTCTAACAAAAGAACCATGGATTGTCTTCGTTGGAGACTTAGGATGACCTCAGCAGAAGTTCTTCAACAGGTAATTGATTTGTTTTCGCTGTGAAATGTGTTATGTGTGTGCCATGATGGCTAATGGATTCATGGCTATGGGAAAAATATGTGAGGTGCTACCCTCAAACAATCAAATGTGCTGCTTTCGCCGTAAAGCCTTTTTGAAATCTGACAACGCCGTGATATTGCCAAGAAACAGAGCTTTTGATGAGTATGGAACACTTGTATATTGGTGGATGTTTAATAATTCAACTTTTGGATTTTGAATTTGGCGCCTTGCATTTCACCTGGTAGTGTCGGGATTGGGGCGCTAGCGCCCCAGCAATCCCTGAGAGGTTTTAACAATCATAAGATGGAATACCAGGGCACGTTCTTAAAGCATGCGCAGACCAGCAGACCGCAGACCAGAGTCTTTACAGACATTTTCAATCTATCCTTGTCCCAGTCTGTAATCCCAACATGTTTCAAATTGACCTCCATTGTCCCTGTTCCCAAGAGCGCCAAGGTAAACTGTCTAAATGACCATCGCCCTGTAGCACTCACATCTGTAACTATGAAATGCTTTGAAAGGCTGGGGCCACCTGGAGCCGGCCTGTCAGGAAGTCCAGGATCCAGTTGCAGCGCGAGGGGATCAGTCCTAGCTTGGTGGGGACTATGGTGTTGAACACTGAGCTGTAGTCACCATCATTAAGGACCTAAAATGGTCCACACACACCCGCACAGTCTTGAAGAGGGAACGGCAGCACCCCTACCCCCCCCAGGAGGCTGAAAATATTTGGCATGGGCCCTTGGATCCTCAAAAAGTTCTACAGCTGCACCATCGAGAGCATCTTGGCAGGCTGCATCACCGCTTGGTATGGCAAATGCACCGCCCTTAACCGCATAGTGCTACAGAGGGTGGTGCTCCCTGCCTTCCAGGTCCTCTATTTTTTTATGTTTTGACTTTATTTAACTAGGCAGACGGTGTCAGAGGAAGGCCCGAAAATTTGCCAAAGACTCCAGCATATTTTATTTTATTCCTCATTTTGCTATTTTATTTTTATTTTAAACTTTGCATTGTTGGGACGGGATTGTAACAAGCATTAAAGTCCACAGCAGTTGTACTTTGTGACAAATAACATTTTATTTTAGAGTATCTTTTCAGCAGTTATATATGTTGGTATCTCAGTTATAAAATGTTCATAGGTCTGTCACTTTAAAATAGGTAAACTTTTCGCAGTTTAACATGATTTGAGAGTTCACTCAGAGCTTAGACATACTTATAGGTAGTATTGGGTACTCATCACTACATACATGAGAGAAGATTCAACACTTTGTGAAACATGTTCAGTATATCAATGGTGGGTATAAAGACGGTTACCATTTCACACCAGAGTGTTCACCATACTTGGGACTATCACAGAGAAGTGGTAAGTGTGTTGATATAATCTGGTAAGGGGTAATATGTTAGAAATGATGATTGAATAATGTCCTGGAAGTAAATTTGGCCAGGGCATCAGGGTTTCAAAAGGTGGGTCAACACACGTCATGAAAACCAACCTCTTCTGTTCCTGGGACAGAGCACCAATGTATCACACCCAAAAGTGGGAAAATAACTATTGTTCAACTGTGCTATTGAATATAAGGTTGCATGATGATACAGAAGGGTTCATCTTATAAGAATTTGTTTGTGGATTTATAAAATGGTTAGTAACTGGAGGTAAATGTTGACAAAATGAAGGCAGTTATAATTATACTGAACAAAAATGTTAACGCAACATGCAACAATTTCAACAATTTTACTGAGGTGCAGTTCAAATAAGGAAATCAGTCAATTGAAATAAATTAATTAGGTCCTAATCTATAGATTTTAGATGACTGGGCAGGGCCGCAACCATGGGTGGGCCTGGGAGGGCATAGAACCACCTACTTGGGAGACTGGCTCACCCACTGGGGAGCCAGGCCCAGCCAATTAGAATGAGTTTGTTTTTCCCCACAAAAGGGCTTTATTACAGACAGAAACAGTCCTCACGTTCATCAGCTGTCCGGGTGGCTGGTCTCAGACGATCTGACAAGGTGAAGAAGCCGGATGCGGAGTTGGCTTATGGTAGAGAAAGGAACATTAATTATCTGGCAACAGTTCTGGTGGACATTCCTGCAGTCAACATGCCAACTGCACATTTAGAGTGGTCTTTTTATTGTCCCCAGCACAAGGTGCACCAGTGTAATTATTAATGCTGTTTAATCAGTTTCTTGACCGCTTTTTGTGCGTATGGAACATTTCTAGGATCTTTTATTTCAGCTCTTAAAACGTGGGACCATCACTTTAAATCTTGCGTTCATATTTTTGTTCAGTATATATAATTAAAAACACATTACATTTCCCATTGTTCCTCAAATGCAGTGTATGATATACCATTTTTGTAGCTCTGTGTCTCTGCTTTTATCCAATGTATAAACACCATTTCAAATCATGCTACATAAGACCGAATCAAAAATATGGAAAAAGTCAAAAAGGGGAGTGGATACTTTCTGGAACCCCCTGTAGCTCACTCTGATATATCTACAGCTGTACATAACTTTCTTAGTATATCTTGTGTAAATTCATCTGTTGTACATACATATAGATTACATTTGGGATTACGGTTACGGTGCTATTTGGGTTGTTAATTAGATTCGTTCCGCTGTGTCTTGATTTATTGAATTCTTTAGTTATTTTTGTACCTTTTTTTTTTTTTTATTAGTTGTGTGCCAGATCAACATCTTATGGCATTGTCAGGAGTAACATAAGCATTTCCCTGCACCCGTTATAACATCTGCTAAACTGTGTACGCAACCAATAAACATACACACACACACATACACTTGTACACTCCTCAATTGCTGCCGCTACTCTGTTCTCTTTTTTACTCTTATTATCATCTATCCTGATGTCTAGTCGCTTCACCCTGCCTTCATGTACATTTCTACCTAAAATACCTCATACCGCTGCACATTGCTCTGGTACTTATACTTCCTGTATTTAGCTGCAATCATGTGTATTTTATTTTATTCCTTGTGTTACAATTTTATTTGTAGTATTATTTTTAAACTCTGCGTCGTTGGGAATGGCTCGTTAAGCAAAGCATTTCACGGTAGAGTCTACACCAGTTGTATTTGGTGCATGTTTTAGTTTAGTTTTGACCTTTTGGAGATTTTTATTCATTGTTAAACAAAATCTCTTTCTCTGAGCAATTATATTAGTATAAAATAATATATATATTTTTAAACGGAGCTTGTGATATAGCTCATTATTTTGTATTATTTATTTATCAAAGGTGGTAATTATGTTGGACCTGACTGTAGGTGGAGGGATCCAAAGACACAAAAGACCTAAAAAATAATGAACTAGAAGACTAAGTGAAGAGACAATACATACTGTACAGGAACTGGCCTGCTACACTTAACACAGACCTTTTTCTGAGTGTGAGACACTCCTATTCATTTCAACGAAACCTTAAAGTAAGCAGCTCAGTGCGTCCAGCGTAGCAGGTAAAACGCCTACTGTTTGCCTGAGTGTACAGTAGCTCCTACAGTGAGCTCCAAAAGGATGTGACAGTGACACATGTGTTGTTGTTTTGGCTCTGTACTCCAGCCATACAATTACTATGGAGGTTAAAGTGCAGACTGTCAGCTTTAATTTAAGGGAATTTACATCTATATCGGATGAACCGTTTCGTAATTACAGCACTTTCTGTACATTGTCCTCCCATTTTAGGGGACCAAAAGTATTGGCACAAATTCACTTATGTGTATTAAAGCAGCAAAAAAACTTTTGTATTTGGTCACTTTTATTGTAAATAAGAATATATATAATATAACTTCTACATTCATGTGGATGCTACCGTGATTACGAATAGTCCAGAATGAATCGTGAATAACGATGATTGAGAAAGTTAAACACACAAATAAAAGTGATGCCAAAATGACACAATATATATATATATATTTTTTTTTACCAATCATTTCTATTGGGCACAAAATGATCTGAAACACAACCTAAACAAACAGCAAATTCATCCAACAAGTTTGTAGAGTCACAATCTTGATGTAATTATTGCATGCTAGGAATATGGGACCAAATACTTCACAATTTACTACTTTAATACACTTCCCAATACCTTTGGGGGAGGGGGTAGTTTCTAAACAGTTTACCTGATATGGATGAAAATACCCTCATATTAAAGCTGACAGTCTGCACTTTAACCTTAATGTCATATTATCATTTCAAATCTAAAGTGCTAGAGTAGAAAAAAATGTGTCACTGTCCCAATACTTTTGGAGCTCACTGTAAGGAAGGCTTAGCTCCCATACAGTTCCCCTTCAGTTAGTTCACTCGTCGTAGTACCAAATCATCGTACTATCACTATAGGATGTGCACAAGGGCTAGGCTGCATCCCGAAACACAAAACGTTCACAGTATGATTGATTTATAAATCTCATAAAAACTATAATGAGAGTCACAAAACCCAATTCTCAGTCTGATTTTAAAAAAAAACAAGTGTGAGCCATCTCCACATAAAACACTGAAACTCCCTTTTCTTTGAGTGTTCCACTGCAAAAACAAGTCAATATGCGTCCAAAGTGACAAACCTCACTCCAGTTCCCTCGCCCTCTCTTCCCTCCCTGGTCTCTGTGCGAGTTACTTGGCCTTCAGCAGCCAAAATGAGAGTTAATGATTCATGGAAATGAGAGCAGACAGGGTTCAGGGGGGTGTTAGCCAGCCACTGATCAAGAATGACAGTGTGCTTCAGCATCCATTGGCTTCAACCCCCTTTTCACCTTGTGCATGAGCGAATTGTAGCAAATGACACCCTATTTCCTGCATAGATTCTCTACTCCAGCACTTTTGACCAGGGTCGTGGTCAAAAGTAGTGCACTATACATTCTTAGAAGAAAAGGTTCCAATAGGGTTCTTCAGCTGTCCCCTTAGAACACTTTTTGTTTCCAGGTAGAATCCTTTTTGGTTCCAGGTAGAATCCTTTTTGGTTCCAGGTAGAACTTTTTTGTGTTCCATGTAGAACCCTCTGTGGAAAGGATTCTACATAGAACCCAAAAGGGTTTTATCTGGAACCAAAATGGGGTTCGTCAAAGGGTTCTCCTATGGGGACAGTTGAATAACACTTTTAGGTTCTAGATAGCACTTTTCTTCTAAGAGTGTACAGACAGTATGGTGCCATTTGGAACATAGCTGAGATGTGCGTCCAGGGATTGGATGCTGTGCTATATGGACAACCTTCACTGCCGCAGAGGATTTTCTGGAGATATGCTTAATTCAACACGCAGCCGTCAGGGCAGGACTCCGACATGATAGTGTATGCTTTGGCTACATCTTGTGGTCTGGAAACATGATCAGATGCCGCTCTTTTCAAAGAGATACCAAAGGTTTCAAAGGATAGACACGGTGGCGAGGAAAGGTGCTAGATTATACTATGTTGTATATAGGATATACACGTGCTGTTGCTTGGCTGCGTGCCTTGCATGGCAAGCAGTGACGACTCTCTGTGCATGGGGGTAGTGACATTTAGAGTCTCATGAATCGAAGGCTGTGGTCGAAGCTTATCTGTGTGAGGTGCATGTTTGTGTCCCAGCATCCCCCTCTGCACGCCTCACAGGGTCAAGCTGAGCTGTTTGATTTGGTTTCTCCTTTAGGAAATGGAACGTTGAAAGAATGCTGAGAAAATGTCAAAAAGTTCCAGGAAGGAGAGTACAGACTTTGGCTAAAGAGGAGGTGGTGTGGAGAATTTACCCCCATTCAGCATCACTTTCTCTTGGAGAAACACACTGTTCTTTTTCCTGGGGACTTATCTTGGCTGTGCATGCCAGGGAGTGTACACTTAAGAATTACCCTTGACATCTTAACCAGATGCATAAGGAAAAGAGGTACTCAGCACAACAACAACCGAAAAAACTAAATGTCAATGACGTCAAAGTAGAAGAGGATGCCCATCATAAAGCATAATGGGGTCACACGCAATAACAATGCCTCCTTGAGAGGGTTTTGAAATATAAAGACAATTAAATATTATTCTCATGTACAGTACCAGTCAAAAGTTAGAACTCACCTACTCATTCAAGGGTTTTTCTTTATTTTTAATATTTTTTATTTTTACTAGCTTCGTGGAACTATAATTTGTTTTTCAACAGGACAATGACTGAACACACCTCCAGGCTGTGTACGGGCCATTTGACCAAGAGTGATGGAGTGCTGCATCAGATGACCTGGCCTCCACAATCACCCAATCTCAACCCAATTGAGATGGTTGGGATGAGTTGGACTGCAGAGTGAAGGAAAAGCAGCCAACAAGTTCTCAGCATATGTTGGAACTCCTTCAAGACTGTTGGAAAAGCATTCCAGGTAAAGCTGGTTGAGAGAATGCCAAGAGTGTCCAATTCACCATCCAAACTGGCAACCTATCTCTGGCTAAATTAGCCCTATTTTTCACCCAATGTCTTTATAATAATTTAAAATAAAACAAAAATGGACGTCTTTATATATTTATTCTTATTTACTGGTATGTCCATTGTAGAATTGTTTGCATCGTTCTCACACATAGCTGCTGATGCACACCTATGCTTATTCGCTCAGAAATTGTTGAGCTGGAAAAATAGATAACCTCTAGGATGATGGCAAACCGTAAGAATGGCTATGGACCACTTGTTTTTGATTTGGCCGCTTTCATCAATCATGGTCATGTGAAATCAATCATGAATTAGCACACTGACACACAGACACACACACAGTTCCGTATGAGATGTAAACAAATTATATAGTGATTCAGTGTTTTCTGTGCATTCCGTCACCACACGTGTTCATAACGTCACACAATAAAATTGTTCAATTCAACACAAGCACTTTAACTAGCATTATTGCTGTACCTGCTCCATGTTAGAACCATTACAGCTGAACAATCAACACCTCCTAGTGAGAATCTGCTATGAAAAACCACAACATTTCCAGACCCATCTTCGTCTTCCCTCTTGCATTGTTTTATATTTGCCTAAGATTACTAGTAGTAGACCTTGAAGTGACTTCTTATTTGTTCATTCTTTCCCTAAAAACGGAGACATAGTAGTCTTGGTGTTTGTGGCTTGGCAGAGATCCAGCTGTTTGTCCTTTCCCTGGCAGGCGTTGTGACGGTACAGCAGCCGCTGTAATGCTTTGAATGTTAATGAAATGTGTGCGTGTTGTCCCAGTAATTAATTGTTCGCATCACATATTTGAAAGGCCACCAGGAATGGGTCCCAGTTGCAAGCGCAATGAGCTCTCTTTTTACTCCCCTCGAAAAGTCCTTTGCTTCAAGGCCAAGAAAGAGCATGTCCATTGTGCAGTGTGAAACATAGGGATGTTAGCTCCACCAAACATTGTAGGTGAGTGCTGTGTGTACTAAAAGCACACACAGGCATTGTTAGTTGTAATGAACTAGTATTGTAGTATAGAAACGTATACACCTGTAGGCTACACAATTCCATTCAGAACCCATTATCATATAGACCAGGGTTATTCCAATCTGAACCTGAAGGTCTGTAGTACTGCTGGTTTTCTGTTCAACCCATCTGGTGTCCCATGTCGAAATAAGTCCCTGGTCAGAGAGGAAGAATTTAAAATCAGCAGTGGAAGTGGCTTTGAAGTCCAGACTTAAATTAGCTTGATATTGACTGAGTAAACAAAAAGGTTAAGTAGGCCTACAGTAGTTTATTATGCTGTTACACTCTTTATATTGTTTCAAGTTGCAAGATTGTTTCGGTATATAGAGGACCTTCGAGATTCAAAGATGAAGTGAATTACTTCGGTAACACTTTATTTGGATAGCATATCTGTAGGATGTCAGTAATATTTCAACAATACCTATATACAGGAAGTGCAGTGCAGCCTAGGCCATTTGGATCAGTTATGGGTCACTTGCACAAATCGCAAACCCGTCTATAGATTATCAACAAACAACCAAACAAACAAATGCCTTTAATGTATGCTTCGAGGCAAGCAACACTGAAACATGCATTAGAGCAACAGCTGTTCCGGACGACTGTGTGATCACGCTCTCTGTAGCCGATGTGAGCAAGACCTTTAAAACCTCTTAAGGATCGGACCCTTTTTTCCAATTTTCGCCTAAATGACATACCCAAATCTAACTGCCTGTAGCTCAGGACCTAAAGCAAGGATATGCATATTCTTGATACAATTTGAAAGTTTGTGGAAATGTGAAATGAATGTAGGAGAATATAACACATTAGACCTGGTAAAAGATAATACAATGAAAAAAACATGATTTGTTTTCCTCCATCATATTTGAAATGCAAGAGAAAGGCCATAATGTACTATTCCAGGTTAGGCACAATTTTCATTTTGGCCACTAGATGGCAGCGGTGTATGTGCAAAATTTAGGCTGATTCAATTAACCATTGCTTTTCTGTTCAAAGTGTTGTATCAAGACTACCCAAATGTACCTAATTGGTTTATTAATACATTTTCAAGTTCATAACTGTGCACTCTCCTCAAACAATAGCATGGTATTATTTCACTGTAACAGCTACTGTAAATTGGACAGTGCAGTTAGATTAACAAGAATTTAAGCTTTCTGCCCATATCAGATATATCTATGTCCTAGTAAATGTTATTGTTAATCACAACCTCATGCTAATCACATTAGCCTACGTTAGCTTAACCATCCCCCGGGGGGGACACCGATCCTGTAGAGGTTTTAAACAGATCAACCTTCACAAAGCCGTGGGCCCAGACGGATTACCAGGACGTGTACTCAAAGCATGCGCAGACCAACTGGTAAGTGTCTTCACTGACCTTTTTAACCTCTCCCTGACCAAATTTGTAATAACCAAATGTTTCAAACAGACCACCATAGTCCCTGTGCCCAAGAACGTGAAGGTAACCTGCCTAAATGATTTCATCATCAACCCTAGACAAACTCCAATTCGTATACCGCCCCAACAGATCCACAGATGACACAATGTCATTCGCACTCCACACTGCCCTTTCCCACCTGGACAAAAGGAACACCTATGTAAGAATGCTGTTCATTGACTACAGCTCAGCGTTCAACACCATAGTGCCCACAAAGCTCATCACTAAGCTAAGGACCCTGGGAACACCTCCCTCTGCAACTGGATCCTGGACTTCCTGACGGGCCACCCCCAGGTGGTAAGGGTAGGTAGCAACACATCTGCCGAGCTGAACCTCAACACTGGGGCCCCTTAGTCCCCTCCTGTACTCCCTGTTCACCCACGAATGCGTGAACAAAAATGACTAACACCTATAGGGAGGAGGTCAGAGACCTGGCAGTGTGGTGCCAGGATAATAACCTCTCCCTCAACGTGAGCAAGACAAAGGAGCTGATCGTGGACTACAGGAAAAGGAGGAACGAACAGGCCCCCATTAACATCGACGGGGCTAAAGTGGAGCGGGTCAAGAGTTTCACGTTCCTTGGTGTCCATACCACCAATAAACCATCATGGTCCAAACACACCAAGACAGTTGTGAAGAGGACACAACAACACCTTTTCCCCCTCAGGAGACTAAAAAGATTTGAAATGGGTCCCCAGATTCTCAAAAAGTTATACAGCTGCACCATCGAGAGCATCCTGACCGGTTGCATCACCGCCTGGTATGGCAACTGCTCGGCATCTGACCATAATGCGCTACAGAGGTTAGTGCATATGGCCCAGTACATCACTGGGGCCAAGCTTCCTGACATCCAGGACCTAAACTTAGCAAAAAAATAAGCGTCCCTTTTTCAGGACCCTGTCTTTCAAAGATAATTCGTAAAAATCCAAATAACTTAACAGATCTTTATTGTAAAGGGTTTAAACACTGCTTGTTCATTGAACCATAATGAATTTCTACTGACTCTGAAAAAACGGACAGCTGATTGTCCTCGCAGTGGCAGACCACGTGTAACAGCACTTGCACAGAATCGGTACATCCGAACATCACACCTGCGGGACAGGTACAGGATGGCAACATCAACTGCCTGAGTTACACCAGGAATGCACAATCCCTCCATCAGTGCTCAGACTGTCCGCAATAGGCTGAAAGAGGCTGGACTGAGGTTTTGTAGGCCTGTTGTAAGGCAGGTCCTCACCAGACATCACCGGCAACAACATCGCCTATGGGCACAAACCCACCGTCGCTGGACCAGACAGGACTGGAAAAAAGTGCTCTTCACTGACGAGTCGCGGATTTGTCTCATCAGGAGTGATGGTCGGATTCGAGTGTATTGTCGAAGGCGTTACACCGAGGCCTGTACTCTGGAGTGGGATCGATTTGGAGGTGGAGGGTCCGTCATGGTCTGGGGCGTTGTGTCACAGCATCATCGGACTGAGCTTGTTGTCATTGCAGGCAATCTCAACGCTGTGCGTTACAGGGAAGACATCATCCTCCCTCATGTGGTACCCTTCCTGCAGGCTCTTCCAGCATGACAATGCCACCAGACATACTGCTCGTTCTGTGCGTGATTTCCTGCAAGACAGGAATGTCAGTGTTCTGCCATGGCCAGCGAAGAGCCCGGATCTCAATCCCATTGAGCACGTCTGGGATCTGTTGGATCGGAGGGTGAGGGCTAGGGCCATTCCCCCCAGAAATGTCTGGTAACTAGCAGGTACCTTGGTGGAAGAGTGGGGTAACATCTCACAGCAAGAACTGGCAAATCTGGTGCAGTCCATGAGGAGGAGATGCACTGCAGTACTTAATGCAGCTGGTGGCCACACCAGATACTGACTGTTACTTTTGACCCCCCTTTGTTCAGGGACACATTTTTCAATTTCTGTTAGTCACATGTCTGTGGAACTTGTTCAGTTTATGTCTCAGTTGTTGAATCTTGTTATGATCATACAATTATTTACACATGTTAAGTTTGCTGAAAATAAACGCAGTTGACAGTGAGAGGACGTTTCTTTTCTTGCTTTATATAATATGTGGTGTCAGAGGAAGGCCCAAAAAATGGTCAAAGACTCCAGTCATCCAAGTTATAGACTGTTCTCTCTGCTACTGCACGGCAAGCGGTACGGAGCACCAAGTCTAGGACCAAAAGGTTCCTTAACAGCTTCTACCCCCAAGCCATAAGACTGCTGAACAATTAATCAAATGGCCACCCGGACTATTTACATTAACCCACCCCTTTTTATTTTTACACTGCTGCTAATCGCTGTTTACTATCTATGCACTTTACAAATTACCTCGCTGTCACGCCCTGATCTGTTTCACCTGTCCTTGTGATTGTCTCCACCCCCTCCAGGTGTTGCTTATTTTCCCCAGTGTATTTATCCCTGTGTTTCCTGTCTCTCTGTGCCAGTTCGTTGTCTATGTTTGTCAAGTCAACTAGCGTTTTTTTCCCGTTCGCCTTTTGCTAGTCTTCCCGGTTTTGACCCCTGCCTGACTCTGGACTACTTTCCTGCCTGATCATCCTGCCTGCCCTGACCTTGATTCTGCCTGACCATCGGTACCTATTGGACTCTGAACTGGTTATTACCCTTTTGCCTGTCCACGACCATTCTCTTGCCTTACCCTATTGGATTATTAAACATTGTAAGACTCCAACCATCTGCCTCCTGTGTCTACATTTGGGTCTCGCCTTTGTGTCATGATGCTCACTAACTTGTACTCCCGCATATTGACTCGGTACCGTTACCCCCTGTATATAGCCTTGTTATTGTTATGTATTTTATTTAGTAAGTATTTTCTTAACTCTATTTCTTGAACTACATTGTTTGTTAAGGGCTTGTAAGTAAGCGTTTCATGGTAAGGTCTACACCTGCTGTGTTTGGCGCATGTGACATCTTTTAATTGATTTTTTTATTTGATTTGAAACTAAATCAGCGGCATCTCAATTGCATATCGATTACAACTTAACATATGTGTTGTCATTCTAGCAACCATCTGTAGATATGCTTTGGGACTATCCAGATACAGATATACACAAGTTGAGCTTAGTTGACGGTCTACAGACTGTCTACTTCACATTTAAATTTGTATCAAAGGTTGAGCATGTTCAGTGCATTCACTAACACTCTAACCTTCTGTAGATATGCATTGGAACTGTCTAAATAAAGCGATAGACTGTTTAAGTTAATATGCAATAATCACTCAACACATCCAAGTGTGCAACTGTTGTTGGTATGACACTTGAGTATCTGGGGAAATAAATTGAGAGGGAAACAAACACTATGCTTAAACTTGTCTTTCCTGTTGGTGATCAAGAAATGTATCCGAGGCACAATGTTTAAGTTAATTTTGATATTTTTTTATAAATAGAACTGTGGATGCAATTATTGACAGTATATAATTAAGCAGTAAGACCGGAAGGGGTGTTATATATTGGCCATATACCACAAACCCTGAGGAGACATATTGCTATTATAAAACTAGTTACCAACATAATTATAACAGTAAACAAATCATTTTGCCTCATACCCGTGGTATAATATCTGATATACAATGGCTTTCAGCCAATCAGTATCCAGGACCCAAACTACCCAGTTTAAATTAGTTACATATACTACCAATAATATATTTAAAGCTATAATTTGATTGTTTACATACACACATGAAACAAGCAATGGACTAACAGCTAGTACATATCTAACAACTGGAAGGAACTGAAATGTTTTATATTTATTTATAAAAAAAAAAATTGGGAACTGTTTGTTTGCCTTAAAAAAAACTTGTATTGTCATATACACTGGAGCCAGGAGTCATGGTATAGTGACATATTTTGAGTCAAAATATATTTTTTTCTCCAACTTATAAATGTCATAATACAAAGTAAAGTATTATAGCTGTTTAGGGAATTACTTAAAAACAAAAAGATCTAAATATTGTAAATAATGTACAGGGAATAGCTGTCCCTCAATTTCATGTCACTGGTGTTACCCTTAATAAATAAAAAACACTTTGAAAAAAATGCAACATCCTTCCCAACTTCTTCCTGGTTCAAAGGTTCAATGAAGGCGGGGCTGTTTTGAAGAGCACATGGTGAGTCTGCACTCTCTCTTCATATCTTAGCAATTTGATGACTAATTTGGTAATTTAATGCAAAGCTTTTAAAACCCTTCACTGGTGTTATACCAGTGAAAGGAACTATGAAATAATTGATCCAATCACGTTACTAAGTCATTTATTTACAATTTAAGAAGTGTGGTTTTAGCTACTGCGGTCAACATTTTAGATATGCCATCTTGTCAGCAGATTTGTCACTGGTGTTACGTCACTGGTGTTACTGTTCCTGCTGATAACACCAGTGACGTGACAAATCAATAACATTTATAACATTTTATATCAACGTAAGGTTTTATACTGTTTCAATATTGTAATTTGTAACATAATGTCTTTCCTTTGATAGCAAAGACTACACACAGCACAGGAATGCTGACCCAGACTGCAGAGCAGCATACATTGAAAAACTCCCACCAGACTTACTTAAAGGATTTAAAAGTAAAAAAAGAAAGAGTGAATGATCTCACAGAAAGAGGAAAAAGACAGGAGCGAAAGCAATGCTGGGTCAGACATCAAAAACACAGAGAGATGTTGAGAACAGGAGAGACACTGTTGACCCCTTCTTCTGCAGGGAGAGACCATTTTTGGGTGGTGACACTGCAGGAGAAACTTGGACATGCAAGAGTCATGAGAACTTGCAGTTTATGGCGGATAAAATGCACACATTTGGTATTTTCACCTGGAGGAGATTGCAGATAGCACAGTTTGTAACAATTCAAAGGCATGCGCCTATGGCGAATGCCAAGAATGTGGTGTTACTGCATGGCATATTTGTGTTCTGGCATCAGAGTTGCCAATTTTCATAGAATATGTTTATATGTATCTACCCAATTGCTGCGGCATACATTAGTAAGCATTTTAAGAATATGATAAACACATTTTGATGACTCAACCTCCATTATTTCTGACGTTACAACACAAAACATATGGTATAAATATAATAATGGAGCTGTTGGATTCGGGGTAAACTTTGAACATTGAGATATTAAAGACATTATAGATCAGACGCATAGTATATAAAGGAGTGAGAAGTTAATGGTTCTCTGTTGTAAAACAACTAAGCTTGGAATGTGCTGAGTGCAGGGAAAACAATTGCATGTGACAGTACTGATAAGGGGAGAAACCGTTGAAGGCTCATATCACTTAGTTCCCTGCTTAGCAAGAAGGATGCAATGTTTAGAGATACGGAAGAGACTGCACCCAGAGTGGGGTGTGAATACCACCACAGGGGAAGCCATGTCTGTGTCTGAAAACAGCTGTGTCGACCCTTTGGGGAGAATTAATCTTGGTTAAGCTTCTCTAGTGTCCGTGAGTTATTTACTCTGAAAATTAGAGCCTTGTCGGCAGGATTCACCACTATTTTTTTTATCAAACCAAAGAGTCCAGATCAGTCAAACAGGAGCCGGGACAACAATTAAGGTAGGCAAGTTCCTACACCTGTTACCACCCATTTTGACATCTTGGGGAGAGGAGAATCGTAGGCTGAATAATTATAGAATACGGACTTAGGAAGCCTGAGTTCATTCAAAAGGCCCATTGTGTTATGACCGGTCATAAATATATGGTGCAGGGTAGGTTCCATGAGGATAGGTCCCGAGTGGGGGTGATTCTCTACGAGATCCATAGGTGTCATAACAGTGTAGGGTAGTTGTCCGTGAAGGATAGGTCCCTAGTGGGGGAATTCCCTTGCGAGATCTGTAAAAGAGACGGAATTCCCAGCCAGAGTTGCCGTGAAGCCAGAGGTGTGTGTGGGTGTATGAATGTTTGGACAATATTAGTCTGTATCGGTAGTGAGAAAGAGAGAAATGGGTTCAAGACTATTGGGACAGATTATGTGAATCGATAAACAATAGAGTAAACCAGCACCAAAAGAGTACAAAAGTGTCCAAATTATTAATAGGCTGAACTGTTATTACTTAACGTTGTTGGGGGGTGACGCCGAGTCAAAAAGAACAAAAATGGCTTCTAAAGGCCAGGATACTCTCGGAGAGGAAAGAGTAGAAAAGGACAATTTTAAGAATATGATAAACACATTGATGACTCAACCTCAATTGTGTAGAGGTGTAGACCTTACAGTGAAATGCTTACTTACAGGCTCTAACCAATAGTGCAAAAAAGGTATTATGTGAACAATAGGTAAAGAAATAAAACAGTAAAAAGACATGCTATATACAGCAGAGGGGCTATATACAGCAGAGGGGCTATATACAGCAGAGGGGCTATATACAGCAGAGGGGCTATATACAGCAGAGGGGCTATATACAGCAGAGGGGCTATATACAGTAGTGAGGATATATACAGCAGAGGGGCTATGTACAGCAGAGGGGCTATGTACAGCAGAGGGGCTATATACAGTAGAGAGGATATATACAGTAGAGGGGCTATATACAGTAGAGGGGCTATATACAGCAGAGGGGCTATATACAGCAGAGGGGCTATATACAGCAGAGGGGCTATATACAGCAGTGAGGATATATACAGCAGAGGGGCTATATACAGCAGAGGGGCTATATACAGCAGAGGGGCTATATACAGCAGAGGGGCTATATACAGTAGAGGGGCTATATACAGTAGCGAGGCTATAAAAGTAGCGAGGCTACATACAGACACGGGTTAGTCAGGCTGATTGAGGTAGTATGTACATGTAGCTATGGTTAAAGAAACTATGCATATATGATGAACAGAGAGTAGCAGTAGCGTAAAAGAGGGGTTGGCGGGTGATGGGTGGCGGGACACAATGCAGATAGATAGCCAATGTGCGGGAGCGCTGGTTGGTCGGCCCAATTAAGGTAGTATGTACATGAATGTATAGTTAAAGTGACTATGCATATACAGTGGGGGAAAAAAGTATTTAGTCAGCCACCAATTGTGCAAGTTCTCTCACTTAAAAAGATGAGAGAGGCCTGTAATTTTCATCATAGGTACACTTCAACTATGACAGACAAAATGAGGAAACAAAATCCAGAAAATCACATTGTAGGATTTTTAATGAATTTATTTGCAAATTATGGTGGAAAATAAGTATTTGGTCAATAACAAAAGTTTATCTCAATACTTTGTTATATACCCTTTGTTGGCAATGACAGAGGTCAAATGTTTTCTGTAAGTCTTCACAAGGTTTTCACACACTGTTGCTGGTATTTTGGCCATTCCTCCATGCAGATCTTCTCTAGAGCAGTGATGTTTTGGGGCTGTCGCTGGGCAACACGGACTTTCAACTCCCTCCAAAGATTTTCTATGGGGTTGAGGTCTGGAGACTGGCTAGGCCACTCCAGGACCTTGAAATGCTTCTTACGAAGCCACACCTTCGTTGCCCGGGCGGTGTGTTTGGGATCATTGTCATGCTGAAAGACCCAGCCACGTTTCATCTTCAATGCCCTTGCTGATGGAAGGAGGTTTTCACTCAAAATCTCACGATACATGGCCCCATTCATTCTTTCCTTTACACGGATCAGTCAGTCCTGGTCCCTTTGCAGAAAAACAGCCCCAAAGCATGATGTTTCCACCCCCATGCTTCACAGTAGGTATGGTGTTCTTTGGATGCAACTCAGCATTCTTTGTCCTCCAAACACGACGAGTTGAGTTTTTACCAAAAAGTTCTATTTTGGTTTCATCTGACCATATGACATTCTCCCAATCCTCATCTGGATCATCCAAATGCTCTCTAGTAAACTTCAGACGGGCCTGAACATGTACTGGGGGGACACGTCTGGCACTGCAGGATTTGAGTCCCTGGCGGCGTAGTGTGTTACTGATGGTAGGCTTTGTTACTTTGGTCCCAGCTCTCTGCAGGTCATTCATTAGGTCCCCCCGTGTGGTTCTGGGATTTTTGCTCACCGTTCTTGTGATCATTTTGACCCCACGGGGTGAGATCTTGGCGTGGAGCCCCAGATCGAGGAAGATTATCAGTGGTCTTGTATGTCTTCCATTTCCTAATAATTGCTCCCACAGTTGATTTCTTCAAACCAAGCTGCTTACCTATTGCAGATTCAGTCTTCCCAACCTGGTGCAGGTCTACAATTTTGTTTCTGGTGTCCTTTGACAGCTCTTTGGTCTTGGCCATAGTGGAGTTTGGAGTGTGACTGTTTGAGGTTGTGGACAGGTGTCTTTTATACTGATAACAAGTTCAAACAGGTGCCATTAATACAGGTAATGAGTGGAGGACAGAGGAGCCTCTTAAAGAAGAAGTTACAGGTCTGTGAGAGCCAGAAATCTTGCTTGTTTGTATGTGACCAAATACTTATTTTCCACCATAATTTGCAAATAAATTCATATAAAATCCTACAATGTGATTTTCTGGATTTTTTTTCCTCGTTTTGTCTGTCATAGTTGAAGTGTACCTATGATGAAAATTACAGGCCTCTCTCAACTTTTTAAGTGAGAGAACTTGCACAATTGGTGGCTGACTAAATACTTTTTTGCCCCACTGTACGTGGATGATTTGTTATTAGCGTCAAAAGACAAAGAACCCTGCGAGACCTCACCACATTGGTAGACTATTTGGCAAAAACAGGGTCATAAAGCATCATATGAGAAAGCACAACTAGCAAAGCAAAAGGTAACATTTGTGGGTTTCGATTTCTAAGGGCACGAAACACATTACCCGGGATTGGGTAGAAACAATGCATTCTTTGTCACGGCCAAACACTCCTCGCACGCTCCGGAAAACATTAGGAGTTTTCAATTTTGTTTGACATTTTATTTCGTCATTCTCTGAAATTGCTGAGCCACAGAGTTGACGAAAAGGAAGGGTCCCCATGAAAGGATAGAGTGGAATCAAGAGTGCGAGGAAGTGTTTGTCGAGTTAAAGAAGCAATTGTGTCAAGCGCCAGCATTGAGATTGCCAAACCTAAAATTACCTTTTAAAATGTTTGTTCATGAACAAGAAGGACGTTGTAGTGCAGTGGTTACGCAAAGTCATGGGGGTAGGGAAAGACCAGTAACGTACTGGAGTAAATCGCTAGACTCGGTGGCAAGAGCAATGCCTGAGGGCGGTACAGGCGACAGAAATGGTGTTGCATAACACAGCTTCGATTACAATGGGTCAAAAAGTAGATTTGTATGTTCCACACGCAGTAGCAACCATAGTGAACAGCACGAAAGCACAGCATGTTACTAGCGCAAGATGGACAAAATGGGAGTTATCGTTAAATGGGTAAAATCTACAATTTCATAAGATTGGTACTTTGAATCCTGCGTTGTTAATGCCGTTGCCTGGGGAGGGTGAATCGCATACATGTGACCCAGATCAGATTACTCCAAAACCTAGACCTGATTTGCAAGAGAAAGCATTGGAATCGGGACAGGTATTGCATACAGATACCTCTAGTTACATGACCACAGAAGGGAAGAGAGTAACGGGGTACGCTGTGTGTGATGACAGGGGAATAGTGAAGGCTGGCCCACAGCCAGCCTCGGTGTCAGCCCAGGGGGCGGATTTGCATGCATTGGCTGAGGCTTGTAGGTTGTTGGAAGGGGAGAATGTAACAATATACACTGATTCTCAGTATGCATTTGGGGTGGGTTATGATTTCGGTTCATTGTGTTCACAATAGGGCAGGTTAACAGCGACAAGAACACCAATAAAACATGGACTGGAGGTAGAGGCATTATTAGAAGCATGTCAGTTACCCAATAAATTAGCAGCGGTGAAATGTGAAGCTCATACTAGTCGTACAGATAAAAATCGCCATAGGTAATCGTAGAGCAGACGAAATGGCTAAGGCGGCTGCCTTGGTGAGAGGAAGTGGTAAAGAACCACATGTAAATATTGTGAATACGAAGGCTGGGATTTTAAGTCGAAAAGATTTACAGCAGCAAACTAACAGGAAAGAAATGTGGGAATGGTTAGAACATGGGTGCCAAGTAGACATTGAAGGGTTGTGGTATAACACTACCACTGGAAGGCCCGTGGTGCCGAGCGGGATACATGTTACTCTTTCTGAAAATATATCATGGACCAACCCATCAAATCGGCTGTGAATATGTACTCTCAGTTCAAGACGACATGGTGGGGAAAGGGCGTGTTAGGAACATTTCGGGACTGGGTTAAAAGATGTGTGATATGTGCCCAACATAATATTGCACCAACAATGCCTACTCCTGCCTGACAGCAAATCCCTGCCCGAAGGACCATTTACATCATTACAGATAGACTTTATAGGGCCACTCCCTCGAAGCAGGGGGTAAACCCATGCATTGGTGGTGGGGGACAGATTTTCAAGATTTCTCAGCTTTTAAAATAAAAATGAATAGGCAGCCTTGAGAAGAAGGCCAAGTACAAAAAAAACTGCAAATCCGAATGGATTTTCCTCGGGTTTTCACCTGCTATATCAGTTCTGTTATACTCACATACAATATTTTAACACTCTTAGAAACTTCAGAGTGTTTCCTATCCAATAGTACTAATTATGTGCATACCCTATTTTCTGGACCTGAGTGGCAGGCATTTTACTTTGGGCACGCCAGACTCTCCAAAACAGTCACCTATGCAGCCGCTCCCTAAGAAGTTAAGCACTGAAGGGAAAGACTGGGTTACGAATTTACCCGTGGTACTGATGTCAATGAGGGCGTCAACTAACGCCACTACCGGACTCACGAAGTGGTGACTGGCAGACCGATGAGGGTACCGGGAGCTGTTATGTCACAAATTTGTGATTTGGCAATAATGGGAGAATCTATGTTGTCATATTGTCAGAAATTACCCAGTGTGTATATTCCCAGGTGAAAGCAGCACACGAGGAACAGGCGCCAGGAGAGCACGGGCTGACTCCTTGAGATCGTGTGTACATCAAGATCCACCTGGGACAGCGTTGGTCAAGACCACACACCGTACTGCTTACAGCACCCACAGCGGTAAAGACCACAGCCTCTCCTCAGTGGGTTCACACTTCTCACGTAAAGCGAGATCCCACAGCATGATGGGTGAGCTAGAAGTAGCCATGGTAGTTGAAGCGGAGCTAAAGCGAGAGAAGAAGAGTAGGGTCCACTGTAGACAAGCAGTTGGGTTGGGTCTGGGAGCTATTTTAATGGACACAGTGTTAGTGTCGGTTGCTTTGATGGTTAATGAACCATGTAAAGACGATAGATTGACTATTAGCATAGAATGGGTTGCTAAATATGAAGACACGAGAATGCATTGGGGTAAAGTTGATACTAACGCTACGAATCCTAGACAGGTCACTAATCACAAAGGTATGGTGATATGGGTGGAGCCACTTGATAACAGAACTAGCACATTGGACGTAGGCTGTTCTTAACGATGTGGGGTTTTATTAGAGACAGGAGTGTGGATGGAACGTAATAATACTGAGAGTTCAAAGAGCGAAACTAGATTTTCTCTCTGTTACCACAGATGGACGTCATGTGCAAAGGGTTCTAGATCAGCTGAAGCTCAGTCTATAACTTTCAGATCAATGTTACCAGAACTCAAAACATTTCAGGAGGATAATAGCGTGGACACAATTATTGCTGATGGAGCAGCAAAGGATAGTGTGGGGGAAAGTGCTATCTCGTAAAATAACGTTTTATTCACCAGTAATGTCCTTTAGTACAGCAACTAGAGGAGTGGTCAGGGAGAGTTTTATTCACCAGTAATGTCCTTTAGTACAGCAACTAGAGGAGTGGACAGGGAGAGTTATATTCACCAGTAATGTCCTTTAGTACAGCAACTAGAGGAGTGGTCAGGGAGAGTTATATTCACCAGTAATGTCCTTTAGTACAGCAACTAGAGGAGTGAAGTGGTCAGGGAAAGTTTTGGACACCAGTAATGTCCTTTAGTACAGCAACTAGAGGAGTGAAGTGGTCAGGGAAAGTTTTGGACACCAGTAATGTCCTTTAGTACAGCAACTAGAGGAGTGAAGTGGTCAGGGAAAGTTTTGGACACCAGTAGACCACGAGCCTGGGGAAAGATAGCTTGTAGGGGTAATTATACTCTGGGCAACATCCTAAGGGGGGAATATGGGAACCAAACTATTCTTACTGTCAAGCGTAAGGGGGGAAGAAGATGCATATGAGCAGATGAAGGCATATTTACAGACTCATTTAGGGGCTGAACTAGTGACAGAGACAGACATCCATCAATGTAGATGGTATGATGGAGGGGTCAAGCGTCAGTCCTACGGAGTGTTAGTTGCAGAATCTGTCAGGACCGATATCAGTGCATTCTATGGAGTCCCAAAAACCAAGGCCTTAACATTACAGGGAATTGGGAAAGCGAAATTGAATATGACTGGGGCGGAAGTTTGTGTGGCTAGTAAATTAAGGTAGTGGGTACTAGAGTGTCTGGGGAACAATACCACTCCTCTATGTATGATGTTACAGGAAATGGCTCGTAGGAAAGGGAGGACAGCTAGTTGTGTACAATATAGGGACTATTTTGAAGGTGAATTGAACGTTACACATACCAAGATCATGGTGAAAGTAGCAGAGATTTGTTGTCAACTTTCAGTAATGAGTTGAAAGAATAGCTACAGATCCCTGTATACAGGAGGCCACCTCACCAGAGGGAAAGTTTTCTGTAATAATAGCATCGCATCTCCTGCAGAGTGTGATTAAGAAACATGTGACTCAGAGTTTTGTACGGTTGGATACTCTTCCAACGCCACGAATCTCTCCCCCATTTCGCCACTAATCTCTCCCCCATTTCTGACAGCTAGTAAACACTTGACATACCTCCCAGAAGATTGGGACTGAGTGAAGGTAAATGGAAAGTGTCAGAAGGGGGCTGCTTATCAACCATTGGGAAGCAAAGTCTACACCGTGACAAGGGTGTTCACAAATGGGTGGGGGGTGTAGATCGGCCTTGGGATGAGAGATGTGTACCTAACTTTACCACAGGAATGTGTTGTCCACAGGTCCCGACTGTAGCAGAACACAGGAGGTCATTGGAGATGTTGGTGGCTATGGAACCGGGTATGAGTTGGGAGACAGGTACGGAGTATCTGAAAAGGGTCAGTCCTAGACCTATCAGTAAACTATGAAGACAATAGGAGAGCAGGAGACAGATTCTGGGCAATAGCTAGGGATTTTAGCTAATAGGGATATCATGTGCTGAGGGCATTGATGTTAAAACGAATACACAGTGTTGAGTTACCTCAAGATGAGGTAAAATTGATTAAGGCTACCGCATGTATATATCGGGTGGCTATGGAGGAAGATGATGGGGAACAAAGTGAGAATGACACGGCTTGGGAACACCTCTTGGATCCTGTAGTCTGACCGGGAAGACTGGGTGAAAGCATGAGGAAGCTTTTTAGCGTTTCCATTTTTTGCCAACCTCAGGAGAAAAGTATCCTGAAGGCATAGTCAGGCTAAGAGAGAGTGGGAATTGTCATGCAGATATAATTGTGCATATCTTAAAACGGTATTAATGAAGTTATGTTTTGTGTGTCTTTTTGTTGCTTTCCAAGTCTTGTGCTAATACTCTCTTAGGAACCAGAAGGGAGAAGTGGAGAAACTTGATATGGAACAAGACATTTTGTTGTGTGATGAGAGATGGAAATACAATTGTGTACGGTGTGATCATAGAACAGAGGCCACATATCTCTGAGTTTGTAAACCTCACGGTGGTGTTTGTTTTGTTATCATTCATTATCATGTTTTATCTTTTAGTTTTATTTTGTCAGATTTGTTATCATTGAGTGTTCATTTATAAGTAATTACTGGATATCTGCACGAACCCTAACCTAATTAATGAATCAGCAATATACAAATTGGCAGAATTATTTATTTACTAACTAAATCACACATAAACACACAGTATAGGTTATCGATTACTAACTTATTACAATGAAAACAAGTCCCTAGTGGTCTACACCCCCCAAAGGTGCGGACTCCGGCCGCACGATCATAACTAAATGGGGAGGGTTTGGGTGGGCATTTAGGTGTCAGTGGCTGCTCCGGTGCGGGACGTATCACCCGCTCAGACCGCGGAACCGGGCTGAACGCATTGCCTGGATTAGTCCCCGGCGCAGAGGAAAGCTTCGGCCTAGTGGCTGGACTGAACGACAGCGCAGATGAGGGCTCTGGCCCTGGCGCCGGGCTGTGCAGGCGCGCTGGAGACCTGGTGCATGGAGCCGGCACAGGCTTCAACGGACTGGTGACACGCTCCCCAGGGCGAGCGCAGGGAGCTAGCACTGGACGTACCGGGCTGGGGAGGCTGACCGGAGGCCTGTTGCGTGGAGCCGGCACAGGTCTCACCGGACTGAAGACACGCTCTTCAAGGCGAGTGCGGAGAGCTGGCACAGGACGCACCTGGCTGGGAGGGCGCTCTGGAATCCTGGTGCGTGGAGCCGGCGCAGGTTTCACCGGACTGATGACACGCACTTCAGGGCGAGTGCGGGGAGCTGGCACAGGACGTACCGGGCTGGGAAGACGCTCCTCTAGGCGCCTGCACTGCAGCTCATTTCTCTCCAATACTTCTCTCCTATATCCTTCCTTAAACTCCTCTATATTCCTCCATTCAGGCTCTCTCCGCCGCTCGACCGACAGCCCCATGTGCCCCCAAAAAAATTATTGTGATTGTCCCTGGGCTGCGTGTGGTCGCGGACCCCGGCGTCGTCAATGTCCCTCTTCTCTTCTTGGCGACTCCCGCCAAGGAAGGGTCTCGCAACCCCACATATTTTAATTAATGTGAAACGTCACACAACAATGACGAAACAACAGATCGTAAGATACGTAGCGCGTACACTGCACTAACCAAAACACAATAACCCACAACACAGGTTGGAAAAGTAACAACCTAAGTATGGTCCCCAATTAGAGGCAACGAACAACAGCTGCCTCCAATTGGGACCCACACACAAAACCAAACATAGAAATTCAACATAGCAAACCCAACTAGTCATGTCCTGACCTAAAACATAGAGAAACCCGAGGGCTTTCTATGGCCAGGACGTGTCACTAATTGACAGAGTGCAAAGAGGGAAGCCTTTACAGAATCAAAATATTCCAAAACATGCATCCTGTTTGCAACACAGCAGTAAAGTAATACTGCAAAACATGTGGCAAAGCAATTCACTTTATATCATAAAAACAAAGTGTTTGGGGCAAATCCAATATAACACATTACTCAGTACCACTCTCCATATTTTCATATCTATAGTGGTGGCTGCATCATGTAATAGGTATGCTTGTAATTGTTAAGGACTGGAGTTTTTCAGGATAAAAAAAGAATGGAATGGAGCTAAGCATAGGCAAAATCCTAGAGGAAAATCTTGTTCAGTCTGCTTTCCAACAGACACTGGGAGACAAATTCACCTTTCAGCAGGACAAAAACACAAGGCCAAATCTACACTGGAGTTGCTTATCAAGAAGACAGACAAATGTCAGAGTTACGGTTTTGACTAAATTCTACCTGAAAATCTATGGCAAGACCTGATAATGGTTGTCTAGCAATGATCAACAGCCAGTTTGACAGACCTTAAAGAATTTTGAAAAGATGGGCAAATGTTGTACAATCCAGGTGTGGAAAGCTCTTACAGACTTACCCAGAATGACTAACAACTGTAATCGCTGCCAAAGGTGCTTCTATAAAGTTGTGGACTCGGGTGTGAATGAGATACAGTGGGGCAAAAAAGTATTTAGTCAGCCACCAATTGTGCAAGTTCTCGCACTTAAAAAGATGAGAGGCCTGTAATTTTCATCATAGGTACACTTCAACTATGACAAAATGAGGAAAAAAATCCAGAAAATCACATTGTAGGATTTTTAATGAATTTATTTGCAAATTATGGTGGAAAATAAGTATTTGGTCAATAACAAAAGTTTATCTCAATACTTTGTTATATACCCTTTGTTGGCAATGACAGAGGTCAAACGTTTTCTGTAAGTCTTCACAAGGTTTTCACACACTGTTGCTGGTATTTTGGCCCATTCCTCCATGCAGATCTCCTCTAGAGCAGTGATGTTTTGGGGCTGTCACTGGGCAACACGGACTTTCAACTCCTCCAAAGATTTTCTATGGGGTTGAGATCTGGAGACTGGCTAGGCCACTCCAGGACCTTGAAATGCTTCTTACGAAGCCACTCCTTCGTTGCCCGGGCGGTGTGTTTGGGATCATTGTCATGCTGAAAGACCCAGCCACGTTTCATCTTCAATGCCCTTGCTGATGGAAGGAGGTTTTCACTCAAAATCTCACGATACATGGCCCCATTCATTCTTTCCTTTACACGGATCAGTCAGTCCTGGTCCCTTTGCAGAAAAACAGCCCCAAAGCATGATGTTTCCACCCCCATGCTTCACAGTAGGTATGGTGTTCTTTGGATGCAACTCAGCATTCTTTGTCCTCCAAACACAACGAGTTGAGTTTTTACCAAAAAGTTCTATTTTGGTTTCATCTGACCATATGACATTCTCCCAATCCTCATCTGGATCATCCAAATGCTCTCTAGCAAACTTCAGACGGGCCTGAACATGTACTGGCTTAAGCAGGGGGACACGTCTGGCACTGCAGGATTTGAGTCCCTGGCGGCGTAGTGTGTTACTGATGGTAGGCTTTGTTACTTTGGTCCCAGCTCTCTGCAGGTCATTCACTAGGTCCCCGTGTGGTTCTGGGATTTTTGCTCACCGTTCTTGTGATCATTTTGACCCCACGGGTGAGATCTTGCGTGGAGCCCCAGATCGAGGAAGATTATCAGTGGTCTTGTATGTCTTCCATTTCCTAATAATTGCTCCCACAGTTGATTTCTTCAAACCAAGCTGCTTACCTATTGCAGATTCAGTCTTCCCAACCTGGTGCAGGTCTACAATTTTGTTTCTGGTGTCCTTTGACAGCTCTTTGGTCTTGGCCATAGTGGAGTTTGGAGTGTGACTGTTTGAGGTTGTGGACAGGTGTCTTTTATACTGATAACAAGTTCAAACAGGTGCCATTAATACAGGTAACGAGTGGAGGACAGAGGAGCCTCTTAAAGAAGAAGTTACAGGTCTGTGAGAGCCAGAAATCTTGCTTGTTTGTATGTGACCAAATACTTATTTTCCACCATAATTTGCAAATAAATTCATTAAAAATCCTACAATGTGATTTTCTGGATTTTTTTTCCTCATTTTGTCATAGTTGAAGTGTACCTATGATGAAAATTACAGGCCTCTCTCATCTTTTTAAGTGAGAGAACTTGCACAATTGGTGGCTGACTAAATACTTTTTTGCCCCACTGCATTTCTGTATTTCATTTTCAATAAATGTTCAATAGTTTCTAAAAAAAACATGTTTTCACTTTGTCGTTATAGGGTATTGTGTGTTAAATGTGGAATAAATCAAGGGGTATAAATACTTTCTGAAGGCACTGGAGATGTTCAACAAACCATCTGTAATTTCAGCAGCATTTCAACAGTATATCCCCTTACTTGCATAAATGCCGAGCCTTGCTATAGATTATCAACAAACAATCAGGAGACTATCAGCAGCATCTCAATTGCATATAAACTAGAAATATTTGTTTTTTTAACATCTTATAATATCATTTTTGGGCATCTCTGTTCGATTCCTGTTGAGCGGAAATACATCCGGTATGACACGTTTCATGACCAAATTGGCCTACAGGAAACATTTACACTCCTCCTGAATAAAGTTTTGCATCCGAGTTTTAAACTCAAACTTTGGTGAAAAATACTATTCATAAGTAGTGTTAAGTTGTTGTTGTATTTTCATTTTGTACTGTTGTTTTCTTTGGCAAGGAGAGAGTGAGATATAGTACATGTCAGCAGCAAGGTAGTTAAATGAAACCTTTATTTAACCAGGAAAGTGTTATTGAGATATATATATATATATATATATATATATATATAATCTATTTTACAAGGAAGACATGGCAAAGAAAGCACCAGCAAGTACAAAATTACAACATTAAAAGATACAATACAGCAACAAAAAAACATAATGAGCCAATCGGCCTAAAATAAATATCTACACTCCTGAATAGAGTTTTGCACCAGAGTTATAAACTCACTCATACTCTGGTGAAAAACTATATTCAGGAGCAGTGCTGCATGGTATACTGAAAATGTAGTAGTATCACAATACCTTAATTTGACAAAATGTTCAAAACTCTTGATTGTAACAAGGTACTGTTGTCCTGCAGCAAGGAATTGTTTTTGTCCGCTAATCTTAGTTGGAAGGGAAAAAGCTAATTGCTCTTACGAAAACAAGCTGCATGGGCTAGCTAGATTGAGCTAGCTTAATATAACTATAGCCAATACTGTTATCTAGACTAGTAACGTTAGCTTTGCCACTTCCATTCTCCCTCCTCGTCCATTGCGCCATCACAGTTCCACGCTCTTGTCCCCCATCCTGGGTAGGCTGCACTGGGTTGATGCTACAAAAGATAGCGGATATGAAAAACGTTATCTAAGCTAGCTAGCGGACCAGGTAGCTAGCTAGCTGGGGCTGAAAACGTAATAACATCGATTGTTACTAGAGCTAGATAACACCCTAAGCTGTTAACAAGGTGGATACTTTGAAGAATCTCAAATATATTTTTATTTGTTTAACACTTTTTTGGTTACTACATGATTCCATATGTGTTATTTATGTCTTCACTATTCTACAATGTAGAAAATATGGAAAAACCCTGGAATGAGTAGGTGTTCTAAAACTTTTGACTGGTACTGCATGTGAATGGTATGTATAGACAGTATGTGAAGAGAAAAGTTGTGTATCGCAGTAGTTATATATGATGAGATATGACTAGAATACAGTATATACATACAGCGCATTCAAAAGAATTCAGACCCCTTAACCTTTTCAGCATTATTCCAAAATATATTGTTCCCCCCCAATCTACACACAACACCTCATAATGACAAAGCAAAAACAGTTAGCAAGTGTATTATATCACATTATCACATTTACATAAGTATTCATACCCTTTGCTCAGTACTCTGTTGAAGCACCTTTGGCAGTGATTACAGCCTTAAGTCTTCTTGGGTATGGCGCTTCAAGCTTGGCATACCTGTATTTGGGGAGTTTCTCCCATTCTTCTCTGGAGATCCTCTCAAGCTCTGTCAGGTTCGATGGGGAGCGTCGCTGCACAGCTATTTTCAGGTCTCTCCAGAAATGTTAGATCGGGTTCAAGTCTGGGCTCTGGCTGGGCCACTCAAGGACATTCAGAGACTTGTCCCGAAGCCACTCCTGCGTCGTCTTGGCTGTGTGCTTAGGGTCATTGTCCTGTTGGAAGGTGAACCTTTGCCCCAGTCGGAGGTCCTTAGCGCTCTGGAGCAGGTTTTCATCAAGGATCTCTCTGTACTTTGCTCTGTTCATCTAACCTCGATCATGACTATCCCAGTCCCTGCCACTGGAAAAACATCCCCACAGCATGGTGCAGCCACCACCATAGGGATGGTGCCAGGTTTCCTCAGGATGAGACGCTTGGCATTCAGGCCAAAGAGTTCAATCTTGGTTTCATCAGACCAGAGAATCTTGTTACTCATGGTCTGAGAGTCTTTAGTTCCCTTTTGGCAAACTCCAAGCGGCCTGTTATGTGCCTTTTACTGAGGAGTGGCTTCCGTCTGGCCACTCTACCACAAAGGCCTGATTGGTGGAGTGCTGCAGAGATGGTTGTCCTTCTGGAAAGTTATCCTGTTTCCACAGAGGAACTCAGGAGCTCTTTCAGAGTGACCATCGGGTTCTTGTTCACCTCCCTGACCAAGGCCATTGTCCCCCTATTGCTTAGTTTGGCCGGTGGTTCCAAGCTTCTTCCATTTAAGACTGGAGGAGGCCACTGTGTTCTTGGGGACCTTCAATGCTGCAGAAATGTTTTGGTGCCTCGACACAATCCTATTTTGGAGATCTACGGACAATTCCTTCGACCTCGTGGCTTGGTTTTTGCTCTGACATGCACTGTCAACTGTGGGACCTTGTATAGACAGGTGTGTGCCTTTCCAAATCATGCCCAATCAAATAAATTTACCACAGGTGGACTCCAAGTTGTAGAAACATCTCAAGAAAGATCAATGGAAACAGGATGCACCTGAGCTCAATTTCGAGTCTCATTGCAAACGGTCTGAATACTTATATAAATAAGGTGTAATTTTTTTTTTATATACATTTGCAAAAAATTTGAATAACCTGTTTTCACTTTGTTGTTATGGGGTATTGTGTGTAGCTTGGTATGGAAAAAATATATTTAATACATTTTAGAATAAGGCTGTAACGTAACAAAATGTGGAAAAATTAAGGGGTCTGAATACTTTCCGAATGCACTGTATGAAGTGGGTAAAACAGTATGTAAACATTATTAAAGTGACCAGTTTTCAATGTCTATGTACAGTGCCTTCAGAAAGTAAAAGTTGACTTATTCCACATTGTGTTGTGTTACAGCCTGAATTCAAAATGTATAAAAACAATAACATCTCACCGATCTACACACAATACCCCATAATGACAAAGTGAAAACATATTTTTAGAAATGTTTGCAAATTGAAATGAAATATCAAATTTACATAATTATTCACACCTCTGATTAAATACATATTAGAATCATCTTTGGAAGCGAGTCTTTCTGGGTACTTTTCTAAGTGCATTGCACATCTGAATTGTACAATATTGGCACATTGTTCTTTAAAAGATTCTCCAAGCTCTTTCCATAGATTTTTAAGTAGATTTAAGTCAAAACTGTAAGTAGGTCACTCAGGAACATTCCATGTCATTTTGGTAAGCAACTCCAGTGTATTTCTGGCCTTGTGTTTCAGGTTATTGTCCTGCTGAAAAGGTAAATTTGTCTCCCAGTGTCTGTCGGAAAGCAGACTGGACCTTAAAGATGATTGTACACGTGGGGTACAGAAGAAGTCATTCAAAAATCATGTTATGCAAGTAATGCAACTTATGTGACTTGTTACGCACATTTTTACAAAAGGGGGTGACATTTCAGCTTATCCTTTTTAAATAATCTGTAAAAATGTCTAAACACATCATTTTACTTTACTTATTTGTTGAAATGACGTGGAAACAATGTTGATTCAACCAGTAGCTGTCAACCAAAACAATAAGTAGTCAGGTGGGAAAGGATGTGAGCAGGCAGACAAAATGGAAATCAACCAGCAGGAAAAACATTATTTGCGTTACACAATCATCAATCCCTTCAAACACCACAACTGTTTGCTTTTGCTCTAGTTTGGAGCCAGCAATATCAATTCGTAATGGAATATGCTTCATAAGGCTCAAAGACAATCAATAACACTTTGAGGTAACACAATTACATGACAGAATGGAGATCCGGCCTGTTTAAATGCAGTCCAAGATAATTGTGTCATAGTGGATCAATAGCTATTTACAAATGTAGTTATTTTTAAGTGTTCAGATTTTATGATATATCAGAGGGGGTTAAATAACTGTCCACGAGCCATAATAATCCATTGAGTGCATTATTATCGGGCCTCCCGAGTGGCGCAGCAGTCTAAGGCACCGCATCGCAGTGCTAGAGGGGTCACTGCAGACCTGGGTTCGATCCAGGGCTGTAGGTCACGACTTCAATGCTGCGGGAGTTCCACCGTCTCCGTCCGGATTGCCCTGCACCTCGCCCTGCACCTCGCCCTCCGGGTCGTCCCCGAGGCCGGTGTTGGCGTGCTGCTGGAGCCGCGCATCAAGGGGGGGAGGTACTGTCACAACTTCCTTGTTTGGGCGGCGGTCGACGTCACTGGTCTTCTAGCCATCACCGATCCACTTTTCATTTTCCATTTGTTTTGTCTTGTTTCCCCACACACCTGGTTGTCATTCCCTTATTACTTGTTGTTAATTTAACCCTCTGGTTCCCCCATGTCTGTGTGTGTAATTGTTTATTCAGTGGTACGGTTCAGGCTGGTTTGCGCCGTATTTCGTATCGTTGTACTTGGGGCTGCCGCACTTGTTTTCTGTGGGCATTTGTTTTGTGACGCTATTGCGTTCGTTGGGTTACTGTGCCTCAGTAAAGTGCTTTTGTCGACTCATCTCTGCTCTCCTGCGCCTGACTCTCAAGCACCAGCTACACACACCGCCTTGACACTGTATCACAACTGGCCATGATCGGGAGTCCGAAAGGCGGTGCACAATTGGCCCAGCATCATCCAGGTTAGGGGAGAGTTTGGCTGGGGGGGCTTTACTTGGCTCTTCGCACTCTAGCAGCTCCTTGTGGCAGGCAGGGCACCTGCAGGCTGACCTCGGCCGTCGTTTGAACAGTTTCCTCCTACACATTGGTGCAGCTGACTTCGTGTTAAGCGGGCGGGTGTTAAGAAGTGCGATTTGTCGGGTCATGTTTCGGAGGACGCATGACTCGACCTTCACCTCCTGAGCCCGTTGGGGAGTTGCAGCAATGAGACAAGATCGAAATTGGGGAGAAAAAGGTGGTAGAATGCAAAAAAATAAAGAAAATAAAAATAAATGCTTTATTATCATTCAGGTACCATACAGTGGGCCGTGTAATAGTGCACATGGTCCGCTCTGAAGGTTTTCTAGCAGAAAGAAAGTTATGTGAAGGCTCATCGACGAAAAGAAAGACTCTTCAAATGTCTCAATTTGACTTTGTTTCATTATAACAATGAGGCCTTAATTTCTCAGTTGTATAAATTAGTGTGTCATATTACACACACACTTATGTAACTGTGGGGTGCCATGTAAAACAAAGGGTAATATTTCTAAAGTATGTCATATCAAGAATCTGTTAATTGTGAGAGCGCAAAAACAAAGAGCCAGAGAGAGAGGGAAAGAGAGAGAGAGAGAATTACATTCATTTACATTTTTGTAGGGGTTGATACATTTTTCGTAACGGAAAATCAAGTCTGAATGTGGAAATTACAAATTTCAGAAGCCTTTTCAAACCTCAAATACAATACAAACTTTACATTTCCTGCATCGCAGAAAAGTTCTCCTGTAACTCGGTGATCTAGTTAATCAAACTTTGGAATGTTTTCTAGACGATCTTATCTAAAGTCATATACCGTTTCGCTGTACCTAATGTGTCTGATTTCTAATTATTGTACCTATGTTTGAGTATACATGTAAATCCATGTGCATTTTATAGACAGATGTGGGAATATGATCACTAGTCACAGTTGAATATTGTTGTAGATGCCCCTTTTTTGGCAAGCATTGGTTGGGACTAAACCCCCCCTCCTCAAGACACACACACACACACACCTTCCCACTTCTCCCCCATGCCTCCTCTCCGCAGCCACATTGAATATTGTTCCACCCTGAGACGAGGCTGGAAATGGCAGCATAAAAAGGGCTATCATATGCAGAGTACTGGGAGTGAGTCACACATAGCTCCAAGCAGAAAATTAATTGAGATGATGTACCCATTAACCTTGAACCCAGAGCAAAGAATTCCAAGCTACAGGGTTCCTATTAATGGAATACCAACAGATGTAGTATCTTAATTTGAGCCAGTTTTCTACAGCAGGAAAATAACCCTGAAGCAACAGGAAAGTTTAATTATTATGTGGATTATAATTAATGGACATTTTTATAGGGGTTGATATATTTTTCATTAGAGAAAATCAAGTCTGAAATTTGAAAGAGGATATTTCAAACTTTAAAAGCCTTTAAAACTGAAATACACAACACGTTTGCATTTCCTACTGTGCAGGAAAATTCTCAACAACAAAAGAGGGATGAAATTAATATTCTACATCTGTATATGAATCCGACAGTTCACAATGGTCATCATCGTTATATGGTCCAATGTACAGGTTCTTGACTGTTCTTGACTCCGGCACATAAAGGCTGTTAGTGCTTTCTAGAATTATTGGTGTACGTCTAAGTATGTGACCCCACTTTACATGCATATTTTGTATGTTATTACCTTGTTTTAAGTTCAACCAACATTTGAGAGTACAATCACAGTACAAGAGAAGACAATGCACATATACATAAATACTAAGCAAATACCTGCTCATGACAACAAAACAACCAACCACAATACACTGTAGGCCATATGCTATGCAATTCTATTCTATTTGCTCCCCAGCTGGGACTATGCTGTCTAGTCTATTGAATATATGACTCCTTTGACCAACTTTACTGTTTACTCTTGCTGTTTGGGGAACGACTTCAGTTCTCTGGATGTATTATGTAATTTACATGCGAGTTGTGTTCTCGCAACCACACGCTCCCGCTCCTGCAGCTGGATTAGTTGACCTTTACATCGTTCCCTCGAAAGCTTTGGCCAAATAGGACTGGAGTGGAATAGGTTTCCTCCCAAATGGCACCCTATTCCCTAAATAATGCACTACTTTGGGGATTTTGTAGGGAATAGGATGCCATTTGGGACGTAGCCTTAACCTTCAGAATTCAATCGTCACCCTGGGACACTCAATTGTCATGTTTCATTATTGCAATTTCCATTCTGCACCTCTGAGATTTTCTAGTATGTGTGTCCCAAATGGCATCCTATTCTCTATACAGTGCACTACTTTTGACCAGAGCCCTATGGGTTTCCCCATGGGCCCGGAGTAGGGTGCCATTTGGGATGCAATCTCTGAATGCCTATATGGAGTTCAGGTCCTCACAATATGTAGACATCATGTGTCTCTATTTATCCTCAAAATGTTGTACCCGAATGTCAGCAACCTTGGCTGGCATTGCAGTACAGTGTGCTTGAGAATTTCCACTAATGTGCAATTTTGCTTGACTGATGGAATTTTGGGATCAAATCTCAATCTCAACAGTAAAGTCATACCATACACATATTTAATATCGATTTGTTGTTTCCATCCAACCTTTTCATGTGAGTAAAGTGCATGACGGATAAAAATGTCACGACAGGTCTAATGGAAACAACAAAATAATCTAGACAAGGAGGTGTCTTTTTTTGTATCTATGAAATTAATTATGTGAGAAATGGCAGTGGAAACGCCTTGATGCGCATATTGATTTAATAACCATGATATGTTGTGTGGTCCGCCCACTACGACTTGGGAAAGCGTGCAGTTTATTAGCTGATGGAGTAGGTTATGACGCTCTTATTCTGGTGACATGATGACCAATGCTTGGCTGCCGTTTGACAAATAAAAAAAAATTATCTGTTGATACACCCTTGAGTAAGGCACTTTATCCTAATTTGCTCCTGGGACGCTGTACAACTATGGCTGATCCTGTAAAACACATTTGTCTGCACCTATCGAATGTATTTAACAATAAAATATCTACAACAAGTCAATTTGATGGAAACACATCTCTGGTGTGAAAATGTGCATTTAATATTTTTGCAAATTTGTGAATATTCACATGAAAATCTGTTGCCTGTTGGATGGCTACAGACACTAAAACACACAGTTTGTATTCAACCATATTACCAGTCACATTGCCATGGTTAAATGCAGTGGTTCAGTTTGGCGCAAATGCTGCTATCTATCCACGGTTTCTGGTTTGGGTAGGTTTTAATAGACACAATGGCAACAACATCGCCTATACTCTTCCTGATGAATTCAGTCACCGTGTATTGTGTATGTGTGTCAATGTTATTAACCGAGGCAACCCAGAACATATCCCAGTCCGTGTGATCAAAACAATCTTGAAGCATGGACTCCATTTTGGTCGGACCAGCATTGAATAGACCTTAGCACGGGTACTTCCTGTTTGAGTTTCTGCCTATAGGAAGGGAGGAGAAAAATGGAGACGTGATCTGATTTGCTGAAGGGAGGGCTGAAGGGAGGGCCCTGTAGGCATCCTGGAAGAGAGAATAGCAGTGGTCGAGTGTTTTCCCAGCACAAGTACTACAGTCAATGTGTTGATAGAGCTTTGGTCGCGTTTTCCTCAATTTTTTTTATGTTAACCTACACATGACCCCTCCAATTGTTAATTGGATCAATCTAAAAGTTTTGCACATACACTGCTGCCATCTAGTGGCCAAAATCGCACCTAATCTGGAATAGTACAGTGTGACCTTTCTCTTGTTTTTTATTTTATCATCTTTGAAATGCATGTTTTTTTCTTTGTATTATCTTTTACCAGATCTAATGTGTTATTCTCCCACGTTAATTTAAAATTTCCACAAACTTCAAAGTGTTTCCTTTCAAATGGTATCAAGAATACGCATGTCCTTTCTTCAGGTCCTGAGCTACAGGCAGTTAGATTTGTGTATGCAATTTTAGGCAAAAAAAAAGAAAAAGGGTCCGACCCTTAAGAGATTAATAATGAAACATACACCACCGCCCTTCTTCCTGGAGAGTTCTTTATTCCTGTCTGCGCAATGTACTGAGAACCCAGCTGGCTGTATGGACGGGGACAGTGTATGCAGAGAGAGATGTACTGAGAACCCAGCTGGCTGTATGGACGGGGACAGTGTATGCAGAGAGAGATGTACTGAGAACCCAGCTGGCTGTATGGACAGGGACAGTATATCCAGAGAGAGATGTACTGAGAACCCAGCTGGCTGTATGGACGGGGACAGTGTATCCGAAGAAAGACATGATTCTGTGAAACAGAGTCCCTGATGTTGCTCTGGAAGGAGATTCTTTCCTTTGCCCTTAGCTCGTCTACTTCATTGTCCAGAGACTGAACATTAGCAACTAATATACTCGATCAAAGGACCCAATTTGGGAAATTTGTAATGCTGGTGAGTTGCTGCCACTCTGATATCCAAAAGTTATTTCTGGCTGTATGTTACAATACAAAAAACATTCTGGGCTAATAGCGTAAGAAATAACACACACAAAAATACAAAATACTGCAAAGTTGCTTAGGAGCTGGAAGCAGAGCTGCCATGTCTGTGGGTGCTTTAGACACCTTGTAGAGTCCATGTCCTGATGTGTGACTGTTCCGGGGGGCAAAATGTTTGGGTGCAACTCAATATTAGGAAGAGGTTCTTAATGTTTTGTACACTCAGGGTATATACTGTATTCTTGACATAGCTCATCCTGATATACCTCCTACTGTAAATACCATTTTCTTTCCAAAATGTTAAAGTCTATACAACACACCACGTATTTACATTTTGGATTCTAACACATGCTCATTCTAATATATTTACTCTTGATTTGTTAAGTGGACTAGTTCTTTCAATGTTTTTGTGTATTGTATTTGCGTGAGATTCTACTCCACTGTTGGAGCTATGAACATACAGTACCAGTCAAAAGTTTGGACACACCTACTCATTCAAGGGATTTTCTATATTTTTACTATTTTCTACATTGTAGAAGCTGGGTGAGAGAATGCCAAGAGTGTGCAAAGCTGTCATAAAGGCAAAGGGTGGCAACTTTGAAGAAACATATTTTGATTTGTTTAACACTTTTTTGGTTACTACATGATTCCATATGTGTTATTTCATGTCTTCACTAATATTCTACAATGTAGAACATATTCAAAATAAAGAAAAACCCTTGAATGAGTAGGTGTGTCCAAACCTTTGACTGGTACTGTAAGCATTTCGCTGCACCTGCTATAAAACCTGCAAATCTGTGTAAATAAACTCTGATTTCATTTAATTACCCCAAAAATCAGTAAAGGAATTACTGCAATTTGAATTGACTACAATGGGAAATCATAGTAGCCACAAACCACAGTTGTATCATCTGCTACTGTCCTCCCTTCCACTAGAATACTGTTATGTTCAGCTCTTAGTGTCTCCTGCTACTGTCCTCCCTTCCACTACCATACTGTTATATTCAGCTCATAGTGTCTCCTGCTACTGTCCTCCCTTCCACTAGAATACTGTTATATTCAGCTCATAGTGTCTCCTGCTACTGTCCTCCCTTCCACTAGAATACTGTTATATTCAGCTCATAGTGTCTCCTGCTACTGTCCTCCCTTCCACTAGAATACTGTTATATTCAGCTCATAGTGTCTCCTGCTACTGTCCTCCCTTCCACTAGAATACTGTTATATTCAGCTCATAGTGTCTCCTGCTACTGTCCTCCCTTCCACTAGAATACTGTTATATTCAGCTCATAGTGTCTCCTGCTACTGTCCTCCCTTCCACTAGAATACTGTTATATTCAGCTCATAGTGTCTCCTGCTACTGTCCTCCCTTCCACTACCATACTGTTATATTCAGCTCATAGTGTCTCCTGCTACTGTCCTCTCTTCCACTACCATACTGTTATGTTCAGCTCATAGTGTCTCCTGCTACTGTCCTCCCTTCCACTAGAATACTGTTATATTCAGCTCATAGTGTCTCCTGTTACTGTCCTCCCTTCCACTAGAATACTGTTATATTCAGCTCATAGTGTCTCCTGCTACTGTCCTCCCTTCCACTGACATACTGTTATATTCAGCTCATAGTGTCTCCTGCTACTGTCCTCCCTTCCACTGGCATACTGTTATATTCAGCTCATAGTGTCTCCTGCTGTCCTCCCTTCCACTGACATACTGTTATATTCAGCTCATAACAGTTTTTTCTATCTCTTGCTGTCTTCTGGTAGTCAAAGTAAGACTGAAAACAACCTCTCTCTCTGCACCCTTCCCCCTTCTCGCTCTGTCTTCAGTTAATGTCACCTCTTTCCATTTACTGTAACCAGCATCCTCACCCACTGAGTACCGACCGACACTGGACATCCATGGATGCTGAAGAGTATAAAACATTTGGTCCACCGTGCCAGACTAAATCTGAACCAATCATAGACATCTGTCAATGTTTCACAAGTTTGGATATCACAGTACAGCACAGTGGAGTCAGTGGTGAGTTAAGAACATTTTGAGGCTATTGCAGACAGTAGTAAATTCACTTGAAAGTGCCATCCAGAGTGTGAACTATACTTGTCACGACTTCCGCCGAAGTCGGTCCCTCTTCTTGTTCGGGCGGTGTTCGGCGGTCGACGTCACTGTTTTTCTAACCATCATCGCTCCCCTTTTTCGTGTGATTGTACACACCTGTTGTTCATTTTCTCACAATCACACCTCTGTTATATTCCTTTCCTTTCCCCTCTTCCCCTTGTGCGTGATTGTTATTTTGTTATGTGTTTTTTCACAATCTGTGTTACTGAGGGCTGGTATTGTTCTCGTTGTTCGGGGTTGTTTTGTTCGCCCATGATTCTGATCGTGTTGGTAGTTTGCCACACCAGTGTTTGTTTGCATTTTGGTATGGTGGTTGCATTAAATTACCTTTACACGCATCTCAACCTCCTGCGCCTGACGGAACCACAGCCTTAACAATAGTGTGACATTCGGGGTGGTCTCCTGCTTGCGCTTGCATATAGAACAGTACGTCTTTGTTTTATTATCAGCAGTCAATCTGTGTATTGGCAGCGCTGCATATATTGTTCTCAACAAAACACAGATTAACGTTCACTTAGACTGCAGAGGTATCCAATTATTTATCTTAATAATATCAGACAGACGTAATGGCACAGGAGCGGGAGACATGAGGCAATTTTAGTCCTTATTAAGGCTAATAATTGAACATTAGCAGTGCAGTTGTTTGATGACCAAAAAGGAGAGTAACAACCAGAAAGACAGAAAATGTATTTCCATACTGTGTTTAGTGTACAAGGAGACTTCATTCACTGGCAGCCTGGTTCTTGGTTGGTTGATGGTGGTATTTTGTATAAAGATAAACCAATTATAGACTGCATAAAACCTGGTTGAAAGTTTGCTTCACAGAGCGATGTTTCAAGCTAATCTGATATGCGGTGCATGTTTTACAAAAAAAATAAAAAACGTTATGGATGGTAAATTGCCTGCTCAGGTTGTCTTTCCCACATAATTGCCTTGATAATGTACCAGGTTAATGTACCAGGTTTAGTGCTTTTACCATATGGTAAGTGTGTGGGTTGTTGATTTTGTCATATTGCTTTGGCTGCCTCCTGTACATTGGGAAGTTACTTTGGCTTATCTGGGTTTTACTGTATTGTATACTGTTACCTCAAGGGCCATAATTAAATTGTATTTTTGTGAAAATCGAGTCTGGTGTAAATGTAAAATTTGCACAAAATGTTGACTTACCTGTCAATCTGTTCTCCAACTCATTGGTATAGTCAATGGACCAAGTCGCAGCGTGCATTGAGTTCCACATATTTAATTCACAGTGAAACGTCAAAAACAATGACGAGGCAACAACACAACTGATCGTAACCTACGTAGCACTCAAACACACTAACAAAAAACCATAACCCACAAACACAGGTGGGAAAAGGACTACACTAAATATGATCCCCAATTAGAGGTAACGACAATCAGCTGCCTCTAATTGGGAACCAAACACAAAACCAACCTAGAAATACAACAACAAGAACAACCCCCCCCTAGTCACGTCCTGACTTAAATCACCATAGATAACCCAGAGGGCTCTCCATGGCCAGGACGTGACACAGTGCCATTATCCTCGCAAGGTGAGGTATTGAAAGGTATTGAAAACAGGGTGTCAATAATTCTGACCCCCACCTTTTTGAGAGAAAGAAATATCACTTGTCAAACATCTCTTTCTCTAAACAATTATATTTTTTATAACATAATATAATTTCGCAATTTCCTGAGCGTACAATATAGCTCAGTATTTTAATTATTTATTTTATACAGTCATTTTTGCAAATTTTTTGCTCTGTCCAGAAAACCCTACATTTTAGCATCTCTAAATAGCCCTCCACAATATAACAAAGCTTGATGTCTTTGGAAGCTATTCAATCTCAATGACTGCTGCTCTAGTGTCTTATCACATTACTTTATTAACATAAATGTACTTTATGGAGACAAATGCACTGTCTACTTGCAGTTAATGACAATGAGTTTTTAATGTGCAAATACCAAGTTTGGGAAAATAAGCATGATGAATCAAGCACCAATTGCAAAGTTTCTTATCTCAAACTACTTTGTAGGTCAAAATAATGTTGGACATTGCATTCAGTTTATACTTTAGTTTAGACATAATAGGCCATTAGAGGCCTTCGCTGTGTACAATGCATCGCAAATCATATTACACCCCAGATGCCTTAATTTTCAAAAGTTTAGCTAATTGTGCTATTAATCACTTCACATTAAAATGTCAGTTAACGCTAACGGAATTAAATATACATTATAAATGGAAAGGCCAAAATATTCCCTCCGGTGTTCTAAAAACCACATGCAGGTTCCCATCTGCAAGTATCTCCAGGTGACCAGGGACACATAAAGGTATATTAATACTCAATCTTTTTAGTGTGCGTGCTGCAATGTCGTTGTGTTTAGCCCTTTCTGAAAAGTCCTTAAAAGAAACACCTCAGGCGTAGCCCATCATAGTTCCATACACTGTTAACGATCCTGTGTGTAGCTGGTGTAGAGGAGTCAGGCGCAGGACAGCAGATATGAGTAACAAACGTGTTTACTCCAATATGCACAAAATACAAATCACATAATTAGAGCCCACATTAACGGACCGTATAAATATACAATCAATCACTCACAAAAACAATAGGGGAACAGAGGGTTTAAATAATGAACAAGTAATTGTGGGATTGAAACCAGGTGTGTAAGACAAAACAAATGGAAAATGAAAAATGAAAAATGGATCGACAATGGCTAGAAGACCGGTGACTTCGACCGCCGAACGCAGCCCGGAAGTCTTGACACTACCCCCACACACACACACCTTGAAGCCGCTGGTCGACAACGGCCTCGGGGACTACTCGGAGGACGAGGCGCAGGGCGATCCGGATGGAGACGGTGGAAATCCCGCAGGAGAGCGTGTCCAGAAGGGTCCAGAACGTCCTCCACCGGCACCCAGCATCTCTCCTCCAGACCGTACCCCTCCCACTCCACGAGGTACTGAAGGCCCCTTTTCCGACGCCTCGAGTCCAGGATGGCTCGAACAGCATACGCCGGGGCCCCCTCGATATCCAGAGGGGGCGGACTCCTGGAGTGTACCAGCCACCACCGGTCTGAGGAGAGACACATGGAACGAGGGATTAATACGGTAATCAGGGAGAGCTGTAGCCTGTAGCAAACCTCAATCAGTCTCCTCAGGACTTTGAATGGCCCCACATACCGCGGGCCCAGCTTCCGGCAGGGCAGGCGGGGAGGGGCAGGTTTCGGGTCGAGAGCCAGACCCGGTCTCACTGCGGTGGCGGTCGGCGCTCACCTTCTGCCGCCTCACGGCCCATTGCAGGTGCACATGGGCGGCGTCCCAGGTCTCTTCCGAGCGCTTAAACCATTCGTCCACCGCAGGAGCCTCGATCTGGCTCTGATGCCAAGGTGCCAGAACCGGCTGATATTTCAGTACGCACTGGAAGGGAGAGAGGTTAGTGGAGGAGTGACAGAGTGAGTTTTGGGCTATCTCTGCCCAGGGGGATGAACGCCGCCCACTCCCCCGGCCGGTCCTGGCAATATGACTGCAGAAACCTACCCACATCCTGGTTTACTCTCTCTACCTGCCCGTTACTCTCGGGGTGAAAACCTGAGGTGAGGCTGACCGAGACCTCCAGACGTTCCATGAACACCCTCCAAACCCTGGACATGAACTGGGGACCCCGATCAGAGACTATGTCCTCAGGCACCCCGTTGCCGGAAGACGTGTGTGAACAGGGCCTCCGCAGTCTGTAGAGCCGTAGGGAGCCCGGGAAAAGGGAGGAGACGGCAGGAATTAGAAAACCGACCCACAACAACCAGGATCGTGGTGTTGCCCTGTGAGGAAGGAAGATCAGTCAGGAAGTCCACCGACCGGTGCGACCACGGCCGTTGTGGAACGGGTAGGGGTTGTAACTTCCCTCTGGGAAGGTGCCTAGGAGCCTTGCACTGGGAGCACACCGAGCAGGAGGAAACATAAACCTTCACATCCTTGGCTAAGGTGGACCACCAGTACTTCCCACTAAGACAGCGCACTGTCCGACCGATGCCGGGATGACCAGAGGAGGGTGACGTGTGGGCCCAATAGATCAACCGGTCGCGGACAGCAGACGGAACGCACAGACGCACGGCTGGACACTGAGGGGGAGTGAGCTCTGTACGTAATGCCCGCTCGATGTCCGCGTCCAGCTCCCACACTATCGGTGCCACCAGGCAAGAGGCCGGGAGTATGGGAGTGTGATCCATGGACCGCTCCTCTGTGTCATACATCCGGGACAGTGCGTTATAATGAGAAAATAGAGCCTCCAATCGTCCATTGAAACGTGAAGAGAACTCGTTCAATTTATACCTATAAACTTGTCCAAGAGCAATCAAACATAATTGTAAATGTATCCTTAGGAACACTTTTATGTACATGTTGTATAATATTTCAACCGGAATATAAACTGGGCGATAAGAAAGGAAAAAACCAAAGAGCGTGCCAGCCGGGAGCGCGCATTTACTTGTATTGACATCTGTGTGTCCACTTCCTTATTCGTCTTCTTCTCTGCTCCAAAAGCATCTAAAAAGAATCAGAACACTTTCTCGAGACTGTTGACATCCAGAGGAAGCGATAGGTACTGCATTCATATGCCCTTATATGGGCATTTTCATAAGGGAGGGGTTCCAAATGAGGCAATCTGTCAAAACCACTTTTTCCAGGACAGAAATTCCTCTGGTTTTCGCCTGCCATATCCGTTCTATTATACTCATAGACAAAATGTTAACACTTTTAGAAAATTCTGAGTGTTTCCTATCCAGTGGTACTAAATATGTGCATATCCTATTTTCTGGGCCTGAATGGGAGGCATTTTACTTTGGGCATGCCAGGCTCTCCAAAACGGTCACCTCGTGCGCTGCTCCCAAAGAAGTTAATCTAACTGCACTGTCCGATTTACAGTAGCTATTACAGCGAAAACATGCCATGCGATTGTTTGAGGACGGCGCCCCACATCAAAGTATTCTTCCACCAGCACAGGTTTCATAATTTCACATATAAAGATTATTTATGCACTTACTTTTTGAAAATCTTTTTCTGATTTGTCATCCAAAGTGCCCCAGCTATAACATGTAGTGTCGTTTTGTTAGATAAAATCCTTCTTTATATCCCAAAAGTCTGTTTAGTTGGCGCCATCATTTTGAGTAATCCACTCGTTCAACTTGCAGAGAAAGGAATCCGAAAATCTACCCCTAAACTTTGTTTCAACAAGTCAAAATAGGTTTCTATTTACTCTTCAGATACCTTAAAATGTAATCAAACTATAATATTTATTTCGGAAAGAAGTATGTTCAATAGGAAACTGATTTTAGCAGGTGCATAATTTCTTAATGGCTCGGATTTCCAAGACTGTGTCCTTCTAATAAAACTGTTATTTCTCATTAGTTTTTGAAGTTACAAACCTGAAACCTTGAACATAGACTGCTAACACCCTGTGGAAGCCATACGAATTGCATCCAGGGATATTTTACAATATGAGCTTTCTCTTGCATTTCTAAGAGGATGGTCTCTCTCCCCAAAAGAATTCAGGTTGGTTTTTCTTTGGATTTTCTCCTACCATATCTATTGTGTTATACTCGCCTACATTATTTCAACATTTCACAAACTTCAAAGTGTTTTCTTTCCAATGGTACCAATTATATGCATATCCTGGCTTCAGGGCCTGAGCTACAGGCAGTTTACTTTGGGCACATCATTCATTCAGAAATTGAGAAAAAAGGGGCCTAGCCCTAAGAAGTGAATAATTTTTTGCAAATGTATTAAAAATAAAAAGAGAAAAACCTTATGTAAGTATTCAGACCCTTTGCTATGAAACTCGAAATGTAGCTCAGGTGCATCCTGTTTCCATTGATCATCCTTGATGTTTCTACAACTTGGAGTCCATCTGTGGTAAATTCAATGGATTGGACATGATTTGGAAAGCACACACCTGTCTATATAAGATCCTACAGTTGACTGTGCATGTCAGAGCAAAAACCAAGCCATGAGGTCAAAGGAATTGTCCATAGAGCTCAAAGACAGGATTGTGTCGAGGCACAGATCTGGGGAAGGGTACCAAACATTTCTGCAGCATTGAAGGTCCCCAAGAACACAGTGGCCTCCATGGAAGAAGTTTGGAACCACTAGAGTTGGCTGCCCGGCCAAACTGAGCAATCGGGGGAGAAGGGCCTTGGTCAGTGAGGTGACCAAGAACCCAATGGTCACTCTGACAGAGCTCCAGAGTTCCTCTGTGGAGATGGGATAACCTTCCAGATAGACAACCATCTCTGCAGCCCTTTACGGTTGAGTGGCCAGAGAAGCCACTCCTCAGTAAAAGGCACATGACTCTCAGACCATAAGAAACAAGATTCTCTGGTCTGATGAAGCCAAGATTCATGTCTGGAGGAAACAAGGCACCATCCCTATAGTGAAGCATGGTGGTGGCAGCCTCATGCTGTGGGGATGTTTTCCAGCAGCAGAGACTGAGAGACTAGTCAAGATCGAGGGAATGATGAACGGAGCAAAGTACAGAGAGATCCTTGATGAAAACCTGCTCCAGAGCGCTCAGAACCTCAGACTGGGGAGAAGGTTAATCTTCCAACAGGACAATGACTCTAAGCACACAGCCAAGACAACACATGAGTTGCTTCGGGACAAGTCTCTGAATGACCTTGAGTGGCACAGCCAGAGCGCAGTCTTGAACCCAATAGACCATCTCTGGAAATAGCTGAAAATAGCTGTGCACCCCCATCCAACTTGACAGAGCTTGAGAGGATCTGCAGAGAAGAATGTGAGAAACTCCCCAAATACAGGTGTGCCAAGCTTGTAGCGTCATACCCAAGAAGACTCGAGGCTGTAATTGCTGCCAAAGGTGCTTCCAAAAAGTACTGAGTAAAAGGGTCCTAATACTTAAATGTAACATTTCTACAAACGTGTTTTTGCTTTGTCATAACGGGGTATTGTGTGTAGATAAACGAGGGGGGAAAAAAACTATTTTATCCATTTTAGAATAAGGCTGTAACATAACAAAATGTCTTTCCCAATGCACTGTATGCTCTTGGCATCTTTTTAGATTTATCCAAAGCGTTTGACACGGTTGATCATGAAATAATACTTTCTAGATTGCATTATTACGGTTTTCATGATTATACATATAATTGGTTATATAGTTATGTTTATGATAGAGAACTATTTGTTTATGAAAAAAAATCTGTGAATCTACAAGGGCCAAGATATCCTGAGTCACAGAGTGCAATAATTCAACCTTTCTATATCAATGACCTTGCTGCTGTGTCTTCCACCGTACTTACCGTCCTCTTTGCTGATGATACCAATTTGATTTTATAGCACAAACATTTTTATTCACTAATTAATGAAGCCAACTTTTCTGAATGGTTCCATATACAAAATAAATCCTGCTTTATTCTATTCACTAGTTAGAATAATAAATATTTAACAATAAAAAAAAGAGCCAGAATCTAGATTGGTGGGAATTAAATGGAACAAGTCACATCCACTAGATTCCTCAAAGTTCTAATTGTTGAAAAGTTATCCTGAACAGATCACATTTAACTGTTCTGTAGTAAAGTGATAATCTGGTATCATCAGTAAAGATTAGTGGTTTGGTTCATCAGGCTTGCTTCCTAACTCTATACTATAGCTTAATTTACCAATATCTAATTTACTGTGATAATGTCTGGGCCAGTACATATTCCTCCTACCTACACAAATTACTCATCGTCCAAAATACATTTGCAAGACTAGCTACCTCCTCTAATTACCTAGTTCCGTCTCCTTTGTTTAAGAAACTCAAGATCTTGTCTATTTATGAGATTAAGATACGCCAATTATTCATCTACACATACTCAGAGCTCCAAGACAGTTGACCTAAACCCTTCAATGGATTCTTCCAGGTTAATTCTGAAATCCCTCTATATGACACAAGACACTGCGATAACCTTCACCCTCCCCACTGCCGCACCTCACATAGTCAATTGTCAGATCAGATACAGAGGTGCCATACTCTGGAATTCTTATCTTCACATTGCCAAACCTTCTCATCCCTCAATACTTCAAGCAAAAACTGGGGTTCAGCCTGATGAACCAAACTATCCAATAATCCCCTCCATGTAGCCTAACTCTCTCACACACACGCATGCACACACACACACACACACACGCACACTCACACATGTTTTTTCTTGTATACTGAGTACATCATGTACAATTATAATTAATGTGTTTTGTTTAACTGATTTAACAAAAAAAAAAGTTATTTGTGCTGGTTTTTCATATAAGCCCTTTTGGGCTTCCAACCTCAGCTGTATTTACCAGTTTTTTTTATCTGTACAGTTTTGTCTTTTCACTTATTTTCTTTGGTGTGAATAATATATATTTTTTTAAATACCACAAAGCGGCAGCCTGTTGGGTACACGAGCATGAGGGAAGGGGACACAACTTGCTGTTATAGAGGACGACATGAATGTGGGAAAAAAATTAGCAACGGACACTGAAAAGCATCAAATGAAAACAGTTATGACGACAGAACCACCTCATTCTTCCCTCTGCAAATTCTCATTACATTACAAAGACACGTCTACAGAAATCCCCTGGCGCTGTTGACAAGAATGTTCTGTCAAAGTCAAGTGGCTGAGAGAGGTTTTACAGATGGGTCTTTGAGATGGGTCTTCGCCACAAGCACTCTGCTTCCACAGCCCACCATGCCAAACACCATTGCCAGTGTACCGACGCCAGATAAAGGACCATAAAATAAATATGGAGAGAGGGAGATTATTGGTCGCTGCAAAAGGAATGTTTCGGGAGAAGAGAGAGGTGAACTGGAAGGGCCTTCTTCTCCCCCTCCTCTCCTCCTCCTCTCCCCCTTCTTCTCCCCCTTCTTCTCCCCCTCCTCTCCCCCTCCTCTCCTCCTCCTGGCTGAGAGAGGTTTTACAGATGGCTCTTTGAGATGAGGAACGGGGGTTTTGGTTGTGCTTAGAGACAGTAAATGCATTACTGTGCTTAGAGGTGCAATTGAAAGGTGCAATTTCTCTTCAATCTCCTATACGCAACAATAAATACTGTGTGAAAACTGCCCGCCTAATACTTTTCAAATCTTCTGCAGCCCCCCAGCCCATTCCCTTTGTTGACTGATCTTTCCTCTCAAAAGCAGCTCCCCATGTCCCTAAACAATACACTAGTTGTCTCTAAACACTTAGGTCCCAATCGGTTGACACCTTTACCAACAAAAGCGTGTTGCCTTACTTCTCTTCCACAAAAAGTGTAAAATGCCAACACCATGTCTTTCCAAGAGACGTGCAGTACCAGCAAATCTTCTGCAAGAGTTCAAAACAGTTAGTAGTTAGGCCCTGCACCTCAGGACAACACCATTCGCCACAAGCACTCCGCTTCCACAACCCACCATGCCAAACACCATTCGCCACAAGCACTCCGCTTCCACAGCCCACCATGCCAAACACCATTCGCCACAAGCACTCCGCTTCCACAGCCCACCATGCCAAACACCATTCGCCACAAGCACTCTGCTTCCACAGCCCACCATGCCAAACACCATTGCCAGTGTACCGACGCCAGATAAAGGACCATAAAATAAATATGGAGAGAGAGAGATTATTGGTCGCTGCGAAAGGAATGTTTCGGGAGAAGAGAGAGGTGAACTGGAAGGGCTGCAAGCTATCATTCTTTCCCTATATGACCAAAGAGCTGGCGGATAAAATAAGGCTTTTTACCGCAACAAGGAAGAGGCTGCATGAGTTGGAGGTACGTTTCACACCCGCCTACCCAGCTGTGCTACGCTTTACATGAAAGGGGGAAAGACAGAGCTTCGATGACTATCGCAAGGCGATGGAATTCCTCAAGGAAAAACTCAGAGGGCCAGAAACAAGGGCATGGATGGCATAGCTATATTGGCCGGTGAGTTCTACACGGGCCAGTGTCTGTGTGAAGCACTACCGCAAAGACACTGTGAAATGACAATTTGGCAAATTTATAGCTACAGTATTTAGCTATTTGTCTATTTCAGACTGTATCGCTACAATGCTATTTTGGTCACTGGAGGTTTAGCCATTTGGCTACTCAGTGACTGTATTCAAGTTGCCTGGTCAAAAACGACCCTTAAAGCAAAGATGTCGTTAAAAGTAAGTAGATGGAACTAACAACCTGGACAATATTTGTATTGATCTGATATATGGATTCATAGAAAATGTTGTTCTCCCCCTTTCCTTTAATTTCAGTTTTGTTTATTTTTCTTCTCTATTCTTTTAACTTATTGCCATTTGGTGGGTGAATACAAGTATTGTTATCTATATGCTGGTTAAATAACAGGAAGAAAGGGGGTGCATGCTTTCATATTTCCTTTTCCTGTTCTTTTTTTTTTTTACTAAGGTGTGCTGTGTATTTTCAAGTAGACGGCTAAATTGGGAGGGGGCTTGGGACTAGGGTGACCACTTGTAAGTGTCTCGTGGACCGAGTAAGGGAGGGCTTTTCTCTTCAGGTAGAAAAACAAGGGGAGAGGGGTTACTGTTTTGTGTTTTGTATTGTGTCGTCAGGTTCATGCATGTGTTTTTTGGCATGACCAAGGTTGAGGTTGTAATATGTCGATGCTGCATGACAGCATCGAAAATGATTAATTTTCAATATAATTCTAACACCCAAGGGGAGAGGGGTGGGGTGGTTGTTTCTGCTTTGTGTTTTGTATTGTGTCGTCGGGCTCATGCCTCGTGCAAGTATTTTTAGCGCGACCAAGGTTGAGGTTGTAATATGTGAAAGCACAACGGCACCGAAAATGATTGATTTTCAATATAATTCTAACACCCAATATGCAAGGTTTGACAAATGTCTAAAACATATACAGAGATAATTTCATGGAACGTCAACGGTTCACAGAATCCTATTAAGAGGAAGAAATGTTTATGTTATCTCAATCCCAACAAGCTCATTTGGCCTTTATCCAATAAAACTCATTTGCTTGATCCAGAGGCGGCTGAATTGAAAAAGGGATTGGGTTGGGCAGGTATTTCACAGCAAGCAACATGATGCTGCAAATGTGGTACATAAAAAGAATAGCATTTTGTCATGTTAGGGATGAGGAAGGAAGAACGATTTGTTGTTGAGGCTCTAGTAAAATGGTAACAAAGTTAATATGTGTAATATTTATGCACTAAACAGGGAGGATCCTGGGTTTTTCCATTAACAAGGTAATGTGAGAACTCATCGGCGGCAATACAGTGGTGGTGGGAGCCTTTTAACCAGGTGCAAGATGGTATTCTTGATAAAAACGACTTACTCTAAAACTGTACCAAGGGACAGAGCAGCGATACAACTATTAATGAGGGATCTGGGTCTGGTAGATATATGGTATCCTAGAGAGAAGGAATATACATTTTATTCACATAACCATGAATCTCATTCCAGGCTAGATGACTTCCTCATTTCCAAGAGTATGACTAAAGATGTGATGGATAGTAAAATAGGGGTTATTGCTTTGACTGACCACACAACAGTGGAATTATGTATATCAGTTGAGGCTGCTATGGCTAATAAAGCATTAGATGGAGGATGAATACGTCCTTATTCCAAGACAAAACATTTAATCTTTCCCTCAATGATGACCACTTTTTTTTTTCAAACAAACATTGGTTACACTGACAAATTGAGTACAATATGGGAGGCCTCTAAAGCTTGTGTTATGGGCAAAATAATAGCACACACCGATAGAAGGAAAAGGGAAGATAGAGAAAGAGTTGAAAAACTGGAGTCTCAAATTAAAGAGCTGGAAAAATACTGAGTCACTGTTGAAACAAGTCTATGATCTGAAGTTTCAGTTGCATGAGATCTATAATAAAAAGTCTGAATATGCAATGGTTCGGCTGAGGACAAACTTACATTACACAATATTTCAAAGATAGAGCTTCTGGGAGTGTCCACAGATCAAATAAAGGATCTGGATCCTCCTATATTAGAATCTGAGATCAGAACAGCCATCACCTCAATGAAATCTGTCACCAGGATTAGACGGCTTCCCAGTGGAGTATAAGAGGAATGTTGACATATTAGCTCCTATAATAACAAGGCTGTACGCAGAAGCTCGGGAACTGGAGCAGCTACCTGACACTTTTAAGAAGGCACTAATCTCATTAATTCTCAAGAAGGATAGAGACCCCACTGAGCCAGGGAGTTTTCGCCCTATCAGTTTAAATGGAATTGATTGTAAGGTTCTCTCCAAAGTGCTGGCCATGAGGCTGGAGAAGGTTTTTACCTCATATTATTCACACAGACCAGGTGGGATTTGTAAAAAGTAGAACCTCCACAGACAATCTTAGACGTTTGCTTCACCTCATGTGGCTGAGTCAAACAGAGGATACTCAAGTGGCAGCCCTTTCCCTAGATACGGAGAAGGCATTCAATAGGGTGGAGTGGAATTTTTTTACATATACCCTTGAGAAGTTTGGCTTTGTCCCTGGATTTATCAAGTGGGTTAAGGTATTGTACTCCAATCTAAGAGCAGCAGTTCTCACAAATGGTATGATTTCTTCCTTTTTCAGTCTGTCGAGGGGAACCCAGCAGGGTAGCCCCATCTCACCTTTCCTTATTAGTCTATTTTTGGAGCCCTTGGCAACAGCAATCAGAGCTGATTCAGGAATCAAAGGAGTGATGGGAGGTGCCAGAGAGCATGAGCTGTTTGTATATGCTGACAACATGCAGATTTTGAGTGAAAACCTCCTTCCATCAGCAAGGGCATTGAAGATGAAACGTGGCTGGGTCTTTCAGCATGACAATGATCCCAAACACACCGCCCAGGCAACGAAGGAGTGGCTTCGTAAGAAGCATTTCAAGGTCCTGGAGTGGCCTAGCCAGTCTCCAGATCTCAACCCCATAGAAAATCTTTGGAGGGAGTTGAAAGTCCGTGTTGCCCAGCGACAGCCCCAAAACATCACTGCTCTAGAGGAGATCTGCATGGAGGAATGGGCCAAAATACCAGCAACAGTGTGTGAAAACCTTGTGAAGTCATTGCCAACAAACGGTGTATAACAAAGTATTGAGATAAACTTTTGTTATTGACCAAATACTTATTTTCCACCATAATTTGCAAATAAATTCATTAAAAATCCTACAATGTGATTTTCTGGATTTCTTTTCCTCATTTTGTCTGTCATAGTTGAAGTGTACCTATGATGAAAATTACAGGCCTCTCTCATCTTTTTAAGTTGGAGAACTTGCACAATTGGTGGCTGACTAAATACTTTTTTGCCCCACTGTATTGTTACTTATTAGGGAACCGGCCACATTAATCCATTTGGTTTTGAACACAATTTACATGTTCTCACATATCTGGTTATAAGATGAATTGGCAGAAGTCAGAGGCTATGCCTGTATCCAAATGCTGTCCTCCTGTTGCAATTTCTTCATTACAGTTCAAATGGGTACCATCAGGGATGAAATACCTGGGTATAAGAGTAATGAACTACAGAATATCAAGCAAATTAATATGATGCCACTACTGCAAAAAATAAAGAATGATCTTTTAATCTTACTTTATGGGGGAAATTAAATACTGTTAAAATGGTTGTGGCACTACAGATAAATTATGTGTCCATGATGCTCCCTGTGACCATTTCTCCCTTACTATTTAAGCAGTACAATCAAATAATTAAGGATTGTCTTTGGGATGGGAAAAACCCCAGAATAAATGTGAACAAGTTCTATGCTCCAAGGGATAAAGGAGGACTAGCATTACCCAATGTACAACTAGACAACATATCATTTGAAGTAGCCAAACACTGGAGCAATGATGATTCCCATGTGGGATGGACTCAGATTGAGAGGTCTATCACAGCCCCGTTTAAGCATATTGAGGCCTTATCACAAAAAAATGATTCAGAGACAGTCAACTGACGAGGCTAACCAAATCCTACAACATTCCCGAGAGGTATGGGTTAAGATTCATAAGATGCTTGGAATTTCCCAGGATAAACAAAAATAATTGTCTTCCTTAAGGCACAACACATCGGTTTGCATAGGAAAATGTAAATTTATCTGGAAGGTATGGCTTAGAAAAGGCCTAAATGCACTAGGGGATCTATATGAGAAAGGAGTGTTTATGTCCTATCAGGACCTGAAGGGAAAATGATATTTGCCAGATAAGGGAGCTTTCTGGAAATACTTACAACGAAGGAGCTGTATGGGGTCTCTTATGAGTATTAACCTCCAGAGAGATGAAAACTTGTTGGAACAATATTTAATGTTACCAGGAATATCACACTCCGCCTTCAGTGTTTTATAAAAGAGTCTCAAATACACAATATGGAAACTGTGATAATTTAAGGTTGGGATCTTAATAGTGACATTGCAGAGGATGTATGGAAAAAGGTTATTTACAATGTAGGGTGGTGTACCAGTGATACAAGGGGGGAAATGTAAACATTATAAGATTGTTCATAGAAATTTATGAGCGTACTTTGGTGTGAAAAGTGCAAATCAATCCCAGAACAACAGCAGTAAAATGAGTCCTATATCGACATAACCTGAAAGGCCGCTCAGCAAGGAAGAAGCCACTGCTCCAAAACCGCCATAGAAAAGCCAGACTACGGTTTGCAACTGCAACTGATGAAACAAAAATAGAACTGTTTGGCCATACTGACCATCGTTATGTTTGGAGGAAAAAGGGTGAGGCTTGCAAGCCGAAGAACACCATCCCAACCGCGAAGCACGGGAGTGGCAACATCATGTTGTGGGGGTGCTTTGCTGCATAAGGGACTGATGCACTTCACAAAATAGATGGCATCATGAGGATGGAAAATTATGTGGATATATTGAAGCAACATCTCAAGACATCAGTCAGGAAGTTAAAGCTTCGTCACAAATGGGTCTTCCAAATAGACAATGACCCCAAGCATACTTCCAAAGTTGTGGCCAAATGGCTTAAGGACAACAAAGTCAAGGTATTGGAGTGGCCATCACAATGCCCTGAACTCAATCCCATAGAAAATGTGTGGGCAGAACTGAAAATGTGTGTGCGAGCAAGGAGGCCTACAAACCTGACTCGGGTACACCAACTCTGTCAGGAGGAATGGGCCAAAATTCACCCAACTTATTGTGGGAAGCTTGTGGAAGGCTACCTGAAACGTTTGACTCAAGTTAACCAATTTAAAGGCAATGCTACAAAATACTAATTGAGTGTATGTAAACTTCTGACCCACTGGGAAAGCTGAAATAAATAATTCTCTACTATTATTCTGACAAGTGGTGATCCTAACTGACCTAAGACAGGGAATTTTTACTAGTATTAAATGTCAGGAATTGTGAAAAACTGAGTTTGAATGTATTTGGCTAATGTGGATGTAAACTTCCGACTTCAACTGTATCTATTTTACCATCAGGTATTAGAAAAGAAGAGTTTGGTCTTGCCTCATGGGGTTTCTTACTGCGGCTAGACTACATATTTGGAAGAGCGCAGATCAACAGGCTCAAACTCATGGTGGAGACTGTCCTTATGAATCAATGATAGCAAAATTACAGGAAAGGGAATTTTGTAAGATATGGGAACACTTTTTGAATTATATAAGGGACTGGATGTCACGTCCTGGCCATAGATGGCCCTTTTGGCTGCTCTATGGTGGTTTTGGTCAGGACATGGTCAGGGGGGTTTTTTGGTCTATGTTTGTATTTCTATGTTGGTTGGTTTGGGTTCCCAATTAGAGGCAGCTGTTAGTCGTTGTCTCTAATTGGGAATTCTATTTAGGTTGTTTAGTCCCCCACGTTGTGGGATATTATGCTTATGTTCATCGTGTTAGTGGCGTTACACGGTGTGTTTATGGTTGTTGCAACTTTCTTTTGGGTGAGTTCAAATAATTAAAATCATGTTTAACTCAACCATGCCTGCTGCGCCTTGGTCAGTTCATTAACAAAACTGTGACACTGGACGTCTGGGTGAGAAGCATAAATTAGAATAAATATCTAATGGGTGTTTTTTTTTTTGTGTATTTTATTTGGATTACTGTTTATTTGCTGTTTAATATTCCAATCACTGATATATGGTTGAAAGTTTGCTGTCTTGAGTGTTATGTTTTTGTTCGTGTTATGTCATGTTGATAGATTAATTAAAAAAACATTACTGAAAAAAAAATAAAAGGTATCTCTTCCATACTCGACCAGCTTGAGACCATGACCAAATTCAGAGTGAGCACAACTGCCCCCACTCCTCTGCCACCCACGCACCATCTTTCTACAGTACCTCATTCTCTTTTTCCAGGTATTCCAACCATGTGCACTGAATGCACCTGCAATATGGGGTTTAAACAATGATATGCAAAGAAAACACTTCCTTGCCAATTTAAAAGTTACACCTACAAACCAAAATTTGATTGATCATTAACATGAATCAAGACGCTGAGAACCCAATTTTCAATTTAGCAGTATGATTGTAATCAATGTTTGGAGAACCAGATAATTACCCAGCTTGAGATCATTTGTTTTTGGTTCCCAGCTTGTTTTGACAAAATGGGAGCAATCTGTGCTCTACTGTTGCAATTGTCTGGTCTTTCACGATATAAATAAATCTGCCTCCCACTCAACAATTGTTACGAGCGCTGGTAAAATGGAAGGATCCTGAAACATTGCAATCTCAAACTGTTTTCCGGGAACATGTACTTTTTGCAAATGTAATTTGACGCTTACCTCTCTTTAGTTTATACGATGATAAAGTGCCCCTCTTCCGAACATAGTGCTACATCTACTGCTTGATATGTTTTTGTTATGCAGTATTCATCTCTTTTATCAGAGTCATTCAATTTCAGATACAACCCTTGAGTAATGGGTTTTGCCAATGATGGACTTTTCCACATTTTAAGATATTACAGCCTTATTCTTAAATGTGTTACATAGTTTTTTTTTTTTTCCCCCTCATTAATCTACAAATGATTAAGTAAAACAGGTTTAGACATTTTTTCTAATTTATATAAACTGAATATCACATTTTACATACATTCTCAGTTACACATTCAAGGGTTTTTCTTAATTTTTTCTATTTTCTACACGAGTAATAGTGAATGCATCAAACCTACGAAATAACAAATATGGAATCATGTAGTAACCAAACAAGTGTTAAACAAATCTTTATAGTTGAGATTCTTCAAAGTATCCACCCTTTGCCTTGACAGCTTTGAACACTTGGCATTCTCTGAACCAGATCATGAGGCAGTCACCTGGAAGGCATTCCAATTAACAGGTGTGCCTTAAGTTAATTAATGGAATTTCTTTCCTTAATGCGTTTGAGCCAAACAGTTGTGGTGTTCACAAGGGAAGGGTGGTATACAGAAGATAGCCCTATTTGGTAAAAGTCCATATTATGGCAATACCAGCTCAAATAAGCAAAGAAAAACAAGTCCATTACTTTAAGACATGAAGTTCAGTCAATACGCAACATTTCAAGAACTTTGATAGTTTCAAGTACAGTCACAAAAACCATCAAGGGCTATGATGAAACTAGCTCTCATTAGGACCGCCACAGGAAAGGAAGAGCCAGAGTTACCTCTGCTGCAGAGGATAAGTTTATTAGTTAACTGCACCTCAGACTGCAGCCCAAATAAATGCTTCACAGAAGTTAGACACATCTCGACATCAACTGTTCAGAAGAGACTGCGTGAATCCGGTCGAATTGCTGCAAAGCAACCACTACTAAAGGACACCAATAAGAATAATAGACTTGCTTGGGCCAAGAAACACCAGCAATGGACATTAGACCGGTGGAAATCTGTCCTTTGGTCTGGTGAGTCCAAATTAGATTTTTGGTTCCAACCACCTTGTCCAAGGCCCTTCCAAACTTCTTCCATGTAAGAATGTGTGGCTACTGGGGATCTTCAATGCTGCAGTCTGATCAGATCAGATCTGTCTGAATACATATGTAAATAAGATATGTATCTTCTTTTTTTCATAAATGTACCAAAAACTGTTTTCACTTTGTCATTATGGGGTATTTATTGTGTGTAGATCGACAAGGGAAAAAATTGTCATACAGTTCTGAATCAGGCTGTAATGTAACAAAATGTGGAAAAAGGGAAAGGGTCTGAATACACTGTAATATAAGATTTTCCATATTTATGCCCCCCCCCCATACAAATCAGAACTGCACAGTGGGTTGTTTCTGTTTTGAAGGATGAGAGGAAGGGTCTTTGTTTTGTTTAAGCAGTGTGGATGTAATTCATAATTCTATGGGAACAGAACCTACAGAGGGCATCTTTAATGATTCCCTCTAATATGATCCAAACACTCTTGGGCCTCCAAATTACTAAACATTCAGTTTCACAACATTATATTCCTACCTTTAAAGATAAAATCTGTGTTAGGGTAAACAGCGCCACTGGCCACCCCCAGGCCCATTCGTTATTGGTTTTGTTTTGTCTTTGTTTTTGTAATATTGCAAACGGATGTGGCAGTTTCACCGCTAGGGATTCCAGCTTTAATACCTTGATTAGACTGTGGGAGTTGTTCAAATTCACACAAGGCTTCAAGCATTTCAACAGCAGAGCCGATCCTATTGATTCAAAGAAAACAGACGAGATTCAAACCACATCCAAGTAAGGAAAAGCAACCATTGTGGTTCCTCCCACTTTCAGATTACCTCAGTTGCCTCTGCAAATTGGTATTGTGGAATGCATTTTGAGGATGAGTGTAAATTCCCCTCCCCGGAGTGTTCACTACAGATGATAGCCTGTGTGAATTATTAGACAAAGGAAAATCCCCAACATGAAGGAAGAATCTATTGCAATAGGGCTGCTTTGTTAAATTACTATATCAAATAGTGAGGGATGTTGTTACCAGAGTGCCAAGTCTGGGACTAAAAGGCTCATTAAAAGCTTCTACCCCCAAGCCATAAGACTGCTAAACAATTAATCAAATGGCTACTCAGACTATTTGCTAATTTTATTCTGATGTTTTTGTACTGACTCTCATGCACAGGCTTGATGTACACTCACTGGACTCTATCCACACACCCACGCATACTACACTGACACTCCAACACACACACACACACACACACAAAACGAACACACATGCATATTGATGCCACACATACACTCACACACACACACACATATTCACATTCCTTCACACTCTTCACACACACTGCTGCTACTCTCTGTGTATTATCTATGCATAGTCACTTTACCCCTACCTGCATGTACAAATTACCTCGACTAACCTGTACCCCCGCACTTTGACTCGGTACCAGTACCCCTTGTACACTAAGTATGTGGACATCCCTTCATGAGTGGATTCGGCTATTTCAGCCACACACGTTGCTGACAAGTGTATAAAAATCGAGCACAGTCATGCAATCTCCATAGAAAAACATTGGCAGTAGAATGGCCCGTACTAAAAAGATGAGCGACTTTCAACGTGGCACCATCATAGGATTCCACCTTTCCAACAAGTCAGTTAGTCAAATTTACGCCCTGCTAGAGCTGCCACGGTCAACTATAAGTGCTGTTTTTGTGAAGTGGAAAGTCTAGGAGCAGACCACACAAGCTCACAGAACAGGACACCAAGTACTGAAGCATGTAGCGCGTAAACATTGTCTGTCCTTGGTTGCAGCACCCGAATTCCAAAGCAACGTCAGCACAATAACTGTTCGTCGGGAGCTTCATGAAATGGATTTCTATGACCAAGCCACCGCACACAAGCCTAAGATCACCATGCGCAATGCCAAGCGTCAGTTGGAGTGGTATAAACCTCGCTGCCGTTGGACTCTGGAGCAGTGGAAACACGTTTTCTCTGGTGATGAATCACACTTCACCATTCACCATATGGCAGTTCAACGGACAAATCTGGGTTTGGCGAATGCCAGGAGAACGCTACCTGTCTGAATGCATAGTGCCAACTGTAATGTTTGGTAGAGGAGGAATAATGCTCTGGGGCTGTTTTTCATTGTTCGGGCTAGGCCCCTTAATTCCAGTGAAGGGAAATCTTAATACTACAGCATACAATGACATTCTAGACGACTGTGCTTCCAACTTTGTGGCAACAGTTTGGGGAAGGCCCTTTCCTATTTCAGCCTGACAATGACCCCGAGGACAAAGCGAGGTCCATATAGAAATGGTTTGTTGAAATCGGTGTGGAAGAACTTGACTGGCCTGCACAGAGCCCTGACCTCAACTCCATCGAAGATCTTTCGGATGAATTGGAACACCGACTGCGAGCCAGGCCTAATCGCCCAACATCAGTGCCCAACCTCACTAACGTTCTTGTGGCTGAATGGACGCAAGTCCCCACAGCAATGTTCCAACATCTAGTGGAAAGCCTTTCCATATTGGAGGCTGTTATAGTAGCAAAAGGAGGCCAACTCTATATCAATGCCCATGATTTTGGAATGAGCAAGTGTCCACATACTTTTGCCATGTAGTGTATATAGCCTCATTATTGTTAGCACATTTTTCTTTCTTACTTTAAAAAAAACTGCATTGTTGGTTAGGGGCTTGGAAGTATTATTCGGCCCATGTGATTGATGTAGATTGTTGTTTTATTACACACACAAACATACTGAGAAATGTACTTGAGGGTTGAGGAAGGACACCATGTCATGTAAGAAATTATCCCATTAGGGTGAAGATTGTCCTAAAATGGATTCCGTACTCCTGCTATCCTTTTACAGTTTTTCCCAATTGTTAATACACGTTTGCTGAAACTACTGTACATCTCAGGTATTCAAAACTCTAAACACAAAGCAGTTGGCCAATTTCCCCAAACCCCACAGACATCTTTTCAAAATGAAACACAGCAATCAAAATCATGTACTCCCTGTTCAAAATGAAACAAATGAGACACACATGAATTTTAACATTGTAGTGCTGTATAACCCACCATCCCATGATGTTTCATTTTATGATAACTTAGACAAACTTTTGAAATATGTAAATATTCGCACCGAATCTATTTTCTTTGGTGATTTTAATATCAACTGGCTAGAGAAAAGCTGTAGAAAAAACTTAGAGAGGCTGTTGTGCTTTTACACCTGCATTGCTTGCTGTTTGGGGTTTTAGGCTGGGTTTCTGTACAGCACTCTGTGACATCAGCTGATGTAAGGGGGGCTTTATAAATAAATTTGATTTGATTTGTTGTCAAAACACAGTCTTCAGCAGATGATGAAGGGTCCAACAAGGATTACGCGAACGAGTAAAACTATGATAGACCTGATAGTCACTAACAGACCCCAGCGAATCATCAGAACGTATAATTTACTAACGGGGCTCTCTGATCATAATATGACCATGGCTGTCCGGAAACTCACTAAACAGCGTTTTCCAAAATTTGAACGAAAGTAAACCAGGGAACTTGGGTATCCCCAAAAATAAGCTGACCCAAGTTGAAAATTATCTAGATAATTTAGACTGGAAGAACGTTCTACAATCAAATGAGTTAGAAAATTGTTGTAACTCCCTGATGAAAAAGCTAACAGACCTGATTGGTAAATATACTAAGACATTCAAAAGTAAGCAACGAAAAGTCTCCTTACCATGGCTGAATAATGACACTCGTCAGCTAATGGAAAAAAGAGACTATGCATTGAAAAAATCGCTGCTCTCCAAAACAAATACCGATCTCCTCATCTTTAAAGGATTGAGAAATGCAGTAGTCAGACAACTTCGTAAAGCAAAGACAGCCTATTTTATGCAACTGATTGAGGAATCTGAAGGAAATAGCGCATCCCTTTGGAAGTACCTCAACAGCCTTACTAAACTCAAGCCTAGTCAACAAAAAAAAACAACAGAATTGGAAGTGAATGGAGTTATCAGCACTAACAATTTAGCTATTGCAAATGAATTTAATAACTTTTTTATTCAGTCCGTGGAGGAGCTTGCTGAGACTTTTGAACCAGCAACCCTATCACGGACCACAAAGTCTGAGCCATCAAAGCTTTTCCAAATTAAAGAGGTCAGTCAGGAAAAAGTACATAAAATTATTAATAAATTTAAAAAGTCTAAGGCAAAGGATGTGTTTGGGTTGGACACTGCCTTCATTAGAACTTATTGCTCTGCCCTGGCTAAACCTGTAACCCACCTGGTAAATCTTTCCATCAGAGTGGGTAAATTCCCACACATTTGGAAACAAGCCATCATTACACCAATTTTCAAGGCTGGCGCAAAGGACCAAGCAAGCATCTACAGGCCAATCTCAATACTGCCTGCTCTATCTAAAATTTTAGAGAAGATTATTATAGAACAGCTAGTAGAGCATCTTGAGGGTAACAAACGTATCAATTCTAAACAGTTTGGATTCAGAGCAGGGTACTCTACAGAAATGGCTAACTGCTACCTTACCCGAGAACATTAAGAGTAGGCTGGACAAGGGTAATGTTGTGGGAGCTGTGTTTATAGACCTAAAAAAGGCCTTTGACACCGTGAACCACAATATACTCTTGAATAAACTTACCATCTTTAACTTCTCTGAACATGCTATTGGCTGGTTTGCATCATATCTGGAGCATAGAGAGCAACGTGTTAAAATAAACACTGAACTCTCAACACCACTACAATCCACAATGGGTATCCCACAGGGCTCCATTTTGGGGCCTCTGCTTTTTTAGTTTATATATAAACGATTTACCAACATGCTTTCAGTCAGCCAACTGTCAAATGTACGCTGACGACACAGTAATTTATGCATCAGCTAGGACACCAATTGTGGTAGCAGAGACCCTGACCAAGGAAATGGAGGGTATATCCCAGTGGCTTAAAGACAACCATCTGACGCTTAATGTAAAAAAAACTGTATCTATGTGCTTCTCTATCAGAGGGAAAGCTAAGTGTACAAACCTGAACTGTTTCAGAATGATAAGGTATCATATACCTGTCAAGCCAGCTTTACTGTTTTTTCATGCCATGATACTCTCTCACTTATCTTATTGTGTTACTGTATGGGGCCAAGCCTCCCAGACAACAGTCAAACCCATTATATCATTATACAAACGGGCACTGAAAATAATGGATCAGAAACCAATCATGTGGCACCACTGTTTGATTGTACAGAAATACAACCTTTTAAATTTTGATAGCTTTATTAAGTTCTCTTTTCTCAAATTGACTTTTAAATGTGCAAATAATCTAGCTCCAGCCGTACTCTGTCCTTTGTGACAAAAATAAACACAAGGAGAGTGGCCACTAGGAGAGCAGTGGGTGGCAACTACATAGCAGAGGGGCGCAAAACCACTTTCGCCAGTCATGTTTTTCAGTGATAGGGACCCATTTTTGGAATGATTTACCAACCGAAATAAAAACACAAACCGAACTGAAAACATTTAATAGAAAGGTCAAATACTGGCTGAAAGAAAACCAAATATGTGGCCACTGAGTCAGTTTTGTTGTTATGTATTGTCTGTACTGGATGCCTGGTTGTTGCGCATGCTGCCAAGGATCACCCACATGTGGGGTCTGGGTATGGGAGATAGTCATGTAGCGCCCAGGCCCTCACTATTGGGGTTGGGTATAGGTGAGCAGGTGTGAGCGGCTGGGTGCTTGGGGCTTGTGTTGTTACGTGATGTGCTGTTTTGTGTAATGTGGTCTCGACTGTGAAATGTTGATGTTTGTATACAATGTATTGCTGCATGATTGTGTAATTCACACTATGTGGTCCTTTTAAAAATTATATATTTGGATTACCTGTTTAGAAAGGCCTGACCAAGGACTGGGGTTGCAAATTAGCCTATTGGCTAGAAACCTTTTATGCAACACATCTACACATATTATTATGGCTGACTGTGATAATTATGTATGCAATAATGTGCGCTGCATTGTCCCTGACAAATAAACGAATAAATAAATAAAAACACACATCAAATGAATCTAACTTAGTGACGACAGAGATCACACTAATGTGACATGTTCAAAACATTACTTTCAGAACCTATTTCAGTGTAAAGACTAAGATTTTGTTGCTATACTGCATAGGAACACAAATGCAAAAAATATATATATTTCAAAATGGCTCAATACATGTCAAACAGCATACTGTACAATTGCAAACAATACATATATTTTGTATTATGCAAAGTTAGTAAAATAGGCCTATTTGTACTACTGTACTGTATGTTAGATCAATTGTGCAGAATAGATATAGTAAAAAATACAGTAAAATCTAAAGAAATACTCCATTGCAAAAATGTTTTCATCCATATTTGTTGTTTTGGTCCGGTCACAGATTTTCATCAACATCACAGGCGATAGTCTCCTTGGCCAGACATTGGGGGAGATATCTTCTGGCATGACGTATCCATCCCTGACAGGTCTCTGCTGAAATGTCACCAAAGGCCTCCCCCATGGCCTAGAGAAGGGCCAATACGTTCATGGGGTTTGCGATCATACACCTTCCACCGCCATGCTGAAAACAACTCCTCAATGAGGTTGAGAAATGGGGAATATGGTGGGAGATTTTAAACCTGGGATGGTTATGGAACCAGTTGCGGATCTTAGCAGCCCGATGGAAACTCACGTTGTCCCAAATTAGAACATACATTTGCTGCTCAGGATCACCTGGCCCTTTCTGCTCTGGCTGAAAAAGATTGTCATGTAAGGTGATCAGGAAATTAACAAGATGCAAATAGTCCAGCTAGCCATTTCATTAGCTGTTCAGGAGTCTTATGGCTTGAGGGTGGAAGCTGTTAAGAAGCCTCTTGGACCTAGACTTGGCGCTCCGGTACCGCTTGCTGTGCGGTAGCAGAGAGAACAGTCTATGACTAGGGTGGCTGGAAGCTTTGGCTTCCAGCCAAAGGGCCTTCCTCTGGGCCTTCCTCTGACACCAGGCCTTCCTTAGGGCCTTCCTCTGACACCGCTGCAAAGCACTACCCTCTATAGTGCTTTGCGGTCGGAGGCCGAGCAGTTTCAGTACCAGGCAGTGATGCAACCAGTCAGGATGCTCTCGATGGTGCAGCTGTAGAACTTTTTGAGGATCTGAGAACTCATGCCAAATTTTTTCAGTCTCCTAAGGGGGTAATAGGCTTTGTCGTGCCCTCTTCACGACTGTCTTGGTGTGTTTGGACCATTCTAGTTTGTTGGTGATGTGGACACCAAGGAACTTGAAGCTCTCAACCTACTCCTCTACAGTCCCGTTGATGAGAATGGCGGCATGCTCGGTCCACAATCATCTCCTTTGTCTTGATCACTTTGAGGGAGAGATTGTTATCCTGGCACCACACTGCCAGGTCTCTGACGTCCTCTCTATAGGCTGTTTCATTGTTGTCGATGATCAGGCCTGCTACTGTTTTGTTGTCGGCAAACTTAACGATGGTGTTGGAGTCGTGCTTGGTCCTGTAGGGAGTACAGGAGGGGACTGAGCACGCACCACTGAGGGGCCCCCATGTTGAGGATCAGCGTGGTAAGATGTGTTGTTACCTACCCTTACCACCTGGGGCTGGCCCGTCAGGAAGTCCAGTTGCAGAGGGAAGTGTTTAGTCTCAGGGTCCTTAGCTTAGTGATGAGCTTTGAGGGCACTATGGTGTTGAACGCCAAGCTGTAGTCAATGAACAGCATTCTCACATAGGTGTTCCTTTTGTCCAGGTGGGGAAGGGCAGTGTGGAGTGCAATAGAGATTGCATCATCTGTGGATATGTTGGGGTGGTATGCAAATTGGATTGGGTTTAGGCTTTCTGGGATAATAGTGTTGATGTGAGCCATGACCAGCCTTTCAAAGCACTTCAAATAAAATTGTATTGGTCACATGCACATGGTTAGCAGATGTTATTGTGAGTGTAGTGAAATGCTTGTGCTTCTAGTTCCAACAGTGCAGCAATATCTAAAGAGTAATCGAACAATTCCACGGTTATGATTGTGACGGAGAAGTCCGTCACTGGCTGCGGGCAGCATTTGGTACACTAAAACACATACACACGTTCATCACGCCTCCCTCCTCCCTTTTCAGCTACGTTAACAATGTGGGTCGACACACAAGTTAGCGTCTATATTAGTACATACATTTCACCATTACCAACCTTTACTAACAGGTTAGGGTATAAAGAATACAGACAAGTGTTCATGTTTATTTAAGCAATGTTTATTATACTTATCAATGTTACGTTGTTTGGTTCTGTTTCTCTCTCTCTCTCCATCTCAGTAGCTTCCGGGATGCTGGATAAGGACCCGGCTAAGCAATTGGGCTGACTTTGTAGTGCCTGACCCGAATGGCTCATTAATGTCAATTGGCATATTGAAAGACCATGTCAGTAGTGATGGGATTTTGTAAATGTTAGATTAATATATGGTATCTTGAAAATGTCTCAATGTATGTAATTCAGTATGTTTAGCTGAATGTAGGCTTTGAAAAAGATAATTGCTTAATTAATTAGTGTTGGCTATGTTCTGAGGGGAGGGGCTTCCTACAAAAAGGAGCCTCTCTCTTTCAGTTCAAGGAGAGGCCATTTTGTATTGAGCTCTGGATGGGGCAGCATGGTTTAATATGTCCCTGTAAAGTATACTTTTGATGGCAGTACTGTTGTTTTTTTTGCAAATCACTTTGTAAATAAACACCCTTGCACGGAAGAACTGTTGCGGCTCCGCCAACTTTTTGTTTTGATGGAAGTTAGGTTTTCCAGTTTGGCCTTCTGGCCTACTTTACTGTGACATATGGTGTCAGAAGAGGGATGGCGCACCGCAAATCAGTGAATTCCAAAAGAAATGTAAGGGAACGCAGCACAGGATTGCGTTCTCAGCAGCAGCATCAACTGTCAGAAAAAGTACATGAAGTTGAAACGGGTGGAATACCATGGAATCGTCTGGTGAAGAGGTCAATTATGAAAAACTAGGAGGCCGACCAAGGGGCCAAAGACATCTAGAACTGCTTGAGCTACCGGTTGAACCGGCAGATACAGCTATAAAAGACCAGCTGACTGAAGGAGCAGTTGGGGGACCAGAACCACACCCAACCATGGTAGCCCTTTTCCAGCAACTTTTCACCTGCCTTGAGAGGAGGGACGAAGACTTCAAGCAGGAGTTCCGGAGCCTCCAATCTATCCTCAGAGCTCCTCACCAGGCAGAACTTGTTAGTGAGAGCCCAAGATTGGGTCTGCCAACACCAGGACGACAAAGGGTCGACGCAGCAAGGACTTCAACTCCACAGCAGGATCCCCAAGCAGTGATGAGGCCAGCCCCAGCATCAGACCAGTCCAGCAGTGTTAACGGCCATCTTCCAGCATTCCTGAGGAAGGAGCCAAAGATGCCCTCATACCAGCAGGGGGAGGACATTGAAAACTACCTGCTGAGGTTTGAGCGCATGGCCAAGACATGGCGGTGGCCAGAGGTAGAGTGGGCCTGCAGGCTTGTTCCATTACTCACGGGCAAGGCCTTAGAGGCTTACACAGCAATGGATGAGGGGTTGTCTAACGTCTACAAGGGCTTGAAGGAAGCGCTGCTGGTGAAGTTCGACATTTCCCGAGACCTACCGTCAACGCTTCAGAGCTGCATCGACGCCATCGGGTGAGTCACCGACGGAGACGCATCACCGCCTCAAGGGTCTCTACCGGCGATGGGTTCGACCGAGGAGAAGACACAGGATGAGATCGGAGAGGTCATCATCCTTGAGCAACTTCTACAAGTTCTACCACATGACATTCGAACCTGGGTCAGAGAGCATGAGCCCAAGGATGGGCTTATGGCAGCCAAGCTTGCACTGCAGTACCTTAATGCACGTAAAGGGGCCCACCACGATCTGCAGCACCCGCTCCAAGGAATTTCAGAGACACGAGAGACATCACAGATGGTGGAGGTAACTCTGGGTGGTATGTGTCTGGGAGGAGGGAGGTAAGGGATCATGCAGTTCGCTCTGAGGAGGGGTCTGACTTGTTTTTACTGCCGACAGCAGGGACACAAAGCTTCAATGTGTCCACTACGTAAATCCAAGCTCTCAGGTTACTGTTATGTGCCCAGAGAGGGGGATGATGTTCAGAATAGACAGAGTGGGGAAGGGTCAGGCTTGGTACCGGTAAAAGTGAATGGTAAAAGTCTTACTGCAATGATTGACACCGGCAGTTCACTGTCGTTGATCAGAAAATGTAATGTACCTGTTAATGACATTGATTACAGTCACCAGACACTGATCCAATGTGTCCATGGTGACCAGTCGCAGCAGCCCACAGCTGAACTCACAGTTGAGATTCAGGGTCAGAAATACCTACTCAAAGTTGGGATAATGGAGAAGTTACCCTTTGAGATGATTTTGGGGAGGGATGTGCCTGTACTCTCTGATCTGTTGGGAAGTGTGGGGGGTCAGCTGTATGAACAGTCAGTTTGCCAGTCGGATGTTCATGTGTCATGTTCAGTTGTCACTCGTGCCCAGGCCAAAGCTGGTTTACAACCTCTGCCTGACTTGTGTGATAGTCTGTTTGAGGGGGGAACCAAAGGGCCCAGAAAGTCACGACGCCAGCAAGGCCTTGAGAAGTATGTGAGGACCCCTGTACCTGTTGCTGATGTGTCTGGGTTAGAGGTGCAATGGGATGTTCCACAAAATTTTGCTACACTGCAGAAGTCCGACGCAACGTTGAAATGTTTGTTTGACAAGGCCTTTGCTGGGGACAGCCAATCTTCATGTGGGGAATTTACACAGTAGACAACCACATACTCTACCTTGGGTCAGAAGCAGATAGCAGGAAGTTAGTGGTGCCATCTACATGTAGACCACTTGTTCTCAACCTTGCACATACAGTTCCATGGGCAGGCCATCTAGGGCAACATAAGACCTATCTTAGGCTAGGCTCCCGTTTCTTCTGGCCCTCCATGTATACTGATGTACAAACATACTGCAAAACATGCCCCACATGCCAGAAAACCAGTGCTGTCCGTAGGTCTGACCGGGCTCCTCTATGTTCACTGCCAGTTATCTCTACTCCATTCAAGAGAATTGCAATGGACATTGTTGGACCCTTGGAGAAGAGTAGCGCAGGTTACAAGTATATATTGGTGATCTGTGACTATGCCACCCGGTTCCCAGAAGCATTCCCACTCCGCTCCATAACCACTCCAAAAATAATCAGTGCTCTTGTTCAGCTCTTCTCTCGTAGGAATCCCAGATGAAATCCTGACGGACCAAGGGACAAACTTCACTTCGCGACTGATGGTTCAACTCCACCAACAGCTGGGCATTAAAGGCTTGAGGACCACTCCCTACCATCCCCAAACGGATGGGCTCGTAGAGAGATTCAATCAAACGCTCAAGAACATGCTGAGGAAGTTTGTGGCCGACACTGGTAAAGACTGGGATAAGTGGTTACCCTTTCTGCTTTTTGCTTACAGGGAGGTGCCTCAGGCATCGACAGGTTTCTCGCCATTCGAACTCCTCTATGGGTGGCCAGTGCAGGGACCACTGGACCTGTTAAAGAAGTGCTGGGAAGGTTCCCCAGTAGCTACCTCAGGACAGGGATTGTCCAGTACGTCCTCCAGATGCGAGACAGGCTGGAGCGGTACCGAGAGGAAGCTAGGACAAACCTTCAGCAAGCCCAGAAGGCTCAGAAGAGAGGGTATGACCAGCACGCTCGCCCCAGAGAGTTGGAACCAGGACAGAAAGTCCTGCTCCTCCTTCCCTCATCTACCAGCAAGCTCCTTTCTCAGTGGCAAGGGCCATACGTAATCGGGAGGAAGATGGGCCCGGTAACCTACGAGGTGCTGCACCCGGACAAGGGTAAGAAGAAGCAAACCTACCATGTGAACCTCCTCAAGGCCTGGGAGGAGAAGGAGGAACTCTCCAAGGGAAAGTCCTTTCTGGTCCGCAGAGTAGAAGAAGAGGACGAGACGGAGGGGGTCACAGAGGCATGGAAAGAACGAGCTGAGGTCATACTGGCTCACCTGGAAGAAGACAAGCAAGATGAGCTGAAGCAGCTGTTTGGCAAGTATCCGGCCCTCTTCAGTCAGAGGCCAGGAAGAACCAAAGTCCTGGAACACGTAATCCGCTTGAAGCCTGGCCAGAACCCTGTCCGCCAGCATCCTTACCGTGTGCCTGAGAGGCTGGTGGTAGCCCTCAAGAATGAGGTCCACTCCATGATAGAGATGGATATTGTCGAGCCATCGTCAAGTGAATGGAGCAGCCCCATTGTCATTGTTCCAAAGAAGGATGGTTCTTTGCGCGTCTGCATGGACTTCCGGAAGGTGAATGCCATTTCCCAGTTTGATGCCTACCCCATGCCCCGCATTGACGATTTACTGGAGAGAATTGGTAGAGCTCATTACATCACCACATTGGATCTCTGCAAAGGGTACTGGCAGGTGCCCTGGACGAACAATCCAAGACATACACTGCGTTCCGGACACCGATGGGCCTGTTCCAGTTCAAGGTTATGCCGTTTGGCCTTCATGGGGCCCCTGCGACTTTCCAGAGGCTGATGGACAAGGTCCTCCAGGACTGTGATGATTGCTGTGCTGCTTACTTGGACGATGTGGTGATCTACAGCCATTCCTGGGAGGAGCACAAACAGCATCTTGGCAGAGTCCTGGGGAGGATTCATGATGCAGGCCTCACACTTAACCTTATGAAGTGTGAGTGGGCGAAACAGGAGACAAAGTACCTGGGTTACCAGCTGGGTAAGGGTGAAGTTCGGCCTCAGGTGGACAAAGTGGAGTCCATAAGGAACAGCCCTCAACCCAGAACCAAGACACAGGTGAAGTCCTTCTTAGGTCTGGCAGGGTGGTACCGGAGATTCATTCCGCAGTTTTCGACTATCGCTGTCCCTCTGACCAACCTCACTTCAAAGGTGGCCAGCAACCCTGTGAAGTGGACTGAGGAGTGTGAGGAAGCTTTCATGATGCTGAAAATGTCTGTGCTCATTCCCTGTTCTCAAGACCCTGATTTTCAGAAGAGGTTTCTCGTACAGGTGGACGCTTCGGCTGTGGGAATTGGAGCTGTACTGGCCCAAGGGGAGCCAGGAGAAGAGCTTCCGTGCTGTACCTGAGTCGGAAGCTGCTGCCCAGGGAAACCAGGTATTCGACAATCGAGAAGGAGTGCCTAGCTATAAAGTGGGCATTAGATAGCCTCCGGTACTACCTTCTTGGGAGGGAATTTGATCTGCACACGGACCACAGAGCCCTGACCTGGATCCAGACCATGAAGGACCGGAATTCACGTGGTGACCAGGTGGTATCTGGAGCTCCAGCCCTTCAGGTTCTGTGTCCGTCACAAGGCAGGTAAAGAAAACATCATGGCGGATTACCTATCCCGGCTCCCGAACCTGGTCGCTTCAGGAGAGGAGGAAGGTAATGTGACGGAGAAGTCCGTCACTGGCTGCGGGCAGCATTTGGTACACTAAAACACATACACACGCTCATCACGCCTCCCTCCTCCCTTTTCAGCTACGTTAACAATGTGGGTCGACACACAAGTTAGCGTCTATATTAGTACATACATTTCACCATTACCAACCTTTACTAACAGGTTAGGGTATAAAGAATACAGACAAGTGTTCATGTTTATTTAAGCAATGTTTATTATACTTATCAATGTTACGCGTTGTTTGGTTCTGTTTCTCTCTCTCTCCATCTCAGTAGCTTCCGGGATGCTGGATAAGGACCCGGCTAAGCAATTGGGCTGACTTTGTAGTGCCTGGACCCGAATGGCTCATTAATGTCAATTGGCATATTGAAAGACCATGTCAGTAGTGATGGGATTTTGTAAATGTTAGATTAATATATGGTATCTTGAAAAATGTCTCAATGTATGTAATTCAGTATGTTTAGCTGAATGTAGGCTTTGAAAAAGATAATTGCTTAATTAATTAGTGTTGGCTATGTTCTGAGGGGGAGGGCTTCCCCTACAAAGGAGCCTCTCTTTCAGTTCAAGGGAGAGGCCATTTTGTATTGAGCTCTGGATGGGGCAGCATGGTTTAATATGTCCCTGTAAAGTATACTTTTGATGGCAGTACTGTTGTTTTTTTTTTGCAAATCACTTTGTAAATAAACACCCTTGCACGGAAGAACTGTTGCGGCTCCGCCAACTTTTTGTTTTGATGGAAGTTAGGTTTTCCAGTTTGGCCTTCTGGCCTACTTTACTGTGACAATGATGGTCTGCTATAACATGTTGGTATTGCAGACTCAGTCAGGGACAGGTTGAAAATATCAGAGTTGGTCAGCGCATGCTCAGAGTATATGTTCTGGTAATCCGTCTGGCCCTGCGGCCTTATGGATGTTCACATCGGCTACGTAGAGCGTGATCACACAGTTGTCTGGAACAGCAGATGCTCTCATGCATGCTTCTCGAAGCGAGCATAGAAGTTATGGGCAGTGTTGTATGGTCCAAGGGTGGCATGGCGGTGGAGGTCCACATTGTTGCTCATAGCATATGGTGGCATTTCCCCTGCGCTGGCTAGGTACCTCAATGATGGCGCGTTCCTTCCTCTCCTGCTGGTCATCGTTAAATTGAATCCAGACTCATTTATGAATTTGAGTTCCTGGGGGATGGGACTTGCATCCAACTCCATGATTCTCTGAAATGACATCTACTACTCTGTTTCAAGAGCATAATACTGGTACATTACTTACTTGTACATATTTGTACCGTTTATCCTTCATTCTTTGGGAATTCCTTTCAAATGGGACTCTGTAGATTTGCTTCACCCGGAGATGGTGTTATTTATGGGTTGCGGGCTGTGGTTGATAAGCTCACTCTGATGTTATGGAAGATGGCAGGGTTTTCAAATTTCCCAATGGCAGCCCCCTGTTCATCTGTAAGTAGACACGTTCTACTTCTACCACCAGGTCGTCTTTCAGTTCTACGAAAACAAAATAGCGTACAGTACAGTAAACACTAGAGTAAACAGTAAACACTAGAGTAATATATATATTATTTTATTTTTATTTAATTAATCAGGCAAGTCAGTTAAGAACGAATTCTGATTTACAATGACGGCCTACCCCGGCCAAACCCAGACGACGCTGGGCCAAGTTGTGCGCCGCCCTATGGGAGCCCGCTGTGCCATCCTGGAGTAATACAGTATACAAGATAAACATGCTACAAAGTAGTATAGCTCCCAATTTCATACATAAATTAATACATCAAACATTTACTTTGTTTCTCCTTACAGTATGTATTTGAATCTACCGTCTTTACTGTGCTTTATGTTGTACTACTGTCAAGTAATAAAAATAATAGATAGCTCCAATGTCTGCCATACATGCATGTACATATTCTCATTTTGGAACGTCCCGGATGATGGATGCACCAGTGAAGCGGCTCAGATCTCTGCCCAGCCTCTCTCAAGATCAAACCATTGTTGATAACATGGACCAACACAGTTGCTCACATTTCATCAGAGATTACTCTCCTTGTTCTTGGTCTTCCTCCACTACCCCCAACCCCAGCTCCAGCTCCACCTCTACCTCTCTCTCTCTCTGCCAAGTTTGCTTCCATTGTTCTCCAAACACAGGAGTAGTCAACCTGTGGCCTTTTTATTCATACCAAAGGTCTGATTGCAAAGTGAACATTTACACAATTAGTGTTTGCACATGTGAATAATGAAAATAATCAATTGGTAATTGAGCTTAGCTTGTTGAACAGTGTTGCTTTTCATTTTTCAAGATCGTGCCAAAGGTAGAGAATTGTGTGTTGTGTTTTGCCAAATGTTTGTTATAGAATTGCAATCTGAGTGTAAAGCAAAACATCTGCCAGTAGTATTGCATATTTTGTGTATGGTTCTGCTAAATGAGTTACAGATTTGGGTCATTGTGCCCCATGGGCCAGTTTCAGTGTGTAAACTATTGGGAAAAACTGTAATCTGAAGAAATCTTGAGGGGTTAATGTGACATATTCTGTGGTTCTATGCCCTTAGTCAACCTGTTACCAAATGTTTCCCCAGATAGCCATAAGGTTGAGCTGTTTTAGTTTCCATGTCGTCCATGTCTTCTTATCTGTCCTGGTGAGTAAACCTGTAGTCAGAGGATTTTGTATTATTCTGTACGTTTCATATGGAATATATGATATTGTGGATGTGCAGCCCCCATTTCATATGATATGTTCCGAATTACAATTCTTATTTTGTGTTATGATTTTTCAAAATGTACAATATGTTGCAAATTTGCAAAATTTACAATATCTTATGAATTGGAATAATGTACAATATGTTACGATATTACAAAATGTATGATACGTTACGAATTCTAGCTCGGTGGCTAATGTTAGCTAGTTCCCTAACGTTAGCTAGGCTAGGGGTTAAGGTTAGGGTTAAGTTTAGGAGTTTGTTAAAAGGTTAAGTTAAGGTTAGGGTTAGGGGAAGGGTTAGCTAACATGCTAAGTAGTTGCAAAGTAGCTAAAAAAGTTGCAAGGCAGTTAAAAAGTTGCAAGGCAGTTAAAAAGTTGCAAGGCAGTTAAAAAGTTGCAAGGCAGTTAAAAAGTTGCAAGGCAGTTAAAAAGTTGCTAATTAGCAAAAAGGCTAAAGTTGTCCATGATGAGATTTAAACTCGCAACCTTTGGTTTGTTGAACATCACATTATACGCCCTCCCATCCAACTTTAGTTTTTTGCCTTAAATAACCATCTGTCTTACGTAACCATACCAAACATGACATACTGTATCATACTAAATGGAGCGTCTCGGATTTGACAGTTGCTGTAACCGTGTTTAAGTCCTGATAGGAGCTAACCACCAAAATCACTACATTGGTGTTAGAAGTGAGGATTTACTGGTGCACATAGACAAATTTATACCTGAAAAAACTAAAATATTGTTGTTAACAATGTTGACGATGGCGTGACAAAGCAGCACTCCTATTGTTATCTTGCAGAGACCCTTCTGTACAATGTCTTAGATAGTATTCTGACAGTAAGCTGCAGTATTTCCAACATATCACTTCAGGTGGCTTGACATTCAGCTAGAAGCAATGCTGTCTGGCAAGAGGTTCAGTATCTATTTTAATTTGGGGTGACTGTTGTGCTACAAGGGAGTGCAGATTGCAGATTGATTGCAGATTGTATACGTAGGGTTGAGGAGACTCTTTGAGACATTTGCAGTCTTGCTCAAAACTAATTAATTTCTGATTTATATGCAGACACATAATGAGGTAGCGTAAGCCACAAATCACAATGAATTACCGAAGGGAACTCTGGGTTGGGAAAATTTAAATTGTCTCCAGGTTTTCCTCTGTCATCTATTCCTGTACAGAAATATAGTTTTTGCTTTATTTAACAAGGCAAGTCAGTTAAGAACAAATTATTATTTTCAATGGACGGCCTAGGAACATTGGGTTAACTGCCTTGTTCAGGGGCAGAACGACAGATTCTGCCTTGTCAGCTCAGGGATTTGATCTAGCAACCTTCTGGTTACTAGTCCAACGCTTTAACCACAAGGCTACCTGCCGCCTCACAAGCATATAGGTGACAAATATCAATATTCCAAAGAAAGTACATCCATACATACACCCTCAAGGGTGTGCTAGGGGTGACTAACATGTTCTGTTAGCTTTCTGGGGTGCAATAAGATCATAAAGAAGAGACCAAATTATGCAGAAAGAAAAGCAGCATTTTCCCTTTTTTGACCTGTGAATCATTTACTTGGATATATCCATGATAATGACATGAGTGAATTCGACTGGCTCAGAAAAAGTTGTCTCGTCTCGTTTCGGCACCATTCACTCTATGTATGGTACTACAGAGATCGAAATTCAAAAGTGAAACATTGTTTCTGAGGTTGGACAGGCAGACATTGAGGCTTATAATTAAATTAAATGCTAGGGAAAATAATGTGCGAGATGAGATAAGTAAAAGAGATGATTCAGACAACAACATGAACATGATATTCTTATGAAGACACAGTGATTTTCAGATGGAATTGTTAACAAGCATAGGTGTGTCTGTGATGGCCAATACGGCTTTGAATGCTGCTCGTACAATCAGCACACAGGATCCAAACAACCAAATTTATAATGTAATATTTAGTAGTTAAAATCCCCAAATGCATTCTGATTAGGCACCTAGCCAAGCAATGTCATAAGGTACTGCTTTCATTACCTTATTTAGGAAGCTCATTGGATCCCAGGGCAAGGGGTGGAGGGTTTCTCACAGAGAGGGGGAAAAGTTGTTCACTTTGGCAGACAGCAACGCACTGAATAATTATAGCTAGTTTGCTAAGCTTTGATCAGTTTGCTAAGCTTTGATCAGTTTCTGCTGAGAGCAGAAAACTGAGGACCACGCCGAGAGAGCGATGCCTAGCTCACCGATCAGCCTGCAGCAGGCCTGACCACCGAGGTTGAGGAGCCTAGCATCAAATGTAGGCCTAATACCCGCCCACCCCCCCACGTCGTCTGCTGACCAACAAGATCGAGAAGAGCCAGGGCCTAGCAGGCTAGCATCCAAACAAGCACCTGCTCCTCCGTTACTCCAGTACCTGACAACCTTTTGAATCTAGCCAAAACTGAAACAGCGAAAGCAAAGCTTTTTGTAGTTCACACATTCTTGTAAAGTGAAATCACAACCACAGCCAGCAAAAACAAATCACTGTTCTTCAAAGATATGGCGGGCCTTTGACAGCAATAACAACTGTGCTGTTTGCACTGAAACATGATTTTAGGGGCATCTACAGCAATATTCTAAAATATGTCCTCCACCCTGAAGAAAGCATTCAGTGAACTCAGACTATGAACACAGAGCATGTTATAATGGCACTGGAGGGAATGGCTGCCATTTTACAGGCTCTTAACCAACTGTGTATTTTGTTATGTTTTTTCGCATTGTTTGTAACTCATTTTGTGCACAATGTTGCTGCTACTGTCTCTTATGACCTAAAAGAGCTTCTGGACATCAGAACAGTGATTACTCACATCGAACTGGACAAAAAATATTTTCTTTAATGAGTCCGACAAGAAGGATATACTGCTTTTTTGAGACAAGGCCCAAATCCTAGTCATCAGCATGAAGAAAAGAGGGGAGGGCGGGGTGGCTTGTAAAAATATGCTGACGAGTAGGTAAACCACCACTACCTTTGGTATTAGTGGCCAACGTGCAATCATTGGAAAAAAAAATTGACCATCTACGATTAAGACTATCCTACCAACGGAACATTAAAAACTGTAATATCTTATGTTACACCGAGATGTGGCTGAAGGACGAAACGGATAATATAGAGCTGGCTGGCTTCTAAGTGCATCGGCAGGACAGAGCAGCTACGTCTGGATAGACACGGGCCGGGGGTGTGTGTCTATTTGTCAATAACTGCTGGTGCACAATGTATAATATTAAAGAAGTCTCAAGGTATCGCATGATAAGCTGTAGACCACACTATCTTCCAAGAGAGTTCTCATCTATATTATTCGTAGCTGTCTATTTACCACCACAGACCGATGTTGGAACTAAGACCGCACTCAACGAGCTGTATAAGACCATAAGCAGACAAGAAAATGCTCACACACAAGTGGCCAGGGTCTTTAATGCAGGCAAACTTAAATCTGTTTGACCTATTTTCTACCAGCATGTCACGTGCAATCAGAGAAAAAAAGAAACTCTAGACCACTTTTACTCCACACACAGAGACGCATACAAAGCTCTCCCTCTCCCTCCATTTGGCAAATCTAACCATAATTCTATCCCCCTGATTCCTGCTTACAAGCTAAAATTAAAGCAGGAAGTACCAGTGACTCACTCAATACAGAAGAGGTCAGATGACGCGAATGCTACGCTACAGAACTGTTTTGTTATTACAGACTGGAATATGTTCCGGGATTCATCCAATGGCATTGAGGAGTACACAACCTCAGTCACCGGCTTGGCTTTTTTGCTCGCTTCGAGGCAAACAACACTGAAGCATGCCTGAGAGCACCAGCTGTTCCGGACGTCTGTGTGATCACGCTCTCCGTAACCGATGTGAGCAAGACCTTTAACTTCTTAGGGAACAGCGTCCCGCTAGCGTGCCACCTAGACAACATCCGGTGAAATTGCAGAGCGCGAAAATTCAAAATACAAAAATATTAAACATTCATGACAATACAAGTGTCATACACCCTTCTTTTGCTTAGAATCTTGGTAATCGGACCGCTTTGTCCGATGTACAATATGCTTTACGGCGAAAACATAGCATTTGATTATCTGAGGATAGCGCCCGCATACTTCCTGCATATAAATATATTTCAAACCAGCACAGGCGTCAAGAAAATCTAAAATAGCAATAAAATAAATCACTTACCTTGAAGATCTTCCTCTGTTTGCAATCCCAAGGGTTCAATAAAGTCCCTTTTTATATCCCAATTTCAGAGACCTGGCAGTGTGGTGCCAGGACAACAATCTCTCCCTTAACGTGAGCAAGACAAAGGAACTGATCGTGGACTATTGGAAAAGGAGGGCCGAACAGGCCCCAATTAACATCGACGGGGCTAAAGTGGAGCGGGTCGAGAGTTTCAAGTTCCTTTGTGTCCACATCACCAACGAACCTGCATAGTCCAAACACACCAAGACAGTTTTGAAGCGGGCACAAAAACACTTTTTCCCCCCCCTCAGGAGACTGAAAAGATTTGTCATGGGTCCCCAGATCTTCAAAAAGTTCTACAGCTGCACCATCAAGAGCATCCTGACTGGTTGTATCACCGCCTGGTATGGCAACTGCTCGGCATCTGACCATAATGCACTACAGAGGGTAGTGCGTACGGCCCAGTACATCACTGGGGCCAAGCTTCCTGACATCCAGGACCCATATACTAGGCGGTGTCAGAGGAAGGCCCGGCACCGGAGCGCGAAGTCTCGGACCAACAATTAATCAAATGGCCACCCTGACTATTTAGTCTTGACATTTACAAATGACTAATTACCTTGACTAACTTTTACCCCCCCGCATATTGACTTGGTACTGGTAGCCCCTGTATATAGCCACGTTATTGTCATGTAAACATCTTGTGTTACTTTTTGATTTGATTAGATTTTTTACTTTAGTTTATTTAGTAAATATTTTCTTAACTCCATTTCTTGAACTGCATTGCTGGTTAAGGGCTTGTAAGTAAACATTTCACGATAAAGTCTACACCTGTTGTACTCTGCGCATGTGACAAATACAATTTGACTTGCTGTTACATCAATGAAAAGCCCATCTTGTCCACCTATCATTTGAGAGGGACCTGAGAAGAACATTACGCTTGAAAGGAGAATGAAATCAGAAACTACTCATAAGGTTCAACACAGCATCGAGGAGGCTGCAACTTATCTAAATTGTAAGTTACAACCTTTATGGCCCTGGCTGCTGTGCCAGAATAATTTTTCGCTAATGTAAGCTTTCTGGTTGTTTGGCTCATTTCTTTTATGTAATTTATAGTTTAGACCTTTGCTTTTTATCTATCTATCTTAGATTTATCTGTGATGTTAATGTCATTAGGCTACTTGCTTTTGCTTTGCGTCATTTGATGGGTAAAGGGACAATGACTAACGCAGCCTAATTGGTTGTGCTCTGAGGTGAGCCATGGCGCAGTGTTCTCCTGGCCGTCCACTTTGGTGGTGCGGAAATTGGCAGGATATCTAACGTTATCCTTTCATCGTGATGACTGGCGGTAGCCTTTTGTCCATGGATGGTCCTGAATTTGTGGTTATGGTGTGTGGTGTATGCTGTTCTAATGAGCACATCTCAGGTCGGGGACTGATGTTGGGTGTTTAGGCCTGCAATTGGCATTCCAATTCATCCCAAAATATGTTTGATCAGGGCTCTGTGCAGGCCAGTCAAGTTCTTCCACACCGAACTCGACAAACCATTTCTGTATGGACCTCACTTTGTGCACGAAGGGCATTGTCACGCTGGAACAGGGAAGGGCCTGTGATGGAAATGTTTATGTTTGTGCTTTTCTGCTTTTCTGTGCTCCCAGTTTGAACTCACTTCAGACCGGTACATTATGCATCTAAGTTTGGACTATCCAGCTTTCCGTCAATAAACAATGATTCATTTAAGATTGACTTCGAGTGCCCCTGTGTATAGATTTCCACAACAGGCCTTCCCCAAACTGTTGCCACGTTGAATTTCACTGAGCTTTTCAGTAAGGCCATTCTACTGCCAATGTTTGTTTATGGAAATTGCATGGCAATGTGCTCTGGTGTGGCTGAAATAGTGTCCACATACTTTTGTATGTATGATGCATATATACTGAACAAAAATGTAAACGCAACATGCAGCAAAGTCACAGTTCATATAAGGAAAATCAGTCAATTGAAATAATTGATTTAACATTACTGGGCAGGGGCATAGGCCCACCCATTGGGGAGCCAGGCCCACCCACTGGGGAGCCAGGCCCAGCCAATCAGAATTTGTTTTTCCCCACAAAAAGGCTATATTACAGGCAGAAATACTCCTAATTTTCATCAGCTGTCCGGGTGGCTGGTATCAGACAATGCCGCAGGTGAAGAAGCCGGATGTGGATGTACTGGTTACACATGGTCTGCGGTTGTGAGGCCAGTTGGACGTACTGCCAAATTCTCTAAAATGATGTTGGGAGGTGGCTTATGATAGAGAAATTAACTTAAAATTATCTGGCAACAACTGTGGTTTCCATTCCTGCAGTCAGAAAGCCAATTACATGCTCCCTCAATTGTGGCAATGTGTTGTGTGACAAAACGTCACATTTTAAAATGGCCTTTTATTGTCCCCGGCACAAGTTGCACCTGTGTAATGATCATGCTGTTTAATCAGCTTCTTGATATGCCACACCTGTCAGGTAGATGGATTCTTTTGGCAACGGAGAAATGCTCACTAATAGTTATGTAATGTCTTTTAGGATAAATCATTATAGAGAAATACGCTTTTTGTGCATATGGAATATTTTTGGGGATATTTTACTTCAGCTCATGAAACATGGGACCAGCACTTTACATGTTGGGTTTATGCTTTTTCTTTTGTGTATATATATATATATATATATATATATATATATATATATATATATATATATATACACTGTTCATATGGTTGATGTTGAGTCAGTAAAACTCATTTTTCAACCATTCCACAAATGTCTTGATAACAAACTATAGTTTTGGCAAGTCGGTTAGGACATCTTCTTTGTGCATGACACAAGTCATTTTTCCAACAATTGTTCACAGACAGATTATTTCAATTAGAATTCACTGTATCACAAATCCAGTGGGTCAGAAGTTTACATACACTAAATTGACTGAGCCATAAAACAGAAAATTATGTCATGGTTTTAGAAACTTCTGATAGGCTAATTGACATAATTTGAGTCAATTGGAGGTGTACCTGTGGATGTATTTGAAGGCCTAGCTTCAAACTCAGTGCCTCTTTGCTTGACATCATGGGAAAAAAACCAAAAAACAGCCAAGACCTCAGAAAAAAAATTGTAGACCTCCACAAGCTGGGTTCATCCTTGGGAGCAATTTCCAAATGCCTGAAGGTACCACATTCATCTGTACAAGTATAAACACCATGGGACCACACAGCCGTCATTTTGCTCAGGAAGGAGACGCGTTCTGTCTCCTAGAGATGAGCGTACTTCAGTACAATAAGTAAAAATCTATCCCAGAACAACAGCAAAGGACCTTGTGAAGATGCTGGAGGAAACAGGTACAAAAGTATCAATATCCACAGTAAAACGAGTCCTATATCGACAACCTGAAAGGCCGCTCAGCAAGGATGAAGCCACTGCTCCAAAACCGCCATAAAAAAAGCCAGACTACTGCAACTGCACATGGGGACAAAGATCGTACTTTATGGACAAATGTCCTCTGGTCTGATGAAACAAAAATAGAACTGTTTGGCAATAATGACCATTGTTATGTTTGGAAAAAAAAGGGGGAGGTTTGCAAGCTGAAAAACACCATCCCAACCGTGAAGCACGGGGGTGGCAGCATCATGTTATGGGGCTGCTTTGCTGCAGGAGGGACTGGTGCACTTCACAAAATAGATGGCATCATGAGGATGGAAAATTACGAGGATATATTGAAGCAACATCTCAAGACATCAGTCAGGAAGTTAAATCTTGGTCGCAAATGGGTCTTCCAAGTGGACAATGACCCCAAGCATACTTCCAAAGTTGTGGCAAAATGGCTTAAGGACAACAAAGTCAAGGTATTGGAGTGGCCATCACAAAGCTCTGACCTCAATCCTATAGAACATTTGTGGGCAGAACTGAAATAGCGTGTGCGAGTAAGGAGGCCTACAATCCTGATTCAGTTACACCAACTCTGTCAGGTGGAATGGGCCAGAATTCACCCAACTTATTGTGGGAAGCTTGTGGAAGGGGACCCGAAACGTTTGACCCAAGTTAAACAATTTAAAGGCAATGCTACCAAATACTAATTGAGTGTATGTCAACTTCAGACCCACTGGGAATGTGATGAAATAAATTAAAGCTGAAATAATCTCTACTATTATTCTGATATTTCACATTCTTAAAATAAAGTGGTGATCCTAACTGACCTAAGACAGGGAATGTTTACTAGAATTACATGTCAGTAATTATGAAAAACTGAGTTTAAATGTATTTGGCTAAGCTGTATTTAAACTTCCGACTGGATTTTTCCGAGGAGGAGCTCGTTTTTTTCAAAATTCCCAGTCGTGTGCTGCCTGCCTGCCATGCTATCTGAGAATTAGACCTGTGAATAATGAAAAGTAAAGGCAAATGGTAACAGATAAATTGTAAGCTGGTTAAATAAAAGACTGTTCTTTTTAGACATCCCTATTTCCCCAACACAATGGCAATGTCTGTCTTTTGCCAAATAAATCGTAATTTTTGTACTTTGATGATTTGAAGTTCTACACCATTTCATTCATAATGATGTAAATGTGGGTAGCATAGTATGCTGTGATGAATTGCTGGTAGTTAATACATTTATTTTTTTACTCATGGAACTCTGAGGTATAGGGGTGTGACTGTCTATTTCTCCAAATATCTCACAATGTGTAGATTAAGATTTTCTCTAGTCGAACACCATTTTAATTAGGAGAATCTCCTTCTTGTAATGATGTAAGTCTGGGCATCGAGCTCGGTTGTCATCAAATGCTAGCCCCAAAATACTTTTTGACCTTGGAACCCTGAGCTCCGCCCATTGTTTTCCTATGGAGAGAAATATCTCAAAATGTGTATATATAAAAAATAAATCTGACACCATGTTAATCAGGAGAATCTCCTCTTTGTAGTTATGTAAGTCTGGGCAGCGAGCTTGGTTGACATCGATCACTAGACCAGGAATAGTCAGAAGTTTAAAAAAATGCCCTACCTCTTCATTATGCAGACATAAGCACAGTTGACACCATCGAGGTGCGGATGTTAACTTTCTACACAAGTTGTTATTTTTCAGTTTTGTCCTAAGAACAGATTGTAGTGGTAAAATAAAAAGGGATGCATTTGTTTGTGCCATTTAGGGGAAATGGAATTCTAAGCATCACTCAAGTCAGAAGAGGCTCTGCGAAGGTTAGTTTCAATTGATTTGGTATGTTCCAGCGCCTCCAAGGATCGTTGGCTGTTTTTCAGCCTTGGGTGAATTGTCTAGCCTAACAGTACAGTAGCTAGCTAACTAGCTACATTAATCTCATTTCTCCACTCCACTTATTTTGAACAGCGCTCCTGTCTTTTCACCCAGTGTAACAGATTTCGCCAAAATGGGTTTCATGTAGCTATAGTTAGTTAGCTAGCTTCTGAATTCATGTTTGACTTCATGTTTTGTTAATTGACTCCTGTTGACCTTCATTCAGGTGTATTTAGTGACATCTTGTGGTTCGTCGAGAGTATTGCACCCTTGGCTTTTAGCCACTCAATTGTTGCATTTTCTCCTGTCGGTTTTATGTTGCTGGAGAGAATGTGACGAGTGGCAGAGTCCTTCAAGTCACCTAACACTACTGCTATGTTATGCACTTGCCATTGCTCACAGAATAAAACAAATGGAATGAGCTACATCATTACATGCTTGCTGTCCTGTTGCCTTCAGAGACAATAACTGGATAGTTACATGAGCAAATGTGGCCTGATGGATAGACGTATTGGAGGAAAGAGGCACAGTGGGGTAATATGCTGACCACACCGCGCGCGAGCGTTGCAAAATAAATGTACACATACATGTTATTCAACCACAGCGAGCGTCTGCATGGCCAGCTGCTAAAATAGAAATAGGTTATATTTGTGAAGCTCAACGCGCGCTGCAAGTCCGGCTTCTCCCATCTACTCATTGGTTTTTAAGAGCATGTTCCCACGTGCCATCTCCTCATTGGTGTTTAGGAGCATATACCCACGTGGGTGATTGAAAGATGAACTGATGTCCACACTCCAGGCGTTCGTAGCAATGCACCGTAAAGTTGGTTGCCAACCGCCAAATAAAGTCCAAAAAAGTAAAAAAGAAGCCTGAGGAAAGAGGAGAGATGACGAGAAAGGAATTCGGTTTACTGTTTTATCTGTGGATTAATTGTCAGAGTAGAGGACATTGTGCACTTCAGGTAAAATAACAACCCAATGTTTATATCCCAGGACAAATTAGCTAGCAACAGCAAGCTAGCTAGCTAAATTGCCATAAATGTTAGTTGTTAGTTTTTATATTTCAATCTGCATGTCCTGATAGTGTCTGGTGTGGGGGTACAAAATCAACACGCAGGCGTATGCGCACGTCCGGTTTGGTCAGCATGTAAGTTGCATGTTTTGTCACTTATTCCTTTCCTCATGTCTTATGTTCCCTTTCTTCTGCTCAGTAATGTAAGTTATTCAACTAATAATAATGTTGACTAAGCACAAACGGGTTGGGCAAGGTTTGACATGGAATTGTAACGTGTACTTTTTTGTAAAAAAAAAATCAATAAATATAAATGGCTAATACAGTGTTATGAATGGGGTTTAATCAGGTGCTTCAGAGGGGATATCCTTTTGCTGGCTTTGAATCATATCAAGAAGTCACATATGGTATTTCTACCATATGTGACCGACCGGCTGAAATCAGTCTTATGCAGCAAAATTTGAAATTGTGTTTTTTACATTGGATAAAGGTAAAGACTCAGAGCTACAACATGGTATATCATACACTACAGTTGAGGAACAATGGGAAATTAATGGGAAATTAATTCCGCTTTGAAAGTTGATAAACTTGTAAACTCACTTTTGAGAAAATGTCCTTTGAATGTTTTGGTACTACTACCAGAGAGCCCTTCTTTGTCTCCACCCATTCAGAATTGTTCACACCCTCTTAAGCTTCAGCCCCACCCATCTCTTTAAGGGTTGATCTGAGCGTTCTGTACTAACTAGAGCAGTCAAGCACCCAAGCTAACTTGCTAGCTACTTCAAGACAGAAATGAGAGAACAGCTCACTGAACATTTCTCGCTCTAGCAGAGCTGGTTAGGTTGTTATGTTATCCAGAGCGTTGGTGACTGCGACTGTGCTATCAGATTGTCCTTCGTAAATTCAGAGCGTTTCGTTCTTGGAGTGTTCGGAGCGCACACTGGACGCTCTGGCCGATGAGTAGGGTTGATCAGAATTAGAAACGTGTATATCTGAAAATGTAGCTAGCTAGACTTTCTTACCCGTATACATCATGGATGGAGGCGTCTCCTGTTGTATGCCATGGTTACCCTTAGGTTGAAGATGTAATTAGCCATCTCCTTAGCTATCATACTCGAATTCCACTGATTTACCAAACTCGGTCCTCCAGAAAGTGGACATACTGACCAGCCCAAATAGACAGAATTGTGCTGTATGGCAGACAAATCCAAACTCATCTCTCGACATGTCCAGCCAATCATTATCTCAGTAAATCATTGCTAACGGGAAGCTGGCTTTCTTTTTCTGTGGCTAAACCAACTAGGCCGTAATTTAACAAATGTATTCGTATTTACAGATGGCATACAAGTTTCTTATTAAGGCACATAAAAGTTCACATGTTCGAGATTTTTGGCATTTCTGCCAAAAAAACACATTTTGAATAAAAAAAAAGTAGTGATCTGCGACATACGCCTAGTTTCCTGAAACCGGTCACATTATTTTATACCCATCCACACTTATTCTGCTGTCAGGCTGTGTGTAACTGGTGAAAAGGAGTCAGGTGCAGGAGAGCAGAGATGCGTGGGTATTTTAATAAAGAAGCACCAGTGCAAAACAATCTCTCAGGTGCGGGAAAAAATACCTGTCACTAACACAACGGATGTAAAATACCAAACCCGGTAACAACAATACCAGACGTCAGTAAATGCATGAAACATTAAAACAATCACGCACACAAACATGGGGGAAACAGAGGGTTAAATAATTAACATGTAATTGGGGGATTGAAACCTGGTGTGAAAACCAAAGACAAAACAAATGGAAAATGAAAAATGGATCAGCGATGGCTAGAAAGCCGGTGACGTCGACTGTCGAAAGCCGCCCGAACAAGGAGAGGCATTAACTTCGGCGGAAGTCGTGACATCTGCAGCAATATATTGTAGGTTATTGTCACGCAGAGCGGAACAGGTGAACCCAAGAGCAGACTCAGACGAGGAGACTGGGATGAGGTAACCAAGATTTTTATTGAAACACAGGGGGAAGATGGAGTGAAGGCCAGGGCAGGCTCAGGCGCGTTGCAGGAAGCCAGGTGCGGAGGCTGAGGCTGGAGCGAGGGGAGTTGGGACTGGGTAAGCAGGCCCGGAGATGAATCCAAGGACGCAGTGGAGTGGGGGGGTCCAGGACAGAGTAGCAGGACTGAAGAGAAGTGGGACTAGAGACAGGGGCCAAAGTCAGAGTAGAAAATAGCGTCAGGCAAGGGAAAACAGGCATAACACAAGTGGCTAAAACCGCAGACTGACTGAGCAGAGATTACAAGCTGGAAGCGTGTAAGTGGCAGGGCTGAGTATTTGTAGAGGTCTTGATTATGGAGCAGGTTGCAGCTGGTGGGGATCTGCTCTGCCTCCCAGCACACCTGTCTCCACACACACACACACACACACACACACACACACACACACACACACACACACACACACACACACACACACACACACACACACACACACACACACACACACACACACACAGGAAGTGGGGGAGTGGCGACACAGGATGAGAAGTAGCAGATGGCAGGAGCAGATGTAACACTAGAGTTCTCCAACTTAAAAACTCTGGTCCTGGAGAGCTACTGTGTTCCCGGCTTTTGCTCCAGCCCATCACTAACATACTTTCAAAGAATCATGCTTTTAAGTCTGGTCTATGATTAGCTAAATCAAGAATCTACACATCAAGTGGCATTCCAAGTTATCTCACTATTAACACTGTGTGTTTTACAACTGGCAGCTGATGGCCAGAAGCTGAGAAAGAAGAAAGGATGTCTGAAGACGAACTCTTCTTGCTGTTACTAAGGCTTTAAAGATTACTTTGTTTAACTGCTTGAGATTGACCAAAGTTTATGCATTTCTAATTGCTCCCTAGTGGCGCAGCGGTTTAAGGCACTGTATCTCAATGCAAGAGGTGTCACTGCAATCCCTGGTTTGAATCCAGACTGCATCACATCTGACTGTTATTGCGAGTCCCATAGGGCGGTGCACAATTGGCCCAGCGTCAGCTGGGTTAGGTCGTCGTTGTAAATAAGAATTTGTTCTTAACTGACTTGCCTAGTTAAATAAAGGTTACATTTTTTTTTTATTAAACATTTCCATTTGCCCTTTCCAGAGTTCTTGACTACGAAATTATGTGTTCTGTAAATAATGGTATTTTTTTTATTTAGGCTAAACCTTTTTCCTTTATATAGGATGTTGGTGAGATAGATTGTGATTTGTGAAACAGGTTTGTATATTTTGTATTTGTATTTATTATGGATCCCCAATAGCTGCTGCCAAGCCAGCAAAATTAAGGCAGTTTTGGCATTCAAAGATTTCACAACAGACTGTTTGCCCTCAGGCCCCTACTCCACTACTACCACATATCTACAATACACAATCCATGTGTACGTGTGTGTATAATGCGTATGCTATTGTGTGTGTGTGTGTGCATGTCTGTGCCCATATTTGTCTTGCTTCACGGTCCCCGCTGTTCCATAAGGTGTGTTTTTATCATTTTTTTTAAATCAAATTTTACTGCTTGCATCAGTTACTTGGTGTGTGCCATGTAGTCATGGCTCTATGTAGTACTGTGCACCTCCCATAGTCTGTTCTGGACTTGGGGACTGTAAAGAGACCTCTTGTGGCATGTCTTGTGGGGTATGCATGGGTGTCCAAACAGACAGCTTGGTGCATTCTACATGTCAATAACTCTCATAAATACAACTAGTGATGAAGCCATTCTCTCCTCCACTTTGAGCCAGAAGAGATTTATCTGTGTACATCCAAGGGTCAAGCCGTGCTGCCCTGTTCTGAGACAATTGCAATTTTCCTAAGTCCTTTTTTTGTGGCACCTGACCATATGACTGAACATTAGTCCAGGTGTGACAAAACTAGGGCCCATAAGACGTGCCTTGTGTATAGTGCTGTTAAGAAGGTGGAGCAGCGCTTTATTATGGACAGACTTCTCACCATCTTAGCTACTGTTGTGTCAATATCTTTTGATCATGACAGTTTACAATCCAGGTTTACTCCAAGCAGTTTAGTCACCTCAACTTGCTCAATTGCCACATGATTCATTACAAGATTTAGTTGAGGTTTAGGGTTTAGAGAACGATTTGTCCCAAATACAATGCCTTTTGTTTTAGAAATATTCCTTGCCACCCACTCTGAAACTAACTGCAGCTCTTTGTTAAGTGTTGCAGTCATTTCTGTCGCTGTAGTAGTGGACGTGTATAGTGTTGATTCATCCGCATACATAGACACACTGGCTTGACTCAAAATGTTGTTAGTAAAGATTGAAGAAAGTAAGGGGCCTAGACAGCTGCCCTGGGGAATTCCTGATTCTGCCTGGATAATGTTGGAGAGGCTTCCATTAAAGAACACCCTCTGTGTTCTGTTAGACAGTTAACTCTTTATCCACAATATAGCAGGGGGTGTAAAGCCATAACACATATGTTTTTTCAGCAGCAGACTATGATCAATAATGTCGAAAGCCGCACTGAAGTCTAACAAAAACACCCCCCACAATATTTTTATCATCAAATTCTCTCGGCCAATCATCAGTCATTTGTATAAGGGCTTTGCTTGTTGAATGTCTTTCCCTATAAGTGTGCTGAAAGTCTGTTGTTAAAATGCTATTTTACAGTAAACAAAATTATCTGGTAAAACACACTTTTTCCTGAAAGTTTACTAAGGGTTTGTAACAGGCTGTTTGGATGGCTGTTTGAGCCAGTAAAGGGGGCTTTACTATTCTTAGGTAGCGGAATTACTTTTGGTTCCCTCCAGGCCCGGGGTCACACAATTTCTAGTAGGCTTATATTTAAAATATGGCACAAAGGAGTGGCAATATCCACAGGGATTTAACAGTTTTTACAGTCATTTTCCTAATGGGTGCATGCTTATTAGTAACTGGAATAAGCAATTTCATAAATGTGTCAAGTGCAGTGTCTGTTTGCTCCTCATTACACACCACGTACCAACACATTCTTTACATCAACAACATAGGAATCACTACAAAACTTATTGTATGACCTCTTACACACTATATTAGGCCCAGACTTTGGAACTTATGTTTTCCTAAATATGGCTACTATATTGTGATCACTACATCCGATGGATCTGGACACTGCTTTCAAGCATATTCCTGCAGCATTAGTAAAGATGTGATCAATACATGATGATGATGTCATTCCTGTGCTGTTTATAACTACCCTGGTAGGTTGACTGATAACCTGAACCAGGTTGCAGGCACTGGTTACAGTTGAAGCTTTTGCTTGACTGGGCAGCTTGATGAAAACCTGTCAATATTTAAATCACCAAGAAAATATACCTCTGTAGATATTACATACGTACATTATCAAGCATTTCACACGTTATCCAGATTTTGGGCTCCCGAGTGGCACAATCTCCATCTTTTTCTCCTGTGAATGACGGGGATGAGGGCCTGTTCGGGTGCTTGGAGTAAATCCCTCTCGTCCGTCTCATTACAGAAAAATTATTTGTCCAATTCAAGGTGAATAATTGCTGTTCTGATATGCAGAAGCTATTTTCGGTCATAAGAGACGGTAGCAACAACATTATGTAAAAAACAAACAAAATAGCACGGTTAAGCCATCCTCTCCGGCGCCATTCTTATTTAGTGTCACGGATTCCCCCGGCACTGCTGCTCATTCCGTGCACCAGTTCCGGAGGTCTATGTCAGCGGCCTCTAAGCGTCACTGAAATGTCTCATTACGTACACCTGATTCCAATTCCCCTGATTAGTAATTGTATATATGTGCCCTCTGTTCACCATTGTCTTGTCGGTTGTTGTTCCCATGTCCGTTGGTCTGTGAGAACCTGTGCTTTGTTATTTCAGCTTTTGTGTTGCGTGTATTGTGCACTTGTTATTACGGGTCTCGTCCTGTTTAACCTCGCTCTTTTGTTTGGGTTACATCCTTGTTTTTGTATACGTGTTTGTTTTGGGCTTCGTTCCTGTGCCTTTCATGGCATGTTGTATATTTTGGGTGGAGTATTAAAACCCCCTATTACGTATTCCTGCGCCTGTCTCCAATCATTTATACAATGTGACATTTAGGGTCTTATTTACATAAGTATTCAGACCCTTTGCTATGAGATTTTAAATTGAGCTCAGTTGCATCCTGTTTCCATTTATCATCCCAGTGACACGAGCCTAACAGACAAGCTGAATTCCTTCTATGCTCGCTTTGAGGCAAGAAACGCTGAACCATGCATGAGTGCACCAGCATTCCAGATGAATGTGTGATCTCGCTCTCTGTAGCCGATGTACCAAATCAAAGTTTATTTGTCACGTGCGCCGAATACAACAGGTGTAGACCTTACAGTGAAATGCTGAATACAACAGGGTGTAGACCTTACAGTGAAATGCTTACTTACAGGCTCCAATCAACAGTGCAAAAAAGGTATTATGTGAATAAAAGGTAAGTAAAGAAATAAAAACAACAGTAAAGACCGTGAAAAATAACAGTAGCGAGGCTATATACAGTAGAGAGGCTATATACAGTAGAGGGGCTATATACAGTAGAGGGGCTATATACAGTAGAGGGGCTATATACAGTAGAGAGGCTATATACAGTAGCGAGGCTATAATTGGGCTGATTGAGGTAGTATGTACATGTAGATATGCATATATGATGAACAGAGAGTAGCAGTAGCGTAAGAGAGGGGTTGGCTGGTGGTGTGTGGCTGGACACAATGCAGATAGCCGGTTAGCCAATGTGCGGGGGCACTGGTTGGTCGGGCCAATTGAGGTAGTATGTACATGAATGTATAGTTAAAGTGACTATGCATATATGATAAACAGAGAGTAGCAGCAGCGTAAAAGAGGGGTTGGGGGAGGGACACACACACACAATGCAAATAGTTCAGGTAGCCATTTGATTACCTCTTCAGGAGTCTTATTGCTTGGGGGTAAAAACTGTTGAGAAGCCTATTTGTCCTAGACTTGGCACTCCGGTACTGCTTGCCATGCGGTAGTAGAGAGAACAGTCTCTGTTCATTATATATGCTCTCTGTTCATTATATATGCATAGTCACTTTAACCATGTACATACTACCTCAATCAGCCTGACTAACTGGTGTCTGTATGTAGCCTCACTACTTTTATAGCCTCGCTACTGTATATAGCCTTTTTACTGTTTTATTTCTTTACCTATTTTTCACCTAATATCTTTTTTGCACTATTGGTTAGAGCTTGTGAGTTAGACCTTACAGTGAAATGCTACACCTGTTGTATTCGGCGCATGTGACAAATAAACTTTGATTTGATTTGACTGGGGTGGCTGGGGTCTTTGACAATTTTTAGGGCCTTCCTGGCAGGCAGCTTAGCCTCAGTGATGTACTGGGCCGTACGCACTACCCTCTGTAGTGCCTTGCGGTTGGAGGCCGAGCAATTGCTGTACCAGGCAGCGATGCAACCAGTCAGGATGCTCTCGATGTTGCAGCTGTAGAACCTTTTGAGGATCTCAGGACCCATGCCAAATCTTTTTAGTTTCCTGAGGGGGAATGGGCTTTGTCGTGCCCTCTTCACGACTGTAGTCCACAATCATCTCCTTAGTCTTGGTTACGTTGAGGGATAGGTTGTTATTCTGGCACCACCCGGCCAGGTCTCTGACCTCCTCCCTATAGGCTGTCTCGTCGTTGTTGGTGATCAGGTTTACCACTTGTGTCGTCTGCAAACTTAATGATGGTGTTGGAGTCGTGCCTGGCCACGCAGTTGTGGGTGAACAGGGAGTACAGGAGGGGACTGAGCACGCACCCCTGGGGAGCTCCAGTGTTGAGGATCAGTGTGGCAGATGTGTTGCTACCTTTCAGTACTTTTGTGAAGCATCACATCTGAAAAATATATGGCAAGTAGAAATCCAAAATGGATGGTGTTGAAAGATAGATGGGAGGGGTTGAATGCGCCAAGCATTTTGCTAGGATTTTTGCATCACAACACTGAAGTGTAAGAGGTCTCCAATTTTTTTTATGGATTGGATCTTCATATATTCTACTTTGATCCTGTCTCAGTAATAATGAAATCAGACCTTGTTGCGTGTCTGATAATCTACCATTTATATAGGAGTGGTTAAAACATGCTGATAACGGTCCTCTGAGTCTATAAAAGGTTTTGTATACTTCCACTGGTATGACATCCAGCCCTGGCGTTTTCCCAGACTTAAAGGCTTTAATTGCATCAAGAAGTTCCTCCTGTAATTTGGCCTTCACATGACTCTTTCTGTACAGATGTTAATTTTACATTATTATTAGGTAAAAAATCCATACAATTAGTTTGTTAGTGGAGAGACTGAAACAAAAAAATATTTTTAAAGTACTTTACTTCCTCTTTCAAAATATAATTCGGTGAATCATGCATGACTCCATTGGTAACAAATTTCTATATTGAAGATTGAGATGGAATATGGTGAAAAATGTACCAAATTCTATCCAGTTCGCTTTATTTTTATAATATATTACACTGGATCTTTCTTGAATAAGTTCCTCCATTTCTTTTAGTTTTTTTTCTCTAACTTATGGTACAGTTAGTCCTTCAATTTCCTTTGTTAATATGGACTCTTTCGATCTAAATTGCTTTTGTTTTATAGATGAGTACTAAATTGCATGGCCTCCAAAGGCACATTTAAGTGTCCCATACAATAAGGGGATCTGCTGTACCTATGTTATGTTGGAGAAAAAAAAGTCAGTTATAAAATCTTCTGTCCTAGTTCTAAACAATGTATCATCTAGTAGGCTTTGATTAAATTTCCAATATCCTCACCCACGTGGAAATTCTGTAAAAGTAATATATATGCCAATTATGTGATGATCCGACCACATTCTGTCCCCTATCAACACTTTTGGTGCCAGAGAGAATGGCATAAGAAAGTAGTCAAGACAACTAGCTTGATTAAGCCTCTGCCATGTATATCTCACCAGGTCAGTGTATTTAAGTCTCCATATATCCACTAAATCCATGACATTCTTAAGTGCCTGAGGGTGATAGTTTGTAGTGTGATTTCCTTTACGGTCCATAGAGGTATTTAAGACCATATCAACATGCTTTTACACCTGCATTGCTTGCTGTTTGGGGTTTTAGCCTGGGTTTCTGTACAGCACTCTGACATCATCTGATGTAAGGGGGGCTTTATAAATAAATTTGATTTGATTAAAATCTCCCACCATAAGAGTCTAGTGTTGCTTGTGGAGTTAGTTTTATATTTTCAAAAAACTTGGATCATTTGGACCATAGGTTAATAAAGCCATCTGTTTACTGTCCAATAATCCATCTACCTTGATGATCCGTTTGGACAATTTGCACATTTGGGTCAAAATTACTGTTAATTAAAACCATCACCCCTTTTGAATTTCTTTGCCTACCCAGTCCCCTTTCCACAAAACTTTGTCTAAAATTGTTGAATGAGTTGCCTGTAAACAATAATTATATTCCTTCTTTTTTAGCCAGGTAAATACTGATCGTCTTTTCTTATTATCTACTAAGCCATTACAATTAACTGGCCGGCTCAGCCTGTGGCAAAAATGAGGGGACACGAACAGATGTAACAATCAATAAGGTTCTTTATTACAACCCAAAAACTATTAACTTTAACAAAGAAAAAGGAATGAGGTGTGAAAATGTCATAATGGAGGGTGTATGTAAAGTGCAGGGATGCAGTGATCTGTGTGTGAACATGACTGAGTGGAAACTATGCAAAACTAAAGGAACAAACAAAACAGGACCATACCTGGAGGAGCAGAGAGAGAGGTGATTAGTGATCAGCAGTTAAATACCCTGAGCCCAGGTGGCTCCAATCACTAACAACCCTCTACCTGCAGGAGGAACCACCCCTGCAATGCAGAGGGGCCGTGACACCCCCCTCCTTAACCCAAAATGAAAAAAAAAAAGATACCAGTCCCGGCTCCTAGCAGTAGCCCCGTGTCCCCTGGCTGACTGTTCGCCCCTCAAACTCAGCAGCCCTGGTACCTGGGGAGCAACTTAAGAGGAAAGAGGCGCAGACAGCCCGGAGGGGTCAACAGAAAAAAGATAAACTAGGTTAAAGGAGCACGGGACAGAGCATCAGCAATGATATTCTTACCACTAATGTGTCTAATAGAGGTTGAATGGTTGCAAGAACAAAGCCCAACGCATCAGGCCCTGGTTGGGATTTTGCAGGGACTTCAGAAAAATAAGTGGGTTGTGGTCAGTGAACACAGATAAAGGGGTCAAACCAGAACCAACAGACTTTGAAGTGCTGTAGAGCCCAAAGACCTAAAGCCTCCTTTTCAATTACAGAATAGTTTTGCTGATATGTATTAAATTTCCAGGAGAAGAAACTTACTGGACACTCAACATTGTCATCATTTTCCTGAAGAAGCACAGCCCCAGCACCGATTTGACTGGCATCCACCTGCAATTTGAAAGGTTTCCCAAAATTTGGTGCTACCAACACAGGTGCCAAACAAGAGCCTTAACTGCATCAAAATGCCTCGACACTGGGTGGACCAGATAAATTCAGCCTTGGCCTTCAGATTGGTCAGGGGGGACACTACTACCGAAAAGTAGTTACAAAAAGCATGGTAGTACCCCGCCATTCCCAGGAAGCGCATCAGTTCTTTCTTTGTGGAGGGCTGTGGGAACTGCTTCACAGCCTGGACCTTGACTTCCACGGGACAGACAAAACCCTGACCAACAACCTTGCCTAGGTATGTGACTGTAGCTTTGCCAAATTGATAGTTAACTTAGGCAGTGGCAGCAGAGGTGACGGCTTTGGAGAGTCTGGCGTGCCCAAAGTAAAATGCCTGCCACTCAGGCCCAGAAAGTAGGATATGCATAATCTTGGTATCATTTGAAAAGAAACACTGAAGTTTGTGGAAATGTGAGTTGAATGTAGGAGAATATAACAATAAATCTGGTAGAAGAAAATACAAAAGAAAGAATATTTGTTTTCTGTTTTTATTGTTGCTGCATCATCTTTCACAAGAACAAGAAACACTATACATTCAGTTAGGATGCTGGGGATAATTTAGATGGAGAACAGAAGAGGGCAACAGTGTGTGTGCAAAGTTTCCCAACGGATAACTTCAGGAATGAGCGAGCTACATGACATTTGCCATGAGGTCACCCAGGTGTCCCACACAAGTTGCCCAAATGTACCCAAGTGGCCAAATTGGTAAATTGATACATTTTGAATTAAATAACTATATACACAGCATACAAAAAACTATTCTAACACACCAAAAAATATTTTTATACAAAAAAAAAAGAATTTGAAGAATTTACCAAAAACAAGGGTAACTATTTACAGACTCCCAGTCCTCTACACAATGTTTTGCTGCTTATGCCATATCCCAGAGCAGTCCCTTTCTGGTGTAAAGCAAAGGGTCACCAAACAAGTGGAGCAGGTCACAGGAGATTTCCTGTGACAAACAGCACTGCGACGCCTCCCTACTGTGCCCTTTCTGCCAGGAGGCAAATTCACGTCAGCAGATATGAATTTGAGCAAGTGGACACCACTGGTGGCAGGAGCAGAGGTAGAGGGGACAGAGGTAGCGGGGACAGAAGGTGATGGAGTGGGCTTGCTGTAGGCAGCAAGCTCCTGGAGGAGCTGCTCCCTGAAGGCTAGCTGTGACATGGGGGGTCTGTCCACAGCTTAGCCATTTCCTTGGAGAATGAACCCATTCACCACAGCAATGTCAATGAAATGATAAAACAATGTCTTGTACCATTTCATGGTCTTGTGAAGAACATTGTAGTATCCTATCAGCGCATCTGACAGGTCCACTCCTCCCATGCTCTTATTGTAGTCCTTGACAGCAGCGGGAATGGGGACATTTTTGGTGGTCCACGCCCCACTAATGTTCTTCACACGTCTGATGACGTGATCGCCACTGAAGGCTTTGTGGATGGTCGTGCACATGATCACCTCTTGTATCCATCCACTTGACAAAGAGCAGGCCACCTTCACGAATCCATCTCATGGCACCCCCGATCAGCCCCCTTGGGCATGTCATTCACTTTCGTTTTGGGAAAGCCCACTCTGTTGGGACGAATGGTGCCACAAGCCCACATATCCAGCTTCCTCAGGTCAGTGAACAGGGTCGGGCTTGTGTAAAAATTGTCCAAACAGTTTGTAGCCCTTCCCCAGCAATTGAAAATCTAATAACTCCATAACGGAGTCATAACTAAGTCCCTTACCGACCGCAAAACTGCTTTTCCCCCTCATAACCACCACAATTGCATGTGTAAGCACACAGAATCAGCCAAAACAAACAGTTTGTAACCCCACTTTGTGGGTTTGTTACGCATATATTATTTTAGGCCAATTCTGGCCTTTGAGGCTACCATCCTCTCATCTATGGACAAGTTCTGGGTGGGCTGAAAATAGGTCTTGCAGGCCTTAACCATGCTGGTGTAGAGAAGTTTGATTTTGCAAAGCCTATCAAACCTTGCTGTGACTCTCTTCTTCTCATAGTCCTCAACTTGTGGGTCACTGATATGAAGCGCCCGGGAGATGTCTTCAAACAGGTTTATGGCTATGACAGCAGTGGGGAAAGGCACTTGATAGACAGGTGACCTTTTCCAGTAGGCCTTCAAGTTCTTCAACTTCACCAGCCCCATGAAAATGATCAGTGAAAGGTAGCAGAAAAGGTCTTTGATGGAAATGGGCTTCCATGCATCGTTTGCTGCATGAACCTTTTTCCCATACTTATTTGTGTTAGACACCAGGGAGTCAACAGACAAGCTGAAAAAGTCAAATGGGGCTGTACTTTGCAGTCATGTCCAGCTGAGGTCCTGGCTGCCTTTTGTCTAAATGTTGGTTGAATTGGTTCCACATCAACATCTAGCACAGTGTGCCAACGCCCCTCTGTCTGCAGGTTTCACACTTCCCCTCCTCCGCATCTTTGTTGCAGTCTTCACACCTCTAGATGGCCGGGCAGGTGTGGAGCCGGAAACAGCAGGGGTCCGTCTGGATGGACCAGCCTCAGTGGGGGATGGACACCTTGACAATGGAGGTTCCCAATCAGAGTCACTGGCACTGTAAAACAAAAAAAATGTCCATTTAAAATCCAATAACTCCAAAACCTAATCATAGCTTACTAAACTTTTTTTTGAATGGGCCTCAACCACCACATGCGTAATAAACTAACCAAATTCAGTTAAACTACAATAAACATACAGAATCAGCCAAAGCAAAATGTTTGTGACCCCCATTTCTGGTTCGTTACACATTGTTTGAGGCAAAGACAAGTTCAGTAGGATTACTGTAACAACTAAAATAGACATGCATACGCACGGTGTATAGCCAATGTTTACTTTACACATTTCATTACTGATTATATTGCAAATGAAATAGAAAAGAATCTACCAGAAATATGAAAGTAATAATATTTCATACGAATAATTTCAAACAACGGCATGATAAGTACTTACCAGTCCAGAAGTGCATCTTTCCCGTCTAGGAACATGTCTCCAGTCTGTGAATCAAAGCTATGGTCACTAGAAGACCCCTCATCCTGTGCCAAATCGGTCTCGCTTTCTCAGTCAATTTCATCAATAATTTGGGTCAAATCCGTATATTTAGAATTCCCTGATTTTCCTGCCATTACTTCTAAAAATTGCTGAAAATAGTCTCGAACAAATACTGCTGTGCGTAAAGCGCATTGCTGTTTCAAGGTAGATTGTCAATGGCAAAGGACCATCCCTTACGCTCGCATTTTCTTATAAAGCTGCCCTTCCTGCATATAACCATTACGTATTGCCATTTACCTCAGCTCATTGGCCATCTCCCAAGCTAGATTTCAAGATGATCAGTGGTCATTGGGCCAATATATAGTCAATCAACTAAAGGCCGCTCATATCATTGATAGGCGTCTTCAAATCGGGCTCCTTCGGTCAATACGTCCCGCACAAAGAAACAGCATGTACGGTTGTGTTACTAACAACCAGAGGATTGCAAAGAAACCAACCTTTACTGGATAAAAGTTTACTGTGTGTAATTACGTCGAATGTTCAGTTGACAGTCGAATGAGACAGAATTCACGACAAGCGGTTCAAAATGTTTCAAGTTAGGCTATAAAATGGATTTTATCAAACTAAACTATTTGCGTAACTGGGACCCCTGGGACTGCAAAAAGAGGAAAATCTTTGAAGGTAAGTGATTTATTTGATCACTATTTGTTATTGTGTGAAGCCTGGCCTTGAAGTGTTTCTCTCGGGCACTGTCCTCAAGATAATCGCATGGTGTGCTTTCACCGTAAAGCCTTTGAAATATGACAATGCGGTTGGATTAACAAGAAGTTAATCTTTTAAACCATGTAAGGCACTTGTATTTCCTTGAATGTTTACTTATGCAATTTTATATTTTGCATGAGTGCGCTCGCTTTTTACCGGATGTTGTCGCAGGTGCTAGCGCCCCACCACTGCCTAAGAAGTTAACCTGGCCCACACCAGTCTTTCGAACAGGGCTTGTACTCTCCAGACATGCTCCTCCCAGGAGTCTGAGTAGACGACCACGTCGTCCAAATACACGGCACATTCCGCAAGCCAAAAGGCATCACTGTATAAGAGAACAAACCAGATGGAGTTATAAAGGCAGCAATCTCACAAGCTCTTTTAGTAAGGGGTACTTGCCAATATCCCTTTATTGGATCAAATTTGCTAACATACTTTGCTGACCCAACTTGATCAATACAATCCTCCATCCTAGGAAGAGGGTAAAGGTCTGCTTTAGTAACATTGTTAACTTTTCTATAATCAGTGGAAGGTCTGAAAGTGGAATCAGACTTTTTGACCAGAAGACAGGGTGAAGCCCAATTTGAACATGGCTCCGCAATACCATTGTCCAACATATATTGCACCTCTGTTTCCAATTGCAGTCTCTTCTCCTCAGATACACAATACAATCTCTGATAGGCGTAGCATCTCCGATGTCTGTCATGCTCAATTAAGTGGGTTTGCGATCAAGTGTCAGAAAACAAAACAGGGTAGTTTCTAATAAGAGCTACCAATTCAGCACGTTTCTCAGAATCTAAATGAGCTACCAAAACCAAGGTTTTTCAAAGTCTGGGAGTTTTTCAACCAACCCTAACTACCTCTTCTCCCCCCTCCACAAAGTTAAAGCCACAAGATCCAGTGACTGGAGCAGCAGTCAACGCTGACCTTACCGCTGGAGTGCCTTCAACTTTGCTTAGATCACGGGAGTGATAACACTCAAAATGTTGCCCTATGGCTGGTATTGGATACAAAGGTGCTGGCTTTACAACCTGGTTTGGCTTGCGCGTTGACACATGACAAGTTAATAAACTAAGCTACATCCCACTTTAAATGTGGCCAGAACGGAGTATGCGATCATAACTTTTACGAACACCCATATGACCTGCCACGTCACCATGTGAAGTTTGCAACAGTATTTCGCAAAGTAGTGGGTACAACTATTTGAAAGACTGGTTCTCCTAGACCCTGATCATAGTGTGGAACCCATTTCCTGACCAACAGCCCATCAAGAAGAAAATAACACTGAGCACGGTTCCTCACCACTGAATCAGGAACAACTTTATCAAACAGATCAGCCAAGGTAGTATTGGCCTTTTGCTCAGCCATCAATGAATCTATAGAACTAGTCAACTGTTCTGTATGGAGTTTGACTGGCAACTCAAGACTGTCTGGCTTACTCTCAACCTCCTTACGAGAGGCAGCGCGGGTAACCGCACAAACTGGAAATACCTCAGGAGACACAGCTGCGATCTGGAGATACCCTTGCAGGGGACACTGAAGGTTGCTTCTTAAAGATGTTTAGTTTACCATCTGCCCACACCTTTCTACCTGCCAAGTCATTCCCCAACATCATGTGGACTCCCTCTACTGGCAACTGGGGTCTAACCCCAACATCTACATCCCCCTCTACCAGACCACATTTTAGGGTAACTTCATGTAAAGGAGAAGAGAATGGAACTAAACCCATACCACGTACCATTACACATCTGCCAGTATCAGACTCCTTAGAGAACAGCAAAACAGATTCCAGAATAAGAGAATCTAAAGCTCCAGTGTCCCTTAAGATCTTAATTGAAACATTTGTTGCCATCTATCAAGGACACTACACCATCTGAAATAAAGGCTGAAAAATCAGTGGGAAGACAGAATCAAACTCAACTAGTGGCTGAAAAAGCTCACCCTGGTGGTCAGAGACCGTAACAGGAGCTGCCATCACAGCAGGTTTAACTTGACCTGACTTTTGATTTAAGTAGGGGACAATCTTTCTTCCAATGTCCTTCAACTAAACAGTAGCAACAGGTATTAGCATTAACCGGTGCTTTAAGTCCTCCAGACCCAAACTTCTGCTGAGGCCTTTGGAAAGGATCTCCAAAAAAAGGTGACCTACTATTCCTAGGAGTAAAGTTATTTTTATGGTCACTATTTGACTCAAAATGGCTTTTATGTGTTGCCTGTACTCATCTGCAAGGACTGCTGCATCACTTGGAGACTTAACTTTACGTTCATTCATGTACATAGCAACCTGGTCAGACAGAACTTTAACTGTTCGAACACAATCAAATTAGACAGATCCTCAAAAGTATTAACTTCAGAGGATGTACACCAACGATTAAATGCCGAAGTCAAATCACAAACAAACTCAGAATAGGTTTGTGAATCTAACTTCTTCCTGTAACGAAAATGCCTCTGGCACAAGCTCGTAGACCTTCAGAACTGCTGATTTAACTTTAACATAAACTTTACTGTCAGCTACACTCGGTGCTACAAAAGCCTCACGTGCTTTACCTGTAAGTACACATTGCAACAACATAGTCATGTCCAAATCTGACCAAGCTCTAGTTTCCGCAATACGCTCAAATAAAGTAAAGTATGTATCTGGATCTGACTCATCAAATTTAGGCAATAAACAAAGATTCTGTGAAACAAACTGTGGTAGTCCTTCTGGTCTATTAGCATTTCTCAATCGCATTCTCTAACTGCATTTGCAACAGCTCCCTCTGTTGCTCAAAAGTCAATGAAGGGCTAGACTGAACTTGCACGCTCACTACTAGCAGACTGACCCAAAAAGAATACCTACTTCCCTAAGACCCTGCTTTAATCTAGCTTTAACAGTCTCAAATTTTTTTAACAATCTCAATCTGATAATGTTCAGCAATTTCAATTAACTGCTCCTTAGTACACAACTCTAAGGCTACCTCTGAAGGAGCTTGAACAAAACTACTCAGAATGGAAGACATTTTCCTCAACCAATACAACTATTACAAATGCTCAAAAAAAATACACAACTCACCTGCTGTCAATCTGGGTTCAAGGACAGGAGCCACACCCCACTATCCTCCAAAAACAACTAACTAACTGGCCCTGGTCTTCGTACAGTCCCATGTGGTGGGGTTTTATGCACACAAAACCAGTGGAGTAGAAAAGACAACCAGAACCTGGCAACCCCCCCATATCCACGGAGGTGCTCCCAAGCCGATGTAGGGGAAAAGGGAAAGGGAAGCTCTACCCACGTTCACTGCCACCTAAAACAAAAACACCACAAGCCTCCTATTGACACTCGCTGTTAAGCCTGAACAGGAGAGGACTCCCACCTAAACAAAAACCCAGAAAATTGCTAACCAAATTTTGCCACCAAGCTAACTGAACCAAAAGAACACATAGCTCTCAACAAGATTGTCCCAACCAAAACATCCCCTCAAGCAAAATAATTTGCCCACCTGAACTGAACTAACCCAAGTTAACTACAAAATAGTCAAATAAACCAAATTACAAATAAACAAACATATCAATAATAAGGCAAAGACAATCTAGACAAAACCTTAACCAACTATGACGAAATGTTAAACTTTAACTTACAGATGAGCCCCCACTTGTCACAGGCCGGCTCATAGCCTGTGGCAAAAATGAGGGGACACGAACAGGTGTAGGCCAATCAAAAAGGTTCTTTATTACAACCCAAAAACTATTAACTTTAACAAAGAAAAAGGAATGAGGTGTGAAAATGTCATAATGGAAGGTGTATGTAAAGTGCAGGGATGCAGTGATCTGTGTGTGAACATGACTGAGTGGAAACTATGCAAAACTACAAAGGAAGAAACAGGACCATACCTGGAGGAGCAGAGAGAGAGAGGTGATCAGCAGTTAAATACCCTGAGCCCAGGTGGCTCCAATCACTAACGACCCTCCTCTGCCTGCAGGAGGAACCACCCCTGCAATGCAGAGGAGGGGCCGTGACACTGGCTATACTTATTTCACCACTTACTATAATGAGACACAACTTTCAATTCTATTCATCATAATATATGTTTGTAAACGTACCATTAAAAAGTAACATGATGATTGAGTGTCTATATAGCTGTACCATGATATTTGCATTGCTACTGAGTAAACCTCCAATTGGTCCCCACTATTCCGCCCGCTGAAAGCCCTCCTCATCCCGAGTTGGGTTGTCATCCCAATGCCCGGCAGACCACCCCCGACCCGCCGTATCCCATAGCCCTGAAAAGACTGGGAACCATCCTTTCGAAAAGAGCACACAGTTCCAAATACAGAACAGAAGTAAATCAACCACCCTCACCTCGATTTGTATTATATATAGCAATCAAAAATAAATATATATATATATATATCGTTAAAATCCTGTTTCTTATTTTACATAATTAGCTATTAATATTTGTAATAATGTAGCCAATTTTTGCAAAGGATTTTACCTCTCACCAGTCTCGACATTACCAAAATTACATTATTGCAAGCAATTGTTATATTAGCAAACAATTATTGTGAATCATCCTATATCCTATATTGTCCCTAACATATTCTACTCCCTTCTCAACAGTTGCACCATCCCAGAGCCCAACTCAAGAAACGGAGTCTTGATTTACGAATGCATATACAGTTGCAGCTGTATGAGAGGGCCTGCAAGAGTGTGCGTAAAAATGGGCGGAAATTTAGAGATTTTATTAACCATTGTCACGTCCTGGATGATGGAGGTCAAATGTACACCTTTTCCCTGAAACAGCCACAACACGGTCCACCGTATTGACCATATTCCCAAGCATCTCCATGCAGTCAGACTTTGATTTTGTGCCACCAGGGCCACAATAATATACCCCCTCTCTGAATGTCCGAGTGTGACCCCCTACCCATGGGTTACTGCAGCTAGTGTTACCAGCACTGCCACTGCCTGGGCGGGGGCACCCCACCGGAATCCCCACCGGCTAGGTACAAGGTCATCAAGGTACTCATTAGCAGCTTTGAGAATGTCCTTGTATAGTATGCTCTCCCTTTAGGGGGTTTTGGCACGACCAACCCTGCCAAGCAGGCTCAGAATCTTGAGGGGGCAGTGCTGCTCTAGGTCTCTGACTGCATTTTGACTGCATACAGACCGCTTACAGCAGGCCCATAAAACAGTTAGGGACTTCTCCTTAGTATCTGGGTCATTCAGGTAGGTGTCTAGGGTTGTGGACCGTTCTATCAATATAGGATCATAAATAAATAAATTCGATATATAATTTATATAAAAAATGTAGTTCCCCATGATAGGACAATAAATAAACTAAATGTATCATTTATTTTAAAACACTGTTCCACCATGATAGGACAATAAATAAATAAATAAGACGTATAATTTATAATAAAAGTATATCCATCATCTGAACAACATTGAAAGCTCTCTCACACCCCCCGCTCACAGCAATACATTGGTTCTGGGATATGCAACCATTTCCTTTCTCACTCAACGCCACACTTTCCCAAACATAAAACAAAAACACACCACACATACTGTGCCTTCTGTTTACTGAGTTTTTATCTTCACCATGTTGAATTAGTGCTTTTGTGTTCCAATTAGTTATATTTGAAGATGTATAGAAAAGCTATATTTTATTGTATTATTACAATCCATAACCGGGCTAGAATTGTGTTTCCTTATTTTCCTCTTCTATAAGAATGTTGTAATCTTTAGAATAGCCATGGAGTGGTCTTTGTGTCTCTGAACAACTGGTTATCAATATATCGTTTATCGACGATGAGAGCTACTCGTTTCCCTTTTAATCTATTTTCCTTGAAAATTGGATACAGAACTTTACGCCGTTCTGCAATTTCCTTCGGGAACTCATCATTCTTGACAATGTTGGTCCCAGCAAGTCTTTTACCCAGGCTTTTAACCATTATTTTATCTTTAAATGAAGCAAATTTGGCAACGATTGGGCTTTCATACCTCTGCCCTCTCTGTCCGAAGCAGTGTATACGTTCGAAAAGTGTTTTTGACACATTGCCTCATTTTGAACCCCTCCCTAAAGAAAACAGCCATATCTGGGAGTAAGATTGCAGTACCTATTGCTTCCAATGGATGTCAACAGTCTCTAGACAGTGTTTGGTGATGTTAGGTTGCGCTGGATGGTAATAGAAGAAGAATTTCGAACTAGTCACAGGATGTTAACAGAAGAGGAGACACGTTCACGGGCTCGCGCGCGCTGTGGCTTTTTCCTTTCCTATCGTCCAGTTTATAATCCGGTTGAAATATTATAGTAAATATACATAAAAGTGTTCCTAAGGATACATTATCAATGATGTTTGATTGTTCTTGGACAAGTGTATAGGTATAGGTTGAACGTGTTCTCTTCACGGTTCAACGGGCGAGTGGACGCTGTATTTTATGAACATAATGCGCCCCACTGCTCCCTAAGTAGTTTTAACACTTTTTTGGTTACTACATGATTCCATATGTGTTATTTCGTAGTTTTGATGTCTTCACTATTATTCTACAGTATAGAAAATACTAAAACATAAAGAAAAACCCTTGAATGAGTACTGTAGGTGTGTCTAAACTTTTGACTGGCACTGTACATAACATCAAAGATGTACTGAAGCCTCACTGAAGGAACAGAGCCAACCATGGCAGATCACAGGCCACTGGTTTCTCAGAAGGGTCATATTTTATGCTAGCTATACTCCAGGGCCTCTTTGAATAGAGAGTTCAAGATGAGTTGTTGCAATGGTAATTAGTAAACATTCTCTAATTCGGGTTATGAAAAATGTGCACCTGAGCCTCCCTAACTGCCAAGATGGCACTCAGTCGAGCTGGCAAGGAGTGGTGATACAAAATGTGCCATTTTATGGATATCCGCAACAGTCAAGTATTTTCCACAGGCATTCACATAGACCGCTATTATAAAATATTTTTTTTTAAATAAAATGTCTTGAAATATTGAACAGCAAATTCTTACTTTTGAAAATCTGGATAACAATTCAACTTTTTAATAAAACAAATTCAGATTGAGGACAAATATGATGGCAGCATTACAAGTTATGTTATTTTTAGGAGTTCAAGTAAGTATCAATCTTTTAAAAAGATTCAATAGTGTCACTTTATCTCAAACAATTTCACTAGCCACGGTAATTGCTAGTTTGAACAGAATTAGTGATGGCCTGTATTACAGAGCATTAAATTACCACCACATTTTACTTGGCAGGTACAGTTTAAGTCAGAAGTTTACATTCACTTAGGTTGGAGTCATTTAAACTAGATTTTCAACCACTCCACAAATTTCTTGTCAACAAACTATAGTTTTGGCAAGTCGGATAGGACATCTACTTTGTGCATGACACAAGTCATTCTTCCAACAATTGTTTACAGACAGATTATTTCACTTCTATTTCACTGTATCACAATTCCAGTGGGTCAGAAGTTTACATACACTAAGATGACTGTGCCTTTAAACAGCTTGGAAAATTCTGGAAAATGATGTCATGGCTTTCGAAGCTTCTGATAGGCTAATAATTTGAGTCAATTGGAGGTGTACCTGTGGATGTATTTCAAGGCCTACCTTCAATCTCAGTGAAAATCAAAAGACCAAAGAATATTTCTCCAAAAAGTATGATCTTTGTCCCCATGTGCAGTTGCAAACCGTAGTCTGGCTTTTTTATGGCGGTTTTGGAGTAGTGACTTCTTCCTTGCTGAGCGGCCTTTCAGGTCATGTCGATATAGGACTCGTTTTACTGTGGATATAGATACTTTTGTACCTGTTTCCTCCAGCATCTTCACAAGGTCCTTTGCTGTTGTTCTGGGATTGATTTGCATTTTTCGCACCAAAGTACGTTCATCTCTAGGAGACAGAATGCGTCTCCTTCCTGAGCGGTATTACGGCTGGTGGTCCCATGGTGTTTATACTTGCGTACTATTGTTTGTACAGATGAACGTCAAATTAATTCAGAAATACAGTGTAGACATTGTTAATGTTGTAAATGTCTATTGTAGCTGGAAACGGCTGATATCTACATAGAAGGCAAGCATCCCGGAGTCGCCTCTTCACTGTTGACGTTGAGACTGGTGTTTTGCCGGTTCTATTTAATGAAGCTGCCAGTTTCTCGCATGAAATAGCCTTCATTTCTGACAAGTTTCAGAAGAAACATCTTTGTTTCTGGCCATTTTGAGCCTGTAATCAAACCCACGAATGCTGATGCTCCACATATTCAACTAATCTAAAGAAAGACAGTTTTATTGCTTCTTTTATCAGGTCAACAGTTTTCATCTGTGCTAACATAATTGCAGAAGGGTTTTCTAATGATAAATTTGCCTTTTAAAATGATAAACTTGGATTAGCTAACACAGCGTGCTATTGGAACATTGGAGTGATGGTTGCTGATAATGGGCCTCTGTACTCCTATGTAGATATTCCATGAAAAATCATCAGTTTCCCGCTACAATAGTCATTTACAACATTAACAATGTCTACACTGTATTTCTGATCAATTTGATGTTATTTTAATTGACAGAAAAATTGTGTAGTAATCATAAAGTGTGCATGTTCAAGGATGCGTAGATCATCGCAGGTCTGTGGAGAACTTCACAATTGCTATAATAATCTGTGCAGAATCTCAAATGGCATTGATCACTTGCACCATGTACGTTTAATATAATCTCAACTGCAATCCAGCTATTTTGGTTTTCCTATTAGATGAAGCACAGTGATATCAACATCTTTTGTATAAATAAAGAGAATATCTGACACTGTATTCCAATTTGAACTGATGTGCTTTTAAATAGCTGAAAGTGCAGTGATAGATTTTTACGTGAAAACTAACCAATAGTCAGACATTGTTTTTCCATTGGAATTTGGTTGTGCTTTATATGGTTGATTTATGGCTGTCTTTAGGAGTGGGTGAATCCCATTGATCAATGTCTAAACCAAATATTATCCAATTATCCATGTTTAAATTACATAGTGTGACCAGTGGGTAAAGTCAATCAATTAAGCCAGGATTGGATTAGTTCTTTTTGGGGTTTAGTTGGGTTTTTAGTTTAGTTGTTTTGAGTTCGCTGCATGGGCATAACTGTATGATGGCACACAGGTTGTGTAAAATACATCTTAAAGTGTAAGCACATTGCAAGGATTGAGAGACTGCCTACATTTGAAGGGGAAAGAGGGGTGGGGGGAGTGTTTTGTGTTTTCTTTACAATCCTCGGCTATGCCTGCATGTAAAATAGATAATTATCTCCCCTAGTCAATCTGGCTCCTTTGAAAGGTGTCTGAAATATGTCTACCCAAAGCACGTGATGATTTCACTTGGGCTTTAATCACTTGGTTTCTAAAGTATTTTGCGAGTATGTACGTCTATTGTTATTTTTCCTTCAAATATTTATTGATTTAACTCCACAGAGGCATATTTTATGTTGTTATAATTAAATGTAGAGCTCTAAAGATCATAAAAAGTAAGACTGCAGATGAATAAGTTGTTTTCACAGATTTTTGATCATCCCGCTCTCGTCTGAAAGAGGTGTGTTAATTCAAAAGTGTAGTGGGAGTCTGCGGGACTACTGAGTTATAAAAGTCTGTGTGCTGACCATATCCACACACCGACCTAAGCCCTTGTTGAGTCACCTTTGCAGGCTTCTCAGCTATTTTAATTGGCGAGTCCTGCTGCAGGCCTATCCTCCACACCTATTTTTGAAATATAGTTTATCTTAATCACTGGTTTGTAGCTTAATTATTCAATTTCAGAAAAAAATGTGGCTTATCACATACTTTTATGAGGTCCATGTTGCTGTGTGAAGCCTTAGTCAGTCCGATTAAACTTGACTTCTTCCCTGCTAATGCTTCTTTGTGTCAAAATAAAATGGGCAGCAGTAGGCTTTTTGTTTCCACCAACAGGTTTTGGAATATGCACTGAGTAGCTGCAAACTACTTTCATGACATATCAAGTCTAAAACCATCTTATGTAGTATACCTTGCCACTCCAGCCTTCGGGAATTGGGTTGGAAGTCAGAAAGTGGTTACAACGTTATCAAACAGCATGTCCGTAACAAATTTCAATCCAACAATCCAGTAAAACGTACCTGTGCTCCCTACAGAGCTAGATGTCCCCCCCGCCTAATCCACAGTGGCCTAATCTCAGGCCAGCCAACTGGACCCTATCCTTCCAACCAGCCCCTTAGCAGCCGTTACTGTACATACAGAGCTTAAGATAGCTAAGAAGTCTCTCTCACATCCCAATACCCACTCCCTTTGCCACCTCTGGCCCAATCTCTCCTTTGCACAATTATTTCTTATGATGTTTTGTTCATTGTTGTACATACAAGACTGTTCCAAGGTATTCCCAAGCATAACGGAGAGATGTACGGTGCACTCCATAATTACTGGGACAATGAAGCATTCTTTCTTCTTTTGGCTCTTACACGTCAAACCTTTGGATTTGAAATCAAACAACACATATGTGGTTTAAGTGCAGACTGTCAGCTTTAATTAATTTGAGTGTATTTTCATCCATATTGGGTGAGCCGTTTAGAAATTACAGCACTTTTTGTACCCAGTCCAAAACAAACAGCCAATGCATCCAACAAACCTTGATGTACTCATTGCATGCATTGAATATGGGACCAAATACTTAAATAAAATACCCTCAAACTGAAGCTGACAGTCTGCACTTTAACTTCATAGTCATTGTTTGAAAATGATATATAGGTTTCCTTACCCTGTAATCAGTCTATGGACAAGGTATGACATCAACCCATGCTTCGGTTTAGTTTCCCTGGCACCGTAAATACCATTCAAGTCATGGGATCGATTTTATCATTTTTCGCGCATCATGTTAAAAACCTCTAAGTGACTTTGTTGAGCTTCACAATCAATTTAAGATACTTTTGGATGATTTGGACATGATGTGCAAAAATTTTTTTATCTGTCCCATGACTTCAATGGGATTGGTGCTACAAATGGTAAAACATTAGCATGTGTAAACAGTGCCAGGCAAAATAAACCAAAGCATGGATTGTTGTCATACCTTGTCCATAGACTGCTTACAGGGAAACCAATGTGTCATTTTGCAATTTGGGTGAACTATCCCCTTAAGAATCAATGTCCCTTAAACTATCTAAATAGTACCACTTAAATCCGCGCTGATATGCTCACTCACAAACAATAACATCAAAGCTGGATAACGACCCAAAACAACTTTGAAGGGCTCTCGAACTATAACACAAAAGTATTGAAAAGCTCGACATTAGGCAAGAATCAACAGGGTGGAAATAAAAACACTACGAAAAGAAGACATAAAAGGTATGTGGGAGAGTGTGCGGGTATGTTAGGAGATGAGTGTCCCTGTGTCCCTGTGTGTTTGAATGAGTCTGATGAGATGAGTGAGTAAGGAAAGCGGGTGGGAATGTCTGAGACCATGTGATTAAGATTAAGAGTTGTGTCTTAGAGAGTGAGTCTCTAAGACAGAGATAGAAAATATATATATTTTAAAATAAGATAATGTAGTGAATAAAAGCAGTGAAACGTAGAAATATTTTTTTTCTTATCATGAAGGAACGGTGCCCAACCCTACCTACCCTAAACACCCACCTGAGGTAGCCTATCCACTAATGAGCCATTCTTAACCATTTGATAGACCTAATGCAAGTAACCTAAGTAGCCAAAACAGAAAGCTGAACACGGTCAGAGACCCACTAAAGCAGCATGAGTCTGAGCCTGCCTGGGAGGTTTCATCAAACTAAGTAAAAGGCCCCATATCGGTGAGCATAATAAAGAAGAAAATCCTCAAAGCTGCTAAGAGAACTTTGATGACCTCGTACCTCGCCGGTGGGAATTCCGGTGGACTACACCTACCCAGGTAGTGGCAGTGCCTGCAAAACTGGCTGCAGTAACCCATGCAGGGAGGGTCGCACTCAGACAATCAGAGAGGGGGCAGAATACTGTGGCCCAGGCGGCACAGCATAATCACAAAGGTCTGACTGCACAAAGTTGCCGGGGAAGATGGGTCTCCATGGGGGACCAGCGTGTGTGTGTTGGGGGGAATCTGAGCCCCATCAACAAGGACTAGGCATTAGTTAATCAAATATTGTATGCATCTCACAGTTGTTGCTATGGGGTAATGTTGGGGAATGTAGGTCTAGTTAGTGTTAGAGTTTTATTATGAGCTACAGTATATATAGCAGGGCATCTATAATGGTACAGCTACGTGAATAACGGATATGCATTGATTCTGGTGATACTGGTAGGATAAGTATATAAAAATAGTGACAAAGATAGTGGTATCTCAAAATATAACCCATTATGGTAATTGGTGAACTGAATATAGCTAGCTATAATTCCAATGGTTTGGCTGATAGTAGGAAAATAAGAAACATTTTTGCACGGCTAAAGGAGAAGGACTACCATATTTATTGTTTACTGGAAACTAATTCAATATATTCTGACCAAATGGCCTGGGAAAAAGAGTGTGATTGTGAAATCTATGGGCTAAGGAATTCAAAAGGAATTATGATCCTATTAAAAAACAAATCTAGCTCGAAGTGCATTCTGTTAAAATAAATCCTCAAGGAAGATGGATTGCATTGAACATACTACTTGTTGATTAACAGATATGGCTCATACAGTGAGGGAAAAAAAGTGGTCTTGTAGCCCATTCCAGCCTTGTGTAGGTCTACAATCTTGTCCCTGACATCCTTGGAGAGCTCTTTGGTCTTGGCCATTGTGGAGAGTTTGGAATCTGATTGATTGCTTGCTTCTGTGGACAGGTGTCTTTTATACAGGTAACAAAATGAGATTAGGAGCACTCCCTTTAAGAGTGTGCTCCTAATCTCAGCTCGTTACCTGTATAAAAGACACCTGGGAGACAGAAATCTTTCTGATTGAGAGGGGGTCAAATACTTATTTCCCTCATTAAAATGCAAATCAATTTATAACATTTTTCACATGCGTTTATCTGGATTTTTTTGTAGTTATTCTGTCTCTCACTGTTCAAATAAACCTACCATTAAAATTATAGACTGATCATTTCTTTGTCAGTGGGCAAACGTACAAAATCAGCAGGGGATCAAATACTTTTTTCCCTCACTGTATATCTATGTGGACCGAATAATGACGATCCAAACTTCTTTAAAATGTATTATAATCTAATTAGTTGCCAAGATACAAATAACTCTATATAATGTTTGGGGACTACAACACAGTTTTAAGTATGTCAATAGACCATAAAGGCAAGCATACTACCAACTATCACCCTCTGGTGCTTAATCAAGCTAATCGGATTAATTATTTTCTTGTATACTTTTCTATTGTGCCAAAAGTGAAAAGAATATTGATTGAGGATCGAATGCGATCAGATCATCAACTTACATATCCCTCCATATAACTACGACAGACTTTCCATGAGGACGGGGATATTGGAAATCGAATAAGGGTTTATTGACTGACAGTACTTTCATAACAAAAACAAAATAATTCATAACAGACCTTTTCAGCGGACCCACTTATCATATGTGATGCTTTTAAATCTGCCTTTAGATGCCTTTCAATTACATTTTCATCCTAAAAACTGAAATGGTATCGGTCAATAGAAATAGAAAATCTAACATTACACATCAATGGTGTTGAAACATTTTATTACAAAGCACTGAATAATCTAGACGCAAAACAAAAGGAGTTCGAGGAACTTTTTCAAGAAAGATCAAGTTTCACTTATCTTAAAAAAAAAAAATTACAAAGTGGGGAACAAAACCTTCAATATAGAAACACAACCAAACAGAACATAAAATTGTTACAAATGATGGAGAAATCCATCTCACCAAACAAGATTTTGAATGAGGAAGTAAAATATTTTTAACAAATGTTTTTTTGTCAAGTTCCTCCATCCTCACTTGACGATGCGAGTTTTATGATATTCTTCTCTCCAAAAATGATGTTAAACTGTCTGTGTCTCAAACAAAATATTGCAAAGGCCTAATTGCTCTGGACGAACTATGGTTGGCAATTGATTCCTTTCAGATGGGGAAAATCCCATGGCCTTGATGGCATTCCAATAGAGATATACACTATATATACAAAAGTATCTAGACACCCCTTAAAATTAGTTTCATTCGGCTATTTCAGCCACACTCTTTGCTGACAGGTATATATGCTGACAGGTATATAGAGCACACAGCCATGCAATCTCCATAGACAAACATTGGCAGAAGAATGGCCTTACTGAAGAGCTCAGTGACTTTCAACGTGGCATCGTTATAAGATGCCACCTTTCCAATGACTCAGTTGGTCAAATGTCTTCCCTGCTAGAGCTGCCCCGGTCAACTGTAAGTGCTGTTATTGTGAAGTGGAAACGTCTAGGAGCAACAACGGCTCAGCCGCGAAGTGGTAGGCCACACATTCTCACAGAATGAGTGAGTAGCGTGTCAAAATTGTTCATCCTCGGTTTCCACACTCACTACCAAGTTCCAAACTGCCTCTGGAAGCAAAGTCAGCACAAGCACTGTTACACTGTTACACCGATTCTCTAGTGATATCGCAGTTTACATACAGTACCAGTCAAAAGTTTGGACACACCTACTCATTCAAGGGTTTTTCTTCATTTGTACAATTTTCTACATTGTAGAATAATAATGAAGACATTAAAACGATGAAACAACACATATGGAAACGTAGTAATCAAATCAAATTATATTTTATATTTGAAATTCTTCAAAGTAGCCACCCTTTGCCTTGATGACAGCTTTGCACACTTTCCTTAATGCATTTGAGACAATCAGTTGTGTTGTGACAAGTTATGGGGTGGTATACAGAACATAGCCCTATTTGGTAAAAGTCCGTATTAAGGCAAGAACAGCACACATAAGCAAAGATAAACGACAGTCCATCATTACTTTAAGACATGAAGGTCAGTCAATATGGAAAATGTAAAGAACTTTGAAAGTTTCTTCAAGTGCAGTAGCAAAAACCATCAAGCGCTATGATGAAACTGGCTCTCATGAGGGTCGCCACAGGAAAGGAAGACCCAGAGTTACTTCTGCTGCAGAGGATAATTTCATTCCAGCCTCAGAAATTTCTGCCCAAATAAATGCTTCACAGAGTTCAAGTAACAGACACATCTCAACATCAACTGTTTGAAGGAAACTACATGAATCAGGCCATGGTCGAATTGCTGCAAAGAAACCACTACTAAAGGACACCAATAAGAATAATATACTTGTTTGGGCCAAGAAACACGAGCAATGGACATTAGACTGGTGGAAATTTGTAGTTTGGTCTGATGAGTCCAAATTTGAGATTTTTGGTTCCAACCGCTGTGTCTTTGTGAGACGCAGAGTAGGTGAATGGATGATTTCCGCATTTGTTAAGGCCATTAAGAGAGGCACTTCCAATTCCAACACAGAGTTACACATGGAGTAAACAAACATACAGTCAATAATACAGTAGAAAAACAAATCTATATACAAAGAGTGCAAATGAGGTAAGATAAGGAAGGTAAGGCAATAAATAAATAGGCCATGGTGGCAAAGTAATTACAATATAGCATTTAAACACTGGAATGGTAGTTGTGCAGTAGATGAATGTGCAATGTTGAAAAACTGGGGTGCAAAGGAGCAAGATAAATAAATAAATACGGTAGGGGATGAGGTAGTTGGTTGGGCTATTTACAGATGGGCTATATACAGGTGCAGGGGTTTACTTCGCCACCATGGCCTATTTCTTAACTTACCTTCCTTATCCTTACCTCATTTGCACACATTGTATATAGATTTGTTTTTCTACTGTATTATTGACTGTATGTTTGTTTACTCCATGTGTAACTCTGTGTTGTTGTATGTGTCGAACTGCTTTGCTTTATCTCGGCCAGGTCGCAGTTGTAAATGAGAACTTGTTCTCAACTTTGCTACCTGGTTAAATAAAGGTGAAATAAATAAATCAATAAAACCTTTTAACCCTCTCAAATAATCCACCTGCGTCAAGAAAATGTTGATTAAAAGAGTTCAGAATAGATGTTCTATCAGTTACCACCTGAGCTGTAAATCAACCAAAATGTGGAAGGATTATTCAGATTATCATCAGTAGGTATTGGTTGGCTTTCGGGTCATAGTCACACCCTGATTCCGAAGGCGTTTAAAACTTGTTAGGGAGTGGCAGCTGAGGGGTCGGTTTTGGAGAGCCTGGCGTGCCCAAAGTAAAATGCCTCCCATTCAGGCCCAGAAAATAGGATATGCATATATTGGATAGGAAACACTCTGAATTTTCCAGAACTGTTAACCATTTGTCTGTGAGTAAAACAGAACGCATATAGCAGGCGAAACCCCGAGGAATTTCTGTCCTGGAAAAAGTGATTTTGACACATTGCTCATTTGGGCACCCCTCCCTCATGAAAATGACCATATAAGGGCATATGAATGCAGTACCCATCGCTTCCTTTAGATGTCAACAGTCTCGAGACAGTGTATTTTTTTCATTTTGGATGAATAAGACCAGAGAATAAGACCAAACAAGGAAGTCACTCTTTGATGACAACAGTAGGCTGGGCGCGCTCACGCAAAAGCGCGCAGTGTCTTTTTTACCGTCGTTATCGATCAGTTTATATTCCGGCTGATTTATAATAATAAATATATGTAAAAGTGTTCCTAAGGACACATTTAAAACTATGTTTGATTGTTCTTGGACAAGTTTATAGGTATAAGATGAACGAGTTCGCGTCACGTTTTAATGGAGTAGTGGAAGCTGTCGTTTCTGATTATAACGCGCGAACCAAATGGAGGATTTATGGATAAAATACGTTACTTTTTCTAACAAAAGAACCATGGATTGTCTTCGTTGGACACTTAGGATGACCTCAGCAGAAGTTCTTCAACAGGTAATTAAATTGTTTTCGCTGTGAAATGTGTTATGTGTGTGCCATGATGGCTAATCGATACATGGCTATGGGAAAAATATGTGAGGTGCTACTCTCAAACAATCAAATGTGCTGCTTTCGCCGTAAAGCCTTTTTGAAATCTGACAACGCTGTGATATTGCCAAGAAACAGAGCTTTTGATGAGTATGGAACACTTGTATATTGGTGGATGTTTAATAATTCAACTTTTGGATTTTGAATTTGGCGCTTTACATTTTACCTGGTAGTGTCGGGAGCAGCCCACTAGCGCCCCACTGATCCCTGAGAAGTTAAAAGCAATTCAGTTATCAGCTGAATCAAACCTTCTTGCTTTAGCCCTCAAAGCATTCTGTTTTCTTTTCAGCTAGTTCATCTGAGAATGAAGGATTGTATCTGCTCTTATTTTAATATTAACCTGTATTTTAACAGGGAGTCAATGCTGAGACCAAGTTCTCTTTTCCAGATGAGCACTGTATAGCACTGCAATACACATCAAAATATAATAAAACACATTCAACTACACATTCATATACACAATAAAATACACGTTTGTATACACAACAATACACAAAAATAAAAACACTAATTAAAAAAGAGATATACTCTTCAGTAAAATTGTCCATAACAACCACCTGAAATGCCCTAGAGGCACCAATTCCTTCCATTTCGAAGTGTATTGTAGATCATTCCACACGTAAGGTGCTAGGAAATTAAAGGCTGATTTACCTAACTCTCTAGACACCAAAGGAGTCTCAAGGGCCTCCCGAGTGGCGCAGCGGTCTAAGAGGCGTCACTACAGACCTGGGTTCGATCCCAGGCTATGTCACAACCAGCGTGATGGGGCGGCGCACATTTGGCCCAGAGTCGTCTGGGATTGGGGAGGGTTTTGCCGGGGTTCTTGGCTCATCACGCTCTAGCGACTCCTTGTGGCTGGCCGGGCGCCTGCAGGCTGAATTCGGTATTCAGTTGAATGGTGTTTCCTCCGATACATTGGTGCGGCAGGCTTTGTAAACAAAAAGAGTGTAATGATGTGATCTACATGACCTCAACGAGGTCCAGACAAACTTTTTGTAAAGAATATAGTGATAAAACGAAGGGCGCTATGAAAAACGGCATCCAAGGGTTTAACCTTTTCATGTGTGAGTGCCAAATATCTCTAACCGTTGCCCCAGCCTGAGTTTGTTTTACGTGCGTGATTTCAGGACAGTTAACCCAACGCTGCACTCAAACCAAGGCATGCTGCCTGCTAATTATCTATAGCCTATCTTTCAACTTGTCAATTTGATATGATTATCGAACAAGTTTTATTTTCACAGTTTGAATTGAAGTGTGTTCCACCTCATTAATTTACATAGAAATTGCCCAATTCACTGTTGCGGACAGTTTACGTTTGAGGCATTACTGAGCCGGACGAACTTCTCTCTTCAACGAGAGCCCGAGCACTTCCCCGGTGTTTCCCCAGGTCAAGTATGCAGACATTTGCGCATCTCCAGTTGGAACAGAACTTGCAAACTTTCACATTCCACCCCATTTTACAACTGCATTGCCTTCATTGTTGTTTTAATTACTAATAATAACTTTGGATATTTCTGCATTCCTGTCAAAGTAAGTGCCTTAGTACTATTTTATGTATGGAGGATAATGTATTTACTGTCTTATTCACGTTTTTATTCATTCTGATTGTAATGGACACGTGTGTAAAAAAAAATTGAAGGTTATACTGAATGTGATGAGCCAATGCTAAGCTAAATTGCCAGCTATGTGTTGCGCCATGTTTGTTGACATCATACAATGCCTTCTGGTTGTCACGTAAACGTCTGTCAGATGTTATAACAAAACGAGGTGAAGGGATGGTTTACTCGTCTTTTGGAGTGAATGATGGAAGTGAATGATGGTAGATGACACACCACCTTCAACATGCATACAGCGAACAGACCCAACTCATCTTTGGTTGACGCGAACAAACAAACATGGCGGCGCGCACAAGCCCATTGTCGGATTACTTTTGATTTTTAGGAAGTGTTTTGCTCAATTATTTTGATCACTGGTGAGCTCACCTGTGATGTGATGAATTATAAATAGTAATTGCTATTACCTAATTCATATTATGGTTTCTGCCAAGTGGTCCGAGCTAAATATGACCACTTGAGCCAGGTCACTCTTTCCTCAGTTAGCGCTACGAGTAATATAGCCTACATTTTCAAGGTTTGGATGAGAATGGTGTTATGCTGTGCTACTTCTCTGAATGCCTGAACATTGTATCCAAAAATAAACTGTTCATTATTGAGGACATAACGTTGTAAAGAATGTTTTTTTGAAAAAACTGTGTGGCCAGCTCAAACTCTGACTGTTGCGTCAATCTAACTGGACATTCTAAATAAGTGTTCTAATCACACCGGTTTGGTCATACGTCGCAGGGACCACTGTAAAACTGTAAAATGTCAAAGGGTTAAGTAGAGGCAGCTGCACTTTGATAAATCGTATCACCATCAACAAGAACAGGTAGAAAGGTTGACTGTGCAACATTCTTCCTGCTGCCTAGAGAGAGACAAGATCTAGTTCTGTAAAAAATGTATTCTGTATTGTTTGAAAGGGGCATGCTTGTTGATTACACCCTCGAATGCTTTATGGAAGTAAGAAAAGGGCTAATTCAACATGATGGATTAATTCAACTCTTCCAGGCAATGTTAAAAACATAATGTAAAAAAAAACCTTAGTATCAAACTACTTCCAGTTAATGTTCATGATGATACGATGATGTAGTTTAGGAATTTTACCATCCCTTACACAAGTAACAGCACAGCGATCACTTGCAAAAACACCAGAAGCATTCAAAACAATGTGAAGTGTTGGTTAAAATAAGAGGATTTTAGAGGACACTTTGCATTCAACCTTGTTACCTTGTTAACAATCTGAGTAAGATTAAAGGTATTACATAGATTCTTGAGTTGTCAACCAGTCTAGGTTCAGGTCATCCATAAGCACAAATTCTGATTTGACAGTCTGTGATAATAATAAATAAAATACAATCTTGAGGACCAGCATGGGGTTCTATAACAATAGGAGAAAGCAAGATTAATGGATGCACAGAGCTGTATATTCAAAGACAGATATTCAAATTGCTTGGGTTTGGTAAAAGAGGTCAGAATGGTCACCGAAAACGTGTATTTTATTTACTGTATATAGCAACACCACCACCCTAAACATTTTTACCATCAATGCCAATGTCTTTGTACGTCTGGGTCTGTGGTTTTTATCCAAATATTCACAAAAACAAGTTTCGGGAACAAGACCTTTTACATTTACGTGCACAACTTTTAGATCATTCTAACTTTTGAATTCAGATTATTTCTGAGTTTGTGGGTAGCTATGTAATAGAGGGTAATAGAGAGAACTAGAGATAGAGAGAGACCCCTCATTCCTCAGTCCTGGGGCTAAGTTCACAAACCTGTTCTACTAACACAGTGAAGCCTCAGGACCAGAACATCCAATCAATCAGAATAAACCACATTTTCACAACAGTCAAAACAAAACAACATTACATATTGACCTGGGCTAGATTGCATATTTCTTGACAGTAAAAGCAGGAAAATAATGGCAAATCTGGATTTGTACAAAATTTGGATTCACCGACAGTACTAAAACCAGTCTTTAACACAAGGTATTTCAGAAGGTGCGTACAGTCCAGAGACCTGGTGAAGTACAGAAAGAACATTCCAGAAATGTAAAAGCAAGCGTGCGGTTTCTCCCATGTCAAAAAAGGAAAAACGTGCAGTGTTCTCCAGTGTAATAGCGGGGCAAGCGTATGGTACATGGGGAAGTCACTGTTTTGAAGCTGGTGGACCAATACCAAAAGTTACTTTTAGTTTTGGTATTGGTCCACCAGCTTCAAACAGCTGTTAAAACTAGATTTTTTTGTTATTGAAAATATATTTCACAATGATTCCCTGCACTATTCAATGCTTGTTTAGTCACAAACTGAAATTGAGCGAACAGTTTGACAGCAGATGCCGCTCCGTCGGGAGAAATCAATAGGCAAATATCACAGCCAATCACAACACTTGTGGGTAAGTAGCACTGTGAAACACTAGCATTCCACTAGCGACAGATATATTATGGACATTTACTGAAATTACAATGCAAAAATGCAAAAATGTGTATTTCTTTGAGCATACAATATAACTCAGTATTGGTATTATTTATTTTGATAGTCTTTTTTGCTCATCTTTATCAAGGTTGCAAATAATTATGGACCTGACTGTATCTAATACTCCTCACCGGATACCGGGGTTCAATCCCTACTGTTCTCCCACTTGCCTGTCTGTCCCTCTCTTTCCAACTCTCTAAAGTGTGAAATAGAAAAATAACAAACAAAGAGAGATTGTGGCAAATAGGTCATGTATTCTAGTTGAATAACACGCGCTCCTCGGGGAGCAGAGGCCATCAACGACTCCTCTCCATCACATCTTTTCTCTCTGCTGCTTGGATGAGAACATGGATGGAACAGTCAGACGCGCTACATGATTGATTTCCAAAAGGTTGATGAGAACTAAAGCAGTGAACCTGACTTCAGTCACTTCTTCATTAGATGGTTTCACACTTTTCAGAGCCTAAATCAGAACCTTTCAACCGCAGTGGCATTGTTGAAAGAAAATGTATGCAAACCTATACTATCTGGATCTTTAACTCCATGCTCATAAGAACCATTGTATTTCTTCATATAGGGACCCTGAAGAGCTGGAAATTATTACTGCACACCTAAGGAAATGCAAGGTCCAGTCCAGCAGTAGACAGTGAATATACCTGTATATTAATCATGAAAAACTAAATATTGATTTTGGTTATCTTGGTACAAAGCTCTATGAATTGAATGAGATACAGCGAATCATTGTTTGTTTTTTCCCTGACGGACGTCATCATATGTACACATATCAAGCGGCTCTATTTTTCAGAGTTAATTTAAATTAACACCATAAGCTATCCTCACCTTCCCACAAGTCTGGGCTAACATCCATGAATGATTCCAGAGGGATCTAATAGGCGCATTTGTCTTATTGACATAGCGGCGCTGTTGGGCCCTCTAGCTTTTTATCACAATAAGCCCCCTATAGGCATCAGGATATTTTTTTATTTACTTTACCTTATTTACTTTACCTAATTTGTCTACTTTGCAACATTTGGACCACATACTATGGAAAGGCTTTTGATGTACTGGGGCATTTCCCTTTCAAGATGATTCAATATGTATCTAGATACATGGGCTCTGATACGATACAGGAACAATACATTTTTGTTTGATGTGATTCGGTTCGAGTCAATACAATCCGATGCACTAACATTTGTTGCATAAACACGTTCATTTTCCATTATTCATTCAACATTTCTGCTGATGGAGCTCATGAGCTGGGCCTCTCTTAGCAGGATGGATCTGAACTGACTTCTGTGTGTGTGTGTGTGTGTGTGTGTGTGTGTGTGTGTGTGTGTCCATGGTGTATGCCCATCGTGTATGTACAATGTTTGTGTGAGTGTAAATGATGTATGTCTATGGTGTATGTACTATGTAGGCACCTGATCTGGGTCATAAGGGAAACTAGGCATATAACGGTATAGTTATTCCATTCCAGCCCTTACAATGAGCCCGTCCTCCTATAGCTCCAGCCTCATCTGCTGTCAACACAGGTTACATGCTTAGATTCAACACTGAAGGATAGGACGCGTCAGTTGTCACAAAATACGAGGTATTGTCGGAAGGTATAACGAAAGTAATATGAGTAAAACAACATCACAGATTTTCACCGTTTTAATGTATTTCGACTGATGCATGTTATGTTTGGATCAATGCAGTCTTATCTTAAACATTTGAATCGGGGATCAATGGGTATCGTTGAATCGTCACATACCTAGGATTTACGCCTTGACTCAGATTTTTTTACTTGAAAATGTATGCCAAAACAAAAACCATTGATTTTAAAGTTTAACAAACTATACAACTCACAAGGACGACTTTGACAATTTACATCAAATTTCATGAAAACACATTTACATGTACTGGAAGAACTGTGCAGATGCAAAGTTTGGTAACAGAATTACGGTAAAATCTCACTCCGTTTTCTATGCGACCACGTTTTCCAAAAACTCAGAAAGAATGTGGTGTCAGCTATGAAATCACACCTTGTAATGCAGAAATGCATAGTTATGGATATGAATATCATTCTCTTCATGGTGATGTACACAAAGTTAGATATATGCAGTATCCTTCTTTTGCATATTTGGGTATTATTCTACACACTGGCTATTATTGTAATGAGCTCGGTCCCCAAACTAGACCACGGTTGGTCCAGATCAGAGCAAATCTGAAACAATCATAGATGTCTATGTTACACAGTACAGTACAGTACAGCCGAGCACAGTAGAGAACAATTTAACAGTGCATAAACTAGGTGTAAAATGACATAAAATAAGTTGTCACAACTAATAATATCCTGCACACCATTTTAACATTTGAAACATAGACGTCTATGATTGGTACAGATTTGGTCCTACTTATCAACTACTTATCAACGTCCATGGACGTCCGGTGAAAGTCGGTGCTCAGTGGATGAGGATGCTTGTTACAGTAAATGGAAAGAGGTTTTGTCACGACTTCCGCCAAAGTCGGTGCCTCTCCTTGTTCGGGTGGTGTTCGGCGGTCAACGTCACATGTCTTCTAGCCATCACCGATCCACTTTTCATTTTCCATTTGTTTTGTCTTGTTTCCCCACACACCTGGTTGTCATTCCCTCATTACTTGTCATGTATTTAACCCTCTGGTTTCCCCCATGTCTGTGTGTGTGATTGTTTTATGTCAGTGGCATGTTCCGGCTGGTTGTGCCAGACTGTATTTGTTCTTTGTGCTGCCGCCTCTTTTTCTTTGTAGGCATTTGTTTTTGTGACGCAATTGTTGCGTTCAGTGTTATACTGTGCCACAGATTAGTAAAGTGCTTTCGTTCACAATCTCTGCTCTCCTGCGGCTGACTCACACGCACCAGCTACACACACGTCTTGTGACAGATTTAGTGGTATGTGTCATGGTAGGTGCCAGTAAGAGCTGGGAGAGGGGACATTTCCTGGAGAGTGAGAAGGGAAAGAGAGATGCAGAGAGCGAGATGGTGAATGAGAGGGAGGGGTTGTCCAGACTGTTTTCACAGCCTTACTTTGACCACCAGAAAGAGAGAAAAAAATGTGTTGTGAGCTGAATATAACAGTATGGTAGTGGAAGGGAGGACAGTAGCAGGAGACACTATGAGCTGAATATAACAGTATGGTAGTGGAAGGGAGGACAGTAGCAGGAGACACTATGAGCTGAATATAACAGTATGGTAGTGGAAGGGAGGACAGTAGCAGGAGACACTATGAGCTGAACATAACAGTATGGTAGTGGAAGAGAGGACAGTAGCAGGAGACACTATGAGCTGAATATAACAGTATGGTAGTGGAAGGGAGGACAGTAGCAGGAGACACTATGAGCTGAATATAACAGTATGGTAGTGGAAGGGAGGACAGTAGCAGGAGACACTATGAGCTGAATATAACAGTATGTCAGTGGAAGAGAGGACAGTAGCAGGAGACACTATGAGCTGAATATAACAGTATGGTAGTGGAAGGGAGGACAGTAGCAGATGACACTATGAGCTGAATATAACAGTATGGTAGTGGAAGGGAGGACAGTAACAGGAGACACTATGAGCTGAATATAACAGTATGGTAGTGGAAGGGAGGACAGTAGCAGGAGACACTATGAGCTGAATATAACAGTATGGTAGTGGAAGGGAGGACAGTAGCAGGAGACACTATGAGCTGAATATAACAGTATGGTAGTGGAATGGAGGACAGTAGCAGGAGACACTATGAGCTGAACATAACAGTATGGTAGTGGAAGAGAGGACAGTAGCAGGAGACACTATGAGCTGAATATAACAGTATGGTAGTGGAAGGGAGGACAGTAGCAGGAGACACTATGAGCTGACAATAACAGTATGGTAGTGGAAGGGAGGACAGTAGCAGGAGACACTATGAGCTGAACATAACAGTATGGTAGTGGAAGGGAGGACAGTAGCAGGAGACACTATGAGCTGAACATAACAGTATGGTAGTGGAAGAGAGGACAGTAGCAGGAGACACTATGAGCTGAATATAACAGTATGGTAGTGGAAGGGAGGACAGTAGCAGGAGACACTATGAGCTGAATATAACAGTATGGTAGTGGAAGGGAGGACAGTAACAGGAGACACTATGAGCTGAATATAACAGTATGGTAGTGGAACGGAGGACAGTAGCAGGAGACACTATGAGCTGAATATAACAGTATGGTAGTGGAAGGGAGGACAGTAGCAGGAGACACTATGAGCTGAATATAACAGTATGGTAGTGGAAGGGAGAACAGTAGCAGGAGACACTATGAGCTGAACATAACAGTATGGTAGTGGAAGGGAGGACAGTAGCAGGAGACACTATGAGCTGAACATAACAGTATGGTAGTGGAAGAGAGGACAGTAGCAGGAGACACTATGAGCTGAATATAACAGTATGGTAGTGGAAGGGAGGACAGTAGCTGGAGACACTATGAGCTGAATATAACAGTATGGTAGTGGAAGGGAGGACAGTAGCAGGAGACACTATGAGCTGAATATAACAGTATGGTAGTGGAAGGGAGGACAGTAACAGGAGACACTATGAGCTGAATATAACAGTATGGTAGTGGAAGGGAGGACAGTAGCAGGAGACACTATGAGCTGAATATAACAGTATGGTAGTGGAAGGGAGGACAGTAGCAGGAGACACTATGAGCTGAATATAACAGTATGGTAGTGGAAGGGAGGACAGTAGCAGGAGACACTATGAGCTGAATATAACAGTATGGTAGTGGAAGGGAGGACAGTAGCAGGAGACACTATGAGCTGAATATAACAGTATGCCAGTGGAAGGGAGGACAGGAGACACTATGAGCTGAATATAACACTATGTCAGTGGAAGAGAGGACAGTAGCAGGAGACACTATGAGCTGAATATAACAGTATGGTAGTGGAAGGGAGGACAGTAGCAGGAGACACTATGAGCTGAATATAACAGTATGTCAGTGGAAGGGAGGACAGTAGCAGGAGACACTATGAGCTGAATATAACAGTATGGTAGTGGAAGGGAGGACAGTAGCAGGAGACACTATGAGCTGAATATAACAGTATGCCAGTGGAAGGGAGGACAGGAGACACTATGAGCTGAATATAACAGTATGTCAGTGGAAGGGAGGACAGTAACAGGAGACACTATGAGCTGAATATAACAGTATGGTAGTGGAAGGGAGGACAGTAACAGGAGACACTATGAGCTGAATATAACAGTATGGTAGTGGAAGGGAGGACAGTAACAGGAGACACTATGAGCTGAACATAACAGTATGGTAGTGGGAGGGAGGACAGTAGCAGGAGACACTATGAGCTGAATATAACAGTATGGTAGTGGAAGGGAGGACAGTAGCAGGAGACACTATGAGCTGAATATAACAGTATGGTAGTGGAAGGGAGGACAGTAGCAGGAGACACTATGAGCTGAATATAACAGTATGCCAGTGGAAGAGAGGACAGTAGCAGGAGACACTATGAGCTGAATATAACAGTATGGTAGTGGAAGGGAGAACAGTAGCAGGAGACACTATGAGCTGAACATAACAGTATGGTAGTGGAAGGGAGGACAGTAGCAGGAGACACTATGAGCTGAACATAACAGTATGGTAGTGGAAGAGAGGACAGTAGCAGGAGACACTATGAGCTGAATATAACAGTATGGTAGTGGAAGGGAGGACAGTAGCTGGAGACACTATGAGCTGAATATAACAGTATGGTAGTGGAAGGGAGGACAGTAGCAGGAGACACTATGAGCTGAATATAACAGTATGGTAGTGGAAGGGAGGACAGTAACAGGAGACACTATGAGCTGAATATAACAGTATGGTAGTGGAAGGGAGGACAGTAGCAGGAGACACTATGAGCTGAATATAACAGTATGGTAGTGGAAGGGAGGACAGTAGCAGGAGACACTATGAGCTGAATATAACAGTATGGTAGTGGAAGGGAGGACAGTAGCAGGAGACACTATGAGCTGAATATAACAGTATGGTAGTGGAAGGGAGGACAGTAGCAGGAGACACTATGAGCTGAATATAACAGTATGCCAGTGGAAGGGAGGACAGGAGACACTATGAGCTGAATATAACACTATGTCAGTGGAAGAGAGGACAGTAGCAGGAGACACTATGAGCTGAATATAACAGTATGGTAGTGGAAGGGAGGACAGTAGCAGGAGACACTATGAGCTGAATATAACAGTATGTCAGTGGAAGGGAGGACAGTAGCAGGAGACACTATGAGCTGAATATAACAGTATGGTAGTGGAAGGGAGGACAGTAGCAGGAGACACTATGAGCTGAATATAACAGTATGCCAGTGGAAGGGAGGACAGGAGACACTATGAGCTGAATATAACAGTATGTCAGTGGAAGGGAGGACAGTAACAGGAGACACTATGAGCTGAATATAACAGTATGGTAGTGGAAGGGAGGACAGTAACAGGAGACACTATGAGCTGAATATAACAGTATGGTAGTGGAAGGGAGGACAGTAACAGGAGACACTATGAGCTGAACATAACAGTATGGTAGTGGAAGGGAGGACAGTAGCAGGAGACACTATGAGCTGAATATAACAGTATGGTAGTGGAAGGGAGGACAGTAGCAGGAGACACTATGAGCTGAATATAACAGTATGGTAGTGGAAGGGAGGACAGTAGCAGGAGACACTATGAGCTGAATATAACAGTATGCCAGTGGAAGAGAGGACAGTAGCAGGAGACACTATGAGCTGAATATAACAGTATGGTAGTGGAAGGGAGGACAGTAACAGGAGACACTATGAGCTGAATATAACAGTATGCCAGTGGAAGGGAGGACAGTAGCAGGAGACACTATGAGCTGAATATAACAGTATGGTAGTGGAAGGGAGGACAGTAACAGGAGACACTATGAGCTGAATATAACAGTATGGTAGTGGAAGGGAGGACAGTAGCAGGAGACACTATGAGCTGAATATAACAGTATGGTAGTGGAAGGGAGGACAGTAACAGGAGACACTATGAGCTGAATATAACAGTATGCCAGTGGAAGGGAGGACAGTAGCAGGAGACACTATGAGCTGAATATAACAGTATGGTAGTGGAAGGGAGGACAGTAGCAGGAGACACTATGAGCTGAATATAACAGTATGGTAGTGGAAGGGAGGACAGTAGCAGGAGACACTATGAGCTGAATATAACAGTATGGTAGTGGAAGAGAGGACAGTAGCAGGAGACACTATGAGCTGAATATAACAGTATGTCAGTGGAAGGGAGGACAGTAGCAGGAGACACTATGAGCTGAATATAACAGTATGGTAGTGGAAGGGAGGACAGTAGCAGGAGACACTATGAGCTGAATATAACAGTATGTCAGTGGAAGGGAGGACAGTAACAGGAGACACTATGAGCTGAATATAACAGTATGGTAGTGGAAGGGAGGACAGTAGCAGGAGACACTATGAGCTGAATATAACAGTATGCCAGTGGAAGGGAGGACAGTAGCAGGAGACACTATGAGCTGAATATAACAGTATGTCAGTGGAAGGGAGGACAGTAGCAGATGACACTATGAGCTGAACATAACAGTATGGTAGTGGAAGGGAGGACAGTAGCAGGAGACACTATGAGCTGAATATAACAGTATGGTAGTGGAAGGGAGGACAGTAGCAGGAGACACTATGAGCTGAATATAACAGTATGGTAGTGGAAGGGAGGACAGTAGCAGAAGACACTATGAGCTGAACATAACAGTATGGTAGTGGAAGGGAGGACAGGAGACACTATGAGCTGAATATAACAGTATGGTAGTGGAAGGGAGGACAGTAGCAGGAGACACTATGAGCTGAATATAACAGTATGGTAGTGGAAGGGAGGACAGTAACAGGAGACACTATGAGCTGAATATAACAGTATGCCAGTGGAAGGGAGGACAGTAGCAGGAGACACTATGAGCTGAATATAACAGTATGGTAGTGGAAGGGAGGACAGTAACAGGAGACACTATGAGCTGAATATAACAGTATGTCAGTGGAAGGGAGGACAGTAGCAGGAGACACTATGAGCTGAATATAACAGTATGGTAGTGGAAGGGAGGACAGTAACAGGAGACACTATGAGCTGAATATAACAGTATGCCAGTGGAAGGGAGGACAGTCGCAGGAGACACTATGAGCTGAATATAACAGTATGGTAGTGGAAGGGAGGACAGTAACAGGAGACACTATGAGCTGAATATAACAGTATGGTAGTGGAAGGGAGGACAGTAGCAGGAGACACTATGAGCTGAATATAACAGTATGGTAGTGGAAGGGAGGACAGTAGCAGGAGACACTATGAGCTGAATATAACAGTATGGTAGTGGAAGGGAGGACAGTAGCAGGAGACACTATGAGCTGAATATAACAGTATGCCAGTGGAAGGGAGGACAATAGCAGGATACACTATGAGCTGATTATAACAGTATGGTAGTGGAAGAGAGGACAGTAGCAGGAGACACTATGAGCTGAATATAACAGTATGTCAGTGGAAGGGAGGACAGTAGCAGGAGACACTATGAGCTTAATATAACAGTATGGTAGTGGAAGGGAGGACAGTAACTGGAGACACTATGAGCTGAATATAACAGTAGGGTAGTGGAAGGGAGGACAGTAGCAGGAGACACTATGAGCTGAATATAACAGTATGCCAGTGGAAGGGAGGACAGTAACAGGAGACACTATGAGCTGAATATAACAGTATGGTAGTGGAAGGGAGGACAGTAGCAGGAGACACTATGAGCTGAATATAACAGTATGGTAGTGGAAGGGAGGACAGTAACAGGAGACACTATGAGCTGAATATAACAGTCTGTCAGTGGAAGGGAGGACAGTAGCAGGAGACACTATGAGCTGAATATAACAGTATGGTAGTGGAAGGGAGGACAGTAACAGGAGACACTATGAGCTGAATATAACAGTATGCCAGTGGAAGGGAGGACAGTCGCAGGAGACACTATGAGCTGAATATAACAGTATGGTAGTGGAAGGGAGGACAGTAGCAGGAGACACTATGAGCTGAATATAACAGTATGGTAGTGGAAGGAGGACAGTAGCAGGAGACACTATGAGCTGAATATAACAGTATGGAAAGGGAGGACAGTAGCAGGAGACACTATGAGCTGAATATAACAGTATGGTAGTGGAAGGGAGGACAGTAGCAGGAGACACTATGAGCTGAATATAACAGTATGGTAGTGGAAGGGAGGACAGTAGCAGGAGACACTATGAGCTGAATATAACAGTATGGTAGTGGAAGGGAGGACAGTAGCAGGAGACACTATGAGCTGAATATAACAGTATGGTAGTGGAAGGAGGACAGTAGCAGGAGACACTATGAGCTGAATATAACAGTATGGTAGTGGAAGGGAGGACAGTAGCAGGAGACACTATGAGCTGAATATAACAGTATGGTAGTGGAAGGGAGGACAGTAGCAGGAGACACTATGAGCTGAATATAACAGTATGGTAGTGGAAGGGAGGACAGTAGCAGGAGACACTATGAGCTGAATATAACAGTATGGTAGTGGAAGGAGGACAGTAGCAGGAGACACTATGAGCTGAATATAACAGTATGGTAGTGGAAGGGAGGACAGTAGCAGGAGACACTATGAGCTGAATATAACAGTATGGTAGTGGAAGGGAGGACAGTAGCAGGAGACACTATGAGCTGAATATAACAGTATGGTAGTGGAAGGGAGGACAGTAGCAGGAGACACTATGAGCTGAATATAACAGTATGAGTAGTATGAGCTGAATATAACAGTAGGAGACAGTAGCAGGAGACACTATGAGCTGAATATAACAGTATGGTAGTGGAAGGGAGGACAGGAGAGACACTATGAGCTGACAGTATGCAGGGAAGCAGAGACACTATGAGCTGAATATAACAGTATGGTAGTGGAAGGGAGGACAGTAGCAGGAGACACTATGAGCTGAATATAACAGTATGGTAGTGGAAGGAGGACAGTAGCAGGAGACACTATGAGCTGAATATAACAGTATGCCAGTGGAAGGAGGACAGTACAGGAGACACTATGAGCTGAATATAACAGTATGGTAGTGGAAGGAGGACAGTAGCAGGAGACACTATGAGCTGAATATAACAGTATGGTAGTGGAAGGAGGACAGTAGCAGGAGACACTATGAGCTGAATATAACAGTATGGTAGTGGAAGGGAGGACAGTAGCAGGAGACACTATGAGCTGAATATAACAGTATGGTAGTGGAAGGAGGACAGTAACAGGAGACACTATGAGCTGAATATAACAGTATGGTAGTGGAAGGGAGGACAGTAACAGGAGACACTATGAGCTGAATATAACAGTATGGTAGTGGAAGGGAGGACAGTAGCAGGAGACACTATGAGCTGAATATAACAGTATGGTAGTGGAAGGGAGGACAGTAGCAGGAGACACTATGAGCTGAATATAACAGTATGGTAGTGGAAGGGAGGACAGTAGCAGGAGACACTATGAGCTGAATATAACAGTATGGTAGTGGAAGGGAGGACAGTAGCAGGAGACACTATGAGCTGAATATAACAGTATGGTAGTGGAAGGGAGGACAGTAGCAGGAGACACTATGAGCTGAATATAACAGTATGGTAGTGGAAGGGAGGACAGTAGCAGGAGACACTATGAGCTGAATATAACAGTATGGTAGTGGAAGGGAGGACAGTAGCAGGAGACACTATGAGCTGAATATAACAGTATGGTAGTGGAAGGGAGGACAGTAACAGGAGACACTATGAGCTGAATATAACAGTATGGTAGTGGAAGGGAGGACAGTAGCAGGAGACACTATGAGCTGAATATAACAGTATGGTAGTGGAAGGGAGGACAGTAGCAGGAGACACTATGAGCTGAATATAACAGTATGGTAGTGGAAGGGAGGACAGTAGCAGGAGACACTATGAGCTGAATATAACAGTATGGTAGTGGAAGGGAGGACAGTAGCAGGAGACACTATGAGCTGAATATAACAGTATGCTGGAGGGCTGACACAGTATGAGAGAGAGGACAGTATGAGCTGAGTATGAGAGACACTATGAGCAGTATCAGTATGAGCAGTATGAAAGGGAGGACAGTGCAGGAGACACTATGAGCTGAATATAACAGTATGGTCAGTGGAAGGAGGACAGTAGCAGGAGACACTATGAGCTGAATATAACAGTATGGTAGTGGAAGGGAGGACAGTAGCAGGAGACACTATGAGCTGAATATAACAGTATGTCAGTGGAAGGGAGGACAGTAGCAGGAGACACTATGAGCTGAATATAACAGTATGGTAGTGGAAGGGAGGACAGTAGCAGGAGACACTATGAGCTGAATATAACAGTATGGTCCAGTGGAAGGGAGGACAGTAGCAGGAGACACTATGAGCTGAATATAACAGTATGGTAGTGGAAGGGAGGACAGTAACAGGAGACACTATGAGCTGAATATAACAGTATGGTAGTGGAAGGGAGGACAGTAGCAGGAGACACTATGAGCTGAATATAACAGTATGGTAGTGGAAGGGAGGACAGTAACAGGAGACACTATGAGCTGAATATAACAGTATGGTAGTGGAAGGGAGGACAGTAGCAGGAGACACTATGAGCTGAATATAACAGTATGGTAGTGGAAGGGAGGACAGTAGCAGGAGACACTATGAGCTGAATATAACAGTATGGTAGTGGAAGGGAGGACAGTAGCAGGAGACACTATGAGCTGAATATAACAGTATGGTAGTGGAAGGGAGGACAGTAGCAGGAGACACTATGAGCTGAATATAACAGTATGGTAGTGGAAGGGAGGACAGTAGCAGGAGACACTATGAGCTGAATATAACAGTATGGTAGTGGAAGGGAGGACAGTAGCAGGAGACACTATGAGCTGAATATAACAGTATGGTAGTGGAAGGGAGGACAGTAGCAGGAGACACTATGAGCTGAATATAACAGTATGGTAGTGGAAGGGAGGACAGTAACAGGAGACACTATGAGCTGAATATAACAGTATGGTAGTGGAAGGGAGGACAGTAGCAGGAGACACTATGAGCTGAATATAACAGTATGGTAGTGGAAGGGAGGACAGTAACAGGAGACACTATGAGCTGAATATAACAGTATGGTAGTGGAAGGGAGGACAGTAGCAGGAGACACTATGAGCTGAATATAACAGTATGGTAGTGGAAGGGAGGACAGTAGCAGGAGACACTATGAGCTGAATATAACAGTATGGTAGTGGAAGGGAGGACAGTAGCAGGAGACACTATGAGCTGAATATAACAGTATGGTAGTGGAAGGGAGGACAGTAGCAGGAGACACTATGAGCTGAATATAACAGTATGGTAGTGGAAGGGAGGACAGTAGCAGGAGACACTATGAGCTGAATATAACAGTATGTCAGTGGAAGGGAGGACAGTAGCAGGAGACACTATGAGCTGAATATAACAGTATGGTAGTGGAAGGGAGGACAGTAGCAGGAGACACTATGAGCTGAATATAACAGTATGTCAGTGGAAGGGAGGACAGTAACAGGAGACACTATGAGCTGAATATAACAGTATGGTAGTGGAAGGGAGGACAGTAGCAGGAGACACTATGAGCTGAATATAACAGTATGCCAGTGGAAGGGAGGACAGTAGCAGGAGACACTATGAGCTGAATATAACAGTATGTCAGTGGAAGGGAGGACAGTAGCAGATGACACTATGAGCTGAACATAACAGTATGGTAGTGGAAGGGAGGACAGTAGCAGGAGACACTATGAGCTGAATATAACAGTATGGTAGTGGAAGGGAGGACAGTAGCAGGAGACACTATGAGCTGAATATAACAGTATGGTAGTGGAAGGAGGACAGTAGCAGAAGACACTATGAGCTGAACATAACAGTATGGTAGTGGAAGGGAGGACAGGAGACACTATGAGCTGAATATAACAGTATGGTAGTGGAAGGGAGGACAGTAGCAGGAGACACTATGAGCTGAATATAACAGTATGGTAGTGGAAGGGAGGACAGTAACAGGAGACACTATGAGCTGAATATAACAGTATGCCAGTGGAAGGGAGGACAGTAGCAGGAGACACTATGAGCTGAATATAACAGTATGGTAGTGGAAGGGAGGACAGTAACAGGAGACACTATGAGCTGAATATAACAGTATGTCAGTGGAAGGGAGGACAGTAGCAGGAGACACTATGAGCTGAATATAACAGTATGGTAGTGGAAGGGAGGACAGTAACAGGAGACACTATGAGCTGAATATAACAGTATGCCAGTGGAAGTGAGGACAGTCGCAGGAGACACTATGAGCTGAATATAACAGTATGGTAGTGGAAGGGAGGACAGTAACAGGAGACACTATGAGCTGAATATAACAGTATGGTAGTGGAAGGGAGGACAGTAGCAGGAGACACTATGAGCTGAATATAACAGTATGGTAGTGGAAGGGAGGACAGTAGCAGGAGACACTATGAGCTGAATATAACAGTATGGTAGTGGAAGGGAGGACAGTAGCAGGAGACACTATGAGCTGAATATAACAGTATGCCAGTGGAAGGGAGGACAATAGCAGGATACACTATGAGCTGATTATAACAGTATGGTAGTGGAAGAGAGGACAGTAGCAGGAGACACTATGAGCTGAATATAACAGTATGTCAGTGGAAGGGAGGACAGTAGCAGGAGACACTATGAGCTTAATATAACAGTATGGTAGTGGAAGGGAGGACAGTAACTGGAGACACTATGAGCTGAATATAACAGTATGGTAGTGGAAGGGAGGACAGTAGCAGGAGACACTATGAGCTGAATATAACAGTATGGTAGTGGAAGGGAGGACAGTAGCAGGAGACACTATGAGCTGAATATAACAGTATGCCAGTGGAAGGGAGGACAGTAACAGGAGACACTATGAGCTGAATATAACAGTATGGTAGTGGAAGGGAGGACAGTAGCAGGAGACACTATGAGCTGAATATAACAGTATGGTAGTGGAAGGGAGGACAGTAACAGGAGACACTATGAGCTGAATATAACAGTCTGTCAGTGGAAGGGAGGACAGTAGCAGGAGACACTATGAGCTGAATATAACAGTATGGTAGTGGAAGGGAGGACAGTAACAGGAGACACTATGAGCTGAATATAACAGTATGCCAGTGGAAGGGAGGACAGTCGCAGGAGACACTATGAGCTGAATATAACAGTATGGTAGTGGAAGGGAGGACAGTAACAGGAGACACTATGAGCTGAATATAACAGTATGGTAGTGGAAGGGAGGACAGTAGCAGGAGACACTATGAGCTGAATATAACAGTATGGTAGTGGAAGGGAGGACAGTAGCAGGAGACACTATGAGCTGAATATAACAGTATGGTAGTGGAAGGGAGGACAGTAGCAGGAGACACTATGAGCTGAATATAACAGTATGCCAGTGGAAGGGAGGACAATAGCAGGATACACTATGAGCTGATTATAACAGTATGGTAGTGGAAGAGAGGACAGTAGCAGGAGACACTATGAGCTGAATATAACAGTATGGTAGTGGAAGGGAGGACAGTAACTGGAGACACTATGAGCTGAATATAACAGTAGGGTAGTGGAAGGGAGGACAGTAGCAGGAGACACTATGAGCTGAATATAACAGTATGCCAGTGGAAGGGAGGACAATAACAGGATACACTATGAGCTGAATATAACAGTATGGTAGTGGAAGAGAGGACAGTAGCAGGAGACACTATGAGCTGAATATAACAGTATGCCAGTGGAAGGGAGGACAGTAACAGGAGACACTATGAGCTGAATATAACAGTAGGGTAGTGGAAGGGAGGACAGTAGCAGGAGACACTATGAGCTGAATATAACAGTATGGTAGTGGAAGGGAGGACAGTAACAGGAGACACTATGAGCTGAACATAACAGTATGTCAGTGGAAGAGAGGACAGGAGACACTATGAGCTGAACATAACAGTATGGTAGTGGAAGGGAGGACAGTAACAGAAGACACTATGAGCTGAATATAACAGTATGTCAGTGGAAGAGAGGACAGGAGACACTATGAGCTGAATATAACAGTATGGTAGTGGAAGGGAGGACAGTAACAGGAGACACTATGAGCTGAATATAACAGTAGGGTAGTGGAAGGGAGGACAGTAGCAGGAGACACTATGAGCTGAATATAACAGTATGCCAGTGGAAGGGAGGACAATAACAGGATACACTATGAGCTGAATATAACAGTATGGTAGTGGAAGAGAGGACAGTAGCAGGAGACACTATGAGCTGAATATAACAGTATGCCAGTGGAAGGGAGGACAGTAACAGGAGACACTATGAGCTGAATATAACAGTAGGGTAGTGGAAGGGAGGACAGTAGCAGGAGACACTATGAGCTGAATATAACAGTATGGTAGTGGAAGGGAGGACAGTAACAGGAGACACTATGAGCTGAACATAACAGTATGTCAGTGGAAGAGAGGACAGGAGACACTATGAGCTGAACATAACAGTATGGTAGTGGAAGGGAGGACAGTAACAGAAGACACTATGAGCTGAATATAACAGTATGTCAGTGGAAGAGAGGACAGGAGACACTATGAGCTGAATATAACAGTATGGTAGTGGAAGGGAGGACAGTAACAGGAGACACTATGAGCTGAATATAACAGTATGGTAGTGGAAGGGAGGACAGTAACAGGTGACCCAACTGTGGTTTGTGTCTACTATGATTTCCCATTGTAGCCAATTCAATTGCAGTTATTCCGTTACTGATTTGGTAACAGAATTATGAGTTTTAATCACTTAATAATTCGTGAACAAACTTGATATCAGAAAAAACACTAACTAATTGGTAGGTTGTGATTATGTGCGCTGAGAGTCGGGATGCAAGTTCAGGGAGCGAGTGTTTTAGTAAAATAACATAATACAAAAATAAGAAACACGAACAACACACAGAACTGACACAGGAACAGAAACAATGACGCCTGGGGAAGGAACCAGAGGGGAGTGACATATATAGGGAAGGTTATCAGGGAATTGATGGAGTCCGGGTGAGTCTGTGCGCGTAACGATGACAGGTGTGCGCCATAACGAGCAGCCTGGTGACATAGAGGCCGGAGAGGGTTCACACGTGACAGAGGTATACCTTTACTTGTTACTTATGGGAACTTTCATTATCCTTCCTCATCACGAGGGAGAGAAATGTGAAAATATCTTAAAGATATAAGGCTTTTCGATAACGGAAATACAAGGCACAATGCAATGTTTCTTAAACTTGCAAAAGGCAAATCATTTATCAAAAACGAAATATAAGTGTTGATATTTGTTGGCAGGGGTTTTCACTACAACACTGCTTGACCAGAATTCAAAGCTTACTTTTTGGATGGGAAATGGTTTAAAAATACTGAACAAAAATATAAACGCAACAATTTCATTGATTTTACTGAGTTACCTGCCCTAATCTATGGATTTTACATGACTGGGAGTATAAATATGCAACGGTTTGTCACAGATACTTAAAAAAAATGGGCCTCACAAGACCTCAGGATCTCGTCCCAGTATTTTTGTGTATTCAAATTGCCATCAATAAAATGCAATTGTGTTTGTTGTCCGTAGCTTATGCCTGCCTATACCATAACCCCATCGCCACTATGGGGCACTTTGTTCACAACGTTGACATCAACAAACTGCTCTCCCACACAACGCCACACATATGGTCTGCGGCTGTGAGGCCGCTTGGAATGCCAAATTCTATAAAACAAAGTTGGAGGCGGCTTATGGTAGAGCAATTAACATAAAAGTATCTGGCAACTGCTCTGGTGGACATTCCTGCAATCAGCATACCAATTGCACGCTCCCACAAGACTTGAGGCATCTGTGTTGTGTGACAAAACGGCACATTTTAGAGTGGCCTTTCAGGTGGATGGATTATCTTGGCAAATTTAAAAATGTTTAACCTTTATTTAACTAGGCAAGTCAGTTAAGAACAAATTCTTATTTTCAATGACGGCCTAGGAACAGTGGGTTAGAACGGCAGATTTTTACCTTGTCAGCTCGGGGATTCAATCTTGCAACCTTTCGGTTACTAGTCCAACGCTCTAAGCTTTTTGTGCATATGGAACATTTTCTATTCAAGACATACAGTGGGGCAAAAAAGTATTTAGTCAGCCACCAAATACTTTTTTGCCCCACTGTATTCTACATATTCTACATATTCAGATTCATATTTGCCTGGCAAACCCGGACGACGCTGTGCGCCGCCCTGTGGGACTCCCAATCACATCCGGTTGTGATACAACCTGGAATCAAACCAGGGTCTGTAGTGATGCCTCTAGCACAGAGATGCAGTGCACTAGACCGCTGCGCCACTCGGGAGCCTAGGACCAACACTTTACATGTTGCTTTTAAATTTTGTTCAGTGTATACAGTGCCTTCAGAAAGTATTCAGACCCATTGACTTTTTACACATTTTGTTACGTTACAGCCTATTTCTAAAATAGATTTTTTTAAATCCTCAGCAATCTACACACAATACCCCATAATGACTAAGTGAAAACAGGTTATAAAAACAACAAAACAGAAATATCTTATTCAGACCCTTTGCTATGAGACTCGAATTTGTAATTGTCCGTAGCGCTTCGAGACGGGATTGTGTCGAGGCACAGATCAAACTGAGAAATCGGGGGAGAAGGGCCTTGGTCAGGGAGGTGACCAAGAACCCAATGGTCACTCTGACAGAGCTCTAGAGAGTTCCTCTGTGGAGATGGGAGAACATTCCAGAAGGACAACCATCTCTGCAGCACTCCACCAATCAGGCCTTTATGGTAGAGTGGCCAGACAGAAGCCACACCTCAGTAAAAGGTACATGACAGCCCGCTTGGAGTTTGCCAAAAGAAACCTAAAGTACTCTCAGACCATGAGAAACAAGATTCTCTGGTCTGATCAAACCAAGATGGAATACTTATGTAAATGTGTTATTTCAATGTTTCGCACACTGAAATTGGAGACTGTAATTGGAGACTGTAAATGCACACTGTAATTGGAGTTGAAACTTCATTACTTGCTAAAACGGGAATCCTGGGGAAGTCCTTGACACAAAATCTGCTAGAAAGGGGTGGAAATCTGGAGTAAATCAGTGACGCCTCGCAACATGTCGAACCAATCAAATACCTTGCTTAGGCAGAGCACCAAATGAGCTCACTAGTTTAGTGTTGTAGATGCAACAGTGTGTGAGGATGGCTGTGAAATCTCCTATTAAAACCCCATCAAAATATGTTGATGTATGCCGTGTTTGTGGTGAACCATAAGACTGTAACAGGAACAAACAAACAATCTTTTGCAAGGAAAATTGTCTTTCAAATCAAATCAAGTGAATTTTTAAAGCCCTTTTACATCAGCAGAGGTATTTATAAACAGATGTCACATAGTGTTATACAGAAACCCAGCCTAAAACCCCAAACAGCAAGCAATGATGTAGAAGCATGGTGGCTAGGGAAAAACTCCCTAGAAGGGCAGGAACCTAGGAAAAAACCTAGAGATGAACCAGGCTCTGAGCGGTGGCCAGTCCTCTTCTGGCTGTGCCGGGTGGAGATTATAAGAGTCTTTATTGTGACCAGACTACACACTGGCTTTAGAAGAGATAACAGGACCTGTCTGCTGTCTCAGCCACTGCCTGTCACCCCGGGAGTACCACAAGGCTCCATCCTAGGTCCCACACTCTTCTGAATTTACATCAACAACATAGCTCAGGCAGTAGGAAGCTCTCTCATCCATTTATATGCAGATGATAGTCTTATGCTCAGCTGGCCCCTCCCTGGATTCTGTGTTAAATGCTCTACAACAAAGCTTTCTTAGTGTCCAACAAGCTTTGTCTGCCCTTAACCTTGTTCTGAACACCTCCAAAACAAAGGTCATGTGGTTTTGTAAGAAGAATGCCCCTCTTCCCACAGGTGTTATTACTACCTCTGAGGGTTTAGAGCTTGAGGTAGTCACCTCGTACAAGTACTTGGGAGTATGGCTAGACGGTGCACTGTCCTTCTCTCAGCACATATCAAAGCTGCAGGCTAAGGTTAAATCTAGACTTGGTTTCCTCTATCGTAATCGCTCCTCTTTCATCCAAGCTGCCAAACTAACCCTGATTCAGATGACCATCCTACCCATGGTAGATTACGGAGACATAATTTATAGATCGGCAGGTAAGGTGCTCTCGAGTGGCGAGATGTTCTTTACCATTCGGCCATCAGATTTGCCACCAATGCTCCTTATGGGACACATCACTGTACTCCTCTGTAAACTGGTAATCTCTGAATACCCGTCTCAAGACCCGCTGGTTGATGCTCATTTATAAAACCCTCTTAGACCTCACTCCCCCCTATCTGAGATATCTACTGCAGCCCTTATCCTCCACATACAACACCCGTTCTGCCAGTCACATTCTGTTAAAGGTCCCCAAAGCACACACATCCCTGGGTCGCTCCTCTTTTCAGTTCACTGCAGCTAGCGAATGGAACAAGCTGCAACAAACACTCAAACTGGACAGTTTTATCTCAATCTCTTCATTCAAAGACTCAATCATGGACACTCTTACTGACATTTGTGGCTGCTTTGTGTGATATATTGTTGTCTCTACCTTCTTGACCTTTGTGCTGTTGACTGTGCCCAATAATGTTTGCACCATTTTTTGTGCTGCTACCATGTTGTTGTTATGTTGTGCTGCTACCATGTTGTTGTTATGTTGTGTTGCTACCATGCTGTGTTGTCATGTGTTGCTGCCTTGCTATATTGTTGTCTTAGGTCTCTCTTTATGAAGTGTTGCCTCTGTTGTCGTGATGTGTGTTTTGTACAATATATTTATATTGTATTTATTTATTCATTTTAATCCCAGGCCTCCGTCCCCGCAGGAGGCCTTTTGCCCGTTTGGTAGGCCGTCATTGTAAAATAAGAATTTGTTCTTAACTGACTTGCCTAGTTAAATAAAGGTTAAATAAAAAAATTAAAAAATAAAACAAATGCTGAGTGATGGGTTTTCAAAACAGTATGGGGCTCCTGTCGCAATCTTCTACTCAAATATAAAATAATTGCCAACAGCGTGGAAAGAATCTGCTGTTTAGTGAGGGAAAGAGCAAAGATGTGCTGCAGCGATAGATGACCAGCCGCCAGATATACGAATTCAACTGTGATCAATGCATAGTTAAAGTAAGTGCTCTACCTCCGAACAACATAGCTATCCACAGCTAACTTTTGAAAATGCAATAGGCCATGCAGCTACAGGTGAACCCTTGATTGTTTGTTTGTTTATTATCCCAGTATTAATCATTCCACTCTTCATAGACTCATCATGTACGTAGGCAGAAAACAGTGTTGCACAAGTTCTACAGGCTCACATTTGTAGGCTACATTTAATAATATCTTCAGTTGATTATAGTGACAATTGTAGACTAGATAATGTAAACCCAAAAAATAAGTCCCTTTTTCAGGAACCTGTCTTTCAAAGTTAATTCGTAAAAATCCAAATAATTTCACAGATCTTCATTGAAAAGGGTTTAAACACTGTTTCCCATGTTTGTTCAATGAACCATGAACAATTAATGAACATGCACCTGTGGAACGGTCGTTAAGACACTAACAGCGTATAGATGGTAGGCAGTTAAGCTCACAGTTATGAAAACTTAGGACACTAAAGAGGCCTTTCTAAACACCAAAAGAAAGATGCCCAGGGTCCCTGCTCATCTGCGTGGACGTGCCTTAGGCATGCTGCAAGGAGGCATGAGGACTGCAGATGTGGCCAGGGAAATAAATTGCAATGTCCGTACTGTGAGACGCCTAAGACAGTGCTACAGGGAGACAGGACGGACAGCTGATCGTCCTTGCAGTGGCAGACCACGTGTAACAACACCTGCACAGGATCGGTACATCCGAACATCACACCTGCGGGGACAGGGACAGGTACAGGATGGCAACAACAACTGCCCGAGTTACACCATGAACGCACAATCCCTCCATCAGTGCTCAGAATGTCCGCAATAGGCTGAGAGAGGCTGGACTGAGGGCTTGTTGGCCTGTTGCAAAGCAGGTCCTCACAAGACATCACCGGCAACAACGTCGCCTATGGGCACAAACCCACAGTCGCTGGACCAGACAGGACTGGCAAAAAGTGCTCTTCACTGACGAGTTGCGGTTTTGTATCACCAAGGGTGATGGTCGGATTTGCGTTTATCGTTGAAGGAATGAGCGTTACACCGAGGCCTGTACTCTGGAGCGGTATTTGGAGGTGGAGGGTCCGTCATGGTCTGGGGCAGTGTGTCACAGCATCATCGGACTGAGCTTGTTGTCATTGCAGGCAATCTCAACGATGTGCATTACAGGGAAGACATCCTCCTCCCTCATGTGATACCCTTCCTACAGGCTCATCCTGACATGAACCTCCAGCATGACAATGCCACCAGCCATACTACTCGTTCTGTGCGTGATTTCCTGCAAGACAGGAATGTCAGTGTTCTGCAATGGCCAGGTAAGAGCCCGGATCTCAATCCCATTGAGCACGTCTGGGACATGGATCGGAGGGTGAGGGCTAGGGCCATTCCCCCCAGAAATGTCCGGGAACTTGCAGGTGCCTTGGTGGAAGTGTGGGGTAACATCTCACAGCAAGAACTGGCAAATCTAGTGCAGTCCATGAGGAGGAGATGCACTGTAGTACTTAATGCAGCTGGTGGCCACACCAGATACTGACTGTTGTTTTTGAGCCCCCTCAGTTGTTGATTCTTATGTTCATACAAATATTTACACATGTTAAGTTTGCTGAAAATAAACGCAGTTGACAGTGAGGATGTTTATTATAGTTTGTTTTTTTCCTTGAACTGATAAAGCCCAGTTTATGTGGCACACACACAAAGTTTATCCTTGTACATAATGCATAACGACAGTGTCATGTGTTAAAACCACATTTTTCATTTTTGTAAGCTCACTGCTACAATTACTTTCGGTACAACGACAGATACTTAGAGGTCCTTTGGAAATAATTGAAATACACGGAGTGTACAAACATCTTTCCATGACATAGACTGATGACATAGCACCGGTTTGAATGTGTCAAGAACTGCAAGGCTGCTGGGTTTTTCATGCTCAACAGTTTCCTGTGTGTATAAAGAATGGTCCCCCACCGAAAGGACATCAAGCCAACTTGACACAACTGTGGGAAGCATTGGAGTCAAAATGGGCCAGCGTCCTTGTAGAACTCTTTCCACACATTGTAGTCTATTCCCAGGCTGTTCTGAGGGCAACTCAATAATAGGAAGGTTGTGTGACCTCATCATCGAAGAGCTGTAACAGTTTCACCCACCTGCAGCTGGTACTGTTTGACACATACAGTCTCATCTTTCTGAAACTCCAACAAGTTGTCTTCCATGGTACAGGATAAGTAAATGTGAGTTTGTGCCATCCATCCCCACTCTTTCATGTGCCTGCATGTAGGACTTAAGGTCTTGAGGTGGTCCAGAGTTGACTACATGACACCCTTAAAGTCTACCCCCATTCCCAGTCCTGAAGTATCCATCACAACTCAGATTAGATGACTCACCTGTACTTTTAAGTGATATATATATACATAAACACACAGAAACACAACTGATCAAAGTATAAGCAGGATGGGCTGTTTTCAGAAGGGCTATGTGCAGGTTCAGAGATCTGTGAGCTGCACTGCCAGCTGGTGCTTAAAGCTAGTGAGGGAGATATTAGTCTTCAGCTTCAGTGATTTTTGTAGTTCGTTCGAGTAACTGGCAGCAGAGAACTGGAAGGAAAGGCGACCAAAGGAGGAATTGGCTTTGGGGGTGACGAGTGAGATATACCTGCTGGAGCTGGTGCTTAAAGCTAGTGAGGGAGATATGAGTCTCCAGCTTCAGACACTCGTTTTACAAGTCAAATAATACAAGGTCAAAAAGGGCAATTAACACATGGCAATAAAAATACATGGCATTCCCCACTCCACATAGCTGCACCCCCTTTCCCTCTCTCCCCACATAGCCATACCCCCCCTCTCTCGATATCTGAAAATGTTTGTCAACTTAGCTGAAAAGAAGATCAAAACACATTTTAGATACACACAAATAACTCTCCACTGAACCACGGTGTGGACCTCATCGCTAGCCATTCCAATGACAAGCTCGCAGAACATTGACGTTTGAAGTAGGCATCGCCATTTCTCAGAGCCAACAAAAGTTTCAGGATTCCCGAAGACAATCTTGCATTCACCTTGGGACATTTTCTTGTCCTCCATCTCAGTTTGACTGCATATGCGGTTCCTTGAGAGTTCAGAAAAAAAACAGATCCTTGATATCAAAGGAGAACCTACTATTCTTCAATTTCAATAACTCACAGACTGGGAAAGTACCTAGTCAGGGCTGCGATGAGTTTTATGTGCTCTGGTGTCTCTGGGTGGTACATGTAGAAAAGCCTTTTTCCAGTGTGTCCTCTTCTCCTGCTGGATGCACAGACTTCTCCCCGAGGAAATTCAGAAAAACCTGGTTATACAGCAAAGAACAGTCTTCAATTCCAGGTGCTTCATTGTGCTCTTTCTTGTAGCCTTTGAAGCTGTAGCTGTGACGGCCAATACAGGGACTGGAAGGAGTGACCGCAGCTCGCCAACCACTCCACACCAAATCCGAAAAGCAGCCTCCTACCCCTGTGCCATACCACTTTATAGGAAATGGGATAAAAGCATGAAAATATCCATTAGTTAATAATAATAAAGTACTAAATACTACTGGTTCAATGACAACATTGCCATGTTGAAGGTTGAGCGTGGCCTGAGAGACATTTTAAGAGAAAGTCCAACATACAGTTGAAGTTGGAAGTTTACATACACTTAAAACTCGTTTTTCAACCACTCAACAAATTTCTTGTTATCAAACTATAGTTTTGGCAAGTCGGTTAGGACATCTACTTTGTGCATGACAAGTCATTTTTCCAACAATTGTTTACAGACAGATTATTTCACTTATATTTCACTGTATCACAATTCCAGTGGGTCAGAAGTTTACATACACTAAAATAACTATGCCTTTAAACAGCTTGGAAAATTCCAGAAAATGTCAAGGATTTAGAATCTTCTGATAGGCTAATTGACATCATTTGAGTCAATTGGAGACCTGTGGATGTATTTCAAGGCCTACCTTCAAACTCAGTGCCTCTTTGCTTGACATCATGGGAAAATCAAAAGAAATCAGCCAAAAACTGTAGACCTCCACAAGTCTGGTTCATCCTTGGGAGCAATTTCCAAACGCCTGAAGGTACCACGTTCATCTGTACAAACAATAGTACGCAAGTATAAACACCATGGGACCACGCAGCCGTCATACCACTCAGGAAGGAGACGCGTTCTGTCTATATACAGTGGCAAATACACTGTTGGCTATATACAGTGGCAAAGAAAGCATGTGAACAATTTGGAAATACCTGGATTTCTGCATGAATTGATTGTAAAATTTTATCTGACCTTCATCTAGGTCACAACAATAGACAATCAGTCTGCTTAAACTTATAACACACAAAAAATAATACGTTTTCATTTCTTTATTGAACACACCGTGAAAACATTCACAGTGCAGGGTGGGGAAAGTATATGAACCCTTGGATTTAATAACTGGTTGACCCTAACCTTTGGCAGCAATAACCTCAACCAAACATTTTCTGTAGTTGCGGACCTGCACAACGGTCAGAGGAATTTTGGACCATTTCTCTTTACAAAACTGTTTCAGTTCAGCAATATTCTTGGGATGTCTGGTCTGAACTGCTCTCGAGGTCATGCCACAGCATCTCAAATTGGATTGAGGTCAGGACTCTGACTGGGCCACTCCAGAAGGCGTATTTTCTTCTGTTGAAGCCATTCTGTTGTTGATTTACTTCTGTGTTTTGGGTCGTTGTCCTGTTGCGTCACCCAACTTCTGTTGAGCTTCAATTGGTGGACAGATAGCCTAACGTTCTCCTACAAAATGTCTTGACAAACTTGGGAATTCATTTTTCCGTCGATGATAGCAAGCTCTCCAGGCCTTGATGCTTCATCTACCATACTTTACAGTTGGGATGAGGTTTTGAATTTCGTGTGCTGAGCTCAAACCAACATCTCCAATCTCATCTCATTGACTGGACTCCAGGTCAGCTGACTCCTGACTCCAATTAGTTTTTGGAGAAGCATTAGTCATTAGGGTTTCACATACTTTTTCCAACCTACACTGTGAATGTTTAAATTATGTATTCAATATAGACAAGAAAAATACAATAAATTGTGTGTTATTAGTTTAAGCACACTATGTTTGTCTATTGTTGTGACTTAGATGAAGATCAGATAAAATTTGATGACCAATTTATGCAGAAATCCCGGTAATTTCAAAGGGTTCACATACTTTTTACCAGTACTGAGTCGATGTGCAAGAGTAGGAGGAAATTGAGGTACATACACCACGTGACCAAAAGTATGTGGACACCTGCTCATTGAACATCTCATTCCAAAATCATGGGCATTAATATGGAGTTGGTCCCCCCTTTGCAGCTATCTTCTGGGAAGGCTTTCCACTAATGTTTGAACATTGCTGCTGGGACTTGCTTCCATTCAGCCACAAGAGCATTAGTGAGGTCTGGCACTGATGTTGGGCGATTAGGGCTTGGCTCGCAGTCGGCGTTCCAATTCATCACAAAGGTGTTCGATGGAGTTGAGGTCAGGGCTCTGTGCAGGCCATTCAAGTTCTTTCACACAATCTCTACATGGACGTCGCTTTGTGCACAGGGGCATTGTCATGCTGAAACATTAAAGGGCCTTCCCCAAAGTTGGAAGCACAGAATCATCTAAAATGTTATTGTATGCTGTAGCGTTACGATTTCCCTTCACTGGAACTAAGGGGCCCGAACCAGAAAAAACAGCCCCAGACCATTATTCCTCCTCCAAACTTTACAGTTGGCACTATGCATTCGTGCAGGTAGTGTTCTCCTGGAATCCACCAAACCCAGATTCGTCCTTTGTACTGCCAGATGGTGAAGCATGATTCATCACACCTGAGAACTTGTTTCTACTGCTCCAGAGTCCAATGACGGCGAGCTTTACACCACTCCAGCGACGCTTGGCTTTGCACATGGTGATCTTAGGCTTGTGTGCGGCTGCTTGGCCACAGAAACCCATTTCACGAAGCTCCTGATGAACAGTTCTTGTGCTGAGTTGCTTCCAGAGGCAGTTTGGAACTCAGTAGTGAGTGTTGCAAACGAGGACATACAATTTTTATACGCTACACGCTTCAGCACTCGGATGGTCCCGTTCTGTGAGCTTGTGTGGCCTATCACTTTGCGGCTGAGCCGTTGTTGCTCCTAGACGTTGCCACTTCACAATAACAGCACCTACAGTTGGCAGCTCTAGGAGGGAAGAAATTTGACAAACTGACTTGTTGGAAAGGTGGCATCATATGACGATGCCATGTTGAAAGTCACTGAGCTCTTCAGTACAAGGCCATTCTACTGTCAATGCCTGTCTGGAGATTGCATGGCTATGTGATTAGTTTTATACACCTCTCAGCAACGGGTGTGGCTGAAATCGCTGAATCCACTAATTTCAAGGGGTGTCAACGTACTTTTGTACATACAGTGCATTAGGAAAGTATTCAGACCCCTTGACTTTTTCCACATTTTGTTATGTTACAGCCTTATTCTATAATGGATGAAAAAAAAAGCACAATCTCATCAATCTACATACAATACCACATAATGACAAAGCAAAAACAGATTTTTTTGAGATGTTAGCAAATTTATATAAAGAATATTACATTTACATAAGTATTAAGACCACTCAAGGACATTCAGAGACTTGTCCCGAAGCCACTTCTGCGTTGTCTTGGCTGTGTGCTTAGGGTGTTGTCCTGTTGGAAGGTGAATCTTCGCCCCCAGTCTCAGGTCCTGAGCGCTCTGGAGCAGGTTTTCATCCATAATCTCTCTATACTTTGCTCCGTTCATCTTTCCCTCGATCCTAACAAGTCTCCCAGTCCCTGCCATTGAAAAACATCCCCACAGCATGATTCTGCCACCAGCCATGCTTCACTGTAGGGATGGTGCCAGGTTTCCTCCAGACGTGACGCTTGGCATTCCGGCCGGAGTTTCATCTTGGTTTCATCAGACCAGAGAATCTTGTTTCTCATGGTCTGAGAGTCCTTTAGGTGACTTTTGGAAAACTCCAAGCGGGCTGCCATGTTCCTTTTACTGAAGTGTGGCTTCCGTCTGGCGACTCTACCATAAAGGCCTGATTGGTGGAGTGCTGCAGAGATGTTTGTCCTTCTGGCAGGTTCTCCCATCTCCACAGAGGAATGTATTGAAGCATTATAATGAATTAAAGTAATAGGTGGTGAAGTCCATTAGCAGCCAGCTGAAGCAGGACAGAGGCACAAATTAAAGGTGTCCCAGAAAGGTGTCTAATCCCACTGGGCACTGACTGGTTGAATCAATGTTGTTTCAACGTCATTTCACCGCCCAAAAATCTATGTTATGACGTTGAATCAACGTGAAAAACTGATTGGACTTGAAAAAAGTCAACGTAATTTAGTATTTTTTTCACCCAACTTTTAACCTATTGTAAATCCAATGACACAGTAAAATGTTTTGTTAATTTCACATTGAATTCACGTTATTCACATAATTACCAGTATTTTACGCACATACCGTACAGTGTATACTGGATTTGTGGTTAGTAAGCAAGAAAAAAGTACAATTATATGGAGAGTGTGTAGGGCTCTGTTTGAGTGAGTGTGAACTAGGAAGTGAAAACAGTTGTTGACAAGATGCAGGTTTGTCAAAGTTAAGGATATGAAAGTTTATCGGTAGAGTCACGTTCATGACATGGCCTATCAGTATTGTCACATTATTGACGAAGGGTGGGTCCCAAATGGCACCCTACTCCCTATATATTCCATATTCTCTATGTGCCCTGGCTAAAAGTAGTGCTCTGTAAAAGGAATAGGGTGTCATTTAGGATGTGGACACAGTTTATCAGTAGGGTCACATTGATGACACAGTTTATTTGTAGGGTCACATTGATGAGGGTCGTATTGATGACATATTCGTAAGGCAGCAAAGCAAATACGTTCATGATTAATGGATTAGAGTGACTGATTAGCGGACCAGGGGTTAACTCTAATGAGATCGAGTCGAAATCGAGTCATCTGTGCAACTCAATACTGAGCTAAAGTCTAAGCATCCTAAGAATTAGCCCATTGAGCCAACAGGTGTCAGGCAAGGTTACCCACCGTCACCTCCGCTACACTAAGGCCTTCAAGATAGGTTTGTTAGCCCCCCACCCAAAAAAAATCAAATAAAAGCTGAAGAAAATGCACTTGTAATAAATAAGTAACATGCCCTTATTGACTAAGAGCTTTACCCCAGTTCCCCTGGTAATCTGTTTCGAGTTGTACTGTTGTCATCCCGGAGTGTGTCTACTCACACAGAGGGAACTATGTCCTCCCCATCAAATAATGCCATGCCATTCATTGTGCCAAGATGAATGGATGTGGTAATTAGACTGTTTTCTGAAGAGTGACTGTTAATGGTGTCTAGTGGAGTCTAGCTTTCCAAGAACATTAGCGAAGGGCGGCTGTTTGAATAGACTGATGGAGGGGAAATGGGGACTCAAAACAAATACAATAAACAAACCGTGTCCTTTTTATTCCAAAAACAAATTCCATTAGCGCGCCCATCATCAATTAAGACCGGGGTGGCACAAATGCTATTGTTTGCCCGGCTCTCACAGAAGGATTGGAGAAAATGGATGCATTAGGTTTGAATGTGCTTCAGGAACAATGAGGGCGTTTCTTTAAGTGGAGAATTCGGTGATTGAATTAGAATAACAGCTTCCGACAGTGAATGAGAAAGACTTATGTCAGGGGAATTGGCTGCATTCAGTCTGCCTCTGTCATAATAATGGTTATTGTCGTCGCTCTGTCCGGAATTCTTGAAAAATTACAACTTTTTAAATATTATTTATGCAAAAATAAACAGTGGAGCCATGTGGAGCTCTCTTCTTTGGCTGTGATCTAGGACACATCACTATATTAAAAGGGGCAATCCGCAGTTGAAACAATAAAGGTCTCCTAACCCCTGTTTTTGTAAAAAGCTGAGGGATTGGGCTGGAGTAACCACTCTCAAATTCATAGACATAACTAACTATGTTTGGTGTTTTTTTGCATATACTTTGTTACAAAAAAATGTGTAAACAGTAAAACAAAACAAAACAGTAAAACAAAACAAAACAGTAAAACAAAACAAAACAGTAAAACAAACGTACAGTATGTCTTGGGTTATGATGGGGTACGACAGTTGAACTAAGTTCATTAGGCATTTATAAGTTATATTCTTCAAAAATCAATTGGTACTTATCAATAATTTATCAGTCCAAAGATGGATGTAGCAACTGCAGATTAGCCCTTTAAAAGCCAGGGTAGTTTCTGAAATTGTGAATTTGCAATGATATTGGGAATTTGAATGGGTTTGATATGATTCATGCTCCAGTAGGATCAAATTATGGAGCTCCTACTACGGGAATTTTAAGGTCTGTGCCAACTTTGCTATGATCTCATCAAGAATTGTTGAATGGGAGAGTACAATTTTCCTTGATCATTTGTAATCTTTTGAAAGTCTTCAGATCTCACCATTTGTATAGTATTTTATGAACAACATTAAAACTAAAAACATACGATGTTTGGTTAGTGTTATTGAAATGATATTATTGCTCTACCCCGACAACAATAGGTTACAGCACTAGCTAGATACAGTATATTAGAAAGTAGATTCATCACTGTACCGTTCAGTGTCGGCTACATTTGGATAATTATATTCAGAATTTTCATGTGGTGGTCCATTCACCTTGGAAAAATATTACTCTGCAGCACTAGAACCATTCCCATGATGGTTATCTCAATCTTTCCTCCCAGTCACACTCAGTGCACTACCAAATTCAAATGAGCTCTTGCGGAAGTGTGATTAGGTACACAGTGCATATTTCCTAGGAACAGAAGCAACAACCTCAGAAATGCAGTGGAACATTGCCTCATCTACATTTCTTCCCATCACTCAGATATGCAATTAACATTGTTGACACTTCAGCACATGTACTACATTATGACAGTGATCATGGACCTATGTGTGAGCAGAAGAGAACGGCAGATACAGAGTAGTTGGCACTCAAGCAAACACAGGGAGGCGTTGACGTAAGTGGATGAGCAGTGAGCAGGACGAGTTAACAATGTGTGGATAAACCTGACAACTGCTACAGAATATGCATAGAAAGAGTTCCAGTTCGGTGCAATGGCCTTGAGATAGACTGTACTGTATCTAAGGACTACATCGCCTGTTATACATAAAGGGGTTGGTCCTTAAATGGATACGTTGGCATTTTGGCAATGAGGCCCTTTATCTACTTCCCCAGAGTCAGATGAACTCTTGGATACCATTTTTATGTCTCTGTGTCCAGTAATAATATAGTTAAAGGTAGTTTTGTGAGCCAATGCTAACTAACGTTACTGGAAATCGCAATTACTGGAAATCTATGTGTATCTGTTAGCATATTTAAAGGGTTTGGGATTTTGGCAGAGACCCTTTCTCTAAGTATCCCTTGAAGCACATCTGTCCAGAAGATGTACTGTAACTAACTTGAGTTAAATTGACAGTTCTTAGAAGTTTGTTAGACGGTTATTTAGTTAAGTTAGTTTAGCTAATCTCCTGGCTACCATTTTGGGGTGTGTAAAAATGCTAGTGTTGAATGGTGAAAGAGAGGTGGAAGGGAAAATATAAACCCGATCCTCGCGGTAGTTGTACTGCTTTAGATTGTGCCACGTGATACACAACGGATGTGTTGCGTGTGCTATAGTGATATTTTACGATTTTTACGCTCTTTCTTAGATAAAAAAGGCAGATTTGATTGATTTTATGTTTATATATTTGGGAAAGTAAGTCAAATCCTTTATATTGTGGCTTAATGAACACTTAATAGGTAATAGAAAAGTGATTTTGCATGGACCTTTAATGAGATTTCAGTAATGATCTTTCCATGCATCACATTTGGGGTAAGTCACTAGTTTATGACTCAAGCTCCAAACTCAAACACAGAAAACAATAATTGCAATGAGAAGCTTTACAAAAGCCTTTGCACAGTAGAAGAGAAGGAAAATTGCTTATCTTAAGTAAAAAAAAAAAAAGTTTAAAGTATCCCTAGCGACAGCTTTAGGGGTATGCTTTCGAGAGAATTACGAACTTCATGAACTCTTAACCTTCATGTTAGAATCCAGCAGAAAACTATAAATCAGAGAAGAGGAATACCCAGGCGTTCATGACCTTCGTGAAAGCGACGAGAGCTCAGGACAAAGAGGAGATGTAATAGAAATTACGCCTTGAACTGGTTCACTGGAGAGAGTAATAAGCAAATAAAATCTTCCCAGTTGACATGATCAGAGCAATCAGAAACTGGGAGGGGTAGGAGGATGATGAAGAGTGAGAGATCCAAGAAAGTTCAAGTGTTGTACAGAGGTTTGGAGGGTGGAAAGTTTATTTTTAGGCCAGTACTATACGCAACTATGTTGTGCGGTCCTACCAATACCACTTGTAAAAGCAGAAACAATTTACTAGGCTACAAATGAAGTAAGTAATGATGAACTCGGTGTGGTGAAAGTGTTGAAGGGTGGTGTACATCGAGGGTCTTAATTGGTATGCTGGGGACATGATGATCAGTTCTTAGCTGCCAGTTGACAAGTAACAATTATCTTGCTCTTATCCATAATCTCATCAAGTACTCGTTGCACTGTAAGACCAGAGTGGGAACATTTGCTAAAACCATCGACAGAGTTAAAAACGGGAAGGTTTTCACAACCCTTGGCTTTTAACCCCTTTTGTTGTGTTACAGCCTGAATTCAACATGGATTACGTTTAGATTTTTTTGTGTTTCTGGCCTACACACAATACCACATAATGTCAAAGTGGAATCAGGTTTTTAAACTTTTTTTACAATTGAATTCAAAATGAAAAGCTGAAATGTCTTGAGTCAATACATATTCAACCCCTTAGTTATGTTAAGCGTAAATAAGTTCAGGAGTCAAAATGTGCTTAACAAGTCACATAATAAGTTCCATGGACTTACTTTGTGTGCAATAATAGGGTTTAACATTGAATAACTACCTCGTATCTGTACCCCGAACATAAACGTATCTGTAAGGTCCCTCAGACGAGCAGTGAATTTCAAACATACTGTAAATTCAACCACAAAAACCAGGGAGGTTTTTCAATGCCTCTCAAAGACGGGCACATATGAGTAAATGGGTAAAAAAGAAAGGCAGACATTCAACATCCCTTAGAGGATTGTGAAGTTCTTAATTACATTTTGGATGGTGTATCAATGCAGCCAGTCACTACAAAGATGCAGGCGTATATCCTAACTCAGTTGCCAGAGAAGGAAGGGATCCCCTCAGGGATTTCACCATGAGGCCAACGGTGACTTTAAAACATTTATAGAGTTTAATGGCTGTGATAGGAGAAAACTGAGAATGGATCAACAACATTGTAGTTACTCCACAATACTAACCTAATTGACAGAGTGAAAAGAAGGAAGCCTGTACAGAATACAAATATTCATTTTTGCAACAAGGGACTAAAGTAATACTGCAAAAAATGAGGCAAAGCAATTGTTTTTTTTTCCTGAATACAAAGTGTTATGTTTGGGGCCAATCCAATACAACACATTACTGAGTACCACTCTCCATATTTTCAAGTGTAGTGGTGGCTGCATCATGATATGGGTATGCTTTTAATCGTTAAGGACTGGGGAGTTCTTCAGGATAAAAAAGAAACAAAGTGGAGCTAAGTACAGGCAATATCATAGAGGAAAACCTGGTTCAGTCTTCTTTCCACTAGACACTGGGAGATTAATTCACCTTTCAGCAGAACAATAACATAATGAGCTCAGGTGCATCCTGTTTCCATTGATAATTCTTGAGATGTTTTTACAACTTGATTGGAGTACACCTGTGGTAAATTCAATTGATTGGACATGATTTGGAAAGGCACACACCTGTCTATATAAGGTCCAAGCCATGAGGTCAAAGGAATTGTCCGTAGAGCTCCGAGACAGGACAACCAATGACGAAAAAATACAATTTAATCCATTTTAGAATAAGGCTGTACCGTAACAAAACGTGGAACAAGTCAAGGGATCTGAGTACTTTCCGAATACACTGTAAATCTGCTTGAAAACATATGGTAAGACTTTGAAACGATTGTCTAGCAATGATCAACAACCAACTTGACAGAGCTTGAAGAACTTTTTAAAGAATAAATGGGTCTTAGAGACTTACCCAGAAAGACTCATAGCTGTAATCGCTGCCAAAGGTGATTCTAACATGTATTGACTTGGGGGTGTGAATACTTCTGTAAATGAGAACATGTTTTCACTTGTTATGGACTTGATGGATGTGTGTGTAGATGGCTAAGAAAAAAATATATTTAAGCCATTTTGAATTCATGCTGTAACAGAAAATGTGGAGTAAGTCAAGGGGTATGAATACTTTCTGAAGGCACTGTAGAAATGTATATTATGGTATTGACTTTAGCTGCCTCGGCTCGTCTGGCATAACGGACGCACTGGTGTAGTCCCAAAAAGAGCAAACCCCACCCATCTGGTACACCAGACAGACTCAACCAAACATTTTAAAGGATTTGAAAGAAAACAAATACTAATTGAACCCAGGTTTTTTGGTTGATTCCTATGCTCTACTGAGCAAAGGTGAAGATACCCATCCATAATGTGATGTGGAATGCACACTGCAAGCATATTTTAGCTCACAGCTCAACGTAAGAAACAGTAAGTCAGTGACACCATGTATTTTGGATTTATCGATTCACACTAATTGGAGATTCTTCTCCTTGCAATACACTGCTCACATTTACCTTGAGGTAAACACAACTGGATTGAGGGCATGTAATGTGTGGGTGGTCACAGAGTAGCACCAAGGAAACGCATCAACAGGTGCATTCAGATGGGTAGTGTAATTCACAGCGTTAAAATGTATATACAAATGTAACAGGCCATCACTATGCTTGCCAAACAGCTTCCTCACTCACAGGTTCTTAACGGTCCCTGATCTTTGTCCTCTCCGCTTGACGTCTTAGCCAGCTACGCTACAGAGTGACTAGCAGTTCAATAATGCGGGCAGAGACATGTCAAGCTGGCGAGTAAGGTTTCCAATCCAACACATACCATTACAAAAAAGGAAATGTATCACACTCTTTCTGGTAAGGTCAGTTGGTTGGGCTAATTTTCTATGCTAATTTGAGCTCATTCAAACCAGCAAAAAAACCTCTGAATCCATTTCCCTCTAGTTCAAAACATGGTTACATGGTGTGTGTTTGGTGACCTGCGTAAATGATTGGCTGACACCAAGGTTGCATCTCTCAGAGGCTTCAGAGAATCTCTATTTTGTTCGGGTCCTTTTGATCAAACAACCCTGAGATAACCTCATCCTCAACAGGTCGCATAGTCTGTGAATCCTCCCATCTGTTTAACCATAAGTGAAAGATATCAGAACAAGGATCTGTACAAGGGCAACTGGCGGATTTTTTGGAAGCGGCCCCCCTTACGGAGGTCCACGGATCAAGAGCTAACATTTTTCCTGAGCTTTCAAACCTCATGATTTTCAATGTACAGTGCATTCAGAAAGTATTCAGACTCCTTGACTTTTTCCACATTGTTACGTTACAGCCTCATTCTAAAATGCATGTTTTTTTCTCCCTTTTTAACACCATAATGACAAAGCAAAAACAGGTTGACATTTTTGAAAATGTATAAGAAATAAACTGAAATATCACATTTACATAAGTATTCAGACCCTTTACTCAGTACTTTGTTTAAGCACCTTTGGCAGCGATTACAGAGTTGAGTCTTCTTGGGTATGATGGGCAAGAATTTCAGCAGTAGGTACCAGATACATTTATTGTCATCACTCACCATGTTAGGTCATCAGATAATCCCAAAAAATTGGTTTCAGCAAAAACAAGAACCTGCGTTTACAATGCATCCAATTTGGGTTTGTTGGTTTAGATTTCTGTAACTCTGTAGCAAGTACATAAGGGGGCAAGCTGTGCCTCTTGATGAGGACGAGCGAGAGGACCATAGTATTGGACAAGAAGAAGGGCTGTTTGCAGCATACTGTAAGAGGCAGAAGAAAGCTGTTGGGACCACTCCAGCACTACAGCTAAGTCACTACCTTGACATATGCGAAGGACAGAATGCCCTCTTGTTCTGGGCAATGAACAGGAAGGCTCTTCCTTCACTGTCCCGAGTGGCCATCAGGGTCTTGGCAGTGCCTGCCTCCAGTGCTCCGGTGGAGCGTGTCTTCAGCCATGGTGGCATCATACTGCAGCCTCATCGTGCACAAATGACTGACAGACTTTTAGCGAATTTGGTCTTTTGCAAATGCAATGCTAAGAGAAAGAGAAAAAAATAAGAGAAAAAATGAAACTGTTTATGCATTACACACACACGTAGTCTCCATGTTCAGGTTTTATCTCCCATCTTTGGGATCTTTTCTCAGACATTCAGGCCAGTGTTCAAATTGTAGGCCTACTTGAAGTTCAGTAGCAATTGTTTAGATTTTGTACCTTTTAATAAATGATTGTAACTTTATGGAGAGAGAGAGAGAGAGAGAGAGAGAGAGAGAGAGAGAGAGAGAGAGAGAGAGAGAGAGAGAGAGAGAGAGAGAGAGAGAGAGAGAGAGAGAGAGAGAGAGAGAGAGAGAGAGAGAGAGAGAGAGAGAGAGAGAGAGAGAGAGAGAGAGAGAGAGAGAGAGAGAGAGAGAGAGAGAGAGAGAGAGAGAGATCCTTAATAAGCACAATGTCTTGAGTAAAAGCCAAATTGGATTTATACCAAAACATCGCACAACTGATCATATTTACACCCTTACACACCCTGATAGATAAGCATGTCCACTAAAATAATACAAAAATATATGCTTGCTTTATCGACTTCCAAAAAGCATTTGATTCTATTTGGCATACAGGACTGTTCTACAAAGTTATTGAAAGTGGGGTAGGGGGTAAAACATATGACATAATTAAATCAATGTATACTGGCAATACGTGCGCCATTAAAATTGGCAAGAAAATAACAGAATTCTTTAACCAGGGGCGGGGCCTTCGCCAGGGTTGCAATCTGAGCCCTGCACTCTTCAATATTTCCATCAACGAATTGGCCACTATTCTAGAAAAATCCTCTGCCCCTGGTGTTAGTCTCCACAATTCAGAGGTTAAATGCCTACTCTTCGCAGATGACCTATGCCTGCTGTCACCCTGTCACTATCCTCATAAGTGACAGACCAAGGCGCAGCGAGGCATCCAGTATACATGTTTATTTAACAACGAAACACACGTAACTGGGCAAAATAACGAAAAAAGATCGTAACATATTAACATACTGCCAGACCTGGGCCCTGGCAGTAAACCTCAAAAAGACTAAAATAATGATTTTTCAGAGAAGATCCAGATCTCAGGGAATTAGAACAAAGTTCTCAATTGGTACAAAATATATAGAGTACTGCACACACTACAATTACTTAGGTTTAAAAATGAATGAACTGAGAGAGAAAGCACGCAGGGCATTCTACGCCATTAAAAAACAAATTCAAATTGAAATACCTATTAAAATTTGGCTAAAACTAATTGAATGTGTCATTGAACCAATTTCACTTTATGGCAGCGAGGTGTGGGGTCCACTTGCAAAACAAGATTTCGCCAAATGGGACAAACACCCCATTGAAACCCTGCATGCAGAGTTCTGTAAGATTCTCCTACATGTCCAGAGGAAAACTACAAACAATGCATGCAGGGCAGAATTAGGCCAATATCCACTAATAATAAAAACACAAAAAAGAGCAATTAAGTTTTGGAAACATCTAAAATACAGTGACCCCCTCTCATATCATTACCAAGCCCTGCAATGCCAAGAGCTGAGCTGTATTTTACCCCCTCATCCAGCTGGTCCTGGGGCTGAGTTCACAAACCTGTTCTACTAACACACTGAAGCCTCAGGACCAGAACATCCAATCAATCAGAATAAAACAAATTACATCACAATCAAAACAAAACTACATTGCTCATTAGGAAACACAAGCACAAGCAGAAAGCAAAATGCGTGCTATCTGGCCCTAAATCGACAGTACACCATGGCAAACTGTTTGACCATGGTTACTGATCAAAACCTAAGAAAAACCTTGACAAAGTACAGGCTCAGTGAGCACAGCCTTGCCATTGAGAAGGGTAGACACAGGAAAACCTGGCTCCCTGTAGAGGAAAGGCTGTGCAACCACTGCACAACAGCAGAACCTGAGACCGAGCTGCATTTCCTGACAAATTGTCAAAAATATAAAACAATTAGAGACTGCTGTGGGTTGGCAGCGCATTACATTGCTGCCTGCCATAAGATGAGGGACAGTGTCTGACAGACCAATCAACCTGCACATGTCCTCTACTGTATGCTTAGTGTTATTGTTTAATGTATGGTTATTTTGACCCTTGGTTATTGTTGACAATTTTTATTCTTGTTATTTTCATATTGTAAACATCAAAAGTAAGCTTTGGCAATATGTACATTGTTACGTCATGCCAATAAAGCATTTGAGAGAGAGAGAGAGAGAGAGAGACTTTGACTTTTGACTTTTTGTCTTTCTTTAATGAAACATCCTCATTTCATTAAAAACTCACCACCCCCCCACCCCTTAAAGAAAATAAAAACACCAAATTACATCCTGTACTGCATACACGCACCAGTCACCTTTCCCTATACCACACAATTCAAAACACCACACATCAAAATAACCAAAAAACCTTACCACTTCTACAACCGTATTTCCAAAACATCTTCCTCAACTATACAGACAGCCCCCCCCACACACCATATCTCCTGAAACATCTCCACACTTTTTATCATTTTATAGAACTCAAATTCTACCCTGAGGCGCGCAGAGACCATCCCATTAAATAATAGTAAAGGGTCTGTTATCCCCACCTTTGACCCTGTTCCTCCTTGTTAGCCAAATAGCCAACTTTGCCTGAGCAAACAGGAAGTTCAACAAAACACATTTAGCCTTTTAATTTTTCGAATACCTGTACCCCATTATAAACACCCCAACAGTAAAAACCACACCCAACCTCTCACACAGACATTCCAACAGAGACATTAATGGCATTAACCTGACGCACACAGAAAACACATGAATCACAGTTTCTTTTATAACACAGAAAGGACACCCTGCCCGATTCCCCGGTTCAACCCGTACCAACCAGCTGTTAGTGGCCAAGGCTCCATGAAGAACCCTCCACTGGAGGTCCCTGACCTCTTTGGTACTGGGGGTTTGTAAAGCCCCTCCATCTAAAACCTACCATATTCTCTGCCCCACATACCCCCTGCCACTGATGTGCCTTCACTCCTGTTAGGCTCCTAATGTTCCTCACCTTAACGCAGAGGTTGTAGAGGGCTTTACCTTCCACCCCTTCAAACTCCCCAAGGCTCGGAGTGTTAAAATCTAACAAGTCCTCCAGACCCCCTTGCCAGTCCCCAGTCTCTGCTGTCACCTGCAGTGGTGGAAACATTGGTGGCCCCTCCCCTTTGGCCGCTCAAACACCCCCTTACCGGCTCAGACAGTGCCTCCTGGACCTCCTCCAGGAATCTCTCCAGCAGCCTAAGAGACGTTATTCCTGTTTGTTGTGCCAGGACTTCCGGGTTTTCCACCCGCCCTCTCCCAGCAGTCGCAGGTCACCCAGCCTTAGTAAACCCGCTGCCATCAGTTGCCTCTGCAGGGTGGCCGACTGAACTGATCTCAAAGGGATGGCTGGGTTGTGGAAGATAGGCTCTTCCCACACCCACAGTCCAGGCTCTACACCCCCATCTCGTGTGGCCCTTAGCAGCTGCCATGCCCTCAGCACTGCGGTATAAAAGTCTGAGAGACCTGCTGTATTCATCCTCTCCAGCTTCATGAGGAACAGCTGCCGGTCCAGCCCTAATCCGCCAGCTCTCCTCAGCAGCGCGCATGCTGGTTCCCTCCAGCCAACATCAGTATGGTACAGCAGTCTCTGTGCCGCCTTTAGTCGGAATGCAGCCACCCTGCTCTCCAGTTCCACCAGGCCCTGTCCTCCTTCGTGGACGGTCATATACAACACTGCTGCCCTCAGCCAGTGATGGCCTGACCAGAAAAATTCCACCAGCTTGCGTTGCAGGTCTGCGAGCAGACCGGCGGGGGGGTTGAGGACAGCCAGTTTATGCCACAGGGAAGATGCCACCAGGTTGTTGATTATCAGCACCCTCCCTCTATATGACACTTGGGACAGGAGCCACCTCCACCTGGCCAGTCTTGACACTACTGCCTGTGACAGCCCCTCCCAGTTCTTCCTTACCCACCTCTCCGAGCCCAGGTACACCCCCAACACTTTAAGCCCTTCACAACCCCACTGTAAACCCCTGGAAGCAGAGGAAGGGCCCTATCCCCATGCCCCACATAACAGAGCTTTGCTCTTGCCCCAGTTTACCTTAGCCGACGAAGCTCCTCGTACACCTTCAGACTGGTCTCTAGTGCCTGCATATCCTGACCATCCCTGACCATCACAGAAACATCATCTGCATACGCTGACACTGCTATGCCTGTCACCACACCCATGCCTGTCCAGCACACTCCTGCAGTCTCCTGCGTAGCAGGCCCAAAAAGGCTCAATGGCTAGTGTATATAACTGCCCGATAGAGGGCAGCCTTGTCTAATGCCTCGTCTCACCCAGACTGGCCTACTGAGCCCCTCCCACCTTGACCATACATGACGCCCCAGCATACAACATCTTCACACAGGTCAAAAACTCTTCCCAAACCCAAACACAGACATCACATTAAACAGATACTCATGGTCCACTCTATCAAAAGCCTTCTCTTGATCTAAAGAGACCAGTCCAAAATTCACATCAGAACCTTTTTGACAAGTCCAACATGTCCCTGATTAGGAACAAGTTGTCCGTGATTGAGCGTCCCGGTACACAATATGTTTGGTCTTTATGTACTATCGAGTCCAGATGGGACTTCAGTCTGTTAGAGAGGACCTTGGCAAATATCTTGTAGTCCGCACAAAGTAATGCCACCGGCCTCCAGTTCTTAAGTTCACACAAGTCCCCTTTTTAGGCAGGAGAGTCAGAGCCGCCCGACGGCAGCTCATCGGCAACACTCCTACCTCGACGCATTCACGCAACACGCAAAAGAAATCCTGTCCAATTATTCCCAGAATTTTTATAAAACTCCACTGGGAGTCCATCAACCCCTGGTGCTCGACCGGGGACATCTGGAGTTACTGCCTCTGCCAGTTCATGGGACAACAGAGGAATGTCCATTTCTGTCCCTCTGTGCCAGAGAGAGCTTAGGGAGTCCTGCGAACAAGACCTGAGCACACACAGGATCACACATTTCTGCCCTATACAACTCAGTATAAAACTCCACAGTTCGCTCCCGCATCTCTCCCACCACAGAGGTCACCCGCCCATCAGAAAGCCGAGACAATGCATACCCTTGGCTTCACCGCTCTGTCTTTCCAACCCAAAGAAGAAGGAGCTGGGAGCATCCATCTCCTTGAGCATGGAGAACCTAGCTCTTACAAGTGCTCCTTTGCTTTAACCTGGAAAAAACTGCCCAGGTCCCTACGTAATTCAGCTAGATTAGCTTGGAGGCTTACATTGCCTTGCCCCACCATCTCTACCTCCATCTCACTAATACTACGCTCTAGTTCCCCCAATACTCTCCTAGCCTCTGAGGATGAGAGAGCTGTATACTGTTGACAGTAAAGCCGAATTTGGACTTTCCCCACATCCCACCATTGACTCAGAGACTCATACTCCTCTCTTCGCTGCCCCCACCTTTCCCAAAATATATGGAAACCTGAGCAAAAAGTGGCATCTTGTAAGAGCTTTACATTAAACTTCCAATAGGATGCCTGCCGGGCCCTGGTGAAATAGACAGCTGAGCCATGGTTATATGGTGATCTGAAAACCCCACTGGGAGAATGGTAGTGCCCAACAGCCTATTGCTCTGATTCCTGGACATGTAAAACGATCAAGTCGGGCTGCACTCACCCTAGCCCCAAAGACCTTCACCCATGTATACTGTCTTGTGTTGGGATGTTTAGTTCTCCAAATATCCACTAGGTCGAACTGATTAATAATGTCCCTTAACACCCCCACTGACACTGAATGAGGCTCTTCCCCATTTCTATCTTTCGTAAAATCCATGGTACAGTTCCAGTCTCCGCCGACCACCAGCATCTCCTCAGGCGCTACTTGTGAGAGTTCCTGTCTAAGACACCCAAATAGAACCCCCCTCTCTCTCCCTGTGTTAGGCGCATACACATTTATAAAGACAAAACCCTTGTTGTTAATTTCTGCTTTTACAACAAGCAGCCTACCCTTACACACCTCCTTTGAGGAGCAAATTTTTACAGACAGACCAGGTACAAAAAGACTGCCACCCCTGCACTCAAATTTGTCCCATGGCTCAACACACTTGCCCCTTTCCACCAGAGCCCCCAATCGACTTCATTCACCACATCGCTATGCGTCTCCTGCAGAAACAACACCTGTACTTTTTTTTGTTTTACATATTCACCCAACACACTCCTCTTTCCCGCATCTCTGGCGCCATTTATATTGAGCGAGCCTACCCAGAGAGTCTCCATAAGAAGTGGGAGAAAAGCCAGCAAGGAAAGAGACCAATAGCAAAGCCCCAGTGCCAGAAAGAAACTATACATCTAAACAGTGTCTGAAGGTAGACCTTTATGCACAGTTGTGACCCACTTCCTCAACCTAAACCTTTTCCTGGGTGAGAGGACACCATGCCCCTCATTTTTCATAGCATGTTGTGCTGATCTTACAAACTTTCTCGGATCAGAAAAAAAGTCTCAAGATTAACTTTTTCCCTTGGTCTCATTCAGGAACCTTGTCAGTTCCCTCAATGTGTACTTTGGCCCCTCTGCTTGACTGGCTGTCAGCTCCGGACTCCATTGAAGAGGAGTCTGAAAGGAAAACCTCATCATCCTCTTCCTCATACTCACTTTCCTCATCTCCATCTCCCATCCTGACCACCTGCCCTTCCTCTCTGGTCAGGGCCTCCACCCCAGCACCAGGTCCCATAGTACCTTTGACCACACCAGCCTCTACACTTCCACCTTTCTTCTCCTCCTTTTTCTTTTTCCGCTTGACACCCTCCTCCTCCCCCCCTAGTCTCTTACACTTCCCCACTATACTCTCCTCATCCACTAGCATAACCTTACTAGACCCAGCCTCATCTACACCACCCTCCATAGCATGTCTAGGCCCAGCCTCTTCTACACCAGCATCCATAGCATGACTAGTCCCAGCCTCAGCTACCCCACCATCTCTAGCCTGACTAGGACCAGCCTCATCTACACCACCATCTCCGGCATGACTAGTCCCAGCCTCAGCTACCCCACCATCTATAGCCTGACTAGACCCAGCTTCATCTACCCCACCATCTCTAGCCTGACTAGGCCCAGCCTCATCTACACCACCATCCTTGCCATGACTAGGCCCAGCCTCATCCACACCACCATCCATGCCATGACTAGGCCCAGCCTCTGCTGTCTGCATCTCATTGCCCCCTACACTTTGACCTTGTTTTCCCCACTGGCACTTGTGCCCTCACCTTGTCCACGGCCTTTATGTGGACACGCAAAGCTCTTATGCCCCAAATCCCCACACTCAAAACACCGTAGACTATCTGTGCTGGCAAACCCCGTGAGAGCCCCTCCCCATGTCTCACTTTAAAATGCACGTTTAGCTGTTGCTCATTATTATTCAGAAACATAAACACTTGCCTCCGAACGAAACAACGTGCTTAACGGCATCCGCCTGAAAACCTGCCGACAGTACACGAAAACCGCTAGCAAACTTACCAAAACGACTAAGCTCTTTCCTGATTTGATCATCCGTAATAAACGGAGGCAAATTTGCAACTACCACCCTTGTTGAAGGGGTAGCAAGAGGCAAAATTGACACCAACACACCCTGCACAAATATTCCACTAGCAATTAGTCTACCAACCAAGTTTGCTCTTTTCATGAACACAACCACAGCTTTGTTCATTCTGGAAGCGGAATGTATAAATTCTGCTTCTACCTGTTCACCGACTGCAAGCAGAACCTCCTCCACTTTAACTCCATTCTCAGGAACACACCTGAATCCATGCCGTATAGACAGCATCTCCTCCGCTAGGCTGAGAAGCCATCGCAAGCACACCACACCTTACAAACCCCAGGAAACTAACTCTGTCCTTTTCCACCCTAACTTTGAAAAAAACTGTGGATACCGCTAAAACAAATATTGCATTAACCCTCCACCATAGAAAAAAATAAAGAAAAGAACAGAATCAAGAAAGTTAGTTAGGACAGAGCCCTCCACACCAAACACTCAAACTCCAAAAACCTCCCAGCATGCACTGCAAAAGAGAGAGAGAGAGAGAGAGAGAGAGACAATATTTAGTTTTTTTTGTCATATTGATGGGTAGCCTTTCTCATGGCTACCCATGTATTTCCATGGAAATATAGTTTATTTGGAAAGTAATAAATGTATAAAAAAAATTAAGTATTTGTGATTTGCGTAAATTTAATATACTATAACTCTTGTTAAATATGAAATGTTATTACATTTGGTGAAGAGTACATTATGACTTGTTTAGGACTCGAAACTCAAAGTTTAGGAGTTGAGACTTGACTTAATACTTGACAGTCTTGACTTGAGACTTGACTCAGACATGCCTGTCTTGACTTGGGACTTGACTTGGGACTTGAGTGCTAATACTTGAGACTTACTTGTGACTTGTAAAACAATGACTTGGTCCCACCGCTGCTACCAACTATAGAAATAGCTAACGGGTTAAGACAGGAAATGAAGAAAAACAGTAGTTCCAAGTTCAAGTGCTGTAGTTGTCCATCTGGCTAGCTGTTAACTTGTGCGCTCCACATGGGAATATAATTGTCGTGATTGAAGTTGTATTGAAGAGCATTGTGAATACAAGTGATATAAAGAGACTACACCTGATTATTCATGTAACACACTAACAGCGTTATTTATATTGGCGGCGATGATGTTAGGACTACAAAAAAGAAACGAAGGAAAAAGTCTCAGCATTGACTTGCAAGCTAAGCTAACTCCCACAATTTTATTACAACTGAATTTATAGGTTGTGAGTACCTCCTCCGGTTTTGGAACATAAACTTCACGATTGGACTATTATTGGACATTGGACTTGTAAGCAATTGATAGCAACATTTACCCGACATAATGTCTGTTGAGCAACAGCAGCCAGAGGAGATAAAAGAAAATCCTCTCTCCATTATGCAACACCCACAGCATGTGGGAGACATGCCATTTCAAGTGGAGCTATCTGCACTGGGGACGGTAATTCATATTTTTTCCTCACGGATTCTCAGGTTTGAAGAAGCCTTGGTTGTATCCTCACCTAACGTAAAGAAAGCTACAATTTTTCCAGCTAAATTGTCCGGCCTTTGCTTACTGGCAGAGCCTTTCAGACAGATGGATTATAACCAAACAAAAGAATGTCTTGGTGCCATTTTTGGACACGCTCAGTTTCTGGCAACATTCCAGACCTACACTACTGCCCGCCCCCGCAAATTAAACGAGCCATTGGAGCTGTATGCAGCTGAACTCTCTGAATTACAGAGAATTTCACCAGTTATGGTAATGATGCAAAACAATGTGAACTTTTGTTGCTGGACTAGATTTGTTGCTGGACTAGATTCAGCCATGGAGCTTAAGGTACATGAACATGCTGCACCAACTGCATGAAAAATCGTATCTCAATGTGGACGTGCCCAGCTAACAATCATCATAACATCATGCAGACTCCCACTTCCCCCCCGCATGATGCAATCTGCCCTGCCCCTACCTCAATTCACTGAATTGTCAGCAGCCATATCAGACATAAAATCTAATCTGAGGGACATCAAATGTCTTCAGGCAAGGTAAACCAATGTGAAACTTGAACACTTGTCATATCAGTTTGCACATCTGCAGTGTCAAGTTAATGCAGTGTGGAGCAAGTCCTCTGATGACAACTACGACAGAGGCGAAGTCCACCCCAGAGACGGCGGGGATATTTACCATCAACCCGCTTCGTAGCCATGGAGCCCAGAACAATTACAACAGAGACCGTCCCTGTGATGGGCGTGATGACTTAACATAGGCTGTCTCCATGATGCCCTGAGGACTACAGCAGAGGCAGCCTGGTTGCCAGGGGGAACATGCACTGTCACTGTGGCGCTGATCGGTCCACACAGAAGGCATGCCTCCTCAACATCTCCACATTGGGGTGAGCATTCACCAAGCCCTTCCAGGCGATCTTACAGGCAGGAATCTCAAAGCTCACCCTACTCCTCCTCATCACGCAGAATGCACTTTGACTCACCTAGGGGACAACATAACCATGATGGAGCACAGCATCATGATAATGGACAGTCAAATCAAATCAAACTGTATTAGTCACATGCACCGAAAACAACAGGTGTAGAGCTTATAGTGAAATGCTTACTTACAAGATCCAAACCAACAGTGCAGTTTAAAAAAATACGGATAAGAGATAAATGTAACAGCAGTAAAAAAAAATAATAACAATATATAAAGAGGGTTGCCGGTACAGAGTCAATGTGCAGGGGCATCGGTTAGTTGAGGTAGTATGTACATGTAGGTAGAGTTAATTAAAGTGACTATGCATAGATTACAACAGAGAGTGGCAGTGGTGTGGAGAGGTGGGCAAATGCAAATAATCTGGGTAGCCATTTGACTAGATGTTCAAGGGGCAGAAGGGGGCAGAAGCTGTGTAGAAGCCTCTTGGACCTAGACTTGGCGATCCGGTACCGCTTGCCGTGTGGTAGCAGAGAGTCTATGACGAGGGTGGCTGGAGTCTTTGACAATTTTAAAGGTCTTCCTCTGACACCGCCTGTTATAGTAGATGTCCTGGATGGCAGGAATCTTGGCGCAAGTGCTGTACTGCCCTCTGTAGTGCCTTGCGGTTGGAGGATGAGCAGTTGCCATACCAGGCAGTGATGAAACCAGTCAGGATGCTCTCAATGGTGCAGCTATAGAACCTTTTGAGGATCTGAGGACCCATGTCAAGTCTTTTCAGTCTCCTGAGGGGGAATAGGTTTTGTCGTGCCCGCTTCACAACTGTCATGGTGTGCCTGGACCATGTTATTTGGTTGGTGATGTGGACACCAAGGAACTTGAGGCTCTCAACCTGCTCCACTGCAGCTCCGTCGATGAGAATGGGGGTGTGCTCGGTCCTCTTTTTCCTGTAGTCCACAATCATCTCCTTTGTCTTGATCACGTTGAGGGAGAGGTTGTTGTCCTGGCACCACACGGCAAGGACTCTGACCTCCTCCCTATAGGCTGTCTCATTGTTGTCGTGATCAGGCCTACCACTGTTGTGTCATCAGCAAACTTAATGATAGAGTTGGAGTCGTGCCTGGCCGTGCAGTTATGAGTGAACAGGGAGTACAGGAGGGGGCTGAGCACGCACCTCTGAGGGGCCGCTGTGTTGAAGATCAGCATGGCGGACGTGTTGTTACCTACCCTTACCACTTGGGGGCAGCCCGTCAGGAAGTCCAGGATCCAGTAGCAGAGGGAGGTGTTAACAGTAGCTGACATTGGGGACCTTCTTCTCCGGCGCCATCTTAACAGTAGCTAACATTGGGGACCTTCTGCTCCGGCGCCATCTTAAAAGTAGCTGACATTGGGGACCTTCTGCCCCGGCGCCATCTTAATAGTAGCTGACATTGGGGACCAAATGGTAGCTCCTTTAGCACAGTCGGTCCAGTCCTCTCCTGATGACACTCTGAACAACCCATTCAGTGTGTTTATTCACGTGATAGCAGAAGGCACAGAGGTTAACTTCTTAGGGAGCGGTGGGGCGCTCCCTTCAAAATCCAAAAGTTGAATTATTAAACATGCATCAATATACAAGTGTTGCATAGTCATCAAAAGCTCTGCTTCTTGGCAATATCACAGCGTTGTCAGATTTAAAAAAGGCTTTACGGCGAAAGCACTACATTTGATTGTTTGAGGGTAGCACCTTCAATATTTTTCTTATTACCATAAATTCATAAGCCATCACGGTTCACACAACACATTTCTCTGCTGAGGGCTTCCCAAGTGTCCAACGAAGACAATCCATGGTTCTTTTGTTAGAAAAAGTAATGTATTATATCCATAAATCTCCGTTTGGTTGGCGCGTTATAATGAGTTAATACAGCCTCCACTCTTCCATTGAAACATGAAGAGAACTCGTTCAACTTATACCTATAAACTTGTCCAAGAACAATCAAACATAGTTTTAAATGTATCCTTAGGAACACTTTTATGTATATATAGTATAATATTTCAACCGGAATATAAACTGGGCGATAAGAAAGGAAAAAACCACAGAGCGCGCGCCAGCCGGGAACGCGCATTTTCTTCTATTGACATCTGTGTGGCCACTTCCTTATTCGTCTTCTTCAATCTAAAAGCAGCTAAAAAGAATCAAAACACTTTCTCGAGACTGTTGACATCCAGAGGAAGCGATAGGTACTGCATTCATATGCCCTTATATGGGCATTTTCATAAGGGAGGGGTTCCAAATGAGGCAATGTGTCAAAATCACTTTTTTTCAGGACAGAAAGTCCTCTGATTTTTGCCTGCCATATCTGTTCTGTTATACTCACAGACAAAATGTTAACACTTTTAGAAAATTCAGAGTGTTTCCTATCCAATGGTACTAAATATGTGCATATCCTATATTCTGGGCCAGAATGGGAGGCATTTTACTTTGGGCACACCAGGCCCTCCAAAACCGTCACCTCGTGCGCTGCTCCCCAAGAAGTTAATGCCTTACTTGACACAGGCAAGAAATTATATAAAAAGACTACGTCTGATTATTCATGTAACACACTAACAGTGTTATCGTATTACTAGTTGGATGGACTGATGAACAGTCTAAATCATGTTTTGTGTTCCAATATTCTTGGACCTAGACTTGGCGATCCGGTACCGCTTGCCGTGTGGTAGCAGAGAGTCTATGACGAGGGTGGCTGGAGTCTTTGACAATTTTAAAGGTCTTCCTCTGACACCGCCTGTTATAGTAGATGTCCTGGATGGCAGGAAGCTTGGCGCAAGTGCTGTACTGCCCTCTGTAGTGCCTTGCGGTCACCTCGTGCGCTGCTCCCAAAGAAGTTGATGCCTTACTTGACACAGGCTCAGGTATCTATATTATAACATATAATTTCAGACAGTCTGTTGCAGCCCAGCATTCTTGCCCCCTATTCAAGTCCTTTGTCCTAGCCTCATCTGTGACAGGTCACCAACTAGACATGCTGGACTCCCTCATGACACAATGGCGAATAGGTCACTATTACTTACAGTGTGAGTTTGGAGTGGACCACGCAGCTAACTTTCCTATTATATTAGGTTGGAACTTCCTCTCTAAGCATCGTGTCACCATTGATTTGGCTAAAAGCCACATCTCCCTCCTTCGACACAAGGTGCTACAAGGTGTTACAACTAGACCATCTCTTTCCACTGCAGTGCTATCAGTCTTTCTCCTGTGATGGTTACCCCTATGTCTGAAATGACTGTGACAGTTTCCATTGATGCCAGGGTGTTAAGTCTGAAATGTGGGCCTCCTTGAACCATACCCACATGGATAGCACAGAGTTAGTAGTGGCTAGGATCCTAACAACAGTGCAACATGGCTTGGCATCAGTGAGGGTCATCATCCCATCCACAGAACCAGTTCAACTCCTGTACAACTTAGGTCAAGCTCCATCCTATCGTAGGCTGCCACCATGACTATGAAATAGTTTAGACTAACCCTTTGGACAAACTCTCCAGTGTACAAATATTCTGCACATTCGACCTAACCTCTGGCTACTGGCATATTCCCCTCCATCCAGACATCAAAGGGAAAGCCCAGTTCTTGACAGGAAGTGGTTTATACCAGTGCCATGCCAGCGGGCATCACCAATTCCCCTCCAAGCTTTCAGAGACTGATGGAACTGGCTCTCGGTGGTCTGCATTGGAGCATCTGCCTGACAGACCTGGACGACATCGTCGTTTACAGAGCAGACTTTGAGCAGCGTCTTCAACATCTCAGGGGCAACGTCTCTCTAAACTCAGGCAAACCTCAAGGAGCATTCTTATTTTCTGTGAAATAATCTCCATTGTCTTTATGATTGACGAGGTTGAAGCACTTCTGATGCCATGTCATGGTCTTAGTTAGATATGACTGTTCTGTTCTGCTTCAAAATGTTAGTACCTTAGTTATTGATGAAAAAACAGGCCCTAACCGATGTATAATGTTGGGGCCGTCAGGCTCGGGTCGGGTATCCTAGCTCTACTGAGTTGACTCCTGCGCACTCCTCAATGTTGCATCACTCTACCGAGGGCTCCTCTAACAGCCATTGCAACTTCGCTGTGGAGGGAATGTACACCACTGACTACCTCAAAGCTCAGCCATATCCAAGCTGAGGACTGGGGCCTACGGGAGGCACAGACAGGCAGATCCTGAGCTACAGAGTTTTCCAGTGGCTAACAGGTGGACAGAAACCATTTAATAGGGAGATTCGCAATGCTTCCTCTTAGATACAGAAAGTTATAGACTCAGTTCACTCACCTTGTGATTGAGGATGGCCTCCTGTGGCGCAGGTTTCATCACAGATCCACGCATAATATTCAGCTTCAGGTTGTGGTCCCACAAGGGTGTTTAACAATACGTTCATGATCACCCATCAGTAGGACATTATGGGTACTTAGACGATCGGGCCGTCTTGCCCTTCTACTGGCCCCATATGTCAGCTGATATATCTGCCTTTTGTCAACAGTGCCCCATCTGTGCCACACCAGCAGGCACCCTGGGTCCCGATCTCACCCTTGTAACCCTTCCAGATGATTGCTGCCAACATCATAGAGCCCGTTCCAGGAAAGGTAACTGCTATGTGTTGGTTGTTATGAGCTTGTACTCCAAACATGTGAATCTCTGCTATGAAACCGAACTGCAGTGTCGCTGGCCTTCTACCACTAAAATTCCATGAAAAATGATAGAATGAGAAACGAAATAAATATGTATAGCAGCCTAGAGGTAGGTAAATGGTGGTTTCTTCCCTGTCTTCTCTCTGGCGATGGAAAGAATGATGAAGAACTGTAGGCTACGTGTGTGCACTGCGGAAGCCTGACAAAGGCTTGGCCACTTTGGCCAATCAAAAAATCCTTAGATTTGCATCATCATTACGTCCCTTTGCAGCATGCACGTTTAGCATCGGTGGAGTGTCAGAGGGGGTTTAGCAACATTAACCTAATCATCAAACCAACCAGATCGAGGATCCAATTCACTGTGTCTGCCTTGATGTTTATAAAACTTAATGGACCCCCTCTTGCGCAGTGGAACCCAGAATGATATGTCACCACTTGGTTACGGCGACACTGTTCCGCCGAGGACACCCAAACCAGAGTGGCCACCGCAAAGCCCAAGGAGTCTGACCCTCTCTCGAAGTTGCTATAGCCCTGCTTGGGATATTTAGCCTATGTTGGCTATTGGTTGAGATGCAGGGCCCGTTCTAGCTTGGTATGTCAGGGTGGGCAATTGGAAATGTGAATTGGGCCAAGTTGGAGGTAATAATTCATTTAGGTTCTAGTTGATGGAGATGCACGAATACACCACAAAAAAAAGGTTGATTTTATGTCTGTTTTAAAACAAATGTCCTGCAATTCTATTTTGCAGTGGTTTATGTTCAATACTTTGGCAATTGATTTTATAAAATATTTAATCTGTGCAAGTAAATTATATTAATTGATAGTTCACCTCCCTGTTTTATTTTATTCTGTAATATATATTACATATATATTGTATATTGTAATGGCATATTGTAACGATAATGTTGGGCGGCAGGTAGCCTAGCGGTTAGAGTGTTGGGCCAGTAACCGAAAGGTCCCTGGTTTGAATATCCAAGCCGAGAGGTTGAAAATCTGCCTGTACTCTTGAGCAAGACATTTCACCCTAATTTGCTCCGGGGGCGCTGTATACTATGGCTGACCCTGTAAAACAACACATTTCACTGCACCTATCCGGTGTATGTGATCTAATGAAATAGCACTACACCACTGAACATTGTGAAAAGAAATGATATAAAGAGACTACGTCTGATTATTCATGTAACACACTAACAGTGTTATCGTATTACTAGTTGGATGGACTGATGAACAGTCTAAATCATGTTTTGTGTTCCAATATTCCATAAAGAAGCCCTGTAGAACCAGAAGAAATCGGATAGTCATTCCATTATCATAATGACGCTATTATGCTCAGGAGAAGAAGGGATACTGAGGAAGTCAAACATTTTCATCCATTCATTTCTATAATTCTATTTCAATGCCTTTCACCTCAAGTTTTTTGTCTAATCAAGTTTAATTCATAAACTGCTGAAAGAATTTGATATTAAGATTTCTCTGATTTGATTTCAAGGATATACAGTAGAAGAGCCTTCCATCCCAGGTTGTCCTGTGAAGCGTTTATCCATCTCTTGAATTCAATTATCCTGGTAAGAATAGTTTGTTGATTGGCGTTATGAAAAGCTTTTGTTATGCTTGAAATTGCAAAAAAATTGATCTCTAAAACGTATGCAATTACATGTGAAAGTATTGACTGAACAATAAGCTTGTTGATATTTGATAATGCCAAACTTACAATCAGTGTGATATTGTTTGCTGTGTAGAAAAACCATTGAAATCACAATCACAATGCTTAGCCTCAGGTACATGCACTTGATGAGTCTTCTGGATAATTTCACAATAGCAGCCACAGATGTCTTAATGCTCTCTCGTTTTGTAACGCTCTCATACCTTTGTTCCGTGGTTGCCATGTCGCAGTGAGGTCCCCTAGGCAGAGAGCCGTCTTTACATTTTCTAAATATTGAATCATTTTAAAGTGTTTTTTGTTTGAAAATATTTACTATCTTTCTGGTTTTTGAATATCCAAATATGTATAGATTAACCCTGGAATACATATATTTGTTTCCTGCCCGTTAATTTACAAATCAGCTTTCTCAAGATAACTAGCTAGGGATTCTACTAATTAAGCTAGTGTATTTTAATTTGATTACACCAGCATATTAGTATTTTTGTGTTTTCTACGGTCTCCTGACGCATTGAGGAAGACTACAATGCATGGCGAGTTGACAGTGACGATTTTAGCGGGCTATTTTTTATGAATGAGTGGAGAGCTCATCTCGTTCTACAAGGCGAGGCGCCGGTGAGATGCCTTAAAGAGTGAACTGTGCTTCCTGCCTCTGGAGGACCTCCTGGACCACTGGACCACCTTCTCTGCTCAATCCATGTGGTTCCCTCTTGACTGTCGCTCCATCTGTTGGAGGCTTGAAATAACAAAACTCTGTCATATAGCATTTTTATTTTATTCTTGTTTGTTTTGCCTTTTCAAGCTCTTTGAGATTCTTTCTGTAATGAAAAGCTGTATCGAAGTTGAATAAAATTATTATTATTTGTAACGTCCATTTTGTTCCACCACGGTTGCAATTAAGGCTACACTGTGATCTTACCAGGGGGTGTAGAGGAATATGTATATGCACTCAGGACGTCCTTTTGTTATAGTTTAGAGTGAAGTCCTGGTCCTGGGCGGTCCTGGGCTGGCGTGGTTACACATGGTATGTGGTTGTGAGGCCAGTTGGACGTACTGCCAAATTCTCTAAAACGACATTAGAGGCTGGTTATGATAGAAAAATTAACATTTAATTCTCTGGCAACAGCTCTGGTGGATATTCCTGCAGTCAGCATGACAATTGCACGCTCCCTCAAAACTTAAGACATCTATGGCATTGTGTTGTGTGATTTTTTTTTGTGTGGCCTTTTATTGTCCCCCAGCACAAAGTGCACCTGTGTAATGGATGGATTATCTTGGCAAAGGACACATGCTCACTAACAGAGTTTGAAACAAATACGGGCCCAAAATTGGAGAAAAATAAGCTTTTTGTGCATGGACAATATGGGACCAGCACTTTACATGTTGTGTTTATATTTGTTCAGTATATACAGTTGAAGTGGGAAGTTTACATACACTTATGTTGGAGTCATTAAAACTTGTTTTTCAACCACTCCACACATTTCTTGTTAAACTACAGTTTTGGTATATCGGTTAGAACATCTACTTTGTGAATGACACAAGTAATTTTTCCAACAATTGTTTACAGACAGATTATTTCACTTATAATTCACTGTATCACAATTCCAGTGGGTCAGAAGTTTACATACATTAAGATGACTGTGCCTTTAAACAGCTTGGAAAATTCCAGAAAATTATGTCATGGCTTTAGAAGCTTCTGACTGGCTAATTGACATAATTTGAGTCAATTGGAGGTGTACTTGTGGATATATTTCAAGGCCTACCTTCAAACTCACAGTGCCTCTTTGCTTGACATAATGGAAAATTAAAAAGAAATCAGCCAAGATCTCAGAAAAGTCTGGTTCATCCTTGGGAGCAATTTCCAAACACCTGAAGGTACCACGTTCATCTGTACAAACAATAGTAAGCAAGTATAAACACCATGGGACCACACAGCCGTCATTCCGCTCAGGAAGGAGACACGTTCTGTCTCCTAGAGATGAACGTACTTTGGTGCAAAAAGTCAATCCCAGAACAACCGCAAAGGACCTTGTGAAGATTCTGGAGGAAACAGGTACAAAAGTATCTATATCCACAGTCAAATGAGTCCTATATCGACATAACCTGAAAGGCTGCTCAGCAAGGAAGAAGCTACTGCTTCAAAATCGCCATAAAAAAGCCAGACTACGGTTTGCAACTGCACATGGGGACAAAGATTGTACTTTTTGGAGAAATGTCCTCTGGTCTGATGAAACAAAAATAGAACTGTTTGGCCATAATGACCATCGTTATGTTTGGAGGAAAAAGGGGAACGCTTGCAAGCCGAAGAACACCATCCCAACCATGAAGCAAGGGGGTGCTTTGCTGCAGGAGGGACTGGTGCACTTCAGAAAATAGATGGCATCATGCGGGAGGAAAATTATGTGGATATATTGAAGCAACATCTCAAGATATGTGTCAGGCAGTTACAGCTTGGTCGCAAATGGGTCTTCCAAATGGACAATGACCCCAAGCATACTTCCAAAGTTGTGGCAAAATGGCTTAACTACTTAGGGAGTGGTGGGGCGCTACTCCCGACACTACCCGGAGAAATGCAAGGCGGCAAATTCTAAATCCAAAAGTTTAATTATTCATCATTATACAAGTGTTGCATAGTCATCAAAAGCTCTGCTTCTTGGCAATATCACAGCGTTGTCAGATTTCCAAAAGGCTTTACGGCAAAAGCACAACATTTGATTGTTTGAAGGTAGCACCTCCAATATTTTACCATTAGCATAAATTCATAAACCATCGCGGTTCACACAAAACACATTTCACAGCAAAAACAAATCCCTTACCTTTTGAAGAACTTCTGCCGAGGGCTTCCCAAGTGTCCAACGAAGACAATCCATGGTTCTTTTGTTAGAAAAAGTCATTTATTATATCCATAAATCTCCGTTTGGTTGGTGCGTAATGTTCAGAAAATCCAACGTCGAATCGCCCATAGAACCGTGAAGAGAACCCGTTCAAATATACCTATAAACTTTTCCTAAACAAATCATCAGACCAGCAGAGCTTGAGCTATCCATGCCAGGTTCCCCTGGACTGTGGTATAACAGTTGGATGTAACAATGTGTTCCCATTGTAGTCATTACTATGTTATTGCCATGTATATGACACTGTATGGCTCAGGTTGTGGGTTTTATTCCCGGGGCCACCCATATGTAAACATCTATGCAGGCGTGACTGTAAGTCACTATTGATAAAAGCATCTACTAAGTGCCAAATATTATTATATGTTTTAGCAACAATACATTTTTGTGTTTACTTTACCCTTAATTTACCAGGTAAGTTGACTGAGAACACATTCTCCTTTACAGCAACAACCTGAGGAATAGTTACATGGATGAATGAGCCAATTGGAAGCTGGGGATGATTAGGTGGCCGTGATGGTACGATTGGGAATTTAGCCAGGACACCGAGGTTAACACCCCAACTCTTACGACAAGTGCCATAGGCTCTTTTAGTGACTACAGTGAGTCAAGACACCCGTTTAAGGTCCCATCCAAAATACAGCATCCTACACAGGGCAATGTCCCCTATCACTGCCCTGGGGCATTGGGATATTTCTTTAGACCAGAGGAAAGAGTGCCTCCTACTGGCCCTCCAACACTACTTCCAGCAGCTTCTGTTCTCCTATCCAGGGACCAACCCTGCTTAGCTTCAGTGGCAAGCCAGCAGTGGGATGCAGGGTGGTATGCTGCTGGCAAATGTAGTGTAGTGGTACCTCTTCCTCGTAGAAAGTAGTATTCTTCTCCATCTTAAATGTGCAGTATCTGAGAATATTTATTAGGTATTAGATATAATGCATATGGTTGAGTCAGGCATCAATGAAAAACAAGAATGTCCATTTAATAAACAAAAAAAACACTGTCAGGACATTGTTTGGTCCTAACCAATCCTGAAAACAATCCTGATCCACAGAGCTAAACCAGAGATTCCTGTCCCTGCTACTATTATTTATAGGACATGAAGTGGCCGGCAGAAACAATGTCTCATTAAATTATAATGTGATGAGAGTCTTGGTATGTGTTCAGCGCATGGCCACAAAGGTCAAGCAAGACTTGGGTGACAAACAAAAAAAACACTTCAACCCCTCCATCCAGCAACACAGTGCACTTACTCCCCATATAAAACTATTTGAATGACAGCACTGAGCGTTACTAGACAAGTGAAAGTGATTTATTCAGATGGAGTTGAGGAGCAAAGCTGTTGTTGACCTTTAGATTTTATGGAGTTGTTCAATTTATGGAGTTGTCCTTGGTTCTCATTCTGAATGTGCAACTTCTGTCACCTTTGTGAGAGTCTATCTGTGTGTGTGTGTGTGTGTGCGCATCTAGACTGGCAATTAATGTGTCTTTCTTGTGTCACATGAATTGTGATGTCCTGTCACCTTAGTTAGTGTGTGTGCTGCGTGCGTGCTAGCGTGTGGTGGTAAGAGTCTAGACTGTGGCAATTCATGTGTCTTTGGTGAAAAATGGCTGTAAAAATCAGCTTTTAAAATTTTTATGGAGGTGATTGATAGTGTTGGCGGTCTTGTCAAGACAGTCAGACGTTGGTTTTGCATTAGAGGCTGAGGATTAATTAATTATTGTTGCCAAGCACTCCAGAGATTGGGCACTTTGCAGTCATATTTTCCTTTCAAATCTTGAGCAATATCAAACCTTTAAACACTAAGCATTGCATCAGCATCTATATCACAACCAAATATAATTTTCTCTCAAATGATTACCTTTACATCTGGTCTCCCATCCAGGACCCTGATTAGCTTCAGAGGAAAACAAGCAGTCGGATGCAGGGTGCTTTGTTACTGAATGTGCTAAAACAAGCAACTGGAAAAAAAGGCAGCAAAAGCAAAGGCCAGGATAACCAAAAATAAGGAAAATTGCAGGAAAGAGGGAGGCATTTTATTTAATACATTATCATAAAAAAAATTACTGAATAATTTTTTTTTGCATCCATTTACAAATGTTCTCGCATTTCAAAATGTTTTGCTACAATACTTTTGGGTTTATGTTTTTCTTTCAATATCCTTATTTTTGTTTGCAATATATTTTCTCAACTTCTGAAGTTTTGCTTGATATTAATGGCACAAAAGTAACTCACTCAGGAGAGGACTGCAACATATAATAACACTATTGCTCTATTTAAGGCGTTTAAAGCAGCAATCTGTCACGTCCAGGCCAGAGTTTTAGGCTGGTGTGGTTAGGTTTCGTTTTTGGTGTAGGGTTTTTGAGTTCTAGGTGTTCTATTTCTATGTTGGGGTAATGGTTCCCAATTAGAGGCAGCTGTGTGTCGTTGTCTCTAATTGGGAACCATATATATGTTTGGGGTTTTCATTTAGGTGTTGTGGGTTATTGTTTAGACATAGCTTTGTTTGTATCGTCAGTCTATATTATATGTTACGATCTTCGTTTTGTTCTGTTTGTTATTTTGCCCAGTTACGTGTGTTTCGTTCGTTTAATAAACATGTATACTGGATGCCTCGCTGCGCCTTGGTCTGTCCCGCATGAAAATCATGACAAATAACCCACCATAAGAAGACCAAGCAGCGAGAGACCCGGGAGCACTGGACCTGGGAGGAGGAATTATTTAGGGACGGACCCTGGGCCCAGCCTGGAGAGTATCGTCGGCCAAGAGAGGAGCTGGAAGCAGCGGCGCCGGAGCGGCGCAGGTGTGAGAAGCTATACGGAGCATGGGATCCGGAGAGAGAGAGAAAAGTTAATTGGAACTCGCCTGGCACGGAAGCCCGAAAGGCAGCCTTTTTTTGGGGGGGGCACACGAGGAGGTTGGCCGGTTCAGGAGGGACTCCTGAGCCAACTCCTCGTGCTTTGTGGAGAGAGCGTTGGGGAGAGCGTCGCACTGGTAAGACGCCATGCTATGCAGTTTTGCGCACGGTGTCTCCAGTGTGCGTTCATAGGCCGGTGCTAGAGATTCCAGCTCCACTCATCAGTCAGGGGAGGGTGAGTGTGCAGCCTGGAAGGGTGGTGCCGGCTCAGCGCTCTTGGTCTCCGGTGCGCCTCCTTGGACCAGGATATCCTGCACCGGTTCTGCGTGCAGTATCTCCGGTGCATGTCCAGAGCCCGGTGCGTGAGATTCCAGCGCCACTCATCTGTCAGGGGAGGGTGAGCGTGCTACCTGGGAGAGTGGTGCCGGCTCTGCGTGCTAGGTCTCCAGTACACCTTCTGGAACCGAGATATCCTGCACCGGTTCTGCGTGTGGGGTCTCCGGTTCGCATCCACAGCCCAGTACGTGCTGTTCCGGTTCCGCGCTCCAGGATCCCTGTGCCCGTCGTGGACTCAGCACGTCCTGTCCCTGCTCCACGATCCAGGATTCCTGTGGCCGTCGTGGACCCAGCACGTTCTGTTCCACGTTCCAGGATTCCTGTTCTGCGCTCCAGGATCCCTGTGCCCGTCGTGGATCCAGCACGTCCTGTCCCTGCTCCACGCTCCAGGATCCCTGTGCCGTCGTGAGCCCAGTACGGCCGGTTCCTGCTCCCCGCACCAGAGTGCGCGTTATGAGCCTTGTACGGCCGGTTCCTGCTCCCCGCACCAGAGTGAGCGTTATGAGCCCAGTACGGCCGGTTCCTGCTCCCCGCACCAGAGTGCGCGTTATGAGCCCTGTACGGCCGGTTCCTGCTCCCCGCACCAGAGTGTGCGTAAAAAGCTGAAGGATGGGGCTGGAGAATTTCAAGGACTCTCAAATCCATAGATGACACTATGGATGCAAGGACTGACCATCCAAAATTATAGTTTTAACCTTGTTTTTAGGATATACAGTGGTTGTTAACATTTAATTTGGAGTAAAAACAAGCTTATATTTTAAGTTCTGATGGGGTACAACAACTGAACTAAGCTCATGAGTCATTTCTACATTATATTATTCAAGAGTCAATTGGCCTGGTTTACCACACGGAGCCCTGCTGTAACAGCACGAGGGGGTCACAACAGACTTTCTTCCCTCCAAGGCCCTTCTTGCTAGCCCCGGCCCGCTAGCTGCCTGAAGCCACTCACTGGACTCCTATGATCACTTGGCTACGCATGCCTCTCGCTAACGTCAATATGCCTTGTCCATTGCTGTTTTGGTTAGTAATTATTGCCTTATTTCACTGTAGAGCCTCTAGCCCTGCTCAATACGCCTTAGTTAACACTTTAGTTCCACCTCGCACACATGCAGTGACATCACCTGGTTTAAATTATATTTCTAGAGACAATATCTCTTTCATCGTCACTATATGCACAGGTTCACCCCCACTGTATTCACATCCTACCATATCTTTGTCTGTACATTTTTCCTTGAATCTATTCTACCGTACCCAGAAATCTGCTCCTTTTACTCTCTGTTCTGAACGTACTAGACGACCAGTTCTTTCAGCCTTTAGCCGTACCCTTATCCTACTTCTCCTCTGTTCCTCTGGTGATGTAGAGGTTAATCCAGGCCCTGCAGTGCCTAGCTCCACTCCCATTCCCCAGGCGCTATCAGTTGTTGACTTCTGTAACCGTAAAAGCCTTGGTTTCATGCATGTTAACATTAGAAGCCTCCTCCCTAAGTTTGTTTTATTCACTGCTTTAGCACACTCTGCCAACCCGGATGTCCTAGCCGTGTCTGAATCCTGGCTTTGGAAGACCACCAAAAACTCGGAAATTTCCATTCCTAACTATAACACTTTCCGACAAGATAGAACTGCCAAAGGGGGCGGTGGTGCAATCTACTGCAGGGTTCTGTCTTACTATCCAGGTCTGTAACAAAACAATTCGAACTTCTACTTTTAAAAATCTACCTTTCCAGAAACAAGTCTCTCACCGTTGCCGCTTGCTATAGACCACCCTCTGCCCCCAGCTGTGCTCTGGACACCATATGTGAATTGATTGCCCGCCATCTATCTTCAGAGCTCGTGCTGCTAGGTGACCTAAACTAGGACATGCTTAACACCTCGGCCATCCTACAATCTAAGCTTGATAACCTCAATCTCACACAAATTATCAATGAACCCACCAGGTACAACCCCAAATCCGTAAACACGGGCACCCTCATAGATATCATCCTAACCAACTTGCCCTCCAAATACACCTCTGCTGTTTTCAACCAAGATCTCAGCGATCACTGCCTCATTGCCTGCGTCCGTAATGGGTCTGCGGTCAAACGACCACCCCTCATCACTGTCAAACGCTCCATAAAACACTTCAGCGAGCAGGCCTTTCTAATCGACCTGGCCTGTGTACCCTGGAAGGATATTGACCTCATCCCGTCAGTAGAGGATGCCTGGTCATTCTTTAAAAGTGCCTTCCTCCCCATCTTAAATAAGCATGCCCCTTTCAATTTTTTTTTAACCAGGAACAGATATAGCCCTTGGTTCTCTCCAGACCTGACTGCCCTTGACCAGCACAAAAATATCCTGTGGCGTTCTGCATTAGTATCGAATAGCCCCCGTGATATGCAACTTTTCAGGGAAGTTAGGAACCAATATACACAGGCAGTTAGGAAAGCTAAGACGACTAGCTTTTTCAAGCAGAAATTTGCATCCTGTAGCACAAACTCAAAAATGTTCTGGGACACTGTAAAGTCCATGGAGAATAAGAGCACAACCTCCCAGCTGCCCTCTGCACTGAGGCTAGGAAACACTGTCACCACCGATAAATCCACTATAATTGAGAACTTCAATAAGAATTCTCTACAGCTGGCCATGCTTTCCACCTGGCTACCCCTACCCCGGTCAACAGCCCTAAACTCCCCACAGAAACTCGCCAAAGCCTCCCCCATTTCTCCTTCACCCAAATCCAGATAGCTTATGTTCTGAAAGAGTTGCAAAATCCGGACCCCTACTAATTAGCCGGGCTAGACAATCTGGACCCTCTCTTTCAAAAATTATCTGCCGAAATTGTTACAACCCCTATTACTAGCCTGTTTAACCTCTGATACGTCTGAGATTCCCAAAGTTTGGAAAGCTGCCGCGGTCATCCCCCTCTTCAAAGGGGGAGACACTCTAGACCCAAACTGCTACAGACCTATATCTATCCTACCCTGCCTTTCTAAGGTCTTCGAAAGCCAGATCATCAAACAGATTACCAACCATTTCGAATCCCACCGTACCATTTCGAATCCAAAATCTCCACTATGCAATCTGGTTTCAGAGCTGGTCATGGGTGCACCTCAGCCACGCTCAAGGTCCTAAACAATATCATAACCGCCATCAATAAGAGACATTACTGTGCAGCCGTATTCATCGACCTGGCCAAGGCCTTCGACTCTGTCAATCACCACATTCTTATTGGAAGACTCAACAGCCTTGGTTTCTCAAATGATTGATTGCCTCGCCTGGTTCACCAACTACTTCTCTGATTGAGTTCAGTGTGTCAAATCGGAGGGCCTGTTGTCCAGACCTCTGGCAGTCTCTATGGAGGTGCCACAGGGTAAAAGTTTTGGGCCGACTCTCTTCTCTGTACACATCAATGATGTCGCTCTTGCTGCTGGTGATTCTCTGATCCACCTCTAAGCAGACAACACCATTCTGTATACTTCTGGCCCTTCTTTGGACACTGTGTTTAACTAACCTCCAGACGAGCTTCAATGCCATACAACTCTCCTTCCGTGGCCTCCAACTGCTCTTAAATGCAAGTAAAACTAAATGCCCTCCCGTCCAACATCACTACTTTGGACGGTTCTGACTTGGAATATGTGGACAACTACAAATACCTAGGTGTCTGGTTAGACTGTAAACTCTCCTTCCAGACTCACATTAACTTCTTAGGGAGCGGCAGCAGAGTTGACGGTTTTGGAGAGTCTGGCGTGCCAAAAGTAAAATGCCTGCCACTCAGGCCCAGAAAATAGGATATGCACATAATTAGTACCATTGGATAGGAAACACTCTGAAGTTTCTAAAAGTGTTAACATAATGTCTGTGAGTATAAGAGAACTGATATAGCAGGCAAAACCCCAAGGAAAATCCATCCGGAATTGCCGTTTTTTGTGACCTTTGCTCTGTTTGAGACTCTCCCCATTGACTTCAATGCAATCCAGCTCCGAGATTGCAGTACCTATGGCATCCACTAGATGTCAACAGTCTTTATACAAAGCCTGGAAGCGATAGCAGTAAGCAGAACGGATAGGAAGAGCAAAAGGGAGCTCAGAAGTCAACAAGATTTCTCGGGGCGCGAGATTGGGTGCGCGCCCCACTTTATTTTACTTATATAACGTTTAGGTGACCATCCGAGTGAAATATTATTGCTAATATTCATAAAAGGATAGCTAAGGATGCATTATAACTGGTCTTTGATTTGTTTAGGAAAAGTTTATAGGTATATTTGAACGCGTTCTCTTCACGTTCAATGGGCGATTCGACGTTGGATTTTCTGAACATAACGCGCCAACCAAACGGAGATTTATGGATATAATAAATTACTTTTTCTAACAAAAGAACCATTGGATGTCTTCGTTGGACATGCTATGCAACACTTGTATATTGATGAATGTTTAATAATTCAACTTTTGGATTTTGAATTTGGCGCCTTACATTTCACCGGGTAGTGTCGGGAGTGGCCCGCTAGCGCGCCGGTGCTCCCCTAAGCATCTCCAATCCAAAATTAAATCTAGAATTGGCTTCCTATTTTGCAACAAATCATCCTTCAATCATGCTGCCAAACATACCCTCGTAAAACTGACCATCCTACCGATCCTCGACTTCGGCAATGTCATTTATAAAATAGCCTCCAACACTCTACTCAACAAATTGGATGCAGGCTACCACAGTGCCATCCGTTTTGTCACCAAAGCCCCATATACTACCCACCACTGTGAACTGTACGCTCTCGTTGGCTGGCCCTCAATTCATACTCGTTGCCAAACCCACTGGCTCCAGGTTGTCTACAAGTCCCTGCTAGGTAAAGCCCCGCCTTATCTCAGCTCACTGGTCACCATAGCAGCACCAACCCGTAGCACGCGCTCCAGCTGGTATATCTCACTGGTCACCCCCAAAGCCAATTCCTCTGGAACGAACTGCAAAAATCACTGAAGCTGGAGACTCATAGCTCCCTCACTAGCTTTAAGCACCAGCTGTCAGGGCAGCTCACAGATCACTGCACCTGTACATAGCCCATCTGCAAACAGCCCATCCAACTACCTCATCCCCATACTGTATGTATTTATTTATCTTGCTCCTTTGCACCCCAGTATCTCTACTTGCACATTCAACTTCTGCACATCTACCATTCCAGTGTTTAATTGTTATATTGTAATTACCTCGCCACCTATTTATTGCCCTACCTCCCTTATCTTACCTCATTTGCACACACTGTATATAGACTTCTTTTTTTATTTTTATCTACTGTATATTGACTGTATGTTTGTTTTACTCCATGTGTAACTCGTTCTCGAACTTGTTCTCAACTAGCCTACCTGGTTAAATAAAGGGGGAAGAAAATAGCCTTTTCCTCGTCAATCTACACACAACATCCCATAATGACAAAGCAAAAAAATTACGGAAATATCACATTTACATAAGTATTTAGACCCTTTGGCAGTAATTACAGCTTAGAGTCTTCTTGGGTATGACTCTACAAGCTTGGCACACCTGTATTTGGGGAGTTTCTCCCATTCTTCTCTGCAGATCCTTTCAAGCTGTCAGCGTTTCAGGTCTCAACAGAGATGTTCGATCGGGTTCAAGTCCGGGCTCTGGTTGGGCCACTCAAGGATATTCAGAGACTTGTCCCCATGCCACTCCTGCGTTGTCTTCGCTGTGTGCTTAGTGTTGTCCTGTTGGAAGGTGAACCTTTGTCCCAGTCTCAGGTCCTGAGTGCTCTGGAGCAGATTTTCATCAAGGATCTCTCCATTCATCTTTGCCTCAATCCTGACTAGTCTCCCAGTCCCTGCCGCTGAAAAGCACCCCCCACAGCATGATGCTGCGTATGGATGGTGGCAGGTTTCCTCCAGACGTGATGCTTGGCATTCAGGCCAAAGAGTTGAATCTTGGTTTCATCAGACCAGGGAATCTTGTTTCTCATTACGCCACAAACGTAGGTTTATTTTGACAAACAAGTGGGCTGTCATGTGCCTTTTACTGAGGAGTGGCTTCCGTCTGGCCTCCCTACCATAAAGGCCTGATTGGTGGAGTGCTGCAGAGATGGGTGTCCTTCTGGAAACTTCTCCCATCTCCACAGAGGAACCCTAGAGCTCTGTCGGAGTGACCATCGGGTTCTTGGTCACTTCCCTGACCAAGGCCCTTCTCCCCCGATTGCTCAGTTTGGCCGGGCGGGCAGCTCTATGAATAGTCTTGGTGGTTCCAAACTTCCTCCATTAAGAATGATGGAGGCCACTGTGTTCTTGGGGCCCTTCAATGCTGCAGACAATTTTTTGGTACCCATCCCCAGATCTGTGCCTCGACACAATCCTGTCTCGGAGCTCTACGGACAATTCCTTCAACCTCATGGCTTGGTTTTTGCTCTGAAATGCTCTGTCAACTGTGGGACCGAATATAGACAGGTGTGTGCCTTTCCAAATCATGTCCAATCAATTGTATTTACCACAGGTGGACTTCAATCAAGTTGTAGAAACATCTCCAGGATGATCAATGGAAACAGGATGCACCTGAGCACAATTTTGAGTCTCATAGCAAAGGGTCTGAATACTTATGGAAATAAGGTATTTCAGCTTTTTTATTTTGAATACATTTGCAAACATTTCTAAAAACCTGTTTTCGCTTTGTCATTATGAGGTCTTGTGTGTAGATTGCTGAGGATAAAAAAAAAATGTAATCCATTTTAGAATAAGGCTGTAACGTAACAAAATGTGTAAAATGTAAATGGGTCTGAATACTTTCCCGATGGCACTGTATACATGTGAAAGTGAGATTCTCACATGTGAATGTTTTTCACATGTGAAACTGCATATCCGATTTTCACATGTAAAAGTTAACAAGTGAATCAGCAAATTTCACATGTGAAACTGACATTCACATGTGAGGTGAAAACATGTTATTCTCCTCACATGTAAAAAGATGTGGTTAACATGTGAACTCTGAGTTTGATACATGTGAAATATGGTTTCATGTGTGAAACTTAAGCTCAACATGTGAAAAGAGCTATTTCACATATGAAACTGCAAATGTTACGTTTTTTTTTTATTATCCTCATGATTACCCTCTTTATGATAAGAGTAGAGCCTGTGGGCCAATGAGGGGTGCTGCTCTCGTCGGCAGTCATGCCTATTGGTTATTGGCAGCTCTGTCGGTCATCAAAGCACGATCAAATGGAATGATTACAGTCCATATAAATTAGCTCATCCATTAGCAGAACAAGGGTGCAGTTCAAATACTAATACAGAGTGCCTCTTTAGAGCGAATAAGAGGTGTGTCCCTAATGGCATCCCATTCCCTACATATTGCATTACTTTTCACCAGAGCCCAATGTGTCCTGGTCAGAAGTAATGCACTATATAGGGAATAGGGTGACATTTGGGATGCAGATTGAGGGCTCCTCTCAGCAGTGAGAGGTAACAAATGACTCAAATGGCATTGCCAAGGTCACAGCTAGTCCCAGCCAGCCAGGTTATTTAATCATGAAACCTTGAATCTTCTGGCCCATGGCCATACCTCAGCCCACCTTCTCTCATCATCTCTCCCAGGACCTTTGTGTCAGGCGATCAAAGGATTTTGGCAACTGCCATTGGGCTAAATCCTCCAATTTCATTATAAAGACACTTTTTCATACAAGATTGATAATGCCCCATTACCTTGTGAACATTTCAGTGTTATTTTAGCTGTGTAGAGAGAGCTTCTGCCTCGGTAGTGTGCACATTGCAGGCCTGCAAGCGATCTCACCTCACCTTTCCCTGTAAAGTTACACTCCTCCAACCCACTCTCATATCATCCACCTGGCTTGTTTAAGTAACACATCATGTCCAGGGGCGATTCTTCCTTTTCTGAAGTCTGCAGTTGTTCACAACATCCAATTTCAGATATTCAAAGTAATGAAAGACTATTATTATGGCACAACACAAATAAATATGATTAAAAAAAATAATAATAATTGGGATCAAAGATAAGTATTTAAACACTAATAGTGTGTGACGGATAGGTTTATGAAATGTTTATGAAATAGGTTCCAAGCTTCGAATACATTCTGGGTTGCGCAGGTCCTTCAGCAGTAGATATCTTGGCAATAGATGGCATGCATTTGAACAGTAAAGCAAAGAATCTGCATTATGTATTTATCTTTGCGTTTGTGCTGGTTGCTGTCATTATCCCAGATGTTTTTCACTGTGTTCATTTTGAATCACTGTGTGAAGTGAGAGGGCCTTTTGTGTGCAGTTTGGCTCTCCAACACCAAATACACCACATTGCCCTAAACATACCACAAGCTTCCCAGCAATCTATATTCACGATTTAGATATTACCGTCTTGGTTACAATTTGCACACACCACCCAGGGACGGTTAACGGACAGTGACGATTACGGAGCAACCTGAGGCGAGTTGAGTCGCGTTTTGTGTCAGGCCAGGAGTCAGAGCCATCACCTCCTAATTATATAATTTAAATAATGACTCCACCTTGAGGGTAGGACTTTGGGATGGAACAGGGCTCGTTCTTCATTTCAACCTCAGTGTCAGGATTTTTGGAAGCGCACTCTCATCAGTTTTTAGAAAAACTCACAAGTGAGTCATAATGAGCCAGAACATCGAGGGAGTAAGCGAGCGCATTTGGTCCAGAATCAGCCCTCCTCCATAAATTATTTATTTTAAGCAGCGTAATCAAGATTTGTTTAATTATCCTCCCTTCAATGGAAGATAATGTTTTTACTTTTACTATGAAAAAGAATGGTTTGACATTGATACGTTTATATGTTTATAAATGGCAGTACATTCATTAAAAACTCTTCATTGAATTATCATGTGAGATTGTGCCCTAGAAAATCAAATCAACAAATGAATTCAAACTGTTTGTAATTAAATTATTCAGTCACCCCTGTTCTAGTTTAACAAAGCAAACATATTCCAGTTTAGTCACAAGCGTTTGACAAAAGTAGAACCTACTGTGCAGTATACAAATCTCTATTTTTATGAGAAAGTGACTTTGGGACTGGAAGCACAATCAAACGTTAGAATGATCCAATGTGAGATTGCTGACCATGACCAACTGTGTACAGTAATGGATAAAATAGTAAATCCACTCACCTAAATCACACCTGGTAATGTGATAATATAGGACTGTATCGGGAGTTGAATTGAGTGGCAGTACAGGCTTAGAGTTTATAGATATTACATGGTCCCTATAATCTTTAGAAATATTGAAACCTTTAGTAGCTTATTTGTTATGTCCAAACCATCTGTGTTTAATTAATTATCAATGCATATACAGTACCAGTCAAAAGTTTGGACACACATACTCATTCCAGGGCTTTTCTTGATGTTTTACTATTTTCTACATTGTAGAATAATAGTGAAGTCATCAAAACTATGAAATAACACATATGGAATCATGTAGAAATCGTTAAACAAATCAAAATATACAGTATTTTATACTTTAGATTCTTCAAAGTGTCCACCCTTTGCTGTGATGACAGCTTTGCACACTCTTGGCATTCTCTCTACCAGCTTCATGAGGTAGTCACCTGGAATGCATTTCAATTAACAGGTGTGCCTTGTTAAAAGTTAATTTGTGGAATTTCTTTCCTTCTTAATGCGTTTGAGCCAAACAGTGTTGTGACAAGGTAGGGGTGGTATACAGAAGATAGTCCTATTTGGTAAAAGACCAAGTCCATATTATGGCAAGAACAGCTCAATAGAACAACGAGAAATGACAGTCCATCATAACTTTAAGACATGAAGGTCAGTCAATACGGAACTTTTCAAAAACAGAAAAACAAAAGCAGTCGCAAAAACTATTAAGCACCTCAGATTGCAGCCCAAATAAATGCTTCACAGACTTCAAGTACCAGACACATCTCAACATCAGCTGTTCAGAGGAGAATGTGTGAATCAGGCCTTCATGGTTGAATTGCTGCACAGAAACCACTACTAAAGGACACCAATAAGAAGAGGAGACTTGGGCCAAGAAACACAAGCAATGGTCTGATGAGTCCACATTTTAGATTTTTACAGTACTAGAGAGATTTTGGGATTGGCCCGTCATTCCTTTCCTGGATTTTCTACTAGTCTCCAGTGGCTTCTGTTCGCACCAACAATGTTACCTCCAGCTACTTTTCTCTTCACAGGGGGGCCAGGCAGGGTTACTGTTTATCCCCTTTCCTATTTAATATGGCTATTGAGCCTCTTGCTATCGCCCTGCGGGCGGAGGAGAGGATTAAGGGAATACTAAGAGGCGACATAACTCACAAGGTGTCCTTATTTGCAGACAATCTTCTTTTATACATCTCTAACTATGTGTCTATACCCTATCACTGTTGACATGCTATAAGGTTTTGCGACATTCTCTGGTTATAAGTTAAATCTCCTCCCCATTAATCAATTAGCAGAAGGAATTGGGTATGCCAACTTCCCATTTAAGGTGGAGCATCAGGTCTTTACTTATTTGGGAATAAAGGTCACAAGATCATTTAAGGCTCTGTTTAACTGCTAGCGCCCCACTCCCGACACTACCAGGTGAAATGTGAGGCGCCAAATTCAAAATCCAAAAGTTGAATTATTAAACATTCATCAATATACAAGTGTTGCATAGTCATCAAAAGCTCTGATTCTTGGCAATATCACAGCGTTGTCAGATTTCAAAAAGGCTTTACTGCGAAAGCAGCTACTGGACAGCTACATTTCCAACTTCATTTGGAATAATTCAAATCCACAAATGAGAAAGTGATTTCAGAATTGGGACCAGATTTTAAGGGAGTTCATGACAATGGGATTCAAAACATGGGTGCCAAGGTTCATGGCCAGTGGGGAGCACAGGAACGAGACAGGAGAAGTTTGGAAGGCTTGACTGTAGCTTCATGATGACCCAAGTTGGACCATCCATTTTTCCATTGTTTTTGTTTCTATTACTGTTGTTCTGTTTGTTTCTGTCCTATTTAATTTACTTGTATGGTGACTTGGTTGGTGGGTGGGTGGATTGGAGGGAGGGGTGGGTGGGAGGGAGGAGGGAGGGAGGGAGGGAGGGAGGGAAGGAGGGAGGGAGGGAGGGAGGGAGGGAGGGAGGGAGGGAGGGAGGGAGGGAGGGATGGGAGGGAGGGGGAGGGATGGATGGATGGGTGGGTGGGTGGGTGTCAGAATGAGGGGTTGGGGTTGTACTGTTTGTGTTCTCATATTTGAAAATCTATAAATAAAGTTTTTTTACAGCCATTATTGATAACCTGAAACAAGTTTTTGTTTGTAAATGTCTATTTTTAATAATAGTTATACTATGCTGACATATGGAATTGTTTTAACTACTTAGGGAGTGGTGGGGCACTAATTGAGTGTATGTAAACTGACCCACTGGTAATGTGATGAAAGAAATAAAAGCTGAAATAAATCCTTCTCTCTACTATTATTCTGACATTTCACATTCTTAAAATAAAGTGGTGATCCTGACTGACCTAAGACAGGGTATTTTTACTAGGATTAAATGTCAGGAATTGTGAAAAACTGAGTTTAAGATGGTCAAACCATACATCATTTAGCTATTTGCTTTTTAATTTTAGGACCCCTGTAGCAATACAGTGCATTCGGAAAGTCACTTTTTCCACATTTTGTTACGTTACAGCCTTATTCTAAAATTGATTAAATCATTTTTCCCTCATCAATCTACACACAATACCCCATAATGACATCACAATACCCCATAATGACATCACAATACCCCATCATGACATCACAATACCCCATAATGACATCACAATACCCCATAATGACATCACAATACCCCATAATGACAAAGAAAAAACAGTTTTTTAGAAAAAGAATTTCTCCCCCATCTACACACAGTTTTTAGAAATGTTTTGCTAATTTATTTAAAATGAAATACAGAAATATATAATTTACATAAGTACGTCTCTAAGAGATTTCCACACCTGGATTGTACAACATTTCCCCATTACTCTTTTCAAAATTCTTAAAGCTCTGTCAAATTGGTTGTTGATCATTGCTAGACAACCATTTTCTAGTCTTACCATTGATTTTCAAGAAGCTTTAAGTTAAAACAGTAAAACAGTCTCTGTCTTCTTGGTAAGCAGCCCCAGTGTAGATTTAGCCTTCTGTTTAGGTTATTGCCCTGCTGACATGTGAATTAATCCCCCAGTGTCTGGTGGAAAAGCAGACTAAACCAGGTTTTCCTCTAGGACAAGGGAGCGTACTCAGCCCCCTCCTGTACTCCCTGTTCACCCACGACTGCATGGCCATGCACGCCTCCAACTCAGTCATTAAGTTTGCAGACGACACAAGTGGGCTTGATTACCAACAATTATGAGACAGCCTACAGAGAGGAGTTGAGGGCACTCGGAGTGTGGCGTCAGGAAAACAACCTCTTACTCAACGTCAACAAAACAAAGGAGATGATCGTGGACTTCAGGAAACAGCAGATGGAAGTTTTAAGTTCCTCGGCATACACATCAACGACAAATTGAATTGGTCCACCCATACAGACAGTGTGGTGAAGAAGGCGCAATAGCGCCTCTTCAACCTCAGGAGGCTGAAGAAATGTGGCTTGTCACCCAAAACCCTGACAAACTTTTACAGATACATCCTGTTGGGCTCCGCACTCAACCTCAAGGCTCTCCAGAGAGGGATGCGGTCTGCACAATGCGTCACCGGGGCAAACTACCTACCTTCCAGGACACCTACAACACCTGATGTCACAGAAAGGCAAAAAAGATCATCAAAGACTGAAGAACAGCTTCTATCTCAAGGCCATCAGACTGCTAAACAGCATTCACTAACTCAGAGAGACTGCTGCCTACATTGAGACCCAATCACTGGCCACTTTAATACATGGATCACTAGTCACTTTAAGTAATGCCACTTTAAATAATGCCACTTTAATAATGTTAACATATCTTACATTACTCATCATATGTATATACTGTATTTTATACCATCTATTGCACCTTGCCTATGCCACTCGGCCATCGCTCATCCATGTATTCACCCCTTTTATATTTGTGTGTATTAGGTAGTTGTTGGGAAATTGTTTGATTAATTGTTAGATATTACTGCACTGTCAGAACCAGAAGCACAAGCATTTTTCCAAACTCGCATTAACATCTGCTAACCATGTGTATGTGACCAATAAAATTAGATTTTTGATTTGATTTTGATTTGATTATATTGAGTACATCTTTTATCTTGAAAAACACCACGGTCGTTAATGATTGCAAGCATAACCATAACATGTTGCAGCCCCCACTATGCCTGAAAATATGGAGAGTAGTACTCAGTAATGTGTTGTATTGGATTGGCCCCAAACATATTCAGGACAAAAAGTCAATTGCTTTGCCACATTTTTGCTTGTTGCAAGAAATGTCTTGGAATAATTGTTTTTGAATAATTGTCTTTTCACTCTGTCAATTAGGTTAGTATTGTAGAGTAACTACAATGTTGTTGATCCATCCTCAGTTTTCTCCTATCACAGACATTAAACTCTGTAACTGTTTTAAAAGTCACCAAAGCCTCATGGTGAAATCCCTCAGCGGTTTCCTTCCTCTATGGCAACTGAGTTAAACAGCGCCCCAATCCCGACACTACCTGGTGAAATGTAAGGCGACAAATTCAAAATCCAAAAGTTGAATTATTAAACATTCATCAATAAGTGTTGCATAGTCATCAAAAGCTCTGCTTCTTGACAATATCACAGCGTTGTCAGATTTCAAAAAGGCTTTACAGTGAAAGCACAACATTTTATTGTTTGAGGATAGCACCTACAATATTTAACCATTAGCATAAATTCATAAAGCAGCGCGGTTCACACAAAACCCATTTCACAGCGAAAACAAATCCCTTACCTTTTGAAGAACTTCTGCTGAGGGCTTCCCAAGTGTCCAACGAAGACATCCAATGGTTCTTTTGTTAGAAAAAGTCATTTATTATATCCATAAATCTCCGTTTGGTTGGCGTGTTATGTTCAGAAAATCCAACGTCGAATCGCCCATTGAAACGTGAAAAGAACGCGTTCAAATATACCTATAAACTTTTCCTAAACAAATCAAATACCAGTTATAATGCATCCTTATCTATCCTTTTATGAATATTAGCAATAATATTTCACTTGGATGGTCACCTAAACGTTATATAAGTAAAATAAAGTGGGGCGCGCACCCAGACTCGCGCCAGAGAAAACTTGTTGACATTTCAGGTCCCCTTACCATTTCCTGTTCCTATCCGGTCTGCTTACTCCAATCACTCCCAGTCTTTGTACATAGACTGTTGACATCTTGTGGAAGCCATAGGTACTGCAATCTCGGAGCTGGATTGCCTTGAAGTCAATGGGGAGAGTGTCAAACAGAGCAAAGGTCACCAAAAACTACATTTCCAGATGGATTTTCCTCAGGTTTTTGCCTGCTGTATCAGTTCTGTTATACTCACAGACATTATGTTTTAGAAACACTTTTAGAAACTTCAGAGTGTTTCCTATCCAATAGTACTAATTATGTGCATATCCTATTTTCTGAGCCTGAGTGGCAGGCATTTTACTTTGGGCACACCAGACTCTCCAAAACCATCACCTTTGCTGCCGCTCCCTAAGACGTTAAGAAGGCTGACTGCATCTTTGTAGTGACTGGGTGTATTGATACACCATCCAAAGTGTAATTAATAACTTCACCATCCTCAAAGGGATATTTAATATTATAATTATTTTTACCCATGTACCTATAGGTGCCCTTCTTTCCAAGGCATTGGAAAACCTCCCTGGTCATGTGGTTGAATCTGTGTTTGAAATTCAATGCTCGACTGAGGGAACTTACAGATAATTGTGTGGGGTACAGAGATGAGGTAGTCATTCAAAAATCATATTAAATACTATTATTGCACACAGAGTGAGTTCATGCAACTTATTATGTGACTTGTTAAGCAAATTTTTACTCCTGGCTTGCTATAACACATTTTTTATTTAGGCTTGCCATAACAAAGGGGTTGAATACTGAAGACTCAAGACATTTCAGCTTTTAATTTTTAATTGAATAACAATTTCCCAAAATATAATTCCACTTTGACATGATGGTGTATTGTGTGTAGATCAGTGACTCAAGTACGGGTATAGGGCAAAAGTAAATACAATTTATAAAAAACAAAGGAGGAGAGAGCAACGGAAATAAAAGTACTGCAACATCTTAGGCTGTATGACATTTGATCATATGGGCCATTTCTATTCTTCCCACCCTCTCAGGCGCGCAAGAATTGTCCCGCTCATACCAATCATCATGTTGTCTTGTTCACTTGTCAGTTCGTTACTTAAACAAATCGATCATGGCTATAGCCTACCAGTTAATGGGTTGTCATTTAGGCTGCATAGCTAATAGTCATCAAAGTGTTATTCATCTGGACAGATCGCCTGAGTGGTGCTGAAATTAATATTTGAACGCCGATTGAAGTCTTCCATGCCGTGTAATCTTTCAGTAAGCCTCATAATGATGTCTTTTTGTTCATCCATGGCTTTCTGGAGCTTTTCGCGTGCAATTTTCAACAGGGTAACCCAGCTACGGCATCCTCCATGCATTTGCCCAGTTCAGTCATATCAGTTTATAATTTTTTGACATTGGATATTTTCTAGATCTGCTTAGAGAGTTTCTCATTGCCAGTGCACATTTCTGTTAGTAGTTTCTCCAAACTCACTTTAGTTGAGCTGTCAGCTACTTGACCCATGGTCGTGATGTTTCGCTGTGTTTGATTGTCTCTATCTAGTATTTGCTATAACATGCAGTTGCCAACATAAGGTTTCAATTATTTATTGACTTTAGAGTCAAATTCGTTATTATTTAAGAGGCATATTTTATAAAGAAAGTGAATGCCAAACGGATCATCATGGTCGCCATACCGGAAATCACTTTCTAAAAGTTTCTTGTAGTCAAACAGAAATTATAAGTTTAAACTGACTACTACAGGAAGCATATACATTCCTACTTTAGTCCCTAGTAACGCTAATCATAAAATCAGAGGTCCAGAAAATCAACCACATTTTCTATCACAAGGATCAGATGCAAACCACATACAGTACGTGCTTGGTATGCAGTAAAAACTAAACTGTCATTTAACTCATTGACATTCCTATTCCGCACGTTGGGATTAGCAAAGCAAAGAAGTGCGCTAATGTAGGCCCACCGCGCTTCTGTAATAAGGTCTTTTAACTAACAGATGAGCGGCGGACTTGGTTTTATGACAGCCACTAATGAAGAACGATAGAAGTTGACTTATTCTAGGTGATGTTAATGCATCATTTGTGATGTCACACATTTTAGAAGTTGCCTAAAATTGGATGGGGAAAAAATCATAATAACTCTGCACAAGTAAGTGAGATAATTCATGGGCCCGTAGTGTGCCAACTCAAGTTAGTGATACTGAAAGTTGGAGAGAAATCATAGAGTGGTTTAGTTCATAGATGGCCTTTGTGTTTCCTGGCAGCTCCTGGCAGCTCTTGAACAAATTTATACCTCCCATGTGTACAGAAACAGTAATAAAATAATTTGGGGGGAAAATTGAAATGTAACTTACATCTCCACCTCTAATTTTCCTCCTCTGCTTATACCCCTGGGTTAAAAAGGATTATTCATCTCGGTCATTATTTCTCTAAGCTTTCGTCTTACAATGTGGAAGTACAGTATGTGGATTGGAATAGAACTGTTATCAAACAGCAAAGAGATTGTGGTACGCAAATTCAAGAAAAAATTAATTTCCCCTCATAGAGTGAAAGATGTCATATGTGTTGGTGTCAGTGTGATTGATTTGACTGTCTTGTAGCCCAATAATAAATTACCCAGTCACATTCAAGGCTCCAGTAGAGTACCTCTCAGGTTGAGGTGGGTGTTTTTATAACCACAGCACTGTATGTTAGAGCCGAAGTGCTAGCGCCCAAAAGGTTTATAGGTTCTTCTCTCTGTGTTTCCCTCAAATTAGCTTTGAAGATCCAATCCCTCCATTGCATATATGTGAACTATCTCCTTATATTCTCATCACATTCAGAAATGTACTGTCTGTCTTCATCAGATTAAGCCTTGACTGGCACCTGTTATGTTCTCCAGCAAGAAAATCAAATAAACTCTCAAACAGAAGGGGGAACTAACAAAGAGACACTTATCACAACCAAAACGAAATGGGTGGAGTTTTAGTAGAGGTCTGAAAGACTAACTAGCAACAACAACTGGAACCTTAAAGACACCCACCATGAGCATCCACTACATTTGCCCAAGAAGAGGCAAACTAAATAAAAACCCACAACAAACAAAAAACTGGAGCAAAATGAAAACAGGGAAGATCAGATAAAGGATTGTTTTTCTAGAAATCAAATAGGGAGAGCCAACGAAATGTGTTGTTGATATTGTCATTTGTTTATTGTAGATAACATTTTCTTTTGAAAAATGTGCCAAAAATGATTTTACATACATGTCTTTAGTATTTTAGAGATAGAAAGATTTTTTAAAGTATTTATCCATAATCTGCTCTGCAATAGAAGAAGAATTGTTGTCGGAGAATATATTCATGTGATCTAGAATGAGAAAGCTCTAAACCCACCTACTGTGCCTATTCTTGCATGATCAGAGTATTTGTATTTTAAACATAGAGGCCACCAGCACTTTGCACATGGCCAGGAATAGCATGTCAACATAATGTCCCGATCTCAAAGCTTTTATTTCTATGGATGTCACTGCATGTATGCACTTAAAAACCATCACAGATGCATCTACCTAAATAGAACTTTCCATGCTAAAAGACTGGTTCCCATGGATGTACAGTATTTATAGATTATTCAAAAGTCAGACACTACTTCACTATTTGTATGGACAAGCTACTCATAGAATAATGTACTTCATATACTGTGCTCTTCCAATTAGCGATGCATCCGTTAAACTTAATCAATGTCAAAGGTAAGAGTTACACATTGATAAACAAATCAACATGGGGAAAGGGTAAGAAAAAGTAGTGCATTACATACAGATTAGGGTGTCATTTGGGACGCAGACAGAGTCCCATCTCAAGTCAGTGTTCTCCTTATTGATGTCCCTGGCTGTTTACAGCTGAGAGTGTACTGTAAGTCATAGATCAATGAGGGAAAGGAAAGGCAGCCCTCCTTCTGTAGAAAAGGAGGAAGATAAATGTTCTGTTCCTTTTCTCTTGTCCACCTTTATTGCAAATATTGAGTTTAGTTTCTGCCAATCCCATATACTTTACTATATCAAACATTGCTGGAAATTGTATTTGTTTTTGTGTGTGAATCATTGCCAAATCCTAACCATAGAGAAGAAGAAAAAAATAATAAATTGCAATCTGCAGAAGTTTTCTAAGATGAACTAATAGGAGGCAATACAGTGCATTTGAGAATTATTCAGACACTTTCCCTTTTTCCACATTTGTATTGTATTTATTCTAAAATGGAATAAATTATTTATTTTTCCTCATCAATCTACACACAATATACCATAATGACAAACCGAAAACAGGTTTCTAGAACTTCTTGCAAATGTAATAACAATATTTACATAAGTATTCAGACCCTTTACTAAATTGAGCTCAGGTGCGTCCTGTTTCCATTGATCATGCTTGAGATATTTCTACTACATGATTAGAGTCCATCTGTGGTAAATTCAATTGATTGGACATGATTTGAAAAGGCACACACCTGTCTATATAAGGTCCCACAGTTGACAGTGCATGCCAGAGAAAAAAACAAGCCATGAGGTCGAAGGACTATGTCGAGGCACAGATCTGGGGAAGAGTACCAAAAAATGTCTGCATCATTGAAGGTCCCCAAGAACACAGTGGCCGTTCTTAAATGGAAGATGTTTGGAACTGACACAACTCTTCCTTGAGCTTTGGTGAGGCTTTGGAAAGTCACACATCTGTCTATATAAGGTCCCACAGTTGACAGTGCATTTCAGAGCAAAAACCAAGCCATGAAGTCGAAAGAATTGTCCGTAGACAGGATTGTATCGAGGCACTGATCTTTGGAAGTGTCACAAGAAATGTCTGCAGCATTGAAAGTCCCCAAGAACACAGTGGCCTCCATCGTTCTTAAATGGAAGAAGTTTGGAACCACCATGACTCTTTCTAGAGCTGGCTGCCCGGCCAAACTGAGCAATCGGGGGAGAAGGGCCTTGGTCAGGGAGGTGATCAAGAACCTGATGGTCACTCTGACAGAGCTCCAGAGTTCTTCTGTGGAGATGGGATAACCTTCCAGAAGGAAAACCATCTCTGCAGCACTCCACCAATCAGGCCTTTATGGTAGAGTGACCAGACGGAAGCCACTCCTCAGCAAAAGGCACATGACAGCCCGCTTGGAGTTTGCCAAAAGGCACCTAAAGGACTCTCAGACCATGAGAAACAACTCTTTGGCGTGAATGCCAAGTGCCACGTCTGGAGAAAACCTGGCACCATCCCTACGGTGAAGCATGGTGGTGGCAGCATCATGCTGTGGGGAGGTAAAGGGTCTGAATACTTGTGTATATGTGATATTTCAGTTTTTTTATTTGTAATACATTTGCAACAAAATGTGGAAAAAGTGAAGGGGTCTGAATACTTTCTGAATGCACTGTATATCCCATGTGCCTTTACACTGAGTGTACAAAACATTGGGAACAGCTTCCTAAAATTGAGTTGCAACCATTTTACTCTCAGAACAGCCTCAGTTCGTCGGGGGATGGACTCTACAAGGTGTCAAAAGAATTCCACAGGGATGATGGTCCATGTTGACTACAATGCTTCCCACAGTTGTGTCAAGTCGGCTGGATTTTCCTTTGGGTGGTGGACTATTCTTGATACACACAGGAAACTGTTGAGCATGAAAAACCTAGCAGAGTTGCAGTTCTTGACACAAACTGGTGTGCCTGGCACCTGTCACGAGTATTGTTCCTAATGTTTTGTACACTCAGTTTATATCCCATGTGGCTATAAATACCATGTGGATATACAGTATATGTACCCAGAGACATGGTCCACCCTTATTTGCACATCTATAGTACATTCAACCAGAAAGGGCTTTAAATTCACTTCATCTCAATCTAAATGTATCAATCAGTAGGTAACAACAAGTCAGTACCAACACTGTCAATGAAAGACCAGGGATTGCAACATGGATTTTCTTTTCATAGGTCATTGTCAGTTGTGTGGTGGGTTATGTAGCTGTGTGGGCCAAAGTGATTTGTTTTAATTAATGAAACACGGGTGAAAAATCGATCAGTAATTGCATTGTACATTACAGTTTGTGTCCACAATTATGAAGCCAGTATTGGCCCATCTCAGACCACAGTAACAGCTCAGTTTACTCCCCTTGGTTGATGAAGCAGTCTGTTAGCTCACTGTGTCCATGCTAATATGAAGAGACTGTAGGTTGCCAGTGGGAATTTTAGCATGTATATCTTGGTGGGGCAAACTACCCCAAAGAATTGGGGGGTGCATGCCAGCAAAGCCACTACACAACACTAAACAATACATTAATTGCACTACAATGGTGACAAACGATGCCCACTAACTGTTAGGGTCGACGTCCGAGATTTCTTTTCAGCACCATGGAGTGAATCCTTACCACTGCTACAAGGCTATCAGCAGAGCTGTTTATGTCATGTTTATGTCCAATGGCCGATGAGCCCCGATACGTTGTATCTATAATTTCTCTAAATCATTTCTGCCCATATGACAAGGATTAAAAAGGATTTGCCGCTAGATTGTCGACTTGATTTATGATGATTTATAATGATGACTTGAAGTATCATGTTGACATGATCAGTCCAATCAAAGCTACGGTATATATAACGTGATTTGACGTAATTGTATCTGTGGCCAATGACCTTTTTTTATCAAAAAAATTATTTCACCTTTATTTAACCAGGTCGGCCAGTTGAGAAAAAGTTGGCCAAGATAAAGCAAAGCAGTGCGACAAAAAACAACAACACAGAGTTACACATGGGATAAACAAACGTACAGTCAATAACAAAATATAAAAATTTATATACAGTGTGTGCAAATGGAGTAAGGAGGTAAGGCAATAAATAGGCCATAGTGGCGAAGTAATTACTGTTGAGCAAATTAACAACGGAGTGATAGATGTGCAGATGATGATATGCAAGTAGCAATACTGGTGTGCAAAAGAGCAAAAAATGTAAATAAAAACAATATGGGGATGAGGTAGGTAGTTGGATGGGCTATTTATAGATGAGCTGTGTACAGCTGCAGCGATCGGTGAGCTGCTCAGATAGCTGATGCTTAAAGTTAGTGAGGGAGATATAAGTCTCCAACTTCAGCGATTTTTGCAATTCGTTCCAGTCATTGGCAGCAGAGAACTGGAAGGAAAGGTGGCTAAGGCAGGTGTTGTCTTTGGGGATGCCCAGTGAGGTATACCTGCTGGAGCGTGTGCTACGGGTGGGTGTTGTTATCGTTACCAGTGAGCTGAGATAAGGCGGGGCTTGAGCCTTCTTGGATGGGCACTTCTAATGTAACTCTATGGCAGCACCCAAGGGGCTTGAATTTTCTAGCTCTACCCGTAGATTTTGTGGTGACAGTGTCCCCATGAGTGACAGAACACTGAGCCAATCACAGCGCAACTAGAGAACATTACCAACCCCCACGCTCTGTATTTTCCTCTGGCTGACCCACCACCACAGAAAGCACTGAGCTAGGTTGCAAACTGATACAGCATGTGACACGTATTAATGCCAAAATAACACGCAAAACATGAAAATTTGTGTTATTTTTTAGCTAAACATTTGGGACTCAAAAGCCTGAATGAAAGGTCTCCACTGTAGGCTGCCAAACTGCAATACAATTAAAAACGAATCTTCTGTTTTGACTGTCATTTTAGTTACGAGTCAAATTTCCAGAGTCATAAATCGACGTGTGACGTGAGGGAGCAATATCGTGTCAAATATGCGTTCCAAATGGGAAAATCTAAATTGAGTGTACGCTTAATGAAACCAAAATGCCTGAAAGTCTGTACAACTGAAAAGGAGGATTGATTTATTGCACTGGATGACTGGACCCTCTAATATGGGGTGCTGAGAGCTCAAATAGATCACACTGGACCCACTCCATAATCATTTGTGTCATCTCCGAGTTTCATCTTGGTGTTCTTTGATAAATATTTATGTTGCCAGCAAATTCTAATTGGCTCCCTGCTTATGTTAAAAACATTAGATGCAACTGATGTGATAATCATGTTGTGGTTACCCAGGACATCATTGTAACAGGTATCTCTTTAGGATTTCGCCCCGTGTACCAGTGTCCATATTTGCACAGCCTCTTGGTGAGAATGACATAACTTCTATGAGACTGAGGCTGTCATTATGTGAACACCATACATTGAATTTGAATTGGATCAATTCACTGTAAGACGATGATATGAAGAGTTTATTTCGAAAAATAAAATAATTTTAACTACGGACACAAATTTTTCATCAGAATTTATTTCTAATGGGTACCTTCATGTGTGGTTACATATTACTTTTCTCTTATTTTTTTATTCACAGATTTTATATGCATATGAAAATTCAGTTTTTTATTTTGCAAAATGCTATACACGGTGTGTACACCTTCAATGCTTCCCATAGTTGAGTTAACTTGGCTGGATGTCCTTTGGGTGGTGGACCATTCTTGATGAACAAGGGAAAGTGTTGAGTGTGAAAAACCCAGCAGCGTTGCAGTTCTTGACACACTCAAACCAGTGCTTTCACCTTGATTCACCTGGTCAGCCTAGGTCATGATAGAGCAGTGTTTGGTACACTCAGTGTATATCCATTGTTTATCTTGAATGGAATGTTCGTATCCTGTATATTTGACTGTGATATGTGGTTGTCTCTCACCTAGCAATATTACAATTATATTTATTTAACCTTTATTTTGACATGGAGTCAATGCTAAGACCAAGGTCTCTTTTCCATATGAGCCCTGTGTAGTACCGCAATACACATCAAAATGCAATAAACATATTAGACTACACATTCATATACACAATAAAATACACGTTATTATACACAACAACACACAAAAAGCAAAACACAATCATAAAAAACAGACGCATTATTCAGTAAAAAGTTCCCTTAACCACCATCTGAAATACCCTAGAGGCACCAGTTCCTCTAATTGTAAAGTGTATTGTACATCATTTGACACGTAAGATGCAAGGACATTAAAGGATGGTTTACTTAACTCTATAGGCACCAAAGGAGGCTCCAGAGTTAACCAATCCTGTGACAGTGATAGCAGTGATGTCACATCGAATGTTTGTGGAGCTAGGCTTTGTAAACAAAAAGAGCTTAATGATGTGATCACGTGACTTCAAAGAGTTCCAGCCAAATTCTCAAAAATGATGTTGTAGGCAGCTTATGGTAGAGAAATGAACATTCAATTCTCTGGCAACAGCTCTGGTGAACATTCCTGCAGTCAGCATGCGAATTGTCAACACATCTGTGCACAACATTTTTGAGAATATGGAACATTTCTGGGATCTTTAATTTCAGCTCATGAAACATGCGACCAACACTTTACATGTTGCGTTTATATTTTTGTTCATACATATACCGTCACGACTTCCGCCGAAGTCGGTCCCTCTCCTTGTTCGGGCGGCGTTCGGCGGTCGACATCACCGGTCTTCTAGCCACCGACGATCCACTTTTCAATTTCCGTTTGTTTTGTCTTCATTATACACACCTGGTTTCTATTCCAATAATTACATGTTCCTTATTTAACCCTCTGTTTCCCCCCATGGTTTTGTGCGTGTTTGTTTATTGTAAGTTGGTCAGTTTTGTGAGCTTGTATTATACTACTTGGAATTTGTAGTTTGTTTGAGTAAAGATGATGTGATTACTCATCTCTGTTGTCCCTGGTTAGCTCATTATGACCTCATTATTTCATGGCAACAGAAGGCTCTTAAGGGGTGGTCGCGAGAGTGTTCGGGGAGGTGTGTAGGAGTTTCTGTTGGTGCTACCACGGTGGAAAGTCCAGACCAGGTCTCCACCATGCACATCCCTCCAGAATATGCCGATTTGGCTCTCGCCTTCTGTAAGAAGAGGGCGACTCAATTATCACCTCATCGACGGGGGGATGTGGGATAAATCTCCAGGTAGACGCTGCACTTCCCAGGAGTCACGTGTATCCCGTGTCGCAAGCGGAGACAGTGGCTATGGAGACATATGTCTCTGAATCCCTGCGCCAGGGGTACATTTGGTCCTCCACTTCACACGTCTCCTCAAGTTTCTTTTTTGTGAATAAGAAGGATGGAGGTTTTCACCCGTGCATTGACTATCGAGGTCTTATCAAATCACGGTGAGGTACAGTTACCCGCTACCTCTCATTGCTACCACGACAGAGTCCATGCACGGGGTGCACTTTTTCACTAAATTGGACCTCAGGAGCGCGTACAATCTGGTGCGTGTCCGGGAGGGAGACTAATGGAAGACGGCGTTTAGTACCACCTCAGGCCACTATGAGTACCTTGTCATGCCGTACGGGTTGATGAATGCTCCATCAGTCTTCCAATCCTTCGTAGATGAGAAATGCCTGTTCTTTCAGCAGTCCGTCTCCTTCCTAGGGTATCGCATTTTCCACATCAGGGGTGGAGATGGAGAGTGACCGCAATTCAGCCGTGCGTAATTGGCCGACTCCCCTACCACGGTAAAGGAAGGTGCAGCGGTTTTTAGGGTTTGCCAATTACTACCAGAGATTTATCCGGGGTCTTGGCCAGGTGGCTGCTCCCATTACCTCACTGCTGAAGGGGGGTCCTGTGCGTCTGCAGTGGTCAGTTGAGGTGGACAGGGCTTTTGGGCAACTAAAGGTTCTGTTTACTTCGGCTCCCGTGCTGGCCCATCCGGATCCCTCTTTGGCGTTCATGGTGGAGGTGGACGCGTCCGAGGCTGGGATAGGAGCCGTGCTCTCTCAGTTCTCAGGCACGCCACCGAAGCTCCGCCCCTGTGTGTTCTTCTCTAAGAAGCTCAGCCCAGCGGAGCGGAACTATGATGTGGGGGACCGGGAGTTGTTGGCTGTGGTTAAAGCTCTGAAGGCGTGGAGACCTTGGCTTGAGGGGGCTAAACACCCTTTTCTCATCTGGACTGACCACCGCAACCTGGAGTACATCCGGGCAGCGAGGAGACTGAATCCTCGTCAGGCAAGGTGGGCCATGTTCTTTACCCGTTTTGTGTTTACCCTGTCCTACGAGTCAGGTTCCCAGAATAGGAAGGCAGACGCACTGTCCCGACTGTACGACACAGAGGAGCGGCCCATGGATCACTCCCATTCTCCCACTCACTCTGCCACTCCTCCACTAACCTCTCTCCCTTCCAGTGCGTACTAGGTTATCAGCCGTTTCTGGCACCATGGCATCAGAGCCAGATCGAGGCTCCTGCGGTGGATGAATGGTTTAGGCGCTCGGAGGAGACCTGGGACGCCGTCCATGTGCACCTGCAATGGGCCGTGAGGCGGAAGAAGGCGAGCGCCTACCGCCACCGCAGTGAGGCCGGGTCTGGCTCTCGACCCGAAACCTGCCCCTCCGTCTGCCCTGCCGGAACCTGGGTCCTCGGTTTGTGGGGCCATTCAAAGTCCTGAGGAGACTGAACAAGGTTTGATACAGGTTACAGCTTCCCCCAGATTACCGTATTAACCCCTCGTTCCATGTGTCTCTCCTCAGGCCGGTGGTGGCTGGTCCACTCCAGGATTCTGAGGTGTGGGAGGTTCCTCCGCCCCCTCTGGACATCGAGGGGGCCCCGGCGTATGCTGTTCGAGCCATCATGGACTCGAGGTGCTGGGCGAGGGGTCTTCAGTACCTCGTGGAGTGGGATCGGTACAGTCCGGAGGAGAGATGCTGGGTGACCCGGTGGAGGACATCCTGGACCCTTCGTTGCTGCGGGAGTTTCACCGTCTCCATCCGGATCGCCCTGCGCCTCGTCCTCCGGGTCGTCACTGAGGCCGGTGTAGGCGCCTTGCTGGAGCCGTGCGTCAAGGGGGGGTACTGTCACGACTTCCGCCAAAGTCGGTCCCTCTCCTTGTTCGGGCGGCGTTCGGCGGTCGACGTCACCGGTCTTCTAGCCACCGACGATCCACTTTTCAATTTCCGTTTGTTTTGTCTTCATTATACACACCTGGTTTCTATTCCAATAATTACATGTTCCTTATTTAACCCTCTGTTTCCCCCATGGTTTTGTGCGTGTTTGTTTATTGTAAGTTGGTCAGTTTTGTGAGCTTGTATTATACTACTTGGAATTTGTAGTTTGTTTGAGTAAAGATACGTGATTACTCATCTCTGTTGTCCTGCTCCTGACTCCGCTTTACCTGCTACACTGAGACCGACAGACAGACCAAGGCGCAGCGAGGTATCCTGTATACATGCTTTATTTACACACGTAACTGGGACAAAACAACAAAACAAACGAAAACGAAGATCGTAACAATAACATAGAGTGAAACACAAAGCTATGCTCAAACAATAACCCACCAACCCCTAATGCAAACTACATACATATATATGGTTCCCAATTAGAGGTAATGACACTCAGCTGCCTCTAATTGGGAACCATTACCCCAACATAGAAACAGATAACCTAGAACAGAAAAACCCTACACCAAAACAAAACAAAACACGCCAGCCTGTCTTCTCAGGCCTGGACGTGACACCCTTGACATATACATTTAACAGTTTGACCAATAGAATTTATTTAAATAGGGAAAAGAACAGGTCCTAATATTTACCCTTGCGGAACACCTTTATGTTCTTCAAGATATTCCGACTTAACCCCATCATTCACAAGTTCAGTCATGAAACCATGAACAGGCCTTATTCAATAAAATTGCATGTTCAACAGTATCAAAAGCTTTTGACAAGTCCACAAACAAAGTATCACATTTCATTTTAGTGTCTAAAGCACTTACAAGATCATTAACTAAAGTGGTTGCTGTAATAGTTCTATGCCCAGTACTAAACCCTGATTAGTTTACATTCAAAATACATTTCTCAGATAAAAAGAGCAAAGTTGAACATTTACCAAGTATTCAAGAATCTTAGCTATACATGGAAGCCTTTATGGTGTGAATAATAATAACAATTAAGATCACTACTATCCCCGCCCTTATGGAGTGGCAGCACAAAAGCTGATTTCCATATATTTGGAATATTTCCTGATTAATGTAAAAAAGGAAAAAAAGTGGGTTATTGAGCCAACAATGAATTCACTTACTGATGAATGCACTTACTATAAGTTGCTCTGGATAAGAGCATCTGCAAAATGACTCATGTCAAATGTAAATGTTTTAAGTAGGTATCTCATTACTGTATATAAATGTTATTTATTATGTTTTTTATATTCATTTCACAAATGTATAATTTGTACATTTCTTTATAAAAGTGTAGTTATTTTTTACATTTGACAGTGTAAAACCTAGTAGTACTACTTATTTCTGAGAGTGAGGCGGATATATAGCATTTAGCAAAAAAAACATGATTATTTGTCTCTGAAATGAAAACATCAAGTGATAGATTTTAAACAAATATATGTCTGTCATTGAACAACTCTATGCCATGATTACATAGTGAAAAAAACAAACCAATCTCATAATTTCTTCAAAGGAATAAAGCTAATTTTATCAAGGCACAAGGCGAGATCCAAATGCAGACACAGGAGGCATATGGTTAGTGTCTTACAATGTTTATTAATCCAAAAGGGGCAAGAGAATGGACGTGGACAGGCAAAAAGGTCAAAACCAGGAGTCCAGGAGGTACAGAGTGGCAGACAGGCTCGTGGTCAAGGCAGGCAGAATGGTCAGGCAAGCGGGACCAGAAGTCCAGAAACAGGCAAGGGTCAAAACCGGGAGGACTAGAAAAAGGAGGATGCCAAAAAGCAGGAGAACGGGAAAACCGTTGGTTGACTTGGAAACATACAAGATGAACTGGCACAGAGAGACAGGAAACACTAGGATAAATACGAGGACAGGTGAAACAGATCAGGGTGTGACAAATTTACTAACATTTCTGAAAATGGATAGTGTTTTGGAATGAACATTGCCTTAAACTGTTGTGTTCTGGGCCTGAGCCAATAAATAAAAAAATATTGCATATCAACAAATTAATACCACATAGATGCAAAAACAAATCCACAACAATGAGGTTAGACGACTGGCAACAGTTTGATTTTGTCACACCCATGACAACAGACAAAATGTAGTGTATACTGAACTGCCATTGCCATTTCCCTATGGATTCATTTGGTAATTGGTATTCGCAACATAAGTCACGAGCCACTTCTATGTTCTGTTGGTAAGAGCTTAGTATTAGCAGAGAATATTGTATAAGGCTGCTTTCACTATTTTGACTAGTTTAATTGATTGATGGTTGAAGGTGCTGATTTGTCCTCTTGTTTACCTCTAAGATAAGAATAGGAAATATGAAATACATAATAAAGTAAGTAAGTAAGTATGCATACTGTATACAGGAAATGTTTAAGAAGTCATATTTGTGTGAGTGTGTAGGGCCCTGTGAGTGTGTAGGGCCCTGTGAGTGTGTAGGGCCCTGTGAGTGTGTAGGGCCCTGTGAGTGTGTAGGGCCCTGTGAGTGTGTAGGGCCTTGTGAGTGTGTAGGGCCCTGTGAGTGTGTAGGGCACTGTGAGTGTGTAGGGCACTGTGAGTGTGTAGGGCCCTGTGAGTGTGGCTTTGGTGGTTGGGGTCTTTGACAATTTTCCAGGCCTTCTTTTCACCCCCTGATATAGAGGTCCTGGATGGCAGGGAGCTCAGCCCCAGTGATGTACTGGGTTGTCCTCACCACCTGATATAGAGGCCCTGGATGGCAGGGAGCTCAGCCCCAGTGATGTACTGGGTTGTCCTCACCACCTGATATAGAGGTCCTGGATGGCAGGGAGCTCAGCCCCAGTGATGTACTGGGATGTCCTCACCACCTGATATAGAGGTCCTGGATGGCAGGGAGCTCAGCCCCAGTGATGTACTGAGTTGTCCGCACCACCTGATATAGAGGTCCTGGATGGCAGGGAGCTCAGCCCCAGTGATGTACTGGGTTGTCCTCACCACCTGATATAGAGGTCCTGGATGGCAGGGAGCTCGGCCCCAGTGATGTACTGGGTTGTCCTCACCACCTGATATAGAGGTCCTGGATGGCAGGGAGCTCGGCCCCAGTGATGTACTGGGCTGTTCACACCACCTGATATAGAGGTCCTGGATGGCAGGGAGCTCAGCCCCAGTGATGTACTGGGTTGTCCTCACCACCTGATATAGAGGTCCTGGATGGCAGGGAGCTCAGCCCCAGGGATGTACTGGGATGTCCACACCACCTGATATAGAGGTCCTGGATGGCGGGGAGCTCAGCCCCAGTGATGTACTGAACCCTCTGTAGCGCCATGCAATCGAGGGAGGGCTTTCAATGCCTTGCAAAGAAGGGCACCGATTGGTAGGAGTGTAAAAATATCCCTCTGAGTATGGTGATGTTATTAATTACACTTAGGTGGTGTATCAATACACCCAGTCACTATGAGGATACAGACTTTCTTCCTAACTCAGTTGCCATTGAGATTTTGGTGATTTTAAAACAGTTACAGGATTTAATGGTTGTGATATAAGTAAACTGAGGATGGATCAACAACATTGTAGGTACTCTACAATACTAACCTAAATGAGGAATCCTGTACAGAATAAAAACTATTCAAAAAAATGCATCCTGTTGGCAAAAAGGCACTTAAGTAATACTGCAAAATATGTGGCAAAGAAATAGACATTTTATCCTGAATACAAATCCAACACAACACATCACTGAGTACCACTCTTCATATTTTCAAGCATGGTGGTGACTGCATCATAAGGGTATACTTATCGGCAAGGACTACAGAGTTGTTTGGGGAAAAAAGAAACAGAACACAGCCATATTCGCAGAGGAATTCTGAAGGAAACCCTGATTCAGTCTGCTTTCTTACAGACACTGGGAGACAAATTCACCTTGCAGTAGGTCAATAACCTAAAACCCAAGGCCAAATATACACTGGAGTTGCTTACCAAGACAACATTGAATGTTCCTGAGTGGCCTAGTTACAGTTTTGACTTAAATGGCCTTGGAAATCTATGGCAAGACTTGAAAATGGCTGTCTAGCAATGATAAACAATCAACTTGACAGAGCTTGAAGAATTTTGAAAAGAATAATGGACAAATATTGTACAATCCAGGAGTGCAAAGCTCTTAGAGACTTTCCCAAAAAGACTGTAATCGCCGCCAAAGGTCTTTCTACAAGTGTTGACACGGGTTTGAAAACGTATGTAAATTAAATATTTCTGTAACATGTTTTCACTTCGTCATTATCGGGTATTGTGTGTAGATTAGTGAGAGAAACAATCAATTTAATCAATGTTGAATTCAGGCTGTAACACAACAAAATGTGGAATAAATCAAGGGGTATGAATACTTTCTGAAGGCTCTGGACACTGTCAACCAGTGTGAGAGCTAGCTTCACTACATGACCAAAAGTATGTGGACACCTGCTCGTCGAACATCTCATTCCGAAATTATGTGCATTAATATGGAGACTCCCCTTTCCTGATAGAACAACCTCCACTCATCTGGGAAGGCTTTACACTAGATGTTGGTGAGCTTTAGTGAGCTTTAGTGAGGTCAGGCACTAATGTTGGGCGATTAGGCCTTGCTCGCAGTCGGCATTCCAATTCATCCCAAAAGTGTTCGATGAGGTTGAGGTCAAGGCTCTGTGCAGGCCAGTCAAGTTCTTCCACACTGATCTCGACAAAACCATTTCTGTATCAACCTTGCTTTGTCCTTGAGGGTATTGCCATGCTGGAACAGGAAAAGGCCTTCCCCAAACTGTTGCCACAAAGTTGGAAGCACAGAATTATCTAGAATGTCATTGTATGCTGTAGCGTTAAGATTTCCCTTCACTGGAACTAAAGGGCCCGAACCATAAAAAACAGCCCCAGACCATTATTCCTCCTCCACCAAACTTTACATTTGGTACTATGCATTCAGGCAGGTAGCGTTCTCCTGGCAAATTCGTCCATCAGACTGCCAGATGGTGAAGCGTGATTTTTATTTTACCTTTATTTAACTAGGCAAAAACAAATTCTTATTTTCAATGACAGCCTAGGAACAGTGGGTTAACTTCCTTGTTCAGGGGCAGAACAACAGATTTTTACCTTGTCAGCTCAGGGATTCAATCTTGCAACCTTTCGGTTACTAGTCCAACACTCTAACCACTAGGCTACCTAGCGCCCCGAAGTTGGAAGCATCCCTCCAGAGAACCCATTTCCACTGCTCCAGAGTTAAATGGTGTCAAGCTTTACACTACTCCAGATCTTAGGCTTACGGGCGGCTGCTCGGACATGGAAACCCATTTTGTGTGTTAGACGTTGCTTCCAGAGACAGTTTAGAACTCTGTAGTGAGTGTTGCAACTGAGGAAAGACGATTTTTACGCACTACATGCTTCAGTACTCAGCAGTCCCATTCTGTGAGCTTGTGTGGCCTACCACTTTGCGGCTGAGCCATTGTTGCTCCTAGACGTTTCCACTTTACAATAACAGCGCTTACAGTTGACTGGGGCAGCTCTAGCAGGGCAGAAATTTGACAAACTGACTTGTTGGAAAGGTGGAAAGTTGGAAGATGCAAGGTCACAGCTCTTCAGTAAGGCCATTCTATTGCCAATGTTTGTCTATGGAGATGGCATGGCTGTGTGCTCGATGTTATACACCTGCCAGCAACATGTTTGAAGGGGTATCTACATACTTCTGTATATATAGAGTACCAAAATCACTAACTATACACTAATGATGTACTCATTATCCTGAGAACATCCAGTATGAATGTCATTAAAAGGGCAACAAGAGGACAACGCAGAACCTTCAACCATCAATCAATTCAACTAATCATGTCACGTCCAGGCCTGAGTCTACAGGCTGGCGTGTTTAGTTTCGTTTTTGGTGTAGGGTTTTTCTGTTCTAGGTGTACTATTTCTATGTTGGGTAAATGGTTCCCAATTAGAGGCAGCTGAGTGTCGTTACCTCTAATTGGGAACCATATATATGTTTGTAGTTTTCCCCCCCAGGGTTTTGTGGGTTATTGTTTAGTTCATAGCGTAAGTGTTTCTTCTACGTTATGTTCGGATGTTACGTTCTTCGGTTTGTTTTTGTTATTTTTCCCAGTTACGTTCATTAAATAAATATGTATACTGGAAGCATCGCTGCGTCTTGGTCCGTCTATATAGAAGATCGTGACAAATCAAAACTAATTGTATACTATAATATGATATTGTCAGTGGTGGAAAAAGTACCCAATTGTCATACTTGAGTAAAAGTAAAGATACCTTACCTTAATAGAAAATGACTCAATTAAAAGTGAAAGTCACCCAGTAAAATACTACAAGTATTTGGTTTTAAATATACTTAAGTATCAAAAGGAAATGTAATTGCTAAAATTCTAATTCCTTATATTAAGCAAACCAGATGGCACAATTTGCAATTTTCTTTATTGATTGATATCCAGGGGCACACTTCAACACTCAGACATCATTTACAAACGAAGCATTTGTGTTTAGTGAGTCCTCCAGATCAGAGGCTGGGGATGCCCAGGGATGTTCGCTGTTTAGTGAGTCCTCCAGATCAGAGGCAGTAGGGATGACCAGGGAGGTTCTCTTGATAAGTGTGTGAATTGGACCATTTTCCTGACAAAATGTACTTTTGGGTGTCAGGGAAAATGTATGCAAGTAAAAACTATATTTTCTTTAGGAATGTAGTGAAGTAAAAAATATAAATAGTAAAGTAATGTACAGATAAGTAGTACTTTAAAGTATTTTTACTTACACCACTGGATATTATAGTATTAATATATTCCCGAAGTGATGACATAACAAATCCATCCGGAAATGCAGTTTTTGGTGACCTTTGCTCTGTTTGACACTCTCCCCATTGACTTCAAGGCAATCCAGCTCCTGGATTGCAGTACCTATGGCTTCCACTAGATGTCAACAGTCTATATACAAAGACTGGGAGTGAATGGAGTAAGAGGAACGGATAGGAACAGGAAATGGGGACCTGAAATGTCAACAAGTTTTCTCTGGCGCGAGTCTGGGTGCGTGCCCCACTTTATTTTACTTATATAACGTTTAGGTGACCATCCGAGTGAAATATTATCGCTAATATTCATGAAAGGATAGCTAAGGATGCATTATAACTGGTATTTGAATTGTTTAGGAAAAGTTTATAGGTATATTTGAACGCGTTCTCTTCACGTTTCAATGGGCGATTCGACGTTGGATTTTCTGAACATAACGCGCCAACCAAATGGAGATTTATGGATATAATAAATGACTTTTTCTAACAAAAGAACCATTGGATGTCTTCATTGGACACTTGGGAAGCACTCAGCAGAAGTTCTTCAAAAGGTAAGGGACTTGTTTTTGCTGTGAAATGGGTTTTGTGTGAACCGCGCTGGTTTATGAATTTATGCTAATGGTTAAATATTGTAGGTGCTATCCTCAAACAATCAAATGTTGTGCTTTCCCCGAAAAGCATTTTTGAAATCTGACAACGCTATGATATTGCCAAGAAGCAGAGCGTTTGATGACTATGCAACACTTGTATATGGATATGGATGAATGTTTAATAATTCAACTTTTGGATTTTGAATTTGGCGGCTTACATTTCAGAGAGGCATTTCACCGGGTAGTGTCGGTAGCGCCCCACTGCTCCCTAAGTAGTTTTAAGTACTTTACACCACTGGATATTGTAGTATTAAAATATTATTCCCAAAGTGATCAAATAACAACGAACGCACTTACTCTACCGTAAGTCACTTTGGATAAAAGTGTCTGCACACCTTTAACATTTTCAATGCAAGGGTAGAGTTGAAACTGTAGCCTATATCTCTTCATAAATCCAGGTTCAGACAATATTTAAATATATTTTGATGACAATATAACCAAAGTAAATATGGTAACACTCTCATCGTCTTCACAATGCATTATGAGTTCATTTATAACACCTTATGGGCTATGCATAATCCAGACATATTCCTAATGCTAGAACATTGTATGTGTTCATCAAGGAATATATTATTTTCATTACTCTGATGCACATAACTCTTTGTCTTGAAAACCAAAGATTTCCACAATTTCCCAGCATTTCTTATAAGGCATAATGCTGCCTATTCAGGATTCATAAATGTAGTTATAAGCACCTATGTTGTGCATTATAATGCATGTTATCGTAATATAAATTGTCACTTTTGCAGTTTTTATTATAATAATTGATACCCATTAGTAACTAATATCAAACCCATATTTTCACAAATCGTTGCTATTGCGGTTGATGACCTTTCATGTTTGACAGTTGTTGGTCCTCCAAGATGCTCAGTACTTTCATGGCTTGAGGAAAAATAAATAATGGTAATTAGTCAGTCACTGTCACAAACGCTCACATTAGCGCTGATTAAGGGGGTGGCTGAATCTGTATTCGTTTGAGGTTTCTCCTGCCAATGTTAATTGACCTCTACTAAACAAAGGCAGGTTTAAAAATGCACTTTTAATTGCGAGTGCAAGTGAGGCATTGTGTGTTAAATTATTTACATCCAATACAACTCGTCCCGCCTAATGGAAACAATGGTTGTTCTTACACGGACGTCAACGTGCATGTATGTAAAATGTTGAATTTAATTATATATTCATGTCTCCTATGTCTCGTTTCATTAGTTAATGTAATGGCTAATCTGTCACTGGTGATGTACGGGGTTCGGCATGGTATACATCGTACGACGGAAATGCTTACTTGCAGGTTCCTTTTCGACAATACAACAACAATAAGAAGTAATAAAAGATAAGAATACGAACATGATGTAAAAGGCAGTAGAATAGAATAAAATGTTTAGTGTAAGTATAATGCAGGTCCTATATTGGTGTATTGAGGAAGGGAGGATGGCGGGCAAGTGTATAAATTGAGCAGCATAATAAGAGTCTGGTAGCAGCATTTGTGATGTGTGTGTAGCATAAGTGTGTGTGTGTGTGTGTGTGTGTGTGTGTGTGTGTGTGTGTGTGTGTGTGTGTGTGTGTGTGTGTGTGTGTGTGTGTGTGTGAGTGAATGTGTTCAAGTGTTAGGCAACATGGAGGCGAGTAATGGGTAGTTTGGTTCATCAGGCTGGACCCAAAGTCTTCATTTGAAATTATTAAGGGATGATGATATTTTGGCAATGTGAAGATAATAATTCCAGAGTGCGAGAACTTCTGTATCTGGTAGAGAATTGACTAGGTACGTGTGAGTGTACACATGAGCAAGTGCACAGAATGACTGTCTTTCTGTTCATTTAAGCAAGGTGGTTACATGGAGTTTTTTTTTTTGCTAGATCGAATTGCTAGATCTTTTGTTTGCTATCTGAAAGCTACTGTAGCTATTGTTGGTCCATTTTAAGTGACTAGGGTTCAGATGTCATCACTCTCACTTCCTTACCTGGACAACAGCTGAAGAACATCAGAGAATGGAGACAGCTGTCAGTCATTGTAGGGGTTGCGTAACTGGTTGCGGAGAAGTCAGGCGCTGGAGAGCAAAACTGGGTAATTAACTTAGTCGTTTATTAAACAACCCAACGGTTCAAACAACACGAGAGAAAATGGGCACAAAATAGCCCGTAACGCACCAGGACATAAAGTGCACAAGCACTACAATGAACAATCCCACACAAAGACATGAGGGGGAACAGAGGGTTAAATACAAAACATGTAATGAGGGAATTAAAACCAGGTGTGGAAAACACAGACAAAACAAATGGAAAATGAAAAGAGGATCGGTGATGGCTAGAAGACCGGTGACGTCGACCGCCGAACACCGCCCGAACAAGGAGAGGCACCGACTTCGGCGGAAGTCGTGACAGTCATGGATAGTGATTGGGGATGAACTTACACCAGCTGCTGAAAGAGAGATAGGAGGTGTCGTGTCATGGCTATCATTAATGTGATGACTGCCATTTATCGAATAATTTACCTAATATGTTTAATTATTACTTGATTAACTTAATCATGTAACAATTAACTCATTAGGAATTTGGGGCACCGTGGGAAAAGTTGTTTAAAACTACTTAGGGAGCAGTGGGGCGCTAGCGCTCCACTCCCGACACTACCAGGTGAAATGTGAGGCGCCAAATTAAAAATCCAAAAGTTGAATTATTAAACATTCATAAATATGCAATTGTTGCATAGTCATCAATATCACAGAGTGTTTCCTATCCAATAGTACTAATTATGTGCATATCCTATTTTCTGGGCCTGAGTGGCATGCATTTTACTTTGGGCACGCCAGACTCTCCAAAACCGTCACCTCGGGAGCCGCTCCCTAAGAAGTTAATGAGTTACCATCTCCCGAATTAACTCAAGAATATATAGATATCATACCAGTCACTAATTAATCATTTCCTCACATCAGTCTCATTCTGAACATCGTAGACTCTGTAAATCTGCACAAACCCGGGTCTCACTGATCGTTCCGTAAAACACAAATTGATTTGATTATATATTTACTAACAAGCTAAGTGATAACATAAGATACACACACACAAAAGGTGTCGGTTATTGATTATAAACTTAATACGATGACAACAAGTCCCGAGCGGACTAACACAATATGCCACTTGTTACACAAGATGGAGAGTTAAAGAGAGAGAGAAAGTGAGAAAGAGAGAGAAGAAGAAACACTTGGATACATTTTGGAACTAAACTCCCAATAACCCCAATACCTTTCCCCGAACTGCCGCTCTTATGGGTAAGAAGTAATGCATGTATTTACATGTTGAAGGTCTTCGTCTGGTGTCTCTGTTGGGCCCAGGCCTTCGTAGGCCGGGTTCCGCTTGGTGAGGAGGGTTCGATTGGGCCTTCTTATTTCCGATGGCCTCCTCCTTCGTTCTCTGGTGTTAGTCTCTGATTGTCCACAGGATGTCACACTGTGCTTCTTAGTTGTCTGTTTACTTGCACTCGTTCTGAAAAAGAGTGGTCTCCTGAGGACGGCTAATCAGCCGTGTCGATGATCCCAGAGTGGTGAAGAAAGCAGTGTAGGACACAATGATTTAAAGAGAATAACCGGATGGTCCTACTTAAATTCACTTTCTTAGAACAGCTACTCATCCATAGCATTGATTGTTAAAAGGTTCCTTTGTCTCCTTCAACGTCGTGTTGCGTTTCGGGGTCATGACTAATCATAGACCTCAGCTGCAGCTCGTGGTCATTCTAGTCTGATATGTTAAACTCAAATGCTCGGGTAGAAAGGGACGTTTACTTCATGCTGACACGCTCTCTGGGCTACCTGGGGCATGGCTAGTTATGGGGCACTTACTATGATCTTGTTAGAGATCTAAAATCACTATCTTATCGTCACAAAAACATTCTCTTTATCCTGGATATTTTCTATACAACGTAATGTAAACCTGATATACCCAGTGTAAAAGCTTTTGACGTTGCCAGCAGCATATCACCCTGTGTCCTACTGCTGGCTTGCTTCTGAAGCTGAGCAGGGTTGGTCCTGGTCACTCCCTGGATGGGAAACCAGTTGCTGCTGGAAGGGGTGTTAAAGGGCTAGTAGGAGGCACTCTTTCCTCTGGTCTAAAAAAAATATATCCCAATGCCCCATGGCAGTGATTGGAGACATTGCCCTGTGTAGGGTGTGGTCTTCTGGATGGGATGTTAAACGGGTGTCCTGCCTCTCTGTGGTCACTAAAGATCCCATGGCACTTATCGTAAGAATAGGGATGTTAACCCCGGTGTCCTGGCTAAACTCCCAATCTGGCCTTCATACCATCATGGCCACCTAATCATCCCCAGCTTACAATTGGCTCCTTCATTCCCCTGTAACTATTCCCCAGGTTGTTGATGTAAATGAGAATGTGTTCTCAGTCAACTTACCTGGTGAAATAAGGGTTATAAAAAAAAGATACAATGTTTTTGTTATAACGTATTTATAACAATTTTAATGACATCACAAAATAGACATTAATTTTCCATATTCCATCTTTCATCATTCCCAATATTCGGATGTTGAAATATATTGTCCCAGTGGCCATTGTTTGATGTTGTAGTTTTTGGGCAGCAAACTCTTCATAAGGCAGACAGATATTCCAATCACCCAAAACTAGACCCCAAAAGGTCTGCTGCCTATGGTTTACAATCGACGTGAGGTGTCAACAAAGGAAACCACATCCATCCCTCTTCCCCCTCTGCGGGAGAGAGAGAGCTCTGTAGAGCTGATTTCACTGTAACCTGAACTTTTGGATCCTCACAGAAGAGTCATGACAGATGCTTGTTTCGTAGACTACGGTAGCTGAAATCTGTCAGAAGAATCCTGTCAAAAGATAGTCTGTTCTTTCTATTGTAGTTGTTTGAAACCGTGCAGTAAGTCCATTTAGATGAATAAAATAGGTGATAAAGTGGTGGATTCACCTTGTGTGAATAGTGTTCACTGACCTTCCCAGGTCTGTAATTATGTCTTTAAAGCGGCAATCAACAATTGAAACAATAACAAAGCGTAACCCCCACCCATGGAGAAATGTAACCACTGTCATATCCATAGACATAGCTATGGGTGCAAGGACTAACCAAAAATGTACAGAGCGAGGCAACTGCAGATCGCTCCTTCAAGTGAACAACATCATTTGAATGCTTTGGGGTGAATGCCCTGTGGGGTTTGGCAAAAGTAAAACAAAGTTGGTGTTACACAGAAAGTGTGCCCTGTACCAAAGATGTCACTGTAATTGTGATAATCTCGTGATACATTAAAAACCCACGTGTATGTCATTAAAAGGCCACGTGGCTTCTTTTAAACAAAAGTAATGCTATGTGAGATAAGAGGCAAGCCATTCAACCACAAACAGAGAAATTGTGCAAGTGTGTGTGTGTGTGTGTGTGTGTGTGTAAAAGAGAATAATCTGTGAATCATCAAAGGGTCTTTTTCAACATTAAAAACTGTGTTGTGAAGCCACCTGTGGAAGTCCTTTGGTCCCTCTATACATTTCAGTTTTGCCATTGGCATTCTTATCGTGATTACACACGCTAGTTACCATTGTTCTTTATTTAGCTTCATAATAGATTTTTGGTGTGGGAATTCTGTTGAAATATGCAGGGCATGCCATCACTTTGCATTTGACATCTTATATAACAGGACACAGGGCTGGCAATATCAGATGGAAATCAGTATGATTCACCCGTGTATCCTCAATTTGGAGGAAATTATGATATTGCAATATGATCAATATTGTCCATGTTGTGTCAAATGGCCAAACTGCCTAAGACTTTTCTCTGAGATGTCATAAGTTTCTCTTGTGTCTCAAGAGGTCTGCGTTAACCCACTCTTCTCAAGAAAGAAAACATGTTTTTTTTTTTTATACCATCCTTTGCTTGGTAAAATGCCCGTGAATTGTTCATCATTGTGAAGTAAATATACATCCTACTCATTAGTAGAGAGGAATTTTCAACGAGCCCTTAGAAAAACAAGAACTCTGTCCTATTGTTCAAGTCAGTAGTTTGTTCTTCTGTTGGACAGAATAGTCAACATGATGAATTAACCATGTTTGACAGCTGCACAAAACATAACAAATTATGAATGTCCTTCTGCCACCAGAACAGAAGAAAAAAGGCTATATGGACACAATGACGCTGACTTCTGGACACAAGTGACTAACACAACAGTTCATACACTACATATACAAAAGTATGTGGACACCCCTTCAAATTAGTGTATCCGGCTATTTCAGCCACACCCATTGCTGACAGGTGTCTAAACTCGAGTACCACCGCCATGCAATCTCCATAGACAAACATTGGCTGTAGAATGGCCTTACTGAAGAGCTCACTGACTTTCAATGTGGCGCCCTCATAGGATGCCAGCTTTCAAACAAGTCAGCTTGTCAAATGTCTGCCCTGGTAGGGCTGCCCCGGTCAACTGTAAGTGCTGTTATTGTGAAGTGAAAATGTCTAGGCCTCACAGAACGAGACCACTGAGTGCTGAAGCGCGTAGTACGTCAAAATTGTCTGTACTCGGTTGCAACACTCACTACTGAGTTCCAAACAGCCTCTGGAAGCCACTTCAGCACGAGAACGGAGATCACCATGAGCAATGCCAAGCGTCGACTGGAGTGGTGTAAAGCTCGCCGCCATTGGACTCTGGAGCAGTGGAAACGCGTTCTCTGGAGTGATGAATCACGCTTCACCATCTGGTAGTCTGACGGACTAATCTGGGTTTGACAGATGTCAGGAGAACTCTAACTGTCCGAATGCATAGTGCCAACTGTAAAGTTTGGTGGAGGAGGAATAATGGTCTGGGGCTGTTTTTCATGGTTTTGGCCCCCTAGTTCCAGTGAAGGGAAATCTTAATGCTACAATGGCATTCTAGATTATTCTGTGCCTCCAACTTTGTGGCAACAGTTTGGACAAGGCCCTTTCCTGTTTCAGCATGACAATGCCCCCGTGCACAAAGCAAGGTCCATACAGAAATGGTTTGTCGAGATCGGTGTGGAAGAACTTGACTGGCCTGTACAGAGCCCTGAACTCAACCCCATCGGCCACCTTTGACACCTTCAACTGCGAGCCAGGCCTAATCGACCAACATCAGTGCCCTAACTGAATGGAAGCAAGTTCACGCAGCAATGTTCCAACATCTAGTGGAAAGCCTTCCCCGAAGAGTGGAGGCTGTTATAGCAGCCCATGATTTTGGAATGAGATGGTCATGTAGTGTATATAGAAGTCTCTTGCTCTGGTAGAGACTAGATGGAGAGACTTTGCTTACATCATAAAATTAAGGCACCCAAATCTACATGAGCGTTGTTTTACAGTACATTTAGCTGTTGTTTTACAGTATATTTAGCTGTTGTTTTACAGTATATTTAGCTGTTGTTTTACAGTATATTTACCTGTTCTTTTACAGTATATTTAGCTGTTGTTTTACAGTATATTTAGCTGTTGTTTTACAGTATATTTAGCTGTTGTTTTACAGTATATTTACCTGTTGTTTTAGCACTGATGCACAGTGCAGTTTGGAATATTCACTACATTTGGATAATATCCCATGCTCCAAAAGTATGTACTTTGAGACTGACACCATTGGTGGCCTAAATGGAGTGCAGACATGTAAGTGTGTCAATCCCAAAGGGTACCAGACCCTTATACTATACTGCATGATAACATCCCCCTGCATTCTCTAACGCTGGAAGACCAAAGGGGCTTAACCTAACATCATAGAACAAGGCAGACCGAAGAGATGCAATATTTTAGGACAAGGCATTCATATTCCCAGCAAACCTTTGTGAGCTGGCAATAACGAATGTTGTTCGATGCTACCACAAGTGAGATATGTTGTGTAGGCTTCTACATTTGGAGGTGAAAGATACTCTGTGATTATCAGTGGTAATATTATTTGTGGGCCTGAGGACGACACAGTATCCCCCAGAAGGGGAATGGATCACTGCTATCTGCAATCCTAATAATGTCAGGTGTACTGTACGAAGATGGTTCAGCGCTGTGATATAATTATTTGGACTCTACAGCACGTCTAGGACCTTTGAACCCTTATGATGGCGATCAGGACCTCTGCACTAATGGGTGGATTGTTGGAGCCTTGACAAATCTCAGAACGGAGCCAAATGAAATGCATGAAGTGGCATGTTCAATGAGAAAACAAATAGTGGAGTCCCCATTTGCACATCAAAACTTTCTCTCCACTTGGAAGTGAATGGAGCAGCTGTGCTGTGAGGACATCTGCTTCGCCAACGGTGGCCAATAGTGGTTGTTTAAATGCTACGTGTTTTGAATTCTGCTATTTTTAGGCTGCATAAGATTTCTTTCACGTAATGTTACATTAAATCTCTTCTTCACAAACTGAAAACAATTGGAACCAGATAGCCTAACCTTTTCAGTAACTCTCTCTGCAACTGGAGTAAGGCTCATGTTTAAGTGATGTTTAGCATATCAGAGCTCACTAGATAATACTGTAGCAGATAAGAGACAGTGTTAGAATCAGAAATTACAATAATATACTTATGAAATACAGTGTATTATCTAACATTAAACATTCTGTTTGAACCTCAAGATGAGTAATTGCAGCAGCTAATGGGGATCAGAAAAAATACTAAACATTACGATGGGTATTATTGCATCGGATCCTATCATAAAGTTAATAGAACGGCCTCTTCGTATCATCGGCATCTTATGATCGTTTTGATAAACGTTTATTTATTGAAATAAAAACTTTTACATAATGCTCACCTGGAATTTCGGATATAAAAGCAATTCCATTCGTTATAGAACAACGAATAATTAATAGGCTACGTGCACCATTGTTATACAAATTGTACACACGCAAACTGTCCATAAAGGATGCATCGCCCGCGCGTCAGGCAGGAGGGTGCCACGTGATTCAGATCTGGTTGATTGATGCGGCGTTCAGCGGAATCCTGAGAGTGACGGACAAGGACCTTGGAAGAAACTGCCTTTGACAAAGTATCCTTATCGGACACAACGCATACGAATGAGCAATGTGTCTTTCTTTCCTTCGTTAGAGGAGTGCCAAATAATGCGTAAATGGTCAACACATGGCAGACTGGTGCGAACGGTCGGTGAGTTTTGAACCACAGATAGGGGATGGACTTGGACTACTGCCGCGGATTGAGTGAATATGGTCAACATTGTTGTGACTCAGGACTTCTAGAATATAAAGGCGATGAGGATTTAGGTAGCCTAACATCGAAATGTGGTAGGCATATTATGTGGACTGCCGTTTTCAATCTGGGAACTAGATGAACTATCAAATCACCGCATGAAACGCATTCAGTGACTTGGGTTGGGAACGCGGAATTACCCGAGATTAGTCGAGTGGTTCTTTCCTATACATTATGTTACGTGTGGAATAGCCTTTTTTGCTTACTGGAAGTTCCTCTCGCCTGGAACTTTAACAACGGCAGGAGACAGCCGGCAAAAGGCACGCGTTGTTGAACCCTAGCCCGTGTACCCTACCGCGCAGTAAAACCCGACGGATGGTCTCCATTGTCAGTTGGCTACATTGTTGCATCCGGGCTTGGGTTAAATGTTCTGTTTAATTGGCCCCGTATCATGGAAAACTACACCCACTGTCCAGTTCTAGGTTTCAGGACCGTTTGGAAAACACATTTGATAAATTTTAGGCGCTGCAGTTTATAGCCTACCAGCATCAGATACCTCCGCATTTAGAGTAGCCAACTGAACCGCGAGGCATTCAACATCAATAGTTATTTTTATTGTGACGTATGAGTACAATTGCGCATTTTGTTGAATTATTTAACCCGTGGACTTGGCTACACATTTGCAACATGCATGGTGGACTACTTAATTGAGGGTGCAATTGGAAAAAGACGCGTGGGAGTGTCGAGCCGCTTGATCCTGATAGCTGTAACTTTCTTCTCCGGATTGGAGCCCCTTTTATGAAGAGAAGACGTTCGTCCATTGTGCCTTTACATTTTGTTTTCATTAAGCCAGGCAGACAATTGTAGGATTTGACACAGTAGACCAGCAGCCTGGTCTACAGCCCCACGTATTGTAAACAAGTCAAACACACAATTCAACGTCAGACTCTTGAAGAACCTGCCGTAGACCTAACACCGGTCGGAAGCTATATTTGAAGACTCCTATATTCAAGACTTCTTACTGGATTTACTGCTGAGATCTACGATGTCAATTTCACCATATCGCAGAGGAACTCTTCTGCTCTGTGTGGTGCTCATTTCTAATGGTAAGTGCCTAACCGGGTGACATGCAGTGTGCTTCAGAATGATGATTAGCTGCCTACATCTCGGTGGAGTTTGATTGCGACGACTGTGGGCAGCGCCTGTTTGATTGTTATAGGTAGGCTATGTCGAGCAACATGCGATTTTGAGATTGCACAGTAGAAAATACAGCTGCAGTGTCGTCTAAGCGCAACTGCCCCTACGAACTTCTCATTTAGAAAACAGATTATATATACATCGATATGAGTCAAACATTTGATTACACTGTCAAAATTGACCACAGAGTGGAAATAGGATAATTTTGGTCATAGTAAGTGTCATCCAAACTGAGTTTTGTAGTCTACCTGAGTATATCACTACATAAATCAGGGATTGGCAACTCCAGTCCTCAGGGCCTGACTGGTGTCAGTCCCCCCCCAGCTCCAGCTAACACATCTGACTCCTATAATCAACTAAACATGATCTTCAGTTTAGAATGAGAGGGGGGTTTGACATGCTAGGCACTCAAGGACTGGAGTTGCCCATCCCAGAAGTAAATGAAGGTTGGGTTTAATTTAATCCTGCCCACAGCTGGCAGCACACAAGTAATCATCAATTCTGAGCTGCATGCAACCTGATAGTAATGCCCGTGGTAAATGTGGTTTGACTTTGGATGTCCGTATGGGGCTAGTTAGAGACTATCGGTAAATTACACAATGGACATGGGAGAATGTTAAAAATCCAATATCTCCAAATGTCAGTGACGCAGACCAACTATAAATAGAAAAATTGAAAGCATTTAATGAGAACTAAAATGTGTGCAACATCAAATTATTGTCTCATTTACATTGTGTAATTTATTGACGGCCCTAACTAGCCCCGGAGATAGACTATCCAAAGTCAAACCAAATTTACCACAGTCGCACACCAGCTGGCTGAAGAGAGAACATTTTGTCTTAGTCTTCCCACCTGCGAAACACACACTCGACACCCACATCAAACCGCACCCAGAAACCAACTCCCATTTGAATTCAGTCATGGCCGCTACCATTTCTTTAATGAATCAATCTAAGCTATAGGAGCCAACAGATGCAGGTAAGGACTAAGTTATTAATGCAGGTGAGGTATACAGTTGTATGCTTTCATTTGCAATGAATGAGCCTGGGCAGGTGCACTTAAGGGTCCACGAACAGCATCTCTCCACAAGGTGGGAGCAAGGGCTGTGTAGCTTGCCACACTTTAATAACAGGTTTTTGTAGCCTATGTTTTTAGGCGCGCTCTCAATTTCACTAGTCTCCTTATTTTCTGCAACGATTACAAAAAAAAAAAAAAAAAAACATTTTTAAATACCGTATAAATATTTCTGGTGTGCTCTCCCATTCAGGTTTAGGATGCTCCTTTTGCCCCATTTGCAGTAATGCACAGAGGGATGCACTACAACACACACTGAAATAAAGGCTTTTACTGGTCTGCAAAGTCACTATAGTTTGCAATCTATTCCTTACATGAGTGACCCCAAAGCCAGTGGTCAGTATTGCATCACATTGCTAAGGATAGTGGTCAAAACCAATTTCACCAAGGGATCACTCGTGATCTGGTTCCACAGAAGTGCGTGTTGCACATAACACGTCCTATTGGAGAGGTGACGCGTCGCTCTCCAGGGATATGCGATTTTATGCAGGGCTCGCTCTACATTAAAAACAAACATTGGTAGCACTGGTGTTCCAACCCTAAAATATTTAGGAGCACCACATGAAATTTAGGAGCACCACAAAATAAGATTTGTTAAATTGTTTGAGATACAGCCTATTTGAATTCTAGTTACACTAAACAAAAATATAAATGCAACAATTATATATATATTTTTTTTACTAAGTTACAGTTTATATAAGGAAATCTAGTCAATTGAAATAAATGAATTAGGCCCTAATCTATGGATTTCACATGACTGGGAATACAGATATGCATCTGTTAATAAAAAGGTAGGAGTGTGGATCAGAAGACCAGTGGTGATTTTAGCATGTAAATCTAGGTAGGGCAAAAAATTAAGTGGAATGTATGCCAGCAAAGCCACAACACTAAACAATACATTCATTGCAATGTAACGGTGACAAACGGTGCCCACAAACTGTTGGGGCCTACATAAAGCTGTCCCAACAGCCGAGTCCCAACACCTTACCACCGCTACACCTGGTTATCAGCGGCGCCTTGTCTGGCAGAGACACAGTTCATTCAGCCACATTTACTGCCTTAAAAAAAAAAATGTCTGTCTTGCTTAAACAAATGTGGTTTCTAATGACAATTGAGATGTACAACAATGGCATAAGGGGACGACGAGCAGATAAGAGGCAATCTGTAATTTCAATTAAGACAATGAGCGAACTAAGACACGCTTAGTCAATATAACTATTTGTTCAGCAGTTTTTGAAATGTACAGTGACAGAATTCAGAACATGGGCTGTTCTTAGTGCTCTCACTGTACGCAAAGTTATAACCGTAGGATAAATAAAGGCGACATATGAGCAGACAATGAAAACTCTTCTAATATATCGATGGATTACTTTTCTCTAAAACAAGGTTATAGGCTACAGGTTATAGGCTAATAGACCAAGCTATTAGGATGAGGCACATGGGCTACTAACAAGTTACTACACAACATACACTTGGTATTACTTACTTAGCTACAGTATACATATCTCCCTGGCATATTACAACATTTTATGCAGCAGCATACAATACATTTTTGGACTTGCATTGTTGTGCTGTGGTCACTTGAACAGGAAGGTGGCGCGGCGGTCCTCCAAGTTAAGCTGTTTTGAGCGTGGCACAAATCCTCCTTCATTGACAACATGGCCAATGTGGAATGTTTAGTTTTAAACTTGGAAAATAACCCCTTAATCCCAGATTTGGGACCACACTGGCACTGGTACAAACCACTCATTGTTGAATTTGGGATTTCCAACTTGTGTAATGTTTATGGCCTATGAGCACCGATACGTTTTTATCTATAATTTCTGCATTATTTCTCTTCATATGTAGGGTTGCACATTTTGGGTAATATTCAGAGGTGGAAATGTTCCATGGAAATGTATGAAAAATGTATATTAATACCATTTTAAATGTAGATGTTTTTTTCATTGGATATATTTACCATATCATATGGAGACAGAAACACAAGGTAAAAGGTTTATCATAAGTAGACATAATTGCAAATGATTAAATCCTTCCAATAGAAATAAAAAAACAATTTAGTTACAAATTGGACTTTAATTAAATTAGTTGACTCTTCACATGGGATGATTTCACTGAACAACAAAAGGGAGTATTGAATGATCCCCAATGATCCATTGCATCTCCCAAAAACGTTTTCAAAATACATCTGTAAACTGATAGTCTAGAAACTAAAGCTTTGGTTGTCTTCCTCTCAGGCTTCCATGTCTTCTCCCCTGGACCTCCTCAATGTCCACCTGTTGTACATCAGACTCTGAGGCCTCATCTTCACTGTCACTTTCCAACCTTGTTGAGGATGGCTTGTTATCAGGCTCAAAAAAGCCTCAAATTTGCCCAGATGGCCACCAATTTTTCAACCCTTGTATTGGTCAGCCTGTTGCATGCTTTGGTGTGTGTGTGTGTTCCCAAACAAGGACCAGTTGCGCTCTGAGGTGGCTGATGTTGGTGGGATTTGGAGGATGATGGAGGCAACAGGGGAAAGAGCCTCAGATCCACAAAGTCCCTTCCACCAGGTGGCTGATGAGATATGTTGGCATGACTGCCATATTGCATCTCCATCCCAAAGCCCTTGCTGGGAAGTGCACATCGCCAGACTGCCAAGAACCTTGCCTTCATCCAGGCCAAGGTGGCGAGACACGGTAGTGATGACACCATAGGTCTTGTTGATCTCTGCACCAGATGGGATGCTCTTCCCAGCATACTTGGGGTCCAACGTGTATGGGCTTCAGCAAGAAGTCTTCACGCTTTTTGATGTATTTCAGAACTGCAGTTTCCTCTGCTTGGAGCAACAGTGAGGATTTATTCTTACATCTGCGAGCAGTCTTAACATCAGACAGGATGGCTTTGTCTCCCTCGATCCGTTCAATGGCTACTGCTATAGGTTTCAGGCTGCTTACCATTCTCTCCCAAAATCCATCATCCAGGAGGATCCTCTTGATGGAGCTGTCAAAATTGGCAGACTGAGATATGGCCATTTCTTGGAGAGACTAGTTTCCCTCCAGGAGACCATCAAACATGATTACAACACTACCCCAACAGCTGTTGCTGGGCAGCTTCAATGTGGTGCTCTTATTCTTCTCACTTTGCTTGGTGAGGTAGATTGCTGCTATAACTTGATGACCCTTCACATACCTAACCATTTCTTTGGCTCTCTTGGGGAGTGTATCCATTGTTTTCAGTGCCATGATGTCCTTGAGGAGCATATTCAATGCATGAGCAGCACAGCCAATGGTTGTGATGTGAGGATAGGACTCCTCCACTTTAGACCAAGCAGCCTCGCAGCATTGTCTGTCACTAGTGTAAATATCTTCTGTGGTCCAAGGTCATTGATGACTGCCTTCATCTCATCTGCAATTTAGAGACTGGTGTGTCTGTTGTCCCTTGTGTCTGTGCTCTTGTAGAATACTGGTTGAGGGGTGGAGATTATGTAGTTAATTATTCCTTGCCCACGAACATTCGACCACCCATCAGAGATGATTGCAATACAGTATGCTATCTCTATGATTTGCTTGACTTTCACTTGAACTATGTTCAACTCTGCATCCAGCAAATTAGTAGATAAAGCATGTCTGGTTGGAGGGGTTTATGCTGGGCAAAGAACATTCCTAAATCCCTTACAATACACATTGGCTGTGAGCATCAGAGGTGAACCAGTTGCATACACAGCTCGAGCAAGACATTCATCAGCATTTCTGACTTCGTTCCTCCATTGAGTAAAAAAAAAAAACAACTTCTGATTCCAGGAGGACCATGAGCTGTTGCTATCGATAAGGTGTCTGATTCATCATTTTCACCTTGAATAGAAGTAAAGGGACTTTTGTCAGAGATTGTTGCGGGCGCTGAGGGAACTTTATGCACTTGGCCAGATGATTCTGCATCTTCACATATGATTTGGCACAGTATTTGCAAATGCTCACAGCTTTTCCTTCTACATTCGCTGCAGAGAAATGTCTCCACACATCTGATAGTGCCCCGGTTGGCTGGTCTCCGACGATCCCACAGGTGAAGAAGCCGGATGTGGAGGTTATGGGCTGGCGTGGCTACACCGGTTGGGCGTACTGCCAAATTCTCTAAAACTAAGTGGCTTATTTTAGGTAAATGAACATAAAGTATTTGGCAACAGCTCTGGTGGACATTCCTGCAATCAGCCAGCATACAAATTGCACACTCCCTCAACTTGAGACATCTGTGGCATTGACATTTATTTCCCCAGCACAAGGTGCAACTGTGTAATGATCATGCTTTTTGATATGCTACACCTGTCAGGTGGATGGATTATCTTGGCAAATGAGAAATGCTCACTAACCAGGATGTAAACAAATTAGTACACCAAATATTAGAGTTTCTTTTGTTTTGAGCGTATAGAACAGTTCTGGGATCTCTTATTTCAGCTCATGAAACATGGGAATGTTTTACATGTTGCGTTTTTATTGTTGTTCACTATATTTACCCACTTTGTTTCCCTGTGTGGTTTGTAAACAACTTGTACACATGTCTCTGAAGAAATCCAGTGGATTTGAGGGAGTTTTATTTATTTTAGTAAATCCTTTTCAATAAAATGATATTGTGGTGTATAACATCAGCCCAAATAGATGTGGCATGTTTAAATGAGTTTATTCTTCATTTTCATGCTGCATCTGTGTAAGAACATACCCATCGCCTGCTTTAGGTATTAAAGAACATGAAGCAGGCGATGGGTATTAAATCAATTGGATTGGTGTGTCAGTTTTATCACAGTATATTGATATTATAATGCAGGCTTATTTAGGTTGGGGTGATTCAAAAGAACGATAGTACATCTAGTAGGCATTTATTCATTGTGACGGTGAAAGTGTGGCATTTTCCTACAGCAAGTTTTATTTTTTTTTATTTTGCCGAAATATGTCAGTACACATCCAAAGAACACCAGTATATGAGCCATGTTATGATAGATGCCATATTATTATGTCTCCCTAAATCCTCTGGACAGCGCACATCTGTCAGTGGTTGATAGTAATGTTAGGAGACATTAAAAGGAAGTCTATCCTGAACATGCATGCACTGCCATCAGTTTGTTAACATAATGGTGGGCAGCAACCGGAAGATCATGACAATGGATATTTGGATAACACTGCATCTGAAGTGTACAGTGCCATCCTGGAACCTATTAACATCTTTCCATTGGTTGGCCGTACTTTCTGGCTCATCTTCAACTGCCCCTCTCACTTATCCAGTCAACCCAATGGTGTTGTCTACTTAGGCACGAGGGATGACTTATGTTATTTGCTATTCAATTGATTGGTGTTCCATTATTAAAGTAAATTGCACACTGCATTTCCATAATTTGCTCGTAATGTATGCATTCACATGAAACATCCAATGTGTCAAAGCAATCTGCTTGCCGCTTTCACAGAAATATGATCATACGGTAAAGCCTAATCTTTAACGCTTGAAGATGGTTCTACCGTTTTCTGAATGCTGTCAAGCTTTTTTTTTTTTTTTTTTAAATGCATCTCTCTTATCAAGCCGACGAGGAGACATTTGGTTATCTCTGATCAGTTAGGTATGAATATGTAGCACGTACCATGTTTCCTGATGTTGTATATCTGATTTGTCCTTCCTCTGTGGATCGATTTGTCTGAGAACGCTTTCACTCTCCGCTGCATAACATGCCTGAGGTGGAAGTGTTTGCTTGGCACACCTCCTCCCACTAGCCCATTTACACAGAGCATACAGACACTGGATATGGACTATAGCTACCACACTGCAATCTCACTCCAGGGGCCTCATTTTATAACCGTACATGTGCTATTTCTGAGAAGACAGCGCGCACACACCCAAATATTGATTTAGAAAATTGGCGCACGCCTTGCATGCACATGTTGCCCATTTATAAATCCGACCTTTCGTAAAACTGCGTGCGTGAACGAACATAACTCCTCCTGAATAATGGCCATCATTCACATTTCTATGGTGACAACAACGCCCTTATTTGTTGTAGACTTTGGAAGTATTGGAATTAGGCCAAGACCTATCTAAAGGAAATAATATATTAATGCTGAACTTGATCAAATGTCAACCCCAACCAAAAAAACGAATCTTGGTAAACCGAAAGTCATCTGTGGAAAAACATTTTTAAACTTATTTTTTTCCATTTTATAGACACTATTGTCTATTTTAATAAAATCAACTATATGCATTGAGCTTCTCTGATGCTTTAAATGTTTGATTATATAAGATACAAATGACTCTGGAGCCAGAGTGGAAAGAAACCTTGACCTGACCATTCTCCTGCTGGCTTTTGCAGATTCTCCCGTTACTCTCCTGAAGTTTCCGGTAATAGGCTACACGAGAATTCTGTAACCTTTCATGTGGAATGCCAATTTCTTACCATGTCTACAGATCTGCGTGCCAGTTATGGTTTTCATATGCACATTTTCATGGAACCGTTTTAATTTATAATACCGTCTTCTCAGTCATGTGGTTAATCTAACTTCTATGAAAATTATACAAACCTAAAAAGTAACCATTGCCAACTATGTAAAAATAGCCTACATTAAGCCAACAAATAAAAACATTGCAGCCTGCAGGTAGAATATATATATATATATATATATATATATATATCCTATAAATATATCTGCAACTAACTTGAAACGTTGTACATCTATCAACTGATGGGTTCGGCCTTAAACTTGCAACATTGTATAAAATATGGGCCCTCGGTTTCTTGTGCCAGTGAGCTTGGGACAGACACAGTAAGGGATAAGAGCTCATCGGGTAGGCCTATTTTATGTTTCCACTGGCTCAAAGCATGGCATTTTGAATCCAGCCAGTCAGTCTTATGTAGCAACATTTTGAAATGGTGTCATTTACACTGGATAAAAGTAGAGACTGAGCTAGAAAATGGTATACTGTATCATACACTAAAGTTAAGGAACAATGGAAAGCAATTCTGCTTAGAAAGTTTATTAACTTGTAACCTCACTTTTGAGAAAATGGCCCTTGAATGTTATGGTACATCTACTGGAGAGCTCTTGTCTACACCCATTCAGCATTGTTCACACCCTCTTAAGCCTTAGCCACACCCATCTCTTTTAAGGATCATATCACCTCCACCTTACCGGTCACCCTTGACCCACTTCAATTTGCTTACAGTCCCAATAGGTCCACAGACGATGCAATCGCCATCACACTGCCCACTGCCCACCCCATCTGAACAAAATTACCTATGTAAGAATGCTGTTCATTGACTACAGCTCAGCATTCAACACCAAAGAACCCTCCAAGCTCATCATTAAGCTTGAGGCCCTAGGTCTCAACCCTGCCTTGTGCAACTGGGTCCTGGACTTCCTGACAGGCTGCCCAAAGTGGTGAAGGTAAGAAAGATTTCCACTTCGCTGATCCTCAACACTGGGGCCCCACAAGGGTGCGTGCTCAGCCCCTTCCTGTACTTCCTGAAAACCCCATGGAGGCGTGCGTGGCCACGCAGTCAACTCAATCATCAAGTTTGCAGATGACACAACAGTAGTAGGCTTGATTATCAACAATGACGACCTACAGGGAGGAGGTGAGGGCTCTGATTATGGTGTAAAGAAAATAACCTAATTTAATGTCAACAAAACAAAGGACATGATCATACACTTCAGGAAACAGCAGAGGCAGAAGAGGGTGATGCGGTCTACACAACTGATCCCCGGGGGAAAACTACCTGCGCCCGATGTCACAGGAAGGCCAAAAAGATCATAAAGGATGACAACAACCACCTGAGCCGCTGCCGGTTCACCTCGTACCATCCAGAAGGTTAGGTCAGTACAGGTGCATCAAAACTGGGACCGAGAGACTGAAAAACAGCTTCTCTCAAGGCCATCAGACTGTTAAACAGCCATCACTAGCACAGAGAGGCTGCTGCCTACATACAGACTTGACACTTTTTAATAATGCTTACATATCTTGCATTACTTCTCTCGTGTGTGTGTGTGTGTGTGTGTATATACTGTATTTTATACCATCTATTGCATCTTGCTTATGCCGCTTGGTCATTGCTCATCCATATATGTTCTTGTTCTATTCATTTACTTAGATTTGTGTGTATTAGGTAGTTGTTGTGGAATTGTTTGATATTGCTGCACTGTCGGGACTAGAAGCACAAGCATTTTGATACACTCTCAATAACATCTGCTAACCATGTGCATATGATGTGATTTGAAGCGTGCTATATGGCAGACCAGCCCATCCATTATCTCAGCCAATCATGGCTAGCGTTCAATTTGCATGTTAATTTCTCTACCATAAGCTGCCTCCAATGTCATTTTAGAGAATTTGGCAGTACGTCCAACCGGCCGCAGAACTGTAACTCAGTAAGTTCTTTTGAAATGGTTGCTTGTTGAGTTTTTATTCAGTATAATTTACTCTCTTCTGTTAGCCAGTGGGACAATTTCAGTATTTTAGACCTTTTTTAGTTTCTTACCCTGACAGGCAAAACCATTTCACAGTTCAGATTTTTAGCCTTTTCAAGTGGAAATCGGCAGTTTTAAACAATAACAAGGCGTACTCCCCTCCACTGTTTTGCTAAAAAGCTGAGGGATGGGGCTGGCGAAAATATAATCACTCTCAAATTCATAGATTAATCTATGGAAGGAAGAACTGACCCTCTGAAATGATAGGCTGTACTGCATTTACTTTGTTTACAAACATTGGAGTAAAAACTTCTTTTATTTTTTGGTTCTGATGGGGTATGACAGTTGAACTTAAGCTTGAGGTATTCTTCAAGAATCAATGGGTATATTAAATTGTAAGTTCAAAAATGGATGTAGATCCTGCAAATGTTTTTAATTCATATGACGGTCTGTGCTTCTAGTGTTGTCAGATGTGTTACTCTATCAGCACCATTATTACTCTTTTCCAGGTGGGGCTTGAAAAATCGGTTTGATCCGTAATGGACTTAAATCTCAAACGCTAATGGTTCCAACAGACTAAAACCTGAGGTTTTATCGTGAAAACGTCCTCCTTTGACAGCCCGGCCAATGACATGCATTAAAGGCACATCACAGATGTTTTCATGTTAAGGTGGATCGTTGCGAGCCACCCGCTGAGACGCCTGCACCTGGAAATTGCTAAGTAGTATTGTGACTGCATTAGGGGCTAGTCATTGAAATTCGCAGGATGTTGCCCTTGGTCTGTGCTGAAAGGAATCTTTGTGGAGTACTGGTGCCTTCATATGTGGCGTGACGCCCCAACCATGGACCTGAGGGCTTAATGGCCTTTTTTCTGAAAAGAGCACACATTGTTCACATGCATTGCACATTAACCATTGCATGATAGACCTCATTATCAATCATTATCAAGTATCCCAAGGATGAATGCATTTTCTAGTGTTCTTTTATGCCAGCTGAGGTGGCCTTAATGGCAATCTACAGGGTTCTTCCCCCAGATTGAAAGTCTTTCTGCTTTAAGTAGTCTTTTTATATAATGCAAAAACATTTTTAAGGGCACCTTGCAAATGTTGTTGCACCCCCCCAGTCCACAAGGACTCCAATGTATCCCGCAGTTGTCAAGTTGGCTGGATGTCGTTTGGGTGGTGGACCATTCTTGATATACACGGTAAACTGTTGAGCGTGAAGGAAAAACCCAGCAGCGTTGCAGTTCTTCACAAGAAGTGAGCCTGTCACCTACTACCATACCCTGTTCAAAGGCACTTAAATCTTGTCTTCCACATTCAGCTTCTGAACGGCGCACACAATCCATGTTTCAAGGCATAAAAGTCCTTCTTTAACACGTCTCCTCTCCTTCATCTACACTGATTTGTTTTTTTTCATCTACACTCCTTAATCTACACTGATTCTGATTTTAAATGATATCAGAAATGGATCCTAGCTTTCACCTGCATTCACCAGGTCAGTTTGTCATGGAAAGAGCAGAGGTGTCCTTTTAATGCTTTTTTTATACTCCGTGTAAAATGATCCTCCCACAGGCAAGATGTCTTGGCCTTCTGTTTAACCATCGTAGAAAACAACGTTAACACGGTCTTCTTTTTGTTCATTCTTAAGCTTTTACCGGCAGCGAGTTGGTCACTATTTGGCCATTTAACCTAACTGTAAAATCATGTAACTGCTTTCTAGGATTCACAGATGTATCGTGCAGCATTTGTATCAACATGAAGCAGTAGTCCTATTTCTATAATTGGGCAAACAGACACGAGAGCTGCTGGGAGATTATTTTGTGGGCAATACAAGATATGAACATTCTGTTTAGAATACAGAAGAAGAATGGATGTCTGACTTCTAAGACTGTAACCTTCATTCTCTTCACCAGTATAGCTCAACCACACCTTGACTTCCAGATCATTGGGATTGTCATGACGAAAGAGATGCTTGACAAAAGAGCTTCTTATTTTGGGGAAAAGGAGATAAATAATTAGGCTTTCGCTGCAGAAAAATGAAAAGCGAATATGAAATGGCTGTTTTTTGAAAGTCTTTCAGGGCAATAATTAAGACTACTGGAGTGGAACACAGATTAATGTGGAATACCGTATGACCTCCCTTTAGTGTAGACTTGTCATTATCTAATGACTTAAAAGGAGCAATTGGTTGAGGGTTTCCATTAAACTGCGCCGTTTGACTATTTATTTTGCAGGGAACTGGATCATCCCTCTCTCCCCAGTACATCGGAACAAAACCACATACTATCTGGGGCCGAGAACTCCCAAGTTGCATATCAACAACATCCCGCTGTGGAAGGTCTCCCTCTACATGAGGGATTGGTCTGCACTATGGCCAGATTTTTGCCTTCCAACACTTCTTGTTGTATCTCTACCACCTCCTTCCCTTCACCATATCTCATGTGACAAATCTGGAGGGGAGGTTGCACACACATTAGCCATGCTCCACTCTGGCAACCGACTGGCTCTACCTTCACAGTAGCAAGCTCTTAATTCTTTGTTAGCATTACTTTCAGTAGGGAGATATTTTATCTGCTGCACTGCAGTGGGTCTTGCTGGTTTGTGCAGAGTTCACCAACCTAAGTAAGACTTCTTCTCATTTAACATGGGAGATTGGAAAGGTTTGCAGTCTGAGTATTGAGCTGGATAAGCTCTGCAGAACAAGAGTGGGTAGATGAGACCACCCTTTGGTGGTCTGCTTGGTTACCATCCTCCTAATCTAATCGCTTTATGACTGAGGGTGGCGGCGACCTGGGCTTAAGGCACCAGTGTATTCTCAGCATGATTCACGATCCTAAAAGCCTTTCTCCAAGGCTGGTGTTGCTGCTTGGGAAAGCTACTGCGCTGGGTCTTGGTTGACACCACTAAATGCAAGAGGTCCAAATGCATAACTTTCATTTAAATGTGAGACCTTGTCTACGACAATGACATTTTAACTAAATGTGGTACACTATGAAGTATTTCCATAATAGGTGGAAGATATTTAGTTCACTGTAGATGTTACGTGCTGTCATTTCATTCATTTTTTTAAATCTTTTTTTCCTCCCCCCACTGAATTGAGTTAGTTATTGTACTGCCTAATGATGGACTCATCACATATACAGTAAGTCACACCACAGGCATAATGAAAGTTGATATGCACTTCCATATAGTTGAATGCGCTTTAGTGAAATGTAAGTTTTGCATGATTTTAAAAGGGTTGCGTTGTATGAGACTGAACTAACGAGGTGAGCATTTTAAATTACATTTAATAAAAAAAAGAAAGATTTACAGATTTTTTTTTATATAAAACTACTGTGGTTCAAGTTCACACTCTGAAAAGTACCAGTTACTGCTTTTTTTTTTAACTTTCCCTAAGGTTATAGAGACTTTCTTAGTGGTGTGGGTCTACTTTTGTTTGATCAGTTTCAGTGTGTACTCTTTACACCGCATAGTTTATATGTGCATGTTCAGACAGCACAAATGTGCATGTGTTGTCAAAGCAAAGCACTGATGACAGGGGATACTGTCCCTTAGGTAAAGCTGGGTGACATAGTTATCACAATTGCTACTCTGAATCGCAACAATGCATGCATTCAGTGTTTTTTAGCTCGTGTTGAAATCAGTGAAACCTCTTTTTCAATGAGTTTCATTGGTAGGTGTCTTTTTATGGCTTTCACATTTTTTGGCGTAACGGTTTCTGTGCCTTTCTGAGAAGTTGGTCTGCCAGAAATGGGGAAGACTCTGAACAGTATAGATCAGAAGAAACATTTGAGACCCTGAGTTTGGATCGTTCGAACATCCTGTCTTAGCATGTGTTCAGTCCACAGCAAAGAAAATGACACTTCAAAACAAATAATCAAATTAGCAGAACCTTTTTTTTGTATCTGACCATCTGCGTGCAAACGTGGATGCAGATATGGCAGGTGTGCTGAGGACTGCCAAGAATAGAGTTCGGAAGTATTTTTGTGCCTGTCTTCAAATTGTTTTTAATTTGGTTGATAGCAATTACATTTCTCAACTCAAGATCCGGGAGAGGCTTCTGGCACTGTAAATTTAAGCAGCTGCATGGTAGCGTGAGCAAGAGATGCTCTTCTTGGCAACAGGAAACTACATTTGTTAATAAATTAATACACCCCTCCCCCCCCACAAGTCTCAGAGGCTTTGATAATTATGCCTGGAAAAACCAAAGAAAGACCAATCAAAACAGGGCACCGGACTGGGCTAGCATTCTCCTTAGCTTCATGCAATCTTTCTAAAGGTTTCTCTTAGATGTTAAAGCTTCCTTTATCCCCAACCCTACAGTTGTCTTAAGAGTTGATTTTTGTAGAGATTATTTTCCCACTGTAGGCCTATAGTCAGGCTTACGAAGGTATTCCATCTTGCCTCTTGTTCTCTATTGTAACCTCAAGCAAGTGAGGCCAATGACATCACGGATTCCCATCAGTCAAACTTGAATGCCCTACTCCTTGAAGTTTGCAGTTAGGGTATGTGTACTGTATTCATACTTGATATCGCTTTTCAACAGTGCAAGTAAAACAATCGCTGGAGGACGTCTTAACATATTTCTCAGTGTACCATATTGATGGCACTTGAAAAAGCAGTCAGATCTGGAATGGGTATCTAGGGAACTGACTTTCCCTTATTTTAGAGATGCAATTTAATCGTCCTCTCCCTGTGTTCAGCTTGAAATGTGGGGTTGCAGCAAAAATGGTGGGTGGCGCTCCGAAAATTCCTTCTTGTTTGGATGAGTCTTTACTCGACAAAGATTGTGTTCTCAATGAATACACACCAGGTGTCCCATATTAAAGACGCATCTCCCTCTGAGCTTGTTGGTGTTTGTTTATTTAATGTTGAGGTGTCAGTCTGCCTTCTGCTCCACAACACGCTCCAAAGAAAAACTGCAGGGGGAGGCTGGCAAGTGTCTGTGATGTGTTGACTTCTGTCAGAAGGCAACTTGTTCCCTGTACCAAAATAACAGCATTTTGGCCATGTGCTGAATACAGCCTCAAAGACTCCAAATCCACGATACAACATAAGAACAAACATCCAAATTCCTAATGTATATCGGTCCCCCTCTCACGTGTGCTTTGGGGGAGTTGATGATGTCTGCAGAGAGAATGACTGACTTGTACTGCTATAGCCTGCAGTTCCCTGGCCAGTTGGGAGCAAGATGGGACTACCTGAATGAAAAATAGATTTCTGGGAAGGACAGGCCATATTATCAGCTATTTTTATAGTTGAGTGAAGATTTGGCAATGTTGAGACTCTGACACTCCTTCGGTAGAAACGAATTAACCCGAGAAAAGCGTGTTTCCGAATGAAAGATGAGCACTCCATCCCTGAAATAAGCACTTTCACCCCTGGGAAATCAAACTCTGAGGCAACTAGGAGGGCAACATGCATCAGACTCCAAATTACAGTAAACCACACATCCCATACCCTGGAAGGACACATTTTTCATGAAACCATTCCCCTCGTGAACACGCACACATGCATAAACACACACACACAGGCCTACACATGCATAAACATACACTAGGTCATGAAAGAGTATTAAAACAAAGCCAAGATGCTTTTTGTTCTACAGTTGCCATTTCCTTCTTAGCCTGAGGGCATGTAGTTGTGTGCTTTTTAATTTGGTAATTAGTGGGTTTTATATAATGGACATCAAAAACACCAATGTTCCAATTCTGTTTCATGCAACAAATGTGCATTGACTTGTTTTGTTCCATTTGTCATTTGCTAGAGGAAATCTGAAGGTGAAACATGGAGCCAAATATTCTGCTCATTTGTGCATGGTCTGTGACCTTTTTCTTGGGGCGGCTTTAAAATAAATTATGTAAGCACTTACCGTTTTGATTACAGCACATGCGATCTCTGCATTAACTAGCCTAAGCTCCAAGTCCTTAGAATCCTAATATATGTTGATGTGCAGAAATGCAGTTGACTTTCTCTGAAGTTATTGAACCAATCTGGCAACCTCCGATAATTCACTTTTAAAATATGCATGGGCCTTAGTGCAATAGCATTGAATCAGCGCAATCACATCTTGCTCAGCAGGGGAGAGCGATTGTCTGCCTATGTGCTCTGACCTTTTTTGTTTTATATATTCATTTATATATTCATTTCAGAAGACTTTGGCTCACCTACCCTGTTCAGAGCCTCCCTGAAGTTGATCTCACTTGTGTACGCAACCTACTATTCAAACTTTTTTCTGATGTTATTAACAAGATCCTTTGACGTCCAGGAATGTTGAGGTCACATTTTTAATATAGACCTTTCCAATGAATTGGGAAAAGGCCCTTCAGTAACTAGATGTATCTATAGTGGTTTCCCCCAATATGGGTTGGGGGATGGGTGTGCTACTTGCATATGGGGCTTTGCTCTCTCACACCACTGCCAAGCACCATCACTGATGCAAGTGTGATGGGCGGCAGGTAGCCTAGTGGTTAGAGCGTTGGACTTGTAACCGGAGGGTTGCAAGTTTGAATCCCTGAGCTGACAAGGTAAAAATCTGTCGTTCTGCCCCTGAACAAGGCAGTTAACCCACTGTTCCCCGGGCGCCGATGTCGATTAAGGCAGCCCCCCGCACCTCTCTGATTCAGAGGGGTTGGGTTAAATGCGGAAGACACATTTCAGTTGAAGGCATTCAGTTGTACAACTGACTAATAATGGTGACTTTGACTTTTTTTTACGCTTTTTCAACTGGGCTAGACTGGACTCCATCGACTCTCACACAAAGGTCTGTTGGACATGGCCATGTAAAAACAAAGTGGGTGTGAAAATTCGTAATGAATCCGTAATGGTCAAGAGGAAGCCAAGGCAGGAGGAGCCACTTTTAAAACGTTGCAGTGCTTTGAAAATATGTCCTGATATTTTCATTAGTCCTCATGTCAAGTGGTAATCACAAGTTGGTAGCTAATTTATGCTTTTTGTCTGTCATACCGAAATGATGTAGGCGACATTAAATCCACAAAACCTCAGTTTCGTTCCTAGGCTAACACCTAGGAAACCGGCTCCGCATGCATCCGCCGTCATGGCATGTGGATTTTTGTCTATCCCCATCCAACACGTTCATGACATGCAGGTTAAAATACCAAAACCAACTATATTCATTTGGGGACAGGTCACAACATTCATGGACATTTAGCTAGCTTGCTGTTGCTAGATAATTTGTCCTGGGAGATAAAGTGGGTTTGTTGTTTTACCTGAAATGCATGTTTTTTTTATTTTTTTTATTTTTTTTTTTCTTGCTGGATCTTTCTAGAATTTTGATACATTTTGAGTCATAGAAAATCGTATGTTCTCTACTCTGACAATTAATCCACAGATAAGTGGAAACCTAGTTAATTTTCTTGGATGAACGAGGAAAGATGTATCATTCTTCTGCGGCTTCTAGATGGTGGTTGGAGTGTGAAACCGTTCATTCTCTCACGTCGGTTAAAAAAAGTAGATGGAAGAGGCGGGACTTGCAAGCAGGTCAAGCGGCTAAAATAAAGTTCTATTTTAGCAACTGGTTACACAGATGCCCACAAGCAGTTTTGATTAAATTATTAAATAACATGTATATGTACGTTTTGCAACGCGGCCGATTTTAGTCAGAATGTTAAGACTGTTTAGAGATTCCGTAAAAAATCTGCTGTTTCCAGCTACAATAGTCATTTACAACATTAACAATGTCTACACTGTATTTCTGATCAATTTGATATTTTAATGCTTTTCTTTCAAAAACAAGGACATCACTAAGTGACCCCAAACTTTGAAATGATAGTGTATCTCTGCTGCAGAGGGTAAGTTCATTAGAGTAGCCAGCCAAATAAATGCTTCAGAGCTTAAGTAACAGACATCTTAACATTTAACTGTTCAGAGCAGACTGGGTGAATCCGCCCTTCATGGTTGAATTGCTGCAAAGAAACCACTACCGAAGGACACCAAGAAGAAGAGACTTGCTTGGGCCAAGAAACACAAGCAATGTGGGAACTCCTTCAAGACTGTTGGAAATACATTCCAGGTGAAGCTGGTTGAGAGAATGCCAAGAGTATGCAAAGCTGTCATCAAGGCGAAGGGTGGCTATTTTGAAGGATCTAAAATATATTTTGATTTAACTTTTTTTTCTTTTTCTACTATATGATTCCATATGTGTTATTTCATAGTTTTGATGTCTTCACTGTTATTCTACAATGTGGAAAATAGTAAAAATAAAAACCCTTGAATGAGTAGGTGTCCAATCATTTGACTGGTACTGTAGGTGAATGCATATTCAATAAGTGTGCATGCACTTACTGAGCTTGTTTTGGCTGGTTTACAGATTGTTATTTAATCTGTTATCCCTTCCATTTGGAACTTATTTAATTGTACTGATCAACAACATTTGTATAGAAGAAGTAATCTAATTTCATAAAAGTGTGTCTCTTTTATGACCCATGATGTCATTCACACACATTCCTTTCTAGGCTCTAGCAAATCACATTTTGTCACATGCACCGAATACAACAGGTGTAGACCTTACAGTGAAATGCTTACTTACAGGCCCTTAACCAACAATGCAGTTTTAAGAAAATACAAACAAAAGTAAGAGATAAGAATAAAAGTAAATAACAATAGCGGGGCCGTATAAAGGGGGTGCCGGTACAGACTCAATGTTCGGTGGGCACCGGGTTTGAGGTAATATGTACATGTAGGTAGAGTTATTAAAGTGACTATGCATAGATAATAACAGAGAGTAGCAGTAGCGTAGAAGGGGGCAATGCAAATAGTCTGGGTAGCCATTTTGATTAGCTGTTCAGGAGTTCAGAAGCTATTTAGAAGCCTCTTGGACCTAGACTTGGCTATGACTAGGGTGGCTGGAGTCTTTGACCATTTTTAGGGCCTTCCTCTGACAACCAATTATTAAGTAGCATTTTACAGTCTGCAAAAATGTGTGGTAGGGATACACTATCACTACATATTATTTTAATTGTCAGCCATGAACAACTTTAATCGTGTTGCAGCTTTTGTTCTAACAGCATTATTTGCTGGGAGCATAAATCTTGTTATTGTGGCTGTAGAATTGCGGCCATATTTGCAGAAAGAATACCACCAGATGGGTAACTAGAAGAAAGACATGAACACCTGCAGTGGGGGAGATGGTTACTTATAAATAATATGCTGTTACATTGTGCAGGTTTTGCTAGTATCCGCCGCCCATTCTAGCCGTCCTGGGCCCTGTTTACCAAACACATCTTAAGGCTTAGTTCATCGTCAGAATCTTCGTAGGAGCATCGTTAAATCTCTGAGCTGTTTCCCAAAATAATTGTTATTAACGTTGCACTTAAACTCTAAATGCCTGCCTCAGACCACTTTCAGCTACAGTGCCTTCAGAAAGTATTTATACCCCTTGACTTATTAGACTTTTGCTACAGCCTGAATTCAAAATGGATTCTTACCATCTACACAATACCCCATTATGAAAAAAAGTGAACATGGTTTTTAGACACTTTGGCAAATGTATTGAAAATGGAATACAGATATCTAATTTACGTAAGTATTCAAACCTCTGACACTCCAAATTCAACTCTGGTTCATCCAATTTTTAAACGGAGTCCTGGTTGCCAATTCAATTGTTTTGATGTGGTTTAGAAAGAAAAACACCTGTCTATATAAGGTCCCACCGTTATAAAGTGCATGTCAGAGAAGAACCTATATCATGAAGTCCAAGGAGCTGTCTGTAGCTCTGAGACTTGTAATGAAGCATATATCTGGGGCAAGGTTTAAAACGATTCGTTTAAAAATGTTCCATCATTGGAAATGGATAAAAAAAAAAAATTAACTATCCAGACTGCCTTGACTTGGCCAGCCGACCAAACTGAGCAACTGGGCAAGAAGGACCTTGGTCAGGGAGGTGACCAGGAACACAATGACCACTCTGACAGAACTACAGAACTCCTTGCCAGAGATGGGGAAAACCTGTCTGAAGGACAATAGTCTCTACAGCACTTCACCAATCTGGGCTCTAAGGGAGAGTGGCAAGACGGAAGCCACCCCTGAGGAAAAAGGAACATGACCTCACACCTGGAATTTGCAGAAAGGCAGAAGATTGTGGTCTGAGTCTCAAATTGTACTCTTTGGCCTGAATGCAAAGCGCTGTCTGGAGAAAACCAGGCACAGCTCATCACCTGTCTAACACCATCCCAATCGTGAAGCATTGTGGCGGCAGCATCATGGATGCTTTTTCAGGGGCAGGACAAACTTCCTTCTTCAAGGAGAGCCCTTCCCCATTATTTCCCGCACATCAACAATGCAGTCTTGCACGAACTGGCACACATTTTCTGGCTTTCACATTTCCTTACAAATAATAACTTTGGACATCCCTGTTAAAGTAAGTGCCTTTCTGTATATCGTTTTGTCGTTTTCTACTGTAGCATATAGTATTATATAGATATATCTATACAGGAATGTATATTATACTGCAGTATGTATGTAACGTTCCATGACAACCTTTGACAACTCCTGAATTTGTTTATTTTTCTGTGCTTTTTTCATCAAGCAAAACTCACCTCACCAATTTATGGGGGGGTTTGATTAATTGATAAATGACATTCAAAGTGCGGCGACTTTCCATTGTGGAACGGTTTATTTTCTGCGCGTTTGCAGTCTTTGATTTCAAAGCTGTCATTAGCGTCATGCAAAATTTCGCCTTGCCTTATGGTAACTTGGAAACTGCACCATATGCAATGGCCTATGTACAGTGAGGGGAAAAAGTATTTGATCCCCTGCTGATTTTGTACTTTTGCCCACTGACAAAGAAATGATCAGTCTATAATTTTAATGGTAGGTTTATTTGAACAGTGAGAGACAGAATAACAACAAAAAAAATCCAGAAAAATGCATGTGAAAAATGTTATAAATTGATTTTCATTTTTATTTGACCCCTCTGCATAGACTGATCATTTCTTTGTCAGTGGGCAAACGTACAAAATCAGCAGGGGATCAAATACTTTTTTCCCCCACTGTATGTGGGAATACTCAGGCAATTTATAGATGGTGAGAAGGGCCATTGCATATTTATGAATGTACTCTGTTTCATATTCCCACTTCTCATGTTAGTCAAGTTTTACAAGCATGAACAGTGCCTTGACAAATTAGAGCATTGGCATGCTTTGGGGTATTAGGCATTGACAGTTGTGTTCCTGCCTCCAAAAACAATTGTGTTTTCAAACCCTTAGCGACTTATTGAACAATGTAGGCCTAGAGCAAGTCAGGGCATTTGTCATTATGCATATTGACATTCAAAACTATGTCAATGGGCTTTGCAAAGTGCCAGTTTCTCTATTTGTCCTTGAGCACTATAGTGCCGAGGCTTTCATAGTAAACACATCTAACAGCAGTCAAGGGGTGAATGTGGTAGACTTGCTTTGGAACTCTGTACCTGAGCTGAAAAAAATAACTGTTTAAGCCCTTGGCAGATGTAACTTGCACCAGTAATGATTAACCCAGGATGGTGCCTGATACACTTGTCATTGTTCCGGCATAAGGCCTTTAAAAAAATTCAAAGAAATGTATCTGCTTTTCGCTCCACTAAGCATGGCTGATATAAAAACAGATATCCGTTGGCTCAGGACATCGTTGTTTTTCCTCCTTTATTGGAAAGCTGTTCATTAGTGCCCATTGATGTCCGGGGTTGGCGTGAGCTCCGCTCGGATGAAAAGCATCCTTCGCTTCCCAGCAGCCCATCAAACGGCAGGTGTTCCATGTGTGCCACCGCCACCTCATCACGCCAACCGCGAGGCACACACCCGCGTTATCAGCCCCCACGAGAGAGCCTGTCATTGTGCTTAAACCAATCTACAACAGACAAGCAGCACCAGATCTAGAACCACTCTGGAGAAACTAGAGGTTACTACCACCAACCAGTCTACAACACTAGGACCAAGAAAGAGACTGTCTCTGGGTTGTATCGTCGTAATGGTGTCATGATCTGACATGATATTGACACGGGGGTAGAGAAGAAAAGAGAGTACTTCCGGCGCCGACAGAGATGGCAGCCTCGCTTCACGTTCTCAGGAAACCATGCAGTATTTTGTTTTTTTTATGTATTACTTCTTACATTGTTACCCCGGAAAATATTAAGTTTTATTACATACAACCGGGAGGAACTATTGGATATAAGAGCAACGTCAACTTACCAACATTACGACCAGGAATACGACTTTCCCAAAGAGGATTCTCCTTTCGTTAACCCAAACACAACAACAGACTGGATAGCACGTGGCTACTCAAAACAACGGCGGCGCCGGAGAAGAGGGAAACGCGCCGGTCTTTTGGTCAAGCTACGTCGACGGGCGCATCGTGCACCTCTCCCGAGTATTTTAATCGCCAATGTACAGTCTCTTGACAACAAAGTAGACGAAATCCGATCGAGGGTTGCCTTTCAGAGAGACATTCGAGACTGCAACGTTCTTTGCTTCACGGAAACATGGCTCACTCAGGACACGTTATCAGAGTCGGTACAGCCACCTGGTTTCTCCACGCATCGCGCCGACAGAAACAAACATCTCTCTGGTAAGAAGAAGGGCGGGGTGTGTGTCTTATGATTAACGAGACGTGGTGTGATCATAACAACATACAGGAACTCAAGTCCTTTTGTTCACCTGACATAGAATTCCTTACAATCAAATGCAGACCGCATTATCTACCAAGAGAATTCTCTTCGATTATAATCACAGCCGTGTACATCCCCCCTCAAGCTAATACATCGACGGCACTGAAAGAAATTCATCGGACTCTATGTAAACTGGAAACCACATATCCTGAGGCTGCATTTATTGTGGCTGGGGATTTTAATAAGGCTAATTTAAGAACAAGGCTCCCGAAATTTTACCAGCATATCGAATGTGCCACCCGGCTGGTAAAATCCTGGACCACTGTTATTCCAACTTCCGTGATGCATACAAGGCTATTCTCCGCCCTCCTTTCGGCAAGTCTGACCATGACTCCATTTTGTTGCTCCCAGCCTACAAACAGAAACTAAAACAGGAAACGCCCGTTCTCAGGTCTGTTCAACGCTGGTCCGACCAATCTGATTCCATGCTGCAAGATTGCTTCGAGCACGTGGACTGGGATATGTTCGGATAGCATCTGACAACAACATTGATGTATACGCTGATTCGGTGAGCGAGTTTATTAGCAAATGCATTGGTGATGTTGTACCCATAGCAAATATCAAAACCTTCCCGAACCAGAAACCATGGATTGATGGCAGCATTCGCGCAAAAACTGAAAGCGCGAACCACTGCTTTAACCAGGTAAAGGCTACCGGAAACATGACTGAATACAAACAGTGCAGCTACTCCCTCCGCAAGGCAATCAAACAAGCTAAGCGTCAATATAGAGACAAAGTAGAGTCACAATTCAATGGCTCAGACACAAGAGGAATGTGGCAGGGTCTACAGTCAATCACGGACTACAAAAAGAAAACCAGCCCCGTCGCGGACCATGACGTCCTGCTCCCAGACAAACTAAACAACTTCTTTGCTCGCTTTGAGGACAATACAGTGCCACCGACACGGCCCGCTACCAAAACCTGCGGGCTCACCTTCACCGCAGCCAATGTGAGAAAAACATTTAAATGTGTTAACCCTCGCAAGGCTGCCGGCCCAGATGGCATCCCTGGCCGTGTCCTCAGAGCATCCAGAACCAGCTGGCTGGTGTGTTTACGGACATATTCAATCAGTCCCTATCCCAGTCTGCTGTTCCCACATGCTTCAAGAGGGCCACCATTGTTCCTGTTCCCAAGAAAGCTAAGGTGACTGAGCTAAATGACTATCGCCCGTAGCACTCACTTCCGTCATCATGAAGTGCTTTGAGAGATTAGTCAAGGATCATATCACCTCCATCCTGCCAGACACCCTGGACCCACTCCAATTTGCTTACCGTCCCAATAGGTCCACAGACGACGCAATCGCAATCACACTGCATACTGCCCTAACCCATCTGGACAAGAGGAATACTTATGTAAGAATGCTGTTCATCGACTACAGCTCAGCATTTAACACCATAGTTCCCTCCAAGCTCGTCATTAAGCTCGAGACCCTGGGTCTCGACCCAGCCCTGTGCAACTGGGTCCTGGACTTCCTGACGGGCGGTCCCAGGTGGTGAGGGTAGGAAACAACATCTCCACCCCGCTGATCCTCAACACTGGGGCCCCACAAGGGTGCGTTCTCAGCCCTCTCCTGTACTCCCTGTTTACCCATGACTGCGTGGCCAAGCACGCATCCAACTCAATCATCAAGTTTGCTGACGACACTACAGTGGTAGGCTTGATTACCAACAACGACGAGACGGCCTACAGAGAGGAGGTGAGGGCCCTCGGAGTGTGGTGTCAGGAAAATAACCTCTCACTCAATGTCAACAAAACAAAGGAGATGATCGTGGACTTCAGGAAACAGGAGAGGGAGCACCCCCCTATCCACATCGAGGGGACAGTAGTGGAGAAGGTGGAAAGTTTTAAGTTCCTCGGCGTACACATCACGGACAAACTGAATTGGTCCACCCACACAGACAGCGTGGTAAAGAAGGCGCAACAGCGCCTCTTCAACCTCAGGAGGCTGAAGAAATTTGGCTTGTCACCAAAATCACTCACAAACTTTTACAGATGCACAATCGAGAGCATCCTGTCGGGCTGTATCACCGCCTGGTACGGCAACTGCTCCGCCCACAACCGTAAGGCTCTCCAGAGGGTAGTGAGGACTGCACAACGCATCACCGGGTTAAACTACCTGCCCTCCAGGACACCTACACCACCCGATGTCACAGAAAGGCCAAAAAGATCATCAAGGACAACAACCACCCGAGCCACTGCCTGTTCACCCCGCTATCATCCAGAAGGCGAGGTCAGTACAGGTGCATCAAAGCTGGGACCGAGAGACTGAAAAACAGCTTCTACCTCAAGGCCATCAGACTGTTAAACAGCCATCACTAACAATGAGTGGCTGCTGCCAACATACTGACTTAAATCTCTAGCCACTTTATACATAGGAATTGGATGTAACAAATGTATCACTAGCCACTTTAAACAATTTTGTATATAATGTTTACGTATCCGACATACTCATATCAAATGTATACACTGTACTCTAAACCATCTACTGTATCTTGCCTATGCCGTTCGGTCATCGACCCAAATCTCTAGCCACTTTAATAATTATAATTGGATGAAATAATGTATCACTAGCCACTTTAAACAATGCCATTTATATAATGTTTACATATCCTACATTACTCATCTCATATATATGTGTATATACTGTACTCCATACCATCTACTGCATCTTGCCTATGCCGGTCAGCCATCGCTCATCCATATATTTATATGTACATACTCGTATTCATTCCTTTACTCTTGTGTGTATAAGGTAGTTGTTGTGAATTTGTTAGATTACTTGTTAGATACTACTGCATGGTCGGAACTAGAAGCACAAGCATTTCGCTACACTCGCATTAACATCTGCTAACCATGTGTATGTGACAAATAAAATTTGATTTGATTTGATTTGATTTGAAAAGTAGGCTATGCTTCCGCATTGTTTAATAGTCTTACTTGCCTCCGCCAGTCCTAAGTTTGTCCACTGTCATGCAGTTCTTTTGATTAGCATTATTAGCCAGCAGCTTTCCAAGAGCAGCTGTTTCAGGCCACCGAGACTCTGGAAGAACTATTCCAAGACACAAGGAATTAGTTTCCTCTTATCTCCAGCGTGCAGCCATATTTATGGCAAATCTTTTTTTAAACATGTATTTATTAGTTCCAAATAGGAAAATCAACAAGATTGAAATACAATTCGTTTTTTTCAACCCCCCCCCACCCCAAAGAGACAAAAATATAACAACCAAACAGACAGCAATTGAACATCTAGCGTGTAATAGACAGATCAACCATTTTCTTCTCTCCTATGTAAAGAAAATATCTGGGTTAAGATTTAGGATGCCAAGTTTTAGGGATTAGTGGTATTGGGTGAAGGTCATTTCAGAGCTGTAACGCAGTACTGAGCTTTTGGATCTCAGCACACTCCCACAGGCAATGATACAAGGTGCCTAAATGCGTGTTACATTTAACACAGGTCTGGGATATTAGGGTCAAATTTGCAGAGCTTAACAGGGGTGATATGTTCTCATTGTCCAATTGTATTTCAACAATCTCAGGCGGGTGTTTGTCTGTATCTGAACTCAAGAGCATATCATACCCCAGTCCTCTGCTGAAATATCTTCCTGCGTATCTTGTATCCACTGAAGTTTCTTACTATCAGAGTTGTCTTGATGAGTAGCTACCATTTTCCCATATAATGACGTAATTTGACTTCTCCCATAACACATTAACAGAGCGTTTTCTAAAGTGGTCAAAGGAGGTTGTAGGGGAGATTTTGTTTCAGACTGGAAAAATTAAAGATTCTCAAATGTAACTATTTGGAAAAAATATTTTGTGGTAAGTTACATTTTCCATTTAGTTCTTCAAACGTCATGAGCCCTTTTTTCATTGTATAAGTCCATTACTTTAACAATACCTTTTCTTGCCCATTCTTTAAACCTTTTTACCAGGTGTGAAATTGTCATTGCCCCAAATTGGTTAAGCCTTTTGTGGACAGCATTTCAGTCTGCAGCCAGGGTAGTATGGTTTCTTGGAGAACCAAAACATTGAAATCCTAAGTTGTGCAGCCCAGTAATACCACTGTAGGTTTTGAAGTTGCAACAGCCTTGGTTTTCTGTTGCTCCAGATAAAATTTGAGTATCTTTCGGATCTTTGGGGAAAATAAAGGTGGTGGTTCTCTTCTGGTTAGAGCCAGTTCGCATTGTTCTGTGAAGGGAGTAGTACACAGCGTTGTACGAGATCTTCCGTTTTCTTGGAAATTTCTCGCATGGAATAGCCTTCATTTCTCAGAACAAGAATAGACTGACGAGTTTCAGAAGAAACGTCTTTGTTTCTGGCCATTTTGAGCCTGTAAATGCTGATGCTCCAGATACTCAACTAGTCTAAAGAAGGCTAGTTTTATCCTTCTTTATTCAGGACAACCGTTTTCAGCTGTGCTAATGGAATTGCAAAAGGGTTTTTTAACAATCAATTAGCCTTTTTAAAATGGATTAGCTAACACAACGTGCCATTGGATCACAGGAGTTTAGGTTGCTGATAATGGGCCTCTATACACTTATGTAGATATTCTATGAAAGCTACAATAGTCATTTACAACATTAACAATGTCTACACTATTTCTGATCAATTTGATGTTTTTTTTAATGGACCAAAATGTGCTTTTCTTTCAATAACAAGGACATTTCTAAGTGACCCCAAACTTTTTAAATAAATTATATTTATTCTACCAATAATAAATATAGGTAATGATGTCCATCAAATGTTATGGTCACATACACACACTTAGCAGATGTTATTGCTCTTGTAGCAAAATGTTTGTTCCTTGCTCCAACAGTGCAATATCTAGTAGTAAAATAATGGAATTAAGAAATATATAAATAGTAGGACAAGTTATGTCGGAGTGGCAATGACTAAAATACAGTAGAATGAAGTGTATATACATATTAAATGAGTAAAGCAATATGTAAACAACATAAGTGACTAGTGTTCCATTATTAAAGTGACCAGTGATTCCATGTCTGTGTACACAGGGCAGCAGCCTCTAAGGTGCAGGGTTGAGTAACCGGGTGGTAGCCAGCTAGTGATGGCTATTTAAGTCTTATGGCTTTGAGATAGAAGCTGTTTTTCAGTCTCTCGGTCCCAGCTTTGATGCACCTGTACTGTCCTCACCTTCTGGATGATAGCTGGGGGAAAAGGCTGTGGCTCGGGTGGCTGATGTCCTAGATGATCTTTTTGGCTTTCCTGTGACATCTGGTGCTGTAGGTGTCCTGGCAGTGTGCCCCCGGTGATGCGTTAGGCAGACTGCACCACCCGCTGGAGAGCCCTGCGGTTTTGGGCCTTGCAGTTACCGTACCAGGCAGTGATACAGCCCGACAGGATGCTCTCAATTGTGCATCTGTAAAAGTTTGAGGGTCCTAAGGGCCAAGCCAAATTTCTTAAGCCTCTTGAGGTTGAGGTGCTGCTGTTGCGCCACACTGTCTGTGTGGGTGGACCATTTCAGATCGTCAGTGATGTGTACGCCAAGGAACTTGACACTTTCCACCTTCTCCACTGTGATCCTGTCAGTGTGGATAGGGGCGTGCTCCCTCTGCTTTTTCCTGAAGTCCAGGATTGTTACACTTGTTACCATGGGTTCATAATTTTTTGAACTCGAGCTAATTTCTGTTGTGATTTTAATACCAAGATATGTAAAACCTTCTGTATTCTCAAATGGATGCTGTACAACTCGATTCAGTCTCTCTTGCTTGTTAAGGAAAAGGGTAGAATATTTGATTTTATTAACTTTAAACCTAAACTGACAAGTTATTAATTAAATAGTAGAGGGAAGAGTTCTTTAGATCTGTTAGGAATATGAGGGTATCATTGGCATACAGGGCCACTCAATGTTCAAAATCTGTTTTCATTCCACTAATTGACGGGTGGGCACTTACTTTAATGGCAAAGGGTTCTATAGCTAAAAGAAAGAGTCCTGGATTGGCCGGACATCCTTGTATCGCTCCCCGAAAAAGTTTAAGGTTGTTAGTGGCAACGTCTGCAGTGGGGTCTGTGTATATAACATATTAATCAATTTACAGAAGTAGTTCATAAATCTCTTAAGCACATCAAATAAATTTGACTACTCAACTCAATCAAATGCCTTCTTTGCATCAAGTGAGACTAGGGCAGTATCAGGGGACCCTTCACATGTGCACTATGTTCAGTACTCTCCACACATTGTGAAAACCTTGATGGTTTTTTCACAAAGCTGTTTTTGTCTTCATGTATTAGATATGGGAGCACTATCCAATATCCTGGCTAAAGCTTTAGCAATTTTTGAGCTAGACCGATTTCTCTTCTGAGGTCCAACTTTCACTTTTTGTTGGATTTATCAGGCTTCAGAATGAGTGATTTTAAAGCGTTCCATAAAGAGGGGGGGGAAACAACCCTGCTGAAAGGATTCAGCATACATATCCAAAAGTGGACCTAGAAGTATGTCCTTAAATATCTATTGGGCACCCATCTGGACTTGCTGCTTCACCTCCCTTCATATTGGAAATAGCATCAGATATTTATACACCGGCCAATTCCTTTTCACAGATCCAATTTAGTGTCTTCTGAAATAGAGGGAAAATGAAGACCATCCAAAAATTTCTGATTTAGTGAAGTTCTCAGGAGATTCAGAGTTGTAAAGTGTGTTGTAGTAGGAAGCACATGTTTTTGGTTTATTTCTACAGGATCCATTGATAATTGTCCTTGCAAATTTTTTATTGCATTAATGGCTCTGAGGCTTTTTGAGGTGGAAAGTTCTTCACTCTGAGCTTCAAGAGCAAGTAATTCCTTGTTTTTCTTCTAGTTATCCAAAAATGCTTCCCTCCAATTCTGAGTTTGCTGTCCAGCGCTCTCCTTTTCAGATTAATTTATTTGAAACTGGTAAAACATATCACTTGCCCCCTAATCTATGCTTTGAAAGTCTCCCATCTGGTACTCGCTGACGTTTGGTCAGTGTTCAATGTAAAATAAACATCTATATGCACTCCCAACGTAATGTAAGAAGTCTGGCTCCTGTAAGCATCTGGGATGCAAACGCCATCTAGAGGACCCTTTTTACTAGTTTTTGTATCCCTATAGAATAATGACACAGGGGAATGAATGGTCACTCAGAACAATACTGTCATATCCACTTCCTGCTACATTAGCAATGAGCAAGAAACTAAAACATAGTCTATTCGAGAATTTTTTAAATGTCGACAAGTAACATCAATACTCCCTTTTACTCAGGTTCTGAGTCCTCCAAGTTTCACATAGATTTAAGTCCTTAATGAAATGCTGTATTTTCTTTCTACTCTGCGAGTGGGAAGTGTCTAAACCAGAGGTGCGGTCTAGATGAGGATTAAGAGTGCAATTAAAATCCCCTGCCATTAGGATTTAGCCTCCCTTCCTGGTAATCAATAGAAAATCCCAAATTCGTTGAGAATGTATATAACAAACATTAACCATATTTAATACGCTCGTTTAAGCGTTCCTTTTATCAACATGTATCTATCAGCTGTATCAGATATATTATCCACTTGAAACGGAAGAGATTTGTGAATTAAAGTGATAGGAGGAACAGGATTCTATTACTTGCCCTCGCCATCTCCTGCGTACTTAAGTAGTGTATCCTTCAACAAAGTGAGTTTCTTGTAGAAACACAATAGATGAAGTTGTTTTAAGCCTTGTAATAACCTGTTTTAAGCTTGGATAGGTTACAAACTCCACGGATATTCCACAACGTACATTTGAAGTCATTTAACCAAAAAGATGTAATAAGCTATAGCATAAAGGCATATCTAATATATGTTTAACCACAAGGACCTCATGCATATTTTGTAGTGAAGAAAATATGTAAAGATCTGTTGAAACAAATATAAATCTATCCTAACAGTAAAACACTGAACCTCCATTCCTTTGTCTCCCTAACTGAGACGCTCAACGCTTTCTCTCCCCCAAATCGTAGAGTGGAGCCTGGTGGATGACTGATCCCTTAAAGGGAGCAGTCTATCCTAGGGTTGTGGCTGTAGCCGGTCAAGACATTTCATCAGCCGGTGATTGTCAAGCAAATAAGTCGGTCTTACGGTAATTCTGTTAACAAACACATTTAACATCTCCTGGCTTCCACACACAGCCAACAAGCCATTTTAAAAAGTATAATAAATCCATGTAATATAGCCTTCACAAATCCATTATGAATTTTAGACCGGTCTAAAGAAGCATGATATGAAGAAAATGTTGTTTATTTCAGAAGAAAATAATGGCATACTCTGAGTTGTCCTTATGTTAGGTCCTGGTCTGGCTATGCCAAATGGCTGTGGGCTACACTAGTTCATTTAGCAGACAAGATTTGCTTATAATTCCATGGCGTTATTTTATAGTATGACGACTACAATTGAACATAGCTGAATAAAATATAAATATCTTCAACTATTTTAGGGAGTGCGCACATGCAGCTCTTCTGTTTTTGAGCGGTTAACTTCTTAGGGAGCGGCAGGTGAGGTGACTGTTTTGGAGAGTCTGGCGTGCCCAAAGCAAAATGCCTGCCACTCAGGCTCAGAAAATAGGATATGCACATAATTAGTACTATTGGATAGGAAACACTCTGAAGTTTCTAAAAGTTAACATAATGTCTGTGAGTATAACAGAACTCATTTAGCAGGCAAAAAACAGAGAAAAAACCATCTGGAAATCAGTTTCTGGTGACCTTTGTTAGACACACTCCCTATTGAATCCATTTGTTACCAGGACTGAGACTGCAGTACCTATGGCTTCCACTAGATGTCAGCAGTCTATATACAAAGACTCAGAGAAACACAACGAATAGGTACAGGAAATGGCATGGGGACCTGAAATGTCAACAAGTTTTCTCGGGCGCGAGTCTGGCTGGAGCGCCCCACTTTATTTTACTTATATAAGGTATAGGTGACCATACGAGTGAAATATTATTGCTAATATTCATAAAAGGATAGCTAAGGATGCATTTTAACTGGTATTTGATTTGTTTAGGAAAAGTTTATAGGTATATTTGAACGCGTTCTCTTCACGTTTCAATGGGCGATTTGACGTTGGATTTTCTGAACATAACGCACCAACTAAACGGAGATTTATGGATATAATAAATGACTTTTTCTACCAAAAGAACCATTGGATGTCTTCGTTGGACACTTGGGAAGCCCTCAGCAGAAGTTCTTCAAAAGGTAAGGGATTTGTTTTCGCTGTGAAATGTGTTTTGTGTGAACCGCAATGGTTTATGAATTTATGCTAATGCAGAAATATTGGAGGTGATACCCTCAAACAATCAAATGTTGTGCTTTCGCCGTAAAGCCTTTTTTAAATCTGCTGTGATATTGCCATGAAGCAGAAGAAGCAGAGCTTTTGATGACTATGCAACACTTGTATATTGATGAATGTTTAATAATTCAACTTTTGGATTTTGAATTTGGCGCCTTGCATTTCACCGGGTAGAGTCGGGAGTGGGGCGCCCCACTGCTCCCTAAGTAGTTAACAAAGAAATAGGTACTCCTATATGCTTAATTTGGAGTTATTAATGTAACTTTAGTCCTGCAAACATTGGGCTATAGGTTTAGATGTTTAATACATTGTAAGGCTGCATGATGGGACTAATGAAACGGCATGAGCTCTGCTTTGCTCCAATAGTCTCTCATTCACAATTTGATAAACCCTTGATAATTCCACGAATTTGTGGCCGTAATGCACCCTCAAAATCCATGCCTTTTGCTGCCCTGAGTGCTGCGTTGTGCCCTTCTCCCTGAGTCTGCTGTGCAATCTCACTGACACCGCTCTGTGTCAAGTGATCTGGTCTTTCTCACAGGCTACAAGTTAAGACAGACACATCGGGGACGCAACTGCGTGCGTCCTTATCCAATTCCGAGGTGCATATTGAAGATATTTGAAGAACTGTCCACATTTACTTTTCATCAGCCAACGAGGAGAATCTTTAGGGTTAAAATTTTCTTCCCCTAACTTGAAACTCATGCGCTGCTTATGTATGCCAGTTAGGCTCTACACCCTTTGTAAAGCAGATTCATGTGTTTAATTTTAAGTTATTTGGCCACTTTAGTTGTGATACAAACTTTATTTAAAGATATCGGCCTATGGGCTAGGCTACATGAGCTGTGCGACTATGATTTGAACAAGTCTCAAAAAAGTGATTTTATATATCATTCACAAGTGATATGCTAATATTGTTACCCATCAGACTATTCTTGATTTTAATATGGTCTTTACATATACTAAATAATATGTGTGACATTTGTTTTGATTTAGTATGGACCGTTATCATGCACCTGTATCGATACAGGGGCAGCGTGAAAAAATACCTGTCATCTATGCACTTAAATAGCGAATGGAGGACGCTTTTCCCCGTGGTTTATTTTCATGCCAGTCAGGTAGTCTATACTACTTTTGTAAAGATAATGTGAATAATATTAGGAAAGTTGAGAATATCGAAAGCTGATTTTATCCTCTTTTTATTGGCGGCCATCACTGTTTTGTCCCGCAATTGCATAGCCTATAGTAAGGTCGTGCAACATGAGCTCATGGGCTCTCACGAAGTGTTTGATTAGATTTTCGAAAAACATTTTCATTGATGTCAGTGATTAGAGCGACATTAGATTGCTGAGTACCAGGCAGTTAGCAAGTTTGGTAGGCTACCAATGACCAGCAGCAGCATCAGAGCTTGGAGAAGCCTAAATACCGTGACTAAAAGTTCATGTGTAATTTGACTGCCTTCATAACTCGTGACTGCCGGTGTGGCAGTAATAGTCACCGCAACAGCCCTAGTCTAACCTAAAGTGACGCTAAACAAAAGTGTCTCCTGCCTTCTTTCGGCCATTACTCCTCATGAATGAAACACAAGGCATATCTAGCATGATATGTGAAATATCACATAGTATTTATTTGAAAAGTAGCAAAACACAGATCCATTTAAAACGGTAACGCTAGTTAGTGAAGCCTGACTAACGTTGGTATGAACAGTACAAAATAGTTGGAAATGATCCACAACATAGGGTTGCAAGATCGAATCCCGAGCTGACAAGGTACAAATCTGTTCTGCCAATGAACAAGGCAGTTAACCCACTGTTCCTAGGCCGTCATTGAAAATAAGAATTTGTTCTTAAAAGAAGTTTAGCTGAAATTATCAGGAGAGCACTAGAACACGTCTGCTCAGTTCAATGTCATAACCACGCCCTCCATTTACGGCTAATCTTATCTCAGCATCTGTGTTTTAAGGACAGGCTTTTGAATTAATTGCTCGCATTTAGTGGAAGCGTATACCACGTGCCGTTTAGTATTATGAGGTAGGCCACATGGGTGAAAAGGGATGGGGCACTGCATAATTAGTGTACTCCATTTTCTACTTGCAGATATGTCTTTTAATATGTTAATGCCTCAATTGTTTTCTAAGCTTTGGTCCAATTGTCAGAGCATTGGTACAATTGGTCATTTTTCAAGATGTGTTGGATAAAAAAGTATACTAATCAATTCTACATCAAGGGGAAATTTTTTCAAGGATGATTAATTGTGGGATATCAAAATGCCACTGTGTCCCACCTTCCAACTAGACAATCTAGTGAGACAGCTTTGAATTGCTGTCCCATTACGTTTGCTTCTGCAACAGCAGCCAAGACAGTGATCAGGAATCGTTTGTGTCTGTAATTCCAAAAATGGTGTTCTTCCAGCAAGCCCTCTGTTCTGCTTTTCTAGTATGAATAAAGGGATTGCATGGGAACAGGCATCTGTCTCATATGATACCACATATCTTATCCTTCTTTCTTCATTTGATAGGAAGAACAAAACTCTTATCTTGCATGAGGTTGTCCATCTAGCTTAGTAGGAACATCTAATCTACTTTGTTCCATTTATTCTGTTCCAGGGAATTTGTCTGCCATTGTAATCATTTTTCAGGTCGCCTAAATCCAAGCGGTGTAAAAAATACAAATATATATTTTTTTCGGTGCTATGGAAAAACACTAAGCGTGAACTTCAACCACTAAAACCAGATAGAAAGTATGTAGAAAAAGATAATGGACATATATATATCTTTGAGAACTAACAATTATTTTGATGATAGGTAGACAGTCAGGTAGAATATAAACTTCAAGAAACAATGGATTTAGCAGTATTCATTCTGTAAGAATTGCAGGAAACTAACAACTGCATAATATTCTCTCAGCCCCATGGCAGAATATGTAGAGTTGCAGGAAATGTCTCTCAGCTCCATAGAGAAAATGTGTAGAATTGCAGGAAATGTCTCTCAGCTCCATAGAGAAAATGTGTAGAATTGCAGGAAATGTCTCTCAGCTCCATAGAGAAAATGTCTGCATAGTGCCAAGATGGGGGGCCTCTAAAATGTAGCCACACCGACCACGCTCATTGCCACGCCCATCACCTAAGCTGCCTATTTATTTATTTTTTGACTTGTACCCCTTTTTCTCCCCAATTTCGCGATATCCAATTGGTAGTTAGTCTAGTCCCATCGCTGCAACTCCCCTGCGCCCTCCGAAACACAACCCTGCCAAGCCGCACTGCTTCTTGACACACTGCTCGCTTAACACGACGGTGGGTTTGTAGGCTTCGTTGTTGTAGGCTTCGTTGTTGCCGGTGATGTCTGGTGAGGACCTGCCTTACAACAGGCCTACAAGGCCTCAGTCCAGCCTCTCTCAGCCTATTGCGGACAGTCTGAGCACTGATGGAAGGATTGTGCGTACCCGGTGTAACTCGGGCAGTTGTTGTTGCCGTCCTGTACCTGTGGTGTGATGTTCGGATGTACCGATCCTGTGCAGGTGTTGTTACACGTGCTACTGCAAGGATGATCAGCTGTCCTGTCTCCCTGTAGCGCTGTCTTAGGCGTCTCACAGTAGGGACATTTATTGCCCTGGCCACATCTGCAGTCCTTATGCCTTCTTGCAGCATGCCTAAGGCACGCTCACGCAGATGAGCAGGGACCCTGGGCATCTTTCTTTTGGTGTTTTTCAGAGTCAGTAGAAAGGCCACTTTAGTGTCCTAAGATTTCATAACTGTGACCTTAATTGTCTACCGTCTGTAAGCTGTTAGTGTCTTAACGACCGTTCCACAGGTGCATGTTCATTAATTGTTTATGGTTCATTGAACAAGCATGGGAAACAGTGTTTAAACCCTTTACAATGAGGATCTGTGAAGTTATTTAGATTTTTACAAATTATCTTGGAAAGACAGGGTCCTGAAAAAGGATGTTTCTTTTTTTGCTGTATGTGTGTGTTTTATTATATATGTGTGTGTATATATACAGTTGAAGTTGGAAGTTTACTTACACTTTAGCCAAATACATTTAAACTCAATTTTTCACAATTCCTGACATTTTAATCCTATTAAAAATTCCATGTCTTAGGTCAGTTAGGATCACCACTTTATTTTAAGAATGTGAAATGTCAGAATAATAGTAGAGAATTATTTCTTTCAGCTTTTATTTCTTTCTTCACATTCCCAGTGGGTCAGAAGTTTATATACACTCAATTAGTATTTGGTAGCATTGCCTTTAAATTGTTTAACTTGGGTCAAACGTTTCGGGTAGCTTTCCACAAACTTCACACAATGAGTTGGATTAATTTTTGCCCATTCCTCCTGACAGAGCTGGTGTAACGGAGTCAGGTTTGCAGGCCTCCTTGCAAACACGCTTTTTCAGTTCTGCCCACAAATTTTCTATGGGAGTGAGGTCAGGGCTTTGTGATGGCCACTCCAATACCTTGACTTTGTTGTCCTTAAGCCATTTCGCAACAACTTTGGAAGTATGCTTGGGGTCATTTTCCATTTGGAAAGACAAGTTTGCGACCAAGCTTTAACTTCCTGACTGTCTTGAGATGTTGCTTCAATATATCCACATAATTTTGTTTCCTCGTGATGCCATCTATTTTGTGAAGTGCACCAGTCCCTCCTGCAGCAAAGCACCCCCACAACATGATGCTGCCACCCCCGTGATTCACGTTTGGGATGGTGTTCTTCAGCTTGCAAGCCTCCCCCTTTTTCCTTCAAACATAACAATGGTCATTATGGCCAAACAGTTATATTATAGTTTCATCAGACCAGGGGACATTTGTCCAAAAAGTACGATCTTTGTCCCCATGTGTAGTTGCAAACTGTAATCTTGCTTTTTTATGGCGGTTTTGCAGCTGTGGCTTCTTCCTTTCTGAGCTGTCTTTCAGGTTATGTCGATATAGGACTCATTTGACTGTGGATATAGATACTTTTGTACCTGTTTCCTCCAGCATCTTCACAAGGTCCTTTGCTGTTGTTCTGGGATTGATTTGCACTTTTCGCACCAAGGTACTTTGATCTCTAGGAGACAGAACGTGTCTCCTTCTTGAGCAGTATGACGGCTGTGTGGTCCCATGGTGTTTATACTTGCGTACTATTGTTTGTACAGATGAACGTGGTACCTTCAGGTGTTTGGAAATTGCATCCCAAGGATGAACCAGACTTGTGGAGGTCTACAATTGTTTTGGCTGATTTTCTTTTGATTTTCCCATGATGTCAAGTAAAAAAGCACTGAGTTTGAAGGCATCCCTTGAAATACATCCACAGGTACACCTCCAATTGACTCAAATTTTCTGGAATTTTCCAAGCTGTTTAACCTCTTCCAGCTAGGGTCCCATTTTCCAAATTTTCGCCTGTCTGACGTGCCCAAAGTTAAATGCCTACCACTCATGGCCAGAAACTAGGATATTTACATATTTAGTACTATTGGATAGGAAACACTCTGAAGTTTATAAAACCATTAAGATATAGTCTGTGGCTATTCCAGAACAGATTTAGCAGGCAAAAACCAGAGAGATTTCTGTCCGGAATTTATTTTTCTGTTGCTCTCCTCTCATTTTGAAGCCCATGTAATATTTTTCTATGGGGAATAGGACCGAGGTTGCAGTACTTATGGCTTCCACTAGATGTCAACAGTCTCTGGAAAGGGTATGGAGGAAAAAGCTCTGACCAGATCCTTAGAGAGAGAGAATTACTACGGTAGGGAAAAAAGGTAAACAGGCGTGCACGCTTCACGAGAACGTGAACGGCAGCCAGCGCGACCAACTTTCTTTTCGTCTTTTAACGTTTCACTTACCGTTCTTGTAAAATATGATCGCTATTATTCATAAAAGAATACATAAGGATGCATTATTAATGATATTTGATTTGTTTGTGAAAAGATGAGAGGTATAATTTGAACGCGATCCCTTCACTGTAAAACGGGCGAGTAGACTGACAATGCTTGGTGGAGTAGCTGAACGTAACGTGCCAAAAACAACGGATATTTATGGATATAATTATTTACTTTTTCTAACAAAAGAACCATGGATTATCTTGTTTGGACACTTGGGAAGACCTCAGAAGAAGTTATTTGAAAGGTAAGCGATTTATATTAGCTGTGATATGGATATTTTGAGAACCGAGCTGGATATGAATTTATGCTAATGTGGAAAATATGTGAGGTACTAGCCTCAAACAATCAAATGTAGTGCTTTCGCCGTAAAGCCTTTTTAAAATCTGACAACGCAGTGATATTGCCAAGAAGCAGAGCTTTTGATGGCTATGCAACACTATGCAACACTTGTATATCGAAGTTAAATATTACGAATATGTATTACGAATATGTATTTTGAATTTGGCGCGTTATGTTTGCTCTGAAAACGATCCCCGCTAAAGGGATCGGCGCGCGCTAAGAGGTTAAAGGCACAGTCAACTTAGTGTATGTGAACTTCTGACCCACTGGAATTGTGATACAATGAATTATAAGTGAAATAATATGTCTGTAAACAATTGTTGGAAAAATTACTTGTGTCATGCACAAAGTAGATGTCGTAACCAACTTCCCAAACCTATAGTTTGTAAACAAGAAATTTGTGGAGTGGTTTAAAAACAGGTTTTAATGACTCCAACCTAAATGTATGTAAACTTCCGACTTCAACTGTATATGTTTTTAATTTGGACTCTGTCTCAGGTTTGACGGTACAGTTCATGCACCATACACAAATTTGTGCAGTATTGTTTGTACAGATGAACGTGGTACCTTCAGGTGTTTGAAAACTGCTCCCAAGGACTTGTGGAGGTCTCAAAAAAAAAAATCTGAGGTCTTGGCTGATTTCTTTTGATTTTCCCATGATGTCAAGCAAAGATGCACTGAGTTTGAAGGTAGGCCTTGAAATACATCCACAGGTACACCTCCAATTGAGTCAAATGATGTCAATTAGACTATTAGAAGCTTCTAAAGCCATGACATAATTTTCTGGAATTTTCAAGTTGTTTAAAGGCACAGTCAACTTAATGTATGTGAACTTCTGACCCACTGGAATTGTGATAGTGAATTATAAGTGAAATAATCTGTCTGTAAACAATTGTTGGAAAAATTACTTGTATCATGCACAAAGTCGATGTCCTAACTGACTTGCCAAAACTATAGTTTGTTAATAAGACATTTGTGGAGAGGTTGAAAAACAAGTTTTAATGACTCCAGCCTAAGTGTATTTAAACTGTGTGTGTGATGCGAAATATGTAAACATTATTAAAGTGGCCAGTGGTTTCAAGTCTATGTATATAGGGCAGCAGCCTTTTAAGGTGCTAGTGATGGCTATTTAATAGTCTGATGGCCTTGACATAGAAGCTGTCTCTCGGTCCCAGCTTTGATGCACTTGGACTGACCTCGCCTTCTGGATGATAGCGGGGTGAACAGGCAGTGGCTCGGGTGGTTGTCCTTGATGATCTTTTTGGCCTTCCTGTGACATTGGGTTCCGGAGTGCAGGTAGTTTGTTCAGCTTGTCCGGAAGCAAGATGTTGCTGGTTTTCCCTTTGTAGTCTGTGATTGTCTGTAGACCCTGCCACATATGTCTCGTGTTTGAGCTGTTGAATTGCGAGTCCACTTTGTCTCTATACTGACGTTTTGCCTGTTTGATTGCTTTACGGAGGGAATAACTAAACTGTTTGTATTCGGCCATATTCCCAGTCACCTTGCCATGGTTATATTTGGTGGTTTGCACTTTCAGTTTTAATAGTCAGTGGGTACAACATCTCCTATAAACTTCCTGATAAACCGTATCAGTGTATTCGTCAATGGTATTCTCAGAGGCTACCCGGAACATGTCCCAGTCCGCGTGATCAACAATCTTGAAGCTTGGATTTCCGATTGGTCAGACCAGCTTTGAATAGTCCTTAGCACGGGTACTTCATGTTTGAGTTTCTGCCTATAGGAAGGGATGAGCAAAATGGAGTCATGATCAGATTTGCCGAAGGGAGGGCGGGGGAGGTCCTTGTAGGCATCCCGGTAGTTGGAATAGCAGTGGTCGAGTGTTTTTTAGCAGCGCAGCTATTACAGTGAATGTGTTGATAGAACTTTGGTAGCATTTTCCTCAAATTTGCTTTAAGATTCCCAGCTACAATAAATGCGGCCTCAGGATATGTAATTTGCATAAAGTCCTGTGAAGTTCCTTGAGGGCTGTGGTGGTATTATCTTGAGGGGGACTATACACGGCTGTGACTAACCGAAGATAATTCTCTTGGGAGGTAAAACGGTTGGCTTTTGATCATGATATTTTCTAGGTTGGGTGAACAAAAGGACTTGAGTGTCTGTATGTTATCACAATCACACCATGTGTAGTTAATCATGAAACATTCACCCCCGCCTTTTTTCTTCCTGGACAGTTCTTTATTCCTGTCTGCGCGATATACCTAGAACCGAGCTGGCTGTATGGAAAAGACAGTATATCCCGAGAGAGCCATGTTTCTGTAAAACAGAGTATGTTACAATCCCTGATGTCTCTCTGGAAGGAGATCCTCACCCTGAGCTCATCTTTATTATCCAGAATGTGAACATTAGCGAGTAATATACTCTGTGCGCTCCTCCTGAGTCGGACTAGAAGTCCACTCCGAATACGTCTTCTCCGCTGGCGGTGTTTTGGATCAGTCTCTGGAATCAGTTAAATTGATCTAGGGGGTACGAACAAAGGATCCGATTCGGGAAAGTCGTATTCCTGGTCGTAATGCTAGTGAGTTGCCTCCGCTCTGATATCCAAAAGTTATTCCCGGCTGTATGTAATAACGCACAAAAATTCTGGGCTAATAATGTAAGAAATAACACATAAAACAAAATACTGCAAAGTTGCCTAGGAACTAGAATCATGGCTGCCCTATCTATCGGCACCATTTTCTAGTCATTTATGAACACACCCGTAGCATAAACCAGCCTTTAGTCTTGAAATCTTTGGTTGTTTAGAACATGGTCTCACCTGTGAATCCTTAAAGAGTGGGGGGCTAAAGCTTAAGAGCGTGTGAATGATGCTGAATGGGTGTAGACAAAGAAGAGCTCTCTAGTTGGTGTACCAAAACATTCAAGGGCTATTTTCTCAAAAGTGAGGTTACAAGTTTATCAACTTTCAAAGCCGGATTACTTTCCCCTTGTTCCTCAACTGTAGTGTATGATATGCAATTTTCTAGCTCGGCGTCTCTACTTTTATCCAATGTAAAAAACACTATTTCAACACTATTGCTACATAAGACTGAATCGAGCCGGTCGGTCACACGTAGTGCACTACTTTTGACCAGAGCGCTATCGGCCCTGTTCAAAAGTAGTGCACTATATAGGGAATAGGGTGCTATTTGGGACGAAGTTATACTCCTGTGTTGTGGTAATAAGGGTTCCTGATGAGAGGGAGGGAGAGCTGGCCGTGTTTAGCCCTCTGGGCTTGACATGCTGATGCTGGGTTTATGATTAAGAGCTAGCTCAGCAGCCCTGGCCCACTCTCTCTACCACACAGCCCTCTGTCCCCCCTGGGCTCTTTGTGTGTGTGTGTGTGTGGGGGTAGGCGGCTCCATGGCCGCCGACTGTCGTGTCCCTCTAAGCTGGCTTTGGTCATGCGACACATCAGTGGGGAGACTTTGGGGTCAGTTGCTGTTTGATGTGCCAGCAGGGCTGTACAGCAAGATTGCATAACCTTTAAATCCTGTACAAGCCCCTGCTATGGACCCCCAGCCAAGAATTTTACTATTATTGAGACTTACTGAAAGAATTTGAGTTTGAAAATAGCATGGAACAGAGCAACGTTTGTGTCAGCGTTTTTTCTTTTCATGAGCAGAGGACCTAAGTGGATCAAGACACTGTCAGGGCTATGTCCCAAATGGCACCCTATACCCTACAAGTGCATTACTGTTGACCAGAGCGCGATGGGTATACAGCATCTCCCTCCTTGTGGCTATATTGACTTGCAAGGACACTTTTCTCCAATGGCACCAGTTATAGGCTAGGTGATGGCTGTTTCTTTTTTGTAAAAATCAGAGCCATACCTTCTTACTCAAATTTCCAGGTAATTCAACATACTCTATATAGCCATTTGAATTAGGCTATACATTATATATCTCTGGAAAAGTGTGTATTTTTACGGATTATTGAAGTGTATAGATATGGTTTAATAGGATGTTACATTTGTTTAGACCATTTGAAATTAAGATGTACCACTGTAAACCAAAGAAGATGAGAATTACAAATCTGCCGTTTTGGTTTTACAGTGAACAACTACAGTGTGAAACAGGGAAAATTGCTGTATACAAGCAGAAGGATTTGGTGTCTCTTACCAAGCAACACAATCTCACTCAGTAAGGTCTCCTATTTTTTTTTTCAACTAGTACTTGCATTTCTCAATTTAAATGATCACTTCCTCTTATCTGATGACTCTCTGGACACTTTTTGTCCAACCCCCAATCAGCGACACTCAGTGCTTATTGGACTGGCCATTTCCTCTCATTGGACAGAGCCTGAGGGCTGTTACAAGGTGCAGTGGTGACTGGCAAACTGCCAGACTTGGTGGCGCGCACAATGAACACTTCATTTTATTATCATTATTTTAATTACACAGTGACGTTGCAGGTCCCTGCCCCCTGTTTACTTCCTGGAGTGTTGCACACACCATTTTCATCATGTGAGTGCTGTGGGCCCTGGCCGTTTTGGAGAGATTCAGAGGTTGTCAAGGGAAGAAAATGAAATGATGACCCCATTTCATATGGGCCAGAGTACTCGATACATTGTGCTTTTTTTCCCCCTTACGCTTCACACACACACACACACAAACAGGCAAAAATATACCCCACCTTTCACGCCCACAAACGTTAACTAGATGTAAAGGTAACATTAAGTGTTTAACTGTAAGTGTTTGGTAAATCGTTTCTGAGTGACCTTAATTAGAGTTAAAATGTAAGCAGTCCCAACCATGACACAATTTATCTTCCTCTTGAATTTCTGTCTTTGTTGGACACTGCATACAGTCCACATATTTGTTCTGGTTCCAACCTCCACTGACAGCAAACTTGGCATGTAACATGATGCATTGGCGTGCACCCAGCTAGGATTTAATGTTCCTTCTCTGTAGTTCATCATCCTTTTGAGTAGTACATTTTAACATGGTACGGTGCCTTCAAAGTATTCATACCCCTTGACTTATTCCACATTTTGATGTTTTTTTTTTTTCTAATGACAAAGTGAACAATGTTTTTAGAAATGTTTTGCGAATTGATAGAAAAATGAAATACAGAAATATTTCATTTACATAACTATTCAGTCAACACAGGTTAGAAGCACCTTTGGCAGTGATTACAGCTGTGGGTCTTACTGTGTAAGTTCCTAAGAGCTTTGCACAACTGGATTGTACAATACTTGCACATTATTAAAAATTATCTTCAAGCTCGTTGAAGTTGGTTGTTGACTATTGCTAGACAGCCATTTTCAAGTCTTGCCATAGATTTTCCAAGCTGATTTAAGTCAAACTAACTAAGCCATGGTGTATGTGTGGGGTACAGAGATGAGGTAGTCATTCAAAAACCATGTTAAAGTCCATGCAACTTATGTGACTTGTTAAGCACATTTTTTTTTTACATTTTTAGGCTTGCCATAACAATGGGGTTGAATACTTTTTGACTCAAGACACTTCAGATTTTCAAAAGCATAATTCCACTTTGACATTGTGGGGTAGTGTGTGTGTGTGGGCCAGTGATCCAAAATCTAAATTTTTTTAATTCAAGCTGTAACACAACACAATTTGGAACAAATGTAGAGGTGTGAATGCTTTCTGAAGGCATTGTATATCTAGATACTCTGAAAGAGGACAAACTAGTCTTTATAAAAGACCAAACAAACCAGCCGAAGATCACAACCCATCCTTCTGCCTGAGGGCTTGGGACCCTCTTCATTTGTCCGTCTCCAAAAGATCGGAAATCAGAGATGCCAAACTGCACTGGAGAGGAGTAGATCTGGGCTAACTGCGTGCCTCTTAAGTGCACTAAAAGAAAACAAATCTGATGTCCAATAGTTTTTTGGCATCACTCATCATAAAACCTTTTATGCCGAGGCTCTCCAGGCTTCAGTAAAAGCTTTTTCATTCAATACCTTTTTCTCAGCAAGCCCAAGATTAGAATGGACTACCCTGCCCTATTGCTTTTCTCTGTACCCCCCCTTTCCCTCCTTCACATAATGGATTGTCAAGAGGACATTGTTGGTAGTTTTTGTGTAATTTTTATACAACCCTTTTGAGTTAGATTTGTCTTTTCTTTTCTCTCGTCTGTAGAGAACAAGTGGAGCGAACTGTGAATCCAGAGGGCTCCCTTTTCCCGTGTTCATTGAAGGTCTAGAGTGCATCCAAAATGGCACCCTATTCCCTACATAGTGAACAACTTTTGGCCAGGGCTGGGCCAATAGGGCTCTGGTCAAAAGTTGTGTAGGGAATAGGGTTAAATTTGGGATGCAGACCTAGTCCACCAGAAACGCGTTGGAGTACAGCTAATGCCTGCTGTAACAAAAAGCTTGTGGGATGTGGTTCAGCACGCCCTTAGGGTTTTCTGGTTGACAATGGTTGCATCCCAAATGGCACCCTATTTCCTACATAGTACACAACTTTTGACCAGAGCCAAAATCCCTGCTACCTGGCCCAAGCCCGACAGGACCCGATGCTATTTGGGCACAGGCCAGGCCGTGGGTATCTTTTTTTCGAGAATGACAAAATTGATCACTAACATTTTTGAAGTAATTTTACCTAACAGCTCTGTTGGACATTGCTGCAGGCAGCATGCCAATTGCACGCTCCCTCAACTTGAGACATCTGTGGCATTGTGTTGTGGGACGAAACTGCACATTTTAGTGGCCTTTTATTGTCCCCAGCAAAGTGCACCTGGATAATGCTGTTTAATCGACTTCTTGATATTCTACACCTGTCAGGTAGATGGGTTATCTTGGCAAAAGAGAAATGTTAACTAACAGGGATGTAAAGAAATGTGTGCACAAAATTTTTGGTATATTTTATTCATATGGCCTCCCCAATCTCCCATAGCAATTATTGACATGTCAGTCACTCCATAATCTTGGAGCAATTTGGAAAACACAAAACCGCCATTATAAAAAATCTCCCTTTCTTTAGAGGTCATATTGTTTTCCCTTATCTTCTGTGTGAGTGCCTTGTTCATGCATGTGAGTGTGTGTGTGTGTGATCTTGAATGTGGTCCTCTGAAGTTTTGTGCGTTGGGTGCATATACAGCAGTGCTCACCAACCTTTTCTGAGTCAAGATCACTTCCTGAGTCAAAATGCAAGCCGAGATCTACAGCTCAGTTCTCTAGCAATGAGGTTTGTGCAGTATGCTATAGGCCCAATACATTATCACTGCATATTGGCTACGCTTGAATTGCCCTGCCAATGTTGTTCTTCTCAGACCATTTTGAAAATATATTTCAACACTGATCACACTGGTAATAGATCATTTGTTGTATTACTTGTAAGGCACAGCTGAGTGATCATAATAATTAGCTTTTTGTTATTATTGGAGGGATGGTCTGCATCTGATGGTCAGTCTGAGGGCAGGGAGCAGCGGTGAGGCTGCCTCTCACCCGACTCACCGTCCCTCTCTCCTTCCCTTCGCTGAGTGAAGGGGACAGTCTTCCTGCTGCTGGCGAAACTTAAGTCGCACTGTATTATTTCTGCCTCATGCACCAATTCATGTTACTCCTATGACCAGAGAAAGTGGAATATTCCTCAAACACAAGCAACAAATAATTATGCAAGGTAATTGAAACACTTTGCTGTACTCATTCATTGCATCTGCAGTGCTGGTTGTAGTCTGAGTGGAAGTAGGGATAAAGTTTTGACAGTGCTGAATAACAATTTAAACATGAACTTACTCATAAAAACAGTCGTGGTTAAGTTTTTAAATCTCACACTAACTTTGCTGTGCATTTGAGGCTTCTCTTTACAGTCTATGGCTCGAGGAAACTGTGCAGACACAGTCATCTGAGCTATCGGATTGGCCAGCGGTAGGCCTATAGGTGCACTTTATTTGCTCCCTGGGCCTGCCGGGTAGGCGGATTCCTACCTTCAGACACATGAAATGGTTAAAAATGACAACACACTGCCTTCCTGACGCTAGGGCTGCTGAATCAAGTGCACCTACCGCCGAACAGCGGTCGGTGACCACTGATGTTCAGTATGGTTTTTGGTTTTGTGTGTGTACTATTCTGTGAAGCTTCATCTTTAGTGTGTGTGTGCACGCGTGCGCATGCACCCTTGCATACGTCTCATCTGTCAAGTCTCTTGCCCCATCCCAACACTTGAATTACTGTCCATTCCCTGGAAGTGTGTCCCGGCATCTCCGTGATTGAAACCTGCTCTCTTTACCTCTCCTCTGCGAAGCCTGCAAAGGAACCCAGCTAAATTACATGCTGCCCACAGAATTTATCGTTGCAATGTTTGGCTTTAAGCCCTGTGTTGCTCTCCCTCGCCGAACAGATGTGGTGGTGGACTTTGTAAGATTGCAAGGTTATCACTTCTCAGCTCTTTTGTGTAAATATTTCTACCGGAGCTCTATATTGTTAGGAAATTAGGTTTCATACTTGCAAATCTGGCAGGTGAGGTTATGTTTTTATGTCTTCTCAGTAAGAAGGCATTACTCAGGCAGATATTATGTTAACTCTCAAAGGCCTCTCGCTCACTCTCTCACACACACACACACACACACACACATACACACACACACCCACACCCAATGGAACTCAGCCACTGCGTTTCTGGGAGACATCTAAACCACAATTCTTCATTTGTGGCAAGGGTACATATTCTACTCACAAAAACAATGTTTACAGAGTGACATAACAAGAAACCCAACCACATAAACTGAAACATGCACTCTTTCATTGTTGAGAGAAATGCTCTTTTTATATAATTACTGCTTTCGGTTCCATTGGACCCTCTTTGTCCAGGAATTTATTTAAATGAATCTGTCTCAATACACCAACAAAATGGAGACTGCGTCGAGCAAACCAACCAAACCCTAGCGAGCAAGAGCTGAATTTCAGCTGTGCAAAGCTAGTCTACCTTCCCTGTCAAGGTGGTCCCGACTTTGGGTCCGTAGATGGGCTTCTCTTCAATCATGCTCTTCAGGCTGTCACACCCAGTTGGTGTGAAGAGCTTGGTTCTTCTCTCTGCACAAGGGTAAGCACCCTGAACAGATGCTTTGATGATTGGGCAGTCTGTCTTCTAATGGGGGACAACATATATTTGCATCCCAAATGGCATCCTAATCTCTACATAGTGCACTACTTTTGACAAGGGCCCATAGGTACCATTTGGGACGCATCCATAGTGTTTAACTTCTTAGGGAGAGGCAGCAGAGGTGACGGTTTTGGAGAGTCTGGCGTGCCCAAAGTAAAATGCCTGCCACTCAGGCCCAGAAAATAGAATATGCACATAATTAGTTCTAATGCATAGGAAACACTCTGAAGTTTCTAAAACTGTTACCATAATGTCTGTGAGTATAACAGAACTGATATAGCAGGCGAAAACCCGAGGAATTTCTGTCCAGAATTCTTTTTTTGTGTGTCATTTGCTCAGCTTGATAGGCTTCCTATTAAAATTCATGGAGTTTAGCTCCTAGATTGCAGTACCTATGGCTTCCACTAGATGTGGAGGCTTTAGCACTGAACAGAACCATACAGAAGAAGAATTACTGAAGGAAGTAGAAATGTCAACAAGATTTTTCGAGCACGGGAACGTGAGCGCGCCCCACTTTATTTTCCTTTTATAACGTTTAGGTTATCATCTGTGTAAAATATTATAGTAAATATACATAAAAGGATACCTAAGGATACATTAAAAATTATGTTTGATTTGTTTGGAGAAATATGATAGGTATATTTGAACGCGTTTTCTTCAATGTACAACGGGTGACTCGACGGTGGATTTTCTGAACATAACGCACCAACCAAACTGAGATTTATGGATATAATAAATTACTTTTTCTAACAAAAGAACCATTGGATGTCTTCGTTGGACACTTGGGAAGCCCTCAGCAGAAATTCTTCGAAAGGTAAGTGATTTATTTTAGCTCTTATATAGGTTTTGTGTGACCCGCGCTGGATATGAATTTATGCTAATGCATAAATATTGTAGGTGCTTTCGCCGTAAAGCCTTTTTGAAATCTGACAACGCTGAGATATTGCCAAGAATCAGAGCTTTTGATGACTATGCAACACTTGTATATTGATGAATGTTTAATAATTCTACTTTTCAACATTTCACTGGGTAGTGTCGGGAGCGGCCCTCTAGCGCGCTCCCTGTGTGTTTCAGTGATTTAATGTGTGTGTGTGTCGTATGTATTGATGCACCCGTGTGCTCTTACACAGGGTTGGGATATTAGGCAGATTATATTCAATGGTCAATTTTTATGCACTGGAAACAATGTATCCCACTCTGCCAGTGTAGTCACCTTTTCATTTAATTTCACCTTGTCTGATGCAAGCCGAAAGCCAGACATTGATCAAAGAAGATGTCCCTGCACCAAATATCCCTTATTTTCTAGCAATGTATTTGTTTTTTTGTATGGATGCTCGAAATGACTTCACAGTAAAAGCGATATCGAAATGCCATTATATCAATGTATTGATTTTCATTGGCTGTATGTTTAATGTTAATTAGTCGTGACCGTTAGGCTTGGGCTGTGCTCCGTAAATACTGTATACCAGGGTATTTCAAAAAAGCCACTGGATAATAACGTCAGCTAGCTAACAGTACACTTTAGCTTAAAATGAAACCACTTTCTGTCAAAATTAGAAACGTATAATATCTGAATGTAGCTAGCTATCTTACCTGTATAGATCATGCATGATAGACGCGTCTCCCTGTCAGGAATGCCATACCACGGTTGCCCATAGTTTGAAGATGTAATCTGGAGACAGGTGTTTCCTCATCTTTTTAACTATCATAATCTAATTCCACTGATTTCAAAACTTGATCCTCCAGAAAGTGGAGGGCAACACTTATGCAGCTCCACTACATAATACATAAAAAAACAGCGTTCGACAGGATTACCAACACAGACTGACGAGCTCAAATAGACAGAAGCCTTCTATATGGCTGACCAATCCAAACTCCTCTCTCAGCATGCCCAGCCCACATATTATCTCAGCCAATAATGGCTAGTGGGAAGGTTTAACGCACTTTTTCTGTGGCTTAACCAACAAGGCTTGTAATTTAACCATTTTATTCGTATTTACAGATGGCATACAAGTTTGTTATTAAGGCACATGAAGGTTTACGTGTTAGAAGGCATTTCTGCCCCAAGAAATGCATTTTGATTAAAACAAAATACATACGTTCAAACTGTTCTCCTGTGAAGTCGGGACTTGCGACATGCCTGGTTTCTTAAATAAACATTTTCTATTTCTATAAATCAACCAAAATAAGTTATACATTTTCTTTCTTACATCAAAATGGCTATGGCTACAGTGGCTATGTTGAGCGTAAAATTGATCATTTGAAACGGGTCCTTTACGCTAGATTTAGTTATTTGGCAACTAGTTGTGTATTTTATATAAAATATTAATGTCTTAATCAAAACATACACTGAATGTACAAAACATTAAGAACACATCCTATTATTTAGTTGCACACTCGGAACAGACTAATTTTGTCGGGCGTGGACTCGACTAGGTGTCGAAAGCGTTCCACAGGGATGCTGGCCTATTTTGACTCCAATGCTTTCCACAGTTGTCAAGTTGACTGGATATCGTTTGGGTGGTGGGCCATTCTTGATACACACCTGTTGCAGTTCTTGACACAAACCGATGCGCATGGCAAATACTACCATACACCATTTAAAGGCACAAATATTTTTTGCCCATTCTCCCTCTGAATGACACACATACACAATCCATATCTCTATTGTCTCTAGGCTTAAAACAACATTTTTAACCTGGATTTAACAAGGGACATCATTGCGGGATCCTAGCTTTCACCTGGTCAGTCTGTCATTGAAAGAGCAGGTGTTCATAATGTTTGGTCTATATGGACTGCATGATACGACTATAGGCTATGGATGATTTGAGAAAGTCGCAAAGAAGCATGCGCTTTGTTCCTTGCCTCTGGCTGCACACGCTGTTCTCTCATCAAGTGATCATATTTTCACGCATCAGACTATTCTCAATTTAATCTCGTCTTCACTAATATGTAAAATTTGTTTCGATTTAGAATGGCCCGTTTATAAAATGGGCAGAATCAGGGCAGGGGAAAAAGACATCTGTATGCACTCGAAATGTGAATGTTTCATGCTGTTTGTTTTTCAATCATGCCATGTAGGCACCCTGGGTTTATAGTGGATCATGTGATTAATATATGCAGCTGAGAAATAAATATAGTTGCAGATGGGATCCTCTTTTTAGTGGCAACCATCAACTCTTCTTTCACACGGGATTGCATATAGAAATGGCTGGGCTTATAAGAACACTTATTTCAGTCCACGCATCAACAACTGAGGAGCATGTGCAGCCGCTTGATGCACGACAGGTGATATTCCACCCAAACTCTGTATGCCATAGGCTAACCAAAGCTATTCCTGCATGTACCCAGTGCTTCATTTGGGAAAGCAATTGAAATCTGTCGAACATCGATAGTAACATGTTTTCACAACAAAGCATATTTAAACTGTTAACACCCCCTCTCTGCGCGTTTGAGGGAGGGAGGAGATGGAAACTTGTGGTGAGAGCATCTGTAACTAAAGGGAATGTCAGCCTATTATGAGAATATAACCAATGCCTTATTACTATTCAAAATCAAATACGAATTCACTATAATTGTAGGCTAACTGTAAGCCGCCCAGCCCAAACAATGAACCATCGACATCGCTTAGGCCTAAACAGTGCATTCAGGAGGTATTCAGATCCCAATACTTTTTCCACATTTTGTAACGTGAAAATGGAGGGAACATTTTTATTTAGTCAATGCACACCCCATAATGACAAAGCAAAAACAGTTTTTCAGAAATGTTAGCAAATGTATAAAAACAAGTACCTTATTTACCTATGTATTCAGACCCTATGCTATGAGACTCGAAATTCAGCTCTGTTTCCATTGATCAATCTTGATGTTTCTACAACTTGTAGAAATCTAATTTAGATAACTCTCAGCTGGCAAATATATAACATTAATTAGCTAATAGCAATTAGTATTTATAATTAATCACATCATGGGTGAGCTCAACATGGATCGAAATAATTGAGTAAAACACTTTATAGAAATCGAAAGTAATCCGACGATGGGTAGTTTGTGCTAGCAGTCATGTTTTCTGTTTCCTCGTCAACCTAAGATAATAATTGGAGACAAGATAAGTTTGGTCTGTTTGCAGTATGCTTGTTGAAGGGGGTGTGACGTCTACCATCATTCACATCCCATCATTCACTTCCGGAAGTTGACTAAAATAATGAGGGTACCCTTCCTCACCTCATTTTGTTATAGCGTCTTTGGTCCAACAGATGTTAACGTGAAACCCAGAATGGATTGTATGTCAACAAACATGGTGCCACACACAGCTGGAATTAGCGTAGCTCATCATAATCAGTACAACCTTCAAAAAAGTATCCATTACAATCTATGCAAGAAATGGAAAATGCATGATTTGTCATCAGTACTTGAAAACATTAATTCAAATCAAACTTTATTTGTCACATGCGCCGAGTGTAGACTTTACCGTGAAATGCTTACTTACAAGCCCTTAACCCAACAGTGCAGTTGAATAAGTTCCGAAAAGTATTTACCAAGTAGTCTAAAATAAAAAGTATATACGAATAACAATAACGAGGCTATATAAAGGAGGAACCGAGTCAGTGTGCGGGGGTACAGAAAATGTTCATGAATGTTTTATATTACTACATTTGCATTTTAAAATATTTTTCTATAGTTGCACATGTGACATGATGGTTAAAATTTGGTAAAACATATACGTTCGCCTGCATTTAAGTCCCTGGCCACTAGGAGCACCGCTTCTGTGTACGAATTTTGTTCTTTGCTTATGGCCTTATAGTTGGTTGAGAGTGGTCTTTGTGCCAGTTTCGGTCTGTGGTGGTAAATAATATAAACTTAGCAAAAAAATAAACGTCCCTTTTTCAGGACCCTGTCTTTCAAAGACAATTCATAAAAACTTCACAGATCTTCGTTGTAAAGGGTTTAAACACTGTTTCCCATGCTTGTTCAATGATCCATCAACAATTAATGAACATGCACCTGTGGAACGGTCGTTAAGACACTAACAGCTTACAGACGGTAGGCAATTAAGGTCACAGTTATGAAAACTTAGGACACTAAAGAGGCCTTTCTACTGACTCTGAAAAACACCAAAAGAAAGATCCCCAGGGTTCCTGCTCATCTGCGTGAACGTGCCTTAAGCATGCTGCAAGTAGGCATGAGGACTGCAGATGTGGCCAGGGCAATAAATTGCAATGTCCGTACTGTGAGACGCCTGAGACAGGATCGACAGCTGATCATCCTTGCAGTGGCAGACCACGTGTAACAACACCTGCACAGGATCGGTACACTAAACATCACACCTGCAGGACAGGTACAGGATGGCAACAACTGCCCGAGTTACACCAGGAACGCACAAACCCACTGTCGCTGGACCAGACAGGACTGGCAAAAAGTGCTCTTCACTGACGAGTCGCGGTTTTGTCTCACAAGGGGTGATGGTCAGATTTGCGTTTATTGTCGAAGGAATGAGCGTTACACCGAGGCCTGTACTATGGAGCGGGATCAATTTTGGAGGTGGAGGGTCTGTCATGGTCTGGTGTCACAGCATCATCGGACTGAGCTTGTTGTCATTGCAGGCAATCTCAATGCTGTGCGTTACAGGGAAGACATCCTCCTCCCTCATGTGGTACTCTTCCTGCAGACATCCTGACATGACCCTCCAGCATGACAATGCCACCAGCCATACTGCTCGTCCTGCAAGACAGGAATGTCATTGTTCTGCAATGGCCAGCGAAGAGCCTGGATCTCAATCACATTGAGCATGTGTCTGGGACCTGTTGGATCGCAGGGTGAGGGCTAGGGCCATAATGGAAAATCCTGCTAGCTCTGTTGTCCGTATCTTTGTTCAGCCATGTCTTGGTGAAACATAAGATGTTACAGTTTTTAATGTCCCGTTGGTAGGATAGTCTTAATCGTAGGTTATCAATTTTATTATCCAATGATTGCACATTAGCAAGAAGAACGGATGGCAGTGGGAGACTACTCGCTCGCCTACAGATTTTGTTTTATAATGTTTATTATAAAAAATAGGGAAAAAAACAGCGATACAAACATTGACATTCATTGTACTGTTGAATGGGAAGGCCAATTTGGAGGATTAAACTAAACTTAACTCACACATACACAAAATAAAACTAAAACCTATTAGGTGGTACATGTATAAGAAGACAGCATATAGTCATTACAAGCAGTGTAGTTAAACCAAAAATAAATATTGAGTGGAGTATAGCACAGAGTAGCAGCAGATCATCAACCCAGTTATGAAGCGGGACTAGACCATTTATCCAGTTTTGGCTGTCATATTTTGTAAAACATGACTTCTATTAGAGGTATTGTATCTAATCTTTTCCATACGTATTAAATTCTCTAAATTCCCTAACCACATTTCAAAGGTAGGTACAGTCTCCAATTTCCAAAATTGCAATATGAGCCTTTTGGCTAATAGAGTACAAAGAGAGACAGCCTTCCCTTCCTGGTTATTCCCATCAACTGACTCCCACGCTGAGCCATTCAGTGTTGTTGTTAATGTATATAGCTAGTGGGCCAAGCTGTAGCATTAGCAATGTCTTTCAAAAGGAGACAACTCACAAATGCGGAAATTCTGGAGATTTTATAAATTCTGACAAGGAGTCTGAGTATGAAAATCGAATTAGATTGTGACAGTGAGGAGCTGCCTCCCAACCTTGTAGACATTGAGAACCCTGAATCTGTGGGCCCCTTGTCCACTGACGAAGTCCCAGGTTCCTTTTGAAGATGCTGGTGGTGATGGAGGCAGACCGACAGTGGATGAAGTACAGGAGTTCTGTGGTAGCTGGAAGGCTGCCAGCCATTTAACCCCTCCTGGCCCTGCTGTTTGCTTTGATGCGTCCTAGTCTGGAATGCAAATCCCCTTGCCTTTTCGCTTCAAGGTGTTTCTGACAGAGGAGCTGGTGGGAGACATAGAGGAGACCAATCACTATGCCTTGGAGCTACAGGAGAAGAGAGGGCCAGGAGTGAGGGGGAAACTAAAGTGGCATGACAAACGAGTCCTCTCCTCTCCACTGTCCATACAGCAACCATGTCGGCCACAGGGAAGGTGGACCACCTGACGGGAGAGAAAAAAATCAAACCAGACTGCGTGCTTGACTTTAATGTCAAAATGGGGGCAGTGGATAAGGAGGATATGATAAACAGCTTTGTGGAATGCGCTCGGAAAACTACCAAGTGGCATTAGATATTTGTCCATCTGATCGACACTGCTGCCCTCAATGGACACACATTTCACTGCCAACTAACAGGTGAGATGATTGCTGAACAAGTTTTTTTTTTTGTAATTGGACGAACAGCTCCATTATGCAATGATGGTGACAATATCTCACCCACTGCCTCATCCTCTCCCTTCCCTCATCCTCCCCGCTCGCTCTCCACCGTAGGTCAAGTAATTACCTACCAAAAGTACAGAAAACCTAATGAGAGAGCTTCTGGGGGAGTACCACACCCTTCGGTCCCACTGGGGGCCGTCCTGCTGCAGACAATCCTCTACGCCTCCCATCACATGCATAAACTCACGCTGGGGCAACCGTTAGAGATATTTGGAACTCACATGTGAAAAAGCTTAATACATTTGCAAACATTTCTGAAAACCATGTTTTTGTTTTGTCATTAGGGGGTATTGTGATGTCATTAGGGGGTATTGTGATGTCATTAGGGGGTATTGTGTGTAGATTTAAGGGAGGAGAAGCTATTTAATCCATTTTAGTATAAGGCTGTTACCTGACAAAATGTGGAAAAAGCCAAGGGGTCTGATTTACTTTCCGAATGCACCATATGTTCTCCTCCAGACTCATAGATAGAACGTTTGGAGTGTAACATAAGGTAACCAGTCCATCCAGTATGCATAATAATACAGTCCAAACTCAAAAGGCTATTACTAGAATGTGTTTAATTTTGGAGGCTATCTACCAAAGGCATCTTAAATCCGTTTTTTTTTTTTCATTGTTTTTCTGCCATGCATAATATGCGGTAGGCTATTAGGCAGTGTATTGTATAACGACAATGGTTATTTTAATTGTTTTTTGGTCGAGCTTGGGCTCATATAGGCCTATGTTTATGCATAAAGCGATAATATGCATATGGTTGTTTTGAATTAATCATAACCTTAAAAAAAAAGCACTGTCCATTTTGTTGTTTGGCCACATTTCCAGTGTGCTTAACCACTTGCCTCCTGTCCATATGGCAGACCTGGGTTCAAATGGTATTTGCTTTCTGGGTGATTCTCATGAAACCAGTTTTAACCATCGCAGTAGCAAACTGAATTAGAAAACCATGATGCATCTGCAAAAATAAACATAAACAAATAATCATTCTGAAGACTAAGATGCCTTGTTTATGGCACAGTGTATTATTTTAAATACATTTCCACCCGAAATTCTCATTACCAAAATGCATCCTGATTTAAATTCTCAGGTCATTTTATAACATTTTGCTTTAGAAAACCCAACTTATTTCAATAAAAAAAAATGTAGGTTGTCCATAGATCATGCAAATGGTATACTAGTTGATGTTTACATTAAACTATAATATTTATTACATTAAAACAGTGTCTGTGGACAGCCTCATTACCGTAACACTTAAGTTGCTGTAAAAACTGCACTAATTTTTTCAATAGTGTTAGTCACCTATGATGCATTATCTAGATGAGTAGTCCTTAGCACAAGTTCATTTATTTTCTTTACATACACCTTAGCCAAATACATTTAAACTTCGTTTTTCACAATTCCTGACATTTAATCCTAGTAAAAATTCCCTGTCTTAGGTCAGTTAGGATCACCAATTTGTTTTAAGAATGTGAAATGTCTGAATAATAATAGAGAGAAATTATTTATTTCATCACATTCCCAGTGGGTCAGAAGTTTACATACACTCAATTAGTATTTGGTAGCATTGCCTTTAAATTGTTTTGGGTCAAACGTTTCAGGTAGCCTTCCACAAGCTTCCCACAATAAGTTGGGTGAATTTTGGCCCGTTCCTCCTGACAGAGCTGGTGTAACTGAGTCAGGTTTTTAGGCCTCCTTGCTCACACACGCTTTTTCATTTCTGCCCACAAATATTCTATGGGATTGAGGTCAGGGCTTTGTGATGGCCACTCCAATACCTTGACTTTGTTGTCTTTAAGCCATTTTTGCCACAACTTTTCAAGTATGCTTGGGGTCATTGTCCATTTGGAAGACCCATTTGTGACCAAACTTTAACTTCCTGACTGATGTCTTGAGATGTTGAGAAAAGTCATATTTATTTAATATCTGATATCGGTGGAATTATTGTACGATACGATATATCGGTAAAAACCCAATATCGTCCAATAATATCGGTGAATCGATCGGGCAGAGGGGATCTACAGTATCTATCCAATAGAAAACTCTAACCAGTTCCTGTCAATTGCTTTTTGATACCAAATAAAGACGTGAGGCCAACAAATCTTATGTGCAGAATCTCTCGCGGCTTCCACAGTTCTGACACCAATAACTGATGTAAACTGGACACAAGGGTGTAAGTTTATGGCCTCTGTCTATTGTCAGTTACGTGCCTGTTTTGTTTGCTTCAACTCGAGAATCCGGTAGTGCTTGGCCTCTCTTTTTCATCAGCGCCCTCTAGTGGAACCTTGAGAAGCTCAAGCCCTGACCGATCTATTTGATCGGAGAGAATACCACGTCAATACCAGATAACGGATGCGACCAGACAGCCCCTCCCTCTGACACCCTCCTCTTCCCTCCATTCCCCCGCTAGCGCCTCTTTCAAATGTTCTGTGGTTTATTGGGGCGGCAGGGTAGCCTAGTGGTTAGAGCATTGGACTAGTAACCGAAAGGTTGCAAGTTCAAATCCAAGGTACAAATCTGTTGTTCTGCCCCTGAACAGGCAGTTATCCCACTGTTCCTAGGCCTTCATTGAAAATAAGAATTTGTTCTTAACTTGTTAGGGAGTAGCAGCTGAGGGGTCGGTTTTGGAGAGTCTGGCGTGCCTAAAGTAAAATGCTTGCCGCTCAGAAAATAGGATATGCGCATAATTAGTACTATTGGATAGGAAACACTCTGAAGTTTCCAAAAGTGTTAACATTTTGTCTATGAGTGTAATAGAACTCATTTCGCAGGCAAAAACCAGAGAATTTTCCATCCGGAAATGTCATTCTGGTGGCTTATGGCTCACTTAGAGACTGCCTATTGAAAAGTATTTATACCAGGACACTGAATGTAGTACCTATTGCTTACACTGGATGCCAGCAGTGTATAGGTAAAGTTTAAAGGCAATCGGAACCATTGTGTTCAATCGGTAAAGGTTTTAGTCAGGGGGAGCTATTTTTCAGTTTCACGTTTGGCTGAGCGGTCCACTTTATTTGACTTATATAACGTTTAGGTGACCATCCAAGTGAAAGATTATCACTTTTATTCATAGAAGATAAGCTAAGGATGCATTTTAATTGGTTTTTGTTTTGTTGAGGGAAAGTTTATAGGTTTAAATGAACGCGTTCTCTTCACATTGGATTTTCTGAACACAAGGTGCCAACCAAACGGAAATTTAAGGATATAATAAATTACTTTTTCTAATGTAGTGCTTGCGCCGCAAAGCCTTTTTGAAATCCGACAACGCTGTGATATTGCCAAGAAGCAGAGCTTTTGATGAGTATGAAACACTTGTATATTGGTGCATTTTTAATAATTCAATTTTTGGATTTTGCCTTGCATTTCACCTGGTAGTGTCGGGAGTGGGGCGCTAGCGCCCCAAATCACCTTGCTGCTCCCCAAGAAGTTAAGCGTATTGGGGGAATGTTAATCGCGGGGTTTTGGCGGCAGCGTAGTGGACTTTTCCTTTTCCCACTAACTATTCCTTATTGAGTGTACTACTTTTGACCAGGGACCATAGGGCTCTGGTCAAAAGTAATGCACTATGTAGGGAATAAGGTGCCATTTGGGACATAGACCATATCACTGATCTCTTTAGTCTGCCTTGAAATCTGTCTGCTGAAAAGGTCAGGGTTCATAGACCATGATTTTATGTCACTTCTCTCAACAGGGAAATTATCTGGCTGCTGATGCCTATGATAAAGGGCCAGCTCCTGGTGCGGTTGGTCTGTAAATGTATTGCTAGCTTATTCAATTTTCCTATTTCAATGGGTTTTAAGTCAACCTGATAAGCATGGGGCTTTATTTGCTTACATTATCCCCGGGTAAGAGTTGGTGGCCATGCCCTAGCCACAATACAGTATACAGTGTTTACTTTTGGCTAATGCAATCAAATCAATTAAAATGTTATTGGTCACATACAGATATTGCAAAATGCTTGTGTTCCTAGCTCCAACAGTGCAGTACCTTCTAACAAGTTCACAACAACACACAAATCTAAAAGTAAAATTATGGAATTAAGAAATATATTAAATATTATTACGAGCAATGTCAGAATGGCATTGACTAAATTACAGTAGAATAGAATACAGTATATACATATGAAATGAGTAAAGCAGTATGTAAATATTATTAAAGTGACCAGTGATTCCATTTCTATGTACACAGGGCAGCAGCCTCTAAGGTGCAGGGTTGATTGAGTAACTAGGGGGTAACCGGCTAGTGATGGCTATTTAATAATCTGATGGCCTTGAGATAGAAGCTGTTTTTCAGTTTCTCGGTCCCAGGTTTGATGCACCTGTGCTGACCTTGCCTTCTGGATGAAAGCGGGGTGAACAGGCGGTGGCTCGGGTGGTTGATGTCCTTGATGATCTTTTTGGCTTTCCTGTGGGGTGGGGGGGGATTCCAGAAAGCCCTTGTTAGTCATCCAGAGTTTAGAGGACTCCACAGACACGTGGGCTTGCATCCCAAATGGCACTCTATTCCCTAAATAGTGCCCTACTTTTGACCAGAGCCCTATGTGCCCAAAAAACTAGATGAACTCAGTCCATTTTCTGCCTCCTCGTTAAAAAAAGTGATTCTACTTCCCTGTACATTAACTAGCACCTCCGGTGTCCCAAAGCTGGGCTGTAGGCTGTTCTGCAGTTTTTTTTTTGTGTGTGTTTCCCAGTGCCCATTGCATCGGCGGCGCTAAGCTAATTGGCGTCCACAGCGCCGGTAATTAAGGGGTTGGATCGACTTTGCAGAGATTTTGCCCTTAGGCTATAGTCACAGACACCCTATAAATTCAGTCTACCCACCCACCCCTCGCCTCCCCCCTTACTTTCCCTACCTCCTTAACAGGCAGCCAACATGGTCATTTACTTTGATTGTATACCTTTGTGCACTCCGCTAAAAGACAAACACCACTTAAATTGAGTGATTGCCCTCTTCAGACAAGGCAACACATTTTACTTTGTCTTGGGGATGGCATTTTTTTCCCCCGTTGGCCCTCTCCAGTAATAGTCATCGCCTTTTGAAGTGTTGTCTCTCTGACATTCTGTGTCATGATGGAATGACTGTCGCATCTTAACGACTTGTTTACCCCAGGTTATTTTACATAGCTAAATTTGATATGATAATGATAGTCTTCAAATATGTTTGTTGCCTGGATACGGTTGCTGTATGTATTTGGCTAATAAAAGGCCTAGATTTGTCAGTGAATCTCTGACCTGTCAATGACACATTGTCTTAAAGGACCTTGCTAAATGCACTGTGTGGATTATGAACCCGCACAACATATTCCTCAATACATTAGCCATGTTTTTGCAATTGGCAATGTGGCCAAGTCAGAAGGCGAGATATGGGCACGTACAATGATATTCTTTACCGAAAGAAACATCACAATTGTTATGCAGCTCCTCTCCTGCCACGTAACATTTGTCATTGCCATTTCATGCTTGGCATGGAAAATTCCTTCCCGAGAGCATTCTGCAAATGAACATGTCCACCTAAGCACTATAGATGGCCATATTTGGACATTATCCAAAGACAAAGTGCTGGAACATTAAATGGTTACCCGGGGAGTATATTTTCCTTTCTCTTAGCCTCTGATTGATCAATGCCCCGGCCAATGTGCTTGTGCCGTTTAGCAGGGCCGCACGTTCATGTCGTGAATGTTAAAAACCTGGCCCAGGTCTACCACTCAAGCCCCTTCCACTCTCTCCAGAAGGGGGTATGATGCCAGGCTGCGGCTGATGTCATCGCTGCATGTTCCAAGTTCCAAATCCTCCCCATTCTTTTTCCCCCTTCCTATCCCCCATGGCCACCTCCCCTGATGCCGAGTCTGATTTCAGAGATTCACCTAGAGTAACGTCCCTTTTCATAAAAAAAACCAAACACTTTAATGCATGAATGCGCCAGGTATTGTGCATACTTAAAAATGAAGCCCCCAAAACGTGTTAGAACTAAGGGTGTAAAAGTTATTTCTTCTGTTTTCCCTAACCACAGTTATGTGATCTGCTTAGTTTGTAGCCTTAGAATTGACAGAAGCATTTGTTCTATGATTGTATACATCAGCTTGTTACAGTGGACTGTAAATGTATTTCAAATAGCCGATTTGATGGCTCCTCTTTTTATCAGCGATTTTGTAATGCACTCGGCAGGCTATGTAAATGGGCTTGTCGGGCAGGTATGACCTTTTCCATTGATCGTTGGTTACCTTGACCTTTCCCGATAAGGGGCGTAGCGATTCCCACACCAGGTGTTGCTGAACTTTGTACTGGCCCGCTCCAACACCGTGGAGAGGCTGCCATTTCCTTTGCTAGCTGTTGACCTTTTTAAGTCGGATAACTTGCTGTACAGATATAAATTGAGATATTTTATGGCAAGGGGTGTGCCGACACCCTTTGTCTACCAATTTAGCCTGCCCACTTGATTAGTAAAGTAGAGTCTCTACATTTATCTTCCCCATGTGCCAAAGCGTATGGTTTATCGCCAGAGTTGCTGAGGCCTGATGAGCTCATATCCTATAAGTCGTAATGCCCCACAAAGACAATGATGAGAATGCAGACGCTGTTTATTGTAATGCTTTGGAATTTTGGTGGACATTGTGATAATTGAAATGCAAATATATGAATTAATTTAACTCTTTAGACCCCAATAGAATTCTAGAATACTACTGAGAATTTAAGATGAAGCTCATTTTCTCACACATTTCAAACAGACGTGGCTCAAAAACAAAGAACAAATGACAATTACTTAGTTTTAAAGAGCACAACCTCTTCTTTAATGACACCACATTCATGTCAATAGGAAGAACACTGATTTTTGTCTTCCATTGTAAAGACCCACTATACTCAACACAAAAAAAAACGAGACTATTTAAATTGTAGAACATTTGATTAAATAACTGACTCGGAATATACCAAGTATAATATATTATACTTATAAATATTATTTACATATAAATAAAAAACATTATCCTAAATGTGACCAGAGGACAATATTCAGAAAGTATTTCAAAACCCACACAAAGTAGGCTATTTGATTGACTACGATTCTTAGAATGTAAAAATGCAAACTACTATTCAGAGACTAAATGAAAATGTAGATAACCTCTCGCAATAAGATGTAGTGCAGACGAGGCCTGACACAAAATGTAGAAATAGTATCCTACTTTGACAACAGTTCAGTGAATGCCTCCAATGTTAGAGACTAGATTAAGAGAGAAGATACAGAACGCAACTGTAAAGAGAAAAGATTTGTAGGACAAATTCATATTTCACACTGTCACTTTAGCGTTTGAATTTAGCCTACAACATGTCATGGAACTTCTGGAAGCACGGCCCCATCCTATAAAGTGAAAAACCAAAATGAGGTTTCTACACGTCTCCCATCATTTGCCCTGCGTCCACTCCGGATGCACACCACACAACCTGTCTTGCGCCCTTCAAACTTCACCTGCTTTTAAATGTTACAACTTGGTCCACACGCCCTGGTGCCACACTCTTGGCTCCCCTCTTCCTGCTACTGTAGCCATCACCGAGTGAATGCACAAGCTGCATTCGGAATGCCTTTGGGGACCAGCGCTTGCAGTTTTCTGTGGGGGTCCCTTTGCAGGAACCCCCACACAATGTACGCATTTATGATGGCAATGTTGAGCATCCCCAAAACACATTTTGCCATTTTCTGCCTGTGAGTCCAACATTGTAAAAGATCCTCAGTTGGTTAAGATGGTCAACTCTGCCCATTTTCTTGTTGTAATCCATTACAAGCTCTGGAAAAGATGAGTTCCTACCATTTTTAAAACCCCATGCCACTGTTACTTTAGGCCCAGGCTGTGTGGTACAAGGGTGAATGGTGGGACTTGGGGAAGACACACGCCATGGAAACGTAGGCTCCCCTCTCGGGTGTGCTGTCCCTCTTCCTCGTCCTCTCCCTCTGCTTCGTCCTCTCCATGTTCCTCTCCCTCCACTCCTCTCCTTCACCCTCCTCTTCCTATCTTCCTCTACTCTCCCTCCTTTTCACTCTCCTCTTCTTCTCCCCATCCACTCTCCACTCCTCCCTCCTCGATCCACATCTCTATCGCTCCAATCCTCTCGAACTCCTCTTCCTCTCTGCCTTTTGCTGCTGAGCCCTGACTCTCCATATCACTTCCTTTCGCTTTCACTTACCTAGAGAAACAAAGTAACAGAGGGAGAGGACAGGAGCAATAAATATGATCCAATTGTAGTCAGGAACATCATCTCTCACTCTCTCGCTTCCTTTCTTTTTCTCAACCATACACATACTCTCTTCCAGATAAGGGGTTTCATAATATATTGTGTGACAGTTACACACCTCCCATTCCACACACACACACACACACACACACACACACACACTCTCTCTCCAATCAACTCTTGCTTTCTTGTCTGATAGACTTAACTACAGAGATCGCCAATGTTAGCTGATTAGTTACGAAGCTGGGACAGTTTCCAAATAAATTGCATAGGTAGAAACAGGACAAAACAAGCATCTTCTTAGCTGGCTATGTAAACTCTTATCCAACTCATCATATGAGCTCTAATGTGCAAGCATCTACTACCTTAACACTACAGGTAAGCTGTCATATATTAGGAAAACAAGGCAATTTATAGCCTATGAATATCTTCACCAATCATAACCTAAGCCCAACAGATAAACTCAAATTCCTCTAGCCTTCATTTCGGTGGCTAGTTAGCTGGTTGTCTGTATGGCTAACTAGTGAAAGTGTCAGCTGAGATTGACGCTTTGTGAGCCCAGGATAACTGCTACACACAACTTTTCTTCCCTGACAGACTAGCCAGCTAGCTATAGCAAGAAGCTTGGGTCGTTTATATATGAGTTACATCCGTAGAAACAAGACAAATCAACCGACTAGTTAGTTTCAGTGTTAGGCTGTATATAGTCAACTATTTCCACAAGACAGATGTGCTCGCAGATGCGCTTGCCTGTACCAATCAAGTTATCATGACACGACTAGCTAATCTGTGAGCTATTCCCCAAGTTTCACAGCATCAAGCATCGACAAAACCACACACACCTGCCGTTTTTCTTTTTTCACTCACCTTGACAACATCGCTTTGTGCAAGGACGTGTGCGAATCCGTATCACCATCCAACATAGATAAAGCCTCTTTCACAGTGAAAAGTTGTCTGCTTCGGTGCTGTCATTTTGAGTAATAAAGTTTAAAAAAAAAACTTTGAAAAGTCAAATTACACCATTCCCTGTTTCTGGCTGACAACAGCCGTGTGAATACGACAACAGGTTGCTAGCAAGTTAATTAATGTTAGAAAAACAAGGCCGTAATTCAAAGAAAGTCTGTCGACAGCCGCTGTGGGTTCTAAGATGAATGTGTTTATGCTTTAAAAGTCTTACAAACACCCAATAGCGATTCTTTGTTTAAGGTCAGACCAATTTTGACAAATATACTACAACATTAAGCAAACAAATGCATGTATTATGTTTTGTTTTCAGCTAAAACAGTGACTGATAAGACAATCCTGAAATATGGGAGTGAGAGGATTAGACTATAGTGGTTGTTTGATTGCTGCTTGTACTTAAAATTATATAAATTGTTCAACCTCTTGTCAACAATGCTTTTTTTTTTCTCTCTCCTTTTCTTTTACATGACCTTCCTTTGTTGTCACTGCTATGCCAAATGAATAGGTGAGTCATTTACATTTTGTTTGGAAGACATGACATTTGCAAATGACACAAGGTTGAACATAATTTAAGAAACACCAAAAATGTGGTTTTCAACATACAATTGGCCATGGAGCCAAGTTGCATAGTCATGGTAGGGACTCGATTGATACGTGAAAACAAATTAGCCTTTTAAACTGTTGGTAGCCTTGGGCAGGATATGGGCAATAGGCTGAGGTTGAAATTAAGATAGCCAGCCATTTGTTACGTAAAAGACACATTGGTGTGACAATTGGGGAATTTATGTTTTAAGGGTCGTTGTTGCCATGTCAGAATTTGAACGGCATGCCTTGACTTAAATATTTTAGCAAGTAAACTTCTTTTGTTGAGTCCAAGGTGTTTGAGCATCTTATTCTTGGTATATTACATCCCAGAGAGTCAGTCTTTGTTGAGAAGCTTACAGTAAGACTGTCCCTCGAGTTCACTCTGGTAGTAATGATGCAAATTGAATTATTTTGGAATGGAAGTCAATAAATGCTTTCAAACTAGTGTTGCTTAGGTCATCTAGCTAGTGTTACATGCTTATTCATCATTTACTTGCCAATGGGCCTGAGGATTATAGTCTATCTCCTTTTAACAGGAATGACTCTAATGTAGTTGAATGTATGGACGCATTAGGCTGATGGTGTTAAAAATAAAGTATCTCATAATATACCATCTGGTTCAAGGCCTTTGCATCAGCAAACTGGATGCAGTCTATCACAGTGCCATCCGCTTTGTCACCAAAGCCCCTTATACCACCCACCACTGCGACCTGTATGCTCTAGTCGGCTGGCCCTCGCTACGTACTCCGTCGCCAGACCCACTGGCTCCAGGTCATCTACAAGTCCCTGCTAGGTAAAGCCCCCGCCTTATCTCAGCTCGCTGGTAACCATAGCAGCACCCACCCGTAGCACACGCTCCAGCAGGTATATCTCACTGGTCACCCCCAAAGCCAATTCCTCCTTTGGCCGACTTTCCTTCCAGTTCTCTGCTGCCAATGACTGGAACCAACTACAAAAATCACTGAAGCTGGAGACTCATATCTCCCTCACTAGCTTTAAGCACCAGCTGTCAGAGCAGCTCACAGATCACTGCACCTGTACATAGCCCATCTGTTAATAGCCCAACCAACTACCTCATCCCCTACGTATTTATTTATTTATCTTGCTCCTTTGCACCCCAGTATTTTTACTTTGCACATTCATCTACTGCACATTTACCATTCCAGTGTTAAATTGCTATACTGTAATTACTTCGCCACCATGGCCTATTTATTGCCTTATATTCCTTATATACCTCATTTGCACAGATTTTTCTTTTTTCTACTGTATTATTGACTGAGTGTTTGTTTACTCCAATGTGTAACTCTGTGTTGTTGTATGTGTCGAACTGCTTTGCTTTATCTTGGCCAGGTCGCAGTTGTAGATGAGAACTTGTTCTCAACTTGCCTACCTGGTTAACTAAAGGGGGAAATCTGTTTTGTGTACATAACTAGCTTCTACAGCATATTCAACCATCGGCTTGTTCAACCATCTAATAAAGGAGTTGTTGTGCTTTCTTGCAATTGGATTAAAAAACACATCCATAATGTGTTACTGTCACTGCAAAATACTTGAATGCAGTAAGAGAATACTCCCTCAAACCAAAACGTCAAGGTTACAGCAGCCACAACTTTTGGAGCTTACTGCGGGCTTATGTGCATTTTACAAATTGCTTGATTTCAGGCTCTCAGGGCCAGTGGGAATTAGGGGTAAATGGTCTGATCTTCAAACATGGCAGGTGAGATTCTCCCTTAGGTGCCCGGTAGCTTTGCAGAAACAAATTCAAACTGGAGCGTGTTTACGTTTCAGGTTTCATTGGTAAAACCTCTCTATGAACATTCTCACTTGGTTGAGACATTTAGTCTCACGTGTCATGTACCAGTGATCTGTTTTGACCCCCACCTTTTGGATTCAGCCTGCCTCAAAGGAGCACCGTGTTGATACTTGACAGTTTCGCATGTTTGACATCTGATCTCGACACCACTGGAAAAACGTAGCAGCTGTGTGTCTCCTCCTTGTCTAACACGGCTCCCCGGAACTGCTATTGCCTCATGTTGGGATTCAGGGGAAGGGAGAGGGGGATAAAAGGAGAGATTGACTAAATCATAAGATTAAGCTCCCGCAACAGGGCCTGGGCCCAAATGTGCAGATGAAGGCAGAAAGCTCCAAAAGTAATTTCACAGATTGGTAGTTGTATCTGCTCTGCTCTGTACCTTATCCCTAGTGTTCCCTGTACTGGAACAGTAATCAAAACCTTCCCTCAGCTCCTCCGTCTTCATGGACCAACCTGATCTTGATATTAATAGCTCCTAAATGAATTTGCACCCCTGTAGGCATCTCTGCGACATCCCTTTATCTCTCTTACATTAGCCAATCTTCGTATTATCTCTTGTAATTATGAACATGTTGTTAAGCATATACAAGGCAGTGACCAGGCTCATTTTCTCAAGCCAATTCAGATGTAGTGTGACCGAATGTGTTTTCCCTGCTTGACAATGGATTGCAGAGCTATGGCACAGCGACGCCTTTGATGTGCTAATGACTCGGAGTCTCTTGCTAGGCAGACGGTTTGAGAATCTGAAGATGTCTACTTTAGCGTAATTAATGCTGCTTTAATAACTGCAGACAGAGGAAATGGAGAAAGATGGCGAGAGAAGCTAAATTTCATATTTTTTATGTTAGTGTGAAAGAGTCCAATTACCTTTTTGTTTAAGTAATCTTCAGGAAACCGTTAGATAGAGGCCTAATCATATAGCAGAGAAGGCGAAGAGAAGAACATAGCCCTAGCTACTTGACCAGATGACATTTAGTAAGGAAAACCTTTTATCTCCAAATTAATGTGATGATCTCCTTTTACTAACCCTGTTTTCTGACCTTCTTCACAACGATTTGCACTGCCATTTCTCTTTAGGAGCAATTACTCAGGACTTAGGGTGGTGACATCCCTTTTTAATTAACCGCAAAAGGCGTCCAATGGGAGCGAATCAGACGGATTGCGGGACGCGAGTGCTCTCCAATGGCTTTTTGGAAGTCCTCTAAGCCTGCTGGCGGATGAGAAAGTGAAAATAAACATCCTGCTGGGGTTTTCCTCTGTAAATCTCCACCATATTCTACGCCAAAGACCAAGGGCTCACATAGAAGAACAGAGGACCTCCAGCAGCGCTGAGTCACCCCTGTGAGCCTTTTGTCTGCTACCCTTCCAATTTAAATGGAATCGTGGAGAATTGAGGCAATGGCGGGAGGCTTCTTTCACAGTAAGCAACGGGACTCAAACACGGGCACCTCCCACACTGTAAAAATCACATTCATCAACCCTGATCCTTAACGGGTGTGAAAAGCTCATAGATAGACATTTTAGTGTCGCGGCATTAAACAGCAACATAATATTTTTACCCAAATGGGGGAAGTATAAATGGATTGGACACGACTGGCTAAAAAGTCTGTATCGCCATGAGAAATGCAAAGGTCAGAGGTTCAACTTTGATTGGATTATCTAGCAGTTTTGCTGGATCTCTAGACTAGACCATTGGCCAGTTGGTTATAATAAGGATGTCTGGATTTGGTCCAAGCTTGTGCTTTTATAGCAACAGTTCCAATCCAATTTTCCTCTGATAAGCATTCCAACATTAGTGTGTGCATTGACAGGATCATGGTGAGTGGATTTCAGTATCCATGTTAAGTATCATATTAGCTATACCTGTCATCCACTTTTGCTTTCTCCCCATTCATTGATGGTGGCTGCTCTGTTTTTATGGTCCCTATGTGTTACATTTTATCTACATTTTAATATACATTGTAATATCTGTTAAAAGAGTAGCTAGATGTAGTAGTTCAAAAGCCAAGCTGCATCCATATTCCATACTATGTTGTGTAGATCCGGCTATATGCTTCATGAGATGTCTGACCATTAATTCCTAATTAATGACAAAGATTGCCAACCTATAATTCCATCTTTATTGAAACGGTTTTCAATATAGCGGAATATACACAACAAGACCTCTAAATCCATGTAGACCAATTTGAGATATGAAAACATCAGACACATTTTGATTTCGGCCTTTAATGATGCCTTTCATTGCTACAGTTCCGTGAGGCCCTATAAGGTCCTATAAACCACATGATTATTTGGACATATAAGGAGAACTAGAAGTGATTACTGAGTAATGTGCATGTTATTAGGTTAGATTTATTGGGTTACTGTTATGTGGAATCCCAAACTAGATTAAAATGTTGTGGTCTGAGGTTTGGGTACGGAGAGGCCTCTCCATCCTCTGCTCTCCACTCTTCCATTTTTCCCTCTTCCCAAATCCCCTGCAATGAGTAAAATGGCCTAGCAAGAGCGCTCACTCCCCGAAAATCCTCTCATGTTGTGTACTCATAGATGATGAGCACACCACTCCACCCCGTGTGCTTCTTAGGCGCCTTCTTTTCTCATCCCAGAGTAATTTTCTTTTTATTCTGCATGAGACTTATCCAATAGGGAGGAGGGATCTTCAAAAGCAACCGATATTCAAAATACATTTTATTTTTCAAAGCGCTTCTTGAAAGCATGTTTCATATGGGCTAATAAGATCAGATACTGGGATTATTGCCAAATAACTTTCTCTTTATGTATCTTCGTCACCGTGACTAGTGCTTCTCTTGATGTGTCAAATCATTCACTTCAGAATTGCTCTTTAAATGTACCCTTGGATTTACCACTCAAACACTGGAAATTCAGATTCAAAACTCTTTTTTTTTTTGCTAGTGTGGTTAACTACTTACGGACTGGTGGGGCGCTAGCAAGGCGCCAAATTCAAAATCCAAAAGTTTAATTATTAAACATTCATCAATATACAAGTGTTGCATAGTCATCAAAAGCTCTGCTTCTTGGCAATATCACAGCATTGTCAGATTTCAAAAAGGCTTTACGGCGAAAGCACTACATTTGATTGTTTGAGGGTAGCATCTCCAATATTTTATGCATTAACATAAATTCATAAACCATCGCGGTTCACACAAAACACATTTCACAACGAAAACAAATCCCTTACCTTTTGAAGAACTTCTGCTGAGGGCTTCCCAAGTGTCCAACGAAGACATCCAATGGTTCTTTTGTTAGAAAAAGTCATTTATTATATCCATAAATCTCTGTTTGGTTTAAAGTACTTAAGTGAAAATACTTTAAAGTACTACTTAAGTCGTTTTTTGGGGTATCTTTACTTTACTAATTCTATTTTTGTCAACTTTTACTTTTACATCACTACATTCCTAAAGAAAATAATGTACTTTTTACTCCATACATTTTCACTGACACCCAAAAGTACTCGTTACATTTTGACAGGAAAATTGTCAATTTCACACATTTATCAAGAGAACATCCCTGGTCATCCCTACTGCCTCTGGTCTGGCAGACTCACTAAACAGAGAACATCCCTGGGCATCCCTACTGCCTCTGGTCTGGCAGACTCACTAAACAGAGAACATCCCTGGGCATCCCTATTGCCTCTGGTCTGGTGGACTCACTAAACACAAATGCTTTGTTTGTAAATGATGTATGAGTGTTGGAGTGTGCCCCTGGATATCCGCCAATAAATAAAAAAAAATACAATTGTGCCGTCTGGTTTGCTTAATATAAGGAATTTGCAATGGTTTGTACTTTTGATACTTAAGTACATTTTAGCAATTCCATTTACTTTTGATACTGAAGTATATTTAAAACCAAGTACTTTTAGTACTATTTTACTGAGTGACTTTCACTTTTACTTGAGTCATTTTCTATGAAGGTATCTTTACTTTTACTCAAGTATGACAATTGGGTACTTTTTCCATCACTGCTCATCGCCGACTTTAACCTGAATCCCCATCCATATAATTTCCCCCAGCAACAGTTAAAATGACCAAAAGCATTGTGCTTTCTTTTCAAGCCATTGGTCCTTGCCAAAATGAAACCATTACTCTTCCATTGATTATCTTCTTTTTTTTTCTTAACGGTTTCTATTTCTAGGGTCTCTTTTAATTAAATGATGCACCATGTTCTTTATGAACATCATCCCACAGACATTGTACTCTGGAGAGGCAAAGCAAGGGAGCTCGAAACGCTTGTTTGTTTGTCCCACGTTGTCTCTGCCGTTTCCTATCCAGCTTTATATTCACCGTGGAAGTATTCTCGCCATACAAAGCAGCTTCATGGTAATGCACTGTGGCGAAGTATGAAATATTAATGTTTCCAAGTGATACTGATTCGTATGGCCCTGTTTTGTTTTCACAATTTTAAACAATGTGAAAAGCAAAGAATATAAATTATTCAGCTACAGATGCCATTTTCTAACTGTACTGGTTAAAGATGTTACAAGGGGCCATTTGTGCGCGTGCTCCGGACTCCTCCGTAGACTTAATTGGATCTCGCAGGCTTATTTTGTTTGATTGGCCGCAATTAAGGACTTATTTTAGGTGTGAACTTCATATCTACAGATCAGTTTGTACCGCAGCACTCATTTGTAGCATGGCGCGCTGCTCATGACCCAGACCTCTGCCTCACCTTCTGTAGCATCACTGCTACTAACAAACTCGAGGCTTTCCACAGAGTAGCCCTTAGCACAGAACATGGAGAACATAGTTACCCAAAACTTCTCTGCTGCAAAGAGGTGCAGTTTAACTAAACATTGAAGTTGTAAACTCTACCTTCACTGTCTTTTCCTGATTTAATGCACTACACATACAATGTGTGTTTGTGTTTTAGCATTGATGTCTGCTGGTGCATTTGTGGGCGTATCTGCATGTGTGCGTGTGTGTCTTTGAGATCATGAAATTACTAGTGCAGCTCCCATAAACGTGTGATGGTAGAATATAGAATGAACGCCCCTTGTGTTCATTCCTCCCAGAAACACTCTCTTTATAGAGCACAGCAAAGTCCCTTGCTGCTTGTTGATTCTAGGTTTGTCCCCCGTTCATTCCCCGCTACTTTGATTGCATTGTTTTGCAAATGTTTCTCT